>CM055120.1:423568334-424893866 GCA_029206835.1 Rana muscosa | reverse complement strand
CCCATGGAGGAGAAACCAGGGGGATCCACTTCTACTACTAGACATTACCAAGATCACAGGCTCTCTCCTCAACCATGACTACCCCAACATCCCAAATACAAGGCTCCTCCCACCCCATGGAGGAGAAACCAGGGGGATCCACTTCTACTACTAGACATTACTAAGGTCACAGGCTCCCTCCTCTACCATGGCACCCCCAACATCCCAAATACAAGGCTCCTTCCACCCCATGGAGGAGAAACCAGGGGGATCCACTTCTACTACTAGACATTACCAAGATCACAGGCTCCCTCCTCTACCATGGCACCCCCAACATCCCAAATACAAGGCTCCTTCCACCCCATGGAGGAAAAACCAAGGGGATCCACTTCTACTACTAGACATTACTAAGATCACAGGCTCCCTCCTCAACCATGGCACCCCCAACATCCCAAATACAAGGCTCCTTCCACCCAATGGAGGAGAAACCAGGGGGATCCACTTCTACTACTAGACATTACTAAGATCACAGGCTCCCTCCTCAACCATGGCACCCCCAACATCCCAAATACAAGGCTCCTTCCACCCCATGGAGGAGAAACCAGGGGGATCCACCTCTACTACTAGACATTACTAAGATCACAGGCTCCCTCCTCAACCATGGCACCCCCAACATCCCAAATACAAGGCTCCTCCCACCGCATGGAGGAGAAACCAGGGGGATCCACTTCTACTACTAGACATTACTAAGATCACAGGCTCCCTCCTCAACCATGGCACCCCCAACATCCCAAATACAAGGCTCCTTCCACCCCATGGAGGAGAAACCAGGGGGATCCACCTCTACTACTAGACATTACTAAGATCACAGGCTCCCTCCTCAACCATGGCACCCCCAACATCCCAAATACAAGGGACCTTCCACCCCATGGAGGAGAAACCAGGGGGATCCACTTCTACTACTAGACATTACCAAGATCACAGGCTCCCTCCTCAACCATGGCACCCCCAACATCCCAAATACAAGGCTCCTCCCACCGCATGGAGGAGAAACCAGGGGAATCCACTTCTACTACTAGACATTACTAAGATCACAGGCTCCCTCCTCAACCATGGCACCCCCAACATCCCAAATACAAGGCTCCTTCCACCCCATGGAGGAGAAACCAGGGGTATCCACTTCTACTACTAGACATTACTAAGATCACAGGCTCCCTCCTCAACCATGGCACCCCCAACATCCCAAATACAAGGCTCCTTCCACCCCATGGAGGAGAAACCAGGGGGATCCACCTCTACTACTAGACATTACTAAGATCACAGGCTCCCTCCTCTACCATGGCACCCCCAACATCCCAAATACAAGGGACCTTCCACCCCATTGAGGAGAATCCAGGGGGATCCACCTCTACTACTAGACATTACTAAGATCACAGGCTCCCTCCTCTACCATGGCACCCCCAACATCCCAAATACAAGGGACCTTCCACCCCATTGAGGAGAATCCAGGGGGATCCACTTCTACTACTAGACATTACTAAGATCACAGGCTCCCTCCTCAACCATGGCACTCCCAACATACCAAATACAAGGCTCCTTCCACCCCATGGAGGAGAAACCAGGGGGATCCACTTCTACTACTAGACATTACCAAGATCACAGGCTCTCTCCTCAACCATGACACAGCCCTAACATCCCAAATACAAGGCTCCTCCCACCCCATGGAGGAGAAACCAGGGGGATCCACTTCTACTACTAGACATTACTAAGGTCACAGGCTCCCTCCTCTACCATGGCACCCCCAACATCCCAAATACAAGGCTCCTTCCACCCCATGGAGGAGAAACCAGGGGGATCCACTTCTACTACTAGACATTACCAAGATCACAGGCTCCCTCCTCTACCATGGCACCCCCAACATCCCAAATACAAGGCTCCTTCCACCCCATGGAGGAAAAACCAAGGGGATCCACTTCTACTACTAGACATTACTAAGATCACAGGCTCCCTCCTCAACCATGGCACCCCCAACATCCCAAATACAAGGCTCCTTCCACCCCATGGAGGAGAAACCAGGGGGATCCACTTCTACTACTAGACATTACTAAGATCACAGGCTCCCTCCTCAACCATGGCACCCCCAACATCCCAAATACAAGGCTCCTTCCACCCCATGGAGGAGAAACCAGGGGGATCCACCTCTACTACTAGACATTACTAAGATCACAGGCTCCCTCCTCAACCATGGCACCCCCAACATCCCAAATACAAGGCTCCTCCCACCGCATGGAGGAGAAACCAGGGGGATCCACTTCTACTACTAGACATTACTAAGATCACAGGCTCCCTCCTCAACCATGGCACCCCCAACATCCCAAATACAAGGCTCCTTCCACCCCATGGAGGAGAAACCAGGGGGATCCACCTCTACTACTAGACATTACTAAGATCACAGGCTCCCTCCTCAACCATGGCACCCCCAACATCCCAAATACAAGGGACCTTCCACCCCATGGAGGAGAAACCAGGGGGATCCACTTCTACTACTAGACATTACCAAGATCACAGGCTCCCTCCTCAACCATGGCACCCCCAACATCCCAAATACAAGGCTCCTCCCACCGCATGGAGGAGAAACCAGGGGAATCCACTTCTACTACTAGACATTACTAAGATCACAGGCTCCCTCCTCAACCATGGCACCCCCAACATCCCAAATACAAGGCTCCTTCCACCCCATGGAGGAGAAACCAGGGGTATCCACTTCTACTACTAGACATTACTAAGATCACAGGCTCCCTCCTCAACCATGGCACCCCCAACATCCCAAATACAAGGCTCCTTCCACCCCATGGAGGAGAAACCAGGGGGATCCACCTCTACTACTAGACATTACTAAGATCACAGGCTCCCTCCTCAACCATGGCACCCCCAACATCCCAAATACAAGGCTCCTCCCACCGCATGGTGGAGAAACCGGGGGGATCCACTTCTACTACTAGACATTACTAAGATCACAGGCTCCCTCCTCAACCATGGCACCCCCAACATCCCAAATACAAGGCTCCTCCCACCGCATGGAGGAGAAACCAGGGGGATCCACTTCTACTACTAGACATTACTAAGATCACAGGCTCCCTCCTCAACCATGGCACCCCCAACATCCCAAATACAAGGCTCCTCCCACCCCATGGAGGAGAAACCAGGGGGATCCACTTCTACTACTAGACATTACTAAGATCACAGGTTCCCTCCTCAACCATGGCACCCCCAACATCCCAAATACAAGGGACCTTCCACCCCATGAAGGAGAAACCAGGGGGATCCACTTCTACTACTAGACATTACCAAGATCACAGGCTCCCTCCTCAACCATGGCACCCCCAACATCCCAAATACAAGGCTCCTTCCACCCCATGGAGGAGAAACCAGGGGGATCCACTTCTACTACTAGACATTAATAAGATCACAGGTTCCCTCCTCAACCATGGCACCCCCAACATCCCAAATACAAGGCTCCTTCCACCCCATGGAGGAGAAACCAGGGGGATCCACTTCTACTACTAGACATTACTAAGATCACAGGCTCCCTCCTCAACCATGGCACCCCCAACATCCCAAATACAAGGCTCCTCCCACCGCATGGAGGAGAAACCAGGGGATCCACTTCTACTACTAGACATTACTAAGATCACAGGCTCCCTCCTCAACCATGACACCCCCAACATCCCAAATACAAGGGACCTTCCACCCCATGGAGGAGAAACCAGGGGGATCCACTTCTACTACTAGACATTACTAAGATCACAGACTCCCTCCTCAACCATGGCACCCCCAACATCCCAAATACAAGCCTCCTCCCACCGCATGGAGGAGAAACCAGGGGGATCCACTTCTACTACTAGACATTACTAAGATCACAGGCTCCCTCCTCTACCATGGCACCCCCAACATCCCAAATACAAGGGACCTTCCACCCCACGGAGGAGAAACCAGGGGGATCCACTTCTACTACTAGACATTACTAAGATCACAGGCTCCCTCCTCAACCATGGCACCCCCAACATCCCAAATACAAGGCTCCTTCCACCCCATGGAGGAGAAACCAGGGGGATCCACTTCTACTACTAGACATTACTAAGATCACAGGCTCCCTCCTCAACCATGGCACCCCCAACATTCCAAATACAAGGCTCCTTCCACCCCATGGAGGAGAAACCAGGGGGATCCACTTCTACTACTAGACATTACTAAGATCACAGGCTCCCTCCTCTACCATGGCACCCCCAACATCCCAAATACAAGGGACCTTCCACCCCACGGAGGAGAAACCAGGGGGATCCACTTCTACTACTAGACATTACTAAGATCACAGGCTCCCTCCTCAACCATGGCACCCCCAACATCCCAAATACAAGGCTCCTTCCACCCCATGGAGGAGAAACCAGGGGGATCCACTTCTACTACTAGACATTACTAAGATCACAGACTCCCTCCTCAACCATGGCACCCCCAACATCCCAAATACAAGCCTCCTCCCACCGCATGGAGGAGAAACCAGGGGGATCCACTTCTACTACTAGACATTACTAAGATCACAGGCTCCCTCCTCAACCATGGCACCCCCAACATCCCAAATACAAGGGACCTTCCACCCCATGGAGGAGAAACCAGGGGGATCCACTTCTACTACTAGACATTACCAAGATCACAGGCTCCCTCCTCAACCATGGCACCCCCAACATCCCAAATGCAAGGCTCCTTCCACCCCATGGAGGAGAAACCAGGGGGATCCACTTCTACTACTAGACATTACTAAGATCACAGGCTCCCTCCTCAACCATGGCACCCCCAACATCCCAAATACAAGGCTCCTTCCACCCCATGGAGGAGAAAACAGGGGGATCCACTTCTACTACTAGACATTACTAAGATCACAGGCTCCCTCTTCAACCATGGCACCCCCAACATTCCAAATACAAGGGACCTTCCACCCCATGGAGGAGAAACCAGGGGGATCCACTTCTACTACTAGACATTACCAAGATCACAGGCTCCCTCCTCAACCATGGCACCCCCAACATCCCAAATACAAGGCTCCTTCCACCCCATGGAGGAGAAACCAGGGGGATCCACTTCTACTACTAGACATTACTAAGATCACAGGCTCCCTCCTCAACCATGGCACCCCCAACATCCCAAATACAAGGCTCCTTCCACCCCATGGAGGAGAAAACAGGGGGATCCACTTCTACTAGTAGACATTACTAAGATCACAGGCTCCCTCTTCAACCATGGCACCCCCAACATCCCAAATACAAGGCTCTTCCCACCGCATGGAGGAGAAACCAGGGGGATCCACTTCTACTACTAGACATTACTAAGATCACAGGCTCCCTCCTCAACCATGACACCCCCAACATCCCAAATACAAGGGACCTTCCACCCCATGGAGGAGAAACCAGGGGGATCCACTTCTACTACTAGACATTACTAAGATCACAGGCTCCCTCCTCAACCATGGCACCCCCAACATCCCAAAAACAAGGCTCCTCCCACCGCATGGAGGAGAAACCAGGGGGATCCACTTCTACTACTAGACATTACTAAGATCACAGGCTCCCTCCTCTACCATGGCACCCCCAACATCCCAAATACAAGGCTCCTCCCACCGCATGGAGGAGAAACCAGGGGGATCCACTTCTACTACTAGACATTACTAAGATCACAGGCTCCCTCCTCAACCATGACACCCCCAACATCCCAAATACAAGGCTCCTCCCACCGCATGGAGGAGAAACCAGGGGGATCCACTTCTACTACTAGACATTACTAAGATCACAGGCTCCCTCCTCTACCATGGCACCCCCAACATCCCAAATACAAGGGACCTTCCACCCCATTGAGGAGAATCCAGGGGGATCCACTTCTACTACTAGACATTACTAAGGTCACAGGCTCCCTCCCCAACCATGGCACCCCCAACATCCCAAATACAAGGGACCTTCCACCCCATGGAGGAGAATCCAGGGGGATCCAGTTCTACTACTAGACATTACTAAGATCACAGGCTCCCTCCTCAACCATGGCACCCCCAACATCCCAAATACAAGGCTCCTCCCACCCCATGGAGAAGAAACCAGGGGGATCCACTTCTACTACTAGACATTACTAAGATCACAGGCTCCCTCCTCAACCATGGCACCCCCAACATACCAAATACAAGGCTCCTTCCACCGCATGGAGGAGAAACCAGGGGGGATCCACTTCTACTACTAGACATTACCAAGATCACAGGCTCCCTCCTCTACCATGGCACCCCCAACATCCCAAATACAAGGCTCCTTCCACCCCATGGGAGGAAAAACCAAGGGAATCCACTTCTACTACTAGACATTACTAAGATCACAGGCTCTCTCCTCAACCATGGCACCCCCAACATCCCAAATACAAGGCTCCTTCCACCCCAAGAAGGAGAAACCAGGGGGATCCACTTCTACTACTAGACATTACCAAGATCACAGGCTCCCTCCTCTACCATGGCACCCCCAACATCCCAAATACAAGGCTCCTTCCACCCCATGGAGGAAAAACCAAGGGGATCCACTTCTACTACTAGACATTACTAAGATCACAGGCTCCCTCCTCAACCATGGCACCCCCAACATCCCAAATACAAGGCTCCTTCCACCCCATGGAGGAAAAACCAGGGGGATCCACTTCTACTACTAGACATTACTAATGTCACAGGCTCCCTCCTCAACCATGGCACCCCCAACATCCCAAATACAAGGCTCCTTCCACCCCATGGAGGAGAAACCAGGGGGATCCACTTCTACTACTAGACATTAATAAGATCACAGGTTCCCTCCTCAACCATGGCACCCCCAACATCCCAAATACAAGGCTCCTTCCACCCCATGGAGGAGAAACCAGGGGGATCCACTTCTACTACTAGACATTACTAAGATCACAGGCTCCCTCCTCAACCATGGCACCCCCAACATCCCAAATACAAGGCTCCTCCCACCGCATGGAGGAGAAACCAGGGGATCCACTTCTACTACTAGACATTACTAAGATCACAGGCTCCCTCCTCAACCATGACACCCCCAACATCCCAAATACAAGGGACCTTCCACCCCATGGAGGAGAAACCAGGGGGATCCACTTCTACTACTAGACATTACTAAGATCACAGACTCCCTCCTCAACCATGGCACCCCCAACATCCCAAATACAAGCCTCCTCCCACCGCATGGAGGAGAAACCAGGGGGATCCACTTCTACTACTAGACATTACTAAGATCACAGGCTCCCTCCTCTACCATGGCACCCCCAACATCCCAAATACAAGGGACCTTCCACCCCACGGAGGAGAAACCAGGGGGATCCACTTCTACTACTAGACATTACTAAGATCACAGGCTCCCTCCTCAACCATGGCACCCCCAACTTCCCAAATACAAGGCTCCTTCCACCCCATGGAGGAGAAACCAGGGGGATCCACTTCTACTACTAGACATTACTAAGATCACAGGCTCCCTCCTCAACCATGGCACCCCCAACATTCCAAATACAAGGCTCCTTCCACCCCATGGAGGAGAAACCAGGGGGATCCACTTCTACTACTAGACATTACTAAGATCACAGGCTCCCTCCTCTACCATGGCACCCCCAACATCCCAAATACAAGGGACCTTCCACCCCACGGAGGAGAAACCAGGGGGATCCACTTCTACTACTAGACATTACTAAGATCACAGGCTCCCTCCTCAACCATGGCACCCCCAACATCCCAAATACAAGGCTCCTTCCACCCCATGGAGGAGAAACCAGGGGGATCCACTTCTACTACTAGACATTACTAAGATCACAGACTCCCTCCTCAACCATGGCACCCCCAACATCCCAAATACAAGCCTCCTCCCACCGCATGGAGGAGAAACCAGGGGGATCCACTTCTACTACTAGACATTACTAAGATCACAGGCTCCCTCCTCAACCATGGCACCCCCAACATCCCAAATACAAGGGACCTTCCACCCCATGGAGGAGAAACCAGGGGGATCCACTTCTACTACTAGACATTACCAAGATCACAGGCTCCCTCCTCAACCATGGCACCCCCAACATCCCAAATGCAAGGCTCCTTCCACCCCATGGAGGAGAAACCAGGGGGATCCACTTCTACTACTAGACATTACTAAGATCACAGGCTCCCTCCTCAACCATGGCACCCCCAACATCCCAAATACAAGGCTCCTTCCACCCCATGGAGGAGAAAACAGGGGGATCCACTTCTACTACTAGACATTACTAAGATCACAGGCTCCCTCTTCAACCATGGCACCCCCAACATTCCAAATACAAGGGACCTTCCACCCCATGGAGGAGAAACCAGGGGGATCCACTTCTACTACTAGACATTACCAAGATCACAGGCTCCCTCCTCAACCATGGCACCCCCAACATCCCAAATACAAGGCTCCTTCCACCCCATGGAGGAGAAACCAGGGGGATCCACTTCTACTACTAGACATTACTAAGATCACAGGCTCCCTCCTCAACCATGGCACCCCCAACATCCCAAATACAAGGCTCCTTCCACCCCATGGAGGAGAAAACAGGGGGATCCACTTCTACTACTAGACATTACTAAGATCACAGGCTCCCTCTTCAACCATGGCACCCCCAACATCCCAAATACAAGGCTCTTCCCACCGCATTGAGGAGAAACCAGGGGGATCCACTTCTACTACTAGACATTACTAAGATCACAGGCTCCCTCCTCAACCATGACACCCCCAACATCCCAAATACAAGGGACCTTCCACCCCATGGAGGAGAAACCAGGGGGATCCACTTCTACTACTAGACATTACTAAGATCACAGGCTCCCTCCTCAACCATGGCACCCCCAACATCCCAAATACAAGGCTCCTCCCACCGCATGGAGGAGAAACCAGGGGGATCCACTTCTACTACTAGACATTACTAAGATCACAGGCTCCCTCCTCTACCATGGCACCCCCAACATCCCAAATACAAGGGACCTTCCACCCCACGGAGGAGAAACCAGGGGGATCCACTTCTACTACTAGACATTACTAAGATCACAGGCTCCCTCCTCAACCATGGCACCCCCAACATCCCAAAAACAAGGCTCCTCCCACCGCATGGAGGAGAAACCAGGGGGATCCACTTCTACTACTAGACATTACTAAGATCACAGGCTCCCTCCTCTACCATGGCACCCCCAACATCCCAAATACAAGGCTCCTCCCACCGCATGGAGGAGAAACCAGGGGGATCCACTTCTACTACTAGACATTACTAAGATCACAGGCTCCCTCCTCAACCATGACACCCCCAACATCCCAAATACAAGGCTCCTCCCACCGCATGGAGGAGAAACCAGGGGGATCCACTTCTACTACTAGACATTACTAAGATCACAGGCTCCCTCCTCTACCATGGCACCCCCAACATCCCAAATACAAGGGACCTTTCACCCCATTGAGGAGAATCCAGGGGGATCCACTTCTACTACTAGACATTACTAAGGTCACAGGCTCCCTCCCCAACCATGGCACCCCCAACATCCCAAATACAAGGGACCTTCCACCCCATGGAGGAGAATCCAGGGGGATCCAGTTCTACTACTAGACATTACTAAGATCACAGGCTCCCTCCTCAACCATGGCACCCCCAACATCCCAAATACAAGGCTCCTCCCACCCCATGGAGAAGAAACCAGGGGGATCCACTTCTACTACTAGACATTACTAAGATCACAGGCTCCCTCCTCAACCATGGCACCCCCAACATACCAAATACAAGGCTCCTTCCACCCCATGGAGGAGAAACCAGGGGGGATCCACTTCTACTACTAGACATTACCAAGATCACAGGCTCCCTCCTCTACCATGGCACCCCCAACATCCCAAATACAAGGCTCCTTCCACCCCATGGGAGGAAAAACCAAGGGAATCCACTTCTACTACTAGACATTACTAAGATCACAGGCTCTCTCCTCAACCATGGCACCCCCAACATCCCAAATACAAGGCTCCTTCCACCCCAAGAAGGAGAAACCAGGGGGATCCACTTCTACTACTAGACATTACCAAGATCACAGGCTCCCTCCTCTACCATGGCACCCCCAACATCCCAAATACAAGGCTCCTTCCACCCCATGGAGGAAAAACCAAGGGGATCCACTTCTACTACTAGACATTACTAAGATCACAGGCTCCCTCCTCAACCATGGCACCCCCAACATCCCAAATACAAGGCTCCTTCCACCCCATGGAGGAAAAACCAGGGGGATCCACTTCTACTACTAGACATTACTAATGTCACAGGCTCCCTCCTCAACCATGGCACCCCCAACATCCCAAATACAAGGCTCCTTCCACCCCATGGAGGAGAAACCAGGAGGATCCACTTCTACTACTAGACATTACTAAGGTCACAGGCTCCCTCCTCAACCATGGCACCAGCAACATCCCAAATACAAGGCTCCTTCCACCCCATGGAGGAGAAACCAGGGGGATCCACTTCTACTACTAGACATTACTAAGATCACAGGCTCCCTCCTCAACCATGGCACCCCCAACATCCCAAATACAAGGGACCTTCCACCCCATGGAGGAGAAACCAGGGGGATCCACTTCTACTACTAGACATTACTAAGATCACAGGCTCCCTCGTCAACCATGGCACCACCAACATCCCAAATACAAGGCTCCTCCCACCCCATGGAGGAGAAACCAGGGGGATCCACTTCTAATACTAGACATTACTAAGTTCACAGCCTCATTCCTCAATCATGGAGGAGAATCCAGGGCAATCCACTTCTACTACTAGACATTATTAAGGTTACAGGCTCCCTCCTCAACCATGGCACCACCAATATCTCAAATACAAGGCTCCTTCCACCCCATGGAGGAGAAACCAGGGTGTCAGGTCACCTGTGGCCAGGTGACAGATGCACACCGTAGGGGGACAGGAGTGCACCGCAAGGTAGTGAACCCTATGGCTGACTGCTGCGGATAGGAAACTGGGTGGTTGTGGAAAGCGGGACCAGAGGAGCGCAACCGGGATCCTATGGGAAGCTAGAGCCAAGATTCCCCAGGGCGCGGAGTCTAAGACCCAGCAGGTCTTCTCCGGAGCCTCTAGTGGTGAGGATGTTATGCTGCAGGCTGGGTCCAGGTCGCGGCCCCTAGAGTCTCCTAGCTCACGCCCCGTAGGATAAGGGGACAAGAGGGGAAGCAGCAGCACAAGATATAAGAGTAACGAAAGACAAGCCGAAGGTCAAGGGTCACGAGCAGACAGGGATAGTCGGGGACAAGCCAATAACGTATCAGAGAGACAGACGTAGCACACGGCAGGCAGGAACCCAAACACACAATGCCTAACAAACACGTTGATCAGCCAAGCAGGCTTGCAGTGCACAGGTTAATATAGTGTTCTGTGATAGGGCCTGGGGTGGAGTCAGGCTGGGAGGAGATTATAAAGGAAGCCAGGTGAAAGGGCTCAGGCCTCTAAGATGAACACATGGGAAGGAAGGTAAGCTGACAGACAAACACTACTGCATATCCATGACAGTACCCTCCCTCTTATGGGCCCTCCCCCGCCTGGGCCCAGGCTTAAAGGGAAATCTCTGATGAATCCTCCTTAACAGATGATGTGCAGCGACATCAGATGCAGCGATCCAAGACACCTCCTCAGGACCAAAACCTCTCCAATGCACAAGATACTGAAGAATGCCTCTGCAGAGCCGAGAATCCAGAACTTGTCTAACCTCGTACTTAAGATTATCCTCAGAGACCGAAAACGAGGTAGGGAGATGACAAGAAGATCTATTGAGGACCAAAGGCTCTCTAGGAATAAGCAAGGGCATGAGAGGATCAACAGGAATCTGAGGAGGGTCCCCTAGACCCTTAAAGGGGGACTGGTCATCTTGCACAGGACCATCAGACTGGGCAGATGTCAGTGGAACCCTGAAGTCAGGTTGGTTAGAAGGTGACATGTCGCCGGAGTCAAGCTGAATAGCTGAAGGACAAGCAGAATGTCCTGAACAAGAAAAAGTAGGAGGCTCACTGGGCATGGGCTGGACTGGCATAACTAGTACAGAGGCAGAGTGAATAGCTGAGTCAGGTGTAGCGACTACCTGAATCGCATCGCAAGACGTAGCGACTGCAGTACTTGTAGACAAGCTAGCCTGGCTGTGCGTCCAAGGGTGGTTAGGGACAGAGAAATGTAAATGGTTATGCAACCTGGAATGAATGACCGGCTCAGGTTCACAGGGGGCAACCTTGGGTAGGCAGGACGAGGAACAGGAGGGACCCCAAGCCAGGATCTGTCCAGTAGTCCAGTCCACATGAGGAGAATGGAGCTGTAACCATGGGAGACCCAAAATTATAGGCGTTGAGGCCTTGGGTAAGATAAGGAAGGATATCCACTCCTGGTGGAGTGTCCCTACCGACATCTTAACAGGGAGGGTCTGGAAGCGGATAGGTCCCCCTGGGAGAACAGTACCATCAATCGCCAAGACCACCAATGGCGTGGTGAGGGGCAAAAGAGTAAGTCTCATGGACGATGCGATTTCCCAGTCCATGAAATTACCAACGGCTTCCGGAATCCAGATATGCTGAGACCGAATGAGAAGAAGCACCAACATGAAGGAACACAGAAAGCAGAAGACGAGAAGGGGAAGGTGATATTTCTGGGTCCAATACTCCACTTTCCACATGAAGTGGACCCGAACGTTTTTCTGGACAAAGAGAGCAAGTGTCACGAAAATGACCTTTGCCCCCACAGTAAAGACACAGACCAAGAGTTCTGCGCCTAGCACGTTCCTCGGGGGATAGCCTGGTCCGACCCAGCTGCATGGGTTCCTCAGCTGGTAGGAGATGCTCTATGGGTCAAAGAGAGGGGAGCTCAGGCTGACTAAGAACCAAGGAGTGCTGGCGTTGCTTTTCTAAGGTCCTCTCCTGAAAGCGAATATTGATCTGGTTACACAAGGAGATAACGCCGGCCAGATCAGTGGGGATGGTTCTTCCTGCTAATTCATCCTTCACTCTATCAGACAGGCCATGCAAAAAGGTTGCGACTAAGGCCTCATTGTTCCAGCTCAACTCAGCCGACAGTATGCGGAAATGAAGGGCATACTGTCCCACAGAAGCAGACTCTTGGCGGAGACGTAAAAGGGCGCTGGCCGCTGAAGAGACACGAGCCGGTTCTTCGAAGATATTCCGAAAAAGTTTCAAGAAGCCAGACAGGCTAGAAACCACTGGATCATTCAGTTCCCACAGAGGGGCTGCGCAGGCTAAAGCTTCACCAGAGAGGAGGGAAATTATATAGGCTACCTTAGCCCGATCAGACAGGAAGTTTTGGGGCTGGAGCTCAAAATGAATCGTGCATTGGCTAAGGAACCCCCTGCAAGCCTTGGAGTCCCCAGAGAAACGGGACAGAGCTGGCAGTTGTAGTGAGTGTGTGGCTGCGACTGGTGCAATAGGTGCAGCCGCTGGTTGTATTTGAGGTTGCGGATTCAGGGTTCCCAAGGAGGCCTGAAGCTGCTCGAAGCGAGAAGCCAGATCCTGGAGGAATCGCATCACCTGAGTCTGATTCGATTCCTGGGTTTCAAGTCTGCAAACTATGCCCTGCAATGGATCATCCGCGGGGAGCGGGATGTCAGCCGGGTTCATGGGTGATCAAACTGTCAGGTCACCTGTGACCAGGTGACAGATGCACACCGTAGGGGGACAGGAGTGCACCGCAAGGTAGTGAACCCTATGGCTGACTGCTGCGGATAGGAAACTGGGTGGTTGTGGAAAGCGGGACCAGAGGAGCACAACCGGGATCCTATGGGAAGCTAGAGCCAAGATTCCCCAGGGCGCGGAGTCTAAGACCCAGCAGGTCTTCTCCAGAGCCTCTAGTGGTGAGGATGTTATGCTGCAGGCTGGGTCCAGGTCGCGGCCCCTAGAGTCTCCTAGCTCACGCCCCGTAGGATAAGGGGACAAGAGGGGAAGCAGCAGCACGAGATATAAGAGTAACGAAAGACAAGCCGAAGGTCAAGGGTCATGAGCAGACAGGGATAGTCGGGGACAAGCCAATAACGTATCAGAGAGACAGACGTAGCACACGGCAGGCAGGAACCCAAACACACAATGCCTAACAAACACGTTGATCAGCCAAGCAGGCTTGCAGTGCACAGGTTAATATAGTGTTCTGTGATAGGGCCTGGGGTGGAGTCAGGCTGGGAGGAGATTATAAAGGAAGCCAGGTGAAAGGGCTCAGGCCTCTAAGATGAACACATGGGAAGGAAGGTAAGCTGACAGACAAACACTACTGCATATCCATGACACAGGGGGGATCCACTTTTACTACTAGACATTACTAAGGTCACAGGCTCCCTCCTCAACCATGGCACCACCAACATCCCAATTACAAGGGACCTTCCACACCATGGAGGAGAAACCAGGGGGATCCACTTCTACTACTAGACATTACTAAGGTCACAGGCTCCCTCCTCAACCATGGCATAAACATCCCAAATACAAGGCTCCTTCCAAAAACCAGGGGGATCCACTTCTACTACTAGACATTACTAAAGGTCACAGGCTCCCTCCTCAACCTGCCACCAACATCCCAGGGCTCCTTCCACCCCATGGAGGAGAAACCAGGGGCATCCACTTCTACTACTAGACATTACTAAGGTCACAGGCTCCCTCCTCTACCATGGCACCACCAAAATCCAAAATACAAGGCTCCTTCCACCCCATGGAGGAGAAACCAGAGGGATCCACTTCTACTACTAGACATTACTAGTGTCACAGGCTCCCTCCTCAACCATGGCACCCCCAACATCCCAAATACAAGGGACCTTCCACCCCATGGAGGAGAAACCAGGGGGATCCACTTCTACTACTAGACATTACTAAGATCACAGGCTCCCTCCTCAACCATGGCACCTCCAACATCCCAAATACAAGGCTCCTTCCACCGCATGGAGGAGAAACCAGGGGGATCCACTTATACTACTAGACATTACTAAGGTCACAGGCTCCCTCCTCAACCATGGCACCACCAACAACCCAAATGCAAGACTCCTTGCACCCCATGGAGGAGAAACTGGGGGGATCCACTTCTACTACTAGACATTACTAAGGTCACAGGCTCCCTCTTCAACCATGGCACCAACTTCCCAAATACAAGGCCCCTTCCACCCCATGGAGGAGAAACCAGTGGGATCCACTTCTACTACTAGACATTACTAAGGTCACAGGCTCCCTCTTCAACCATGGCACTAACATCCCAAATACAAGGCTCCTTCCAGAAACCAGGGGGTTCCCCTTCTACTACTAGACATTACTAAGGTCACAGGCTCCCGTTTCAACCTGCCACCAACATCCCAAGGCTCCTTCCACCCTTCCAAACAATTGTTTTCTTTGCATCCCATTCACACTGAAGCGCAGGCCGGAAAAGCGAGCTGTGATAAAATTTTGCGTCCCTTTGCAACACACTGCACAGGATCGCATGACACTGTACAGCAGAGCGGCACATTGCCCTACTGTACAAAGACATGAATGAAGTGTACTTTGTACAGTTCAAATAAAGTTCAGTAAGAAAAAAAAGGGTCTGTGTGATGTGGCAAATTGCGCACTGGAACAGACAGCTTCCAGAGAGGAAGCCACTATGCTTTCTGTGTGAATTAGCCCCAAAGACTGCAGATTACATAGCTTCCAACTGTCCCTGATTTAGAACAAAGTCCCTCTATCCTCCTCATTTGTCCCTCATTTTGGTCTGATCTATACAGTGGGTATGGAAAGTATTCAGACCCCTTAAATTTTTAACTCTGTTATATTGCAGCTATTTGCTAAAATCATTTAAGTATTTTTTTTTCCTCATTAATGTACACACAGCACCCCATATTGACAGAAAAACACAGAATTGTTGACATTTTTGCAGATTTATTAAAAAAGAAAAACTGAAATATCACATGGTCCTAAGTATTCAGACCCTTTGCTGTGACACTCATATATTTAACCACTTAACGACCGCTCACTGTATATATACGTCGGCAGAATGGCATGGACAGGCACAATCACGTACCTGTACGTGCCTGCCTTCGTATAGTTGGGGGGTCCCATCGGACCCCCCTTCTATACAGTGAGCGGTGGTTATCGTTCCGGGAGCGATCCGTGATGAGGGGACGGCCATTCGTATCCGGCCACCCCCTCGCGATCGCTCCCGGCGAATGAGAATCTTCCTCTGCCTGTGTAATGTAAACACAGGCAGAGGAAGTGATGACATCTCTCCATGCGGCAGTCTTTTTGATCCGGCGCGAGGAGAGAAGACATCTCACAGTAAGTGCACCAACACTACACTGACACCAGTACACGTAGGCACACTTACACCCCCCAGTCACCCCCAGATCACCCCCCAGATCACCCCCAGTACCCCCAGTCACAGTGCACCGTTTGCAGTGGTAATTTTTTTACTGATCACTGCAATCAGTGTCATTTGTGACAGTAAAAAGTTGCAGGGCAGTTAGGTTTAGGCCCCTTTAGGTCCAGGGTAGCCCCCTAACCCCCACTAATAAAGTTTTAACCCCTTGATCGCCCCCCAGGTAACCCTTTCACCCCCTAACGCCAGCGTCACTAAGCGATCGTATTTCCGATCGCTGTATTTAGTGCCGGTGGTGTCCTAGATAGCCAGTTATTTATTTTTAGGTTCACCGCAGGTTTTTATAGCGTCAGGTACCCCCATATATTATTTTAACCCCCTGATTGCCCCTAGAGTTAACCCTTTCACCAGTGATCACCGTATAAGTGTCACTGGTGACACTGGTTAGCCAGTAAGTTATTTAGGTTACCCGTCAGGTTTTTATATAGCGTCAGGTACCCCCATATATAACCTAATAAAGATTTTAACCCCCTGATTGCCCCTAGTTAACCCTTTCACCAGTGATCACCATATAAGTTTTACGGGTGACGCTGGTTGGTTAGTTTGCTTTTTATAGCATCAGGGCACCCGCCGTTTATAACCCAATAAAGGTTTAACCCCCTGATCGCCCGGCGGCTGATATCAATTAGGTTTTAGCGCCAGAGAGGGTCTGCGTCGCCCAGGCAGCGTTAGGTTAGTGCCAGTAACGCTAACACCCACGCGCAAAGTATACACCTCCCTTAGTGGTATAGTATCTGAACAGATCAATATCTGATCTGATCAGATCTATACTAGCGTCCCCAGCGGTTTAGGGTTCCCAAAAACGCAGTGTTAGCGGGATCAGCCCAGATACCTGATAGCACCTGCGTTTAGCCCCTCCGCCCAGCCCAGCCCACCCAAGTGCAGTATCGATCGATCACTGTAACTTACCAAACACAACACACATAACTGCAGCGTTCGCAGAGACAGTCCTGATCCCTGCGATCGCTAACAGTTTTTTTTAAGCGTTTGATACATTTGCTGACAGTCAGGTGCTTTTTTTACCTGTGAATCTTACTAGTGTACCCCTAAATTTAGAGCCCAAAATGGCAAATCGAAGGTACACTAGTAAAGAGGCCTACAAGATTCTGAGCATGACAGATAGTGAAGAGGAGGTCACGCATCTGTCAGATTCAGGCTCAGAATATCTTCCCGTAGAAGACAGTGAAGTCAGCGGCTCCATGTCAGATAGCTCTGACGACGAAGATGAGGTCCCTGTTAAGGTCAGGTGTACCCGATCCCGATCTTCTGAGGTTGTTGAGGAGCAAGAACCGCAGGGCTCTCGTATCATGGAGCAGAGTAGTACTAGCGCTGCTATTCCTTCTGGTGAATTGGCAAGCACCAGCGGCCTAGTACAGCCTGGGCGTTCATCCAGCACTGCAGTATCACGTGGTGACGTGGCGAGTCCCATAAGTGCAGTTCAAGCTGGCGAGGTGGCAAGCACAAGTAGTGTCCCGCTGCCACCAAGAAGAAGACAAAGGCAGGCCCGTCGTGCCCATAGTGCCCTTCCTGCAGAATTTGCCTATCCTGATTGGGTCCCCACCACTTCTGCAGAACCCGTACTTCCCCCATTCACTGCCCAACCCGATATTCAGGTGGAAACAGCTGATTTTATGCCAATTGATTTTTATTCGCTGTTTTCCACAGAAGATCTCTATAGATCTATTGTGGACCAGAGTAATTTATATGCTGGTCAATTCATCGCCGCTAGTCCCCAGTTGCCTTCCATTGCCAAAGATTGGAAACCAATTACTGTTTCCGAATTTAAGACCTTTCTGGGCCTTTCCCTCAACATGGGCACACATAAATTCCCATCATTGCGTGCTTATTGGTCCACGCACCCAATTGACCACATGCCCGTGTTCTCTGCCTCCATGCCCAGGAAACTATACGAGCAGATCTTGCGGTTCATGCATTTCAGCGACAATGAACTTTGTCGTCCACGTGGAGACCCTGAATACGACCGGCCCTACAAAATTTGGCCCCTCATAAACCACTTCAACGAACGTTTTGCAGCCTTGTTTATTCCCGATCAAGTTGTGTGCGTTGATGAGTCCCTGATTAAATTTTCTGGCCACTTGCCTTTCAAGCAGTACATTCCCAGCAAGCGTGCCAGATACGGGTCAAGCTCTATAAGTTCTGTGACAGGGCAACAGGCTATGTATGGAGCTTTACGGTTTATGAGAGAAAAGATAGTCAGGTTGAGCCGGTCAACTGCCCAGATTACATAGGTAGCGCTGGCAAGATAGTGTGGAACTTGGTGTCACCCTTATTCGGAAAGGGGTACCACTTGTATGTGGACAATTATTACACAAGCGTGCCACTGTTTAGTCACTTGTTTGGTCATAAGATTGGAGCATGTGGCACCGTGCGACCTAATCGCCAGGGCTTTCTCCAGAGGCTTGTAGATTCCCGTCTTAGGCTGGGGGAGAGAGCATGCTTGAAGTGTAATAACTTGCTCGCTATGAAGTGGAGGGATAATAAGAATGTTTTCCTTCTTACCTCCCTTCATGCAGACACGACAGTCCAAATTCGTACAGTGACTGGTGTTGTGGAGAAACCACTCTGTGTCCACGAATATAACCAAAATATTGGAGGGGTGGACCTCAACGACCAGTTGTTGGCGCCGTATCTAATTGACCGTAAGGCGAGATTCTGGTACAAAAAAGTGTCTCTATCCTTATTCTAATTGGCTTTGCTGAACGCTCATGTGCTATACAGAGCTTCAAGCGGGACGTTATCTCTCCTAAAATTCCAGGATGAGATAGTCACAGAACTCCTGTATCCAGGCGGTTCTGCACCTCACCATCCCCAACCAAATGCAGTAAGCCGGCTGCATGAGAGGCATTATCCGTATGTCCTCGAGAGTACCCCTACCCAACGAGCCCTCCAAAAAATATGTCGTGTCTGTAGCAAGCGCGGATTTAGGCGTGACACCCGTTATTTTTGTCCATGCTGTCCTGACAATCCTGGTCTTTGCATTGGTAAATGTTTTGAACGCTTCCACTCAAAAGTGAAGTTTTAGCGTAGGGTACAGCATTGCACAGAACAGGACACACTTACACAGGGTCTCCCAAGATTCCATCGCATTTTGAGAGACCCGAACCATTACAGTTGTTAAAGTTACAAAAAAAAAGTGTAAAAAAAAAAAAAAAAAAACGTCAAAAAAAACAAAACACCAAACATATATAAAAAAAAAAAAAAAAATTGTTGTCGTTTTATTGTTCTCTCTCTCTCTCTCTATTTTCTCTCTATTGTTCTGCTCTTTTTTACTGTATTCTATTCTGCAATGTTTTATCATGCTTGCTTTTCAGGTATGTAATTTTTCGTTTTCAGGTGCGCCATTCAGCTGCAGCACGGAATTATTTATCTTGACAGCAACAGCGTTTGCTCCCACGATATATAAAGCCGTGACTCCAGTGCTGTAGGAGGTGATTTCACCACCACAGTTAAAAAAAAGCATATATGCCGAAACATAGGGGCGGAAGAGCGATTTTGCTCCTAATGCCGCGTACATACGGTCGAAATTCCGACGGAGGCTTGCCCGTGGAAAAGTCCGACCGTGTGTACGCGGCATAACTTTTTTGCGGGAGGATGCCCCCATGCTTCGGCATATATATATTTTAGGCACAGGTTGCGTTAAAAAAAATGTTTTATTTTTTACTATATTTTTTTTTTGGTATTTGCTTTGCAGGTATGGTATGGTAAGGTCTTACTGTTATACTGTAATGTTACTTTGTTTTAATGTTAACCATCATTTGCTTAGCAGGTACGCCATTCAGTTGCAGCGCGGATCTATTTATCTTGACAGCAACAGCGTTTGCTCCCATGATACATAAAGCCGTGACTCCAATGCTGTAGGAGGTGATTTCACCACCACAGTTAAAAAAAGAGCATATATGCCGAAGCATGGGGGCAGCAGGGGCGGAGGAGCGATTTTGCTCCTAATGCCGCGTACATACGGTCGCAATTCCGACGGAGGCTTGCCCGTGGAAAAGTCTGACCGTGTGTACGCAGCATAACCTTTTATGCCGCGCACATACGGTCGAAATTCTGACGGAGCCTTGCCCGTGGAAATGTCCGACCGTGTGTACGCGGCATAACTTTTTTGGGGAGGATGCCCCCATGCTTCGGCATATATAAATGGTGCATGTATGCCCATCATTAGAAGTGGGTGGATGAAGGGAGGTATTCTAATGGTGGGCATACCAACCGATCAATCTCTTTTTTTCGTTCAGCCAACAGGCTGCACGAAAAAAAAGATTACAATACATATCCAACAAGGACCAGCAACGTACTGGTATGTTGCTGGACTTTGAATGTTTATACCAGAATGATGCCTGCGGATTTAGGTATCATCTTGGTATCATTCTTTTCAGCCAGCGGCCGGCTTTCATGTAAAAGCAATCCTAGCAGATAATTAGCCTCTAGACTGCTTTTACAAGCAGTGGGAGGGAATGTCCCCCCCGGATATAAACACCGATCTTGGTGTGGTAAGATGCTTTGAGGGCAGAGGAAAGATCTAGGGTCTAACCCCCCAATTTTTTTTAAAACAAGAGTACCTGTCACTACCTATTGCTATCATACGGGATATTTACATTCCCTGAGATAACAATAAAAATGGTAAAAAAACAAAAAAAATATGGAAGGAACAGTTTAAAAATAAAATAAAAAAGCAAAATAAATAATAATAAAAAAAAAAAAAAGCACACCTGCCCCCCCCTGCTCTTGCGCAAAGGCGAACGGAAGCGTCGGTCTAGCGCAGGGATAAGCAATTAGCGGACCTCCAGCCTCTAAGTGTCATTCTTGCTGCTGTCAGAGTCTCGCTATGCCTCATGGGACTTGTAGTTTGGCAACAGCTGGAGGTCCGCTAATTGCATATCCCTGGTCTAGCGTCATATGTAAACAGCAATTGCACCATGCATGTGAGGTATCACCGCAAAGGTCAGATCGAGGGCAGTAATTTTAGCAGTAGTCCTCATCTGTAAATCTAATGTGGTAACCTGTAAAGGATTTAAAGGCTTTTAAAAATGTATGTAGTTTGTCGCCGCTGCGCGTTTGTGCGCAATTTTAAAGCATGTCGTGTTTGGTATCCATGTACTCGGTCTAAGATCCTCTTTTTTATTTCATCAAACATTTGGGCAATATAGTGTGTTTTAGTGCATTAAAAATAAAAAAAAGTGTGTTTTTTCCCCAAAAAATGCGTTTGAAAAATCGCTGCGCAAATACTGTGTGGGAAAAAAAATGCAACACCCACTATTTTAATCTGTAGGGCCTTTGCTTTAAAAAAATTTATAATGTTTGGGGGTTCAACGTAATTTTCATGTAAACAAAAAGTGTCAGAAAGGGCTTTGTCTTCAAGTGGTTAGAAGAGTGGATGATGTGTGACATAAGCTTCCTAATGTTGTGCATAAAATGCCAGGACAGTTCAAACCCCCCCCCAAATGACCCCATTTTGGAAAGTAGACACCCCAAGCTATTTGCTGAGAGGCATGTTGAGCCCATTGAATATTTTTTTTTGTCCCAAGTGATTGAATAATGACAAAAAGAAAAAAAAAAAAAAAAATGTACAAAAAGTTGTCACTAAATGATATATTGCTCAAACATGCCATGGTTATATGTGGAATTGCACCCCAAAATACATTCTGTTGCTTCTCCTGAGTACGGGGATACCACATGTGTGAGACATTTTGGGAGCCTAGCCGCGTACAGGACCCCGAAAACCAAGCACCGCCATCAGGATTTCTAAGGGTGTAAATTTTTGATTTCACTCCTCACTGCCTATCACAGTTTCGGAGGCCATGGAATGCCCAGATGGCACAAAACCCCATTTTGGAAAGTAGACACCCCAAGCTATTTGCTGAGAGGTATGTTGAGTATTTTGCAGATCTCGCTTTTTGTCACAAAGTTTTTAAAATTGAAAAAAAAAAAAAAAATGTCTTTCTTAATTTTCAAAAACAAATGAGAGCTGTAAAATACTCACCATGCCTTTCAGCAAATAGCTTGGGGTGTCTACTTTCCAAAATGGGGTCATTTGTGGGGGTTTTGTGCTATCTTGGCATTTTATGGCCTTCAAAACTGTGATAGGTAGGGAGGAGTGAAATCAAAAATTTACGCCCTTAGACATCCTGAAGGCGGTGCTTGGTTTTCAGGGTCCCGTATGCGGCTGGGCTCTCAAAAAGTCCCACACATGTGGTATCCCCGTACTCAGGAGAAGCAGAAAAATGTATTGTGGGGTGCAATTCCACATATAACCATGGCATGTTTGAGCAATATATCATTTAGTGACAACTTGTTGTACATTTTTTTTTCTTTTTGTCATTATTCAATCACTTGGGGCAAAAAAAAAATATTCAATGGGCTCAACAGGCCTCTCAGCAAATAGCTTGGGGTGTCTACTTTCCAAAATGGGGTCATTTGGGGGGGTTTTGTGCTATCTTGGTGTAGCGGGTATATGCTTTCTATTTTTTGAATCTGGTGGGGAAAACTGTGATGTATGGTTCCCTGGGGCCCACCGGGTGGCGCTGTCACTTTGGGCCCAGGGTTGAGTCATCATTGCGGTGGCGTACCTCTTTTGGTCTCTCTCAGCGGTTGTATGGTGGGGCGGGGAACCCGCCGTGCTTGCTGGGAGGGGGTATAAAGGGGGCGGCCATTTTTGGTGGAGGGAGTCGAGCCCGGGCACCTTCAGCCTGAGGGCGGTGGTTCGTGTCGGTCCCCTAGGCGGGTCTAGGCCTAGAGGACGTTCATAGGTCGTGTTCCATCCCAGGCACCTTTAGCCTGGGGTGAGGTACTCGGGAGGAGGTCTGGAGCTCAGTGCCCACCACTGAGTTCCGCGAGGGAAGGAGGTCCTAGGGAACCTCGGGAGTGGGTAATGGACCGGTGGGAGATACTTACTTGAAGACCAGGTGCAGCATATTGCCAGTGACAGGTGAGCCTCCCATCGGAGACCGCCTGGAAGGAAATTCCCCCTCGCTCGGAGACCGCAACCCACTTTCAGGAAGGAAAGTGGAGAGTTCATTGTGTCTGGGCCTACTCGCATACACACCTCCTTTTCTGTTCTGTTCTACAAGGGAGTCTAACTGATTGTGTTCATTCAAGAAGAATAAAGGAGTGTTGGACTTTAATGGTGTGGGGCTCATTTTCTGGCAGACATTGTTCAAGGTAACTCTCATTGGAGGTTCTAGGTGCAAAACACTGACCCGAAGGTAAAACAAGAACTTTGCTTCCACCACACAAACATCTGCGGTGAGGGCTTGGCGTGGTGACCCCGCTCTCTCTCCTCTAAAGTACCCCTAGACAAGAGACAGACAAGCTGATAGAAGAGAGGGGAGAGAGGAGGCCGCTACATTGGCATTTTATGGCCTTCAAAACTGTGATAGGTAGTGATAGGTAGTGAGTAGTGATGAGCCGAACACCCCCGGGTTCGGTTCGCACCAGAACCCGCGAACGGACCGAAAGTTCGCACGAACTTTAGAACCCTATTAAATACAATGGATGCGAACGTTCGAAATCTAAAGTGCTAATTATAACGACTATTATGCATGTTATTGTCCTAAAAAGGGTTTGGGAACCCGGGTTCTGCACCAGGGGACATGTATCAATGCAAAAAGAAGTTTTAAAGACGGCCGTTTTTCTGGAGCAGTCATTTTAACCACTTGTCCACCGCCCACTGTCAATTGACGGCGGGCGGAGGATACTCTCGTTCTGGGAGGACATCATATGACGTCCTCCCTTTAAAACGAGCTAGGAGGCGCGCGCTTGAAGCCAGCGGCGCGCGTGCGCGCCCGCCGCGTTCACGAGGCGCCGGTGCGCGTGCCCGGCGGCCGCGATTGCCGCCGGGCACCCGCGATTGCCCGGGAAACGAGCAGGAAAGTGGGTCTCTGTGTGTAAACACAGAGATCCACGTCCTGTGAGGGAGAGGGGACTGATGGTGTGTCCCTTGTACATAGGGACAACCATCGGTCACCTCCCCCAGTCAGTCCCCTCCCCCCACAGTAAGAACACATTGAGGGAACATATTTAACCCCTTCCCGCCCCCTAGTGGTTAACCCCTTCCCTGCCAATCACATTTATACAGTAATCAATGCATTTTTATAGCAGGGATCGCTGTATAAACGTGAATGGTCCCAAAAATGTGTCAAAAGTGTCCGATGTGTCCGCCGCAATATCGCAGTCACAATAAAAAAATCGCAGATCGCCGCCATTACTAATAAAAAAATAAAAAAATTAAAATGCTATAAATCTATCCCCTATTTTGTACACGCTATAACTTTTGCGCAAACCAATCAATACGCGCTTATTGCGATTTTTTTTATACCAAAAATATGTAGAAGAATACGTATCGGCCTAAACTGAGGAAAATTTTATTAAAAAAAAAAAAATGGGTATTTATTATAGCAAAAATTAAAAAATAGTGTTTTTTTTCCAAACTGGACGCTCTTCTTTTGTTTATAGCGCAAAAAATAAAAACCGCAGAGGTGATCAAATACCACCAAAAGAAAGCTCTATTTGTGGGAAAAAAAGGACGCAAATTTCGTTTGGGAGCCACGTCGTACGACCGCGCAATTGTCATTCAAAGTGTGACAGCGCTGAAAGCTGAAAAATGGCTTGGGCAGGAAGGGGGTTTTCGTGCACAGTAGGGAGGTGGTTAATGATGCATAAAGTGAAAAAAAAAGTCAAATATTCCTTTAAATATCGTACCTGGGGGGTGTCTAAAGTATGCCTGTGAAGTGCCACGTGTTTCCCGTGTTTAGAACTGTCCCTGCACAAAATTAAATTTCTAAAGGAAAAAAAGCCATTTAAAACTGCTTGCGGCTTTAATGTAATGTCTGGTCCCGGTAATATGGATGAAAATCTTTAAGAAAAATGGCACAGCTACCCCATCACACACCCCCCCCCCCCCACCCCAGCCCATTACCAGCCCCTCTGGGTCTTGTATGGATATTAAGGGGAACCCCGCACACAAAATAAAAAAGGCCCTATATACTCGGAACAGCCGTATACAGGCGGTGCATACAAGACAGGGACTGTAGGTTTGTTCTTATGTAGAATCTGTTTGTAATTTTGAACAGGTACATTGTTTAAGTGTAGCTCCAGGCAAAAAATCTATTTTTAAGCTTTTTGGAAAACATAGGGAAGGGTTATCACCCCTGTAACATTTGTTTTGCTGTCTGTGCAGTGTGCACCTGTTCAGATCAGTTCACCTCACTTTCCGTCCTAATGACAAATGTTTTTTGAAAATTTGGGGTTTTTATTGAAACAAGAATTGGTAATAAAGCATCAGTGGAGAGGAGACACTTTTTTTCCCATATTAACTCTTACAGGAGAGAATTTGCCTTCCTAGGGGTAGATTTCCTCTCACTTCCTGTTGTATCCTTCCGTTTGCAAGGAGGAGTCGTTTGTAAGTTGGATGTTTGAAAGTAGGGGCCTGCCGTATATACTCAGCTGAAATTTGCCCCTTACATGTTGGTGTTGCCACAACACTGTGAGCCCTCACAGTTACTCTTGGTGGGCGCATGAATGGGCCCTGCTGTGAATTATTAGATCAAGAATTGTAATTGCATGCCCCTGTTGAACAGGGGCTGAAAAATTGGGCCTTTGGTGGTGGTGGTGGTGGTGGTGTTGACACAAAACTGTAAGGCCTCACAGTTAGGGCCCTGCTGTGAATTATTAGATCAAGAATTGTAATTACATGCCCCTGTTAAACAGGGGCATAAAAATTGGGCCTTAGGCACTGGTGCCACAACACTGCAACCCCTCACAGATACTGTACTTGGAGCACAGCAATGAGCCCTGTTGCAAAGTATTGCATCAAAAATTGTAATTAAACGCCCCTGTTAAACAGGGGCTGAAAAATTGGGCCTTTGGTGGTGGTGGTGGTGTTGACACAACACTGTAAGGCCTCACAGTTAGTCTTGGTGGGCGCAGGAATGGACCCTGCTGTGAATTATTAGATCAAGAATTGTAATTACATGCCCCTGTTAAACAGGGGCAGAAAAATTGGGCCTTAGGCACTGGTGCCACAACACTGCAACCCCTCACAGATACTGTACTTGGAGCACAGCAATGAGCCCTGTTGCAAAGTATTGCATCAAAAATTGTAATTACACGCCCCTGTTAAACAGGGGCTGAAAAATTGGGCCTTAGCCACTGGTGCTGGTGCCACAACACTGCAACCACTCCCAGATACTCTAGTTGGAGTGCAGGAATGAGCCCTGCTGCAAAGCATTGCATAAAAAATTGTAATAACACACCCCTGTTAAACAGGGGCTGAAAAATTGGACCTTAGCCACTGGTGGCGGCACCCAGAAACAAAAATGTTCTTCCAAGCTATCATCATCAAACGGATCATTGAGGAGGAGGAGGTTAGTCAGTCAACATAACAGGACAGTCTCTCAGCATCAGCATCAGTCTTGAAGGGATGTGACATTTGAAAATAAATTAGTCTGTTATAGCAGCTTCAGGTGTTTGGTAGCTGGTGGTGATCCAAGACTGGTTCATCTTTATGAAGGTCAGTCGATCAACAGAGTCGGTGGACAGGCGCACCCTGTGATCCGTGACAAATCCTCCAGCAGCACTGAATGTGCGTTCTGAAAGAACGCTGGATGCAGGACAGGCCAGTAGCTCAATTGCATACTGTGCAAGCTCTGGCCAGTGATCCATCCTCAAGACCCAGTAAGCCAGAGGATTTTCGGTGGGGAAGGTGTCCAAGTCTGACCTTGCCCCTAGGTATTCCTGCACCATGTATATCAGACGCTGGCGATGGTTGCTGGAACCGATCATACCTTGGGGCTGCGGACTAAAGAATTGTCTGAACGCATCGGTCAGACGGCCACCTTCCCCACCGCTCCTTCTTTGACTGACCGAAGCCTCAGCAACTCGTTGTCCAGGACCAGGAGTTTGTAACCTCCCAGTCTCTGGGAACGCGTTGCACAGACCTTTCTGCAAGGCCTCCCGGAGTTGTCTCATCCTCTGCTCCCTCTGCGACGGTAAGATAAGGTCCGCAACCTTACCCTTGTACCGTGGATCAAGGAGAGTGGCCAGCCAGTAATGGTCCCTCTCCTTGATCCGAAGAATACGAGGATCCTTCCGCAGACTTTGCAGGATCAGGGAGGCCATGCAGCGTAGGTTAGCTGAGGCATTCGGTCCGGAGTCCTCTGGGTCACTAAGGACGACATGATCCGCAGCCACCTCCTGCCAGCCACGTACAAGTCCACTGGTTTCTTGGGACTGTAAATCATCCCTAAAAGACTGCTGCTGATGATGCTGAGTGCCAGGCTCCACCTCCATGCTGACACAATCCTCCTCCTCCTCCTCCTCTTCTTCCTGTGCGATGGGTGGGACAGAAGGAACACTGTCTGGGTAAAGGGGGCCTTGAGAGGCAAGGAAGTCCTCCTCTTCCTGCCTCTGTTCTACCTCAAGTGCCCTGTCCATTATTCCACGCAGCGTATGTTCCAACAGGTGATTAAGAGGTACAGTGTCACTGATGCATGCACTGTCACTGCTCACCATCCTCGTGGCCTCCTCAAATGGTGCCAGGACAGTGCATGCATCCCTGATCATGCCCCACTGGCGTGGTGAAAAAAACCTGAGCTCCCCTGACCCTGTCCTGGTGCCGTAGTCGCACAGGTACTCATTGATGGCCCTCTGCTGCGTGTGCAGTCGCTGCAGCATGGCCAACGTTGAGTTCCACCTGGTGGGCATGTCACATATAAGGCGGTTCTTGGGCAGGTTCAACTCCTTTTGCAGCTCAGCCAGGCGAGCACTGGCATTATAAGATCTGCAGAAATGCACACAGACTTTCCTGGCCTGCCTCAGGACATCCTGTAAGCCCGGGTACCTGCCCAAGAACCGCTGCACCACCAGGTTAAGGACGTGAGCCACACAGGGCACATGGGTCAGTTGTCCCTGTCGGAGAGCGGAGAGGAGGTTGGTGCCATTGTCGCAAACTACCATTCCTGGCTTAAGCTGGCGTGGCGTCAACCACTTCTCGGCCTGCCCCTGCAGAGCAGACAGAACCTCTGCCCCAGTGTGGCTCCTGTCCCCCAAACACACCAGCGCAAGCACGGCATGGCATCTTTTTACCTGCGTACTTGCGTAGCCCCTTGAACGCCTACGGAGCACCGCTGGTTCCGAGGACAAAGCACAGGAAGAGGCCACGGAGGAAGAAGAAGAGGAGGGGGTGGAGGACAGAGGTGTGTCACAACCAGTAGTAGCATTTTGGAGGCGTGGCGGTGGAACAACCTCCAACACTACTGCACCTTGTCCTGCATCCTTCCCAGCTGCCAAAAGAGTGACCCAATGGGCCGTGAAAGAAAGGTAACGTCCCTGTCCATGCCTGCTGGACCATGAGTCAGCGGTAATATGCACCTTACCGCTGACCGCCCTGTCCAGCGAGGCCAAGACATTGCCTTCCACATGCCGGTAGAGAGCCGGAATCGCCTTCCGTGAGAAAAAGTGGCGTTTGGGAACCTGCCACTGAGGAACCGCACATTGCACAAACTCACGAAAGGGGGCCGAGTCTACCAACTGAAAAGGCAGCAGTTGAAGCGCTAGCAATTTAGCCAAGCTAGCATTCAACCGCTGGGCATGTGGATGGCTGGGAGTGAACTTCTTTCGACGGTCCAGCAGCTGGGGCAGGGAAATTTTCCTGCTAGAATCGGACGTCGGTGTACTGCTAGCAGAGTGCCCGCAAGTACTTGGCTGTGACACACCTAATTCTACACCTTCATTCCTCTCAGAGCAGGTTTCAGAGAGGACTGAAGGTATAGTGGGGTTGGAGATCCCAGCTGATGCGGTGCAAGAAGAGGTCAGCTTTGTTCTTTGGTGTGGGTCTTTAAGGTAGGCTTGCCAAAGAGCTGCATGGCAGGTCAACATATGTCTGGTCAAGCATGTGGTGCCCAAGCGGGTGATGTTTTGGCCACACGATATACGCTTGAGACATATGTTGCAAACAGCAGCTGTGCGATCTGATGCACTCGACTCAAAAAAGGCCCACACCAAAGAACTTTTTGAATAACGGGCAGAGGCAGCGCCCTGCACAGGTGGAGCTCTGCGGTGTGATTCCGCCGGTGTGCTGCCCTTACGCTGGCCCCCCGAGGGCATCCTGCCTCGTTGGAGATGTGCCTCCTCCTCATCCTCCTCCTCCTCCTCCTCCTCTCTCCTATTAGGCACCCACGTGGAGTCAGTGACCTCATCATCCCCTCCCTCCTCATCACTGGAGCCAATCTGGCAGTATGCTGCAGCTGCTGGAACATGACTGCCAGATTGGTGTCCTTCTTGAGCATCCCCTCTCTCTGCTCTCACGCTACTGCCTTCCTCTAGCTGGGTATCATCATCAGACCCTTCGAAACGCTGGGTATCCTCCTGGAGCATGTACCCAACACTGTGCTCAAACAGTTCGGGGGACTCCTCAGGAGGACATGGTTGGTCTAGGGAAGGAGTGACTGATGATGACATTGATACCAGGGAAGAGGACGCTTTGGCAGCTGCTTTGCCAGTACCCTGAGCCTGGGTGAGAGAGGATGAGGAGGATGAGGAGGGCTTGGTCATCCACTCTACCAAGTCTTCGGCATGATGCGGCTCAACACGTCCAGCTGCTGAAAAGAAGGACAAGCGTGTCCCATGGCCACGTGCTGATGGCGATGCACCGCGTCCACGACCAGCACTGTTGTCTCTAGACACAGAGCCTGCTTGCCCTCTTTTATTGGCTCCTGACTGTCTGCCTCTCCTTGTTTGCCTTCCAGACATTCTAATGGCCTGCAGGGAAATGGGAAAAGCAGCAATACAGGCTAAGTTCAGGTGTAATATGGTCAGGAGGCACACTCCGCCCGCTGTAAGTGCCGCAAAATCCTGTTGGTGTAACACACCAGGAAAAAGCAGCAATACAGGCTAAGTTAAGGTGTAATATGGTCAGGAGGCACACTCCGCCCGCTGTAAGTGCGGCAAAATCCTGTTGGTGTAACACACCAGGAAAAAGCAGCAATACAGGCTAAGTTAATGTGTAATATGGTCAGGAGGCACACTCCGCCCGCTGTAAGTGCCGCAAAATCCTGTTGGTGTAACACACCAGGAAAAAGCAGCAATACGGGCTAACTTCAGGTGTATAATGTGCAGGAGGCTTAGCAACAATGACACTGACACTGTCCCCTGCCTATCCTTCTCTCTCCCTGCACACAAGGTTTATCAAAGTTTATGACACTGACACTCTCCCTGCCTATCCTTCTCTCTCCCTGCACACAAGGTTTAGCAAAGAATATGACACTGACACTGTCCCCTGCCTATCCTTCTCTCTCCCTGCACACAAGGTTTATCAAAGTATATGACACTGATACTCTCCCTGCCTATCCTTCTCTCTCCCTACACACAAGGTTTAGCAAAGAATATGACACTGACACTCTCCCTGCCTATCCTTCTCTGTCCCTACACACAAGGTTTAGCAAAGAATAGATTTGACAAGATTTGACACTGTCCCTGCCTATCCTTCACTTTCCCTTCTCCGGAACACACTACACAAGGCCGCCGCGCTGGCGGCCTTTTATAGTGTGGGGCGTGTACTAAACCCCCTCAGCTATAATTGGCCACAGGCATCCTGCCTGTGGCCAATCATTGCTCTCCTCGCTGCCGGCGCTGAGATTGGCCAAGCATGCAGGGTCACAGTGCATGCTTGGCCAATCACAGCGCCGGGATTACACTGCGATGGCGCAGTGTATTGTGGGCCTTTCGCGTCACTCGAATTTGGCGCAAACGGCCCAAATCGTTCGTTGTTCGCCGAACGCGGCGAACAGCCGATGTTCGAGTCGAACCTATGTTCGACTTGAACACCGAGCTCATCCCTAGTAGTGAGGAGTGAAATCAAAAATTCTTGAAGGAGGTGCTTGGGTTTTGGGGCCCCGTACGCGGCTAGGCTCTCAAAAAGTCCCACACATGTGGTATCCCCGTACTCAGGAGAAGCAGCAAAATGTATTTTGGGGTGCAATTCCACATATAACTATGGCATGTTTGAGCAATATATCATTTAGTGACAACTTTTTCTAATTTTTTTATTTTTTTTGTCATTATTCAATCACTTGGGACAAAAAAAAAATATTCAATGAGCTCAACATGCCTCTCAGCAATTTCCTTGGGGTGTCTACTTTCCAAAATGGGGTCATTTGGGGGGATTTTGTACTGTCCTGCCATTTTAGCACCTCAAGAATTTAGATAAATAAATAAATTATTAAAAGCTGTGTAAATTCCAGAAAATGTACCCTAGTTTGTAGACGCTATAACTTTTGCGCAAACCAATAAATATACGTGTAGCACTACCCCCAGTTAAGAGAGCCGCTGGTTTGATTTCGGGCCCTGTATACAGCACCGCCAACCCCCGGCAATCTTACTCGACCCACTCTGGCACAGCTAGTCTAGGGATTATACTTATCACAATCAACAGTATTGCAAGGGGTAATCTCTTTGCAGTAAGACAACACACTGAGGCGAGAGATCAAGTATAATAGTTTTACTTTTATATCAAAAGGCATAGGCAGAACGGAAAACATGCAACTTGCTTACAGAGCCCTGTAGCAATAGGTGTAGCACACAACAATGGCCCAGCGCGGTAACCCACCACGCGCAGCTATTATGGTGTACATGCCCTGTGGCACACTAAACAAACTTTCGGTGGTGCACTTGATGAAACAGTATTTGTAATCCACAAGTAGGCAGTCCCGAGGAACACTATACTGGAGACCCTTTAACTCTGTTCCGCTACTGGTCTCTTAATGGAACAACAAACAAACGATAGGTGGGCCAAGGCAGTCTATAGGCCTGAATACGGTACAGTCTATCGGTTTGAGCAAGTGCTCGCTCACCACTCCGGACGCGATCCCAGTCCGGGACTTCCACCTGCTGTGTCTCCGTACACAGCGTCTGCAACGATCGGGTCCCCGATCCAACTGATGTCCTCACTCGACAAGTCTGGTGCCATCCAGGCTCCGCAGTGGGGTGGAAGGCTCTTCGGAAGTTGCGCAAGGCCCCAGGCTTCAGGCCTTGCACTGCAGCAGATCCGCACAGGAAGAAACTGTTGCTTGCAGCGCGGTGTCCAAAGAGGCCGAGCTCCGCCTCGCCTCCTTCTTAAATAGCCCCTCCCATGAGTCTCTGCGGTGGCCAATTGCACTCTGGGTGCCGAACGGGGTTCTGGGTAACGTAGTCCCGGGGCCTTAAAGGAGACCCCGCTACATACGCTTATTGACATTTTTTTTACTAAAGACATGTGGCTGAATACATTTTGGCCTAAATGTATGACTAAAATTGAGTTTGTTCGATTTTTCTTATGTAGCGCTACCCCCAATTAAAAGAGCCGCTGATTTGATTTCGGCCCTGCACGCAGTACCGCCAACCCCCGGCAATCTTACTCGACCAACTCTGGCACAGTCAGTCTAGGGTTAAACTCCTATCACTCTCAGGTGTATTATACTTAATAATCTCTAAACAGTCAGACAACACACTGAGGCAAGAATATAATATATATATATCAGCTTTACTGGTAATAAAGGATTCAAGGTATAACATGCAACATATACATGGGCCTGCAGAGCCCTGCATCAATCAATGTACTAGGTGCAGCACAGTAATATGGCGCCGCGTAGTGTCCACCACGCGGAGCTATTATGGCGTGCGTTCGCCTATGGCGCAGTAACACAAACTTTCTAAACTCCCCCCTAAGTCAGGCCTGACATGGAATGGAACTGAGTCTCCTTCCCCTAGGAAAGGAAGGTTTCTTCACCGGCCAGCTTTCGTTGGTGCACTTAAAGAGATAATCATTTGTAATCCACATTGGGTGTTAACTTGAAATAACAGGGCAAAACGGGGGGGGGGGGGTAGATACTTCAACTCTGTCCCGCTACCGGACCCCCCAAGAAAACACTGGGGAGCGAACAGCAGGCCTAGGCAGTCTACAGGCCTGAACACAACTCAGTCTATTGATATGGGCAGGTGCCCGCTCACCACTCCAGGCGCGATCCCAGCCTGGGACTTCCACCTCCTGTGTGTCGCACACAGCGTCTGCTCCGATCGAGTCCTCGATCCAACTCACGTCCTATCACGACGGGTAAGGATCCACCCAGACTCCGCAGTATGGTGGAAGGCTCTTCGGACTTCAAGCAAGGCCTCAGGCTTCAGGCCTTGCTTCACAGCCGATCCGCACAGGATGACTTGTCACTTGACGCGCCGTGTCCCAAGAGAGCGAGCTCCGCCTCGCCTCCCACTTAAGTAACCCCTCCCATGAGTCTCTGCGGTGGAACCTCCGCCCTGGGCCAGAATGGGGTTCTGGGTAACGTAGTCCTGGGGCCTTAGAAGAGACTCCGCTACACACTCCCCCCACTTAAACTCTTTGGTCCCCAAAGATAACAAAACTTCAAGCTACACATTTAACAACATCCATCAATTCTCCATATGATGTCGGCAGAGAAAATTCCCACCAGAAACGAGGCGGTGAACTCCTCTGCCCACAGGACACATTAACAACAGCATCTTGTCTAACTGTGCCAGAGAGTGAGCTGGGGTTGCCTCCCACCAAATGAACAGTGGGAGGGTCAGGGTCTTCCATACTCCTTCTGGCAGTGAATACAGTGTCTTCCGCACTCTTCCCCATTTGTGGGTAGGTTAATCTCCTGGGAGGTTTTATTGCCCTCCGCTTCCTCTGTCCTCTGGGACTTTCTGTGGGAGCAGATTCTTCTTCTGTAATCAACTCGGGAGTTCCTTCTAATTCAGGAGCATCTGACTCCGGAGCAGGAAGATACATGACTTCCCCTGGGTCCTCTTCGGGGGATAGTTCACCGACACTCTCCCAAGCATCTGACCAGTGACTAGATGGAATGAACTCCGTAGCTTCTGCATTCAGTATGGAGTTCCTTGATGATGATGGGCACCCAGTTGACTCCTTCACCGGGGCCCGTTGAAGTTTTCCGGGAACAATTCCTTTCTCTGACTTTCCCTCTCTGGTACCCCTGACTCCTTTTCCATCAACCTTGAGATTGTTGATATTTTTCCACAATTTTGGTTCTCAAGTCCTCAGACAGTTCTCTTTTTCTCTTTCTGTTGTCCATGCTTAGTGTGGCACACACAGACACACAATGCAAAGACTAAGAGCCCATTCACACAGGGGCGTCTTTGGATCCGACTCCAAATCGCCCCAGGTCGCCCCTAGTCGCCTCAGGTCGCGCTGGCTGAAGAAATCAATGTAAGTTAATGGAGCCGTCATTATGCACACTACTGCAGTCGCTCCGACTTCAAAAAAGGTCCCTGTACTACTTCAATCCGACTCCTAGGCGACCTGTACCCATTCATTTCAATGGGAGTCGCCTCTCACTGTCTTAATAGGAGCGACTCTCCAGGAAGATAACATACATTTATCATGCAAAGCTCTCCCTCCCCCTCCCTCCCACAGAGCTGATTCTTGTTTGATTGGCCACTGGAATGTCTCCTGTCCTGCAGGCAACTTGGAGTTGCCTTGTAAATAGCTCCAGGTCGCGCTGAGTTGCCTCATAAAATCGTGTCTGAGTTGCCTCATAAAATCGCGCTGGAAGTCGTGTTGCCCCAGTGTGAATGGGCTCTAAGTGAACTTCTCTCCTTTTTATCTGCTTTCAGGTGTTTTTTATATTGCACACACCTGTTACTTGCCCCAGGTGAGTTTAAAGGAGCATCACATGCTTGAAACAATCTTATTTATCCACAATTTTTAAAGGGTGCCAAGAATTTTGAGCAGCCCATTTTTGAAGTTTTGTGTGACATTATGTCCAATTTGCTTTTTTTCCTCCCTTTTTTTGATTTGTTCCAATACACACAAAGGGAATAAACATGTGTATAGCAAAACATGTGTTACTGCAATACTTTTCTGTGAGAAATACTTGATTTTCTGGAAAAATTTCTGGGGTGCCAACAATTTCGAGCATGATTGTATGTCAAAGGAGGTTCTGATCTTACATCCACTATCCATGCCTTCTGTTGTGGGGACAGTGACATCACTAACTGTTTCACTGCATCTTCTTGCCAGATCCCTGGGAGTTCTATAATCACTGCCCCATTTGGATCTGTGTTGGCTGCTGCGCACCACTTCACTACTTCTAGTGGGTCCATGCTGGCACTTTTTGGCTGCTATTTGCTGCAACAGGATCCCGGACTCACGAGCCCCCACGTGTAGCGCTACCCCCAATTAAGAGAGCCGCTGATTTGATTTCGGGCCCTGCACGCAGTACCGCCAACCCCCGGCAATCTTACTCGACCCACTCTGGCACAGTCAGTCTAGGGTTAAACTCCTATCACTCTCAGGTGTATTATACTTAATAATCTCTAAACAGTCAGACAACACACTGAGGCAAGAATATAATTTATATATATCAGCTTTACTGGTAATGAAGGATTCAAGGTATAACATGCAACATATACATGGGTCTGCAGAGCCCTGCATCAATCAATGTACTAGGTGCAGCACAGTAATATGGCGCCGCGCAGTGTCCACCATGCGGAGCTATTATGGCGTGCGTTCGCCTATGGCGCAGTAACACAAACTTTCTTAACTCCCCCCTAAGTCAGGCCTGACATGGAATGGAACTGAGTCTCTTTCCCCTAGGAAAGGAAGGTTTCTTCACCGGCCAGCTTTCGTTGGTGCACTTAAAGAGATAACCATTTGTAATCCACATTGGGTGTTAACTTGAAATAACAGGGCAAAACGGGGAGGGAGTAGATACTTCAACTCTGTCCCGCTACAGGACCCCCCAAGAAAACACTGGTGAGCGAACAGCAGGCCTAGGCAGTCTACAGGCCTGAACACAACTCAGTCTATTGATATGGGCAGGTGCCCGCTCACCACTCCAGGTGTGATCCCAGCCTGGGACTTCCACCTCCTGTGTGTCGCACACAGCATCTGCTCCGATCGAGTCCTCGATCCAACTCACGTCCTATCACGACGGGTAAGGATCCACCCAGACTCCGCAGTATGGTGGTAGGCTCTTCGGACTTCAAGCAAGGCCTCGGGCTTCAGGCCTTGCTTCACAGCCGATCCGCACAGGATGACTTGTCACTTGACGGGCCGTGTCCCAAGAGAGCGAGCTCCGCCTCGCCTACCACTTAAGTAACCCCTCCCATGAGTCTCTGCGGTGGAACCTCCGCCCTGGGCCCGAATGGGGTTCTGGGTAACGTAGTCCTGGGGCCTTAGAAGAGACCCCGCTACACATATAACAAAAAGTAGAAAATATAATTTTTTTAAAAAAATTTCAGTCTTTTTCCGTTTATATCGGAAAAAAAAAAAAAGCAGAGGCAATCAAATACCATTAACCACTTAAGCCCCGGACCATTTGGTAGCTAAAGGACCAGAGGTGAATTCAGAATTTTGCACTGAGCTGCTTTAACTGTAAATTGTGCGGACATGCAATGTTGTACCCAAACGAAATTTGCGTCCTTTTCTTCCCACAAATAGAGCTTTCTTTTAATGGTATTTGATTGCCTCTGCGATTTTTATTTTTTGCGATATAAACGGAAAAAGACCGAAAATTTTGAAAAAAAATGATATTTTCTACTTTTTGTAAGAAAAATCGAATAAACTCAATTTTAGTCATACATTTAGGCCAAAATGTATTCAGCCACATGTCTTTAGTAAAAAAAATGTCAATAAGCGTATTATTATCGGTTTGCGCAAAAGTTATAGCGTTTACAAACTAGGGTACATTTTCTGGAATTTACACAGCTTTTAATTTATGACTGCCTATCTCATTTCTTGAGGTGCTAAAATGACAGGGCAGTACAAAACCCCCCAAATGACCCCATTTTAGAAAGTAGACACCCCAAGGAAATTGCTGAGAGGCATGTTGAGCCCATTGAATATTTTTTTTTTTTGTCCCAAGTGATTGAATAATGACGAAAAAAAAAATAAAAAATACAAAAAGTTGTCACTAAATGATATATTGCTCACACATGCCATGGTTATATGTGGAATTGCACCCCAAAATACATTCTGCTGCTTCTCCTGAGTACGGGGATACCACATGTGTGGGACTTTTTAGGAGCCTAGCCACGTACGGGACCCCGGAAACCAAGCACCGCCTTCAGGATTTCTAAGGGCGCAAATGTTTGATTTCACTCCTCACTACCTATCACAGTTTTGAAGGCCATAAAATGCCAAAATAGCACAAAACCCCCCCAAATGACCCCATTTTAGAAAGTAGACACCCCAAGGAAATTGCTGAGAGGCCTGTTGAGCCCATTGAATATTTTTTTTTTTTGTCCCAAGTGATTGAATAATGACAAAAAAAAAAAATTACAAAAAGTTGTCACAAAATGATATATTGCTCACACATGCCATGGTTATATGTGGAATTGCACCCCAAAATACATTCTGCTGCTCCTCCTGAGTACGGGGATACCACATGTGTGGGACTTTTTAGGAGCCTAGCCACGTACGGGACCCCGGAAACCAAGCACCGCCTCCAGGATTTCTAAGGGCGCAAATTTTTGATTTCACTCCTCACTACCTATCACAGTTTTGAAGGCCATAAAATGCCAAAATAGCACAAAACCCCCCCAAATGACCCCATTTTGGAAAGTAGACACCCCAAGCTGTTTGCTGAGAGGCATGGTGAGTATTTTACAGCTCTCATTTGTTTTTGAAAATGAAGAAAGAACATTTTTTTTTTCTTTTTTTTTTCAATTTTCAAAACTTTGTGACAAAAAGCGAGATCTGCAAAATACTCACAATACCTCTCAGCAAATAGCTTGGGGTGTCTACTTTCCAAAATGGGGTCATTTGGGGGGGTTTTGTGCCATCTGGGCATTCCATGGCCTCCGAAACTGTGATAGGCAGTGAGAAGTGAAATCAAAAATTGACACCCTTAGAAAGCCTGAAGGCGGTGCTTGGTTTTTGGGGTCCCGTACGCGGCTAGGCTCCCAAAAAGTCTCACACATGTGGTATCCCCGTACTCAGGAGAAGCAACAGAATGTATTTTGGGGTGTAATTCCACATATGCCCATGGCATGTTTGAGCAATATATCATTTAGTGACAACTTTGTGCAAAAAAAAAATTATTTTTTCCGCAACTTGTGTCAACATATAAAATATTCCATGGACTCGACATGCCTCTCAGTATATAGCTTGGGGTGTCTACTTTCCAAAATGGGGTCATTTGGGGGGGTTTTGAACTGTTCTGGCATTTTATACACAACATTAGGAAGCTTACATCCACTCTTCTAACCACTTGAAGACAAAGCCCTTTTTGACACTTTTTGTTTACATGAAAACATATTTTTTTTTGCAAGAAAATTATGTTGAACCCCCAAACATTATATATATTTTTAAAGCAAAGGCCCTACAGAATAAAATGGTGGGTGTTGCATTTTTTTTTTCTACACAGTATTTGCGCAGCGATTTTTCAAACGCATTTTTTTGGGAAAAAATACACTTTTTTTAATTTTAATGCACTAAAACACACTATATTGCCCAAATATTTGATGAAATAAAAAAGATGATCTTAGGCCGAGTACATAGATACCAAACACGACATGCTTTAAAATTTCGCACAAACGCGCATTGGCGACAAACTACATACATTTTTAAAAGCCTTTAAAAGCATTTACAGGTTACCCCGTTAGATTTACAGAGGAGGTCTACTGCTAAAATTACTGCCCTCGATCTGACCTTCGCGGTGATACCTCACATGCATGGTGCAATTGCTGTTTACATATGACGCCAGACCGACGCTTGCGTTCGCCATTGGGCAAGAGCAGGGCAAGACAGGGGTGCTTTTTTTTTTTTTTTTTTTTTTATTATTAATTTTGCTTTTTTATTTTATTTTTAAACTGTTGCTTCCATATTTATTTATTTTTATCACTTTTATTGTTATCTCAGGGAATGTAAATATCCCCTATGATAGCAATAGGTAATGACAGGTACTCTTTTTTGAAAAAACTGGGGTCTATTGGACCCTAGATCTTTCCTCTGCCCTCAAAGCATCTGACCACACCAAGATCGGTGTGATAAAATGCTTTCCCAATTTCCCAATGGCGCTTTTTATATCCGGGGGGGGACATTCCCTCCAACTGCTTGTAAAAGCAGTCCAGAGGCTAATTAGCCACTAGGATTGCTTTTACATGAAAGCCGGCCGCTGGCTGAAAAGAATGATACCAAGATGATACCTAAACCCGCAGGCATCATTCTGGTATAAACATTCAAAATCCAGCAACATACCAGTACGTTGCTGGTCCTTGTTGGACATGTATTGTAATCTTTTTTTTCATGCAGCCTGTTGGCTGAACGAAAAAAAAAGATTGATCGGTGGGTATGCCCACCATTAGAATACCGCCCTTCATCCACCCACTTCTAATGATGGGCATACATGCACCATTTATATATGCCGAAGCATGGGGGCATCTTCTCGCAAAAGTTATGCCGCGTACACATGGTCAGACTTTTCCACGGGCAAGCCTCCGTCGGAATTTCGACCGTATATACGCGGCATTAGGAGCAAAATCGCTCCTCCGCCTCTGCTGCCCCAATGCTTCGGCATATATGCTTTTTTTTTTTAACTGTGGTGGTGAAATCACCTCCTACAGCACTGGAGTCACAGGGATCAGGCCTGTCTCTGCGAACGCTGCAGTTATGTGTGTTGTGTTTTGCAAGTGACAGTGATCGATCGATACTGCACTTCGGTGGCCTGGGCTGGACGGAGGGGCAAAACGCAGGTGCTAGCAGGTATCTGGGCTGATCCCACTAACAGTGCGTTTTTGGGAACCCTAAACTGCTGGGGACGCTAGTATAGATCTGATCAGATCAGATATTGAGCTGATCAGATACTATACCACTAAGGGGGGTGTATGCTTCACGTGTGGGTGTTAGCGCTACTGGCACTAACCTGACGCTGCCTGGGGTGTGACACAGACCCTCTCTGATGCTAAAACCTAACTGATATCACCCGCCGGGCGATCAGGGGGTTAAACCTTTATTGGGTTATATACGGCGGGTGCCCTGACACTATAAAAAGCAAACTAACTAACCAGCGTCACCCGTAACACTTATATGATGATCACTGGTGAAAGGGTTAACTAGGGGCAATTAGGGGGTTAAAACCTTTATTAGGTAATATATGGGGGTACCTGATGCTATATAAAAACCTGACGGCGAACCTAAAAATAAATTACTGGCTACCTATCGGCATCACCGACACTAAGACAACGATCATAAAAACGATTGCTTAGCGACAGTGGTGATAGGGGGTGAAAGGGTTACCTGGGGCGCGATCAGGGGGTTAAACCTTTATTAGATAATATATGGGGGTACCTGACGCTATAAAAACCTGCGGCAAACCTAAAAAAAATTACTGGCTATCGATCAGCATCACCGACGCTAAGACATCGATCAGAAAAATGATCGCATAGTAACGGCGGTGCTAGGGGGTGAAAGGGTTACCTGGGGGGCGATCAAGGGGGTTACACCTTTATTAGGTAATATATGGGGGTACCCGACGCTATAAAAACCTGCGGCGAACCTAAAAAAAATGACTGGCTACCGATCAGCATCGCCGACGCTAAGACATCGATCAGAAAAATTATCGCTTAGTGACAGTGGTGATAGGGGGTGAAAGGGTTACCTGGGGGGCGATCAAGGGGGTTAAACCTTTATTAGGTAATATATGGGGGTACCCGATGCTATAAAAACCTGCGGCGAACCTAAAAAAAATTACTGGCTACCGATCAGCATCACCGACGCTAAGACATCGATCAGAAAAATGATCGCATAGCGACGGCGGTGCTAGGGGGTGAAAGGGTTACCTGGGGGGTGATCAAGGGGGTTAAACCTTTATTAGGTAATATATGGGGGTACCCGACGCTATAAAAACCTGCGGTGAACCTAAAAAAAATTACTGGCTACCGATCAGCATCGCCGACGCTAAGACATCGATCAGAAAAATTATAACTTAGTGACAGTGGTGATAGGGGGTGAAAGGGTTACCTGGGGGGCGATCAAGGGGGTTAAACCTTCATTAGGTAATATATGGGGGTACCCGACGCTATAAAAACCTGCGGCGAACCTAAAAAAAATTACTGGCTACCGATCAGCATCACCGACGCTAAGACATCGATCAGAAAAATGATTGCTTAGTGACGGCGGTGCTAGGGGGTGAAAGGGTTATCTGGGGGGTGATCAGGGGGTTAAACCTTTATTAGGGGGTGTTAGGGGGCTACACTGGACCTAAAACTAAATGTAGTGACACTTTTACAGTCACAAATGTCACTGATTGCAGTGATCACTAAATAAATGGTCACTGCAATCAGTGACACTGTGACTGGGGGCTGGGGGGTGATCTGGGGGTGTTTGGGGGGGCCTGGGGGGCGATTTATGTGCCTATGTGTCCTGGTGTCAGTGTGCTGTTTTGTGTACTAACCTGGCATCTTCTCCTGTACGGCGCTCGGTATATGTGAGCGCCCCAGGAGAGATGACATCACTTCCTCCTTTCTGGCAGGCAGGGGAAGCTCTCTCATTCGCCGGGAGCGATCGAGAGGGGGTGGCCGGAATCGAACGGCCGTCCCCTCATGCCGGATCGCTCCCGAAGGTAAAACGACCACCCACTGTAAAGAAGGGGGGTCCGATCGGACCCCCCAACTATACAAAGGCAATCACGTATATGTACGTGATTCTGCCTGTCGGTGCCATTCTGCTGACGTATATTTACAGTGGGCGGTCGTTAAGTGGTTAAAAGAAAGCTCTATTTGTGGGAAGAAAAGGACGCAAATTTTGTTTGGGTACAACATTGAATGTCCGCACAATTTCCAGTTAAAGCAGCGCAGTGCCAAATTCTGAAAACACCTCTGGTCTTTAAGCTGCATAATGGTCCGGGGCTTAAGTGGTTAACTCAGGTGCTGTCCAGTTCTTCTGATCATCCTTGAGATGGTTCTATACCTTCATTTGAGTCCAGCTGTGTTTGATTATACTGATTGAACTTGATTAGGAAAACCACACACCTGTCTATATAAGACCTACCAGCTCACAGTGCATGTCAGAGCAAATGAGAATCATGAGGTCAAAGGAACTGCCTGAAGAGCTCAGAGACAGAATTGTGGCAAGGCACAGATCTGGCCAAGGTTACAAAAACATTTCTGCTGCACTTAAGGTTCCTAAGAGCACAGTGGCCTCCATAATCCTTAAATGGAAGACGTTTGGGAAGACCAGAACCCTTCCTAGAGCTGGCCGCCTGGCCAAACTGAGCTATCGGGGGAGAAGAGCCTTGGTGAGAGAGGTAAAGAAGAACCCAAAGATCACTGTGGCTGAGCTCCAGAGATGCAGTCGGGAGATGGGAGAAAGTTGTAGAAAGTCAACCATCACTGCAGCCCTCCACCAGTCGGGGCTTTATGGCAGAGTGGCCCGACGGAAGCCTCTCCTCAGTGCAAGACATATGAAAGCCTGCATGGAGTTTGCTAATAAACACCCGAAGGACTCCAAGATGGTGAGAAATAAGATTCTCTGGTCTGATGAGACCAAGATAGAACATTTTGACCTTAATTCTAAGAGGTATGTGTGGAGAAAACCAGCACTGCTCATCACCTGTCCAATACAGTCCCAACAGTGAAGCATGGTGGTGGCAGCATCATGCTGTGGGGTGTTTTTCAGCTGCAGGGACAGGACAACTGGTTGCAATCGAGGGAAAGATGAATGCGGCCAAGTACAGGGATATCCTGGATGAAAACCTTCTCCAGAGTGCTCAGGACCTCAGACTCGACAATGACCCTAAGCGCTAAAATAACGAAGGAATGGCTTCACAACAACTCCGTGACTGTTCTTGAATGGCCCAGCCAGAGCCCTGGCTTAAACCCAATTGAGCATCTCTGGAGAGATCTAAAAATGGCTGTCCACCAACGTTTACCATCCTACCTGACAGAACGGAGAGAATCTGCAAGGAGGAATGGCAGAGGAACCCCAAATCCAGGTGTGAAAAACTTGTTGCATCTTTCCCAAAAAGACTCATGGCTGTATTAGATCAAAGGGGTGCTTCTACTAAAGCTGAGCAAAGGGTCTGAATACTTAGGACCATGTGATATTTCAGTTTTTCTTTTTTAATAAATTTGCAAAAATTTCAACAATTCTGTGTTTTTCTGTCAATCTGGGGTGCCGTGTGTACATTAATGAGGAAAAAAAATGAACTTAAACGATTTTAGCAAATGGCTGCAATATAACAAAGAGTGAAAAATTTAAGGGGGTCTGAATACTTTCCATACCCACTGTATACAGTCATGGCCGAAATTGTTGGCACCCCAGAAATTTTACCAGAAAATCAAGTTTTTCTCACAGAAAAGTATTGCAGTAACACATGTTTTGCTATACACATGTTTATTCCCTTTTGGAAATGTCACACAAAACTCCAAAAATGGGCTGATCAAAATTCTTGGCACCCTTTCAAAACTGTGGATAAATAAGATTGTTTCAAGCATGTGATGCTCATTTAAACTCACCTGGGGCAAGTAACAGGTGTGGGCAATATAAAAATCACAACTGAAAGCAGATAAAAAGGAGAGAAGTTCACTTAGGGCTCTTTCACACGGGCGGTCCGTTCAGGTCCGCTTGTCAGTTTTTTAGGCGGTCCTGAACGGATGCTCCATGTACCGCTATGGAGCCACGGATGTCAGCGGTGACATGTCCGCTGACATCCGACCCGCTCCGATCCACCAAAGTGTGACGGAGGAAAACCCTATTTTTCCATCCGTCTGCGGATCGGATCGGATGACAACGGACTCTACGGTCCGTCGTCATCCGATCCCCCATAGGGGAGAGCGGCGCTCTGACAGGGCGGTCCCTGCACAGTGTGCGGGGACCGCCCAGTCATCGGCCATCTCAGCGGGGATCAGCGGAGCGATCCCCGCTGAGCAAGCAGAGGTTCACAGGGCGGATCATGACTGATCCGTCCCGTGTGAAAGGGGCCTTAGTCTTTGCATTGTGTGTCTGTGTGTGCCACACTAAGTATGGACAGCAGAAAGAGGAGAAGAGAACTGTCTGAGGACTTGAGAACCAAAATTGTGGAAAAATATCAACAATCTCAAGGTTACAAGTCCATCTCCAGAGATCTAGATTTGCCTTTGTCCACAGTGCGCAACATTATCAAGAAGTTTGCAACCCATGGCACTGTAGCTAATCTCTCTGGGCATGGACGGAAGAGAAAAATTGATGAAAGGTTGCAACGCAGGATAGTCCAGATGGTGGATAAGCAGCCCCAAACAAGTTCCAAAGAAATTTAATGTGTCCTGCAGGCTCAGGGAGCATCAGTGTCAGCGTGAACTATCCGTCGACATTTAAATGAAATGAAAGGCTATGGCAGGATACCCAGGAGGACCCCATTGCTGACACAGAGACATAAAAAAGCAAGACTACAGTTTGCCAAAATGTACTTGAGTAAGCCAATATCCTTCTGGGAAAACGTCTTGTCGACAGATGAGACCAAGATAGAGCTTTTTGGTAAAACACATCATTTTACTGTTTACCGAAAACGGAACGAGGCCTACAAAGAAAAGAACACAGGACCTACAGTGAAATATGGTGGAATCAATTATGTTTTTGGGTTGTTTTGCTGCCTCTGGCACTGGGTGCCTTGAATGTGTGCAAGGCATCATGAAATCTCAGGATTACCAAAGGATTTTGGGTCGCACTGTAGAGTCCAGTGTCAAAAAGCTGGGTTTGCGTCTGAGATCTTTGTTCTCCCAGCAGGACAATGACCCCAAACATACGTCAAAAAGCAACCAGAAATGGATGGCAACAAAGCGCTGGAGAGTTCTAAAGTGGCCAGCAATGAGTCCAGATCTAAATCCCATTGAACACCTGTGGAGAGATCTTAAAATTGCTGTTGGGAAAAGGCGCCCTTCCAATAAGAGAGACCTGGAGCAGTTTGCAAAGGAAGAGTGGTCCAAAATTCCAGGTGAGAGGTGTAAGAAGCTTATTGATGGTTATAGAAAGCGACTGATTTCAGTTATTTTTTCCAAAGGGTGTGCAACCACATATTAAGTTAAGGGTGCCAAGAATTTGGACCAGCACATTTTTCGAGTTTTGTGTGACATTATGTCCAATTTGCTTTTTTTTGTTTTGTTCCAATACACACAAAGGGAATAAACATGTGTATAGCAAAACATGTGTTACTGCAATACTTTTCTGTGAGAAATACTTGATTTTCTGGAAAAATTTCTGGGGTGCCAACAATTTCGGCCATGACTGTAGTTGTATATAAAATGCACTATTTATCTTTCCCATTACTAAACGTTTCATCCAATTACTAAATTGCTGCATTTGTAAATTTCAAAAGCCAGTATAAAGGAATAGTAGTGGTAAATAAAGCACTTGTGAGTTTAAAGTGGACCTTCAGTCATTTTTTCATCTTTCAATCTATTAAATCTGCCTTTGTTGTTTTAACCACTTAACGACCGCCCACCGCCGATTTACGTCGGCAGAATGGCACGGACAGGCAGAATCACGTAGATCTACGTGACTGCCTTTGTACAGTTGGGGGGTCCATCCGGACCCCCCTTCTGTGCCGTGAGCGGTCGTTACTTCACCGGGAGCGATCCCAGATGAGGGGGCGGCCTTTCGATTCCGGCCCCCCCCTCGCGATCGCTCCCGGCGAATGGAAATGCCTCCTCTGTCTGTTTCAGACAGAGGAGGCAGGAGGAAGTGATGTCATCTCCTGTGCGGCGCTCACATATACCGAGCGCCGTACAAGAGAAGACATCAGGTCAGTGAGCACAACACTACACTGACACCAGGACACATAGGAACACTAATCGCCCCCCCCAGGACCCCCAGACCCCCCCAGATCACCCCCCAGATCACCCCCCAGCCCCCAGTCACAGTGTCACTGATTGCAGTGACCATTTATTTAGTGATCACTGCAATCAGTGACATTTGTGACTGTGAAAGTGTCACTAAAGTTTAGTTTTAGGTCCAGTGTAGCCCCCTAACCCCCCCTAATAAAGGTTTAACCCCCTGATCACCCCCCAGATAACCCTTTCACCCCCTATCACCGCTGTCGCTATGCGATCATTTTTCTGATGGCTGTCTTAGCATCAGTGATGGCGATCGGTAGCCAGTAATTTTTTTTAGGTTCGCCGCAGGTTTTTATAGCGTCGGGTACCCCAATATATTATCTAATAAAGGTTCAACCCCCTTGATCGCCCCCCAGGTAACCCTTTCACCCCCTATCACCGCTGTCGCTAATCGATCGTTTTTCTGATGCTGTCTTAGCATCAGTGATGGCGATCGGTAGCCAGTAATTTTTTTTAGGTTCGCCGCAGGTTTTTATAGCGTCAGGTACCCCAATATATTATCTAATAAAGGTTAAACCCCCTTGATCGCCCCCCAGGTAACCCTTTCACCCCCTATCACCGCTGTCGCTATGCGATCATTTTTCTGATGGCTGTCTTAGCATCAGTGATGGCGATCGGTAGCCAGTAATTTTTTTTAGGTTCGCCGCAGGTTTTTATAGCGTCGGGTACCCCAATATATTATCTAATAAAGGTTTAACCCCCTTGATCGCCCCCCAGGTAACCCTTTCACCCCCTATCACCGCTGTCGCTAATCGATCGTTTTTCTGATGCTGTCTTAGCATCAGTGATGGCGATCGGTAGCCAGTAATTTTTTTTAGGTTCGCCGCAGGTTTTTATAGCGTCAGGTACCCCAATATATTATCTAATAAAGGTTAAACCCCCTTGATCGCCCCCCAGGTAACCCTTTCACCCCCTATCACCGCTGTCGCTATGCGATCATTTTTCTGATGGCTGTCTTAGCATCAGTGATGGCGATCGGTAGCCAGTAATTTTTTTTAGGTTCGCCGCAGGTTTTTATAGCGTCGGGTACCCCAATATATTATCTAATAAAGGTTTAACCCCCTTGATCGCCCCCCAGGTAACCCTTTCACCCCCTATCACCACTGTCACTAAGCGATCGTTTTTCTGATCGCTGTCTTCGTGTCGGTGATGCCAATCGGTAGCCAGTCATTTTTTTTAGGTTCGCCGCAGGTTTTTATAGCGTCAGGTACCCCCAAATATGATCTAATAAAGGTTTTAACCCCCTAATTGCCCCTAGTTAACCCTTTCACCAGTGATCACCATATAAGTGTTACGGGTGACGCTGGTTAGTTAGTTTGCTTTTTATAGTGTCAGGGCACCCGCCGTATATAACCCAATAAAGGTTTAACCCCCTGATCGCCCGGTGGGTGATATCAATTAGGTTTTAGCGTCAGAGAGGGTCTGCGTCACACCCCAGGCAGCGTCAGGTTAGTGCCAGTAACGCTAACACCCACGCGTAAAGCATACACCCCCCTTAGTGGTATAGTATCTGAACAGATCAATATCTGATCTGATCAGATCTATACCAGCGGTTTAGGGTTCCCAAAAACGCAGTGTTAGCGGGATCAGCCCAGATACCTGCTAGCACCTGCGTTTTGCCCCTCCGTCCAGCCCAGGCCACCCAAGTGCAGTATCGATCGATCACTGTCACTTACAAAACACAACACACATAACTGCAGCGTTCGCAGAGACAGGCCTGATCCCTGCGACTCCAGTGCTGTAGGAGGTGATTTCACCACCACAGTTAAAAAAAAAAAAGCATATATGCCGAAGCATGGGGGCAGCAGGGCGGAGGAGCAATTTTGCTCCTAATGCCGCATACATACGGTCGAAATTCCGACGGAGGCTTGCCCGTGGAAACGTTTGACCATGTGTGTGCGGCATAACTTTTTTGCGGGAGGATGCCCCCATGCTTCGGCATATATAAATGGTGCATGTATGCCCATCATTAGAAGTGGGTGGATGAAGGGCGGTATTCTAATGGTGGGCATACCCACCAATCAATCTCTTTTTTCGTTCAGCCAACAGGCTGCATGAAAAAAAAAGATTACAATACATGTCCAACAAGGACCAGCAACGTACTGGTATGTTGCTGGACTTTGAATGGTTATACCAGATTGATGCCTGCGGGTTTAGGCATCATCTTGGTATCATTCTTTTCAGCCAGCGGCCGGCTTTCATGTAAAAGCAATCACAGCGGCTAATTAGCCTCTGGACTGCTTTTACAAGCAGTGGGAGGGAATGTCCCCCCCCCGGATATAAAAAGCGCCATTGGGAAATTGGGAAAGCATTTTATCACACCGATCTTGGTGTGGTCAGATGCTTTGAGGGCAGAGGAAAGATCTAGGGTCTAGAAGACCCCAGTTTTTTCAAAAAAAGAGTACCTGTCACTACCTATTGCTATCATAGGGGATATTTACATTCCCTGAGATAACAATAAAAATTATAAAAAAAAAAATATATGTAAGGAACAATTTAAAAATAAAATAAAAAAGCAAAATTAATAATAAAAAAAAAAAAAAAAAAAAAAAAAAGCACCCCTGTCCTGCCCTGCTCTTGCCCAATGGCGAACGCAAGCGTCGGTCTGGCGTCATATGTAAACAGCAATTGCACCATGCATGTGAGGTATCACCGCGAAGGTCAGATCGAGGGCAGTCATTTTAGCAGTAGACCTCCTCTGTAAATCTAACGGGGTAATCTGTAAAGGCTTTTAAAGGCTTTTAAAAATGTATGTAGTTTGTCGCCAATGCGCGTTTGTGCGAAATTTTAAAGCATGTCGTGTTTGGTATCTATGTACTCGGCCTAAGATCATCTTTATTATTTCATCAAACATTTGGGCAATATAGTGTGTTTTAGTGCATTAAAATTAAAAAAAGTGTATTTTTTCCCCAAAAAATGCGTTTGAAAAATCGCTGCGCAAATACTGTGTAGAAAAAAAAAATGCAACACCCACCATTTTAATCTGTAGGGCCTTTGCTTTAAAAATATATATAATGTTTGGGGGTTCAACATAATTTTCTTGCAAAAAAAAAATATGTTTTCATGTAAACAAAAAGTGTCAAAAAGGGCTTTGTCTGCAAGTGGTTAGAAGAGTGGATGTAAGCTTCCTAATGTTGTGTATAAAATGCCAGAACAGTTCAAAACCCCCCCAAATGACCCCATTTTGGAAAGTAGACACCCCAAGCTATATACTGAGAGGCATGTCGAGTCCATGGAATATTTTATATGTTGACACAAGTTGCGGAAAAAAGACAATTTTTTTTTTTTTATTTTTTTTTTGCACAAAGTTGTCACTAAATGATATATTGCTCAAACATGCCATGGGCATATGTGGAATTACACCCCAAAATAAATTCTGTTGCTTCTCCTGAGTACAGGGATACCACATGTGTGAGACTTTTTGGGAGCCTAGCCGCGTACGGGACCCCAAAAACAAAGCACCGCCTTCAGGCTTTCTAAGGGTGTAAATTTTTGATTTTACTTCTCACTGCCTATCACAGTTTCGGAGGCCATGGAATGCCCAGATGGCACAAAACCCCCCCAAATGACCCCATTTTGGAAAGTAGACACCCCAAGCTATTTGCTGAGAGGTATTGTGAGTATTTTGCAGATCTCGCTTTTTGTCACAAAGTTTTGAAAATTGAAAAAAAAAAAAAAAAAAAAAAAAATTTTTCTTTCTTCATTTTCAAAAACAAATGAGAGCTGTAAAATACTCACCATGCCTCCTCAGCAAATAGCTTGGGGTGTCTACTTTCCAAAATGGGGTCATTTGGGGGGGTTTTGTGCTATTTTGGCATTTTATGGCCTTAGAAACTGTGATAGGTAGTGAGGAGTGAAATCAAAAATTTGTGCCTAGAAATCCTGAAGGCGGTGCTTGGTTTTCGGGGTCCCGTACGCGGCTAGGCTCCTAAAAAGTCCCACACATGTGGTATCCCTGTACTCAGGAGAAGCAGCAAAATGTATTTTGGGGTGCAATTCCACATATAACCATGGCATGTGTGAGCAATATATCATTTAGTGACAACTTTTTGTAATTTATTTTTTATTTTTATTTTTTGTCATTATTCAATCACTTGGGACAAAAAAAAAAAATATTCAACGGGCTCAACAGGCCTCTCAGCAATTTCCTTGGGGTGTCTACTTTCTAAAATGGGGTCATTTGGGGGGGTTTTGTGCTATTTTGGCATTTTATGGCCTTCGAAACTGTGATAGGTAGTGAGGAATGAAATCAAAAATTTGCGCCCTTAGAAATCCTGAAGGCGGTGCTTGGTTTCCGGGGTCCCGTACGTGGCCAGGCTCCTAAAAAGTCCCACACATGTGGTATCCCCGTACTCAGGAGAAGCAGCAAAATGTATTTTGGGGTGCAATTCCACATATAACCATGGCATGTGTGAGCAATATATCATTTAGTGACAACTTTTTGTAATTTTTTTTTTTTTTTTTTTTTTTGTCATTATTCAATCACTTGGGACAAAAAAAAAAAAATATTCAATGGGCTCAACATGCCTCTCAGCAATTTCCTTGGGGTGTCTACTTTCCAAAATGGGGTCATTTGGGGGGGTTTTGTACTGCCCTGCCATTTTAGCACCTCAAGAAATGAGATAGGCAGTCATAAATTTAAAGCTGTGTAAATTTCAGAAAATGTACCCTAGTTTGTAAACGCTATAACTTTTGCGCAAACCAATAAATATACGTTTATTGACATTTTTTTTACTAAAGACATGTGGCTGAATACATTTTGGCCTAAATGTCTGACTAAAATTGAGTTTATTCGATTTTTCTTATAACAAAAAGTAGAAAATATCATTTTTTTTCAAAATTTTCGGTCTTTTTCCGTTTATATCGCAAAAAATAAAAATCGCAGAGGCAATCAAATACCATTAAAAGAAAGCTCTATTTGTGGGAAGAAAAGGACGCAAATTTCATTTGGGTACAACATTGCATGTCCGCACAATTTACAGTTAAAGCAGCGCAGTGCCGAATCCCAAAAACAGGCCTGGTCCTAATGGCCCGAAATGGTCCGGGGCTTAAGTGGTTAAAGGGGTTGTAAACCCTCGTGTTTTTTCCCCCTAATGCATCCTATACATTAAGGTGAAAAAACTTCTGACAGTGACCCGCACCCTAGCCCCCCGTTTTACTCACCTGACCCCCTTCGATCCCTCAGCGAAGATACGCTACCTCTCTGCCCGGGGTCCTCGGCTCTTGATTGGATAGATTTATAGCAGCGCAGTCATCGGCACCCACTGCTGTCAATCAAATCCAATGACGCGGGTGCCGGGAGGGCAGGGCCGAGTCCTACATTCAGTGTCTTTGGACGCCTAATGCTGGACTCGGGAGCGCGCCCGCAAAGTAACCACCCGGGAGAGTGCTTCTCCTAAGGGGTTATACGATGCAGGGAGGAGCTGATAGAGCCGCCGGGGGACCCCAGCAGAGGAGGATCGGGTCCACTCTGTGCAAAATAAACTGCACAGTGGAGGTAAGTATTGCATGTTTGTTATTAAAAAAAAAAAAAACACAAAGCTTTATAATCACTTTAACTTTGGATAGTAAAACATAATTTTTTTCTGCCAGTAAACCTTATACAGCCCACTTCCTGTTTCTTGTCTGGTAAAAAGCCTAGGCTTATGACATCATGCACAGCTCTCTCTCTCACTCTCGTGAGAGTTTGCCAGGAAGGGAGGGGGGCTGAGTCATAAGAGAGCCAATGAGATTTGCAGAGCTGGAGGTGTGCCTCTGTGTGTCTGTGTAAATCCAGGAAGTGAACAGGCAGCCGCTTCAGCTGCCCACAGTTAAAATGGCTGCAGCCAGACTCAGTAGAGGGAGATTTCTGCAGCATATTTGGCAAGTAAAGAATCATAGTATATACAGTATTTCACAAAAGTGAGTACACCCCTTTCATTTTTGTAATTTTGTTTTTAGATCTTTTCATGTGACAACACTGAAGTAGTGAGTGTACAGCTTGTATACCAGTGTAAATTTGCTGTCCCCTCAAATCACACAGCCATTAATGTCTAAACCGCTGGCAACAAAAGTGAGTACACCCCTTAAGTGAAAATGTCCAAATTGGGCCACAAGTGTCAATATTTTGTGTGGCCACTATTATTTTCCAGCACTGCCTTAACACTCTTGGGCATGGAGTTCACCAGAGCTTCACAGGTTGCCATTGGAGTCCTCTACCACTTCTCCATGATGACATCACGGAGCTGGTGGATGTTAGAGACCTTGCACTCCTCACCTTCCATTTGAGTATGCCCCACAGATGCTAAATAGGGTTTAGGTCTGGAGACATGCTTGGCCAGTTCATCACCTTTACCTTCAGCTTCTTTAGCAAGGCAGTGGTCGTCTTGGATGTGTGTTTGGGATCGTTATCATGTTGGAATACTGCCCTGCGGCCCAGTCTCCAAAGGGTGGGGGATTATGCTCTGCTTCAGTATGTCACAGTACATGTTGGCATTTTTTGTTTCCACAATGAACTGTAACTCCCTAATGCCAACAGCACTCATGCAGCCCCAGACCATGACACTCCCACCACCATGCTTGATTGTAGGCAAGACACACTTGTCTTTGTACTCCTCACCTGGTTGCTGCCACACACGCTTGACACCATCTGAACTGAATAAGTTTATCTTGGTCTTATCAGACCACAGGACATGGTTCCAGTAATCCACGTCCTTAGTCAGCAAACTGTTTTCGGGCTTTCTTGTGCATCATCTTTAGAAGAGGCTTCCTTCTGGGATGACAGACATTCAGACCAATTTGATGCAGTGTGCGGCGTATGGTTTAAGCACTGATAGCCTGACCCCCCACCCCTTCAACCTCTGCAGCAATGCTGGCAGCACTTATACGTCTATTTCCCAAAGACAACCTCTGGATATGACGCTGAGCACATGCTCTCAACTTCTTTGGTCGACCATGGCGAGGCTGGTTCTGAGTGAGAACCTGTCCTGGTAAACCACTGTATGGTCTTGGCCACCGTGCTGCATCTCAGTTTCAGGGTCTTGGCAATCTTTTTATAGCCTAGGCCATCTTTATGTAGAGCAACAATTCTTTTTTTCAGATCCTCAGAGAGTTCTTCGCCATGAGGTGCCATGTTGAACTTCCAGTGATCAGTATGAGAGAGTGAGAGCGATAACACCAAATTTAACACACCTGCTCCCCATTCACACCTGAGACCTTGTAACACTAATGAGTCACATGACACCGGGGAGGGAAAATGGCTAATTGGGTCCAATTTGGAAATTTTCACTTAGCGGTTTACTCACTTTTGTTGCCAGTTTTGGGGACAGCAGATTTACACTGTAAGGCCCCTTTCACACTTATACGATTTGTCCCACGATTTGTGAAGGCAAAGTAGCATGACAGGTCGTTTCCCATGATTTCCAATGACAACCATTCATATTAGTACGACTTGAAGTCGTTGCGACTTCAAAGTAGTCCCTGCACTACTTTGGATCGATTTTGAGGCCACTTACACAGGCATTCCCTGAAATCGCAGCAAAATCGCGGCCGCGAAATCGTGGTAAAATCGCGCGACTTTGAAGTCGCAGTAGTGTGAAAGGGGCCTTATACAAGCACTCAATACTTTACATTGTAGCAAAGTGTAATTTCTTCAGTGTTGTCACATGAAAAGATATAATAAAATATTTTCAAAAATGTGAGGGGGTGTACTCACTTTTGTGAGATACTGTATAAACTTAATGCATAGTGGTTGGAATATGCAAAGTGGTTGGAGGGTAGCTTCAGAATGGCAAACATGTTTTTATTACAAATTATGTGAGCAGACTGAAGTTCCTCTTTAACAAATTTTTATTTTATTTTTATAATTCCTCTTTTAGGGGGCGTGGCAGGGGGAGTGTCCTATGCCTACATACTTTTGCTACTAGGTGTCCCTTGTTTCCATCTCAAAAAGTTGGGAGGTATGAGATTAGTTTACTTCAGTTTGAACAATCTTAATCAGTTCAGTTTACCTCAATTTGTACAGCCACATTTGGTTAGACCCCTTTCACACTGAGGCAGTTTTCAGACGTTTTAGCGCTAGAAAAAGCGCCTGGAAAGCACCTGAAAACTGCCTCCCATTCATTACAATGGGTGCTTTCATCTGGGCGGTGCGCTTGCGGGACATTAGAAAAATTCCCGCAAGCTGCATCTTTGTGGCAGTTTGGGAGCGCTGTATACATCATTCCCAAAACGCCCCTGCCTATTGCAATGAATGGGCAGCGCTTCCGAAGTCACTGAAAAGCGATTCACAAGCACTGCAGCACTGGAGTTTTTAACCCTTTCTTTAGGGTTAAAAGTGCCCCACTAGTGGCCAAAAAGCGCAGCTTAATTAAAGGTAAAACGCCGCTAAAATGAGCAGCGCTTTACCGCTAACGGCCAGTGCTTTCAGTGTTAAAGCAGCCTTAGGCTTACCTCAGTTTGCACGTCCTGGATCAATTCAGTATACCTCTGTTTCTTCATCAGCATTAAGTTCAGTGGACCTCAGTTTGTACATCCGCTTTTAGTTCAGTTTATTGCCATTCATTTCAGTTTACCTCAGTTTCATAGTTGCCAACATTGCAAAAAAAACATCTGAGACACTTTTTTTGTATTGAGGCGGAGCCTTGCTATAATTAGGGGGCGGGACATTCGTTTGTAGGCGTGTCATGCTGGAATGAAAAATGCGGCGCGCTATGCGCGGCGCGTCGAAAAATGGGCGTGGTTTACGCACGATAGTGGGTGTGGCTTAAATGGGCGTGGTTCAAAGGGGTGTGGCTAGAGTCCGAGGTGAGAGAAAGAAATAGAAAGAAAGAAGCCAGATCCTACACCACAATAGAAATGTGTAACAAAATTGGCAGATAAGGATACTCCAAAACACCTGTTGGCGCTTCAATCATCCCGGCACCATGGTTGTTACGGTGTCAGGATGATTGAAGTGCATTATTTCTATTATTACATTGTAATATAAAATGAAATCATTCAACTCACCATAATGCCGAATCAGTGGAAGTGTGTCACCTGCCACCAGATGCCTCCCCAGCAGTCCGTCCTTGCATCAGGTGCTCCCAGAAGCATAGCCCCTCTTTACAGAACTGTGTCCCTGGCAGCGGAGCCCTCCTTTACATCTGGTGTTCCCGGCAGTGGAGCCCTCCTTACAGATCTGTGTCCCCCAGCAACAGAGCCCTCCTTACTTCAGTGTCCCCAGCAGCTGGCAGCAGCGGAGCCCTCCTTTACATCTGGTGTCCCCGGCAGCAGAGCTCTCCTTTACATCTGGTGTCCCCGGCAGCAGAGCTCTCCTTTACATCTGGTGTCCCCCAACAGCGGAGCCCTCCTTTACATCTGGTGTCCTCCAGCAGCAGAGCCCTCCTTTACATCTGGTGTCCTCCAGCAGCAGAGCCCTCCTTTACACCTGGTGTCCCCCAACAGCGGAGCCCTCCTTTACATCTGGTGTCCTCCAGCAGCAGAGCCCTCCTTTACATCTGGTGTCCTCCAGCAGCAGAGCCCTCCTTTACATCTGGTGTCCTCCAGCAGCGGAGCCCTCCTTTACATCTGGTGTCCCCGGCAGCAGAGCTCTCCTTTACATCTGGTGTCCCCCAACAGCGGAGTCCTCCTTTACATCTGGAGTCCTCCTTTACATCTGGTGTCCTCCAGCAGCGGAGCCCTCCTTTACATCTGGTGTCCTCCTTTACATCTGGTGGTGTCCCCCAGCAGCGGAGTCCTCCTTTACATCTGGAGTCCTCCTTTACATCTGGTGTCCTCCAGCAGCGGAGCCCTCCTTTACATCTGGTGTCCTCCTTTACATCTGGTGGTGTCCCCCAGCAGCGGAGCCCTCCTTACAGGTCTGTGTCCCCTAGCAGCGGCAGCCAGCCCCGGGGAACAGATGCTCTCACCTCCCGGCGTCTCCGTGTGTGTGCTGGAGGCAGAGGCAGCTCCGCGGTCCATGATCATTTCCCAGCGGTGTCGTGCCGAGAATGGTTCCCCCGCCGGATTCTGTTCCCCCTGGCTCTCCCGACTCCTATCGGAACTCCGCCTCCCCAGCCCTGTACATTGCCGCTCCCTCACGAATGCTCATAATACCGCCCCGCCTTCTCATGTGTGAACACAGAGAGGGGAGAAGCCGATTGGCTGCTCCTCCCCTCACCACTGAACACAAGAGGAAATAATCCTTGTGTCTGCAGCGGCGGCCATCTTTGTGTAGCCCGCCGTTTTTTTACCTCAAGCATTCCCGATTTTCCCGGCGGCCGGGACAAAGGCAAAATACCGGGAAAATAGACGGGACAAAATAAATACGGGACGAGGGTCCCAAATCCGTGATTGTCCCGGGAAAAACAGGACTGTTGGCAACTATGCAGTTTGTACATCGGCTTACAGTTCAGTGGACCTCAGTTTGTACATCCACTTTTAGTTAATTTTACCTCAGTGTGTACATCCTCATTCATTTCAGTTTACCTCAGTTTACACATCCTCAATCAGTTCTGTTTACATCAGTTTGCACATCTACTTTTAGTTCAGCTTACCTCAGTATACATCCATTTATCATATGTCCATCTTTTTTAGATGTTGAAGAAAATAAAGAACAAAAGTTTAAGGCCTCTTGTGCACAGGCCACCTGACCCTGCTCAGTGCCACTGCTCCCATATTTCCTCAGCCCAGGTACTGTATACAGCCTATCATTAATATGAATGGCTGGACGCCTCTGTGTACAGTGTACGAGTGTTTTCAAAAATATAGAAAATTATCCAGGTATGGCAAAGCTTGTGTGCTGTATTGGTGTTTATGATAGCACCACCATTTTACATGAGCACAGCAGCACACAGACCTAAACAAAAAATATGCTTCTCTTTTCGTCCATAGACGGATACAGCCTTCTTAAGTCTTGACAGTTGGGTTATGTTCCTGTTCATAGGAGAGGACTAGGCAGACATGTTAGATATTTCAATACATGTTACTTTAACAGAGTTGAACAGCCCCGCCCAGGGGGCGGTCCCTCAAGACATAACCCTCCGCCCTGCAGCATACAGCCTCAGTTTTGTTCTCCCTAGCAGAGGAGATGGACGTGGCCCCCTTTGGGCCCAGAGTCCTGAGGAAATTTTTTATTTTATTTTATTTAAATTTATTTTATTTTGTGATTCTTCTATCAATGGTCGGCTGGGCGACAGGCTGGATATATAGATCCTTGTAGTCTTCCCAGTCCGGCCAGCGAGCATGTACCGTCTCTTGCAAATAGGCGTCGGGTCTGTCACGACATACCCCATGGCTCCAGGGGTGGCCGGTGAGCTTGTGCTCCGGGGTCCACATATGACTGGGCTGCTTGCTGTCTCAATCACAGTGGACCGGGCCGACAGCTACTCTGTACTGCTCGGTTGTAGGCCTGTCAGGAATGCACCAGCAGGTCCTTGGTAGGATGGGTAAGTACAGTTCCTCCTGCCTCGGCAGGTGGGAACAGCTGGGTGTTCCTAGGAATAGGGGGTTCTCCTGTCCTCCCTTTCCCTGCTCTCTGTCACCTTTACTCCCTCTGTCCTAACGGGGCTGGCTGAGACCAGGGCGTACCTGTGGGGACTCCAGGTCCTGGTGGGGGTCCGGGGGTGTCAGGGCCTGTTTCTCTGTGGGGGGATACTCTGCTCTGAGGTAGCCATGCTGGGCCTTCTCGTCCACATTGCGGTGCTCGGGCGCCATTTTGGGGGTATGTTTTTTCTATTGCATTGATTTGCCCATTGGCGGCCATCTTGCCGTGGCCGCGCTATGGCGCAGTTGCTATTGCGGGCGGCCATTTTCTTGTGGTCGCGCCCTTTCCTTCTCCCTGAGGCCATCTTTGGTGGAGGTTTGGCCTCTAGTGCTGGCTCCTGGATGGCGCAGCAGGATTCTCCTCACAGCTTCCTCACTGTTTCCTCACCCACTGCTTCTAGAGCAGCATGGATAATACAGTGATACACAGTCTTAGTGTATAGAGGGGGGCAGTGGCACTGAGCAGTCTCATTCTGGGCTGGTGAGTCCCCTAAATGCAGCATGGTGGGGGGACTTTATTCATTAATTTTGTCTAGTCCCTGAGAGCTTTCTGTGTAACATGGAGTCAGTATCTGAGAGGGAACAGCAGAGCCCTTGCACCTGTGGTTTCCCGCAAAATATCCTGGGGAATGCTCTGACTCTGACAGGACTACCGGTCTGAGATGTCAGAGGTTGCTTTTTACCTGCAGTTTGGTGCTTGCTTCGGCAGCACATATACTCAGATTGGAACGATACAGAGAAGATTAAACATACACAATGGGGCTGATTTACGAAACGTTTGCGCCATGAGTATCGGCGCATCTGCGCGTGCAATGGCTGTTTTGGTATTTACAAAACATTAGCGCCGGTATCGCAGCCCTATTTCCCATTTACTATAGTGTTCTCGGCGGACGGGAGGAGGCGCTCAGTGCGCCACTATGGACCTGGCGCACATCATGTTAAAATCTAAATATAAAGAAGCTGGAAGTGAGAATATAATGGGGGTGGGGGTGATGTGGGGGGATGTGAGGAAGTGTAGTCACACCTGCCCAAATAACAAACATGCCCAAAATAGTGTGAGAAAGAAACCTTTTCAAAACCAGCCCGCTGCGCCGGCAAGTACGATTAGAACTGCGAGAGGTTTTTTTGAGCTCAGCGCGGGAATTTTACTTGTTCAAACGCGCCAAGACACTGCGCCGGCAAAATCTTAGTAAATGTCAAGTCACATAACTCAATTTGCATAAGTTGAACAGGCGCAGCTCTGAACTTGCCAGTGCGCCAGCAAAATGACATTTCTAAAGGGAAAAAAAAGGCATTTAAAAGCACCCGCGGCTATAATAAATTGTCGGCTCCCGGCAATATAGAGAAAAGTCATTGAAAGTCATTGATAAAAAAAAAAAAGCGTGGGGGTTCCCCCAAATTCCATTACCAGGCCCTTCAGGTCTGGAATAAACATTAAGGGGAACCCGGGCGCAAATTAAAAAAAAAAATGCAAAAAAAATCTATAAAAAAAACACAACACAGGTTTTCAAAGTAATTTATTAGGCAGCTCCGGGGGTCTTTCTGCCGGGCACCCCACTATCTTCTTCCAGCTCTTTTGCTAGCTGGGTCCCGGGCTTCCTTGTCGTCTTCGGGGGTCTTTTCTGCCGGGCGCCCCTCTATCTTCTTTCAGCTCTTTTGCTAGCGGGGTCCCGGGCTTCCTCGTCGTCTTCGGGGGTCTTTCTGCCGGGCGCCCCGCTATCTTCTTCCAGCTCTTTTGCTAGCGGGGTCCCGGTCTTCCTCGTCGTCTTCTTCCGACTTCGGGGGTCTCTTGTTCTGTTCTCCGGTGTCGTCTCCACGCTCTCTGGTTCTTCTCCCGCTCTCTGGTTCTTCTCCCGCTCTCCGGTGCCTTCTCCACGATCTCCGGTTCTTTCTGCCTTCTGCCGGGCGCCCCGCTATCTTCTTCCAGCTCTTTTGCTAGCGGGGTCCCGGTCTTCATCATCGTCTTCTTCCTTCTTCTCTCCGTCCGATGTTGCCTCTTCGCTGTCCGCCGCTACAATGCTCTGCCCGCGGAGCGGCACCCACTTTTATTGGCATGGGGCGTGGTCACCGGGTGATGCCACCCGCTAACCCGCCCCCGTATGACGTCACAGTCCCGGGGAATGATGGGACTGTGACGTGATACGGGGGGCGGGGTCAGCGAGTGGCATCAACCGGAGAGCAGGAGAAGAACCGGAGAGCGCGGAGACGACACCGGAGAACAGAACAAGAGACCCCCCGAAATCGGAAGAAGACGACGAGGAAGACCGGGACCCCACTAGCAAAAGAGCTGGAAGAAGATAGCGGGGCGCCCGGCAGAAAGACCCCCGAAGATGACGAGTAAGCCCGGGACCCCGCTAGGAAAAGAGCTGGAAGAAGATAGCGGGGCGCCCGGCAGAAAGACCTCCGAAGACGACGAGGAAGCCCGGGACCCCGCTAGCAAAAGAGCTGGAAGAAGATAGCGGGGCGCCTGGCAGAAAGACCCCCGGAGCTGCCTAATAAATTACTTTAAAAACCTGTGTTGTGTTTTTTATTGACTTTTTTGCCACCAGGCGAATGGGTAGGGGTACGATGTACCCCATACTCATTAACATAGGGTGGGGGGGCCGGCATCTGGGGGCCCCCTTATTAAAGGGGGCTCCCGGATTCCGATAAGCCCCCCGCCCGCAGACCCCGACAACCATCGGCCAGGGTTATCGGGAAGAGCCCCTTGTCCCCATCAACATGGGGGCAGGGTGCTTTAGGGTGGGGGGGCCGCAGGTCGCCCCCCTGCCCCAAAGCACCAAACCCCCCATGTTGAGTGCATGCGGCCTGGTTCAGGAGGGAGGGGGGCCGCTCTCCTCCCCCCCTCTTCCCCTGCGGCCTGCCAGGTTGCGTGCTCGGATAAGGGTCTGGTTTGGATTTTGGGGGAACCCCCATGCCGTTTTTCGGCTTAGGTGGTGCCCCTTAAAATCCATACCAGACCTAAGGGCCTGGTATACTCCTGAAGGGGAACCCATGCCGGTTTTTTCATTAAAATTTGGCGTGGAGTTCCCCTTCATGATTCATACCAAACACGGGACAGGCTGCCGAGGACCAGCGCGATGCCATCGCGCTGGAAACATTCTCGGCCAGCTATTCGCCTCTAGAACACGACTTGAGCGGCTACTTCACGCTCAGGTCGTGTCCAAGTTGCCTCGCAAAGTCGCGCTGTCCCTGTGTCAGCCGGCACACGAGTCGCCCCGCGAGTCGGATCGGCTTCATCCGACTTCCCGGGCGACCTCTATTCAAATCAATGGGCTCCCATAGGGAACCATTCATTTTCAATAGAGCGTCGCTGACATTTATATTTACTATAACAGTGCGCCGCTGGTTCCTGCGCCCAGTGAAGGAGTTATCCGGCGCAGCAATTAAGGTATCAACCGGCGCAGCGCACTGTTATTAGTAAATCACCCCCAATATGTTTATACACAACACTGGATACATTCACAGTATATGCATGTATTATTACTCTCTGTGTCTGCGTGGATTTCCTCCCACGCTCCAATGACGTGCGCGCCTTCGTCGCCATACACAGTATTAACATACACAATATGTTTATACACAACACTGAATACATTCACAGTATATGTATGTATTAATACTCTCTGTGTCTGCGTGGGTTTCCTCCGGGTTCTTCGGTTTCCAATGGTATGCGCGCCTTCGGCGCTATGCACAGCATAAACATGTTCAATATGTTTATTCACACATACTAAAATACTTACACGGTATGTGTTTGCAGTCTGCGTAGGTTTCCTCCGGGTACTCCGGTTTCCTCCCACGCCCCAATGGTGTGTGCGCCTTCGGCGCCTTGCACAGCATAAACCTGTTCAATATGTTTATTCACACATACTAAAATACATACACGGTATGTGTATGTACTATACTCTCTGTGTCTGCGTGGGTTTCCTCCGGTTTCCTTCCACGCTCCAATTGCACGCTTTGGCGCAATACACAGTGTAAACTATGTGTTTGTATAATCAGCAGTTATCAATGTAGTAACTGCTGGAACATCCACTGAGGTGTCATTTCTTTTTTTTTGGGGGTCGCGTTGACCGACCCGCTCTATATAGGTTTTTAAGGACTGGGGATTGCCGCAGAGGTCCTTTTTGGTCCCTCAGTGCACAGCGGTCCGTTTTCCTTTGTAAAACATCTAAAAAAAGATATGGGTTTTTTCCCATGAAGTTGGCCCCCTGGTATCAGGGGTACCACTATCCCAATAGGGGGACACCTACCTTTAGGAGGTGATCAGGAGCAGTGGCTCGGACCGTTAGTGGCTGCGTCTCTGGTGTCTCTGACACTCACTGAATGGGCATAACTTTTGTACCAGACAGTGGAGGAGCTTCTGCTTCCTCTAAATGTTGTGACACTGGCCGACCCGCAGGTGCGCCACCTGAGGGGGCTGATATACTGGTCCGCTGACCGAGTTTCTATGGAAGCTCTGACAGATTTGCCTTTCAAAGGCTAGGAGTAGGGGCGCCCCGTAAGACCGAACCTTCCTTTACCAATATATTGCAGTGTTTTTGAGGGTTGTCATACCCATACCGCCGCAGGACAAGTTTCAGGGATTCTACTTGAATCTAATCATGGTCCCAGAAGAGGACGGAGTCGTCCAATCTTAGGCCTCAAGGCCCTTAATGCCTTTGTGTAGCCTTTGTGTAGCCTTCCGTTTTTTCCGGCCACGGAGTTTGCAAAGTGGTCTCTTCATACAAGATCGATGTTTTCTTTCTTGTTCACCGAATGGTTTCTTTGCCCTACTGTCTCGTCGGACTGCCCTGATGGGGCAGTTCAAGACTTGTTGGGGATTCAGAAATTCAGGATGGAGTTGGTTCGCTCCATCCAGGGGACCTTCTGACGTCCCTGGACTTCAGGGACGCGTGCTGGGTCCCCATATGCGACAGGCACCAGAGGTTTCTGCTTTTAGCGGTCAAGGGGAACCACTATTAATTTATGACTCTCCCTTTTGACCTAGTGGTAGCACCAAGAGTTTTACCAGGGTGCTCACCCCGATTCTAGCCTTGCTCAGTCAGCGGGGCATTGTCATCGTTGGTTCTTTGCATGGTCTTCTTTTATAACCTGTTTCCAGGTTGGAATTAGAGGAAGACATGTCTATAGTCAGTAGGACTCTCGAAGACTTCGGGTGGATGCTGTACCTCCAGTTGTCGGTACTAGATCAGACTCAGCGCCTAGAATACCTGGGGCTGGCTCTGTGCTCATCAGAGGCGAGAGTTTTCTCCCTCCAGAGAGGATGTGGATGCTCCAGGCTGCAGTGAGTTGGATCTCATGATGGCCTCCTTCGAGGCAGTACCGTTTGCCCAGGTCCACATTTGGAGGGGAGATTCTGTCCTATTGGAACACATTCCCATTGTCTCTGGATCATCAGATTCAGGTGAATCGCCTAGTCAGGGCCTCTCTAACTTGGTGGCTGACATTCCCGGCATTTCTGTCCGGGAAGTTTTTTCCTTCTTTTCTATTGAACTGTGATTACGATCCAGCTTCACAGGCTAGGGGGGAGTCTGGGGGGTCCAGTCCATCCAAGGTCGCTGGACTCTGGACGAATCCCGTCTGCCGGTCGATGTTCTGGAACTTTGGGCGATTAGAATATGTCTCTCTTCGTAGTCGTGGAGACTACAAGGGTGCCGGATCAGGATCCAGTCGGACAATGGCACGGCTGTGGCTTATGTCAACCATCTGGACATCCTGCGGTAGACGGGAAGAAGCGTGCCGGCTCTGTCGGCCATCTACATTCAGGGTGTAGAACTCTAACTGGCGGACTATTTGAATCGCCAGTTGCTGAACCAAGGGGAATGCTCATTCCATCTGGAGGGGTGTCTACTCCTTTTGCCGGAGGTGGACGTCGGTCGTGGACCTCCTGGCTTCTTGACTCAATCGCATGATGTCGAGATTCGTGGCCCGGTCCAGAGATCCCTGGGCAGACGCGTCAGCCGTGTTGGTGGCCCCGTGGGGTCAGTATCGGCTAATTTATGCCTATCCCCCACTGATGTTGCTTCCTCGTCTGCTCCTCAATGTGAAGATCGAGGGGATCCCGGTGATCCTAACCGTTCTAGATTGGCCCCGGCGTCCTCATTACGCCGACTTTGTACGCCTGGTGGCGAACACACGGGCGGCTGCCAATGTGGGAGGATCTACTGTCTCAAGGTCCCATACTTCATCCTGCCTTACAGCCGCTGGCCTTATGGCATGGCTATTGACAACCAGGTACTAAGGGACCAAGGTCTTTCGGATTCGGTCATCTCGACCAGGCTGAGGGCACAAAAATCTTCCTCCTGGAAGATCTACCATCGCACTTGGAAGGCCTACATCTCCTTGTGCGCAGAGATGGAGTGCCGTCCACAGACGTTTTCGGTTTCTGGGGTCCTGCTGTTTTTTGCAACATGGAGTAGATCAAAAGCTTGTTTTAAGCACCACTAAGGGTCAGTTTTAGCCTTGGCTGTTTTCTTTCAATGGCCTTTGGCGTCCCATTCCCTGGTGGGTACCTTTGTACAGGAGGTTCGACTGGGGCTTTCCCCAATTAGACCACCTCTCCCTCCTTGGGATTTGAACCTGGTGCTCTCAGTTCTTCAGGAACCTCCCTTTGAGAACATCAGAGAGATTCTTCTCTTGACGTGATCTCAGAAGGTGGCCTTTCTAGTGGCCATTACTTCTGTCAGAGGGGTTTCTGAATTGGCGGCCTTGCCTTGCAAGTCCCCATATTTGATCCTCCATAAGGATAAAGCGGTACTACGCCCGCAACCTTCGTTTCTTCCAAAGGTGGTTTCGGCTTTCCACCTGAACGAGGACATTGTACTTCCATCCTTGTGTCCTCGGTCATCGCATCCCAGAGAGTCTGCGCTTCACACTTTAGACGTGGTACGTGCCTTGCGGGTGTACCTGTCTGGTACGGCCTAGTTTCGGAAGTCTGGCTCGCTGTTTGTGTTGGTGTCTGGTCCACAAAAAGGCCTGGCGGTCTCGTCGACCACCATTTTCTAAGTGGATCAGGTAGACCGTTGTGCGGGCCTATGCCCTTAAGAGGCGCGCACCCTCCTTTCCGGTCACGGCGTTCCCAACCAGGGCAATTGGTGCTTCCTGGGCTTTCCGACATCAAGCGTCTCTCTCTCTCTCTCACAGGTGTGCAGGGACGCGACTTGGTCGTCCGTGCACACTTTCTCCCAAAAATTTCGAGGATGATGTGAGTGCATCTTCAGATGCTTCCTTCAGCCGCAAGGTTTTGCAGGCGACTGTTTAAGGTTGCAGCTCCTCCATTGAGGAGCTCTGCTTGCTTGGAGTGAAATTGTTTTTTGATTACTGTTCCCACCCCTCGTTTTTGACACTGCTTTATGATGTCCCACAGAGGTGGCTCTAAGCTTTGTGAGGCCTTAGGCAAATCTTAGACATGAGGCCCTACTAACTTCGATAATGGGGAAAAATAATTCAAGTTATAGACCCCTAGCAATTTCGCTCTCCACCCCAACATCCCAAAAAACAAACATGCCCATAGACTTATCTAAAAAAACTATTTTAATAATGTACACATAAAAGTCTGGTTCACACTCACTGATTGCTCCAATCTCACTGATTGGTTGTTAGAGGTTAGTGCACATCATTACTGCTCACTGATTGGTTGCTAGAGGTTACTGCACATCATTACCGCACATTGATTGGTTGATAGAGGTTACTGCACATTACTGCTCACTGATTGGTTGCTATAGGTTACTGATTATCATTATCACTCACTGATTGGTTGCTAGAGGTTACTGCAGATTATTACTGCTCACTGATTGGTTGCTATAGATTACTGCTCATCATTATCGCTCACTGATTGTTTGACAGAGGTTACAGCACATCATTTTTGAAAACAGCACACAAAAACTCCTGCGCACAAGTGGATCCTCCAGCAGTCAATCTTGCACAATACTAACACCGGCTTTGCAGCCCTTCATGGACAGGGGTGTCCTAGTACAGAATAGAAGAAAAGAAACAAGGGCGCACCAGCCTAGTGTATTGTCGTTTAGGATAGATTTTAATACCCCACTGCCAGCTTCCTACCAACCCTCCTGTACCCCAATGCCAGCTTCCTACCACCCCACCCCCATCATCCCCCCTGCATTTATGCTTTTTCATTAAAATCTATCCTAAACGATAATACACTAGGCTGGTGCGCCCTTGTTTCTTTTCTTCTACAGCACATCATTACCTCTCGCTGGGTGGCAGGGCAGTATTGTGGTGTGTGATCCAACTGTTGGGGTAAAGTTGGTTGGATGACAGGATGCAGTTTGGGATGATGGCAGCATTGGGGTGAGAGGCTGAGATCATATCTTCCCTATGATGATAATGGGTAGGGGGATAGGATGCCAGAGGTAGGGTACAGGAAGGATGAGGATGATAATGACAGGAGGCAGGGTGGTAGGATGCCAGAGGTGGGTTAGAGGGGGATGATGGGAATAATAATGACAGGGGGTGGGGTGGTAGGATGCCAGAGGTGGGGTAGAGAGGGAAAATGGGGATGTTGATGAAAATGGGTGGGGTAATAGGAGGTCAGCAAATTGGCATAATGACAGTGGGTGGGTAGGAAGCTTGCAGTGGGGTACAAGGGGGGGGGATGATGGATGCTAGAGGTGGGAAACAGGGGGGATGATGATGATGGGGGTAGGATGGTTGGATGCTAGAGGTAAGGTACAGGGGGATGATGGGGATATTGATGACAGGGGGCAGGGTGGTAGGATGTCAGAAGTGGGGTATGGGGACGATGATGATGATGATAGTGGGTGGGGTGGTAGGAAGCTAGCAGCAGGGCCAAGGGGGGATGAAGATTACAGGGGATGGGGTGGTAGGAAGCTGGCAGTGGGGTTCAAGGGGGATGAAGTTGATGGGGGGTGGGGTGGTAGGAAGCTGGCAGTGGGGTACATTGGGGATGAAGATTACAGAGGGGTGAGGTGGTAGGAAACTGGCAATGGGGTACAAGGGGGATGAAGATGACAGGGGGTGGGGTGGTAGGAAGCTGGCAGTGGGGTACAGGGGGGATGAAGATTACAGCGGGTGGGGTGGTAGGACACCAGGCACAGGGGGGTATGATAAGGATGGAGATGATGATGACAGGATATAGGGGGATAGGAAGCTGACAGTGTGGTAAAGTGTGGGGGGGGGGAGATGAGGATGATGATAACGGGGGTAGGGTGGTGGATGCTAGAGATGGGGTACATGGGGATGATGGGGATTTTGATGTCAGGAGGCAGGGTGGTAGGATGTCAGAGGTGGGGTACGGGGGGGATGATGATGACAGGGGGTGGGGTGGTAGGAAGCTGGCAGTGGAGTACCAGGAGGGATTAAGATGATGATGACAGGGGGTGGGGTGGTAGGATGCCAGAGGTGGTAAACAGAGGGATGGTGGGGATGCTGATCACAATGGATGAGGTGGTAGGGTACAGGGGGGATGAAGATGACGGAGGGGTGGTAGGAAGCTGGCAGAAGGGTACAGGGGGGATGAAGATGACGGGGGTGGTGTGGTAGGAAGCTGGCAGTGGGGTGCAGGGGGATGAAGATGATGGGGGTAAGGTGGTAGGAAGCTGGCAGTGGGGTGCAGGGGGGATGAAGATGACAGGGGTGGTAGGAAGCTGGCAGTGGGGTGCAGGGGGGATGAAGATGAAGGGGGTGGTAGGAAGCTGGCAGTGGGGTACAGAGGTGATGAAGATGACAGGGTGGGGTGGTAGGAAGCTGCAGTGGGGATGCAGGGGGGATGAAGATGACGGGGATGGGGTGGTAGGAAGCTGACAGTGGGGTGCCGGGGAGATGGCGGGGTGGGGTGGTAGAAAGCTGGCAGTGGGGTGCAGGGGCCATGATGGGGGTGGGGTGGTAGGGAACTGGCAGTGGGGTACAGGGGAGGATGAAGATGACAGGGGTGGGGTGGTAGGAAGCTGGCAGGGGGATGATGGGGGTGGGGTGGTAGGAAGCTGGCAGTGGGGTACAGTGGGGGTGATAGGAAGCTGGCAGTGGGGTACAGGGGGGGGGGTGATGGGGGTGGAGTGGTAAGAAGCTGGCAGTGGGGTGCAGGGGGGATGATGGGGGTGGGGTGGTAGGAAGCTGGCATTGGGGTACAGGAGGGTTGGTAGGAAGCTGGCAGTGGGGTACAGGGGGGGTGATGGGGGTGGAGTGGTAAGAAGCTGGCAGGGGGATGAAGATGATGGGGGTAAGGTGGTAGGAAGCTGGCAGTGGGGTGCAGTGGGATGAAGATGACGGGGGTGGTAGGAAGCTGGCAGTGGGGTGCAGGGGGGATGAAGATGACGGGGGTGGTAAGGAGCTGGCAGTGGGGTAAAGAGGTGATGAAGATGACGGGGTGGGGTGGTAGGAAGCTGCAGTGGGGATGCAGGGGGGATGAAGATGACGGGGATGGGGTGGTAGGAAGCTGGCAGTGGGGTGCCGGGGAGATGGCGGGGTGGGGTGGTAGAAAGCTGGCAGTGGGGTGCAGGGGCCATGATGGGGGTGGGGTGGAAGTAAACTGGCAGTAGGGTACAGGGGGGGATGAAGATGACTGGGTGGGGTGGTAGGAAGCTGCAGTGGGGATGCAGGGGGGATGAAGATGACGGGGATGGGGTGGTACGAAGCTGGCAGTGGGGTGTCGGGGAGATGGTGGGATGGGGTGGTAGAAAGCTGGCAGTGGGGTGCAGGAGCCATGATGGGGGTGGGGTGGTAGGGAACTGGCAGTGGGGTACAGGGAGGATGAAGATGACGAGGGTGGGGTGGTAGGAAGCTGGCAGTGGGGTGCAGGGGGATGATTTGGGTGGGGTGGTAGGAAGCTGGCAGTGGGGTACAGTGGGGGTGATAGGAAGCTGGCAGTGGGGTACAGGGGGGGGGTGATGGGGGTGGAGTGGTAAGAAGCTGGCAGTGGGGTGCAGGGGGGATGATGGGGGTGGGGTGGTAGGAAGCTGGCAGTGGGGTACAAGAGGGGTGGTAGGAAGCTGGCAGTGGGGTACAGGGGGGTGATAGGAAGCTGGCAGTGGGGTACGGGGGGTGATGGGGGTGGAGTGGTTTGAAGCTGGCAGTGGGGTGTAGGGGGGATGATGGGGGTGGGGTGGTAGGAAGCTGGCATTGGGGTACAGTGGGGGTGATAGGAAGCTGGCAGTGGGGTACAGGGGGGGTGATGGGGGTGGAGTGGTAAGAAGCTGGCAGTGGGGTGCAGGGGGGATGATGGGGGTGGGGTGGTAGGAAGCTGGCATTGGGGTACAGGAGGGTTGGTAGGAAGCTGGCAGTGGGGTACAGGGGGGGTGATGGGGGTGGAGTGGTAAGAAGCTGGCAGGGGGATGAAGATGATGGGGGTAAGGTGGTAGGAAGCTGGCAGTGGGGTGCAGGGGGGATGAAGATGACGGGGGTGGTAGGAAGCTGGCAGTGGGGTGCAGGGAGGATGAAGATGACGGGGGTGGTAAGAAGCTGGCAGTGGGGTAAAGAGGTGATGAAAATGACGGGGTGGGGTGGTAGGAAGCTGCAGTGGGGATGCAGGGGGGATGAAGATGACGGGGATGGGGTGGTAGGAAGCTGGCAGTGGGGTGCCGGGGAGATGGCGGGGTGGGGTGGTAGAAAGCTGGCAGTGGGGTGCAGGGGCCATGATGGGGGTGGGGTGGTAGGGAACTGGCAGTGGGGTACAGGGGGGGATGAAGATGACGAGGGTGGGGTGGTAGGAAGCTGGCAGTGGGGTGCAGGGGGATGATTTGGGTGGGGTGGTAGAAATCTGGCAGTGGGGTACAGTGGGGGTGATAGGAAGCTGGCAGTGGGGTACAGGGGGGGGGTGATGGGGGTGGAGTGGTAAGAAGCTGGCAGTGGGGTGCAGGGGGGATGATGGGGGTGGGGTGGTAGGAAGCGGGCAGTGGGGTACAGGAGGGGTGGTAGGAAGCTGGCAGTGGGGTACAGGGGGGTGATAGGAAGCTGGCAGTGGGGTATGGGGGGTGATGGGGGTGGGGTGGTAGGAAGCTGGCATTGGGGTACAGGGGGGTGATGGGGGTGGGGTGGTAGGAAGCTGGCAGTGGGGTGCAGGGGGGATGAGGTGGTAGGAAGCTGGCAGTGGGGTGCAGGGATGGGGGGTAGGGTGGTAGGAAGCTGGCAGTGGGGGTGACGGGGGGGGTGGTAGGAAGCTGACAGTGGGGTACAGGGGGGGTTGTAGGAAGCTGGCAGTGGGGTACAGGGGGGGGGGTGACGGGGGTGGTAAGAAGCTGGCAGTGGGGTGCAGGGGGGATGAAGATGACAGGGGTGGTAGGAAGCTGGCAGTGGGGTACAGGGGGGATGAAGATGACGGGGGTGGTAGGAAGCTGGCAGTGGGGTACAGAGGTGATGAAGATGACAGGGTGGGGTGGTAGGAAGCTGCAGTGGGGATGCAGGGGGGATGAAGATGACGGGGATGGGGTGGTAGGAAGCTGGCAGTGGGGTGCCGGGGAGATGGCGGGGTGGGGTGGTAGAAAGCTGGCAGTGGGGTGCAGGGGCCATGATGGGGGTGGGGTGGTAGGGAACTGGCAGTGGGGTACAGGGGAGGATGAAGATGACAGGGGTGGGGTGGTAGGAAGCTGGCAGGGGGATGATGGGGGTGGGGTGGTAGGAAGCTGGCAGTGGGGTACAGTGGGGGTGATAGGAAGCTGGCAGTGGGGTACAGGGAGGGTGATGGGGGTGGAGTGGTAAGAAGCTGGCAGTGGGGTGCAGGGGGGATGATGGGGGTGGGGTGGTAGGAAGCTGGCATTGGGGTACAGGAGGGTTGGTAGGAAGCTGGCAGTGGGGTACAGGGGGGTGATGGGGGTGGAGTGGTAAGAAGCTGGCAGGGGGATGAAGATGATGGGGTAAGGTGGTAGGAAGCTGGCAGTGGGGTGCAGTGGGGATGAAGATGACGGGGGTGGTAGGAAGCTGGCAGTGGGGTGCAGGGGGGATGAAGATGACGGGGATGGTAAGAAGCTGGCAGTGGGGTAAAGAGTGATGAAGATGACGGGGTGGGGTGGTAGGAAGCTGCAGTGGGGATGCAGGGGGGATGAAGATGACGGGGATGGGGTGGTAGGAAGCTGGCAGTGGGGTGCCGGGGAGATGGCGGGGTGGGGTGGTCAAAAGCTGGCAGTGGGGTGCAGGGGCCATGATGGGGTGGAAGTAAACTGGCAGTAGGGTACAGGGGGGGATGAAGATGACTGGGTGGGGTGGTAGGAAGCTGCAGTGGGGATGCAGGGGGGATGAAGATGACGGGGATGGGGTGGTACGAAGCTGGCAGTGGGATGTCGGGGAGATGGTGGGATGGGGTGGTAGAAAGCTGGCAGTGGGGTGCAGGGGCCATGATGGGGGTGGGGTGGTAGGGAACTGGCAGTGGGGTACAGGGGGGGATGAAGATGACGAGGGTGGGGTGGTAGGAAGCTGGCAGTGGGGTGCAGGGGGATGATTTGGGTGGGGTGGTAGGAAGCTGGCAGTGGGGTACAGTGGGGGTGATAGGAAGCTGGCAGTGGGGTACAGGGGGGGGGGGGTGATGGGGGTGGAGTGGTAAGAAGCTGGCAGTGGGGTGCAGGGGGGATGATGGGGGTGGGGTGGTAGGAAGCTGGCAGTGGGGTACAGGAGGGGTGGTAGGAAGCTGGCAGTGGGGTACAGGGGGGTGATAGGAAGCTGGCAGTGGGGTACGGGGGGTGATGGGGGAGGAGTGGTTTGAAGTTGGCAGTGGGGTGCAGGGGGGATGATGGGGGTGGGGTGGTAGGAAGCTGGCATTGGGGTACAGTGGGGGTGATAGGAAGCTGGCAGTGGGGTACAGGGGGGTGATGGGGGTGGAGTGGTAAGAAGCTGGCAGTGGGGTGCAGGGGGGATGATGGGGGTGGGGTGGAAGTAAACTGGCAGTAGGGTACAGGGGGGGATGAAGATGACTGGGTGGGGTGGTAGGAAGCTGCAGTGGGGATGCAGGGGGGATGAAGATGACGGGGATGGGGTGGTACGAAGCTGGCAGTGGGATGTCGGGGAGATGGTGGGATGGGGTGGTAGAAAGCTGGCAGTGGGGTGCAGGGGCCATGATGGGGGTGGGGTGGTAGGGAACTGGCAGTGGGGTACAGGGGGGGATGAAGATGACGAGGGTGGGGTGGTAGGAAGCTGGCAGTGGGGTGCAGGGGGATGATTTGGGTGGGGTGGTAGGAAGCTGGCAGTGGGGTACAGTGGGGGTGATAGGAAGCTGGCAGTGGGGTACAGGGGGGGGGGGTGATGGGGGTGGAGTGGTAAGAAGCTGGCAGTGGGGTGCAGGGGGGATGATGGGGGTGGGGTGGTAGGAAGCTGGCAGTGGGGTACAGGAGGGGTGGTAGGAAGCTGGCAGTGGGGTACAGGGGGGTGATAGGAAGCTGGCAGTGGGGTACGGGGGGTGATGGGGGAGGAGTGGTTTGAAGTTGGCAGTGGGGTGCAGGGGGGATGATGGGGGTGGGGTGGTAGGAAGCTGGCATTGGGGTACAGTGGGGGTGATAGGAAGCTGGCAGTGGGGTACAGGGGGGTGATGGGGGTGGAGTGGTAAGAAGCTGGCAGTGGGGTGCAGGGGGGATGATGGGGGTGGAGTGGTAAGAAGCTGGCAGGGGGATGAAGATGATGGGGGTAAGGTGGTAGGAAGCTGGCAGTGGTGTGCAGGGGGGATGAAGATGACGGGGGTGGTAGGAAGCTGGCAGTGGGGTGCAGGGGGGATGAAGATGACGGGGGTGGTAAGAAGCTGGCAGTGGGGTAAAGAGGTGATGAAGATGACGGGGTGGGGTGGTAGGAAGCTGCAGTGGGGATGCAGGGGGGATGAAGATGACGGGGATGGGGTGGTAGGAAGCTGGCAGTGGGGTGCCGGGGAGATGGCGGGGTGGGGTGGTAGAAAGCTGGCAGTGGGGTGCAGGGGCCATGATGGGGGTGGGGTGGAAGTAAACTGGCAGTAGGGTACAGGGGGGGATGAAGATGACTGGGTGGGGTGGTAGGAAGCTGCAGTGGGGATGCAGGGGGGATGAAGATGACGGGGATGGGGTGGTACGAAGCTGGCAGTGGGGTGCCGGGGAGATGGTGGGATGGGGTGGTAGAAAGCTGGCAGTGGGGTGCAGGGGCCATGATGGGGGTGGGGTGGTAGGGAACTGGCAGTGGGGTACAGGGGGGGATGAAGATGACGAGGGTGGGGTGGTAGGAAGCTGGCAGTGGGGTGCAGGGGGATGATTTGGGTGGGGTGGTAGGAATCTGGCAGTGGGGTACAGTGGGGGTGATAGGAAGCTGGCAGTGGGGTACAGGGGGGGTGATGGGGGTGAAGTGGTAAGAAGCTGGCAGTGGGGTGCAGGGGGGATGATGGGGGTGGGGTGGTAGGAAGCTGGCAGTGGGGTACAGGAGGGGTGGTAGGAAGCTGGCAGTGGGGTACAGGGGGGTGATAGGAAGCTGGCAGTGGGGTACGGGGGTTGATGGGGGTGGAGTGGTAAGAAGCTGGCAGTGGGGTGCAGGGGGGATGATGGGGATGGGGTGGTAGGAAGCTGGCATTGGGGTACAGGGGGGTGATGGGGGTGGGGTGGTAGGAAGCAGGCAGTGGGGTACAGGGGGGTGGTAGGAAGCTGGCAGTGGGGTGCAGGGGGGATGAGGTGGTAGGAAGCTGGCAGTGGGGTGCAGGGATGGGGGGTAGGGTGGTAGGAAGCTGGCAGTGGGGGTGATGGGGGGGTGGTAGGAAGCTGATAGTGGGGTACAGGGGGGGTTGTAGGAAGCTGGCAGTGGGGTACAGGGGGGGTGACGGGGGGTGGTAGGAAGCTGGCAGTGGGGTGCAGGGGGGGTGATGGGGTTGGGGTGGTAGGAAGCTGGCAGTGGGGTACAGGGGGATGATGATGGGGGTGGGGTGGTAGGAAGCTGGCAGTGGGGTACAAGGGGGGGATGATGGGGGTGGGGTGGTAGGAAGCTGGCAGTGGGGTTCAGGGGGGTGAAGATGACACGGGGGTGGGGTAGTAGGAGGCCAGGCACAGGGGGATAATTGTGAGGATAGAAATGATGACGGGGTAAGTTGGTAGGAAGTATAATGACAGGAGATAGGGTAGTGGGATGCCAGGAACAGGGGGGGGGGTGATGAGGAGGATTATGATTATGGCAGGGGGTCAGGAGGTGGCACCATGGCATCATATGCCAGATGGCATACATCACGTCACTTGGGGCTGTGAGGTCACAGGCGGCTGGAAGCCTTGATTTTCGGGGTGCCCTCGGTCAGGAGGTGACATCACGGGATCGGATGCAAGTGTCGGGTAGTACCTTAATGCTGTGGCAGACCACCTCCTCGATGACGCGGCAGCTCTGGCAAGTCCTCCATTCTGGAGAGTAGAGCAGGGAGCTGTTCAGCAGCTGCATGCAGGAGATTCGCAGAGCGCGGCTGAAGGGGGAGGAGCCGGGGGAGGAAAATGCATACAGCCATCCACTGACCTGGGGACCTCGAGCAGTTCTCAAGTGGTCAGTCCGCCCACCTGCCCGTGGCTCGGAAAAGTAGTTGCGGACACCGCAGGCTTTTCCCCCTGCGTTAAAGACGGTTCGGGGACACCGACCGGTGGACATTCCCTCCCATTTCCACACACAACTTTGGCAAATTAGGCGGCCGCCGCAAGGCCTTAGGCAGCCGCCTAACTTGCCTAATTAGAGAGCCGCCTCTGACGTCCCAACTGTCAAGACTTAAGAAGGCTGTGTCCGTCCATGGACGAAAAGAGAAAATAGGATTTTTTGTACTCACCGTAAAATCCTTTTCTCTGTCGTCCATGGACGGACACAGCACCCTCCCCTCCTTTTTAGGTTTGTACTGCTTGTTACGAACTGAGGCTGCATGCTGCAGGGCGGAGGGTCATGTCTGGAGGGACCGCCCCCTGGGCGGGGCTGTTCAACTCTGTTAAAGTAACATGTATTGAAATATCTAACATGTCTGCCTAGTCCTCTCCTATGAACAGGAACATAACCCAACTGTCAAGACTTAAGAAGGTTGTGTCCGTCCATGGACGACAGAGAAAAGGATTTTACGGTGAGTACAAAAAATCCTATTTTCTTGCCCAAAAACAGATGTAAACAGAACAGACTTAGGCCTCATGCAGACTGGGCATTTTGCCCCAATGCACAAGACTCAGGTATTTAGATGCGGGCAGAGGGCACAGGTGCATTGTCCAGCCCTGCTACTGGCAGGCCAATGCAGTATGTGCCCAGGGAGGATTGCCCAGAATGCAGACTGCTTGTTTTCCGAGCATTCATCCCATGGCTCATAATGTTCTAAATGTTAGTACTGCTCGGTGCCCCATCCAGCTTCAGTAAAGCCCTGTACACACGGCCGAGATTCTCGTCAGGAAAAAAACGTAGTAAGAAACTTGTCCCGGCCGAGTGTACACACGTACGATTCAAAAGAACCGCCGTTCTTTTGAATGGCACGCACGCGGTGACATCATCGACTACGACGAGCGTGCGCTCGTCACATTCGATTCCGTTGCCGCCATCTTGCTACACCCTATGCCTATGCCTAGGAAGCTACCGCGCATGGGTCAAAGTCATTTCGAGCATGCGCGGGTTTCCACGGCGACAGGTAAGTGTACACACGCTCGGGTTTCTCGTCGAGAAACAGGCCGACAAGATTCTCGACGAGAAAACCAAAACCCAAGTACACACAGCCGGTTTTCTCGGCAAGAAAACTCTCCCGGCAGTTTTCTTGTCATTTTTTGCTGAGAAAACCGGTCGTGTGTACGCGGCCTTACTGTCAGCCTGTCAGACTTTCACAGGCTGCCAGCTGGATGATGCACCTGTACTTTCCACCCACACCTAAACGCTGGGGTTTTATGCGCCAGGGCCTCAACTCCCAGTGTGCGTTAGGCCTCAACAGACGTCTGTTTTTATATATACGCAAAAACAGAAGAATGCAAACCTTCCATTTTTTATGCAGATATAAACAGATTTGGATGTAAGTTGATATGAACAGACTATTCACCCATTAACATCTCCCCGACTATAGACATAAATTGTGGTTCAGTCTGGATACATCTGTAGCACCCTGGTGTTTAGGCAGGTTTGCTAATAAATTTAGTTTGCCAGGTGGTAATTTTCCTGGCTGATTGATAGAAGATCAATTGATTCCCCTCTAATTCTGGAGTTGCTGCACCTTTTCTCTTCTGTCACTGGATGGCGCTGTGGCTGGTGACATTAGAATGACAAGGGGCTTCGCAAGGTCAGAGTATGAATGGATGGGGTGTCTCAGCCAATTGGCAGGGTTTTTTTTAGTCCCTTGGCCTGCTTGGCGAGCCTATTTATTTGGGTGGAGTCAGGTGATCGGGGTTCTGTGCAACCTGGACGGCGGTCTAGGTGGACGTGTGTTATGTCGCCCAGGGCTGCTAGGTCAGAAGCGTGAGGCCTATTCCGGGGACACCTGGCTGCTAGGCTGCCTGAGGCCTATCCAGGAGCAGGAGAAGCAGCGTAGAGTTGGGACTGCACTGCTGCAGGCTTGGAGTCCAACCAAGTTGAGAAGGTTAAGCCAGATAGGGAACCAGTTATGGTCGGAGGTAGAAGGGAAGCTGTCGCCACTAAGGGACCATCCATCTTACTACCAGAGACTACAGTGAGTAAGCTTGAGCAAGTACCAGAGCAGTCTTCTCACCAACTGGGGACGGTAAAGAAGTGGGAAAGCTTCAGCAAGTGCCAAGCCAGGGACCCAGCAGGATAGCGAGGGTGACGCTTGAGGAGTGTACAGGGGGATAGCTGTGGAAGAGCTCAGGGGATCCAGTGACGACTGGGATCTGGAAGTCTAGTGAGAGACTGGGAGCTCAGTGAGTGAAGATCTAGAGTGAGATACTGTGAGATAAGAAACAGACTGTTCTGTGTAACCAAGCGTACGTACAACTACCTTTTACTGACTGTTGCATGATTAGTTGCCATAGGAGACAGCTGTCCTACCTATACAGAAGTGTTATCCGGCTGGAGGCCTTCCACTGTATACTGTAGCTGTCTACCTATAGAAGTCTCGGAGTCTGTCAATTAGCATTGCATTTACTCAGGGGTGTCCTGGCCCTAGCCCTCTCTCCCACCGTTCTGTTAAGAGACAATAAATCTCTTGTTCGCATTCAAAAAGTGACTGGTGCCCAGCATTTCTTCTTGCACCACAACTACCATGCCTGGTAACCTACTTTACAAAGAAGGATGTCAGCTCTGAAGTAAACGAATGCTAGTCCATTTACATTTATCTGCTCATAGACCAAATGAGTCTGATTTTAGGTTGGAGAACATGAATGGACATGGATGTCACAAAGCGACACAGATCACAAATCCCCCTCTGATCTCAATGGACACCACTTATCTGAAAGGCCTCTAAGACCTGTGCATGTGTAATTCACATACATTCCCTAGGTCACCACCATGTACACACACATTTATTAAAGTTTAGCTTCCATTTCTTAGCATGCAGAGCAGTTTTTTTTTTACTAGCACTGAGCTGCATGCAGGCAGTTCATATAAGGTTAATGGAGGCATTGGCTGTACAGATACACCTGCACAGCCAAGGCTGACAGGTACACAGGGATGGGTGCACAGACCTGGATGCACAGGCTATGAATCTGTATAGCCAATGCATAGTTACCAACAGTCCCGATTTTTCCAGGACAATACCGAATTTTGGACCCTTGTCCCGAATTATGCTTGTCCCGATTTTTCCCCTGGGATTTTGCCTTTGTCCCGGGAAAATCGGGAATGTTTTGGGCTAAAAACGGCAGTGGCTACACAAAAATGGCCGACGCCGCCACGAGTGTTGTTTCCCCTTGTGTTCAGTGCAGAGGAGACTGGGGCAGCCAATCGGCTTCTCTCTTCAGTGTACAAATAGAAAATTCTATTGTACACTGAAGGCTATTGGCTGCAGGGATTGGCGACCCCTCCCCGCTCTCCACCGAACAGAAGGAAGCACAAGGAAGCCTGCTGCACCCGCCACCGCCGCCAACAACCTTCCGCCCCGCCCCCGTATGTCCGACAAGCGGGGACACTGATGGAAGGACCGGGGCTCCGCTGGTTGGGGACACTGTGATGGTCCTGGCTCGCTCCATTTGGCAGATCCCTCGGATCCCCAGCACATCCTCACGCAACGCAAGGTACCATGTACTATTGCAGTGTAGTGTAGTAATCAGTGTGGCGGGGTAATCAGTATAGTGTAGTGGGTGGCGGGGTAATCAGTGTAGTGTAGTGGGTGGTGGGGTAATCAGTGTAGTGTAGTGGGTGGTGGGGTAATCAGTGTAGTGTAGTGGGTGGTGGGGTAATCAGTGTAATGTAGTGGGTGGCGGGGTAATCAGTGTAATGTAGTGGGTGGCGGGGTAAACAGTGTAGTGTGGGTTGTGGGGTAATCAGTGTAGTGTAGTGGGTGGTGGGGTAATCAGTGTAGTGGGTGGTGGAGTAATCAGTGTAGTCTAGTGGGTGGTGTGGTAATCAGTGTAGTGTAGTGGGTGGTGTGGTAATCAGTGTAGTGTAGTGGGTGGTGTGGTAATCAGTGTAGTGTAGTGGGTGGTGTGGTAATCAGTGTAGTGGGTGGTGTGGTAATCAGTGTAGTGGGTGGAGTGGTAATCAGTGTAGTGGGTGGCGTGGTAATCAGTGTAGTGTAGTGGGTGGCGGGGTAATCAGTGTAGTGTAGTGGGTGGCGGGGTAATCAGTGTAGTGTAGTGGGTGGCGGTGCAATCAGTGTAGTGTAGTGGGTGGTGGGGTAATCAGTGTAGTGTAGTGGGTGGTGTGGTAATCAGTGTAGTGTAGTGTAGAGGTCGACCGATATGGGTTTTTCTCTGGCCGATGCCGATATTTAGAAATCGGGGCGGCCGATGGCCGATATATGATGCAGATTTTTGCGGCCGATATTTTAGGCCGATTTTTTTTTGGCAGGTGCCACTGGTTGGAACTGGTTTTGGCACGTGGCACTGGTTGGCACTGACAGGTGGCACCAGCAGGTGACACTGGCAAGTGGCACTGGTTTTCACTGATTTGCAGGTGGCACTAATTGGCACTTGCAGGTGGCACTGCATGGCACTAATTGGCACTGGCAGGTGGCACTGGTTGGCACTGGAAGATGGCACTGGCAGATGGCACTGGCAGGCACTAACAGGTGGCACTGGCAAGTGGCACTGGTTGGCACTGATTGGCAGGTGGCACTAATTGGCACTGGCAGGTGGCACTGGTTGGCACTGGCAGGTGGCACTGGATGGCACTAGTTGGCACTGGCAGGTGGCACTGGATGGCACTAGTTAGCATTGGCAGGTGGCACTGGTTGGCACTGGCAGGTGGCACTAACAGGTGACACTGGCAAGAGGCACTGGTTGGCACTGATTGGCAGATGGCACTGGCAGATGGCACTAATTGGCACTGGCAGGTGGCACTAATTGGCCCCGGCAGGTGGCACTAATTTGGCACTGGCAGGTGGCACTAATTGGCACTGGCAGGTGGCACTGGTTGGCACTGGCAGGTGGCACTGATTGGAAGGTGGCACTGGCAAGTGGCACTGGTTGGCACTGATTGGCAGGTGGCACTAATTGGCACTCGCAGGTGGCACTAATTGGCACTGGCAGATGGCACTGGATGGCACTAGTTGGCACTGGCAGGTGGCACTGGATGGCACTGGCAGGTGGCACTGGATGGCAATAATTAGCACTGGCAGGTGGCACTGGATGGCACTAGTTGGCACTGGCAGGTGGCACTGGATGGCACTGGCAGATGGCACTGGATGGCACTAGTTGGCACTGGCAGGTGGCACTGGATGGCACTGATTGGCAGGTGGCACTGGTTGGCATTAGCAAATGGCACTGGCAGGCAATGGCAAGTTCCACAGCCGATAGTGTAACGGTGTGAAACTGCTCTCTGCAGCGCCGCGGTGTGTGAAACTATATGGAGAGAGAGGAGCTGACAAATTCAGCATGATGTCAAAGGTGGGCGGGGCCCAGGGGTGGGCGGGACCAGCAGCTATCCAGCCAATGATTGGGCTGTTTAAGAAAGGGGCGGGGCCACATACACATAGCGGCCCGCCCAGATCCCATCCCATTGGCTGGTGTTGGATAGCTGGGTCCCGCCCACCCGGGTCCCGCCCACCCCAGCTCACGCCCACCCCGACATACAACCTCAATTATGACAGCTCCTCTCTCTCTCTCCATAAAGTTTCACACACCGCGTTCCTCCACCCTTCTCCACACTCTGCTGGCAGAGGTGCGGCCAGTGTTAAATATCGGCCCAATTCAGATAATAATCGGCCGATGCCGATTTCTCCAAAATAGCCAAATATCGGCCGATATATCGGTCGACCTCTAATGTAGTGGGTGGCGGGATAATCAGTGTAGTGTAGTGGGTGGCGGGGTAATCAGTGTAGTGGGTGGTGGGGTAATCAGTGTAGTGTAGTGGGTGGTGGGATAATCAGTGTAGTGTGTGTTATAGTAATCAGTGTAGTGTAGTGGGTGGTGTAGTAATCAGTGTAGTGGGTGTTGTAGTGGACAGGTAGGTCAATGTACTGGTCAGTATAGGAATCAGGTAGGTCAGTGCAGTGGACAGGTAGGTCAGTGTAGTGGTCAGTGTAGTAATCAGGCTGGTAAGTACTATTGTAGGAAGGAAAAGGACTCAGGGAGTGCTAAAAGTCCGTAGGTTAGGGGGCGCAAATTTCTTGCCTTGCACCGGGCGTTGACAACCCACGCTATGCCACTGCTGCTGGGGAGGCACCTGATGCAAGGACATGCTCTTCTGGGGAGGCACCTGATGCAAGGACGGGCTCTGATGGGGAGGCACCTGATGCAAGGACGGACTCTGCTGGGGAGGCACCTGATGCAAGGACGGACTCTGCTGGGGAGGCACCTAATGCAAGGACGGACTCTGCTGGGGGCACCTGATGGCATCTGGTGGCAGGCGACGTGGCAGGTGACACGCTCAGGGCTTCCACTGATTCTGCATTTTGGTGAGTTCAGAATGATTTCATTCTATATTACAATGTAATAATAGAAATAATGCACTTCAATGACCCTGACACCATAACAACCATGGTGCCGGGATGTTTGAAGCGCTAACCCCAATTGTTTGGAGTATCTTTATCTGCTGATTTGTTAAACTTTCTGGAATACACATTTCTATTGTGGTATAGGATCTGGGTCTTTCTTAGTTTTTTTGTTTCTTTGTTTCTTTCTTTCTCTCCATCCCTCATTCATCTCAGACTCTAACCACACACCCTTTTGAGTCACGCCCATTTAAGCCACGCCCACCATTCACGTAAACCACGCGCAATGCATTTTCCTATTTTCCCATGCCACGCCTACAAACGAATGCCCCGCCCCCAATTATAGCAAGGCTCCGCCTACATGCAAAAAAGTGTCCGGATTTTTTTTTCACAATGTTGGCAACTATGCCAATGAGTTTACACCACTTTATATGAGCTGCCTGCAAGCAGTTCAGCATTAGTACAACAAGTAAACAAACTACAAATCACGTGGCCCCAGGGTCATGCTGGGTCCCTGGGGCCTGTCAAAGGAAATCACATTGGGGGCCCACCGTTTAGCAGTCTGCACAGCACTTCATTGCAAACAGTCAGTGTGGATCACTGTGAGTGGAAGTAAATTTTTTACTGTTTTTAGGGTAATGTTTAGATGGTGATAGGCCTACACATTATAACAGTGCCAACATAGTACATTGTATCATGATGATGATGCTATAACACATTGGGGCTGATTTACTAAAATTAACTATACATGGTTAGATTTTCATTTAAACATTCATGAAAAAAATTATTTGTCAGAATGTTCTTTGTTGCCACCATTGAACTCATTTAGTCCAAAAGCCCTTGAAATTTCATTCAGAACTTGAATTTCAGAAGCAGGTTTCTTACAATAGGTTTGAATTTTCCTGAACACGTTCCCAGTTATGCTGCGTACACGCGCTCGGAATTTCAGACTACAAATGTTCGATGGGATCTTGTTGTCGGAAACTCTGACCATGTGTAGGCTCCATCGGACATTTGCTGTCGGAATTTCCGACAACAAAAATTTGAGAGCTGGTTCTCAAATTTTCCGACAAGAAAACTTGTTGCCGGAAATTCTGAGTGTGTGTACACAATTCCGACGCACAAAATTCCACGCATGCTCGGAATCAAGCAGAAGAGCCGCACTGGCTATTGAACTTCATTTTTCTCGCCTCGTCGCACGTGTTGTACGTCACCACGTTCTTGACGTTCGCAATTTCCGACAACAATTGTGTGACCGTGTGTATGCACGACAAGTTTGAGCCAACATCCGTCGGAAAAAAATGCACGGTTTTGTTGTCAGAATGTCCGTACGTGTGTATGCGGCATTACGGTTTTGTTTGAGAAAAAAAATTATATTGTGTTACTTTAGGTTTTCTCATCCCTATGTTTCAAAATGAACCACTGACCATTAAGAAATCAAATGAACATCCTGAAAACGAAAATCTTTGAACAATTGTGTGGCCAGCTTTAGTTCATAGGCTTATTCATGAACCTGTTGTGAAACAGCAGGAATTTCTTCCCAAATATATTATAACTGAGCACAATACACATACATTTTTAATTCATAAACCTTCCTAACTTATGACCATGTACACACACATTTATAAGGCCCCATTCACATCTAGCATCGTGCCAATTCTGCCTATGCTTCCAAATCATGCTAAAATCGCGGCTAAACGTGCAATGTGCATTTGTGTACCTTTCATTTTTAATGGCAACCCAAACACGGTGCAATTTTGCCACAATAGACAAAATGTTTGAAAATCGCGACAAAACTTGGTCCTTGAGTTGCTTTGGTGTGACGAACACACATAGGGCAGCTCATTCAACTGAATAGGCTGCCCTAAGTGTGACACTCAAAAACACATGTAAATTGTGCAAAGAAAAAAAAAAATCGGGAGTGGGAACCTGCATTTCCGTTACATGAAATGTGACCAGGGCCTAAAATCTTAGCATCTATCCTTTAGTTAGAAAATCTAATTTTTGAATAAGCCAATTTATTTCACAGAACACATAACACCCCTCACCTCACAGGAGCAAGAAATCTGATTTAGAATTCAATACCATTTTGTAAATGTTTTTACATGATTTAGTACAGGATCATTTCTGTAGGCAAAAAAAAGTATCATTACAAAAAATTACACAGGGGTCTAACTAGAAATCTCACAGGTTGGGTCCCTGGGGCCCACCAGAGGAAATCTGAGTGGGGGCCCAACTCATAGCAGTGTGTGCAGCGCTTCACTACAAATAGTGGGTGTAGATTATTGTGAATGGACATGGAAAGATTGCTGTTTTTAGCGGCATGTTTAGATGGTGACAGGCCTACAGATTTTTTACAATGCCACATAGTACATTATAACATGAACTATAATTTTCTGGGGTTGATTTACTAAAGTAGGAACGCATGTACTCTTAGCAATCTGAATTTTCACTTTGTAATGGAATTTTCCTTTAGCTTAATGAATACAGTGAAAATTCACTTTACAAAGATTACCCAATTACGTACAAGAAAAATAAAAATTTTTTTGCTTGCACATGATTGGATGATAGAAGTCACTGGAGCTTCACCTAATTCACTAAGCTGAGGGGAAATTTCCCTGCAAATTGACAGTTACCTAGGAAGTGCATATCATGCTACCACAAAAATTATATCAGCCAATAGGAATGTAACATTGCATAAAAACATTATGCAATACTGCCATAGTTGTGTTAAAATCAAATCACAACATGACATTATGCATACATCCTTGTGGCTTAAAGAGGAAGTAAACCCTCTCTAAAAAATAAATAAAAAATAAATAAATAAAACACCCTGCAAGACAAAGGCATAATGACCTGGACATTTAGATAGGCAACTCCTATCCTCATATTGATTAGTGGTTCCAAATCAAGAATAACTACTGCAGGATCCCTACAGACACAAAAGATACACTCAGCATCTTTCCAAATAACCGTTCTCCTTTATTATGACGCAATTGTAGGTTTTTATATACATGATTACGTACGTAGGTATCACATTAATATTACAATTGTACTTTTCTAATTCTAATTCAGACTAATTCTAATCAGGACTCGAAAGAATGCAAACATATAATGAAAACATTATTAGTGCCATGTGCACAGTGAGGGCAGTGTGCAAAACATACAAAATAGAATACAAGTATATACAGACTTTACAAATTTCCTTAACTTTTGATCAATATTTTGATCACTAACCATACCTGCTATCACCTTTAACCTGGAACCTTCACACGCGTAGGTAGAGGTAGTCCTGGCCGAAGAGGTAAAACTCCATTGTGGAGAATATAATAGCCAAGCAGCTTTTTTCATTACAAAATGACTTTTCATTGTGAAAAACAAATGATTGATAAGACATATTTACAGAGTACTGGCTGTACACTCCTGTGGGCAGAATGGCCTCCTAGCTTAAGGCCCCTTTCACACTGGGGCAGGGAGGTGCGCTGGCGGTATAGCGGCACTATTTTTAGATTCCCCCTTGGAATCCCCCAGCCAATCTCACCGGATCATGGCGTCTGCCCCTTATGTACCCTCTCCAAGCATGCACAGCAGGTAGACCACGCCCACCGTATGGCTGCCGAGAGAGGACACCCAATCACGCTATAATGCCACCTGTGGTTCGACCCGAGACCTGAGCGACAGCGCCACCAGCAGGTCAAGGGGAACTATACACCCAGGCAACACCACAGCAGAGCAGAGTCCAATCTATAGAATCAGAATAACCTGAGCCAAACTATTGCTCAGGCTGCCCTTAAATTTAAGGCACAGCGACCCCAATTTTGGGGGTCCGCTACACATACCCCCCCTTGAAAAGCCAATTTCCCCAGTGGCTGGAATAGGTCAGAAAATCCCTCCTCAGTCCTGAGTGGGCTCTGATCTATTCACAACTATGTACAGCATTAATACTTTAGAATGGTGCCTGAACCAAACAATTTGGGAATAGCAGAGGAAGAGAAAAGAAAAAGAGCATGTAAAAATATACATAGAAAAAAACACAGTATTACAAGTTACAATCCCACCCCTCCTAACATATCTACCCCACCCATTCTCCGATAGAGTTGATAGCAGGTCACCTGCAGAGGGAGAGAAAAGAAAAAAAAACACAGCACACAGTAAACCATCCTACATCTAAGATATGCAGAAGAAAACCATCTCTCCGGAAAGAGATGATTACCGTATATACTCAAGTATAAGCCGACCCGAGTATAAGCCGAGGTACCTAATGTTGCCACAAAAAACTGGGAAAACTTACTGACTCGAGTATAAGCCAAGGGTCAACAATGCCTCACTGTTCCCATCCTTACTGTTCCCATCCTTACTGTTCCCATCCTTACTGTTCCTATCCTTACTGTTCCTATCCTCACTGTTCCTATCCTCACTGTTCCTATCCTCACTGTTCCCTAGCTCACTGTTTCCTATCCTCACTGTTCCTATCCTCACTGTTTAAATTTTACATTGTAAATAGTACCTGAAAAAAAGTTGAGGCTGCGGCGTCCATCGTTCAAATCCCGCGGTCTCTTCCTGGTCCCTTCCGTGATAGGCGATTCTCAGCAGACACTCTCCGCCTATCACGAACGTTCTCTCATCCTCAGTTTCCCAGCAGACACTGTGTTGGGTGTTCCACCAATCACAGACGTCTGCTGGGAAACTGAGGATGAGAGAACGTTCGTGATAGGCGGAGAGTGTCTGCTGAGAATCGCCTATCACGGAAGGGATCAGGAAGAGACCGTGGGATTTGAACGATGGACGCCGCAGCCTCAACTTTTTTTAAGGTACTATTTACAATGTAAAATTTTGCTGACTCGAGTATAAGCCGAGGGGAGGACTTTCAGCCCAAAAAAAAGGGCTGAAAATCTCGGCTTATACTCGAGTATATACGGTACCCTCTAGAATTTTTGCATTGCTAAGACTAGCTTCAGTAAAACACTTCTGCAAAACACTACCACCTGGTGGCAACTCAAGTCAATACACTCTAATATTGCGCGTGGGCATGAATTTACTTCACACGAATCTTCCATCTTGACCACAACGGTTGCTCACTTTGGCCCTGACTAAACTACCCCATTGTTCAGTAAGGAGAGGAAAAAACATTTCTTTCCTTTGCGGAGATGAGGAGAGAGAGAAAAAAACAGTTCTCCGGTGCCTCAGTTGAGTAGAGTTCCCCCTTGGAGCAGCGGGCAAAGCTATGAGCTCAGGGCAGACGGTCCCTGTGAAACGGAATAAAAAAGAACAGCACACAAGTTCCATTTCACAGATAATACTGAGGATCCGGGAGAACAAGAGTTTTCCACTGTTTATCTAGTGTCTCAATTGAATACACAGTATCCTCTTTCTCTCTGCAGCAAATCACCACACGATCCACATGGATGTGCCGACCATAAGTCCATTCTTTACGGCACCCTTTGAAGCGATCTGCGATGGTGACAGAACATTTTAAATACCTGCGGCCTCTGTGCACTTCCAAATGGTCACAGGCGAAGTCAGCATACCACCATTCCTGGTAGGCCTCGATTTCAAAGAGAAACTCTTTGGGAACGTAAGGGTATTCCCACCCGTACTCCCTGGCAAGCTTTCTATTTAGGAGCCGCTGCAACCGGGCTAAGGGCGGCATGGTTGCCCGATCTCCCGCTCCAGGAAGAACGACAGCATCCGGGGACCTTGCTAATGAGGCTGGTTCCAGCTGTGGCAAAGGTGGCCGCAACGGCGGACGTCCCTCTGTAGAAGCAGGCATGGATAATACAGGTGCAGGCAGAGCGAGTGTGGGAACAACATCTTCCTTCAAAACAGGGGCTTCCACTCGGGGTGTAGTTACCCCAAAGTCCATTGGTGATCCCCCTTTAAGACTGCGGGGTGAAGTCAACGATACTTTGTCCCAACCTTTTTTTACAAAAACCTCATCGATCTCATAGTCATCCCCCACATCGGACGACAAATCCAGATCGGAAGTGTCATATTCCTCTGCCGGCAGGTAATTCCTGGTAGACACAGACACATTGTCCCCAAAAACAGAAAGTTCCTGCGGGTTGGCTGTCCACACATCCCCAGGAGCATGAGGTATGAGCTTCCCTCCCTTCCCCGGCAAACTCAATGTCACAGTTCCCCCAGCCTCCTTACTGTCCCCTGACGTGGATCTCCTGGAGGTCCATCCGGCTTAGAGATCTGGTTAAGGTAGGCGCTGGGGCAGGCTTCGGCCTTAACATAGCCCACCTTTCGCTTGGCGGGCGGAATGGAGGTCTCGGTGGTGATGGAGGCAGCATCCGCTACGGTATCCGCCGATGGCTCTGCAACAGCTGAGACATGTCCCTTGGCCACATCCGTGGCAGTCGATGCGGTGCGCGTGGGCTCAACTGTGTGAGTACAGGTTTCTTTCTCGGAAGTGACGGTACCTGTAAGGCAGTTGACCCGGTAGACCCGGGGTTTCTCGGTGGGCTGGTCCACCTCGAAGAGGAACTCTCCACAGGGTGCACACCTTCCAAAAGGCCGTAGCTGCACCGCTAGTCCTTGGCATCTGGGGCAGAGCATGTCCAGGGCCTCCGCATCTCGGCAGACATAGAGAGCGCAGCGGCCCCTAGGCTTAAGCCATATCCCTGTATCCGTCAGGGGGGCAGTGAGGGGAGCAATGTCCATGGTTGAAATGGTTGGGAACATCCGAGGTCCCGATGAAACAGATGTCCATGGGGCAGCAGCCATATTGCTTCTCCTTCAATAATCCCGCTCGTACTGTCCCTTTGGCGCCAATGCGCCACGTGCAACACACAAGTGGCGGGGGCTCCTCCCCTTTTCTTCTTTCTGCACGTAGCTCGCAAGTTTTTCTATGTTTGAGGCACGCCCACGAACTACGCAGTTTAGAAAAAGTCCAGTACAGGCCTAACCTCCATTTTCCTCACAAGTGACGCAGTTCAATTTTTCCAAATGGCCGACTTTCACAGAACCACATACACGGGAAAAAATAGTCCAACTTCCAGGGGGTAGCTGCAAAACATCCCGGACTCGGGCTCACACGTGTAGCATACGGACCCTTTTTCCTGCTTACCTTCACTTGCAGGGTAAGGCACACCGTGCCACATGCCCGTATCCTCCTGGTATAACGGGTTGAGTGGTGTTTATACTATTGTTGGGTCCTGCAGCGAGTTACCTCCCTCCATTGGTTCTCGTCTCTAGAGTATAGGGAAAAGTCTATTCTTTCTTCCAAAAGAAGGCCAATGTCCAGACGGTGTTTAAACTCCAACAGATGAGTTTATTTTCCTTGCTTGAAACAGATTGGGAAAAGGTTGAAACAGAGATAGAGTTGGGTAGGGAGACAGGTTCGGGCACGCGGCACCCAGTTACCCTATTCTCCACTCAAGCCTGAGTGGGCATTGCTCACCCGGATAGATCCCTATAACAGTTCTATCAGCCGGAGTGAAGCACAAACAGTTACTTCAGATTTAGTCCCCTTCAAAGACAAGTTCAGGAGATCCTCTGCCACAGAATCCTTTAGTTCCTGAATCTAGAACTATTTAACACCTGCAACCTTTAGAGACCATAGGTGCCAATGGGGCACATCACAGGCGATACTGTGCAACTCACGGAATCCTTCCCTCTGATAGGTAACCAGGCCTCTCCTGAGACAGTGACTTCCTTCACCGATCCTCCGGACAGGTCCTCCCCTGGATTCCTCTCTTTCAGAGCAGGCCACCCTCCCTCGGGTTCCCTGGGACACCAGTGGTTGAGCTGTAAACCCATTTGAAGGTACTGGGCCTACCTGGAACACTATAGCCTCGGGCTGAAGGTGCCCAAGACTTCTCGACCAGTTCACGCACCCCTGGCCAGCAGGGCCAACGGGCGCGACTCTCGCCACCAGGGGTTCCCCCTTGGAATCCCACGGCCAATCTCCCCAGATCATGGAGTCTGCCCCTTATGAACCCTCTCCCAGCATGCACAGCAGGTAGACCACGCCCACCATATGGCTGCCGAGAGAGGACACCCAATCACGCTATAATGCCACCTGTGGTTCAACCCGAGACCTGAGCGAAAGTGCCACCAGCAGGTCAAGGGGAACTATACACCCAGGCAACACCACAGCAGAGCAGAGTCCAATCTATAGAATCAGAATAACCTGAGCCAAACTATTGCTCAGGCTGCCCTTAAATTTAAGGCATAGCGACCTCAATTTTGGGGGTCCGCTACACACCCTTTTGATCTAATACAGCCATGAGTCTTTTTGGGAAAGATGCAACAAATTTTTCACACTTGGTGTAACGGCACCCCAATCTCAAGGGGTATTAACGCCGTTTACGATGTTCCCTCTCCTAGACACACATCCACTCGCTACCAATATCCACAGCTAAACGACCCTTTCCTATAGGAGCCGACCCCTCTGGAAGAAGACGAGACGCACTCTGTCTCTTCTGTAGTAGGAATGACTTTATTATTGACAAACATTGTAACTTTTTTCACAATTCAGGGCACATGATTTAACATGAACAAGGGCCCAGCTCCACCCACACATCCCAAAACTCAACACCTCATCCTGACGTCTGCTAGGCTTCAAAAGATCCCAACACAATAGAATATACGATCTCCAATACACATCTTCCCACAAAGGGTTGGCAGCCAGTCTGTCTGGCGACAACAGGTTCTAAACCCTTTACATCTTAAATCCCTTTGTATTGTAAATCCCAGTCTGCCTTTACAATACACACAAGTATAGGGTTAATTACTCCTATTCACACCAGACCTTCCCAAGTCATACTGAACAATAGAATGCAAATTACCTTAATTCCTCACAGCCATGATTACACAAAGTCAGGGTTGTCGGTGATGATATTAGCATCTAAGAGTATGTGTCTAAACATCATGAAGGCGTCACTTTCCAATTAACCTGTTGAGGTCATAATCAAACAGTAGAGAGTTCTTTGCAGGTATCCTGGGGAATATGGTGGATGAATATTACAGACCCTATCTAGATAAAATGTATGTACAGCATTGAATATGGCCATCATAGACCATATTGGGGTTTTCATTCACCCTGTGCCCCTAATAGAGACACAGGGTGATTGACACATAAGAGCCATTGGGGAAGCTGGCGCAAGGGTATTTAATACTTCCTAAGCGATTCTGAGTTCCCCGGGCCTTCCCGTTACACTTGGATTTGGGGATCTTCTGCCATTCCTCCTTGCAGATCCTCTCCAGTTCTGTCAGGTTGGATGGTAAACGTTGGTGGACAGACATTTTTAGGTCTCTCCAGAGATGCTCAATTGGGTTTAAGTCAGGGCTCTGGCTGGGCCATTCAAGAACAGTCACGGAGTTGTTGTGAAGCCACTCCTTCGTTATTTTAGCTGTGTGCTTAGGGTCATTGTCTTGTTGGAAGGTACACCTTCGGCCCAGTCTGAGGTCCTGAGCACTCTGGAGAAGGTTTTCGTCCAGGATATCCCTGTACTTGGCCGTATTCATCTTTCCCTCGATTCCAACCAGTCGTCCTGTCCCTGCAGCTGAAAAACACCCCACAGCATGATGCTGCCACCACCATGCTTCACTGTTGGGACTGTATTGGACAGGTGATGAGCAGTGCCTGGTTTTCTCCACACATACCGCTTAGAATTAAGGCCAAAAAGTTCTATCTTGGTCTCATCAGACCAGAGAATCTTATTTCTCACCATCTTTGAGTCCTTAAGGTGTTTTTTTAGCAAACTCCATGCGGGCTTTCATGTGTCTTGCACTGAGGAGAGGCTTCCGTGGGGCCACTCTGCCATAAAGCCCCGACTGGTGGAGGGCTGCATTGATGGTTGACTTTCTACAACTTTCTCCCATCTCCCGACTGCATCTCTGGCGCTCAGCCACAGTGATCTTTGGGTTCTTCTTTACCTCTCTCACCAAGGCTCTTCTCCCCTGATAGCTCAGTTTCGCCGGACGACCAGCTCTAGGAAGGGTTCTGGTCGTCCCAAACGTCTTCCATTTAAGGATTATGGAGGTCACTGTGCTCTTAGGAACCTTAAGTGCAGCAGAATTTTTTTTGTAACCTTGGCCAGATCTGTGCCTTGCCACAATTCTGTCTCTGAGCTCTTCAGGCAGTTCCTTTGACCCCATGATTCTCATTTGCTCTGACATGCACTGTGAGCTGTAAGGTCTTATATAGACAGGTGTGTGGCTTTCCTACTCAAGTCCAATCAGTATAATCAAACACAGCTGGACTCAAATGAAGGTGTAGAACCATCTCAAGGATGATCAGAAGAAATGGACAGCACCTGAGTTAAATATATGAGTGTCACAGCAAAGGGTCTGAATACTTAGGACCATGTGGTTTTTCAGTTTTTCTTTTTTAATAAATCTGCAAAAATGTCAACAATTCTGTGTTTTTTCTGTCAATATGGGCTGCTGTGTGTACATTAATGAGGAAAAAAATTGAACTTAAATGATTTTAGCAAATGGCTGCAATATAACAAAGAGTGAAAAATTTAAGGGGGTCTGAATACTTTCCGTACCCACTGTATATATATATATATATATATATATATATATATATATATATATACAATGGCGGAATTATAGGGGTCGCTGAGGTCACCATGGCGACTGGGCCCCTTGCTGCAGGGGGCCCTTGAGGTCCCCCTGTATACTTTGATACGAGGAGCAGCATCCCTGATCCTCAGCCGAACTGTACTCGGCACTGTGAAGGGAGCTGGTCGCACTGCTTAGAGACCTAAAGTGAAAGCAGTGCTCTTTATCTCCCCCTACAGTGAAGTACTCGGCAGGAAGAGGTAAACTAAATGTCTGCCATTTTTTGTAAGACTATCTATCTATTGTATGTGTGTTTATGTGTGTGTGTATGTATTTGTATATGTGCATGTATATATGCATGCGTGTGTGTATGTGCATATGAATGTATGTGAGTGTGCATTGTATGTGTATATGTTTGATGGGCGCAGTGGCTGCGTTTGATGTGCGTAGTGGCTGCGTTTGATGGGCCGCAGTGGCTGCGTTTGATGGGCGCAATGGCTGCGTTTGATGGGCACAGTGGCTGCGTTTGATGGGCCGCAGTGGCTGCGCTTGATGGGCCACAGTGGCTGCGTTTGATGGGCCGAAGTGGCTGCGTTTGATGGGCGCAGTGGCTGCATTTGATGGGCACAGTGGCTGCGTTTGATGGTCTGCAGTGGCTGCATTTGATGGGCCGCAGTGGCTGTGTTTGATGGGCCACAGTGGCTGCGTTTGATGGGCCCAGTGGCTGTGTTTGATGGGCCCAGTGGCTGCGTTTGATGGGCCCCGTGGCTGCGTTTGATGGGCCCAGTGGCTGCGCTTGATGGTACAGTGAGGCTGCATTTTTTTTTCCAGAATTTTTCAGTTTGCTTGCGCCCCCCTAAACATTTTGGACAGCATCCACCACTGGTTTATATGTGTGTGCATATGTGTGTAGCAGGGTCTCTAAATTTAGGTAGGACACTCAGGTGTGTAAGTATGGGAATAATGGACCATTTGTGTTCGTGGAGGATTGGACGGTGTAATAATCTCCTTGGCCTCTGGGTGGCGGGGTACCCATAGGCTCAAGGTAGATTGGCCGTCACAGAGCTGTCCTTTTTGTCCCTTCTCGGAGATGGTACGGCGAGGGCGGGGAACCTCCCGTGGCGTCGATGGAGGGGATAAAAGGGGGAGACGCCCTAACCACGAGGTCTTTTGGAGAATCTTCTTCACGCGCCCAGGCACCTTAGGCCTGGGTGCGGACGGTTCCGGATTCCGGCCCAGGCGCCCTAGGCCTGACCGGAATGGAGTTGGAGTCCATCCCAGGCACCTTCAGCCTGGGGTGAGGTACTAAACAAGGAGGCCTGGGGCCCAGTGACTTCGACTGGGTCCCGCGAGGGTGGAGAAGTCCGAGGGTCCCTGAAGTGGATGGGGCACATGTCTGAGGTGAGGAGGCCGGGGAGGTTACCCATTTGGAGAGTCCGGAGCAGCATCAACCCAGTGACGGATGGGCCTCTGGTAACTCCCTTGGAGGGACATCTTCCCCTGACAGGGGCCGCAGCGCAGCGAAGGTACTCCTATCTATGTTCTCTTGAGTCGCTGGTAGAGACTCTCAAGTTCTAAGTCCTTTCTAGCTAAGGCTATAGTAGCCGCTGGCGAGATCGCAGTGGTTTAGCTGACAACCAGGATAGTGCCTCGACCTGCTCATCCCCTGTATGAAAATGTTATCAAGTCGCAACCAGTTGGCTACTGAAGCACTGTTTATTGTGAGATAAGCAATAAAACAAGAGTTGGACTTTGATCGGTGTGTGGAACTCTGGTTAATGGGAGCAGAGGGAAGTGTTGGCACAGCAGGACTTAATTCTAGACAAAAGCACACAGGCCCGAGGAAATATCTGGTACTGGCCTTCACCTCACCCACAGCTATGGGGAGGACATGGGCCGTAGCGCATCTCACCCTGTCGTGTGACATACCCCTAGACAAAAGAGATGGGGTGGGGCCGCTACACGTGGGGGCTCGTGAGTCCGGGATGATGTGTGTTTTGACTTTGGAAGTAAGAATGGCTGTGTCTGGACTTTGCTGACCGGAGGAGTTCCGAGCAGGTCGGCCATGTGATTGGCCAAAGTGCATCCCTGCTCAAAGTCGTGGAAATGACCCTAGGACGGGAAAGGCCCATGCAGAGGAGCGAGAAGAGGGAGGAGTCCAGCCGTGTGAATTACTACATGTGGGGGCTTTTATTGCACTGCGCCACGAGGCACCCCGTGACTGCGCAGTTCGTGGGCGGAGCCTGATGGAAGCCCGCGATAACGTGCAAGTCGTGGGAGGAGTCTGGCCATGTGGAGGAACTCACGTAGAGACTTCGGCGCGTGGTCAGTGCGTGATGGAGCAGCAGACAGTCGGGATGGCCTCAAGCTCCCCGTGGATTCCGGTTCCCTACCCCACGAAGATGACTATGTTCGCTGCTCCCCTTACAGACACGGGGATAAGACTCAGGCCCCGACGACAGTTGGCTCTGTACACCTGCAGAGACACGGAGGCCCTCGGTGTGATCTGTCCCGGATGCTCGGGACTGGTGGTTCACCTGAAGCCATTCGGGCATTGCGAAGCATGCAAAAGAGTTCTTGTTCGTGGTGGAGCCATCCACAGTAAGGCCCCGGGCCCTTCGCCTCAACAGCCTCACAGGTACCGCTACTCCAGAAGGGGAGATCCAGGCCTTTGCGGAGGTTCCCGTATGCACTGACCAGGGCGATGTGACTGCCCAATCAGAGACTGAGAGAGAAAAATCAGAGGATGCTGCTTCGGTCACCACAGATTCTCTGCTCCCACCTCCGAAGAGGAAAGTCGGCTTGGTGCAGGCCTCCTGTGGTCGTGGAAGAGCTTCACCCCGTCGCTTGCCTGGCCTGGATGGATCCGGTTGGAAGAGTCCTGGACATCCCAGTTCTACAAAAGGTCAAGGTGAGCCAGGGGCTGGGACTGTGGTGGTGGTTGGAGGTGTCGGGGGTCCACAGTCGGTGGAGCCCACAAGGGAAGGTAATACCACGTCTACCAGAGACTACCTTCCCGCGGAAATGTATGACACCTCCGACCTAGAATCACTGTCGGATTGTGGAGATGACGGTGAGATCGATGAACTGTTTCACCAAAAGGGCTGGGACAAACGCCCATTACCTATGCTATGTGCACCGCAAGATTCGCCTATGTCCATAGGGGATAGCACGTCCTGGGCGGAGGCCCTAGAGTCTACGAGGAAGCCTAGTCCTCTGGTTGCTCTTCCACAGTCCACAGTATCACCCGTTTTGTTGGCGGGGAAACAGCGAGCATCACTACGGGCACCGAGAGAAAAGCCATCAGAGGTAGTGAAAGTACCTCGGCATCCGGAGGCCATCGTTCAACCAGGAGAAGGTGAGCGGGCCACAATGCCTCCTTTAGCCCGATTACAACGACTCTTTTCTCAGAGGGTCGCTCACGATTATGGATGGGAATATCCGTACTTGCCCAGAGACTTGCTGTTTGAGGTTGAAGTTTTCGACAGCGATGGTACGATGAGTTCGTTTGGGAGAAACTTAAAGTGCCTCATGCCCGGCGATACTTGTCCTGTTCGCCACCCGTGTCGAAAATGTTTATGGACTGTAGAGCAGACTGGTAGTTGGGGTGCCGCCATATCCACGCAGACAAGGTTCGCATCTGCAGGAAAGATGGAGAGGACGCTGACTATTCGATTGAGGTTTTCGATAAGCATCTGAAGCCTTTGTTCTTGCATGACCCGAGGTTTTATTTGTGAGAAGAGACTCATTTGTTTTTTTCTGTGACAACCTTCTAGAAGTGTTCTTGCCGGAGCATCCGAACTGTACCCTAGTTTTTTATTTGGGTTTTTGTTTTCTACTCTTTGGAGGAATGAGAGCAGTTTTTGTTTGTTCTCTCTTCCTCACAGTTCAAAGACAGACTTTGGGGGTAGAATCAGTGTAGGGACGCAGGAAGAATGAAGATTGCACCAAGTGTCATTACCGCGGCACTGTCACCAGGTGGCAGTGTTGTGCAACGGCTGTTTTTTTTTTTTTTACACGCGCATCACTTTACTCATTGGAGCGAATGGGTCTATTGGCTGATGGACCCATTCATTCCAAATTAACACAAAATGTTAGGATGTTGTGTTTTCTTTTTGTTTCCCTTCTGCTTGAGATTCGTCTGTCAAGACTACTGAGTATGGGGTTGTTCTTAGACAGTGAAGGGAGGGATTGTATATGTGTACATGTTAGATGGTTTTAGGGAAAAGTTTATTCTTTTATGTTCCCCTTCCCTTTGAGCAGGTCTTGGTATGGTTAAGGTTCAAAATTTTAGGGATAGCCTCTGGGGCCAGGCTTATGTCATCACTCCATGGGAGACATGGGTTTGCACCAGACGCTGGGGACCAGCGTCAAATCACAGGGGGGAGTATGTAGCGGGGTCTCTAAATTTAGGTAGGACACTCAGGTGTGTAAGTATGGGAATAATGGACCATTTGTGTTCGTGGAGGATTGGACGGTGTAATAATCTCCTTGGCCTCTGGGTGGCGGGGTACCCGTAGGCTCAGGGTAGATTGGCCGTCACAGAGCTGTCCTTTTTGTCCCTTCTCGGAGATGGTACGGCGAGGGCGGGGAACCTCCCGTGGCGTAGATGGAGGGGATAAAAGGGGGAGACGCCCTAAACCACGAGGTCTTTTGGAGAATCTTCTTCACGCGCCCAGGCACCTTAGGCCTGGGTGCGGGCAGTTCTGGATTTCGGCCCAGGCACCCTAGGCCTGATCGGAATGGAGTTGGAGTCCATCCCAGGCACCTTCAGTCTGGGGTGAGGTACTAAACCAGGAGGCCTGGGGCCCAGTGACTTCGACTGGGTCCCGCGAGGGTGGAGAAGTCAGAGGGTCCCTGAAGTGGATGGGGCTCATGTCTGAGGTGAGGAGGCCGGGGAGGTTACCCATTTGGAGAGTCTGGAGCAGCATCAACCCAGTGACGGATGGGCCTCTGGTAACTCCCTTGGAGGAACATCTTCCCCTGACAGGGGCCGCAGCGCAGCGAAGGTACTCTATCTATGTTCTCTTGAGTCGCTGGTAGAGACTCTCAAGTTCTAAGTCCTTTCTAGCTAAGGCTATAGTAACCGCTGGCGAGATCGCAGTGGTTTAGCTGACAACCAGGATAGTGCCTCGACCTGCTCATCCCCCGTATCAAAATGTTATCAAGTCGCAACCAGTTGGCTACTGAAGCACTATTTATTGTGAGATATGCAATAAAACAAGAGTTGGACTTTGATTGGTGTGTGGAACTCTGGTTAATGGGAGCAGAGGGAAGTGTTGGCACAGCAGGACTTAATTCTAGACAAAAGCACACAGGCCCGAGGAAATATCTGGTACTGGCCTTCACCTCACCCACAGCTATGGGGAGGACATGGGCCATAGCGCATCTCACCCTGTCGTGTGACATACCCCTAGACAAAAGAGATGGGGTGGGGCCGCTACATGTGCATTTACATACCTCCCAACAGGCACGGATTCTGCGGGTTTTCCCCGCATAGCCCTCTCCTTCCCGCATTCCCGCGAGAGTTGAATTATTCCCACACAGCAGGAAGTGGAGGAACAACGAGCCAGTGGTAGCAGGTAAGCCCCCGCCCCCCCGCAATAGGCTAAAAACCTCCCGCGGCACAACCCCCCCAACCCCCACCCGCCGCTCAACAACTTTTGTTGGCAAGGGCGAATTTTTTTTTAAATGTCCCGCGGCAAACCCCCTCCCCCCCGCTTTCGTTTGCAGGGGAGAGGGGAGATCTGAATGTCCAGCGGTGGGACTTTTAAAAGTTGGGAGGTATGCATTTATATATATGTGTGTGTATATACAGTATATGTGTGAGTATTATGCGTGTGTGTGTGTGTTTATAGATGTGTATGTGTGTGTTTACATGTATGTATGCACATTTTATGTATGCGCTTTTAATCCTGACCCCCTATATGTGTACAATCAGAACCGATTTTTTTATTTTTTTTGCTTGTTCATAGTACCAGCCAAAAAATGCTGTTCCTCTGAAAAGCGATCCATGCTCAGATTGCTTTTCAGAGGCATTTGACATCCGGTAAAGAGGCAATGTGTTGCCTTCTGACCGCCTGTTTTAACCCCTCATATGCATCATCACTATGCTGCAACTGCATGCAGTTGCAGGGTGGTTGCAGTGCATCCCCATTCCCCTAGGGGTATACTTCAAGGGTGCCCTGACTGGAAAAAGATTAAGAAACACCGACATAGAGGAACCGATCCCTCCATTTTCCTCCTGCAGCCGCTGAATGCCTGGGGGAGGGAGAGGAGGAGAAGCGGGGGAAATGGAGAAATCGGTTTCTTTATATGCAGCCACCCACTTGCGACCGGGCCCTGTTGTTCCGCCACCGGGCTCGGAGGAAAGTGCCCTGTCCGGGGGTCAGGGGGGCCCTTCATGGTTTCTTGCATCGGGGCCCTGAAGGTTCTAGCTAGCATACTAGCTCATTATGAATTATTTACCCGAGATCGAAGCCTCCGCAGCGCTCCTCGGTCACCTCCTCCGTCGCCGCCATGATACCCGGAGTGACTTCCGTGTATCGCGGCTCTGACGCTGTGACTGGCCAGAGCCACGATGACGTCACTCCCGCGTGGGAGCCGTCAGTGACGGCACGATCCCATTCATTAAACGGCACGCCCAGCACGCCCGGGCCATTGTCTACGGCGCGCATGTGCCGTAGACATCGGTGCCATCTTTCTTGTGTAGCGCCCTGTTCCTGTTGACCAGGCGCTATTGTGTAAATTTAGTGGGCCATCTGAATTGTACATAGTTCAGAATGCAATGTTATGGCTAAATTAGCCTCTGTTCCAGCTTTGGCTGTGTTGGGAGCGTTTCCCACTGTTGCCGATAGGTGTCGTTGTCACCACCGGCCAGTGTTGGAAATACAACAGGCTGGAGTGTATTGGGTGTCCCTTTCCCAGAAACAGCCCAGTGCGAGTGGTCTACCGCTGTGCATTCTGGAAAAGGATACTTAAGGGACAGACACCATTTTTCTTGTGCTCTGACCTCATGGCCCGCTTGGTCTAAGGTATGTGACAACTCCTCTTCTGCCTCGGGGCCCTGCTGGCCCGAGGCTACGTTACTATAAGTAGGCCCAGAAGTCTGTCTGGGGCCTACTGGTTCGGGTATGGTCCTGTGCTGTCTTGCCTGTGGGAAGAAGTCGAGCAATTGGAGGATCCAGGGGAGGACTCTTCTTGGAGAGGACCGAGCAAAAGGCTGGTATCTCAAAAAGAGCCTGGTGACTCAATTGGAGGATGCATCCTAACCAATCTACCTCACAGTACTGCCGGATGGCTTAAAGGACTTTGGTACTGTGTAGCTGTGTTCGCTCAAGCAATTACTGATTTCCAAATCCTGTGGCAGAGGATAGTTCAACAGTTAGTACTATCATCAAGTCTGTGGCAGAGACTTTTGTCCGTGCATCATTCCGGCTGCTAGGCCGGTGAGAGAGGCCTATCCGGGTGAGCAAGATCCGGTGACAGCAAGTGTACTTGTCTCCAGGATCTCAAGTTCCTCAGTGATCTACATGTAGAGATGTCCCAAACTATTTGCCGGCGAATAGTTCCCGGCGAACATAGCTTGTTCGTGTTTGCCGTGGCGGGTGAACATATGTGATGTTCGGTCCACCCCCTATTCGTCTTCATTGAGCAAATTTTGACCCTGTATCTCACAGTCAGCAGACACATTCCAGCCAATCAGCAGCATACCCTCCCTCCCAGACCCTCCCACCTCCTGGACAGCATCCATTTTAGATTCATTCGGAAGCTGCAGTCTTAGTGAGAGGAGGGACAGTGTAGCTGCTGCTGATTTAATAGGGAAATCTATAGCTAGGCCAGTGTATTCAGTGTCCACTCCAGTCCTGAAAGACTCATCTGATCTCTGCTGTAAGGACAGCGTCCGGACAGCACACCAAAAAGCCCTTTTTAGGGCTATTACATCAGTCTGCTTTTTTTTTTTCCCTCTGTAATCTAATTGCAGTTGCCTGCCAGCGTGTGTGTATTCAGTGTCCACTTCAGTCCTGAAAGACTCATCTGATCTCTGCTGTAAGGACAGCGTCCTGACAGCACCCCAAAAATACCTTTTTAGGGCTAGTACATCAGTCTGCTTTTTTTTTTCCCTCTGAAATCTAATTGCAGTTGCCTGCCAGCGTGTGTGTATTCAGTGTCCACTCCAGTCCAGAAAGACTCATCCGATCTCTGCTGTAAGGACAGCGTCCTGACAGCACCCCAAAAAGCCCTTATTAGGGCTAGTACATCAGTCTGCTTTTTTTTTTCCTCTGTAATCTAATTGCAGTTGCCTGCCAGCAGGTGTGTATTCCGTGTCCACTCCAGTCCTGAAAGACTCATCTGATCTCTGCTGTCAGGACAGCGTCCTGACAGCACCCCAAAAAGCACTTTTTAGGGCTAGTACATCAGTCTGCTTTTTTTTTCCTCTGTAATCTAATTGCAGTTGCCTGCCAGCGTGTGTGTATTCAGTGTCCACTCCAGTCCTGAAAGACTTATCTGATCTCTGCTGTCAGGATAGCGTCCTGACAGCACCCCAAAAAGCCCTTTTTAGGGCTAGTACATCAGTCTGTATTTTTTTTTCCTCTGTAATCTAATTGCAGTTGCCTGCCAGCGTGTGTGTATTCAGTGTCCACTCCAGTCCTGAAAGACTCATCTGATCTCTGCTGTAAGGACAGCGTCCGGACAGCACCCCAAAAAGCACTTTTTAGGGCTAGTACATCAGTCTGCTTTTTTTTTTTCCTCTGTAATCTAATTGCAGTTGCCTGCCAGCGTGTGTGTATTCAGTGTCCACTCCAGTCCTGAAAGACTCATCTGATCTCTGCTTTAACGACAACGTCCTGACAGCACCCCAAAAAGCCCTTTTTAGGGCTAGTACATCAGTCTGCTTTTTTTTTTTTCCTCTGTAATCTAATTGCAGTTGCCTGCCAGCGTGTGTGTATTCAGTGTCCACTCCAGTCCTGAAAGACTCATCTGATCCCTGCTGTCAGGACAGCGTCCTGACAGCACCCCAAAAAGCCCTTTTTAGGGCTAGTACATCAGTCTGCTTTTTTTTTTCCTCTGTAATCTAATTGCAGTTGCCTGCCAGCGTGTGTGCATTCAGTGTCCACGCCAGTCCTGAAAGACTCATCTGATCTCTGCTGTAAGGACAGCGTCCTGACAGCACCCCAAAAAGCCCTTTTTAGGGCTAGTACATCAGTCTGCTTTTTTTTTCCCCTCTGTAATCTAATTGCAGTTGCCTGCCAGCGTGTGTGTATTCAGTGTCCACTCCAGTCCTGAAAGACTCATCTGATCTCTGCTGTAAGGACAGCATCCTGACAGCAGCCCAAAAAGCCCTTTTTAGGGCTAGTACATCAGTCTGCTTTTTTTTTCCTCTGTAATCTAATTGCAGTTGCCTGCCAGCGTGTGTGTATTCAGTGTCCACTCCAGTCCTGAAAGACTCATCTGATCTCTGCTGTCAGGACAGCATCCTGACAGCACCCCAAAAAGCACTTTTTAGGGCTAGTACATCAGTCTGTTTTTTTCCCCTGTAATCTGATTGCAGTTGCCTGCCAGCGTGTGTGTATTCAGTGTCCACTCCAGTCCTGAAAGACTCATCTGATCTCTGCTGTAAGGACAGCGTCCTGACAGCACCCCAAAAAGCACTTTTTAGGGCTAGTACATCAGTCTGTTTTTCCCCCCTGTAATCTGATTTCAGTTAACTGCCAGCGTGTGTGTATTCAGTGTCCACTCCAGTCCTGAAAGACTCATCTGATCTCTGCTGTAAGGACAGCGTCCTGACAGCACCCCAAAAAGCACTTTTTAGGGCTAGTACATCAGTCTGCTTTTTTTTTCCCTCTGTAATCTAATTGCAGTTGCCTGCCAGCGTGTTTGTATTCAGTGTTCACTCCAGTCCTGAAAGACTCATCTGATCTCTGCTGTCAGGACAGCGTCCTGACAGCACCCCAAAAAGCACTTTTTAGGGCTAGTACATCAGTCTGCTTTTTTTTTTCCCTCTGTAATCTAATTGCAGTTGCCTGCCAGCGTGTGTGTATTCAGTGTCCACTCCAGTCCTGAAAGACTCATCTGATCTCTGCTGTAAGGACAGCATCCTGACAGCACCCCAAAAAGCCCTTTTTAGGGCTAGTACATCAGTCTGCTTTTTTTTTTCCTCTGTAATTTAATTGCAGTTGCCTGCCAGCGTGTGTGTATTCAGTGTCCACTCCAGTCCTGAAAGACTCATCTGATCTCTGCTGTCAGGACAGCATCCTGACAGCACCCCAAAAAGCACTTTTCAGGGCTAGTACATCAGTCTGCTTTTTTTTTCCTCTGTAATCTAATTGCAGTTGCCTGCCAGCGTGTGTGTATTCAGTGTTCACTCCAGTCCTGAAAGACTCATCTGATCTCTGCTGTAAGGACAGCATCCTGACAGCACCCCAAAAAGCCCTTTTTAGGGCTAGTACATCAGTCTGCTTTTTTTTTTCCTCTGTAATTTAATTGCAGTTGCCTGCCAGCGTGTGTGTATTCAGTGTCCACTCCAGTCCTGAAAGACTCATCTGATCTCTGCTGTCAGGACAGCGTCCTGACAGCACCCCAAAAAGCACTTTTTAGGGCTAGTACATCAGTCTGCTTTTTTTTTTCCTCTGTAATCTAATTGCAGTTGCCTGCCAGCGTGTGTGTATTCAGTGTTCACTCCAGTCCTGAAAGACTCATCTGATCTCTGCTGTAAGGACAGCGTCCTGACAGCACCCCAAAAAGCACTTTTTAGGGCTAGTACATCAATCTGCTTTTTTTTTCCCTCTGTAATCTAATTGCAGTTGCCTGCCAGCGTGTGTGTATTCAGTGTCCACTCCAGTCCTGAAAGACTCACCTGATCTCTGCTGTCAGGACAGCGTCCTGACAGCACCCCAAAAAGCACTTTTTAGGGCTAGTACATCAGTCTGCTTTTTTTTTTCCTCTGTAATCTAATAGCAGTTGCCTGCCAGCGTGTGTGTATTCAGTGTCCACTCCAGTCCTGAAAGACTCATCTTATCTCTGCTGTAAGGACAGCATCCTGACAGCACCCCAAAAAGCCCTTTTTAGGGCTAGTACATCAGTCTGCTTTTTTTTTCCTCTGTAATCTAATTGCAGTTGCCTGCCAGCGTGTGTGTATTCAGTGTCCACTCCAGTCCTGAAAGACTCATCTGATCTCTGCTGTCAGGACAGCATCCTGACAGCACCCCAAAAAGCACTTTTTAGGGCTAGTACATCAGTCTGTTTTTTTTCCCCCTGTAATCTGATTGCAGTTGCCTGCCAGCGTGTGTGTATTCAGTGTCCACTCCAGTCCTAAAAGACTCATCTGATCTCTGCTGTCAGAACAGCGTCCTGACAGCACCCCAAAAAGCACTTTTTAGGGCTAGTACATCAGTCTGTTTTTTTTCCCCCTGTAATCTGATTGCAGTTGCCTGCCAGCGTGTGTGTATTCAGTGTACACTCCAGTCCTGAAAGACTCATCTGATCTCTGCTGTAAGGACAGTGTCCTGACAGCACCCCAAAAAGCACCTTTTAGGGCTAGTACATCAGTCTGTTTTTTTTTTCCCTCTGTAATCTAATTGCAGTTGCCTGCCAGCGTGTGTGTATTCAGTGTCCACTCCAGTCCTGAAAGACTCATCTGATCTCTGCTGTAAGGACAGCATCCTGACAGCACCCCAAAAAGCCCTTTTTAGGGCTAGTACATCAGTCTGCTTTTTTTTTTCCTCTGTAATCTAATTGCAGTTGCCTGCCAGCGTGTGTGTATTCAGTGTTCACTCCAGTCCTGAAAGACTCATCTGATCTCTGCTGTCAGGACAGCGTCCTCACAGCACCCCAAAAAGCACTTTTTAGGGCTAGTACATCAGTCTGTTTTTTTTTCCCCCCTGTAATCTGATTGTAGTTGCCTGCCAGCGTGTGTGTATTCAGTGTCCACTCCAGTCCTGAAAGACTCATCTGATCTCTGCTGTAAGGACAGCGTCCTGACAGCACCCCAAAAAGCACTTTTTAGGACTAGTACATCAGTCTGCTTTTTTTTCCCTCTGTAATCTAATTGCAGTTGCCTGCCAGCGTGTGTGTATTCAGTGTCCACTCCAGTCCTGAAAGACTCATCTGATCTCTGCTGTAAGGACAGCGTCCTGACAGCACCCCAAAAAGCACTTTTTAGGGCTAGTACATCAGTCTGTATTTTTTTTTCCTGTGTAATCTAATTGCAGTTGCCTGCCAGCGTGTGTGTATTCAGTGTCCACTCCAGTCCTGAAAGACTCATCTGATCTCTGCTGTAAGGACAGCGTCCGGACAGCAACCCAAAAAGCACCTTTTAGGGCTAGTACATCAGTCTGCTTTTTTTTTTCCCTCTGTAATCTAATTGCAGTTGCCTGCCAGCGTGTGTGTATTCAGTGTCCACTCCAGTCCTGAAAGACTCATCTGATCTCTGCTGTAAGGACAGCATCCTGACAGCACCCCAAAAAGCCCTTTTTAAGGCTAGTACATCAGTCTGCTTTTTTTTTTTCCTCTGTAATCTAATTGCAGTTGCCTGCCAGCGTGTGTGTATTCAGTGTTCACTCCAGTCCTGAAAGACTCATCTGATCTCTGCTGTAAGGACAGCGTCCTGACAGCACCCCAAAAAGCACTTTTTAGGGCTAGTACATCAGTCTGCTTTTTTTTTCCCTCTGTAATCTAATTGCAGTTGCCTGCCAGCGTGTGTGTATTCAGTGTCCACTCCAGTCCTGAAAGACTCACCTGATCTCTGCTGTCAGGACAGCGTCCTGACAGCACCCCAAAAAGCCCTTTTTAGGGCTAGTACATCAGTCTGCTTTTTTTTTCCTCTGTAATCTAATTGCAGTTGCCTGCCAGCATGTGTGTATTCAGTGTCCACTCCAGTCCTGAAAGACTCATCTTATCTCTGCTGTAAGGACAGCGTCCTGACAGCACCCCAAAAAGCCCATTTTAGGGCTAGTACATCAGTCTGCTTTTTTTTTTCCTCTGTAATCTAATTGCAGTTGCCTGCCAGCGTGTGTGTATTCAGTGTCCACTCCAGTCCTGAAAGACTCATCTGATCTCTGCTGTCAGGACAGCATCCTGACAGCACCCCAAAAAGCACTTTTTAGGGCTAGTACATCAGTCTGTTTTTTTTTCCCCCTGTAATCTGATTGCAGTTGCCTGCCAGCGTGTGTGTATTCAGTGTCCACTCCAGTCCTGAAAGACTCATCTGATCTCTGCTGTAAGGACAGCGTCCTGACAGCACCCCAAAAAGCACTTTTTAGGACTAGTACATCAGTCTGCTTTTTTTTCCCTCTGTAATCTAATTGCAGTTGCCTGCCAGCGTGTGTGTATTCAGTGTCCACTCCAGTCCTGAAAGACTCATCTGATCTCTGCTGTAAGGACAGCGTCCTGACAGCACCCCAAAAAGCACTTTTTAGGGCTAGTACATCAGTCTGCTTTTTTTTTCCCCTCTGTAATCTAATTGCAGTTGCCTGCCAGCGTGTGTGTATTCAGTGTCCACTCCAGTCCTGAAAGACTCACCTGATCTCTGCTGTAAGGACAGCATCCTGACAGCACCCCAAAAAGCCCTTTTTAGGGCTAGTACATCAGTCTGCTTTTTTTTTTCCTCTGTAATCTAATTGCAGTTGCCTGCCAGCGTGTGTGTATTCAGTGTCCACTCCAGTTCTGAAAGACTCATCTGATCTCTGCTGTCAGGACAGCATCCTGACAGCACCCCAAAAAGCACTTTTTAGGGCTAGTACATCAGTCTGTTTTTTTTCCCCTGTAATCTGATTGCAGTTGCCTGCCAGCGTGTGTGTATTCAGTGTCCACTCCAGTCCTGAAAGACTCATCTGATCTCTGCTGTAAGGACAGCGTCCTGACAGCACCCCAAAAAGCACTTTTTAGGACTAGTACATCAGTCTCCTTTTTTTTTCCCTCTGTAATCTAATTGCAGTTGCCTGCCAGCGTGTGTGTATTCAGTGTTCACTCCAGTCCTGAAAGACTCATCTGATCTCTGCCGTAAGGACAGCGTCCTGACAGCACCCCAAAAAGCACTTTTTAGGGCTAGTACATCAGTCTGCTTTTTTTTTTTCCTCTGTAATCTAATTGCAGTTGCCTGCCAGCGTGTGTGTATTCAGTGTCCACTCCAGTCCTGAAAGACTCACCTGATCTCTGCTGTCAGGACAGCGTCCTGACAGCACCCCAAAAAGCCCTTTTTAGGGCTAGTACATCAGTCTGCTTTTTTTTTTCCTCTGTAATCTAATTGCAGTTGCCTGCCAGCATGTGTGTATTCAGTGTCCACTCCAGTCCTGAAAGACTCATCTTATCTCTGCTGTAAGGACAGCGTCCTGACAGCACCCCAAAAAGCCCATTTTAGGGCCAGTACATCAGTCTGCTTTTTTTTTCCTCTGTAATCTAATTGCAGTTGCCTGCCAGCGTGTGTGTATTCAGTGTTCACTCCAGTCCTGGAAGACTCATCTGATCTCTGCTGTCAGGACAGCGTCCTCACAGCACCCCAAAAAGCACTTTTTAGGGCTAGTACATCAGTCTGTTTTTTTTCCCCCTGTAATCTGATTGCAGTTGCCTGCCAGCGTGTGTGTATTCAGTGTCCACTCCAGTCCTGAAAGACTCATCTGATCTCTGCTGTAAGGACAGCGTCCTGACAGCACCCCAAAAAGCACTTTTTAGGACTAGTACATCAGTCTGCTTTTTTTTCCCTCTGTAATCTAATTGCAGTTGCCTGCCAGCGTGTGTGTATTCAGTGTCCACTCCAGTCCTGAAAGACTCATCTGATCTCTGCTGTAAGGACAGCGTCCTGACAGCACCCCAAAAAGCACTTTTTAGGGCTAGTACATCAGTCTGTATTTTTTTTTTCCTGTGTAATCTAATTGCAGTTGCCTGCCAGCGTGTGTGTATTCAGTGTCCACTCCAGTCCTGAAAGACTCATCTGATCTCTGCTGTAAGGACAGCGTCCGGACAGCACCCCAAAAAGCCCTTTTTAAGGCTAGTACATCAGTCTGCTTTTTTTTTTTTCCTCTGTAATCTAATTGCAGTTGCCTGCCAGCGTGTGTGTATTCAGTGTTCACTCCAGTCCTGAAAGACTCATCTGATCTCTGCTGTAAGGACAGCGTCCTGACAGCACCCCAAAAAGCACTTTTTAGGGCTAGTACATCAGTCTGCTTTTTTTTTTTCCTCTGTAATCTAATTGCAGTTGCCTGCCAGCGTGTGTGTATTCAGTGTTCACTCCAGTCCTGAAAGACTCATCTGATCTCTGCTGTAAGGACAGCGTCCTGACAGCACCCCAAAAAGCACTTTTTAGGGCTAGTACATCAGTCTGCTTTTTTTTTTTCCTCTGTAATCTAATTGCAGTTGCCTGCCAGCGTGTGTGTATTCAGTGTCCACTCCAGTCCTGAAAGACTCACCTGATCTCTGCTGTCAGGACAGCTTCCTGACAGCACCCCAAAAAGCCCTTTTTAGGGCTAGTACATCAGTCTGCTTTTTTTTTCCTCTGTAATCTAATTGCAGTTGCCTGCCAGCATGTGTGTATTCAGTGTCCACTCCAGTCCTGAAAGACTCATCTTATCTCTGCTGTAAGGACAGCGTCCTGACAGCACCCCAAAAAGCCCATTTTAGGGCTAGTACATCAGTCTGGTTTTTTTTTCCCTCTGTAATCTGATTGCAGTTGCCTGCCAGCGTGTGTGTATTCAGTGTCCACTCCAGTCCTGAAAGACTCATCTGATCTCTGCTGTCAGGACAGCATCCTGACAGCACCCCAAAAAGCACTTTTTAGGGCTAGTACATCAGTCTGTTTTTTTTCCCCCTGTAATCTGATTGCAGTTGCCTGCCAGCGTGTGTGTATTCAGTGTCCACTCCAGTCCTGAAAGACTCATCTGATCTCTGCTGTAAGGACAGCGTCCTGACAGCACCCCAAAAAGCACTTTTTAGGACTAGTACATCAGTCTGCTTTTTTTTCCCTCTGTAATCTAATTGCAGTTGCCTGCCAGCGTGTGTGTATTCAGTGTCCACTCCAGTCCTGAAAGACTCATCTGATCTCTGCTGTAAGGACAGCGTCCTGACAGCACCCCAAAAAGCCCTTTTTAGGGCTAGTACATCAGTCTGTTTTTTTTTAGTTCCTCTGTAATCTAATTGCAGTTGCCTGCCAGCGTGTGTGTATTCAGTGTCCATTCCAGTCCTGAAAGACTCATCTGATCTCTGCTGTAAGGACAGCGTCCGGACAGCACCCCAAAAAGCACTTTTTAGGGCTAGTACATCAGTCTGCTTTTTTTTTTTTCCTCTGTAATCTAATTGCAGTTGCCTGCCAGCGTGTTTGTATTCAGTGTTCACTCCAGTCCTGAAAGACTCATCTGATCTCTGCTGTCAGGACAGCGTCCTGACAGCACCCGAAAAAGCCAATTTTAGGGCTAGTACATCAGTCTGTTTTTTTTTTTCCTCTGTAATCTGATTGCAGTTGCCTGCCAGCGTGTGTGTATTCAGTGTCCACTCCAGTCCTGAAAGACTCATCTGATCTCTGCTGTAAGGACAGCGTCCTGACAGCACCCCAAAAAGCACTTTTTAGGGCTAGTACATCAGTCTGCTTTTTTTTCCCCTCTGTAATCTAATTGCAGTTGCCTGCCAGCGTGTGTGTATTCAATGTCCACTCCAGTCCTGAAAGACTCATCTGATCTCTGCTGTAAGGACAGCGTCCTGACAGCACCCCAAAAAGCACTTTTTAGGGCTAGTACATCAGTCTGCTTTTTTTTCCCCTCTGTAATCTAATTGCAGTTGCCTGCCAGCGTGTGTGTATTCAGTGTCCACTCCAGTCCTGAAAGACTCACCTGATCTCTGCTGTAAGGACAGCATCCTGACAGCACCCCAAAAAGCCCTTTTTAGGGCTAGTACATCAGTCTGCTTTTTTTTTTCTCTGTAATCTAATTGCAGTTGCCTGCCAGCGTGTGTGTATTCAGTGTCCACTCCAGTCCTGAAAGACTCATCTGATCTCTGCTGTCAGGACAGCATCCTGACAGCACCCCAAAAAGCACTTTTTAGGGCTAGTACATCAGTCTGTTTTTTTTTCCCCTGTAATCTGATTGCAGTTGCCTGCCAGCGTGTGTGTATTCAGTGTCCACTCCAGTCCTGAAAGACTCATCTGATCTCTGCTGTAAGGACAGCGTCCTGACAGCACCCCAAAAAGCACTTTTTAGGACTAGTACATCAGTCTCCTTTTTTTTTCCCTCTGTAATCTAATTGCAGTTGCCTGCCAGCGTGTGTGTATTCAGTGTTCACTCCAGTCCTGAAAGACTCATCTGATCTCTGCCGTAAGGACAGCGTCCTGACAGCACCCCAAAAAGCACTTTTTAGGGCTAGTACATCAGTCTGCTTTTTTTTTTTCCTCTGTAATCTAATTGCAGTTGCCTGCCAGCGTGTGTGTATTCAGTGTCCACTCCAGTCCTGAAAGACTCACCTGATCTCTGCTGTCAGGACAGCGTCCTGACAGCACCCCAAAAAGCCCTTTTTAGGGCTAGTACATCAGTCTGCTTTTTTTTTTCCTCTGTAATCTAATTGCAGTTGCCTGCCAGCATGTGTGTATTCAGTATCCACTCCAGTCCTGAAAGACTCATCTTATCTCTGCTGTAAGGACAGCGTCCTGACAGCACCCCAAAAAGCCCATTTTAGGGCCAGTACATCAGTCTGCTTTTTTTTTCCCTCTGTAATCTAATTGCAGTTGCCTGCCAGCGTGTGTGTATTCAGTGTTCACTCCAGTCCTGGAAGACTCATCTGATCTCTGCTGTCAGGACAGCGTCCTCACAGCACCCCAAAAAGCACTTTTTAGGGCTAGTACATCAGTCTGTTTTTTTTTCCCCCTGTAATCTGATTGCAGTTGCCTGCCAGCGTGTGTGTATTCAGTGTCCACTCCAGTCCTGAAAGACTCATCTGATCTCTGCTGTAAGGACAGCGTCCTGACAGCACCCCAAAAAGCACTTTTTAGGACTAGTACATCAGTCTGCTTTTTTTTCCCTCTGTAATCTAATTGCAGTTGCCTGCCAGCGTGTGTGTATTCAGTGTCCACTCCAGTCCTGAAAGACTCATCTGATCTCTGCTGTAAGGACAGCGTCCTGACAGCACCCCAAAAAGCACTTTTTAGGGCTAGTACATCAGTCTGTATTTTTTTTTTCCTGTGTAATCTAATTGCAGTTGCCTGCCAGCGTGTGTGTATTCAATGTCCACTCCAGTCCTGAAAGACTCATCTGATCTCTGCTGTAAGGACAGCGTCCGGACAGCACCCCAAAAAGCCCTTTTTAAGGCTAGTACATCAGTCTGCTTTTTTTTTTTTCCTCTGTAATCTAATTGCAGTTGCCTGCCAGCGTGTGTGTATTCAGTGTTCACTCCAGTCCTGAAAGACTCATCTGATCTCTGCTGTAAGGACAGCGTCCTGACAGCACCCCAAAAAGCACTTTTTAGGGCTAGTACATCAGTCTGCTTTTTTTTTTCCTCTGTAATCTAATTGCAGTTGCCTGCCAGCGTGTGTGTATTCAGTGTTCACTCCAGTCCTGAAAGACTCATCTGATCTCTGCTGTAAGGACAGCGTCCTGACAGCACCCCAAAAAGCACTTTTTAGGGCTAGTACATCAGTCTGCTTTTTTTTTTTCCTCTGTAATCTAATTGCAGTTGCCTGCCAGCGTGTGTGTATTCAGTGTCCACTCCAGTCCTGAAAGACTCACCTGATCTCTGCTGTCAGGACAGCGTCCTGACAGCACCCCAAAAAGCCCTTTTTAGGGCTAGTACATCAGTCTGCTTTTTTTTTTCCTCTGTAATCTAATTGCAGTTGCCTGCCAGCATGTGTGTATTCAGTGTCCACTCCAGTCCTGAAAGACTCATCTTATCTCTGCTGTAAGGACAGCGTCCTGACAGCACCCCAAAAAGCCCATTTTAGGGCTAGTACATCAGTCTGTTTTTTTTTTCCCTCTGTAATCTGATTGCAGTTGCCTGCCAGCGTGTGTGTATTCAGTGTCCACTCCAGTCCTGAAAGACTCATCTGATCTCTGCTGTCAGGACAGCATCCTGACAGCACCCCAAAAAGCACTTTTTAGGGCTAGTACATCAGTCTGTTTTTTTTCCCCTGTAATCTGATTGCAGTTGCCTGCCAGCGTGTGTGTATTCAGTGTCCACTCCAGTCCTGAAAGACTCATCTGATCTCTGCTGTAAGGACAGCGTCCTGACAGCACCCCAAAAAGCACTTTTTAGGACGAGTACATCAGTCTGCTTTTTTTTTCCCTCTGTAATCTAATTGCAGTTGCCTGCCAGCGTGTGTGTATTCAGTGTCCACTCCAGTCCTGAAAGACTCATCTGATCTCTGCTGTAAGGACAGCGTCCTGACAGCACCCCAAAAAGCCCTTTTTAGGGCTAGTACATCAGTCTGGTTTTTTTTAGTTCCTCTGTAATCTAATTGCAGTTGCCTGCCAGCGTGTGTGTATTCAGTGTCCATTCCAGTCCTGAAAGACTCATCTGATCTCTGCTGTAAGGACAGCGTCCGGACAGCACCCCAAAAAGCACTTTTTAGGGCTAGTACATCAGTCTGCTTTTTTTTTTTTCCTCTGTAATCTAATTGCAGTTGCCTGCCAGCGTGTTTGTATTCAGTGTTCACTCCAGTCCTGAAAGACTCATCTGATCTCTGCTGTCAGGACAGCGTCCTGACAGCACCCGAAAAAGCCCATTTTAGGGCTAGTACATCAGTCTGTTTTTTTTTCCCTCTGTAATCTGATTGCAGTTGCCTGCCAGCGTGTGTGTATTCAGTGTCCACTCCAGTCCTGAAAGACTCATCTGATCTCTGCTGTCAGGACAGCATCCTGACAGCACCCCAAAAAGCACTTTTTAGGGCTAGTACATCAGTCTGCTTTTTTTTCCTCTGTAATCTAATTGCAGTTGCCTGCCAGCGTGTGTGTATTCAGTGTCCACTCCAGTCCTGAAAGACTCATCTTATCTCTGCTGTAAGGACAGCGTCCTGACAGCACCCCAAAAAGCCCTTTTTAGGGCTAGTACATCAGTCTGCTTTTTTTTCCCTCTGTAATCTAATTGCAGTTGCCTGCCAGCGTGTGTGTATTCAGTGTCCACTCCAGTCCTGAAAGACTCATCTGATCTCTGCTGTCAGGACAGCATCCTGACAGCACCCCAAAAAGCACTTTTTAGGGCTAGTACATCAGTCTGCTTTTTTTTTCCTCTGTAATCTAATTGCAGTTGCCTGCCAGCGTGTGTGTATTCAGTGTCCACTCCAGTCCTGAAAGACTCATCTTATCTCTGCTGTAAGGAAAGCGTCCTGACAGCACCCCAAAAAGCCCCTTTTAGGGCTAGTACATCAGTCTGCTTTTTTTTTCCTCTGTAATCTAATTGCAGTTGCCTGCCAGCGTGTGTGTATTCAGTGTCCACTCCAGTCCTGAAAGACTCATCTGATCTCTGCTGTCAGGACAGCGTCCTGACAGCACCCCAAAAAGCACTTTTTAGGGCTAGTACATCAGTCTGTTTTTTTTCCCCCTGTAATCTGATTGCAGTTGCCTGCCAGCGTGTGTGTATTCAGTGTCCACTCCAGTCCTGAAAGACTCATCTGATCTCTGCTGTAAGGACAGCTTCCTGACAGCACCCCAAAAAGCACTTTTTAGGACTAGTACATCAGTCTGCTTTATTTTTCCCTCTGTAATCTAATTGCAGTTGCCTGCCAGCGTGTGTGTATTCAGTGTCCACTCCAGTCCTGAAAGACTCATCTGATCTCTGCTGTAAGGACAGCGTCCTGACAGCACCCCAAAAAGCACTTTTTTAGGACTAGTACATCAGTCTGCTTTTTTTTCCCCTCTGTAATCTGATTGCAGTTGCCTGCCAGCGTGTGTGTATTCAGTGTCCACTCCAGTCCTGAAAGACTCATCTGATCTCTGCTGTCAGGACAGCATCCTGACAGCACCCCAAAAAGCACTTTTTAGGGCTAGTACATCAGTCTGCTTTTTTTTTTTCCTCTGTAATCTAATTGCAGTTGCCTGCCAGCGTGTGTGTATTCAGTGTCCACTCCAGTCCTGAAAGACTCATCTTATCTCTGCTGTAAGGACAGCGTCCTGACAGCACCCCAAAAAGCCCTTTTTAGGGCTAGTACATCAGTCTGCTTTTTTTTTTCCTCTGTAATCTAATTGCAGTTGCCTGCCAGCGTGTGTGTATTCAGTGTCCACTCCAGTCCTGAAAGACTCATCTGATCTCTGCTGTAAGGACAGCGTCCTGACAGCACCCCAAAAAGCACTTTTTAGGACTAGTACATCAGTCTGCTTTTTTTTTCCCTTTGTAATCTAATTGCAGTTGCCTGCCAGCGTGTGTGTATTCAGTGTCCACTCCAGTCCTGAAAGACTCATCTGATCTCTGCTGTCAGGACAGCGTCCTCACAGCACCCCAAAAAGCACTTTTTAGGGCTAGTACATCAGTCTGTTTTTTTTCCCCCTGTAATCTGATTGCAGTTGCCTGCCAGCGTGTGTGTATTCAGTGTCCACTCCAGTCCTGAAAGACTCATCTGATCTCTGCTGTAAGGACAGCGTCCTGACAGCACCCCAAAAAGCACTTTTTAGGGCTAGTACATCAGTCTGTATTTTTTTTTCTCCTGTGTAATCTAATTGCAGTTGCCTGCCAGCGTGTGTGTATTCAGTGTCCACTCCAGTCCTGAAAGACTCATCTGATCTCTGCTGTAAGGACAGCGTCCGGACAGCACCCCAAAAAGCACTTTTTAGGGCTAGTACATCAGTCTGCTTCTTTTTTTTTTCCTCTGTAATCTAATTGCAGTTGCCTGCCAGCGTGTGTGTATTCAGTGTCCACTCCAGTCCTGAAAGACTCACCTGATCTCTGCTGTCAGGACAGCGTCCTGACAGCACCCCAAAAAGCAGTTTTTAGGGCTAGTACATCAGTCTGCTTTTTTTTTCCCTCTGTAATCTAATTGCAGTTGCCTGCCAGCATGTGTGTATTCAGTGTCCACTCCAGTCCTGAAAGACTCATCTTATCTCTGCTGTAAGGACAGCGTCCTGACAGCACCCCAAAAAGCCCATTTTAGGGCTAGTACATCAGTCTGCTTTTTTTTTCCTCTGTAATCTAATTGCAGTTGCCTGCCAGCGTGTGTGTATTCAGTGTCCACTCCAGTCCTGAAAGACTCATCTGATCTCTGCTGTCAGGACAGCATCCTGACAGCACCCCAAAAAGCACTTTTTAGGGCTAGTACATCAGTCTGTTTTTTTTTCCCTCTGTAATCTGATTGCAGTTGCCTGCCAGCGTGTGTGTATTCAGTGTCCACTCCAGTCCTGAAAGACTCATCTGATCTCTGCTGTCAGGACAGCATCCTGACAGCACCCCAAAAAGCACTTTTTAAGGCTAGTACATCAGTCTGCTTTTTTTCCCCTCTGTAATCTAATTGCAGTTGCCTGCCAGCGTGTGTGTATTCAGTGTCCACTCCAGTCCTGAAAGACTCATCTGATCTCTGCTGTAAGGACAGCGTCCTGACAGTACCCCAAAAAGCACTTTTTAGGACTAGTACATCAGTCTGCTTTTTTTTTCCCTTTGTAATCTAATTGCAGTTGCCTGCCAGCGTGTGTGTATTCAGTGTCCACTCCAGTCCTGAAAGACTCATCTGATCTCTGCTGTCAGGACAGCGTCCTCACAGCACCCCAAAAAGCACTTTTTAGGGCTAGTACATCAGTCTGTTTTTTTTTCCCCCTGTAATCTGATTGCAGTTGCCTGCCAGCGTGTGTGTATTCAGTGTCCACTCCAGTCCTGAAAGACTCATCTGATCTCTGCTGTAAGGACAGCGTCCTGACAGCACCCCAAAAAGCACTTTTTAGGACTAGTACATCAGTCTGCTTTTTTTTCCCTCTGTAAGCTAATTGCAGTTGCCTGCCAGCGTGTGTGTATTCAGTGTCCACTCCAGTCCTGAAAGACTCATCTGATCTCTGCTGTAAGGACAGCGTCCTGACAGCACCCCAAAAAGCACTTTTTAGGGCTAGTACATCAGTCTGTATTTTTTTTTCCTGTGTAATCTAATTGCAGTTGCCTGCCAGCGTGTGTGTATTCAGTGTCCACTCCAGTCCTGAAAGACTCATCTGATCTCTGCTGTAAGGACAGCGTCCGGACAGCACCCCAAAAAGCACTTTTTAGGGCTAGTACATCAGTCTGCTTCTTTTTTTTTTCCTCTGTAATCTAATTGCAGTTGCCTGCCAGCGTGTGTGTATTCAGTGTCCACTCCAGTCCTGAAAGACTCACCTGATCTCTGCTGTCAGGACAGCGTCCTGACAGCACCCCAAAAAGCAGTTTTTAGGGCTAGTACATCAGTCTGCTTTTTTTTTCCCTTTGTAATCTAATTGCAGTTGCCTGCCAGCGTGTGTGTATTCAGTGTCCACTCCAGTCCTGAAAGACTCATCTGATCTCTGCTGTCAGGACAGCGTCCTCACAGCACCCCAAAAAGCACTTTTTAGGGCTAGTACATCAGTCTGTTTTTTTTTCCCCCTGTAATCTGATTGCAGTTGCCTGCCAGCGTGTGTGTATTCAGTGTCCACTCCAGTCCTGAAAGACTCATCTGATCTCTGCTGTAAGGACAGCGTCCTGACAGCACCCCAAAAAGCACTTTTTAGGGCTAGTACATCAGTCTGTATTTTTTTTTTCTCCTGTGTAATCTAATTGCAGTTGCCTGCCAGCGTGTGTGTATTCAGTGTCCACTCCAGTCCTGAAAGACTCATCTGATCTCTGCTGTAAGGACAGCGTCCGGACAGCACCCCAAAAAGCACTTTTTAGGGCTAGTACATCAGTCTGCTTCTTTTTTTTTTCCTCTGTAATCTAATTGCAGTTGCCTGCCAGCGTGTGTGTATTCAGTGTCCACTCCAGTCCTGAAAGACTCACCTGATCTCTGCTGTCAGGACAGCGTCCTGACAGCACCCCAAAAAGCAGTTTTTAGGGCTAGTACATCAGTCTGCTTTTTTTTTTCCCTCTGTAATCTAATTGCAGTTGCCTGCCAGCATGTGTGTATTCAGTGTCCACTCCAGTCCTGAAAGACTCATCTGATCTCTGCTGTAAGGACAGCGTCCGGACAGCACCCCAAAAAGCACTTTTTAGGGCTAGTACATCAGTCTGCTTCTGTTTTTTTTTCCTCTGTAATCTAATTGCAGTTGCCTGCCAGCGTGTGTGTATTCAGTGTCCACTCCAGTCCTGAAAGACTCACCTGATCTCTGCTGTCAGGACAGCATCCTGACAGCACCCCAAAAAGCACTTTTTAGGGCTAGTACATCAGTCTGTTTTTTTTCCCCCTGTAATCTGATTGCAGTTGCCTGCCAGCGTGTGTGTATTCAGTGTCCACTCCAGTCCTGAAAGACTCATCTGATCTCTGCTGTCAGGACAGCATCCTGACAGCACCCCAAAAAGCACTTTTTAGGGCTAGTACATCAGTCTGTTTTTTTTTCCCTCTGTAATCTGATTGCAGTTGCCTGCCAGCGTGTGTGTATTCAGTGTCCACTCCAGTCGTGAAAGACTCATCTGATCTCTGCTGTCAGGACAGCATCCTGACAGCACCCCAAAAAGCACTTTTTAAGGCTAGTACATCAGTCTGCTTTTTTTCCCCTCTGTAATCTAATTGCAGTTGCCTGCCAGCGTGTGTGTATTCAGTGTCCACTCCTGTCCTGAAAGACTCATCTGATCTCTGCTGTAAGGACAGCGTCCTGACAGCACCCCAAAAAGCACTTTTTAGGACTAGTACATCAGTCTGCTTTTTTTTTCCCTTTGTAATCTAATTGCAGTTGCCTGCCAGCGTGTGTGTATTCAGTGTCCACTCCAGTCCTGAAAGACTCATCTGATCTCTGCTGTCAGGACAGCGTCCTCACAGCACCCCAAAAAGCACTTTTTAGGGCTAGTACATCAGTCTGTTTTTTTTTCCCCCTGTAATCTGATTGCAGTTGCCTGCCAGCGTGTGTGTATTCAGTGTCCACTCCAGTCCTGAAAGACTCATCTGATCTCTGCTGTAAGGACAGCGTCCTGACAGCACCCCAAAAAGCACTTTTTAGGACTAGTACATCAGTCTGCTTTTTTTTCCCTCTGTAAGCTAATTGCAGTTGCCTGCCAGCGTGTGTGTATTCAGTGTCCACTCCAGTCCTGAAAGACTCATCTGATCTCTGCTGTAAGGACAGCGTCCTGACAGCACCCCAAAAAGCACTTTTTAGGGCTAGTACATCAGTCTGTATTTTTTTTTCCTGTGTAATCTAATTGCAGTTGCCTGCCAGCGTGTGTGTATTCAGTGTCCACTCCAGTCCTGAAAGACTCATCTGATCTCTGCTGTAAGGACAGCGTCCGGACAGCACCCCAAAAAGCACTTTTTAGGGCTAGTACATCAGTCTGCTTCTTTTTTTTTCCTCTGTAATCTAATTGCAGTTGCCTGCCAGCGTGTGTGTATTCAGTGTCCACTCCAGTCCTGAAAGACTCACCTGATCTCTGCTGTCAGGACAGCGTCCTGACAGCACCCCAAAAAGCAGTTTTTAGGGCTAGTACATCAGTCTGCTTTTTTTTTTTCCTCTGTAATCTAATTGCAGTTGCCTGCCAGCATGTGTGTATTCAGTGTCCACTCCAGTCCTGAAAGACTCATCTTATCTCTGCTGTAAGGACAGCGTCCTGACAGCACCCCAAAAAGCCCATTTTAGGGCTAGTACATCAGTCTGCTTTTTTTTTCCTCTGTAATCTAATTGCAGTTGCCTGCCAGCGTGTGTGTATTCAGTGTCCACTCCAGTCCTGAAAGACTCATCTGATCTCTGCTGTAAGGACAGCGTCCTGACAGCACCCCAAAAAGCCCTTTTTAGGGCTAGTACATCAGTCTGGTTTTTTTTAGTTCCTCTGTAATCTAATTGCAGTTGCCTGCCAGCGTGTGTGTATTCAGTGTCCATTCCAGTCCTGAAAGACTCATCTGATCTCTGCTGTAAGGACAGCGTCCGGACAGCACCCCAAAAAGCACTTTTTAGGGCTAGTACATCAGTCTGCTTTTTTTTTTTCCTCTGTAATCTAAATGCAGTTGCCTGCCAGCGTGTTTGTATTCAGTGTTCACTCCAGTCCTGAAAGACTCATCTGATCTCTGCTGTCAGGACAGCGTCCTGACAGCACCCGAAAAAGCCCATTTTAGGGCTAGTACATCAGTCTGTTTTTTTTTTCCTCTGTAATCTGATTGCAGTTGCCTGCCAGCGTGTGTGTATTCAGTGTCCACTCCAGTCCTGAAAGACTCATCTGATCTCTGCTGTCAGGACAGCATCCTGACAGCACCCCAAAAAGCACTTTTTAGGGCTAGTACATCAGTCTGCTTTTTTTTCCTCTGTAATCTAATTGCAGTTGCCTGCCAGTGTGTGTGTATTCAGTGTCCACTCCAGTCCTGAAAGACTCATCTTATCTCTGCTGTAAGGACAGCGTCCTGACAGCACCCCAAAAAGCCCTTTTTAGGGCTAGTACATCAGTCTGCTTTTTTTTTCCTCTGTAATCTAATTGCAGTTGCCTGCCAGCGTGTGTGTATTCAGTGTCCACTCCAGTCCTGAAAGACTCATCTGATCTCTGCTGTCAGGACAGCATCCTGACAGCACCCCAAAAAGCACTTTTTAGGGCTAGTACATCAGTCTGCTTTTTTTTTCCTCTGTAATCTAATTGCAGTTGCCTGCCAGCGTGTGTGTATTCAGTGTCCACTCCAGTCCTGAAAGACTCATCTTATCTCTGCTGTAAGGACAGCGTCCTGACAGCACCCCAAAAAGCCCTTTTTAGGGCTAGTACATCAGTCTGCTTTTTTTTTCCTCTGTAATCTAATTGCAGTTGCCTGCCAGCGTGTGTGTATTCAGTGTCCACTCCAGTCCTGAAAGACTCATCTGATCTCTGCTGTCAGGACAGCGTCCTGACAGCACCCCAAAAAGCACTTTTTAGGGCTAGTACATCAGTCTGTTTTTTTCCCCCTGTAATCTGATTGCAGTTGCCTGCCAGCGTGTGTGTATTCAGTGTCCACTCCAGTCCTGAAAGACTCATCTGATCTCTGCTGTAAGGACAGCTTCCTGACAGCACCCCAAAAAGCACTTTTTAGGGCTAGTACATCAGTCTGTATTTTTTTTTCTCCTGTGTAATCTAATTGCAGTTGCCTGCCAGCGTGTGTGTATTCAGTGTCCACTCCAGTCCTGAAAGACTCATCTGATCTCTGCTGTAAGGACAGCGTCCGGACAGCACCCCAAAAAGCACTTTTTAGGGCTAGTACATCAGTCTGCTTCTTTTTTTTCCCTCTGTAATCTAATTGCAGTTGCCTGCCAGCGTGTGTGTATTCAGTGTCCACTCCAGTCCTGAAAGACTCACCTGATCTCTGCTGTCAGGACAGCGTCCTGACAGCACCCCAAAAAGCAGTTTTTAGGGCTAGTACATCAGTCTGCTTTTTTTTTCCCCTCTGTAATCTAATTGCAGTTGCCTGCCAGCATGTGTGTATTCAGTGTCCACTCCAGTCCTGAAAGACTCATCTTATCTCTGCTGTAAGGACAGCGTCCTGACAGCACCCCAAAAAGCCCATTTTAGGGCTAGTACATCAGTCTGCTTTTTTTTTTCCTCTGTAATCTAATTGCAGTTGCCTGCCAGCGTGTGTGTATTCAGTGTCCACTCCAGTCCTGAAAGACTCATCTGATCTCTGCTGTCAGGACAGCATCCTGACAGCACCCCAAAAAGCCCTTTTTAGGGCTAGTACATCAGTCTGTTTTCTTTTTCCCTCTGTAATCTGATTGCAGTTGCCTGCCAGCGTGTGTGTATTCAGTGTCCACTCCAGTCCTGAAAGACTCATCTGATCTCTGCTGTCAGGACAGCATCCTGACAGCACCCCAAAAAGCACTTTTTAGGGCTAGTACATCAGTCTGTTTTTTTTCCCCCTGTAATCTGATTGCAGTTGCCTGCCAGCGTGTGTGTATTCAGTGTCCACTCCAGTCCTGAAAGACTCATCTGATCTCTGCTGTAAGGACAGCGTCCTGACAGCACCCCAAAAAGCACTTTTTAGGACTAGTACATCAGTCTGCTTTTTTTTCCCTCTGTAATCTAATTGCAGTTGCCTGCCAGCGTGTGTGTATTCAGTGTCCACTCCAGTCCTGAAAGACTCATCTGATCTCTGCTGTAAGGACAGCGTCCTGACAGCACCCCAAAAAGCACTTTTTAGGACTAGTACATCAGTCTGCTTTTTTTTTCCCTTTGTAATCTAATTGCAGTTGCCTGCCAGCGTGTGTGTATTCAGTGTCCACTCCAGTCCTGAAAGACTCATCTGATCTCTGCTGTCAGGACAGCGTCCTCACAGCACCCCAAAAAGCACTTTTTAGGGCTAGTACATCAGTCTGTTTTTTTTTCCCCCTGTAATCTGATTGCAGTTGCCTGCCAGCGTGTGTGTATTCAGTGTCCACTCCAGTCCTGAAAGACTCATCTGATCTCTGCTGTAAGGACAGCGTCCTGACAGCACCCCAAAAAGCACTTTTTAGGACTAGTACATCAGTCTGCTTTTTTTTCCCTCTGTAATCTAATTGCAGTTGCCTGCCAGCGTGTGTGTATTCAGTGTCCACTCCAGTCCTGAAAGACTCATCTGATCTCTGCTGTAAGGACAGCGTCCTGACAGCACCCCAAAAAGCACTTTTTAGGGCTAGTACATCAGTCTGTATTTTTTTTTCCTGTGTAATCTAATTGCAGTTGCCTGCCAGCGTGTGTGTATTCAGTGTCCACTCCAGTCCTGAAAGACTCATCTGATCTCTGCTGTAAGGACAGCGTCCGGACAGCACCCCAAAAAGCACTTTTTAGGGCTAGTACATCAGTCTGCTTCTTTTTTTTTCCTCTGTAATCTAATTGCAGTTGCCTGCCAGCGTGTGTGTATTCAGTGTCCACTCCAGTCCTGAAAGACTCACCTGATCTCTGCTGTCAGGACAGCGTCCTGACAGCACCCCAAAAAGCAGTTTTTAGGGCTAGTACATCAGTCTGCTTTTTTTTTTTCCTCTGTAATCTAATTGCAGTTGCCTGCCAGCATGTGTGTATTCAGTGTCCACTCCAGTCCTGAAAGACTCATCTTATCTCTGCTGTAAGGACAGCGTCCTGACAGCACCCCAAAAAGCCCATTTTAGGGCTAGTACATCAGTCTGCTTTTTTTTTTCCTCTGTAATCTAATTGCAGTTGCCTGCCAGCGTGTGTGTATTCAGTGTCCACTCCAGTCCTGAAAGACTCATCTGATCTCTGCTGTCAGGACAGCGTCCTGACAGCACCCCAAAAAGCCCTTTTTAGGGCTAGTACATCAGTCTGTTTTTTTTCCCTCTGTAATCTGATTGCAGTTGCCTGCCAGCGTGTGTGTATTCAGTGTCCACTCCAGTCCTGAAAGACTCATCTGATCTCTGCTGTCAGGACAGCATCCTGACAGCACCCCAAAAAGCACTTTTTAGGGCTAGTACATCAGTCTGTTTTTTTTCCCCCTGTAATCTGATTGCAGTTGCCTGCCAGCGTGTGTGTATTCAGTGTCCACTCCAGTCCTGAAAGACTCATCTGATCTCTGCTGTAAGGACAGCGTCCTGACAGCACCCCAAAAAGCACTTTTTAGGACTAGTACATCAGTCTGCTTTTTTTTTCCCTCTGTAATCTAATTGCAGTTGCCTGCCAGCGTGTGTGTATTCAGTGTCCACTCCAGTCCTGAAAGACTCATCTGATCTCTGCTGTAAGGACAGCGTCCTGACAGCACCCCAAAAAGCCCTTTTTAGGGCTAGTACATCAGTCTGCTGTTTTTTTTGTTCCTCTGTAATCTAATTGCAGTTGCTTGCCAGCGTGTGTGTATTCAGTGTCCACTCCAGTCCGGAAAGACTCATCTGATCTCTGCTGTAAGGACAGCATCCTGACAGCACCCCAAAAAGCCCTTTTTAGTGCTAGTACATCAGTCTGCTTTTTTTTGTTCCTCTGTAATCTAATTGCAGTTGCCTGCCAGCGTGTGTGTATTCAGTGTCCATTCCAGTCCTGAAAGACTCATCTGATCTCTGCTGTAAGGACAGCGTCCTGACAGCACCCCAAAAAGCACTTTTTAGGACTAGTACATCAGTCTGCTTTTTTTTCCCTCTGTAATCTAATTGCAGTTGCCTGCCAGCGTGTGTGTATTCAGTGTCCACTCCAGTCCTGAAAGACTCATCTGATCTCTGCTGTAAGGACAGCGTCCTGACAGCACCCCAAAAAGCACTTTTTAGGGCTAGTACATCAGTCTGTATTTTTTTTTCCCTGTGTAATCTAATTGCAGTTGCCTGCCAGCGTGTGTGTATTCAGTGTCCACTCCAGTCCTGAAAGACTCATCTGATCTCTGCTGTAAGGACAGCGTCCGGACAGCACCCCAAAAAGCACTTTTTAGGGCTAGTACATCAGTCTGCTTCTTTTTTTTTCCTCTGTAATCTAATTGCAGTTGCCTGCCAGCGTGTGTGTATTCAGTGTCCACTCCAGTCCTGAAAGACTCACCTGATCTCTGCTGTCAGGACAGCGTCCTGACAGCACCCCAAAAAGCAGTTTTTAGGGCTAGTACATCAGTCTGCTTTTTTTTTCCCCTCTGTAATCTAATTGCAGTTGCCTGCCAGCATGTGTGTATTCAGTGTCCACTCCAGTCCTGAAAGACTCATCTTATCTCTGCTGTAAGGACAGCGTCCTGACAGCACCCCAAAAAGCCCATTTTAGGGCTAGTACATCAGTCTGCTTTTTTTTTCCCTCTGTAATCTAATTGCAGTTGCCTGCCAGCGTGTGTGTATTCAGTGTCCACTCCAGTCCTGAAAGACTCATCTGATCTCTGCTGTCAGGACAGCGTCCTGACAGCACCCCAAAAAGCCCTTTTTAGGGCTAGTACATCAGTCTGTTTTTTTTTTCCCTCTGTAATCTGATTGCAGTTGCCTGCCAGCGTGTGTGTATTCAGTGTCCACTCCAGTCCTGAAAGACTCATCTGATCTCTGCTGTCAGGACAGCATCCTGACAGCACCCCAAAAAGCACTTTTTAGGGCTAGTACATCAGTCTGTTTTTTTTCCCCTGTAATCTGATTGCAGTTGCCTGCCAGCGTGTGTGTATTCAGTGTCCACTCCAGTCCTGAAAGACTCATCTGATCTCTGCTGTAAGGACAGCGTCCTGACAGCACCCCAAAAAGCACTTTTTAGGACTAGTACATCAGTCTGCTTTTTTTTTCCCTCTGTAATCTAATTGCAGTTGCCTGCCAGCGTGTGTGTATTCAGTGTCCACTCCAGTCCTGAAAGACTCATCTGATCTCTGCTGTAAGGACAGCGTCCTGACAGCACCCCAAAAAGCCCTTTTTAGGGCTAGTACATCAGTCTGCTGTTTTTTTTGTTCCTCTGTAATCTAATTGCAGTTGCTTGCCAGCGTGTGTGTATTCAGTGTCCACTCCAGTCCGGAAAGACTCATCTGATCTCTGCTGTAAGGACAGCATCCTGACAGCACCCCAAAAAGCCCTTTTTAGTGCTAGTACATCAGTCTGCTTTTTTTTTGTTCCTCTGTAATCTAATTGCAGTTGCCTGCCAGCGTGTGTGTATTCAGTGTCCATTCCAGTCCTGAAAGACTCATCTGATCTCTGCTGTAAGGACAGCGTCCGGACAGCACCCCAAAAAGCACTTTTTAGGGCTAGTACATCAGTCTGTATTTTTTTTTCCTGTGTAATCTAATTGCAGTTGCCTGCCAGCGTGTGTGTATTCAGTGTCCACTCCAGTCCTGAAAGACTCATCTGATCTCTGCTGTAAGGACAGCGTCCGGACAGCACCCCAAAAAGCACTTTTTAGGGCTAGTACATCAGTCTGCTTCTTTTTTTTTCCTCTGTAATCTAATTGCAGTTGCCTGCCAGCGTGTGTGTATTCAGTGTCCACTCCAGTCCTGAAAGACTCACCTGATCTCTGCTGTCAGGACAGCGTCCTGACAGCACCCCAAAAAGCAGTTTTTAGGGCTAGTACATCAGTCTGCTTTTTTTTCCCTCTGTAATCTAATTGCAGTTGCCTGCCAGCATGTGTGTATTCAGTGTCCACTCCAGTCCTGAAAGACTCATCTTATCTCTGCTGTAAGGACAGCGTCCTGACAGCACCCCAAAAAGCCCATTTTAGGGCTAGTACATCAGTCTGCTTTTTTTTTCCTCTGTAATCTAATTGCAGTTGCCTGCCAGCGTGTGTGTATTCAGTGTCCACTCCAGTCCTGAAAGACTCATCTGATCTCTGCTGTCAGGACAGCGTCCTGACAGCACCCCAAAAAGCCCTTTTTAGGGCTAGTACATCAGTCTGTTTTTTTTTTCCCTCTGTAATCTGATTGCAGTTGCCTGCCAGCGTGTGTGTATTCAGTGTCCACTCCAGTCCTGAAAGACTCATCTGATCTCTGCTGTCAGGACAGCATCCTGACAGCACCCCAAAAAGCACTTTTTAGGGCTAGTACATCAGTCTGTTTTTTTTCCCCTGTAATCTGATTGCAGTTGCCTGCCAGCGTGTGTGTATTCAGTGTCCACTCCAGTCCTGAAAGACTCATCTGATCTCTGCTGTAAGGACAGCGTCCTGACAGCACCCCAAAAAGCACTTTTTAGGACTAGTACATCAGTCTGCTTTTTTTTTCCCTCTGTAATCTAATTGCAGTTGCCTGCCAGCGTGTGTGTATTCAGTGTCCACTCCAGTCCTGAAAGACTCATCTGATCTCTGCTGTAAGGACAGCGTCCTGACAGCACCCCAAAAAGCCCTTTTTAGGGCTAGTACATCAGTCTGCTGTTTTTTTTGTTCCTCTGTAATCTAATTGCAGTTGCTTGCCAGCGTGTGTGTATTCAGTGTCCACTCCAGTCCGGAAAGACTCATCTGATCTCTGCTGTAAGGACAGCATCCTGACAGCACCCCAAAAAGCCCTTTTTAGTGCTAGTACATCAGTCTGCTTTTTTTTTGTTCCTCTGTAATCTAATTGCAGTTGCCTGCCAGCGTGTGTGTATTCAGTGTCCACTCCAGTCCTGAAAGACTCATCTGATCTCTGCTGTAAGGACAGCGTCCGGACAGCACCCCAAAAAGCACTTTTTAGGGCTAGTACATCAGTCTGCTTCTTTTTTTTTCCTCTGTAATCTAATTGCAGTTGCCTGCCAGCGTGTGTGTATTCAGTGTCCACTCCAGTCCTGAAAGACTCACCTGATCTCTGCTGTCAGGACACGTCCTGACAGCACCCCAAAAAGCAGTTTTTAGGGCTAGTACATCAGTCTGCTTTTTTTTTTTCCTCTGTAATCTAATTGCAGTTGCCTGCCAGCATGTGTGTATTCAGTGTCCACTCCAGTCCTGAAAGACTCATCTTATCTCTGCTGTAAGGACAGCGTCCTGACAGCACCCCAAAAAGCCCATTTTAGGGCTAGTACATCAGTCTGCTTTTTTTTTTCCTCTGTAATCTAATTGCAGTTGCCTGCCAGCGTGTGTGTATTCAGTGTCCACTCCAGTCCTGAAAGACTCATCTGATCTCTGCTGTAAGGACAGCGTCCTGACAGCACCCCAAAAAGCCCTTTTTAGGGCTAGTACATCAGTCTGGTTTTTTTTAGTTCCTCTGTAATCTAATTGCAGTTGCCTGCCAGCGTGTGTGTATTCAGTGTCCATTCCAGTCCTGAAAGACTCATCTGATCTCTGCTGTAAGGACAGCGTCCGGACAGCACCCCAAAAAGCACTTTTTAGGGCTAGTACATCAGTCTGCTTTTTTTTTTTTCCTCTGTAATCTAATTGCAGTTGCCTGCCAGCGTGTTTGTATTCAGTGTTCACTCCAGTCCTGAAAGACTCATCTGATCTCTGCTGTCAGGACAGCGTCCTGACAGCACCCGAAAAAGCCCATTTTAGGGCTAGTACATCAGTCTGTTTTTTTTTTCCTCTGTAATCTGATTGCAGTTGCCTGCCAGCGTGTGTGTATTCAGTGTCCACTCCAGTCCTGAAAGACTCATCTGATCTCTGCTGTCAGGACAGCATCCTGACAGCACCCCAAAAAGCACTTTTTAGGGCTAGTACATCAGTCTGCTTTTTTTTCCTCTGTAATCTAATTGCAGTTGCCTGCCAGTGTGTGTGTATTCAGTGTCCACTCCAGTCCTGAAAGACTCATCTTATCTCTGCTGTAAGGACAGCGTCCTGACAGCACCCCAAAAAGCCCTTTTTAGGGCTAGTACATCAGTCTGCTTTTTTTTTCCTCTGTAATCTAATTGCAGTTGCCTGCCAGCGTGTGTGTATTCAGTGTCCACTCCAGTCCTGAAAGACTCATCTGATCTCTGCTGTCAGGACAGCATCCTGACAGCACCCCAAAAAGCACTTTTTAGGGCTAGTACATCAGTCTGCTTTTTTTTTCCTCTGTAATCTAATTGCAGTTGCCTGCCAGCGTGTGTGTATTCAGTGTCCACTCCAGTCCTGAAAGACTCATCTTATCTCTGCTGTAAGGACAGCGTCCTGACAGCACCCCAAAAAGCCCTTTTTAGGGCTAGTACATCAGTCTGCTTTTTTTTTCCTCTGTAATCTAATTGCAGTTGCCTGCCAGCGTGTGTGTATTCAGTGTCCACTCCAGTCCTGAAAGACTCATCTGATCTCTGCTGTCAGGACAGCGTCCTGACAGCACCCCAAAAAGCACTTTTTAGGGCTAGTACATCAGTCTGTTTTTTTTCCCCCTGTAATCTGATTGCAGTTGCCTGCCAGCGTGTGTGTATTCAGTGTCCACTCCAGTCCTGAAAGACTCATCTGATCTCTGCTGTAAGGACAGCTTCCTGACAGCACCCCAAAAAGCACTTTTTAGGACTAGTACATCAGTCTGCTTTATTTTTCCCTCTGTAATCTAATTGCAGTTGCCTGCCAGCGTGTGTGTATTCAGTGTCCACTCCAGTCCTGAAAGACTCATCTGATCTCTGCTGTAAGGACAGCGTCCTGACAGCACCCCAAAAAGCACTTTTTTAGGACTAGTACATCAGTCTGCTTTTTTTTCCCCTCTGTAATCTGATTGCAGTTGCCTGCCAGCGTGTGTGTATTCAGTGTCCACTCCAGTCCTGAAAGACTCATCTGATCTCTGCTGTCAGGACAGCATCCTGACAGCACCCCAAAAAGCACTTTTTAGGGCTAGTACATCAGTCTGCTTTTTTTTTTCCTCTGTAATCTAATTGCAGTTGCCTGCCAGCGTGTGTGTATTCAGTGTCCACTCCAGTCCTGAAAGACTCATCTTATCTCTGCTGTAAGGACAGCGTCCTGACAGCACCCCAAAAAGCCCTTTTTAGGGCTAGTACATCAGTCTGCTTTTTTTTTTCCTCTGTAATCTAATTGCAGTTGCCTGCCAGCGTGTGTGTATTCAGTGTCCACTCCAGTCCTGAAAGACTCATCTGATCTCTGCTGTAAGGACAGCGTCCTGACAGCACCCCAAAAAGCACTTTTTAGGACTAGTACATCAGTCTGCTTTTTTTTTCCCTTTGTAATCTAATTGCAGTTGCCTGCCAGCGTGTGTGTATTCAGTGTCCACTCCAGTCCTGAAAGACTCATCTGATCTCTGCTGTCAGGACAGTGTCCTCACAGCACCCCAAAAAGCACTTTTTAGGGCTAGTACATCAGTCTGTTTTTTTTTCCCCCTGTAATCTGATTGCAGTTGCCTGCCAGCGTGTGTGTATTCAGTGTCCACTCCAGTCCTGAAAGACTCACCTGATCTCTGCTGTCAGGACAGCGTCCTGACAGCACCCCAAAAAGCAGTTTTTAGGGCTAGTACATCAGTCTGCTTTTTTTTTTCCCTCTGTAATCTAATTGCAGTTGCCTGCCAGCATGTGTGTATTCAGTGTCCACTCCAGTCCTGAAAGACTCATCTTATCTCTGCTGTAAGGACAGCGTCCTGACAGCACCCCAAAAAGCCCATTTTAGGGCTAGTACATCAGTCTGCTTTTTTTTTTCCTCTGTAATCTAATTGCAGTTGCCTGCCAGCGTGTGTGTATTCAGTGTCCACTCCAGTCCTGAAAGACTCATCTGATCTCTGCTGTCAGGACAGCATCCTGACAGCACCCCAAAAAGCCCTTTTTAGGGCTAGTACATCAGTCTGTTTTCTTTTTCCCTCTGTAATCTGATTGCAGTTGCCTGCCAGCGTGTGTGTATTCAGTGTCCACTCCAGTCCTGAAAGACTCATCTGATCTCTGCTGTCAGGACAGCATCCTGACAGCACCCCAAAAAGCACTTTTTAGGGCTAGTACATCAGTCTGTTTTTTTTCCCCCTGTAATCTGATTGCAGTTGCCTGCCAGCGTGTGTGTATTCAGTGTCCACTCCAGTCCTGAAAGACTCATCTGATCTCTGCTGTAAGGACAGCGTCCTGACAGCACCCCAAAAAGCCCATTTTAGGGCTAGTACATCAGTCTGCTTTTTTTTTTCCTCTGTAATCTAATTGCAGTTGCCTGCCAGCGTGTGTGTATTCAGTGTCCACTCCAGTCCTGAAAGACTCATCTGATCTCTGCTGTCAGGACAGCATCCTGACAGCACCCCAAAAAGCCCTTTTTAGGGCTAGTACATCAGTCTGTTTTCTTTTTCCCTCTGTAATCTGATTGCAGTTGCCTGCCAGCGTGTGTGTATTCAGTGTCCACTCCAGTCCTGAAAGACTCATCTGATCTCTGCTGTCAGGACAGCATCCTGACAGCACCCCAAAAAGCACTTTTTAGGGCTAGTACATCAGTCTGTTTTTTTTCCCCCTGTAATCTGATTGCAGTTGCCTGCCAGCGTGTGTGTATTCAGTGTCCACTCCAGTCCTGAAAGACTCATCTGATCTCTGCTGTAAGGACAGCGTCCTGACAGCACCCCAAAAAGCACTTTTTAGGACTAGTACATCAGTCTGCTTTTTTTTCCCTCTGTAATCTAATTGCAGTTGCCTGCCAGCGTGTGTGTATTCAGTGTCCACTCCAGTCCTGAAAGACTCATCTGATCTCTGCTGTAAGGACAGCGTCCTGACAGCACCCCAAAAAGCACTTTTTAGGACTAGTACATCAGTCTGCTTTTTTTTTCCCTTTGTAATCTAATTGCAGTTGCCTGCCAGCGTGTGTGTATTCAGTGTCCACTCCAGTCCTGAAAGACTCATCTGGTCTCTGCTGTCAGGACAGCGTCCTCACAGCACCCCAAAAAGCACTTTTTAGGGCTAGTACATCAGTCTGTTTTTTTTCCCCCTGTAATCTGATTGCAGTTGCCTGCCAGCGTGTGTGTATTCAGTGTCCACTCCAGTCCTGAAAGACTCATCTGATCTCTGCTGTAAGGACAGCGTCCTGACAGCACCCCAAAAAGCACTTTTTAGGACTAGTACATCAGTCTGCTTTTTTTTCCCTCTGTAATCTAATTGCAGTTGCCTGCCAGCGTGTGTGTATTCAGTGTCCACTCCAGTCCTGAAAGACTCATCTGATCTCTGCTGTAAGGACAGCGTCCTGACAGCACCCCAAAAAGCACTTTTTAGGGCTAGTACATCAGTCTGTATTTTTTTTTTCCTGTGTAATCTAATTGCAGTTGCCTGCCAGCGTGTGTGTATTCAGTGTCCACTCCAGTCGTGAAAGACTCATCTGATCTCTGCTGTAAGGACAGCGTCCGGACAGCACCCCAAAAAGCACTTTTTAGGGCTAGTACATCAGTCTGCTTCTTTTTTTTTTCCTCTGTAATCTAATTGCAGTTGCCTGCCAGCGTGTGTGTATTCAGTGTCCACTCCAGTCCTGAAAGACTCACCTGATCTCTGCTGTCAGGACAGCGTCCTGACAGCACCCCAAAAAGCAGTTTTTAGGGCTAGTACATCAGTCTGCTTTTTTTTTTTCCTCTGTAATCTAATTGCAGTTGCCTGCCAGCATGTGTGTATTCAGTGTCCACTCCAGTCCTGAAAGACTCATCTTATCTCTGCTGTAAGGACAGCGTCCTGACAGCACCCCAAAAAGCCCATTTTAGGGCTAGTACATCAGTCTGCTTTTTTTTTTCCTCTGTAATCTAATTGCAGTTGCCTGCCAGCGTGTGTGTATTCAGTGTCCACTCCAGTCCTGAAAGACTCATCTGATCTCTGCTGTCAGGACAGCGTCCTGACAGCACCCCAAAAAGCCCTTTTTAGGGCTAGTACATCAGTCTGTTTTTTTTTCCCTCTGTAATCTGATTGCAGTTGCCTGCCAGCGTGTGTGTATTCAGTGTCCACTCCAGTCCTGAAAGACTCATCTGATCTCTGCTGTCAGGACAGCATCCTGACAGCACCCCAAAAAGCACTTTTTAGGGCTAGTACATCAGTCTGTTTTTTTTTCCCCCTGTAATCTGATTGCAGTTGCCTGCCAGCGTGTGTGTATTCAGTGTCCACTCCAGTCCTGAAAGACTCATCTGATCTCTGCTGTAAGGACAGCGTCCTGACAGCACCCCAAAAAGCACTTTTTAGGACTAGTACATCAGTCTGCTTTTTTTTTCCCTCTGTAATCTAATTGCAGTTGCCTGCCAGCGTGTGTGTATTCAGTGTCCACTCCAGTCCTGAAAGACTCATCTGATCTCTGCTGTAAGGACAGCGTCCTGACAGCACCCCAAAAAGCCCTTTTTAGTGCTAGTACATCAGTCTGCTTTTTTTTGTTCCTCTGTAATCTAATTGCAGTTGCCTGCCAGCGTGTGTGTATTCAGTGTCCATTCCAGTCCTGAAAGACTCATCTGATCTCTGCTGTAAGGACAGCGTCCTGACAGCACCCCAAAAAGCACTTTTTAGGACTAGTACATCAGTCTGCTTTTTTTTCCCTCTGTAATCTAATTGCAGTTGCCTGCCAGCGTGTGTGTATTCAGTGTCCACTCCAGTCCTGAAAGACTCATCTGATCTCTGCTGTCAGGACAGCATCCTGACAGCACCCCAAAAAGCACTTTTTAGGGCTAGTACATCAGTCTGTTTTTTTCCCCCTGTAATCTGATTGCAGTTGCCTGCCAGCGTGTGTGTATTCAGTGTCCACTCCAGTCCTGAAAGACTCATCTGATCTCTGCTGTCAGGACAGCATCCTGACAGCACCCCAAAAAGCACTTTTTAGGGCTAGTACATCAGTCTGTTTTTTTTCCCCCTGTAATCTGATTGCAGTTGCCTGCCAGCGTGTGTGTATTCAGTGTCCACTCCAGTCCTGAAAGACTCATCTGATCTCTGCTGTAAGGACAGCGTCCTGACAGCACCCCAAAAAGCACTTTTTAGGACTAGTACATCAGTCTGCTTTTTTTTCCCTCTGTAATCTAATTGCAGTTGCCTGCCAGCGTGTGTGTATTCAGTGTCCACTCCAGTCCTGAAAGACTCATCTGATCTCTGCTGTAAGGACAGCGTCCTGACAGCACCCCAAAAAGCACTTTTTAGGACTAGTACATCAGTCTGCTTTTTTTTTCCCTTTGTAATCTAATTGCAGTTGCCTGCCAGCGTGTGTGTATTCAGTGTCCACTCCAGTCCTGAAAGACTCATCTGGTCTCTGCTGTCAGGACAGCGTCCTCACAGCACCCCAAAAAGCACTTTTTAGGGCTAGTACATCAGTCTGTTTTTTTTTCCCCCTGTAATCTGATTGCAGTTGCCTGCCAGCGTGTGTGTATTCAGTGTCCACTCCAGTCCTGAAAGACTCATCTGATCTCTGCTGTAAGGACAGCGTCCTGACAGCACCCCAAAAAGCACTTTTTAGGACTAGTACATCAGTCTGCTTTTTTTTCCCTCTGTAATCTAATTGCAGTTGCCTGCCAGCGTGTGTGTATTCAGTGTCCACTCCAGTCCTGAAAGACTCATCTGATCTCTGCTGTAAGGACAGCGTCCTGACAGCACCCCAAAAAGCACTTTTTAGGGCTAGTACATCAGTCTGTATTTTTTTTTTCCTGTGTAATCTAATTGCAGTTGCCTGCCAGCGTGTGTGTATTCAGTGTCCACTCCAGTCCTGAAAGACTCATCTGATCTCTGCTGTAAGGACAGCGTCCGGACAGCACCCCAAAAAGCACTTTTTAGGGCTAGTACATCAGTCTGCTTCTTTTTTTTTTCCTCTGTAATCTAATTGCAGTTGCCTGCCAGCGTGTGTGTATTCAGTGTCCACTCCAGTCCTGAAAGACTCACCTGATCTCTGCTGTCAGGACAGCGTCCTGACAGCACCCCAAAAAGCAGTTTTTAGGGCTAGTACATCAGTCTGCTTTTTTTTTTTCCTCTGTAATCTAATTGCAGTTGCCTGCCAGCATGTGTGTATTCAGTGTCCACTCCAGTCCTGAAAGACTCATCTTATCTCTGCTGTAAGGACAGCGTCCTGACAGCACCCCAAAAAGCCCATTTTAGGGCTAGTACATCAGTCTGCTTTTTTTTTTCCTCTGTAATCTAATTGCAGTTGCCTGCCAGCGTGTGTGTATTCAGTGTCCACTCCAGTCCTGAAAGACTCATCTGATCTCTGCTGTCAGGACAGCGTCCTGACAGCACCCCAAAAAGCCCTTTTTAGGGCTAGTACATCAGTCTGTTTTTTTTTCCCTCTGTAATCTGATTGCAGTTGCCTGCCAGCGTGTGTGTATTCAGTGTCCACTCCAGTCCTGAAAGACTCATCTGATCTCTGCTGTCAGGACAGCATCCTGACAGCACCCCAAAAAGCACTTTTTAGGGCTAGTACATCAGTCTGTTTTTTTTTCCCCCTGTAATCTGATTGCAGTTGCCTGCCAGCGTGTGTGTATTCAGTGTCCACTCCAGTCCTGAAAGACTCATCTGATCTCTGCTGTAAGGACAGCGTCCTGACAGCACCCCAAAAAGCACTTTTTAGGACTAGTACATCAGTCTGCTTTTTTTTTCCCTCTGTAATCTAATTGCAGTTGCCTGCCAGCGTGTGTGTATTCAGTGTCCACTCCAGTCCTGAAAGACTCATCTGATCTCTGCTGTAAGGACAGCGTCCTGACAGCACCCCAAAAAGCCCTTTTTAGTGCTAGTACATCAGTCTGCTTTTTTTTGTTCCTCTGTAATCTAATTGCAGTTGCCTGCCAGCGTGTGTGTATTCAGTGTCCATTCCAGTCCTGAAAGACTCATCTGATCTCTGCTGTAAGGACAGCGTCCTGACAGCACCCCAAAAAGCACTTTTTAGGACTAGTACATCAGTCTGCTTTTTTTTCCCTCTGTAATCTAATTGCAGTTGCCTGCCAGCGTGTGTGTATTCAGTGTCCACTCCAGTCCTGAAAGACTCATCTGATCTCTGCTGTAAGGACAGCGTCCTGACAGCACCCCAAAAAGCACTTTTTAGGGCTAGTACATCAGTCTGTATTTTTTTTTCCCTGTGTAATCTAATTGCAGTTGCCTGCCAGCGTGTGTGTATTCAGTGTCCACTCCAGTCCTGAAAGACTCATCTGATCTCTGCTGTAAGGACAGCGTCCGGACAGCACCCCAAAAAGCACTTTTTAGGGCTAGTACATCAGTCTGCTTCTTTTTTTTTCCTCTGTAATCTAATTGCAGTTGCCTGCCAGCGTGTGTGTATTCAGTGTCCACTCCAGTCCTGAAAGACTCACCTGATCTCTGCTGTCAGGACAGCGTCCTGACAGCACCCCAAAAAGCAGTTTTTAGGGCTAGTACATCAGTCTGCTTTTTTTTTCCCCTCTGTAATCTAATTGCAGTTGCCTGCCAGCATGTGTGTATTCAGTGTCCACTCCAGTCCTGAAAGACTCATCTTATCTCTGCTGTAAGGACAGCGTCCTGACAGCACCCCAAAAAGCCCATTTTAGGGCTAGTACATCAGTCTGCTTTTTTTTTTCCTCTGTAATCTAATTGCAGTTGCCTGCCAGCGTGTGTGTATTCAGTGTCCACTCCAGTCCTGAAAGACTCATCTGATCTCTGCTGTCAGGACAGCGTCCTGACAGCACCCCAAAAAGCCCTTTTTAGGGCTAGTACATCAGTCTGTTTTTTTTTTCCCTCTGTAATCTGATTGCAGTTGCCTGCCAGCGTGTGTGTATTCAGTGTCCACTCCAGTCCTGAAAGACTCATCTGATCTCTGCTGTCAGGACAGCATCCTGACAGCACCCCAAAAAGCACTTTTTAGGGCTAGTACATCAGTCTGTTTTTTTCCCCTGTAATCTGATTGCAGTTGCCTGCCAGCGTGTGTGTATTCAGTGTCCACTCCAGTCCTGAAAGACTCATCTGATCTCTGCTGTAAGGACAGCGTCCTGACAGCACCCCAAAAAGCACTTTTTAGGACTAGTACATCAGTCTGCTTTTTTTTTCCCTCTGTAATCTAATTGCAGTTGACTGCCAGCGTGTGTGTATTCAGTGTCCACTCCAGTCCTGAAAGACTCATCTGATCTCTGCTGTAAGGACAGCGTCCTGACAGCACCCCAAAAAGCCCTTTTTAGGGCTAGTACATCAGTCTGCTGTTTTTTTTGTTCCTCTGTAATCTAATTGCAGTTGCTTGCCAGCGTGTGTGTATTCAGTGTCCACTCCAGTCCTGAAAGACTCATCTGATCTCTGCTGTAAGGACAGCGTCCGGACAGCACCCCAAAAAGCACTTTTTAGGGCTAGTACATCAGTCTGTATTTTTTTTTCCTGTGTAATTCAATTGCAGTTGCCTGCCAGCGTGTGTGTATTCAGTGTCCACTCCAGTCCTGAAAGACTCATCTGATCTCTGCTGTAAGGACAGCGTCCGGACAGCACCCCAAAAAGCACTTTTTAGGGCTAGTACATCAGTCTGCTTCTTTTTTTTTCCTCTGTAATCTAATTGCAGTTGCCTGCCAGCGTGTGTGTATTCAGTGTCCACTCCAGTCCTGAAAGACTCACCTGATCTCTGCTGTCAGGACAGCGTCCTGACAGCACCCCAAAAAGCAGTTTTTAGGGCTAGTACATCAGTCTGCTTTTTTTTCCCTCTGTAATCTAATTGCAGTTGCCTGCCAGCATGTGTGTATTCAGTGTCCACTCCAGTCCTGAAAGACTCATCTTATCTCTGCTGTAAGGACAGCGTCCTGACAGCACCCCAAAAAGCCCATTTTAGGGCTAGTACATCAGTCTGCTTTTTTTTTTCCTCTGTAATCTAATTGCAGTTGCCTGCCAGCGTGTGTGTATTCAGTGTCCACTCCAGTCCTGAAAGACTCATCTGATCTCTGCTGTCAGGACAGCGTCCTGACAGCACCCCAAAAAGCCCTTTTTAGGGCTAGTACATCAGTCTGTTTTTTTTTTCCCTCTGTAATCTGATTGCAGTTGCCTGCCAGCGTGTGTGTATTCAGTGTCCACTCCAGTCCTGAAAGACTCATCTGATCTCTGCTGTCAGGACAGCATCCTGACAGCACCCCAAAAAGCACTTTTTAGGGCTAGTACATCAGTCTGTTTTTTTTCCCCCTGTAATCTGATTGCAGTTGCCTGCCAGCGTGTGTGTATTCAGTGTCCACTCCAGTCCTGAAAGACTCATCTGATCTCTGCTGTAAGGACAGCGTCCTGACAGCACCCCAAAAAGCACTTTTTAGGACTAGTACATCAGTCTGCTTTTTTTTTCCCTCTGTAATCTAATTGCAGTTGCCTGCCAGCGTGTGTGTATTCAGTGTCCACTCCAGTCCTGAAAGACTCATCTGATCTCTGCTGTAAGGACAGCGTCCTGACAGCACCCCAAAAAGCCCTTTTTAGGGCTAGTACATCAGTCTGCTGTTTTTTTTGTTCCTCTGTAATCTAATTGCAGTTGCTTGCCAGCGTGTGTGTATTCAGTGTCCACTCCAGTCCGGAAAGACTCATCTGATCTCTGCTGTAAGGACAGCATCCTGACAGCACCCCAAAAAGCCCTTTTTAGTGCTAGTACATCAGTCTGCTTTTTTTTTGTTCCTCTGTAATCTAATTGCAGTTGCCTGCCAGCGTGTGTGTATTCAGTGTCCATTCCAGTCCTGAAAGACTCATCTGATCTCTGCTGTAAGGACAGCGTCCGGACAGCACCCCAAAAAGCACTTTTTAGGGCTAGCACATCAGTCTGCTTTTTTTTTTCCGTCTGTAATCTAATTGCAGTTGCCTGCCAGCATGTGTGTATTCAGTGTCCACTCCAGTCCTGAAAGACTCATCTGATCTCTGCTGTAAGGACAGCGTCCTGGTGGATCAGTGGCTGACTCCGCACCAACTGGAGATCGGCAAAGTGGTGTGTGACAACGGAAGCAATTTGTTGGCGCCATTGAATTTGAGCAAGTTGACACATGTGCCGTGCATGGCACATGTGTTGAATCTGAGTCAGAAAGGTCCTCCCCCGGCCTCCTCTTCTTAGAAACGGGCTCCCTCGCGAGAGACACCCTGGGACTTCTCCTCCTCGAAGCGGACTCCAGCTAAAGGTGCTGGGCCCAGTGTTGAAGATGCAGCCCCAGGACTAAAGGTGCTGGGACTGATGCACACGTGGCCCCATGGCCTGGAGGGCCATGCGCCACGCACCAGGACTCCGACTCTGGAACGAAGACCCCTCCCAGGCGGCGTCTGCCGCTTATGTATCCTCTCCCGGCATGCACAGCAGGTCGACCACACCCACCGTACCGCTGGCGAGAGAGGACATCCAAGGCACAGCACTAATACCAGCGGTTCAACCCTGACCCATTATGGCAGTGCCACCTATAGGCCACAGGGAACTGCACACCAGTATACCATCCTGGAAATAAACAGCACAACCTATAAATTGAGAATGATCTGAGCCTAACTACTATCTCAAACCAGCCCCTAAATTTGGGTATATAGCACCCCTAAATGGGGTGGGCGCTACATACACAAGGTATCTGAATTCCCCTAACCCTCCATCCCTCTACTTCTGCAAGTTGTGTTTAACCACTTAACGACCGCTCACTGTATATATACGTCGGCAGAATGGCACCGACAGGCACAATCACGTAGAGTGTACGTGATTGCCTTTGTACAGTTGGGGGGTCCAATCGGACCCCCCTCCTATACAGTGAGCGGTGGCTAAGTGTCCGGGAGCGTTCCGGGATGAGGGGGCAGCCATTCGTTTCTGGCCACCCCCTCGCGATCGCTCCCGGTGAATGGAAATGCCCCCTCTGTCTGTGTCAGACAGAGGGAGCAGGAGGAAGTGATGTCATCTCTGGTGCGGCGCTCACATATACCGAGCGCCGTACAAGAGAAGATATCAGGTCAGTGCACACAACACTACACTGACACCAGGACACATAGGGACATAAATCGCCCCCCAGGCCCCCCCAGACACCCCAGATCACCCCCCAGATCACCCCCCCAGCCCCCAGTCACAGTGTCACTGATTGCAGTGACCATTTATTTAGTGATCACTGCAATCAGTGACATTTGTGACTGTAAAAGTGTCACCAAAGTTTAGTCTTAGGTCCAGTGTAGCCCCCTAACCCCCCCTAATAAAGGTTTAACCCCCTGATCACCCCCCAGATAACCCTTTCACCGCCTATCACCACTGTCGCTTAGCGATCATTTTTCTGATCGCTGTCTTAGCGTCAGTGATGCCGATCGGCAGCCAGTAATTTTTTTTAGGTTCGCCGCAGGTTTTTATAGCGTCAGGTACCCCAATATATTATCTAATAAAGGTTTAACCCCCTTGATCGCCCCCCAGGTAACCCTTTCACCCCCTATCACCACTATCACTAAGCGAACGTTTTTCTAAACGCTGTCTTAGTGTCTGTGATGCAGATCGGTAGCCGGTAATTTTTTTTAGGTTCGCCGCAGGTTTTTATAGCGTCAGGTACCCCAATATATTATCTAATAAAGGTTTAACCCCCTTGATCGCCCCCCAGGTAACCCTTTCACCCCCTATCACCACTGTCGCTAAGCAATTGTTTTTCTAAACGCTGTCTTAGTGTCGGTGATGCAGATCGTAGCCAGTAATTTTTTTTATGTTCGCCGCATGTTTTTATAGCGTCAGGTACCCCAATATATTATCTAATAAAGGTTTAACCCCCTTGATCGCCCCCCAGGTAACCCTTTCACCCCCTATCACCACTGTCACTAAGCGATCGTTTTTCTAAACGCTGTCTTAGTGTCTGTGATGCAGATCGGTAGCCGGTAATTTTTTTTAGGTTCGCCGCAGGTTTTTATAGCGTCAGGTACCCCAATATATTATCTAATAATGGTTTAACCCCCTTGATCGTCCCCCAGGTAACCCTTTCACCCCCTATCACCACTGTCGCTAAGCAATTGTTTTTCTAAACGCTGTCTTAGTGTCGGTGATGCAGATCGTAGCCAGTATTTTTTTTTAGGTTCGCCGCATGTCTTTATAGCGTCAGGTACCCCAATATATTATCTAATAAAGGTTTAACCCCCTTGATCGCCCCCCCAGGTAACCCTTTCACCCCCATCACCACTGTCGCTAAGCAATAGTTTTTCTAAACGCTGTCTTAGTGTCGGTGATGCAGATCGGTAGCTGGTAATTTTTTTTAGGTTCGCCGCAGGTTTTTATAGCGTCAGGTACCCCCATATATTATCTAATAAAGGTTTTAACCCCCTGATTGCCCCTAGTTAACCCTTTCACCAGTGATCACCATATAAGTGTTACGGGTGACGCTGGTTAGTTAGTTTGCTTTTTATAGTGTCAGGGCACCCGCCGTGTATATAACCCAATAAAGGTTTAACCCCCTGATCGCCCGGCGGGTGATATCAATTAGGTTTTAGCGTCAGAGAGGGTCTGAGTCACACCCCAGGCAGCGTCAGGTTAGTGCCAGTAACGCTAACACCCACGCGTGAAGCATACACCCCCCTTAGTGGTATAGTATCTGAACAGATCAATATCTGATCTGATCAGATCTATACTAGCGTCCCCAGCAGTTTAGGGTTCCCAAAAACGCAGCGTTAGCGGGATCAGCCCAGATACCTGATGGCACCTGCGTTTTGCCCCTCCGTCCAGCCCAGGCCACCCAAGTGCAGTATCGATCGATCACTGTCACTTACAAAACAAAAACACACATAACTGCAGCGTTCGCAGAGACAGGCCTGATCCCTGCGACTCCAGTGCTGTAGGAAGTGATTTCACCACAACAGTTAAAAAAAAAAAGCAAATATGCCAAAGCATTGGGGCAGCAGGGGCGGAGGAGCGATTTTGCTCCTAATGCCGCGTACATACTGTCGAAATTCCGACGGAGGCTTGCCCGTGGAAAAGTCTGACCATGTGTGTGCGGCATAACTTTTTTGCGGGAGGATGCCCCCATGCTTCGGCATATATAAATGGTGCGTGTATGCCCATCATTGGAAGTGGGTGGATGAAGGGCGGTATTCTAATGGTGGGCATACCCACCGATCAATCTCTTTTTTCGTTCAGCCAACTGGCTGCATGAAATAAAAAGATTACAATACATGTCCAACAAGGACCAGCAACGTACTGGTATGTTGCTGGACTTTGAATGTTTATACCAGAATGATGCCTGCGGGTTTAGGTATCATCTTGGTATCATTCTTTTCAGCCTGCGGCCGGCTTTCATGTAAAAGCAATCCTAGTGGCTAATTAGCCTCTGGACTGCTTTTACAAGCAGTGGGAGGGAATGCCCCCCCCGATATAAAAAGCGCCATTGGGAAATTGGGAAAGCATTTTATCACACCGATCTTGGTGTGGTCAGATGCTTTGAGGGCAGAGGAAAAATCTAGGGTCTAGAAGACCCCAGTTTTTTCAAAAAAAGAGTACCTGTCACTACCTATTGCTATCATAGGGGATATTTACATTCCCTGAGATAACAATTAAAATGATAAAAAAAAAAAAAATACTTGGAAGGAACAATTTAAAAATAAAATAAAAAAGCAAAATTAATAATAAAAAAAATAAATAAAAAAAAAAGCACCCCTGTCCTGCCCTGCTCTTGCCCAATGGCGAACGCAAGCGTCGGTCTGGCGTCATATGTAAACAGCAATTGCACCATGCATGTGAGGTATCACCGCGAAGGTCAGATCGAGGGCAATCATTTTAGCAGTAGACCTCCTCTGTAAATCTACTGGGGTAACCTGTAAAGGCTTTTAAAGGCTTTTAAAAATGTATGTAGTTTGTCGCCAATGAGCGTTTGTCCGAAATTTTAAAGCATGTCGTGTTTGATATCTATGTACTCGGCCTAAGATCATCTTTTTTATTTCATCAAACATTTGGGCAATATAGTGTGTTTTAGTGCATTAAAATTAAAAAAAGTGTATTTTTTAACCCAAAAAATGCGTTTGAAAAATCGCTGCGCAAATACTGTGTAGAAAAAAAAAATGCAACACCCACCATTTTAATCTGTAGGGCCTTTGCTTTAAAAATATATATAATGTTTGGGGGTTCAACATAATTTTCTTGCAAAAAAAAAATGTTTTCATGTAAACAAAAAGTGTCAAAAAGGGCTTTGTCTTCAAGTGGTTAGAAGAGTGGATGTAAGCTTCCTAATGTTGTGTATAAAATGCCAGAACAGTTCAAAACCCCCCCAAATGACCCCATTTTGGAAAGTAGACACCCCAAGCTATATACTGAGAGGCATGTCGAGTCCATGGAATATTTTATATGTTGACACAAGTTGCGGAAAAACGTCAATTTTTTTTTTTTTGCACAAAGTTGTCACTAAATGATATATTGCTCAAACATGCCATGGGCATATGTGGAATTACACCCCAAAATACATTCTGTTGCTTCTCCTGAGTACGGGGATACCACATGTGTGAGACTTTTTGGGAGCCTAGCCATGTACGGGACCCCAAAAACCAAGCACCGCCTTCAGGCTTTCTAAGGGTGTAAATTTTTGATTTCACTTCTCACTGCCTATCACAGTTTCGGAGGCCATGGAATGCCCAGATAGCACAAAACCCCCCCAAATGACCCCATTTTGGAAAGTAGACACCCCAAGCTATTTGCTGAGAGGTATTGTGAGTATTTTGCAGATCTCGCTTTTTGTCACAAAGTTTTGAAAATTAAAAAAAATAAATAAATATATATATATTTTCTTTCTTCATTTTCAAAAACAAATGAGAGCTGTAAAATACTCGCCATTCCTCTCAGCAAATAGCTTGGGGTGTCTGTATTCCAAAATGGGGTCATTTGGGGGGGTTTTGTGCGATTTTGGCATTTTATGGCCTTCGAAACTGTGATAGGTAGTGAGGAGTGAAATCAAAAATTTGCGCCCTTAGAAATCCTGAAGGCGGTGCTTGGTTTCCGGGGTCCCGTACGCGGCTAGGCTCCCAAAAAGTCCCACACATGTGGTATCCCCGTACTCAGGAGAAGCAGCAAAATGTATTTTGGGGTGAAATTCCACATATAACCATGGCATGTGTGAGCAATATATCATTTAGTGACAACTTTTTGTAATTTTTTTTTTTTTTTTAGTCATTATTCAATCACTTGGGACAAAAAAATAAAAAATTCAATGGGCTCAACATGCCTCTCAGCAATTTCCTTGGGGTGTCTACTTTCCAAAATGGGGTCATTTGGGGGGGTTTTGTACTGCCCTGTCATTTTAGCACCTCAAGAAATGAGATAGGCAGTCATAAATTTAAAGTTGTGTAAATTTCAGAAAATGTACCCTAGTTTGTAAACTCTATAACTTTTGCGCAAACCAATAAATATACGCTTATTGACATTTTTTTTACTAAAAACATGTGGCTGAATACATTTTGGCCTAAATGTATGACTACAATTGAGTTTATTCGATTTCTCTTATAACAAAAATTAGAAAATATCATTTTTTTTCAAAATTTTCGGTCTTTTTCCGTTTATATCGCAAAAAATAAAAATCGCAGAGGCAATCAAATACCATTAAAAGAAAGCTCTATTTGTGGGAAGAAAAGGACGCAAATTTCGTTTGGGTACAACATTGCATGTCCGCACAATTTACAGTTAAAGCAGCGCAGTGCAAAATTCTGAATTCACCTCTGGTCCTCTAGCTACCAAATGGTCCGGGGCTTAAGTGGTTAATAAAAAGCATTGGAAAAAGACTAAGTGGACTGGTGCATGCATCTCTGGGCACATTGCCCAATTTAGAGCCAAGCAAGTTTTGATAAGTTGAACTGTGGGGTAATGGCAGGACCAAAAATAACCAGCAGCTCCTACGGGGGTAGTGCTACACTTGCAAATATCTCCTTAACCGTGTAGGTTAAGGAGATATCTCTTGCACCTACAGGTAAATCTAGGCTTACTTGTAGGTCAAAGTGGTCTGTAAGGGTTTACAACCACTTTAAAGGAGTATAGTATAGTCTGGGATGACTTGCATAGTATAGAATAAAGTGTAGAAATTATTATTATTATTATTATTCACGATTTATATAGCGCCAACAGTTTCCGCAGCGCTTTACAATGTAGAGGGAGGACAGCACAATTACATTTCAATTCAATACAGAAGCTACAGGAGGGCCCTGCTCGTAGAGCTTACATTCTAAAGGGAGGGGGTGGTGATACAAAAGGTAATAGCTGCAGAGTAATTTGAGAAATGGGAATACAAAGAGAAAGGTGCACTAGTGATGACCGTGGTTGAGTCCAACCCCAAGTCAGTGATCCTGTGGCTCTACTGTGAGAAAATGAGCCAGCATGGCTCTATAGCACAATTGTATTTGCATCCATTTCCCCCATCATTGTCACTTGATTTTTTTAATAAAATGTCTCAACCACTTGCCATTTTCCACCTTTTTAACATCTCCCATTATCACTGGTGGGCAGTGGTCTATATTTTACACATAATTATATCTCCTGAATACTGGTGGCCTTCACAAATTCCTCATATTTTCAAAAATGTTCATAGATAATCAGTGTACATCTCGACAACAATGAAAGCCCTGTGTATATCAGAGGCCAAGGGAGGAAGGTTAGGAGTCTCTAATAAAAGGTACTTTACATTACTGGTTGGAGTAAGTACCATTAAATTGATAGTAATGGTTTGTAAACTGGTATCTTTACATGATTTATTGACGCAAGCTTCCTATTCTTTCACAAAAACCAATGTAAATGCACATAATGGTGGTCAGTGAAGCAGTGCACAGTTATGCTGGTGGTCAATAGAAGCATCAATGTTCCTTTACATTTATGGTTTGTGGGAAGAAGAATTTTCTCAAACATTGGTGGACAGTGGCAGGAAGAATGCTGTCTTACATTGGTGGTCAGTGGCAGAAAGAATGCCCTCTTACATTGCTAGTCAGTAGCAGGAAACATGCCCTCTTACATTGGTGGTTGGTAGCTGGAAGAATGCCCTTTTACATTGGTAGTCAATGCCAGGAAGAATGCCCTTACACATTGGTGGTCAGTGGCAGGATGAATGACCTCTTGCAGTGCTAGTTGGTGGTGGAAAGAATGCTATATTAAATTGGTGATTGGTGGCTGCAAGAATGCCTTCTTACATTGGTAGTCAGTGGCAGGAAGAATGTCCTCTTATCTTGGTGGGCAAGGGCAGGAAGAAGGCCCTCTTACATTGGTGGTCAGTGGCACTAAGAATAACCTCTTACATTGGTAGTCAGTGGCAGGAAGAAAGCCTTCCTACATTTGTGGTCAGTGACGGTTAGAATGCCCTCTTACATTGGTGGTCATTGGGAAGAAGAAAGCTTATTCACCTTGACAGTCAGTAGTCAGACATTTAGGTAGTTAAGGAGTAGTAAACGTTTAACCTTAAATTGATATTAAAGTAATAAAAATAAAAAAAATAACAAACATGCCATACTTACCTGCTCTGTGCAGTGGTTTTGCACAGAGCAGCCCCGAACCTCCTCTTTTTGGGTCCCCCACTGGTGCTCCTGGCCCTTCCCTCCTGCCAAGTGCTCTCAGAGCAAGGAGCTTGCAATGGGAGCACCCCAGCTGGCTTGCTCCCAAGCCGCAGCTCTGCGAGTCCATTCACATATAGAGCCATGTCTCTGCCCCACCCCCTTTCTCTCTCCTCATTGGCTCACTAGCTGTGATTGACAACAGTGGGAGCCAATGATTCCCACAGCAGTCTCAGCCAATAAGGACAGAGAGTCCCCAGAGCGTTGAGGCACTCGTGCACATCGCTGTATTGTTTTAGGGCTCAGTTAAGTACTAGGAGGAGCTAGGGTGCGGCTGCTGCACAGAGAAGTTTTTTTTTACCTTCATGCATAGAAGGCATGAAGGTAAAAAACCTTGAGCCTTTACAGTACAAACACTTTCATTTTTCACAAGTGAATATGCACTTCAAATATCCAGGCACATGATTGGGACTTCATATGAAACATTGCTTTATCTTGTTTGCTAAGTGAACTGCTAAGCTTTCTAAAGTGAACATTCTGCTCTCCTATAGTAAATCATTTTCAGTAGCTCTGTAATTTAGATAACAACTCGCACACATAGGCAGTCAAGTAAATAAAAAATATATAATTATTACTATAATTAAGTGTGAGGGGGTTAACTCGGTAGCGGGTGTGTGTGACCCCCTGGTTGGGCTCCCCACACAAAAACAGGGCCAGCAGACGGAGGTTGTGGTTTTCAAAATCAAAAGGTGCGGTTTATTTCTCTATGTACAGTGACAAAAACCACAGCAAAGCCAAAAAGAAACATAAACAAAATAAATCCTGGTCAGTTTGACCTCTGACTAAACATGCAGGTTTCCTAAACTAACAACTGGGATCAGCCTGGTGCTGTCCTAGTCCCTAAGTCCCTGGTTTAGTAAAAGTCCAAACAAATAGCCACACAGGCTTTGCCTCACCGCACAGGGGTTCACTCTCCCTAGACAGTCCACACAGGTCTGGTTCCAGGCATGAGCTAACACCTAATGAATCTGGGAGTTCTTATAGAGGCCTAAATGAGCTGACAAGGTTCAGCTGGTCTCCTCATCTCTGTCTGCACGACGCCCCACACTCTCCCTAGAGGTATGAGTCATCCATGAGCCCACTAGCCTTAGCTGGGCTTATACAACTCTCCACCTAGTTGTATAAGTCGGCGTAAAGCCTGAATCTGGGCGAAATATATCTACCCCCCTGGATGCAACCAGGTGACTTTACCTTCCTGCTGTCACATACCCCCCCCTCTTGTTTTAACCTCGGGGTTGGAACACCAGCAATCAGGCATTCATGTACTCGAGACAAAGCATCCACATTCCCCATTTGAACGCCAGGGCGATGCTTTACTGTGAAGTTGAATTCCTGGAGGGCCAGGAACCACCTATTCACTCTTCTATTTGTTTCCTTGTTTTGAGCCATCCACTTTAACGGAGCGTGATCCGTAACCATGTCAAAGTGCCTACCTAGCAGATAGTACCGAAGGGAATCTAGAGCCCACTTCACCGCTAAACACTCCTTTTCAACCGTGGCGTAATTTACCTCATGGGACTTCAACTTCCTGCTGAGGTAAATGACTGGGTGCTCTTCCCCGTTCCAGACCTGGGACAATACTGCTCCTAACCCCACATCTGACGCATCACTTTGTACGACAAAGTCTTTAGAGAAGTCGGGTGAGTACAACACTGGCTGGCTACATAAGGCTTGTTTCAAGAATTGGAATGCTGCCTCAGCCTCGGGGGTCCATTTAATCATGACCGACCCTTTCCCTTTCGTCAGGTTGGTTAGGGGCACAGCCTTAGAAGCAAAGTGGGGAATGAAGCGCCGATAATAACCCGCGATTCCCAGAAAGGCCCGTACCTGCTTCTTGCTGTTGGGACGTGGCCAACTCTGGATGGCCTCGACTTTGTTGAGTTGGGGTTTTATCACTCCCCTGCCAATGGTGTACCCAAGATATTTGGCCTCCTCCTGCCCAATGGTACACTTCTTGGGGTTAGCCGTAAACCCCGCTTCCCGGATAGAGTCTAGGACTGCTTGCACTTTTGGCAGATGTGAGGCCCAATCTGTGCTATGGACAATTACGTCATCCAGGTAAGCCGCAGCATACTTCCGATGGGGCCTCAGTATCTGGTCCATTTTCCGCTGGAATGTGGCCGGCGCATTCTGTAACCCGAACGGCATTCTCTTATATTGGAACGCCCCGTCTGGGGTTACAAATGCGGTTTTCTCTTTGGCCGACTTGGCCAGGGGAATTTGCCAATACCCTTTTGTGAGGTCAAGAGTCGTCATGTATCGGGCTGTTCCCAGCCGGTCGATCAACTCATCTATACGTGGCATGGGGTAGGTGTCAAATTTTGTAACTTTGTTCAACTGACGAAAATCGTTACAAAATCGCCAGCTCCCATCCGGTTTAGGCACCAACACAATGGGACTAGACCAATCACTTTGGGACTCCTCTATCACCCCTAAGTTCAGCATTTTCTGTACTTCCTCCCGTATTGCCTCCCGTCGGGCCTCTGGGATCCGATAGGGTTTTAACTTCACCCTTTCACCGGGCGGGGTAATAATATCATGCTCTACCCCAGATGTTTGTCCCGGCAGCTCAGAGAACACCTCCTTGTTGCGAAGCACAAACTCCTTAACCTCCTGTTGTTGGGGTTGTGACAAGGTGGCTGCTATTCCAACCTCCGGAATCACGCAACCAGTTTGAGCTGGTGACCAAGTTTCTGCGACTAGGGACTCTCTATCCCTCCAGGCTTTCAACAGATTAACGTGATATATCTGTTCGGGCTTTCGCCTTCCTGGTTGTCTGACCTTGTAATTCACTTCGCTCACTTTTTCCATTATCTCGTAGGGGCCTTGCCATTTGGCAAGGAATTTACTTTCAACCGTAGGGACAAGTACCAATATCCTATCCCCCGGGGAAAAGGTACGGGTCTTTGCTCCACGGTTGTACACTCTCTGCTGTGCCAACTGCGCTTGGGCCAAATGTTCCTTCACGATGGGCATTACCTGTGCAATTCGATCTTGCATCAGGGCGACATGCTCAATCACACTCCTGTGGGGAGAACTCTCACTTTCCCAAGTTTCCTTGGCAATATCCAACAGCCCTCTTGGGTGTCTCCCATACAGTAACTCAAAGGGGGAGAATCCCGTAGAGGATTGGGGCACCTCCCTAATAGCAAACATCAAATAAGGAAGTAGACAGTCCCAATCCTTTCCATCTCTATCCACCACTTTCTTCAACATTTGTTTTAGGGTTTTGTTGAATCTTTCAACCAGCCCATCGGTTTGGGGGTGATACACAGATGTACGCAATTGCGTCACTTTGAGCAATTTACACAGCTCTTTCATAACCCGGGACATAAAGGGTGTACCTTGGTCCGTAAGCAGTTCTTTACAAATACCCACCCGGCTAAAAACAAGAGATAGCTCTTTGGCTATGGTTTTGGCCGAGGTATTTCTGAGAGGGATCGCTTCTGGATAACGGGTGGCATAGTCCATTATAACCAATATGTACTGGTGCCCCCTAGCGGACTTGATTATAGGACCTACCAAATCCATTGCGATTCTCTCAAACGGGACCTCAATGATGGGTAGAGGGACCAGCGGGCTACGGAAATGTGGCATCGGGGCCGACCTCTGACACACAGGGCAGGAGGAACAATAATTTTCTATGTCCTTCATCACCCCCGGCCAATAGAATCTCTGTAATACCACAACATTTCTACCATTAATACACATTTTGCATAAATGTTTCTCAGTTCCCCGAATGGCAGTGCATGCGACTGTCGCACACAGCGACTGACGTCTGTCCATCAGAAAGTCACATTGCATGGGTTCCTCCACAACCGGGCAATTTGCTGCAATATGTCCCGCTTGCCGGCAGCGGTAGCAAACGATCCTTCTTGCCGCCTCTTGAGCCGCTGATTTCCCAGGCTGTTCTCGCCAAACTTGGGGTAGAGCTCCCACCCTCTCACTCTCTCCACCCTTACCCCTTGGAATCCTCTTATCCGCCCCTGGGGATGGTCTGGTCTTAGGGTGGAAAGTCCGAGAGTCTCTGGAAGAGGCCGTCAGGTTCTCTGTAGCCAAGTATTTCTCTACACGATCCACAAGACCACCGGCCGTCTCTGGGTCTCCATGGCTTACCCACTTTTGGATGGCAGTAGGAAGAGCTCTCAAAAACCGATCCATTACAACACGTTCCACAATCTCTGGTGCGGACAAAGTCTCTGGCTGTAGCCACTTCCTGCTCAGGTGAATGAGATCATACATTTGAGACCTGGGGGGTTTTCCAAGCTGGAAAGTCCAGTTATGCACACGCTGAGCCCGGACAGCCAGGGTGACACCCAGCCTTGCCAATATTTCAGCTTTTAGCATCACATAGTCTTTTGCTTGGTCAGGCTCTAGGTCATAGTAAGCCTTCTGCGATTCACCAGTTAACAGAGGAGCCACCAGTCCAGCCCACTGCTCCTCAGGCCACTTTTCTCTTTCAGCAGTCCTTTCAAATGTGGTCAAAAATACCTCTGGATCATCCTCTCCAGTCATTTTTGTCAATAAACGACTCACCCCAAAGGACGCGGTATTAGTGGGACGGCTTTCCTCACTGGTCTGCGGACGTTGCTGCATTACTGCTTCCATTTGTTGTAGTCTCTGCTCTTGCTTCTGTAACAGGTCTATGAAGCGGGCCTCAGATTGCTGCTGGGCTTGTTGATGAGCTTGCTGCTGGGCTGCAAGGCTCCTTTGCAAACCTGCATTTGTCTGCTGTTGATTGGCATTTGCTAGAGCCAGCTGTTTCAGTATCTCCTCCATGCTGGCTTAAAAAAAACTGCCCGCATTCTCCACCAACTGTGAGGGGGTTAACTCGGTAGCGGGTGTGTGTGACCCCCTGGTTGGGCTCCCCACACAAAAACAGGGCCAGCAGACGGAGGTTGTGGTTTTCAAAATCAAAAGGTGCGGTTTATTTCTCTATGTACAGTGACAAAAACCACAGCAAAGCCAAAAAGAAACATAAACAAAATAAATCCTGGTCAGTTTGACCTCTGACTAAACATGCAGGTTTCCTAAACTAACAACTGGGATCAGCCTGGTGCTGTCCTAGTCCCTAAGTCCCTGGTTTAGTAAAAGTCCAAACAAATAGCCACACAGGCTTTGCCTCACCGCACAGGGGTTCACTCTCCCTAGACAGTCCACACAGGTCTGGTTCCAGGCATGAGCTAACACCTAATGAATCTGGGAGTTCTTATAGAGGCCTAAATGAGCTGACAAGGTTCAGCTGGTCTCCTCATCTCTGTCTGCACGACGCCCCACACTCTCCCTAGAGGTATGAGTCATCCATGAGCCCACTAGCCTTAGCTGGGCTTATACAACTCTCCACCTAGTTGTATAAGTCGGCGTAAAGCCTGAATCTGGGCGAAATATATCTACCCCCCTGGATGCAACCAGGTGACTTTACCTTCCTGCTGTCACATAAGTTATAATCTTTATCAAATACTTGGACTATTGAACCAATGTCAGTATGCATAATTCAAATCAGAGGGACCGCTCTGGAAACTGACAATTTCTAGGGTAGTCAATGCTACTACAGTGATAACTGATCTTTAGAGTTCCATTTGAGTTCTGTGCCAGTGGCTTTGTTGACCATTGTAAGTATGCATATTTCATACCAACGGGGGGTCACTGGGGGTAGCTCACAATTACTGTAGTAGTTGGTGCTACTACAGTAGTTGTGATCTTCTGGATCCTGTGCTGAGCAGCTTCTCCTCTGCACACTGACCACAGTGAGTCGCTTGCTTGGCACTGCCACAATTAACAAAACACCTTTTATAAATACAAGGAGATTGGAGAAGGTGGAGCTTCTGATGTAATCAGCTCTCCTCTCCAACTCATCCAATCAGAGAACAATTTATATTCATTTTGAAAAAATACAAGGTAGTCTGTGAATGGTGACAGTGGCAAGTGAGCAACCAATTGTGGTCAGTGTGCAGAGGAGAAGCTGCTCAGCACAGGACCCAGAGGATCGCAGCTATGGTAGTAAAACCGATTACTATAGTAATTGTGAACTACCCCAGTGGCCCCTCAGGTATGAAATACACATACTTACAATGGTTGAAGCCAGACCAATATGAGTATGCAATAGAGATAATACCTGGAGGTCAGCTTTAAATAAGATATCATCCTATAAACAGTTTTTTGTGTTAGTGGATTCCACAAATGAAATTACATTTAGGTGGTGATATTCCTCCTGAGATAAAAATATTATCTACACAGTACAAGTCACTAATGTACTGATGCTGCTATCTTGTAAGCAGGGGTTAGTACCCCTTTTAGGGAGACCCCTCCCCTGGGTGGGCATAATAGGTGGGCCTAGCTTAGTCCCTTTTAATCTAGAGCCAGAAGAGCCTTGGGCACAGGGTGATGGTACGAGGCTACCCCTAGAATACTGCCATGTAAATTTGTACCCTTTGAGGTAGGCCTGGTATAGGCTCCATTGGTGAACTCACCTAAGAGACAGCCAGAATGAGGAAACTGGAGCTGGTAGGCAATTTTATGGTAAAGTTTATTCTGATTTGTGCAGGGTTATGGATGGCGGAAGTAATGAGGCAACGGCAAAGTTGTGTTTTGACAAACATTGTACATTCTGTTCCTGCTGCAGTAAAATGTTTAATGTACATTCCTCTATTTCTGGAGATGGGCATCAGGCCAGGAGAGTGTGATTAACCAGATGGGGTTTCTCCATGTTACAGGTGTGTGTGTACCCTATCTCATTCCTGTGTAGGAGTATGGTGGGAGGAGCCCTTGGCTAGCATGGTCGTTATTGGGGATGACTTGAGGCCTTGCTAATAAGCTGACCTTAGTAAACTATTACCACCCTAATACCCTTAGCAAAAAAACCATTATCCCAATGTTGTCCAATTTAGACATGGAAAAAAAAGGAATAGTGTGGGAACCCAGTGTATGATTTTTTGCTCTGATTTTTAATGAGAAACAATCCAAACTAGCCCAGAATGGGAGCATTTGCAAATCATGGTGAAAAAATAAATAAAACAAATCAAGGGGTCAAATTAGGAAATTTGCAAACTTCCAGTAATTTATAGGGAAGTAAGGTTTTTTTTCTGCACATAATGGGGGTGATTTACTAATAACAGTGTGCTGCGCCGGTTAAAACCTTAATTGGTGCGCCGGATAACTCCTTCACTGGGCGCAGGAACCAGCGGTGCACTGTTATAGTACATAAAAATGTCAGCGGCGCTCTATTGAAAATTAATGGTTCCCTATGGGAGCCCATTGATTTGAATAGAGGTCGCCCGGGAAGTCGGATGAAGCCGATCCGACTCGCGGGGCGACTCGTGTGCCGGCTGACAGGGACAGCGCGACTTTGCGAGGCAACTTGGACACGACCTGAGCCTGAAGCAGCCGCTCAAGTCGTGTCCTAGAGGCGACTAGCTGGCCGAGAATGTTTCCAGCGCGATGGCATCGCGCTGGTTCTCGGCAGCCTTGCTGTCCCGTGTTTGCTATGAATCATGAAGGGGAACTCCACGCCAAATTTGAATGAAAAAACCGGCATGGGTTCCCCTTCAGGAGCATACCAGGCCCTTAGGTCTGGTATGGATTTTAAGGGGAACCCCCTAAGCCGAAAAACTGCGTGGGGGTCCCCCCAAAATCCAAACCAGACCCTTATCCGTGCACGCAACCTGGCAGGCCGCAGGGGAAGAGGGGGGGCGAAAGCGGCCCCCCTTCCTCCTGAACCGTACCAGGCCGCATGCCCTCAACATGGGGGGTTTGGTGCTTTGGGGCAGGGGGGCGACCTGCCGCCCCCCCACCCCAAAGCACCCTGCCCCCATGTTGATGGGGACAAGGGCCTCTTCCCGACAACCCTGGCCGTTGGTTGTCGGGGTCTGCGGGCGGGGGGCTTATCGGAATCTGGGAGCCCCCTTTAATAAGGAGGCCCCCAGATGCCGGCCCCCCCACCCTATGTGAATGAGTATGGGGTACATCGTACCCCTACCCATTCACCTGGTGGCAAAAAAGTCAATAAAAAACACAACACAGGTTTTCAAAGTAATTTATTAGGCAGCTCTGGGGGTCTTTCTGCCGGGCGCCCCGCTATCTTCTTCCAGCTCTTTTGCTAGCGGGGTCCCGGGCTTCCTCGTCGTCTTCGGGGGTCTTTCTGCCGGGCGCCCCGCTATCTTCTTCCAGCTCTTTTGCTAGCGGGGTCCCGGGCTTCCTCGTCGTCTTCGGGGGTCTTTCTGCCGGGCGCCCCGCTATCTTCTTCCAGCTCTTTTGCTAGCGGGGTCCCGGGCTTCCTCGTCGTCTTCTTCCGACTTCGGGGGGTCTCTTGTTCTGTTCTCCGGTGTCGTCTCCGCACTCTCTGGTTCTTCTCCCGCTCTCCGGTGCCTTCTCCACAATCTCCAGTTCTTTCTGCCTTCTGCCTGGCGCCCCGCTATCTTCTTCCAGCTCTTTTGCTAGCGGGGTCCCGGTCTTCATCGTCGTCTTCTTCCCTCTTCTCTCCGTCCGATGTTGACTCGTCGCTGTCCGCCGCTACAATGCTCTGCCCGCGGAGCGGCACCCACTTATATTGGCATGGAGCGTGGTCACCGGGTGATGCCACCCGCTGACCCCGCCCCCGTATGACATCACAGTCCCGGGGAATGATGGGACTGTGACGTGATACGGGGGCAAGGTCAGCGAGTGGCATCACCCGGTGACCACGCCCCATGCCAATATAAGTGGGTGCCGCTCCGCGGGCAGAGCATTGTAGCGGCGGACAGCGACGAGTCAACATCGGACGGAGAGAAGAGGGAAGAAGACGACGATGAAGACCGCAAATGCTCCCATTTTGATCTGAAGGGCCTGGTATGGATATTTGGGGGGAACCGCACGCATTTTTTTTTTTAATTTGCGGCAGGGTTCCCCTTAATATCCATTCCAGACCTGAAGGGCCTGGTAATGGAATTTGGGGGGACCCCCACGCTTTTTTTTTGTTTTTATCAATGACTTTCAATGACTTTTCTCTATATTGCCGGGAGCCGACAATTCATTATAGCCGCGGGTACTTTTAAATGCCTTTTTTTCCTTTAGAAATGTCATTTTGCTGGCGCACTGGGAAGTTCAGAGCTGCGCCTGTTCAACTTATGCAAATTGATTTACGTGACTTGACATTTACTAAAATTTTGCCGGCGCAGTGTCTTGGCGCGTTTGAACAAGGAAAATTCCCGCGCTGAGCTAGAAAAAACTCCTGCAGCTCTAATCGTAATTGCCGGTGATGTAAAAAATGTCTCGACCCATGCAGGATCTCGACCGCGTCACTTCCTGTGCACCTACGTCACAAACACAGCTGATTCCAGGCTCCACTGCGCATGCGCGGCTTCACCGCACCTATACCGCGCATGCGCAGAAGCCCATTTCGGTCCGTGAAAATTCTAGACTCGAGCGGGCGGGCGGAGGCGTTGCGAATTGCTCAACATCGTCGCCAGCACCGCCTCCAGCCCCGCCCCCAACACGCCCCTAGCCTGCTCTGGAGAAGGGGGGCAGACAAGCTAGCCACTTAACACTGTGGACCGAGGTCGACATAAAATATAGTGCTGCACCGCCTCCAGCCCCTGTCACGCCCCTAGCCTGCTCTGCTGAAGTGGGGCGGGCCCCGCATATAGCACTGTATATATGAATGGCAGGTCCATCAAAAATATAGAGCTTTGCCTGTGGGAGGGGCCAAGCCTTTGCATCAAATAAACTGAACCCCCCCATTCAATTGCAGCCTCACTGTGCCCGTCAAACGCAAACGTTGTGCCCGTCAAACGCAAACGCTGTGCCTGTCAAATGCAACCGCTGTGCCCGTCAAATGCAGCCACTGCACCCAGCAAACGCAAACGCTGTGCCCGTCAAACGCAAACGCTGTGCCCCTCAAACACAACCGCTGTGCCCGTCAAACGCAACCTCTGTGCCCGTCAAACGCAACCGTTGTGCCCGTCAAATTCAGCCACTGCACCCAGCAAACGCAACCGCTGTGCCCGTCAAACGCAACTGCTGTGCCCGTCAAACACAACCGCTGTGCCCATCAAACGCAACCGCTGTGCCCGTCAAACGCAACCGCTGTGCCCGTCAAATGCAGCCACTGCGCCTGTCAAACGCAGTCACTGTGCCCGTCAAACGCAGCCACTGTGCATCAAACGCAGCCACTGTGCATCAAACGCAGCCACTGTACCCATCAATTGCTGCCAGATTGTCAAGCCGTAGCTGTGCTCCCTGGGGATAAGCTGATCGCCCATCCGTGCTGCTGGAGGGAGGCCAGACGACCATAAATAAGGGACCTGCAGACTTGGTCATGGTAAGTGAGACCATCCCATATCCCACTCCATCTTCCCCGAGGACAGGGACCCCCTCCCCCCAAGACAGAGACCCCCTTCTCCCCCCTAAAACGGAGAGGGAAATCTTCTCCCCCCTGAGGACAGGGACCCCTTCTCTCCTGGGGACAGGGACTCCCTTCTCTCCTGGGGACAGTCTCCTGGGAACAGGGACTCCCTTCTCTCCTGGGAACAGGGACTCCCTTCTCTCCTGGGAACAGGGACTCCCTTCTCTCCTGGGGACAGGGACTCCCTTCTCTCCCGGGGACAGGGACTCCCTTCTCTCCTGGGGACAGGGACCCCCTCCCCCCCAAGACAGAGACCCCCTTCTCCCCCCTGAGGACAGGGAAACCTTCTCCCCCCTGAGGACAGGGACCCCTTCTCTCCTGGGGACAGGGACTCCCTTCTCTCCTTGGGACAGGGACTCCCTTCTCTCCTGGGGACAGGGACTCCCTTCTCTCCTGGGGACAGTCTCCTGAGAACAGGGACTCCCTTCTCTCCTGGGGACAGGGACTCCCTTCTCTCCTGGGGACAGGGACCCCCTCCCCCCCAAGACAGAGACCCCCTTCTCCCCCCTGAGGACAGGGAAATCTTCTCCCCCCTGAGGACAGGGACCCCTTCTTTCCTGGGGACAGGGACTCCCTTCTCTCCTGGGGACAGGGACACCTTCTCTCCTTTGGACAGGGACCCCCTTCTCCCCTGGAAACAGGGACCCTCTGGGCCACTCACCTGGGAACAGGAACTCCTCCTCTCCTGGGGACAGGGACCCCCTTCTCCCCTGGGGACAGGGACACCCTTCTCACTCTGGGGCAGGGATCCTATCTCACCTGGGGGCAGGAAATCCATCTCACCTGGGGGCAGGAACTCCATTTCACCTGGGGGCAGGAACTCCATCTCACCTGGGGGCAGGAACTCCATCTCACCTGGGGGCAGGAACTCCATCTCACCTGGGGGCAGGAACTCCATCTCACCTGGGGGCAGGAACTCCATCTCCCCTGGTAACGGGGACTTCATCTCACCTAGGGATCCCATTTTCCCTAGGGATCAGGACTCCACCTCCCCTAAGAACAGGAACCTGATCACCCTGTTTGTGCCAACCTCACTGCCCTGCCTGCCATGTGTCCTGTGTGAGGGCCCTTCTGTGATAGCTCTTATCAGTACTTCATCCCACTGTGTGATCCCCCTACATGACTGATCCCTCTGTTTGCACCCCTTACACGGGGAACCCCTCTGTTTTCTCCCCCTACATGTCCGCATACTCGGACCACCACCTGTACCATTTCGACATCCTCTGACTGCCTCCTGTATCCTGTCCGCCATCCTCTGACCACCTCCTCTATCCTGTACACATGGTCTGACCACCTATTGTCTTTAGCCTCTAACCACCTCCTGTATCCTGTCCGCAGCCTCTAACTTGTCTGCAATCTCTGACTATCTCTTGTCTTTTATCGTGTCTGCAGTCTCTTAGGGGGAGTCTGGAGAGGAATCAAGAGTGAGAGCGTCGCCGGGATTGGGATTACGGGAGGAGTCAGACGTGTATGGACTGTGGAGACCAGACTATAGAATAAAACCAGAGCCACCAACCTGGAGCCATCTAACTGAGACCTGCACGCTGCACCGGAGAGGAGGTCAGTGACAGCGCCGTCAGGTCAGTCTGAGGGGGGTCACTGATGTAAGGGGGGAGTGAATACAATTATGTAAGGGGGCACTGATATAAAGGTTTCCCCTTATCTCAGTAACACCCCCCCTCTTACCTTAGTGTATTCACTCTGCGGAAGGTGGTCTCCGGTCACCAGAGTCTCCCCCCCCACCCCACATCACATTTCCCGGCATTCCCCTTTACATCAGAGTCGGCAGGATTCCCCCTTACAGTGCAAGGGAACTCAGATGTAAAGGAAAATGCTGCAGAGCATAATCTAAGGAGGAACTCTGATGTAAGGAGTGCTCTGGTCACCAGAGACCACCTTATATCAGAGTCCACTGCATTCCCCTTTACATCAGAATTCCCACTTACATCAGGGTCTGCAGAGTTTCCCCTGTTAGATTAGCAGGGATCGAGGCCCAGAGACATGTCCAGAGAACATAGAGGATAAATGGGTTAGATTAGAAGGGATGGATGTCCAGGGAAAACAGAGGAGGCCTCCATCCCTTCTAATCCATCCCATGTATCCTTTGTGTTCTCTGGACATGTCTCTGGGCCTCGATCCCTGCTAATCTAACGGGCACAGTGACTGCGTTTGACGGGCGCAGTGGCTGCGTTTGACGGGCGCAGTGGCTGCGTTTGCTGGGCGCAGTGGCTGCATTTGCTGGGCGCAGTGGCTGCATTTGACGGGCACAGTGGCTGCATTTGATGGGCACAGTGGCTGCTTTTGACGGGCACAGCGTTTGCGTTTGACGGGCACAGCGGTTGCATTTGCTGGGTGCAGAGGCTGCGTTTGACGGGCACAGCGGTTGCGTTTAACGGGCACAGCGGTTGTGTTTGACGGGCACAGCGGTGGTGTTTGACGGGCACAGCGGTTGCGTTTGACGGGCACAGCGGTTGCGTTTGCTGGGTGCAGTGGCTGCATTTGACGGGCACAGCGGTTGCGTTTGACGGGCACAGCGGTTGCGTTTGCTGGGTGCAGTGGCTGAATTTGACGGGCACAGCGGTTGCGTTTGACGGGCACAGCGGTTGCGTTTGCTGGGTGCAGAGGCTGCGTTTGACGGGAACAGCGGTTGCGTTTAACGGGCACAGCGGTTGTGTTTGACGGCCACAGCGGTTGTGTTTGACAGGCACAGCGGTTGCATTTGCTGGGTGCAGTGGCTGAATTTGACGGGCACAGCGGTTGCGTTTGACGGGCACAGCGGTTGCGTTTCCTGGGTGCAGTGGCTGAATTTGACGGGCACAGAGGTTGCGTTTGACGGGCACAGCGGTTGCGTTTGACGGGCACAGCGTTTGCGTTTGACGGGCACAGTGAGGCTGCAATTGAATGGGGGGGGGGGTTCAGTTTATTTGATGAGTTATTTGATGCAAAGGCTTGGCCCCTCCCACAGGCAAAGCTCTATATTTTTGATGGACCTGCCATTCATATATACCAGGGATATGCAATTAGCGGACCTCCAGCTGTTGCAGAACTACAAGTCCCATGAGGCATAGCAAGACTCTGACAGCCACAAGCATGACACCCAGTGGCAGAGGCATGATGGGACTTGTAGTTTTGCAACAGCTGGAGGTCCGCTAATTGCATATCCCTGATATATACAGTGCTATACGCGGGGCCCGCCCCACTTCAGCAGAGCAGGCTAGGGGCGTGACGGGCTGGAGGCGGTGCAGCACTATATTTTATGTCGACCTTGGTCCACAGTGTTAAGTGACTAGCTTGTCCGCCCCCCTTCTCCAGAGCAGGCTAGGGGCGTGTTGGAGGCGGTGCTGGCGACGATGTTGAGCAATTCGCAACACCTCCGCCCACCCGCTCGAGTCTAGAATTTTCACGGACCGAAATGGGCTTCTGCGCATGCGCAGTATAGGTGCGGTGAAGCCGCGCATGCGCAGTGGAGCCCGGAATCAGCTGTGTTTGTGACGTAGGTGCACAGGAAGTGACGCGGCCGAGATCCTGCATGGGTCGAGACATTTTTTACATCACCGGCGCAGCGGGCTGGTTTTGAAAAAGTAACTTTCTCACACTATTTTGGGCATGTTTGTTATTTGGGCAGGTGTCACTACACTTCCTCACATCACCCCACATCACCCCCATTATATTCTCACTTCCAGCTTCTTTATATTTCGATAGGTCCATAGTGGCGCACTGAGCGCCTACTCCCGTCCGCCGAGAACACTATAGTAAATGGGAAATAGGGCTGCGATACCGGCGCTAATGTTTTGTAAATACAAAACAGCCATTGCGAGCGCAGATGCGCCGATACTCATGGCGCAAACGTTTCGTAAATCAGCCCCAATGTGTTTATGGTACATTTTCTGTTTTGTGCATTTAGTAGATTTGCATAGACTTAAATGTAAGCATCAATTCGCACATTTTACTTTGCACAATGGCAGGCTATAACTTACAGCGCCCATTTACTAGTAATGACTCAGGACTTTCTAATGTTCCTGCCCACTTTGGCACCACAAAGGACAGCATTGTGTGTATGTGGGTGAGAAAGGGAGGGCTTGGTCAATGAGGAACCAAGCACTCTAAAGAATCATCTGCAAATGTTTAACTGTACTGTTGGAGAAACAAGAGACAAACATACACAATAAAAACAACATTAGTTATAAAGTCTTACAATGGCAATATATTTATATGTCCCCTCACTTCATTTTTTTTCAGTCAGTTATTATATGCACAGAAAGTGATGGAACAGCTATAGAAGGAATCAAAAGTTTGAACCATTTCCCACTCTATTAGAAAAAATATTTACTGTTGTCTGTGCAATGAAATCTTCCAAGGGAACACAACAAAAATACAAATTCAACAGGGATCCTAACTCACCCACAATCCACCCAAAAATAAAAGAAAATATGACTGAAATTAGACTTTAAAGCTGCATTTCCAGATATGACAATTTTTACATAGCTTGGACCAGTGTAAGTATGTACAGTGGGGCAAAAAAAGTATTTAGTCAGCCACCAATTGTGCAAGTTCTCCCACTTAAAAAGATGAGAGAGGCCTGTAATTGTCATCATAGGTATACCTCAACTATTGGAGACAAAATGTGGAAACAAATCCAGACAATCACATTGTCTGATTTGGAAAGAATTTATTTGCAAATTATGGTGGAAAATAAGTATTTGGTCACCTACAAACAAGCAAGATTTCTGGCTCTCACAGACCTGTATCTTCTTCTTTAAGAGGCTCCTCTGTCCTCCACTCATTACCTGTATTAATGGCACCTGTTTGAACTTGTTATCAGTATAAAAGACACCTGTCCACAACCTCAAACAGTCACACTCCAAACTCCACTATGGTGAAGACCAAAGAGCTGTCGAAGGACACCAGAAACAAAATTGTAGACCTGCACCAGGCTGGGAAGACTGAATCTGCAATAGGCAAGCAGCTTGGTGTGAAGAAATCAACTGTGGAAGCAATAATTAGAAAATGGAAGACATACAAGACCACTGATAATCTCCCTCGATCTGGGGCTCCACGCAAGATCTCACCCCGTGGGGTCAAAATGATCACAAGAACGGTGAGCAAAAATCACAGAACTACACGGGGGGACCTAGCGAATGACCTGCAGAGAGCTGGGACCAACGTAACAAAGGCTACCATCAGTAACACACTACGTCGCCAGGGACTCAGATCCTGCAGTGCCAGACGTGTCCCCCTGCTTAAGCCAGTACATGTGCAGGCCCGTCTGAGGTTTGCTAGAGAGCATTTGGATGATCCAGAGGAGGATTGGGAGAATGTTTTATGGTCAGATGAAACCAAAGTAGAACTGTTTGGTAGAAAAACAACTCGTCGTGTTTGGAGGAGAGAGAATGCTGAGTTGCAACCAAAGAACACCATACCTACTGTGAAGCATGGGGGTGGCAACATCATGCTTTGGGGCTGTTTCTCTGCAAAGGGAACAGGACGACTGATCCGTGTACATGAAAGAATGAATGGCGCCATGTATCATGAGATTTTGAGTGCAAACCTCCTCCCATCAGCAAGGGCATTGAAGATGAAACGTGGCTGGGTCTTTCAGCATGACAATGATCCCAAACACACCGCCCGGGCAACGAAGGAGTGGCTTCATAAAAAGCATTTCAAGGTCCTGGAGTGGCCTAGCCAGTCTCCAGATCTCAACCCCATAGAAAACCTTTGGAGGGAGTTGAAAGTCTGTGTTGCCCAGCGACAGCCCCAAAACATCACTGCTCTAGAGGAGATCTACATGGAGGAATGGGCCAACATACCAGCAACAGTGTGTGACAACCTTGTGAAGACTTACAGAAAACATTTGACCTCTGTCATTGCCAACAAAGGATATATAACAAAGTATTGAGATGAACTTTTGATATTGACCAAATACTTATTTTCCACCATAATTTGCAAAAAAAAAATCTTTCCAAATCAGACAATGTGATTGTCTGGATTTGTTTCCACATTTTGTCTCTCATAGTTGAGGTATACCTATGATGACAATTACAGGCCTCTCTCATCTTTTTAAGTGGGAGAACTTGCACAATTGGTGGCTAACTAAATACTTTTTTGCCCCACTGTATGTACGAGTGGCGGTGCGTCCATAAGGGCCATAGGCTCTAATAGTCTTCAAAATAGGTGAACTGCGAGCCCCATGCTTGGCGCTCACAGTTCCCTCAGCTGTGTTAGGAAAGCGAATTACTATTCGCTTTCCTAACACTGAACCGCCTCTCCGCCAATCAGGTGCTCAGGTCTGTTACCTGTCACCTGATTGACTGAAACGACAGGCGCCGCTATTGGACGCCTATCAGGAGGAGAGGACGGGAGATGAGGACGGCAGGAGATGCAGGAAGGTCACCGCTCGTCGACCGTCACCCGCTGCCCCACAGAGACAGGGTAAGTGCCGGGCAGACGGCGAGCAGGTGGGGGTCACGCTGGCAGCATTCAATGGGCACACTGGCAGTATTTGATGGGCACACTGGCAGCATTTGATGGGCACACTGGCAGCATTTAGGCACACTGGCAGCATATGATGGGCACAGTGGCAGCATTTAATGGGCACATTGGCAGCATTTGATGGGCACACTGGCAGCATTGATGGACACACTGGCAGTATTTGATGGGCACACTGGCAGCATATGATGGGCACACTGGCAGCATTTGATGGCACAGTGGCAGCGTTTGATGGGCAGAGTGGCAGTGTTTGGCACATTGGCTGCGTTTGATGAGCACAGTGTCAGCATTTGATGGCACAGTGGCAGCGTTTTGAACAGTGGCTGCGTTTGATGGCACAGTGGCTGCATTTGATGGCACAGTGGCAGCGTTTGATGGCACAGTGACAGCATTTGATGGCACAATGGCAGCGTTTGATGGGCACAGTGGCAGCGTTTGATGGCACAGTGGCTGCAATTGATGCTTTTTTTTTTTTTTTCAGTTTGTTTGCACCCCCCAAAAATTTTGAGCACCACCCGCCACTGGTATGTACCATATCTGTTCGATCTCTTGGAAGCTAGAAATCACTATAGTAGGCATATAACTATAAAGAAAGCTTCTGTGTTTATAAGTGGAGTGGAGTGGAGTGCGAGAGCTGTAGGCGGCAAAACGGAGTTCTACCACATTCCAGCTGAAAAAGGGCCCTGGGTGCGGAAGCCACATAATATGGCCTGGTATTTAAAATACTGTATGTACTGTATCTTAAAAACAATGATGGATAGCATCAATCAAAAGCTAATATCACACCCTGATATAGGGCAAAAATCTAAATACCAATTAACATGGTAATTATCATACACATTCCTTCTCAAGTCTGGTTGTCCACAACTAAGCCCTTGGTCACACCTAGACCAACTTTGAAATCATGTGACTTCACTTCAAATCGCACAACTTTAAAGCCGCATGTCAGGTGCGACTTGGCTTTCATCTGTGCAATTTTATGCACAGATTTCTATGCAAGTTGCACCTGAAATCGGCAAAAGTAGTATAGAAACTACTTTCTCAAATCGGTGCAGCACTGCAGTCAACATTGCACCAATTTGAACAGTTCCATTGCCGACAATAGGGTGCAGCTTGTCATGCGATTTGGACCTGTCAAATCGCATGACAAGTCGCACAGGTGTGAATGGGGGCTAACGGTTAGTTGATGTTAGTCAGAAAATAATCGGTATGACCTAATTCTCTACATGTTTTGCATATTGCTTCATCGGTAGTAGGATGGAGAAGTATAAATCATAAACATAAATATACATTTGTTTAAACCCAAAAACATGTGACGTATAACTGCCAAAGTTCCAACATGGAGGAACACACACCAACAATTAGAACTTCACCTGCCAAAAAGGGCACAGTGAACCTATCAAGGCTCTAGAGACCCCTTGTAAAGCAAGAGAGAAAAGCAGCCACACACTGTACAGGCATACCCCACTTTTAAGTACACAATGGGACCAGAGCATGTTTGTAAAACGAAAATGTACTTAAAGTGAAACAATACCTTTTTTCACTTCTAGGCTGTAGTGGGGGGTCAGGGGCTGTAGTGGGGGGTCAGAGGCTGTAGTGGGGGTGTCAGGAGCTGTAGTTGAGGTCTCAGGGGCACACTGGAACAGGGCGGGCTATGCTCTCGGAGCTTCAGCTCCTCCTACTGCGGCTGCAAAATGTCTGTACAGTACTTGTTAGGCATTTTACATACACTCGCGGGTATGTCCTTACTCGCGAGTGTATGTAAATTGAGTGTACTTAAAGCGGGTATGCCTGTACTAAAGATGCCACACAATAGAATAGTCTTTAAATAAATGTAACGGAACCTCACTCTCCCTCTTGCCTATTGTGAATGGCTTGTGTCTAGGGGTACCTGGGAGAGGAGAGTGCAGGAACACTACGCCAAGCTCTCCCCTCATGTGTATAAGAGGGTTGAGCAAAGTTAGTTGATTTACCTCCCGGGTCTGTCCACTGCATAGGAAGCCTCAGTTGTTCCATGGAGACGTGTCTGCCAATAATAGAGCCCCACACCAATCGAAAATCCAACACTCCTTTATTTCTCGTACAATACGGTGAACACAATCAGTTAAACTTCCAATAACAGACGAACATGGGGGTGTGGGAACGAGTAGGCAAATGCACAACTGAACTCTCCTATTCCTTTTTCCTAGCGAATAGGCCTGGTGCACGGTCTCTGCCACCGACCGTGAGTTTTGGTCACTGCCACCGACCGGATGAACTGTTGAGGCCCCTGCCACAGGCCTAATAGCAGGCCTCTGCCACTGACCTGATTGAAATAGCTGGACCGCTGCCACCGGTCATTGAACGTGGACTGAACTTCCTCTTTGAACTTGGCTCCTGGTCGGGAAAGATATCCCTCCGGGCGGTCTCCAGAGGTTCACCCGGCACTGGCAATCTGCTGCACCAGGTCTTCGGGTGAGTCCCTCCTCCGGTCCCTTACGCCTCTGGATTCGGGTGCCCCACTCCCGGGGCCCCCTAGGATGATCCCTTCCTCGCAGGACCCAGTGGAAGGTACTGGGCCCCAGGCCTCCGGCTGAGTACCTCACCCCAGACTGAAGGTGTCTGGGATGGAACACGAACTCCAAGTGTCCAGGCCTAGGCCGCCTGGACACCGACTGCAACCACAGCCCTCAGGCTGAAGGTGCCCGGGACTCGAACCTCGTGGCGAAGATGTCCGCCCCCTTTATACCCCCTCCCAGCAAGCGCGGCGGGTTCCCCGCACCGCCGTACAACCGCTGCGAGAGGTCACAAAGGGTATGGCACTGCAGCGATGGTTCAACCCCAGCCCAAAGTGACAGCGCCACCTGCTGGGCCGCAGGAAACTATGCATCACTGGTGTCCTCACCAGTTTAAAAAGTACATGCCGGCTACACTCTCCCCCCTGTTATTTGACACTGGTCCCCAGTGTCTGGAGCAAACCATGCCCAAAAAGGGCCATCATAGCCTGATCCAGAGACCGACTAACGAATTTCAAAAATAAAAACGTTTTTTGAAAGCTAACCAACAGTTGTGCCTGAACCTGACATGAAAGGGAAGGAAAGAAAACAAACAACACATAACCACATTATCAGAATCACATATTCACAACAACATTCCCTTACACTCATCCTGACTAAGACCCACCCCATTCTCAGTAGTCTTGATGAGATGTTCTCCTGCAGACGGGAAAGGAACGTTAAGCACACATATCCCTGACACATATGTTTGTGTAAGAATGAAAGAACCTCTCCGTAGAGAAACCCTTCCCTTCTCTAATGCCGCGTACTCACGACCGCTTTTCTCGACGAGAAAAACTGAATTTTTTTTTTTTTTTTGCCGAGAAAAACGATCGTCTGTGGGCTTTATGTCGTTTTTCTCGTCTAGAAAAACGGCATAAAAAACAACGAGAAAATTTAGAACATGTTCTAAATTTTCTCATCGTTTTTTCCAGCATTTTTTTCCGCGGCAGTTTTCCCATAGGGAAACACTGCCGCGGAGCCCACAGACGGTCGTTTTTCTCGTCAAGAGAAAAAATGACGGCAAAAACGACCGTGTGTAGGGAACCAAGCGGTTCCCTCGTTTTTCCTGTCATTATTCACGGCGGTTTTTTAACCGCCGTGAATAATGATCGTGTGTACGCGGCATAAGTGTGTGAGTGAACAGTGAATATCGATGCACAACACTGCCACCTGGTGACAGTGTCGCGGTACCTGCACTGGTTGAAGATCTTTTTCTCTCTTTTTCCTTTTCTAACTACCCCAAAGTCCATAATCACTTTGCGGGATGGAAGAATGAAGAACAAACAACGGCAACAGTCCTTCAATTCCTCCAGAGAGCACAAACACCCATAACACGGGTACAGTCACTGGGTTTCCCCGGGAAACAACCCCGGAAAGTTCAGCAGCAACAAAGCACTAGGCAAGGAGTCTTTTCTCCTACAAGTAGAATCTGGGATGCGGCAAGACAAGGGGCTTGAAATGCTTATCCACAGTCTCTATGTGATATTCAACATCCTCCCCTTCTTTCCGTCGAATCAACACTTTGTCAGCATGGATGTGCCGACCCAACATCCACTCTGCTTTACAGTCCTTGAACCGCTGAGAGGCTTTGGGGGAACACGCGAGGTACTTCCGGGCATGTGGGACCTGAAGGTGCGTCCACACAAATTCGTTGTACCAGCAGTCCCGGCAGACTTCCACTTCATACAGAAGCTCCTTAGGTAAGTAGCGGTACTCCCACCCGTACTCGGTAGCAACTTTTTGGCCGAAAAGACGCTGAAGTCTCGCCAGCGGAGGCATAGTGGCCCAGTCTCCCTCACCTGGTTGGACGATGGCGTCTGGGTGACGAGGTGCCTTGACCACCTCCACTCTAGGCATAGGCGGCCGCAACAACAGTCTCTTTTCCCCGGTGCCAGATGCAGGAGGCACCGGAGGTAAAAGGACAGACTGGGGACGGGATCCCTCCTCAGGCGCTGGTGCCCCCACCCGGGGTGTACTATCCCCTGTAGACATGGGTGGATCCCTGACTTTACGGGACGAGGAGAAAGGCATCTTGTCCCAGCCCTTCTTAGCAAAAAGTTCATCTATGATGACATCGTCTCCCAGATCGGAGAGCGATTCTAGGTCGGAGGTGTCACACTCCTCCGCGGGCAAGTAGCCTGTAGTGGAGGCTGAATTGCTACCTCCCGCGGGCACACAGGGCCGTGACTCCCCGACACCTCCGCCCCAACACCAAGTCCCTTTGTCCGGCTTACCGCGGCCCAAAGTTGAGAAGGGATGTCCGGGACTCTTCCTACCGGATCCATCCGGGGCGGGCGTAGGCAAGCAGAGTGATCCACCGCGACCGCTGGACGGGGCAACCAAGCCGGTCTTCCTCTTTGGCGGTGGACGCTGGGAAACAGTGGCGACCGAGTCAGCATCCTCAGATTTCTCCTGTACCTCAGTGATTGCGACCTCCCCTGTGGTCGCTGCAGTGCGCACAGGGATGGCTGTAAAAGCAGCGATTCCTCCTTCATGAGTGGTGTGGCCTGTAGCGCGGTTGAGGTGGATGGTTCTGGGTTTTTCAATGGTTGGTTCCACCTCAAATAAGAACTCTCCGCAGGCCTCGCAGCGCCCGAATGGCTTTAGCTGACACACCAGTCCCGAACATCCGGGACAAATCAAACCCAGGGCCTCAACATCCATGCATGAGTACAGGGCGAATCGTCCCCGGGGCTTTAGCCGAATCCCCGTATCCGCTATTGGAGCAGCGGTAGTCAGACTCGTGGTAGTGGGATGAATAGGAATCCACGATGCATTAGTGAACATGGCGACTCTCTGCTGATCCATTGCGCACTGCCTTGTTGGCGCCAAAGTCCCCACGTGTAATCCTTCACACGATTGGACTCCTCCCTTCTTGTACTCCAGTTGGCGGGCTTTCTCCTTCCCTGGGTCACGCCCACGAACTGAGCAGGGAGGGTGTGCCTGATGGCGCAGTGGCCAATATGGCCGACCTACTCGGAACTCTTTCGGGCAGACACTTTTTAAATTCCAACAACTCCAGCTCCATTGTAGCACGAACACATCTCGGACCAGAGCCCCCACGTGTAGCGGAACCTCACTCTCACTCTTGCCTATTGTGAATGGCTTGTGTCTAGAGGTACCTGGGAGAGGAGAGTGCAGGAACACTACGCCAAGCTCTCCCCTTGTGTGTATAAGAGGGTTGAGCAAAGTTAGTTGATTTACCTCCCGGGTCTGTCCACTGCATACGAAGCCTCAGTTGTTCCATGGAGACGTGTCTGCCAATAATAGGGCCCCACACCAATCGAAAATTCAACACTCCTTTATTTCTCGTACAATACGGTGAACACAATCAGTTGAACTTCCAATAACAGACAAACATGGGGGTGTGGGAACGAGTAGGCCCAGGCACAACTGAACTCTCCTATTCCTTTTTCCTAGCGAATAGGCCTGGCGCACGGTCTCTGCCACTGACCGTGAGTTTTGGTCGCTGCCACCGACCGGATGAACTGTTGAGGCCCCTGCCACAGGCCTAATAGCAGGCCCCTGCCACTGACCTGATTGAAATAGCTGGACCGCTGCCACCGGTCATTTAACGTGGACTGAACTTCCTCTTTGAACTTGGCCCCTGTTGAGGAAAGATATCCCTCCGGGCAGTCTCCAGAGGTTCACCCGGCACTGGCAATCTGCTGCACCAGGTCTTCAGGTGAGTCCCTTCTCCGGTCCCTTACGCCTCTGGATTCGGGTGCCCCACTCCCGGGGTCCCCTAGGATGATCCCTCCCTCGCGGGACCCAGCGGAAGGTACTGGGCCCCAGGCCTCCGGCTGAGTACCTCACCCCAGACTGAAGGTGTCTGGGATGGAACACGAACTCCAAGTGTCCAGGCCTAGGCCGCCTGGACACCGACCGCAACCACAGCCCTCAGGCTGAAGGTGCCCGGGACTCGAACCTCGTGGCGAAGATGTCCGTCCCCTTTATACCCCCTCCCAGCAAGCACAGCGGGTTCCCCGCCCCGCCGTACAACCGCTGCGAGAGGTCACAAAGGGTACGGCAGTGCAGCGATGGTTCAACCCTGGCCCAAAGTGACAGCGCCACCTGCTGGGCCGCAGGAAACTATGCATCACTGGTGTCCTCACTAGTTTAAAAAGTACATACCCGCTACATAAAGTTTAACAAAATTAAAACGATTGTGAAAATAATAATAATAATAATTATATCAATCCCTTTTGCTTGGATGAGATCTAAAAATGTAGTCACATATAACCTACCCTATAATAAGAGTGTAGGTGATAAAGTTTGATCTGATTCCTAAAAAAAGAAAAGAGACAATGGGGGTGATTTACTAATTACAGTGCGCTGCGCCAGTTGAAACCTTAATTGGTGCGCCGGATAACTCCTTCACTGGGCGCAGGAACCAGCGACGCACTGTTATAGTAAATAAAAATGTCAGCGGCGCTCTATTGAAAATGAATGGTTCCCTATGGGAGCCCATTGATTTGAATAGAGGTCGCCCGGGAAGTCGGATGAAGCCTATCCGACTCGCGGGGCGACTCATGTGCCGGCTGACACAGGGACAGCGCGACTTTGCGAGGCAACTTGGACACGACCTGAGCGTGAAGCAGCCGCTCAAGTCGTGTCCTAGAGGCGACTAGCTGGCCGAGAATGTTTCCAGCGCGATGGCATCGCGCTGGTTCTCGGCAGCCTCGCTGTCCCGTGTTTGGTATGAATCATGAAGGGGAACTCCACACCAAATTTTAATGAAAAAAACGGCATGGGTTCCCCTTCAGGAGCATACCAGGCCCTTAGGTGTGGTATGGATTGGTTGTCGGGGTCTGCGGGCGGGGGGCTTATCAGAATCCGGGAGCCCCCTTTAATAAGGAGGCCCCCAGATGCCGGCCCCCCCACCCTATGTGAATGAGTATGGGGTACATCGTACCCCTACCCATTCACCTGGTGGCAAAAAAAGTAATTAAAAACACAACACAGGTTTTCAAAGTAATTTATTAGGCAGCTCCGGGGGTCTTTCTGCCGGGCGCCCCGCTATCTTCTTCCAGCTCTTTTGCTAGCGGGGTCCTGGGCTTCCTCGTCGTCTTCGGTGGTCTTTCTGCCGGGCGCCCCGCTATCTTCTTCCAGCTCTTTTGCTAGCGGGGTCCCGGGCTTCCTCGTCGTCTTCTTCCGACTTCGGGGGTCTCTTGTTCTGTTCTCCGGTGTCGTCTCCGCGCTCTCCGGTTCTTCTCCCACTCTCCGGTGCCTTCTCCACGATCTCCCGTTCTTTCTGCCTTCTGCCGGGCGCCCTGCTATCTTCTTCCAGCTCTTTTGCTAGCAGGGTCCCGGTCTTCATCGTCGTCTTCTTCCCTCTTCTCTCCGTCTGATGTTGACTCGTCGCTGTCCTCCGCTACAATGCTCTGCCCGCGGAGCGGCACCCACTTATATTGGCATGGGGCGTGGTCACTGGGTGATGCCACTCACTGACCCCGCCCCCATATCACGTCACAGTCCCATCATTCCCCGGGACTCTGACGTCATACGGGGGCGGGGTCAGCGGGTGGCATCACCCGGTGACCAGGCCCCATGCCAATATAAGTGGGTGCCGCTCCGCGGTAAGAGCATTGTAGCGGCGGACAGCGACGAGTCAACATCGGACGGAGAGAAGAGGGAAGAAGACGACGATGAAGACCGGGACCCCGCTAGCAAAAGAGCTGGAAGAAGATAGCGGGGTGCCCGGCAGAAGGCAGAAAGAACCGGAGATCGTGGAGAAGGCACCGGAGAGCGGGAGATGAACCGTAGAGCGCGGAGACGACACCGGAGAACAGAACAAGAGACCCCCGAAGCCGGAAGAAGACAATGAGGAAGCCCGGGACCCCGCTAGCAAAAGAGCTGGGAGAAGATAGCGGGGCGTCCGGCAGAAAGACCCCCGGAGCTGCCTAATAAATTACTTTGAAAACCTGTGTTGTGTTTTTTATTGACTCTTTTTGCCACCAGGTGAATGGGTAGGGGTACGATGTACCCCATACTCATTCACATAGGGTGGGGGGCCGGTATCTAGGGTCCCCCTTATTAAAGGGGGCTCCCGGATTCTGATAAGCCCCCCACCCGCAGACCCCGACAACCAATGGCCAGGGTTGTCGGGAAGAGGCCCTTGTCCCCATCAACATGGGGACATCCTCCCCATGTTGAGGGCATGTGACGGTTCAGAAGGGATGGGGGGCCGCTCTCTCATCCCCCCTCTTTTCCTGCGGCCTGCCAGCTTGCGTGCTCGGATAAAGGGTCTGGTGTGGATTCTTAGGGAACCCCCACGCTATTTTTTTTTTACGTTTGGGGCGGGGTTCCCCTTAAAATCCATACCAGACTTGAAGGGTCTGGTATGGATTTTTAAGGGGGCCCCCACGCTATTTTTTTTTTAAGTTTGGCACGGGGTTCCCTTTAAAATCCATACCAGACTTGAAGGGTCTGGTATGAATTTTTAAGGGGACCCCCACGCTATTTATTTTTTAAGTTTGGCGCGGAGTTCCCCTTAAAATCCATACCAGACTTGAAGGCTCTGGTATGGATTCTCAAGGGGACCCCCACGCTATTTTTTTTTAAGTTTAGCGCGGGGTTCCCCTTAAAATTCATACCAGACCTGAAGGGCCTGGTATGGATTTTGGGGGGACCCCCACGCCATTTTTTTTCCATTTTGTTGGAGGGGGGGGGGGGTCCCCTTTGAATCCATACTAGACCCAAGGGCCTGGTATAGACCTGGGGGGGGGGGCCCACGCTGTTTTTTTTCTATTTTTTTTTTTTTGAGCCGGCAATGTTTATTTTTTTTACATTTCCTTTAACAACCAGCTATAAACAGGTTAAAGAACAAAAAAAAAATTGCCGCAAAATCGCGGTACTTGCGTTTTGGATCCGGGTCCATTGAATTCTATTACATCCAAAACACTGTTTTTGGCCTGGAAAAAAACATCTGCAGTTGCGTTTAACATCGTTTTTCACAAAGCCTAAAAATGCCTTCAGACGCCAAAGATTTCCGCGTTTCAAGCCTCGTACACACGACCAAGTTTCTCGTCCAAAACCGACAAGAAAAAGTGCAGAGAGAGCTTTATTGTCGAGAAAACCGTTCGTGTGTATGGTTTTACGACGAGAAAACTGCCGTGAATCTCGACGAGAAAGATAGAGAACCTGCTCTCTTTTTTCTCGTCCGGATTCTAGATTTTCTCGTCGTGTTTCTCGTCGGCCTGTTTTGCGACGAGAAAATGGTTCGTGTGTATGCTTTTACGACTCTTCAAAAAGCGCGCATGCTCAGAATCAAGTATGAGACGGGAGTGCATCTTCTGGTAAAACAAGCCTTCGTAATGGAGATAGCACATTCGTCCCGCTGTAAATTATTGCATCGTTTAAATGTTGTGCATTTAAATCTTCTTTAGAATGTTACAATAATGAAAACTAATGAACTTGTTTTGCTGCTGATATTCACACAGAGTTATGACTATCTATTTTAAACCTTTTTCATGCTGATCTTAAGAAGATTTAGCTGTATTATATCGTGCAAGATCTTCTGAATAGTTTTATGTTTACATTTTTTTAGACAGATGTTAATTTTAATTTGTCTTTTTTTTGATAGTGATCTCCATGATTTTATTTTTTATTTTTGTTGTGTCAAGTTTACACCCTAATTTTTTTTTATAACACCTTTAATGATATTTTTTTGTGTTATCTGTCCCTTTTCTTTTTTTGGTTCAAATGTATCTGCCTACTCCAAAGGTAAATAAATAATTATTATAAAAACACATAGTCAAGTATGAACTTGAAAAAAAAACACATTTATTCTGGTATAGAACGAAATAAATAGAAGGCAGTGCTGGAGAACCTGCTGTCATTTGTGCATCCATGGGACCCCAGAGCACACATCAACCCTGTGTGGACACTAAAATTGGGAGCTTGAGAAGCACAACAGTTGTGAGCACAATCTGATGCTGGCCTCCCAGAGGTCAGGAACAGCAGCAGGTGATATACATGTCCCAAGTCTGTGGTACTACAACAGGCTGCCTTCTGTCCGACCACAATGAAGTAAGGCCATCACTTCCTGGTCTTCTTGGCAGCCTTCCCTGCAGCCTTCCCTGAAGCCTTCTCTGCAGCCTTCCTTCTGCGTGTGGCTGGAGGCTGGGCCACTGGAGGGGTACTCCTGTCAGGAGGAGGAGAAGGAGGTGGAGGAGAAGGGGGTGGCGGAGAAGAAGAAGGTGGAGGAGGAGGAGGTTGGGAAAGCTGGGCGACCTCACATATGGCCGTATTGGGGGTAATTCTCTCCATCACCCCCTTGTTCAGCAAGGTGATGAGCAGGGGTTCGCATAGGAGGCGTTGCTCTATGCTCATCACCTTGAACTTGGCCTCAACTAGGCCGGCAATGGCCTCTTCAGGGGATGTGGGCTCCTGGAGGGTGGCATGTGCCTCTCTAATAAGGGCCATTGCTGCCTCACTTGTGCTCCTGTCCCTCCTGCTTCTTTTAGGAAGGCGGATGGGAGGCACCTGCGATCTTGTGCTGCTACTCGGGCCGGCCACCTCCTGTCTGCCACTGGGCCCAGCCACCTCCTGGCTCACAGTGGGCCCTGCCACCTCCTGGCTCACAGTGGGCCCTGCCTCCTCCTGCCTGACAGTTTCCAGACCCTCCTCCTGGCTGATTTCATCCTGTGTATGAAAAAGGGACATAGTTTTATTTTTTGGTTTATTCTTTTCACACAAATTTGAGATCATGAATGTAGCAAATTGAATGTAAATCAAGAGAAAAGACAATTAATTTTATGACCACATCAGATTTCATTTTTCCCCCCCAATTTATGGCAGACTAATGTCTATAGATATTGATTTCACTTTTGTATCCCAATTTATTTTTGGATTTACATATTGGCTTATTTTTCCGGCATTAATTTTCTGACAATACATTTTCATTAAATACTATACCTGGCTCCAGATTTCCAAATCAGCTTCTTCCAGGATGTCTGCCTCCTCTTGCTCCAGAGAAGGCTCAGGTTGGCTGCAGGGAAGTGTGGGGGGAAGACTGGACAGTGATGGCCTTGCCTCAATGTGGTCATCCAGAAAGGACATCCTGCTGTGGCAGAGGCGTTGCCAGGGGGGAGCGGCGGGTGCGGGTCGCACCCGGTTGACACCCGCCAGAGGGGTGACACCCGACCCGTCACGGCGCTTGATCGAGAGAGGTGCTGCGGCTCTCTCCTCTTCCACCTTCCCCTGTGCACTCCCGCTCCTGTATCTCCTTCCTCCCTGCGATGTTCGGGGAGGGAGGAGGAGTAAAAATTGTGTTGTGAGGCAGACAGCCCTGCAGTGCCATAGTGCACGGCGCCCGCATGTCCTCCGGGAACCGGCACTGCAATCGCCGGTGCTGGCTGCCTATCACAACAATTAAACCCCACAGAACGACGGAGCCTAGGCTCCTCCTCCACACTGACAGTACATATCAGGAGGAGGAGCCTAGGAGGAGGAGGAGGAATATCCATGTGGACAGAGCGCGCTGATCTGAGGTCTGTGACTGTAGGGAGGGGAGGGGGGGCTACATTAGAGGGATTGTACAGAGAGGGGGGTTACATCTGGGGGATTTTACAGAGAGGGGGGGTTACATCTGGGGGATTGCACAGAGGGGGGGTTACATCTGGGGGATTGTACAGAATGGGGGGGTTACATTAGAGGGATTGTACAGAGAGGGGGGTTACATCTGGGGGATTTTACAGAGAGGGGGGTTACATTAGGGGGATTGCACAGAGGGGGGGTTACATCTGGGGGATTGTACAGGATGGGGGGGTTACATTAGGGGGATTGCACAGAGGGGGCGGTTACATCTGGGGGATTGTACAGAATGGGGGGGGTTACATTAGGGGGATTGCACAGGGGGGTTACATCTGGGGGATTGTACAGAATGGGGGGTTACATTAGGGGGATTGCACAGAGGAGGGTTATATTAGGGGGATTGCATAGAGGGGGGTTACCTCTGGGGGATTGTACAGAATGGGGGGTACATCAGGGGGGTTACATTTGGGGGATTATACAGAATGGGGGGGTTACATTAGGGGGATTGCACATAGGGGGTGTTACATTGGGGGGATTGCACGGGGGGATACATTGGGGAGATTGCACAGGGGTTACATTAGGGGGATTGCAGCGGGTTCCATTAGGGGGATTGTACAGAGGGGGGAATGCAGAGGGGTTCCATTAGGGGGGTTACACGGGGGGGTTCCATTAGGGGGATTACACACGGGGAGAGCTGTGCTTATGCTCTAGCCTGCTCAGTGCCCCAGATTGAACAGTGACGGGGGGGGGGGTGTGACACCAAATTTTACCGCACCAGGTGACACCAACCCTAGTGACGCCACTGTGCTGTAGTACCACAAATTCGGGACATATACATCAGCTGCTGCTGCTCCTGACCTCTGAGAAGCCAGGACCTTAGAGCGTTCAGTCCTGTATGTGCCTCTCAAGCTCCCAATTTTAGTGTCCACCTGTTTTGCTGTTGCTGTGGGCACCTTGGTCTGCACAAATGGGAGCAAAAGGCTCTCCAGCGCTGCTTTCCTTACACCTTTTTTGCGATGTCTGGGGTTTTTGGTTTCCCACAGAGCGAGCAGCTCCCTTACCCGGTCTATAAATTTCGCAAGGAATCCCTTATCACCGATAAAGACATTCATTTTTTTTCTGCAAGCCAAAAATAATGAAAAAAAAATAATGTCAGTCACACAGTCTAACCTCCTGTAAATCTTATTCACCATATATATCCTCCAACATTCTCTAGACAGTATAGGCCACCAATTTCACAAAGTCTCAAAATCACATACCTTCGCTCGCACGTCCGTCACTTTTACTCCTCTCTCCGCACACCGAACGTAGTATAGTCACATGTGTGTTTGGTATATATACACCACGCATGCGTAAAACTACGCACACGTCGCCCGCCCATGACGTTTAAAGTAACATCTTTTCCCTGCCCCTTCTCTTTCGGCGCGCAGACAGATATGGCGGATTCACAGCAGGTGTCTGCTAATTCCTCAAATAACGAGGAGGAGACAAGCCCGGAGACTGAGGAAAACGTCACGATCAAGGAGGAGATTCAAGGCCTCGAATATGTCTTACGCGGAGATGGCGGGGATGGTGGACACATTGCAAAAGTCGGATTATGACGCAAAGCATGGGCCGTATAGCAAACCTAATCGAAGGAAGGCCAAAATCATGAAGAAAGTCGTGAAGAGTCTGAAGAAGAATTTCGGGGTGAAACGATCAAATGAGCAGCTCAGAAAGAGGTGGTCTGACCTCAAACTGAGGGAGACGGAGCAGTTAAGGAGCATTAAGAGAATGCTTGAAAAAAGTAAGTACTTTTTTCACTGTTTTCCTATTATTGTATTTCACAACTTGCATGTTGCTCCATGTTATTGCATTTTTCTATTGTACCTTACAAAATGTCATCATTTGAACTTGGTTTGGCACAGTAATCGTTCGTTACAGACACATCCTTCGGCCACTATGCACGATTTTTTTTAGATTTTACAGGGTTAAAATAATTTACACAGCTGCCTGTTTTTATTCAATAGTTGTTATTACATTGTTGGCTAGATGATGTGTTTGGAAAGAGAATGAAATGCAAACTTTAATCAGTGTAAAGGAGAGGACACTCAGCAGCTGGTTCCACATCTGTACTTTTGAGCACTATAGTGTGGGCCACCAGAACCACATTTTTTGGGTGCCACACACAGGTGCATCAGTGCATTTTTGGGGTGCCTCCCTGTGTAAAAATTGACAGCCAAAGGTGAATAGTCAAGAATATATTTTTTCTAAATAATGTCTTCATCTTGAAATCCCGCCCAAACAGACACTTGTACCCCACTTCCAAGCAATGTATCATGTTTTTATTTTTTTTATTTTTTATTTCTGTGTGATAACTATACCTTTTGTTTGATTCTCATAGGGGAGAGAAGACTGGGAGGAGAACACTCTAGGGAGCACAAGAAACCCACACCTTCTAAACAACCCCAACCTCACCAAGAACCCCAACCTGAGGATGTTGAGGAAGTTGAAGAGGTGGAAGAAGGAGAAGTGGAGGAAGGAGAAGTGGATGACGTGGTGGAACTGGTCACCACAACAGGTCAGTATCTGTCACCACAGCTTCAGGTAAGAGATGTAGGCCTGCAGAGTTATAATACTCTAGCGATACCTTCAACTAAGAGGGCCGCAGATTTAGTTTGGGCCCTGAAGACAGCTCCGCCAACCCCCGGCAATGTACTCGACCCCCTACTGGCACAGTTAGTTATGGCAGCTATATAATTCTTATACTGTATGATTAACTCAAACACCAAGGCAATAATGAAAGGGGTATCTAATTTACTTTAGATTTTGTGGTAAAAAAGGTTAACAGTGGTAACAGTTCACATGAAATAGATTGCAGAGCCCTGCAGCAATAAACACACTATGCATTAAATAAACAGTAAAGGTGCGCCGCGTGGGCGACAGTTAACTAGGCGCCCTGTGGCGCAGTAACTAAATGAACTAACTAGCTGGCCAGGCCTGGCTCAGATACCTAAAATTCAGTCTATAAGGGATGATGGTTTCTTCACCGGCAAGTCTTTAAAGGTGGTGCACATAACGAAATAACATTTGTAATCCAGTGGGAAGATTGTAATGGAATAAACACTTTACTGAAGAACCTCTGAGTTCAACTCTGATATGAATCTCCAGTGGGAGTATCAGATATAAACTTGTGGGCCACGGCAGTCTATAGGCACATCAGCAACAACAGTATATGGTCTGAGCATACGCTCGCTCACCCCTCCGGACGCGATCCCAGTCCGGGAACTTCCACCGACTGTGTCCTCACGCACAGTGTCTCCAGCGATCGGGTCCCCGATCCAACCAAGGCTGTAGATAAGCGAAGTCAGATGCCACCCAGGCTCGCAGTGGGGTGGAAGGCTCTTTGCTGCTGCGCTAGGCCTCAGGCTTCAGGCCTTGCACTCCGGCACATCCGAACAGGAGGACCAGTCACTGAAGTCTCGTGTCCCAAAGAGGCCGAGCCCAGCCTCGCCTCCTCCTTTTATAACCCCTCCCATGAGTCTCTGGGGTGGAAACATTGCCGAAAGGGATTCTGGGCAAGGTAGTCCCGGGAGTCTTAAAGGGGACCCCGCTACACACTCCCCCACTTAAATTCTTTGGTCCCCAAAGAAACTTTAGCATATACTGCGTACAACCTCAGACAACATTGCATAAGAGGTTGGCATAGGGAATTCCCACCAAAACCGAGGGGTTGGATTCCCTTGCCCACAGGTCACACTATCCTGAGTGGCTTGCCTAACTGTGCCAGAGAGTGAGTGGGGGTTGCCCTCTACTAAATGAACAGTGGAGGGATCCGGATTCTCTACACTCCTGGCAGTGACCACAGAATCTTCTGAACTCTCCCCCATTTGTGGGTAGGTCAACCTTCTGGGAGGCCTTATGACTCTGCGAGCCCTTTGTTCCCTTGGGGTTTCTGGCTCTGGCGCCACAGGCTCTTCCTCTGTAACAGGTTCAGGCGACACAGCAGGCTCTGTAACATCTGTCTCAGGAGCCGAGGGATACATAGAGTCTCTAGGATCCTGTTCAAGGCAAACATCACAAGTATCTTCCCAGTAATCCGATGAAGGACTAGATGGGATGAATTCAGCGGCTTCTGCATTCAGTTGTCCATCTATAGTGTCTTCAGTAGTTGGAAGATCTATAGCAGAAGTTCCTTGAGTTTGGGAAGGCCACAGCCAGTCAAGCTCTCTCTCTTCATCTCCACTGAGTTCAGAAGCTTCTGTATCTTCAATCCGAGAGGTCTGGGACCGAGTGTTTGGCCTGGCGGTATCCAGAATAGAAACTGGTTCAGGGGAGTCCCTCACTGGAGGTATCCTGACCGCTTCAGCAAGTGGGAGCAGGTGGTTTCGATGCCCCGTCTTCAGTGGGCCTACCTTTCCTTCTGGCTTCAACTTGTAGACAGGTAGGCCCGGCAACTTCCTACAGATGACATAGGGTTCAGATCTCCATCTGTCGGCAAGTTTGTGTTTTCCAGGGACCCCCAGATTGCGTAGCAGTACTCGGTCCCCGGGCTGCAGGTCTTGTACCCGGACCTTCAAGTCGAAGTTTATTTTGTTTTGGGCACCCCTTTGATCTGAGGCCGCTTGAGCTTGTTCATAAGCTACTTTCAGGCTGTGTCTGAGCCTGTCCACATATCCTTTGTGGGATGTGGCTGAGGAATGGTCTAAAGAAGTGCCAAAGGCCAGGTCCACAGGCAACCTCGCTTCTCTCCCAAACATGAGTCGATATGGGGAGTAACCCGTAGCATCACTGGTGGTGCAGTTGTAAACGTGTACTATAGCTGCTATGTGTTTGCTCCAATGTTGTTTCTTCTCACTTTCCAGAGTCCCCAACATGTTGAGCAGGGTTCGGTTAAACCTCTCCGGCTGAGCATCTCCCTGTGGGTGGTAAGGTGTGGTTCGAGTTTTCTTGATTCCTAACGAATCCAGGAGTTTTCGGATCCGTCGACTCTCAAAGTCCCTTCCTTGATCTGAATGAAGTCGCTGGGGCAGCCCATAATGGACAAAATACTTCTCCATAAGTACCTTGGCTACTGTGGAAGCCTTCTGGTCTTTGGTTGGAAAAGCCTGGGCATACCGGGTGAAATGATCGGTTATTACCAGAACATTTCCTAGTCCACTCAGATCGGGTTTGAGGCAGAGGAAATCAATGCATACCAGATCCATTGGGCCTTGACTTTGTAGATGGCCCATTGGGGCAGCTTGATGGGGTAAAGTCTTCCTCTGGATGCAGCGTGCACATGAATGACAGTACTCTTCCACTTCTGCCCTCATGCAGGGCCAATAGAACCGACTCCTGACAAGTTGAAAGGTCCTTTCCGACCCTAGGTGGCCATGATTGTCATGTAGGGCAATCAGAAAAGTCTCTCTGTGTTTTTCCGGAAGAAACAATTGCCATTTATCTTCCAGGTCATCAGAGGGGCCCCTTCGGTAGACCACTCCCTGATGTACCTGTAACCTGTCCCACTCTTTCCTCAACAGGTGAGCTTCCTTTGAGGAGTGGCTCAGAAGTCTGTTTGGATCCTGATTCTCCAGGGCTTCCAGAACTAATTTCCCCATGGGGTCCTCTAATTGGTCACATCTTAGCTCCTTCTTGGACAGCTTTGGCAGATGGTCTTCCTCCAGTTGAGTTACTCCACAGTATTGTTTGGGGACTCCTACCATGGTAACTCCTATCTCTTCCGCCCTTGAGCCCCCTCTGGCTTGTAATTCAGCCCCTTGACAAAGGGCCCGCACCCCGTCTGGTGCCACTTGAGTCCAGTCTTCCATGTCACGGGTGAGACCATGAGATCTTCTGGACAGAGCGTCTGCATCTCGATTCCCAATCCCTGGCCTGTACTTTAGGCTGAAATTGAATCCAGACAATGCGGCCAACCACCTGTGTCCAGTGGCGTCCAGCTTTGCTGTAGTGAATAGGTAGGTAATGGGGTTGTTGTCGGTCTTCACAGTGAACTCCGCCCCATACAGGTAGTCTTTGAGCTTGTCTACTACCGCCCACTTAAGGGCTAGGAACTCCAGCTTGTGAGTGGGGTAGTTTTTCTCAGAGGGGGTCAGGCTCCTGCTCACGTAGGCAACAGGCCATTGTTGCCCTTCGTGTTCTTGATAAAGTACTCCTCCCAGACCGTCATGACTAGCATCTACGTGTAGTTCATAGGGTTTGGTTGGGTCTGCGTAGGCCAAGACTGGAGCAGTGGTTAGGCTCTTCTTCAACGCCTGGAAGGCCTCTTCACACTTCTGGTTCCACTGATCTCTGACTGACTCTCCCGACTTCCTGGGCCCTGAGTCGTCCTCTTCTCCCTCAATCTTGAGTAGTTCATTCAATGGTCTAGCAATTCGAGCAAATCCTTCCACAAACCTCCTGTAATAGGAGCAGAACCCTAAGAAGGATCTGAGTTCTGTTACTGTGGTGGGTCGTGGCCAGGAGGTAACTGCCTCCAATTTCTCAGGGTCTGTGGCCACCCCTTCTTCAGACACTATGTGCCCCAGATAGTTCACAGAAGACTGGTAGAACCGACACTTCTCAGGCGAAAGCTTGAGTCCCTCCTCACTGAGTCTCCTCAACACTTTTTCCAGCCTCTCCACGTGTTCCTCCAAGGTTCTCCCAAAGACAATGACATCGTCCAGGTATACAAGGACTTCAATAAGGTTCATGTCTCCTACAGTCTTCTCCATGAGACGTTGGAAGGTAGCAGGAGCTCCAGACAGTCCCTGGGGCATTCGATCAAACTCAAAGAACCCCACTGGGGTTATGAAGGCTGTCTTCTCTTTGTCTTCTGGATGCATAGGGATCTGATAGTATCCACTCTTGAGATCCATAACGCTGAACCACTTGGCTCCAGACAAACTCTGTAAAGCGTCCTCTATCCTCGGAGTGGTGTACTGGTCGGGTATGGTTCTCCTGTTGAGAGTCCTGTAGTCTATACAGAGCCTCAATGACCCATTCTTCTTCCTGACCACCACTATCGGGGAGGCATAGGGGCTTCTAGACTCCCGTATCACACCAGTCCTCTTGAGTTCTGCAAGTTGTTCCCTTAGATCCTCCAGATCTGCTAGTGGGACCCACCTGACCCTCTCTCTGAAGGGCTTATCTTCTTGGAGGCGGATCCGATGGGTGGCACTCCTTGCACACCCCACATCGAACTCATCTTTGGAGAAGATCTTCTCCCATCTGGTCAACTGGGCCTTGGCTCTCTCTTTCCAAGTCCTGGGCAGATTCGGGTTTTCCATGGATAGCTTCTCCCAAGCATCTCCTCCTTCACCCGTCCCCTTGACTTCTGACCGGGTAACAGGGGCAGCAGGGCTCACCTGGCCCAGCAGCATCCTAGCTGGGATTTCCATGGGGCCATCTGTATTGTTCCTAACACTCACCGGAACTCTACAATGGGCCTTCTTCAGGGCCTTCAGTGGAATCACTTCTGGTATCACTTCCAGGCCAGGGAACTCTTCCCTTGGGTAGGACTCCAACATGACAAAAGGTCCAGGCTGCTCCCAAGTAAGCTTCACAGTGGCTCTGAGACAGGTTACTTCACCGGGCTGCAACACTACCCCTTCTCTTCCAAGTCTCCACACCTTCCCTATCCCTTCTCTAGGGGTCTTCTGCTCTAGGACCAGCCGTTGGTAAGCCGTTTTCAGCATGGGGTGGATCTTGGTGGCCGCTTGCCCCTTTTCTTCCACTAGATGGGTCAAGAGTCTTCGGACCAGGTCCGTGTTTGTCCCTATTATAAGGGAACTCTTGTTGGCTCCTGGCGGTCGAGGGCACACAACTGCCAGGGTGTCAAACACTTCGGCCTTCCCCGCCACGGATTGGTCAAAAGTCATTTTGACGGGCAGATAGCCATCGTAGGGGAAACTCTGGGTTCCAATCCCACATATTTCCAGTTCCTCTATCTTCTGGATGGGCAGGTGACTCTAGTGTTTATCGTAGAAATCCCAGTATAATAGGGTCACTTGTGCCCCAGTGTCCAGGATCGCTCTGGTGTAGACTCCCTCCACTTGAATGGGCACTATAGGAGATGGGCCTACCAGCTTCTCCGGATATGGCCTGGCAGGGGTCGCCTTCTTCTGGCCCTTCCCTTTCGGACTCTCTCTCGTCCAATTCCCTTTGGACTTCAATCTTTCTTGAGCCTGGTATGTATTGATTTCCCTCCTTTCAATGGGTGTACGGACCCGCTGAGGGATATTATTGTTTTTCTTAGGTGTGCATTCCCTCTGGGGAACGCTGTGCCTTTCTGAGGTGTCTTGCCCCCTTTCTCTGAGGTGTATCTCTGTTGAGGAATATTGTGTTTCCTCTGAGGTGTTTTATTTCCTCTCTTCTTCTGCTTCGCATTCAGCTTGGAGCTCACTGAAGGTGATGGGCACCCGGTTGACTCCTTCACCGGGGCCCTCTGAAGTTTCCCGCCGGCTTGCGGTTGTCCGTTTTCTTCTTCTTGGGACTGGAACATGTAGCTGCAATATGGCCAATTCCTCCACAGTTAAAGAAGACTATATCTCCCCATTCTTGTAAAGATGCGGGTGCTGAGGCAATTCGGAATAATTCCTTCCTTGGTACTTCTCTCTTGTGATACTCTGGGTCTTTTGCCATCAGAGAGGTCAACATCTCTAACACCTTGGACATTTGAGATTTTAGAGTGTCTACCTCTGAGTCTCTTTCAGGGGTCATCACTGGATTGACTAGCACCTGTGCAGGGACAACATTTGTCTTAATCATTTGCTGGTCCTGTTGTAGTGCCTCCTCATCTCTGATGATTTTTATCAAGTCAGCATAAGTCAGTAACGCTCCTCCTCCCGAGGTTTTCAGGTGCAGCCAGATTGGATCCGAGCGTAACGCTCCCTTTAAGACTTGCTTCATTCTTGCCGCATCTGTATCTTGGGGCTTCATTCCCTTCTTCAACACAATCTTGCACAACAACCTGTTCAGTCTCCTAACATACTCTGAAAGTTTCTCCCTTGGCTGTTGGAAAGTGTGTTCTAATTGGTAGACCATCTCTGTCACCTTTTTCAATTGACCAAACTCTTCCTGTTGCATGGCTAGACAGTCTTGAGCCGTGCAATCTGCATTCCCAAACCGAAAGCTTTTCACTGCTTCTGCTGCTGCGCCTTCGAGACTCTCTATTACTCGTTGCCTCTTCTGCGCTTCAGGCACCTCCCATGCCTCTACTGCTTGTAATGCCTGCTCCACCCAGGTATCAAAATCTTCTTCCCCTGCAGGGACAGGGAGCTTCCCTGAGAATGTTTTCAGTCTCCGGTAGCTAGTCTCCACACGCACTGTGTTTGTCTTCTGACATTTGATTAGTAGATCCCCTATTGCCTTTATCAGTTCTGGTGATATAGCAGTGGCAGGTGTGGGTGCTACCGGGGGTGTCACCCCACCTCCTCTTTCTGGTGAGGTACGGGCCGCAGCCTGCGGTGATCCCATCTGTGTTGGTTCCTTCTTTATAGCTACTGCGGGCGCCAACCTATAGGTTCTATTGTCTGGCCTCTTTACACACTTGTACTTGCAAGCCTCTGGTATCCCGTCTCCGTATTCCACCAGTGCATACTGATATGAAGTGTCTGGGTCTGATTTTATATCTATCACCCATGGTGTGCGATCTGGGGACACTAACTTCATTAAGTCCTCTACCATGTCAGTCTTCCATTCCTCCCCTGGGAGACTGATGACTATCGAGTTATTCGGCTCTGCCCTAGAGGTTTTGCACCACTCTTCTATCGCTTGTGGGTCCATGCCGGCACCTCTGGCGTTTAATTGCTGTATCAGGATCCCGGACGAGAACCCCACGTGTAGCGATACCTTCAACTAAGAGGGCCGCAGGTTTAGTTTGGGCCCTGAAGACAGCTCCGCCAATCCCCGGCAATGTACTCGACCCCCTACTGGCACAGTTAGTTATGGCAGCTATATAATTCTTATACTGTATGATTAACTCAAACACCAAGGCAATAATGAAAGGGGTATCTAATTTACTTTAGATTTTGTGGTAAAAAAGGTTAACAGTGGTAACAGTTGACATGAAATAGATTGCAGAGCCCTGCAGCAATAAACACACTATGCATTAAATAAACAGTAAAGGTGCGCCGCGTGGGCGACCGTTAACTAGGCGCCCTGTGGCGAAGTAACTAAATGAACTAACTAGCTGGCCAGGCCTGGCTCAGATACCTAAAATTCAGTCTATAAGGGATGATGGTTTCTTCACCGGCAAGTCTTTAAAGGTGGTGCACATAACGAAATAACATTTGTAATCCAGTGGGAAGATTGTAATGGAATAAACACTTTACTGAAGAACCTCTGAGTTCAACTCTGATATGAATCTCCAGTGGGAGTATCAGATATAAACTTGTGGGCCACGGCAGTCTATAGGCACATCAGCAACAACAGTATATGGTCTGAGCATACGCTCGCTCACCCCTCCGGACGCGATCCCAGTCCGGGAACTTCCACCGACTGTGTCCTCACGCACAGTGTCTCCAGCGATCGGGTCCCCGATCCAACCAAGGCTGTAGATAAGCAAAGTCAGATGCCACCCAGGCTCGCAGTGGGGTGGAAGGCTCTTTGGTGCTGCGCAAGGCCTCAGGCTTCAGGCCTTGCACTCCGGCACATCCGCACAGGAGGACCAGTCACTGAAGTCTCGTGTCCCAAAGAGGCCGAGCCCAGCCTCGCCTCCTCCTTTTATAACCCCTCCCATGAGTCTCTGGGGTGGAAACATTGCCGAAAGGGATTCTGGGCAAGGTAGTCCCGGGAGTCTTAAAGGGGACCCCGCTACAATACCTTTTTGTATTTTTTATAGGGGATGAAAATGTTGTGGTGAAAGAAAGTACGCGTTTCCCTGCTGACAGTGCCCTACGAATCATACAGCAAGTGATGGAATGTAGTACAGAACTGGACAGAATTAAGCAAAGAATTAATGTGATGGATCAAACCTTTAAGGACATCCTAGATGTTTTGGGGAGAATTGAATAAGGCAACAAAACCCCCATTTTTTGTTTGAGATTGTTCTTCCCCATTTTTTAAGCTTTTAGACAATCAATCAAGCCAAAATTTGAATATACACACAGTGTGTCAACCTGTGCCATCTGCCATCAGGGGATATCCCTGTACGGGTTTTGGGGGTGCAACCCCTTCCTCGTATCTCAAGTAGGTGAAATGAAGAAGGGGTTGCACCCCCAAAACACGTCCATTGATCACCCCTGATGGCAGATAGCACATGTTGACAATAGGGATCAGGAGTCTAAAATCCCAATTGAAAATGACTTCAAATTGTGTGCATATTCAAATTTTGGCTTGGCCACGGGTGCCAATACCCCATATTAGGACAGCCAGATAGAGACATATTTTGTGTAATTGAATGTCTCATATTGCCAAGAGGTATCCAATGTTGTAGTTTGTTGAATGCTACTGATGGTTTTGTATTTTATTTAAAAAAAAGAAAGGCCGGTTTCTGGTCAGCCAAAAAATAATATATACATACTGTTCTATTTACCATGTGTGTGAATGTGCACAGAGGAAAAAAGTGTAGCTTCTTTTTCAAATACGCTATAACCTTATTTGTGTATTTTTTTGGTGTTACTAGTGAAATGGTTGGTATTTACTAAAGGAAAATACACTTGGCAAGACAAACTAGGAGACAGGAAAAAAAAAAAGTTTAAAGATTTAATCAGATTTTTATTTTGGTCTTTCTCAAAGCATATTTAGACATGGCCTGGCATAGGAATTGCCCCCCCCCCCCTACCCGTGAAATATTCCAGATATTTCTGACGAACCTCACGGGCATTTTGGGGGGGCAAGCCAGAACGGCCAGATTCTAGGCTCGCAAGGGTATTGCCAGATGAAAGTCCTGCCTCAGGCAATATTGAGGCCATATAATTTGGTGATTTCCGGATCAGAAAGTTACGGTATGTAGCACACAGCAGCAGAAAACAACATAGTTAATCTTGTACTCCGCCAAGTGAATTGGAGTCATGAAAAGGCGGAACCGGCTGGCCATTATCCCAAAGGCATTTTCTACAACTCCTCGTGCCCTGGCCAGCCGGTAGTTGAACACCCTCTTCTCCGGGGTGAGGATCCTCTGGGGAAATGGCCTCATGAGATGCGGTCCCAGTCCGAAGGCTTCATCAGCCAAAAACACAAAGGAGAGTCCTTCAACATTCCCTGCATCCGGTGACAATGCAAGGTCATCACTCTGGAGACGGAGGGCAAACTCCGTCTGGCTGAAGGATCCCCCATCGGACATCCGGCCATTCTTCCCCACATCCACATAGAGGAATTCATACCGTGCTGACATCACCGCCATCAGCACAATGCTATGAAACCCCTTGTAGTTGAAGAAGTAGGACCCAGAACGGGGTGGCGGCACGATGTGGACGTGCTTCCCGTCAATGGCTCCACCGCAGTTGGGGAAGTCCCACCGCGTGGCAAACTCCGATGCCACAGTCTGCCATTCCTGTGGCGTGGAAGGAAGCTGTGGAGTCAAACAAGATAAAAAAATATTAGTACTTTTGCACATAACATTGCAAGCAGATTATACTAAAATACATTCTAGCCCAACATCAATCTAAGTTTCCGTATAATGTGTTTGTAAAAAGTATAACAGAAGGCTCAAGTATCATATTCATCACCCCCTCTGATGGTCCATTATAATCAAATTTGGGGGGGGGGGGGCTAGATGTGTTTGGCCACAGGATAGCATTGCAGTGGCGGTGCGTCCAGAGTGGGCGCTGGAGCGCTGCCCCCTCTCTCCTGCGCCCGTCACTCAGAACAATACATAGGTTCATGCCTTGCATTAACCTATGTATTGTCAATGCCGCCCACTATTCAGGTGGATGGCCCCCTGTTGAGCGACGGCCATATGAATAACAGCGGCAGTTTTTTTGTGGAAATTGCCTATCAGAGCCAGCGGGTCAAATAGCCTTGGCGATTACAGCCTGAGGGATGTAATTGGCTTCATAAAAGTTAACCAGGGGACGCGGGGGGGGGGGGTGCATTCCTTGGGTAAACACTGACAGGCTCCTCTGCCAATCATGTTCACCAAGTCTGTTTAACGGTAACCTGATTGGCTGATGCAACATCGAGGGCAGGAGAAGACATCAAGGAGAGAAGAAGGATGGCGCTGACCAGAAGAAGGTAAGTGCAGGGCTGGGGGTGAACTGGCTGCATTGGAGGGGGAAAACTGGCTGCATTGGAGGGGGCAAACTGGCTGCATTGGAGGGGGCAAACTGGCTGCATTGGAGGGGGCAACTGGTGGCGTTTAATAGGCACAGTCGCAAAAATGGAGGAAGTTTCTAGATAAAATTTTGGGGTGTCCCCCCAAACATTTTGAGCAGCAGTCGCCACTGCTGGAAAGGTTAGTGAAGTGAAATATGCATGGAGGAGAAAAAAGAGGCATTTCTAAACTTCCGGCATGCATGAGGACAAAGGGGACATTCTCAGCATATTACAATCACGGTAATTAGTGAAGGATGAAAGAAATACAATACATTATCATACATGAAATACATAAAATGTGATGTTAATGGAAAAAACTTACCCTAATATAGTCCTCCTGCAGGACTTGGATAATGGCAGAACAGGTGTCTGGGATTATGAGGCCCAGAGCCTGGGGGGAGATGCCTGTCGTGAACTTCAAGTCCTGCAGACTTCTCCCTGTCGCCAGGTAACGTAAGGTGGCGATGAGCCTCTGCTCAGCACTGATGGCTTCCCGCATAACGGTGTCCTGCCTGGTAATATAGGGGGACACCAAAGCCAAAAGATGCTGAAAAACGGGGTCAGACATCCGCAGAAAATTCCTGTAGTCCTCAGGATTATTCTCCACGATCTCCCGCAGCAGAGGCATATGGCAGAATTGGTCCCGTTGGAGCAACCAATTCTTGGTCCATGAACTCCTCCTCACCCCGTTCATGGACTCGTCTTGGTCCAAAACAAGCAGATCAACACCAAGCGCCCGCACAGCACAAACTCGATGACGAGAACGTACCCGCGACATGGCTAGGAAACGGTCGTCTGATCAGAACGTACTAAACAGAACGCACTTTAGAACAGCAAGGCCTATGAAGAACAAACTGAAATTCAGAAACGAACGGGCAAGAACGCACTGTAAAACAGATACGACCTGCCTACACGCCCTGAAAGACAAGATACGAACCCACAAGCACAAACTGAACCGCAGAAAACTAACTGAAAGCACGAAGACTGAAAAGCGCGAATCGTCTCTTCCCAAACTTTTACTTCACACGCGGCAACACGAGATCAGCAAAAACAGCCCAAGGGGTGGCGCTAGTGAAATCGATCTTCCCCTTTATACTGCCGTCGTACGTGCTGGACGTGACCGCGCAGAACAACGACGAGATTTGGAATTGTCAGTGTGTACGCATAGAAAGTTTGACGAGAAACTCGTCAAGGTTGACAAGAATCTCGTCGAGAAAAACGACGTGTTTTTAACTACGAGAAACTCAGTCGTGTGTACGAGGCTTCAGACGCGGTACCGGCGTTTAGCCACATTTGAGTTTAGAAGCGTTTTTAAAGGTGACCTCTTTTTTTACATTGATAAACTCAAAAATTATGGCAAATGAGGAAAAACCATTCAATATATATATATATATATATATATATATATATATATATAAAAAATAAGGAAATTGCTTCCATTGCATTGTGGACAATCCACAACTTGGGGCAGGTGACGTGGCAAGTGTACAATCCACAACTTGGGGCAGGCGACGTGGCAAGTGGACAATCCACAACTTGGTGCAAGTGATGTGGCAAGTGACCCGCTAAATACAACTACACTGCTGCTCTCTCAGCTGCTGATACTCACTCTGGTCTCACAAAATAGCTGCAATCGTTAATAATACTGTTTTTGGAGCTTAGGGCGGCTCCTTATGATGTTTCCTAACTAAACGCATATAGACGCAAATGTGGTAAAACGTGGCATGCAAACGCCACAAAGCGCGCCTTTCTAAACGCCGCTTTCAACCTTAGTTCTGAACACTTTGCACCAGCGTCCCGTGTACATGGGGCATAAAAACGCCTATGCCATTTACAGCTCAAAAAACGCCATGGTGGCCATGAGGCCATAGGCTAACATGGAGAGACGTTTTTAAGCTGCAAAAAACGCTCAAACAAGCGGCTGGAAAAACGTCCGTGTACATGTAGCCTTATATTAACCACTTTCTTACTGGCCACTTAAACCCCCTTCCTGCCCAGACCAATTTTCAAATTTCAGCGCTGATGCACTTTCAATGACAATTGCGCGCTCATACAACACTGTAACCCAATGAAAATGTATTATTTTTTGGCACACAAATAGAGCTTTCTTTTGGTGCTATTTGATCACCTCTTCGTTTTGTTTTTTTCTATAAATACAAAAGACCGACTGAAAAAAAAAAAATTGGATATTTTAACCACTTCAGCACTGGGCCTATTCTGGCACTTCTCTCCTACATGTAAAAATCATAAATTTTGGGCTAGAAAATGACTTCAAAACCCCAAACATTATATATGTGTTTTTAGCAGACACCCTAGGGAATAAAATGGCGGTCATTGCAAATTTTTAGCTCGCTCGGTATTTGCGCAATAAATTTTCAAACGCCTTTTTTAAAAAATAAAAATGGTTTCATGAATTAAAAAAAAATTACAAAACAGTAAAGTTAGCCCAATTTTTTGGGATAATGTGAAAGATGTTGTTATGCTGAGTAAATAGATACCTAACATGTCACGCTTTAAAATTGCGGACACTCATGGAATGACACCAAACTTCAGTACTTAAAAATCTCCCTAGGCGATGCTTTCTAAATTTTTACACGTTACCATTTTCGCATTACAGAGGAGGTCTAGTGCTAGAATTCTTGCACTCGTTCTAACGCACGCAGCAATACCTCACATGTGTGCTTTGAACAGCGTTTACATATGTGGGCGGGACTTAGGTGTGTGTTCGCTTCTGAGCGCGAGCTACCGGGGACACGGGTGTTTTTTTTTTTTGTTTGTGTTTTTTTTTGTTTGTTTTTTACTTTTTTGTATTTCTTACTCTTTTTTTTACTTTTTAGTTTTCTTTCTCGTACATCACGGGACACAGAGCGACATAGTCATTACTAATGGGTTATATAGATACCGTCAGGTGCTGGCACTGGCAACTTCCAAAACCGGAAGTACCCTCCCCTATATAAGCCCCTCCCATCCGGGAGCACCTCAGTTTTTTGCCAGTGTCTAAGGTGTTGGCCAAGAAGAAACATGTGTTTTTCACTGAGCTTGCGTACAGGTTCTTTTGGGCCTCAGTAAGCTATTCCGGATCCGACCAAAAAAGCTTCATAGCTAAACGGTCGGTACCCGGGCCTTGCAGAGAAGAGCAAGGTTTTGCCTGTAATGCTTCTCTTAGGAGAGCTGGACCCTGGGATCCAGAGCTCTGGTCATACCCACGACCAAGATGTTTTCTGTGCAGGGTGCTATACAGGTCCAGGGGAGTGGAATCCTTGGGAACCCGGTCCCTGAAGGTTTGATTACAATGCCTGCCGTGATAGGTGAAGTTTGGGCTTTTGTGGACCAAACAAAGTCCTGCGGCGGGGAACAGGTAAGTGGGGGCCCCCAGGAACTTGGTTCTATTGGGGGACCCCCAAGCCTAATTTGTCTTTCTGTCTGTTACCTAATGGTATTCCCGCAAAATTCTGTGCATGCCTGTAACTACTAAAAAAAATGTAATAATTTTTAATGGTGGTCAAGAAAAAAAAAAAAAAAATTTTTTTATATATATTTAATATATTAGACTGCGGTACCTGTGTTTGTCCACTAGAGGCCGCTGTGGAATGTTTTCTTGTCATGTGGACTAGCTTCTTCTCAGCAGAGCAAAGTCCAGGCAGATGGTGAGTTCTCTTATAGGAAACTGCTTCCTCTGCCATGTTGCAGTGCTCGTCCATCCCCCGGCCTGCGGCAAAGAGGGGCCCTGGCTCCTGTCCCTTGTTACCATATTTGAAATTAGCGCCGAAGGCGCACGTGCCCGCGCGCGTGCACGCGCCTCTATATATAGAGGTGAGCCGGGAAAGGGGGCGGAGCCTGGGGGATGACGCTCTGTGCGCGCCGCAGCGCTTCTGCGCATGTGCGGGCGTCCCAGCAGTTTAAACAATATTGTAGTGAGCTGGCTATGAAGTACAGAGACAGAGCTGGCAACATTTAAAGGCATACAGCAAGCGGTTGATACAGGCATCCCCTAGAAAGGCACATTAGTAGACACCAACTGTGATATAGCAGCAATTGTGCTAGACTATTCTCAGTAAAAGTGGTGTATTACGGCTGGAATACCTCAGCTTTAGGCTTAGGAATATGCCGTCCAGAAGCTCCGGAACTGAATCTTCCAGGAAGCGAAGGGGGTCTCATCGGGCTCGGAGGATCTTGGGCATACTCCTGCTGCACCAGTCTCCCCTGAAGTTCAGAGGTAAGTGACCGTAGAGACCCCGCAGGGTACTTGGTACTGTGGCTGTCCTCAGTTCACCTGCTCCTGTGTATGTAACAGAGGAGGTTTTTTCCTCAGCTCTGGGAGGATTAGAGAGAGATTGTCAACATTTATCGCTGCCTCCCTGTCAGGGAAAGCACGCCCGATCTCCGTCTCCTCCTTCAGAGTGCCTGTTAGCAGAGCAACAGTCCCATACAGGGATCGACCTGCCTGAAGGGGATCAGGATGAGGTTGATTCTGTTATAGAGGAATCAACAGTGGGGGAACCTTTTCTCAGCATCTTAAGCTGAAAGATTATGGGTTCAGTCTCTGACTAACATGGTCCGATCAGCATTTAAAAATGCACCTTGCGGAACCATCAACCACTACTGTATCCTCGTTGGGGTCGCTAGAAGCCCCCAGACTGTTTGTTCTTTTCCACTTCACCCTTTACTGAAAGGGCTCATTTACCAGGATTGGGAACGTCCTGAGAAAATATTTATTCCCCCAAGAGATTTCCGGTGGTCTATCCCATGGAGGATAAGTTCATCAAAAAAAAAAAAAAAAAAAAATGGAAGGTCCCTACAGTGGACGCAGCCATCTCTTGTATGTATAAATCACTAACATGTCCAGTGGATAATGTCCAAATGTTCAAGAACCCAATAGATAAAAGATTGGAGTCCTTATGAAAATCTGCTTGGTGATACAACCAGCAGTAGCAGCTATTGGGGTCTGCTAAGCAGTGAAGGATCAGTTGAAACAGGTCTTGAGGGACTTGACAGATCAGCAGGCTTTGCCCTAGCTGATCTACCTAGAGCCTTAGGCTTTGCGGTTGACGCCATAGAGGATTCAGTCCATCAGGCCTCCCGCCTTACGCTGTCTATAGTACATATGCGTAGGCTCCTATGGCTCAAAAACTGGTCTGCTGAAGCTCCCTGTAAAGAATGGCTGGTTAGCGTCCCATTTCATGGTGAACGCTTATTCAGGGAAAACCTGGACAAATATATCCAGAAAATTTCCAGCGGTAAAAATACGCTCTTGCCGGTTAAAAGCAGAGTTAGAGGTCCCTCTTTAAGAGGCCTGCTTCTCCAGTCCCTGGGGCATCGGCTGTGTAACAGTTCCGACGGCCTCCTCGGTCAAATCCCGGGGGTAAAAAACAGGGACAGTAGCAGGGTAATGAGAAACCCTGGGTCAGGGGAGGTACAAAACCTCCCCCAAAGTTAAATTCATTGAAGCCCCCACTCAGTCGGGTGGGGGGAGGACTCCAGTTGTTCGCAAGAGACCTGGCGGGACACGATCAAGACAGATAGGTGCTCTCCGCAGTAGGTTTGGGATACAGTTTGGAGTTAAAAGACTCTCCTCCTTCCCATTTTTGAGGTCAAACGTGCCAAGGGATCCCCGGAAGAGAGAGTCCCTCCTGTTGGCACTAGAACAACTATTGCTCCAAGGAGTAATTATGGAGGTTCCCCTGGAAGAATGAGGGTTCGGGTTTTACTCAAACCTCTTTACAGTCCCGAAGCAAACGCGGACGGGAGGCCCATATTAATTCTAAAAGGGCTATACAAATTCCTGTATATCAGGACTTTCCGATGGAGTCGATCCGATCGGTGGCCACTGCCCTACAAGGGGAGGATTGGTTAGCCACGATCGACATCAAAGATGCTTATTTGCACATTCCCATCTTTCCAGTCCACCAAAAATTTCTACGCTTTGCAGTAGAAGGGCGCCATTTTCAGTTCAGAGCCTTACCCTTCGGTTTGGCCACAGCACCACGAGTGTTTACAAAAATTCTGGCCCTTTATTGGCCAATCTAAGAACACAAGGTGTAATGATAATGGCATATCTGGATGACTTGTTGCTGATAGACCACTCAGTGAAAAAACTAGACGTGGTCGTTCACAAGACGATCAAGTATCTGGAATCTCACGGTTGGATTATCAACCGAGACAAGTCAGCCCTAAAAACCAGTCAAAAGTCTGGAATACTTGGGGCTAAGGTTGGATTCAGGCCAGAGAAAAATATTCTTGCCTCGAGGAAAGGTGTTGTCTTTGAAAGATTTGATCCACTTAGTGGGTACAAAAAAGACAGCCGTCCATACGCCTGTATATGAGGCTGCTGGGAAAAATGGTGGCATCATTCGAAGCAGTACCCTACGGTCAATTCCATTCAAGGAATTTGCAAGGGGCCATACTGTCAGCCTGGAACAAAAAAGTTCAGGCCCTAGACTTACAATGTCCTTGTCCCCTTCCGTTCGCAAGAGCCTCCGTTGGTGGTTGGTTCCCCAGAATCTGGAAAAAAGGAAATCCTTCAGTCCGATTTCTTGGAAGGTGGTCACTACAGATGCCAGCCTTATAGGCTGGGGAGCAGTACTGGAGCAATAGTCTCTCCAGGGCAGATGGTCGGATGCAGAAAAGGCCCTGCCCATCAATCTCTTAGAGATACGAGCAGCCCGGTATGCCCTAGTAGCATGGACATCCAAACTCCAAGGGTCCCCTGTCAGAATTCAATCAGACAATGCCACAGCAGTGGCATATATCAATCATCAGGGGGGCACCAGGAGTCGTGCAGCCCAGAGGGAAGTAAATTACATCCTGAAATGGGCAGAAAAATATGTCCCAGCCATATCTGCGGTATTCATTCCAGGAGTGGAGAATTGGAAGGCGGACTTTCTAAGTCGCCAGCAATTAGGCCCAGAGGAAGGGTCCCTTCACCCCGAGGTTTTCTGGACAATATGTCAGCGGTGGGGAACATCGGATGTAGATCTTCTAGCATCCAGATTCAACGCAAAGGGGGACAGGTTTGTCTCTCGGACAAGGGATCCCCTAGCTTGCGGCTCGGATGCCCTAGTGTTCCCTTGGGATCAGTTCAAGCTGATATATGCATTCACACCGCCAATGGTTACCTCGATTACTCCGCAGAATCAGGGTAGAAAAGAAACCAGTGATTCCGGTGGCTCCAGCGTGGCCCCGAAGAGCGTGGTACGCGGAGATTGTAAAATTTCAGTGGGGAGTCCTTGGACTCTCCCACGTCGTCCGGCTTTCGCAAGGACCGATATACCACCCTTCCTTACCAGCCCTAGGTTTGACGGCCTGGCTATTGAAGCCCACATTCTAAAAAAGAGAGGGCTCTCTAATGCTGTGGTATCTACCATGATCAATGCCAGGAAGCCGGTATCCAGGCAGATCTACTATAGAATCTGGAAGGCGTACATCGCGTGGTGTGAGGCCAAGAAATGGCATCCACATAAGTACGTAATAGGTAGGATTCTGGACTTCCTACAGTGGGCTGTAGATAGGAAGCTTGCCTTGAGTACTATCAAGGGTCAGATTTCGGCCTTGTCAATATTTTTTCAAAGGCCCTTGGCTTCGCATTCACTAGTCAAAGCCTTTATACAAGGAGTGATGCGTATTAGTCCTCCGGTTAATATTCCCATATGTCCATGGGATCTAAACTTGGTTCTGTCGGTTCTACAGAAACAACCATTTGAACCATTACAGCATATTTCCTTGGTGCTTCTCACCAGGAAATTGATTTTTCTAGTAGCCATTTGTTCGGCTAAAAGAGTATCGGAATTAGCAGCTATGTCCTGTAAGGAGCCATATCTGGTTATCCATAAGGACAGAGTAGTGTTACGTCCTCATCCAGCCTTTCTTCCTAAGGTGGTATCGAGGTTTCATTTGAACCAAGATGTGGTTCTTCCTTCTTTTTTCCCCAAACCTACTTCGGTAGAGGAAAAGTTATTGCATTCTTTGGATGTAGTAAGAGCAGTTAAAGCTTATCTAAAAGCCACTGCTCAGATTCGCAGAACGGATACTTTGTTTATTCTGCCGGAAGGCCCCAGAAAGGGTCAGGCAGCGTCAAAGTCTACTTTAGCCAAGTGGATTCGACAGGTCATTATGCAAGCTTATGGCTTGAGAAGGAGACCACCTCCGTTCAAAGTTAGAGCGCACTCCACGAGAGCAGTTGGAACTTCATGGGCAGTGCATCACCAGGCCTCCCTGGCTCAAATCTGTAAGGCCGCAACATGGTCTTCGGTACACACGTTTACTAGGTCCTACCAGGTGGACGTTAGAAGTCAGGAGGATGTCGCCTTTGGGCGCAGTGTGTTGCAGGCCACAAAAGATCCTCATGTCTGATAGCGCTCAGCTTATATATGGTGTATCCCCCCCCTCATTTGGCATTGCTTTAGGACATCCCATTAGTAATGACTATGTCGCTCTGTGTCCCGTGATGTACGAGAAAGAAAATAGGATTTTTATAACAGCTTACCTGTAAAATCCTTTTCTTGGAGTACATCACGGGACACAGAGCTCCCGCCCCTCTTTAGGGACACTTATTGCTTTGCTACAAAACTGAGGTGCTCCCGGATGGGAGGGGCTTATATAGGGGAGGGTACTTCCGGTTTTGGAAGTTGCCAGTGCCAGCACCTGACGGTATCTATATAACCCATTAGTAATGACTATGTCGCTCTGTGTCCCGTGATGTACTCCAAGAAAAGGATTTTACAGGTAAGCTGTTATAAAAATCCTATTTTTTTGATCACTTTTATTCCTATTACAAGGGATGTAAACATCCCTTGTAATAGGAATCTATTGTGACAGGTCCTCTTTATGGAGAGATGCGGGGTCAATAAGACCCCACATCTCTCCTCCAGGCTGGAAAGCATGAGATTGGTCAAAAAAATTCACCGATCTCATGCTGACAGCCGAGATCACGGCTTTGTTTACATACGGGAACCCGGCGTGATGTCATAACGTCGCGCCTGGGCCTCCGACGGTCATAGAAATGACTGGTGACCATCTGGTCACCAGTCATCTCTATGCTTCCCATCCGGCGCCAGAAAATTCGTTCTCCGAGCCCCAGATGGCACGGGAGAGCCCGGAGAAGCACCGGATGGCGGCGGGGGGGAGGGGGGAACGTCCACTCCCGCCGCCTATAAGAACGATTAAGTGGCGGAACTGCCGCCATGATCGTTTTTATCGTGCACAGAATCGACGGCTGAAAAGAATGATATCTGAATGATGCCTGCAACTGCAGGCATCATTCAGATGTCACCGCACAAAGCCAAGGACGTCATTTGACGGTGGGCGGTAGGAAAGTTGTTAATATTTCCACAATTTATAAAAAAAGGTAATTTTTATCCTTCATTGATGAGACTGCACTGATGGGCACCGATAAGGTGGCAAGGGTGGGCACTGAGAGCTGGCATTGCTAGTTGACACTGGTGGGCATTGAGAAGTGGCACTGCTAGGTGGCAATGATAGTTGGCAGTGATGGGCACTGATAGGCAGCACTGCTAGGTGCCACTGATTGGCACCAGTGGTGGGCATTGATAGGTGGCACTGGCAGGGGCTACTGATTGTCACAGAATTGCCTCTTCCTCTTCGGGCCCGATGTCCCTTGCACATAAGCCGGTGATTGCCTTTTTTTATGCTCACGCTGTCAGCACAAGGAGAAAACAAAAACCATTACCCAGCTTTTGTTTACATCACGTGATCAGCTGTCATTGGCTGACAGCTGATCACATGGTAAGGGGCAGGGATCGGCCCCTTACTCGGATCTGTCATCACCCGAGTCTCAGTGACTCAGTGACCACAGCGCACGTGCGAAGGGGAGGACGTCTATTGACGGACTCCCGGCAATTGAGGACCGTGCTGTGGCCGTCGATCAGTTATAGAGCTGATCTCAAGTGATTAAAGAGGGTCTAAATAGGCCATTGACATGCATCACAATTCAACTTAGGAATGTGTCTTTGCAAAGTTAAACTAAATGAAATCCTTTCTTATTTTTGCTTTGAGATAGAGTGCAGAGGTATTACAAGTCTAGACAGTTTTTGGGGATGTCTGCACCCCTGATAGGGTGAAGACAACACCCAAAATTGGCCACTTTATCCTTCTAAATAATTCACTTCCTGTCACATAGCCACACAGGAAGTGAGGGGAAATCCCTACCAATGTCTTTCCTTGGGGACACACAGGTCAATCTAAATACTTTCCCCATTATGTACATTGCACTCCAGCATTTTGCGGGGTACACCCCAAATTATTAGGTATTTTGGACTTTGGGGTTTATTTACTAAAGGCAAATCTACTTTGCACTACAAGTGCACTTGCTGGATATCTGAGGGGGACATGCAAGCAAACAAAAAAAACACCATCTTTGCTTTTACATGATTGGATGTTACAATCACCAGTGATCCCTCAGATTTTCAGCAGCTACACTTTTACTGCAGAGTGGATTTGTCTTTACTAAACCCCAAACTACCCAATGATTTGGGGTGTACCCAACAAAGTGCTAGAGTGCAATTTGCTTAATGGGGACACTAGTTAGATTGATCTGTGTGTCCCCAAGAAAAGACATTGGTTTTACCTTCAGTTCCTGTTTAGCTGTGTGACAGGAAGTGAAGCCAATTTTACTAAAAGGGGACACAAAGCCCAATCTAAAAAAAGAAAAAGAAATAAAAAACAGGGTTTTTAACACTTACTTTGTTTCCCTCAAAATGCCCACAATTAGAATCGGATTGCCTTGAGCTATTTTTAAGTGCAGTGCTCTAAATCAGTGCTTCTCAAGTACCCCCAACAGGCCATGTTTGCAGGTTTTCCTTCATCCACACGTGCTTTAAATCACAGTCAATGGTTTTGAATTTTGGACAGCAATTCTCAATAAGATACATTCACAAAACATGTCCTGTTGGGGGTACTTGAGAACTGAGGCTGAGAACCACTGCAGTAAAAAGGAAAATTGAATATTTACCGCTCTGTATTTTTCATTTCCTGGTGATTATCCATGGTAGCACACAATACAATACATGTATATGCTAGCATGAAGGCACCAGGGTAGACAAATCACACCTGTTTTGTTTTGACATGCCAATGAGCTGTCACATTTGTTGCAAAGAAAACGCAAAACAAACCTCAAAACTTTGCATCAAATTTTATTGGTCAACAAAACAAAAGTGAAGCCAAAATAAAAAACATGGTCAATTTGAAACAGTTACAGACTCACAACATCTTGAGAAAGTTTTCGCAAAATAATGCAGCACAGACAATTAAATCAAAGTGAACAAACGACACACATTAACAACATCAAAATTATTTCAGGGGAACATTTCCCCCACACAAAAAAAATACAATCCACAAATTTAAAACAAACACCTGTTTTGTAAAGACATGACAAATAAAATACATGTGTTACGAACTCGATAAGGACACCAAAATGTACTTTTTGCCCCCCCCCCCACACACACTTGCCTCTTTTCAGGACAAGGAAGAGTATGCTATCTGCTAGCTTTATATAACATAGGTTTGTGTGCTAATGAGGCAATTGAAAACACATGCACAGTCCATGAAACACCCAAAATGCAAGTTCACCCAATGTAGAGACTGAACTTCAAAGTGGGTACACCTGTTAAGGATGTCCTTCAATTACTAACCCATAAAAACACTCTCTGAGCATGCTCAGAAATGTCCAGGTGCTGTTCACACACAAAAGGCACCACCAAAAAATCTAAGTCCCTGGGCATGCTCAGAAGAACTCAAATGCAGCTAGCAGAAAATAACCCCCCCCTGTCCAAAATTAAGCAGATCATCCAGCATGCTACAAAATTAGAGATGGGACAATCACCCCCCCCCCCCCCCCTACCAACAAATACCATTGCAGTCTATGGGAACTGACTTGTTAATTTTGCTAGTCCCCACTTGGCTGGCTTATCTTCTAGTTATTGGCCTTAAAATGGGGGTCCAGGTCCCACCCTAAGGGACATATATCAATGTCACCAATTTGGACAACACCAAAAACAAAACAAGGAGAAGTGCCTTTAAATATGCCAAATTGCTTAAGGGCCATTTCACACCACATGCAGTCCATTGCATTTTTTATGCATCAAAAATGCATGGAAAGTTGGTTATATGGTTCTAAATGGCAGTGTTTGTTCCAGTGCGTTCCAGTTCCACCAAAAAAGTAGAACATGCTGCATTTTACCTGCACTGGACTGTACTGGAACGCAGCAAAACGCATCATAAACGCACTGGAACGCACAGGAACACACCTAAATGCACCAAAAACGCACTGGAACACACTTGTCCTTATCTATGGTTAATAAAAAAGAGGGGTGAAAAAAAAAGCACTGGACTGCATCAAAAACGTATCAAAAATGCACCGGAACGCATCAAAAACGTGCATGCAAAAAAGCACCTGGAACGCATCCGGATTGCGTTTCTATGGTGTGAACTGGCCCTAGTTCACACCATAGAAACGCAGTCTGGATGCGTTCCAGGTGTTTTTCTGCATGCGCGTTTTTAACACGTTCCAGTGCATTTTTGATGTTTTTTCCCCCCTCTTTTCACTTAGGACAAGTGTGTTTCAGTGCGTCTTTGGTGCATTTAGGTGCGTTCCGGTGCATTCCAGTGCGTTTTTGGTACGTTCCGTTGCTTTTTTGATGTGTTTTACTGCGGTCCAGTACAGTTCTGTACCTAAAAAATGCAGCATGACCATTTTTTTTTCCTTTCTGAAACGCACTGGAACGGACTGCAGTGGTGTGAACTATGCCATTGGCATTAATGTGATCAATTTTCTTTGCGTTTTTCATGCATCAAAAAAACGCACTGCACTGCATCCGGTGTGAACTGGCCCTAAATATCATACCTGGAGGGTGTCTATAGTTTGCCTGTAAAGTAGCGCATGTTTTCCATGTTTAGAACAGTTCAAGAGCAAAATGACATTTCTAAAGTAAAATAATAGTCATTAAAATGTACTCGCGGCTGTAATGAATTGCTGGTTCCCGTCAATACAGATAAAAGTAATTGAACGTTTTTGAAAAAAAAAAATGCGTGGGGGTCCCCCAAATTCCATTACCAGGCCATTCAGGTCTGGAATGGATATTAAGGGGAACCCTGCCGCAAATTAAAAAAAAAATGCGTGCGGTTCCCCCCAAATATCCATACCAGGCCCTTCAGATCTGGTATGGATTTTAAGGGGAAGTCCACCCCAAATTTAAAAAAAAATGGCGTGGAGTACCCCCAAAAATCCACACCAGACCCTTATCCGAGCACGCAACCCGGCAGGTCGCAGGAAAAGCGCGGGGGACGAGAGAGCGGACCCCCCCTCCTGAACAGTACCAGGCCACATGCCCTCAACATGGGGAGGATGTCCCCATGTTGATGGGGACAAGGGCCTCATCCCCAAAACCCTTGCCCAGTGGTTGTGGGGGGTCTGCGGGCGGGGGGCTTATCGGAATCTGGAAGACCCCTTTAACAAACAGGACCCCCAGATCCCGCCCCCCCCGTGTGAAATGGTAATGGGGTACATTGTACCCCTACCATTTCACAAAGAAAGTGTCAAAAATGTAAAAAATTACAATAGCCGGTTTTTGACAATTCCTTTATTAATGTCTTCTCCTTTCTTCCATCTTCTTCTTCCATCTTCCTTCTTCTTCCATCTTCTTCTTCCATCTTCTTCTTCCTTATTCTTCTTCCATCTTCTTCTGTTCTCCATTCGGGTTTCTTCCTCCATCTTGTTCTTCATCTTCCTCTTCCTCTTTATCTTCATCTTCCTTCTTCTTTCGGTGTTCTCGTCCGCATCTTGCTCCGGCTTCTTCTTCCCTTCTTCTTTCTTCGGCCGCTCCGTTTGAATTGGAGGTTCCCGCTGTGTGACGCTTCAGTTCTCCTCTTGGTGTCAGAGGGGGGTGGGGCCACCGGGTGGCAGCGGACCAAGAGGAGAAATGAAGCGTCACACAGTGGGAACCTCCAATTCAAACGGAGCGGCCGAAGAAGAAGGGAAGAAGAAGCCGGAGCAAGATGCGGACGAGAACACCGAAAGAAGAAGGAAGATGAAGATGAAGATGGAGGAAGAAACCCGAATGGAGAACAGAAAAAGATGGAAGAAGAAGATGGAAGAAAGGAGAAGACATTAATAAAGGAATTGTCAAAAACCGGCTTTTGTCATTTTTTACATTTTTTACACTTTCTTTGTGAAATGGTAGGGGTACAATGTACCCCATTACCATTTCACACAGGGGGGGGGCGGGATCTGGGGGTCCCCTTTGTAAAAGGGGTCTTCCAGATTCCGATAAGCCCCCCGCCCGCAGACCCCCACAACCACCGGGCAAGGGTTGTGGGGATGAGGCCCTTGTCCCCATCAACATGGGGACATCCTCCCCATGTTGGCATGTGGCCTGGTACGGTTCAGGAGGGGGGGGGGGCGCTCTCTCGTCCCCCCTCTTTTCCTGCGGCCTGCCAGGTTGCGTGCTCGGATAAGGGTCTGGTGTGGATTTTTGGGGGTACTCCACGCTATTTTTTTAAAAAAAATTGGGGTGGAGTTCCCCTTAAAATCCATTCCAGATCTGAAGGACCTGGTATGGATATTTGGGGGAACCGCACGCATTTTTTTTTTAAATTTGCGGCAGAGTTCCCCTTAATATCCATTCCAGACCTGAAGGGCCTGGTAATGGAATTTGGGGGACCCCCAAGCTTTTTTTTTGTTTTTATCAATGACTTTCAATGACTTTTCTCTATATTGCCAGGAGCCGACAATTCATTATAGCCGCGGGTGCTTTTAAATGCCTTTTTTTTCCTTTAGAAATGTCATTTTGCTGGCGCACTGGGAAGTTCAGAGCTGCGCCTGTTCAACTTATGCAAATTGATTTACGTGACTTGACATTTACTAAGATTTTGCCGGCACAGTGTCTTGGCGCATTTGAACAAGTAAAATTCCCGCACTGAGCTCAAAAAAACTTCCCGCAGCTCTAATCGTACTTGCCGGCGCAGCAGGCTGGTTTTGAAAAAGTAACTTTCTCACTCTATTTTGGGCATATTAGTTATTTGGGCAGGTGTCACTACACTTCCTCACATCACCCCACATCACCCCATTATATTCGCACTTCCAGCTTCTTTATACAGTCATGCTTGAAATTGTTGGTACCCCAGAAATTTTTCCAGAAAATCAAGTATTTCTCACAGAAAAGTATTGCAGTAACACATGTTTTGCTATACACATGTTTATTCCCTTTGTGCGTATTGGAACAAATCAAAAAAAAGGGAGGAAAAAAAGCAAATTGGACATAATGTCACACAAAACTTCAAAAATGGGCTGCTCAAAATTCTTGGCCCCCTTTAAAAATTGTGGATAAATAAGATTGTTTCAAGCATGTGATGCTCCTTTAAACTCACCTGGGGCAAGTAAAAGGTGTGGGCAATATAAAAAAAACACCTGAAAGCAGATAAAAAGGAGAGAAGTTCACTTAGTCTTTGCATTGTGTGTCTGTGTGTGCCACACTAAGCATGGACAACAGAAAGAGAAAAAGAGAACTGTCTGAGGACTTGAGAACCAAAATTGTGAAAAAATATCAACAATCTCAAGGTTACAAGTCCATCTCCAGAGATCTAGATTTGCCTTTGTCCACAGTGCACAACATTATCAAGAAGTTTGCAACCCATGGCACTGTAGCTAATCTCTCTGGGCGTGGACGGAAGAGAAAAAATTGATGAAAGGTTGCAAACGCAGGATAGTCCGGATGGTGGATAAGCAGCCCCAAACAAGTTCCAAAAAAGTTCAAGCTGTCCTGCAGGCTCAGGGAACATCAGTGTCAGCGCAAACTATCCGTCGACATTTAAATGAAATGAAAGGCTATGGCAGGATACCCAGGAGGACCCCACTACTGACACAGAGACATAAAAAAGCAAGACTACAGTTTGCCAATATGTACTTGAGTAAGCCAAAATCCTTCTGGGAAAACGTCTTGTGGACAGATGAGACCAAGATAGAGCTTTTTGGTAAAGCACATCATTCTACTGTTTACCATAAACGGAATGAGGCCTACAAAGAAAAGAACACAGTACCTACTGAGAAATATGGTGGAGGTTCATTGAAGTTTTGGGGTTGTTTTGCTGACTCTGGCACTGGGTGCCTTGAATGTGTGCAAGGCATCATGAAATCTGGGGATTAATAAAGGATTTTGGGTCGCACTGTAGAGCCCAGTGTCAGAAAGCTGGGTTTGCGTCCGAGATCTTGGGTCTTCCAGCAGGAAAATGACCCCAAACATATGTCAAAAAGCACCCAGAAATGCATGGCAACAAAGCGATGGAGAGCTCTAAAGTGGCCAGCAATGAGTCCAGATCTAAATCCCATTGAACACCTGTGGAGAGATCTTAAAATTGCTGTTGGGAAAAGGCGCCCTTCCAATAAGAGAGACCTGGAGCAGTTTGCAAAGGAAGAGTGGTCCAAAATTCCGGGTGAGAGGTGTAAGAAGCTTATTGATGGTTATAGGAAGCGACTGATTTCAGTTATTTTTTCCAAAGGGTGTGCAACCAAATATTAAGTTAAGGGTGCCAAGAATTTTGAGCAGCCCATTTTTTAAGTTTTGTGTGACATTATGTCCAATTTGCTTTTTTTCCTCCCTTTTTTTGATTTGTTCCAATACACACAAAGGGAATAAACATGTGTATAGCAAAACATGTGTTACTGCAATACTTTTCTGTGAGAAATACTTGATTTTCTGGAAAAAATTCTGGGGTGCCAACAATTTCGAGCATGACTGTATTTAGATTTTAACATGCCGTGCGCCAGGTCCATAGTGGCGCACTGAGCGCCTCCTCCTGTCCGCCGAGAACACTATGGTAAATGGGAAATAGGGCTGCGATACCGGCGCTAATGTTTTGTAAATACCAAAACAGCCATTGCGCGCGCAGATGCGCCGATACTCATGGCGTAAACGTTTCGTAAATCAGCCCCATTGAGTCCCACATCTCCACCAATATCCACTCCTATAGGATAAAATAGTAAATAGGTAGTATTAAAAAATAAATAAATCCATCACTCAAGTAAATTAATGATCCTGGATGATCAAATTAAGGAATTAGCACAAAACATGCTACCATGAATATTTTACTAGAAGTTGAAGAACAACATGTAAAGTTGCAGAAACACACTGAGGAATATAATGGAAAGATTGTCATAAGTAAAAATAAAAAATTTGCAAGCTACCTATTATGCTATAGTACAGGAAAAGCATGCAGGTGGCGTAACATTCGAAGATCAAAAACGGATTCTGAATCTAATGTAGAGACACATACTGCGAAAGGACACGATTCTGATAACAATGTTTCCTCTCTGTCCTCTCTTTCTTCACAGAAAAGCACGGCTATAGAACCCAGGATCTCAGAACGTACGGTCTGAAGCAAAGATAAAAGTGATGAGTATAGAGTTTATAGCAAACACAAAAAGGAACACTGAAGTTTTCTTTGCACGCTGAGGGATTGCACCCAGTTCAAGAGAATTTTCATGGTGCAAGGCTCCTCTCTCTCACCATGTCCCATATATGAGTCAGGTAGAGCTGAGTCAGAGCTTTGGGTATGTGTTCATGGGAAAGTATCAAACCAAAAGAACCAGTCTGTGCATTCATATGCTGTGTAAAAATACTCATGACACCAATAATGTTGACTATCACTCTAAGGTATCTACATTTACACTCCTGTGTGATAATCTCAGATGAGTGAGTAAAAAATACAGGAAATTTTATTTTTTTTCAAAGGAAAAGATTAAATCAAAGTGAGCTTAAGATGATTAATTTATCATCATATACTTTTAAGCCCCGTACACACAATCGGTTTAACTGATGAAAACCGTCCGATGGATGGTTTTCATCAGACAAACCGATCGTGTATGGTACCCATCGGTCTTTTTTCCATCGGTTGGAAAAAATAGAACTTGTTTTAAAATTTTCCGATGGATAAAAAACCGATGGGAATTTCCGATCGTCTATGGGCAAGTCCATCGGTTCAAAAACCCACGCATGCTCAGACTGAATTAGGAGACGGGAGCGCTCGTTCTTGTAAAACTAGCGTTCATAATGGAGAGAGCACATTCGTCATTCTGCAAGTTATTGCTTCGTTTAATGCAGCGCATGTTTTTTTGCTTTCGAACGGTCTTTTAAATGTCATTTTGGCAGCAGAACTTTCTCATGAGTTCTGACAAACGTATGTCTTTCTTTTATCTTGTGATTTGAGGAATAATTATTAAAATTCTTCAAGGCCGACCTCACAAATTCCCCCTTTTTTTTTTGGTCTTTAATTTTGTTGTGCATTTTTGGGTGTGTCAATTTCTCAGAACAACATAATATTTTATTTTTCACAAATCATGGAGGTTGGTGTCCCTTGTTATTAATTACACATTGTATTTATGCAATCTTATTGCTACTTCCCCAAAAAAACACATCAGGCATGTAGGTTTGCTGAAATCAAATTTCCCTTTATTTCGGAAATAAACAAAACAAAAACCGAAGGGCAACTATTCCCAAATTATCAGAGAATATAAAGTCATTAGATCCCAAATGCAGACCTGACTATGATCAATAATAAAATCAACAACAGCATGAAATCAGGAGCAGCAGCCAAAGACATACATCATCCCAAGCTGTGGTACTCCATCAACCTTCAATTTCTGGATGAGCAGCTCGAGGCCAGGGAATCACCTCCTGCTCTTCCTTGTAGCCTTCCTTCCACGCCTCTCTGCAGCGTTCTCTCCACGGCCCCGTCCATGCACCCTTGCAGGCTGGGCCACTGTGGGTGGTGATGTGGCAGGAGGAGGAGGAGAAGGAGGAGAGGGATTGGGCTGATGTGAGATATGGGTGGCCTCAGTCAGCTGTCCCCTCACCCTCATGTGTACGGCCATATAGATGAGATGCTCACAGAGGGCCCGTTGTCCCGCCTCCATTCTGAGCAGCTTATCCGCCAGATAGGTGCTAAACCCCTCAGTAGGGTTGAGGGGGCCCTCATAATGGCAGCAGCCTCCTGAATCATCTTTAGTGACTCCTCCTCCATTTGTGTCATCCGCCGTTGTTTTGGCGGTCTGACGTGGAGGGGAGCCACTTGGGAGACGGTGCTGCCACTAGGCCTGGGGGGACCTGCTGAGTACCACTGGGCCCTGCCTCCTCCTGCCTGTCACACTCCTGACCCTCTTCCTCCTGGCTTGCCTCATCCTGTTTATAAAATAAAATTAAAAATTATATTATTTGAGGAATCGATCACACACAATTTTGAACTCAGTACTGTTTTTTTTTTGAGGGGGGGGGATGGGATCCTTTATGGCTAATCAAAACAGTTCAACTCAATATTACTTAGTGGACAATAATTATGATCAAAAATACTATATCGGGCTGAAGATGTGAAGATCTGGCTCTTCTAGCTCGGGAGGCTCCTCCTCCGCCTCTGCAGGGGTGGAGGGAAGGGTGGAAGGAACGCTGGAGGGAAGGGTGGAAGGAAGGGTTGAGGGAAGGCTGGAAATAGATTCCCTGGCCTCGATCTGGTCATCCAGAAATTGGAGATGTCTGTAGTACCACAGCTTGGGCTGTACTACATCGTCGGCTGCTGCTCCTGATCTCTTTGACTGGCGCACTTCCTTGTATTTTTTTTTATAAGAATTGCGCAGGTTGTTGATTTTATTATTGATCATTGTGTAGTCTGCATCTGGCATCCATGGCTTCATATCCTCTGCTAATTTGGTAATAGTTGCCCATCGTACATCACTTTTGTGATACGCAGGGTGTTTGAGCTCCCACAGGTTGCGCTGTTCCTTATACTTTATGATAAAAATCAGCATCACCTCCGGCTCTCTTAGTTTATGCATCTATTTGGATCAGCAAGTACAAAAAAGTAAAAAAATAAATAAAAGGATCAGAATTGTTTCTCCTCAACTTATCACAATATTGCCCTTTACAATCATGACCCATTAATATGCCACTGCAGGCCCGAGTTCCCTTCTTACCTTAGTTCACTTCGTTGGTTCACTTCCGGTCGTCCTTACTCCGCGCATCCCTAATAACTTCTTTCCCCTTTTTATACCCTGCACATGCGTGTAACTCCGCCCTCATCGCCCGCCCATGACGGACTTTTTCCGCATTTCCCCGCCCCTTAACGATCGGCGCACAGTGTGAGGCGGCGACATGTCGCAGACACAGGTGGCTTCTTTAGTAGAAATTACCGACGAGGAAAGCCCGGAGGCGGAAACGTCCCGATCCTGTAAAAAAAGATACAAGGCGTCATTTTCCGAGATGGCGGAGATGGTGGACATTCTGCGGAGGAAGGATTATGACGGCAAGCATGGCCCATACGACACCCCCAATCTCCGGAAGTTACAAATTATGGACAAAGTGGCGAAGAGTCTCTATAAAAAATATGGGGTCAGGAGATCCAAGGAACAACTCCGTAAAAGGTGGTCAGACCTCAAGATCAGGGAGCCGGAGCAGTATAAGAAGCTTTTAAAAAGCATAGAAAAAAGTAAGTTTATTTTACTGTGTTCTTTCACATTGTAATATGTATTCTTCCATGTTCTGCAACATGTGCTTGGCTTGACTGGGTTCACATTTTTAAATCTCATCTTTTATGTTAAGTGGAGAGTCCACTTATTTGCAAAATGTGTTGACCAAAAACTTGCTGCTCTTCCCCCAAACATGTTTGGCACATATGCACGTAAACTACATGTGGGCATGCCTCATTTTACTTCAACAATGTTTATCTACACATTGTTGGCTAGATGATGTGTTGTAAGGAAAACTAGAATGTGAATGAAAGGATAATCTGTATTCTGGGTAAAGGAGATGACACTCCAGCAGTTGTGTACTCTTTTTTGTTCTTCATCAAGATACTATACTCTGGGCCACATGACCAAATTTATTAACGGTGTCACACACAGGTGGTCCAGTGGATACCTTGGTGGTTATCCAAGTGTATTTGTGAGTGTCCTCAAAAATAACATGTTGCTTTGTTGAGTTTGCAAGATCACATATGTTCATGTTGGAACTCAGGGCCAAATATCAATTGTACCCCACTTCCAAACATTGAGAATCCCTTTGCAGGCCTTTAAAAAGTCTGTGTGCTAAAGTATACATTATTTTTTAAATTCCCATAGGGGAGAGGAGACTGGGAGGACACCATGCTCATGAGACGAGGAACCAAACACCACAGAAACTCCCCGAAGATCCCAAAGCAGACCAAGATCAGCAGGTTCAGGAAGCGGAGGTGGAGGAAGCGGAGGTGGAGGAAGGGGAGGTGGAGGAAGGGGAGGTGGAGGAAGGAGAGGTGGAGCTTATCAGCACAACAGGTCAGTGTCTGTCACCACAACTTCAAGGTAAATACAGATGTAGGCCTGCCTAGTTTAAAAATTTTGGTTTATTTTTAGGGACTGAACGTGGGGGTGTGTCAGGAAGTCCAAATCCGCCATTCTCGAGTGCCAGCGCCAAAATAATCATTCAGGAAATCATGGAATGCAGTAGTGAAATGGACATTATGAGAAAGAGAATGATTGTGATTGAGCAAAAATATAAAAACATGATAGATATTTTGGGGAGAATAGTGTGAACCCCCCCCCCTTTTTGTGTGTTTTGTTATGCGTCTGAAATTATCTCTGGGATTTCCACCAGCCCAAATGTGAAGATGCACACACTGACTCAACATGTGCTATCTGCCGTCACAGGATATCTATGTCCCTGTTTTGGGGGTGCAACCTCTTCCTCCCTCCTCAAGTAGGTGAGAGGAAGGGTTTTCACCCCCAAAGCACGTCCATTGATCCCCCATGATGGCAGATAGCACATGTTTACCTTAGCCATGGGATCATGTTGAAGATACCCATTTGAGCCCCAAAAATAAAGTGTGGTTCTTCACATTTGGGATGGATCAGGGGTAACATCACCCCATCTCCTGTTTGTATTTTTCACTGTGTTATTTTCTTCCTTTTTTTTCAAAAAAAAAATGGCTTTCGACCCATGCATGTTTCTGCAAATAAAGCTGCACCACAAAAAAAAAGGCTATTATTTCGAAAAGAATAAAAAAATGTGGTGCAATCAATAAAAAGATTTGGGAAGTGTAAAAAAGGTGTGCCTTGTTCTTTCTATGCTCAAGAGCAGTTCTGAAGATGCCAAAACAGTGTTTTTCCCTCTGAGTTTTGAGGTTATTTACTAAGGACAAAAACACTTGGCACTACTAGAACCTGGGAGACACATAAACCCAAAATACAAGAATGACAACACAAGTTTGTAGGAATTCAAATTTTTTGCTTTATTTTAAAAAGGTAAAATCCTCGGTTAGATGTGGTCTGGCATTGCGATGGCCCCCCTACCCGTGAAGTACTCTACGTATTTCTGGCATACTTCACGGGCACTTTGGGGGGCCAAGCCAGTACGGGCAGTGCTGAGGCTGGTCAGATTAATCAGTTCTGATGGACCGGCCTCAGGCCCAAATGATGAGACAAATTTGCGTAGAAAATTGTGCAACAAGCAGCAGCAGTAGACGATGTGGTTCAGTTTATAATCCGCCAAATGTATAGCTGTCTGGAACAGGCGGAACCGGCTGGCCATTATCCCGAAGGCATTCTCCACAACTCTCTGGGCTCTGGCCAGCCGGTAATTAAAAACCCTCCTCTCCGGGGTGAGGGTGCGTTGGGGAAACGGCCGCATCATGGTGTGGTCCTAGTCCAAAAGCCTCATCCGCAATGAAAACGAACGGGAGCCCTTCAACGTTCTCTGCATCTGGAGGCAGTGCAAGACCTCCAGCCTGCAGACGGTGAGCGAACTCCGTCTCCGCGAATGATCCGCCATCGGATATCCGGCCGTTCTTCCCCACGTCCACATATAGGAACTCGTACCGTGCCGACACCACCGCCATTAACACTATGCTATTAAAACCTTTATAGTTGAAATAGTATGACCACGAACGGGGTGGCAGCACTATGTGGACGTGCTTCCCATCAATTGCCCCTCCGCAGTTGGGGAAATTCCACCGCTGGGCAAATTGGGAGGCCACAGTCAGCCATTCCTGTGGTGTGCTAAGGAACTGTGGAGTCAAACAAAAAGAAGACATTAGTACGGTTTAGGTTTACAGTGCAAGCAGATTACACACAAAAACATTTGTGACCAACATCATTCTAACATTATTATTTAAGGGAGTTTTTCCGACCAATAAACAAAGGCCCACTTAGCAGATGCCTCACCCCCGCTGAGTGGACATTCTAAAATAATCTAAGGGGGGGGGCTAAGGTGATTGTGGGGGATCAAAAAAAACGCTCTACCACTCTGCTGAGCTTGATTGAGAACTAAAAATTGTTTAACATCTTTGGGGGGGGGAGGGAGGGTTGTCAAACTACGAGGGCTATGACCCCCCAAAAATGAAAAGGAAAATAGAAGGCTAGCTGGGTTTGCGCCCACGATAGCATGCTGGAGAGGTTAGTGAAGGGAAATAGGCATGTAGGGCCCAAAAAGGGCTTTACAGGTAAAAAAAGGCATGGGGAAAATGGGGACATTACCAGGATATTACAAACAGGCATATTTGTGTTAGGAGGAAAAAAATAAAGAAGATTCAAAAACAATCAAAACATATAATGTGAGGTTAAAGGAGCAAAATTACCTTCATATAGTCCTTCTGCAGGACCTGAATGATGGCCGAACACGTCTCAGGGATAATGATCCCGAGAGCCTGGGGGGAGATGCCTGTTGAGAACTTGAGGTCCTGCAAGCTTCTCCCAGTCGCCAGGTATCTCAACGTGGCAATAAGCCTCTGCTCGGCAGTGATGGCCTGGTGCATCACAGTGTCCTGCCTCGTGATATAGGGGGACAGCAAATCCAACAGACGGTGAAATACGGGGTCCGTCATCCTGAGATAATTCCTGAAATCATCAGGATTATTCTCATGGATTTCCCGCAGCAGAGGCATATGAGAGAATTGGTCCCGCTGGAGCAACCAATTCTTAGTCCATGAACTCCTCCTCACCCTGTTCACAGACTGAACTCGGGTTACAGTGTTAACTGCAACACCAAGCCCAAAGCCAGCACGAGCTCGAGAACGAGAACGCACTTCAAACATGGTTTTAAACCGGTCGGCTGGTCAGAACGCACTCAAACAGAACGCAACGTGGAACAGCAAGGACTGAAAAGAACGATCTGAAAAACAGTAAACTAACGGCCAAGAAGGCACTGCAAGGCAGTAACGACCTGACTGCACGCACTGAATCACAAATACGAACCCACAAGCACAAACTGAACACCAGGAAACGCTCTGCAAAGCACGGAGACTGAAAAGCGCGAATCGGCTCTCACCAAACTTTTACTAACACGCGGTAACACGAAATCAGCAAAAGCAGCCCAAGGGGTGGCGTCATTAGATTTGTTCGGCCCTTTTATAGCGCGTTGTACGTTTTGAACGTGCCGTCGTTTTCTTGCCGTCGGTTTTTTGACTGATGGTGTGTGGCCAAGACTGATGAAAAACAGTTTCATCGGATTTCCGATGGTCAAATCCATCGGACGAAAATCCATAGGTTATCCGATTGTGTGTACAGGGCTTTACAATGCAGTGTTGCCAACCTACCAGGTTGAAATTTACTGACACAACACCCAAAAGTTACTGGCACAGCCAAGTTTTTACTGGCAGTTCCAAAAGTTATAAAATTCCAGTATTTAGGCTACAAATAATTAGAATATGCAATTAGAAATGTGATTTAAGGTAGATATTAAGGCAAAAAGCATATTTCTTATTTTATTTTCGATATAGTAAGTAAGTAGATCAGGGACAGGACTCGGGAGGGTAATACATTACAATGGGTGATGCACACATGAAATTTACTTTCACAGTGATACTGACACGTCCCCTCCTGCGTCAGAGTGACAATCTCTCTCCATGCCAGGTGGTCCCTTCAGTCCCCTCCAGTCCAGTCCAAACAGCACTGACAGTCCCACTCCTGGCTTGCCTTAATCCCGTCCTGCAGACCCACACACCAGGCTCCCTTGCACCATGACATCACACAACACTCTCAGGCACCACCTCCACCAAACCCGCCCCCCCCCCCCGCACCACCTCAACACACTGCAGCAGGCACTTGGATGGTCTCTGCTGACTCCAGGCCCCCGAGCTGCACATGCGCAGTTCCGAGGTGAGCATCACAACCATATTTTTTACTGGCAACCTTTTCCTCTTACTGGCATTTACTGGCATAAGAAAAGTGCACATTTTTTTACTGGCTACCAGTAAAAATACTGACGGTTGCCAACTAGGGTTGCCACCTTTTCGTCAAGCCAAACCCGAACACTTCAGCAGCGCAAGCCGATTTTTTATTTTTTTTGTAGTAAATTCAATGTATTACCTCTGTACAAAGCAATGCACAGCAATTTTCTGATTAAATAACATTTCTAATCATATGGAGTTAATTACAGGAGTTCCCCTTTGCATCAGAGTCAACATAGTTCCCCTTCTACATCTGAATCCACAGAGTTTCCCTTTATAGCTAAATCTGCAGGAGAGGTGTGCGGAGGGTATGATGGGGGCAGTATGTACAGGAGAGGACTGTGGTGGGTATGATGGGGGCAGTATGTACAGGAGAGTAGTGTGTGGGTATGATGGGGGCAGTATGTACAGGAGAGGAATGTGGTGGGTATAATGGGGGCAGTATGTACAGGAGAGGACTGTGGAGGGTATGATGGGGGCAGTATGTACAGGAAAGGACTGTGGAGGGTATGATGGGGGCAGTATGTACAGGAGAGGACTGTGGTGGGTATGATGGGGGCAGTATGTACAGGAGAGGACTGTGGTGGGTATGATGGGGGCAGTATGTACAGGAGAGGACTGTGGTGGGTATGATGGTGGCAGTATGTACAGGAGAGGACTGTGGTGGGTATGATGGGGGCAGTATGTACAGGAGAGGACTGTGGTGGGTATGATGGGGGCAGTATGTACAGGAGAGAACTGTGGTGGGTATGATGGTGGCAGTATGTACAGGAGAGGACTGTGGAGGGTATGATGGGGGCAGTATGTACAGGAAAGGACTGTGGAGGGTATGATGGGGGCAGTATGTACAGGAGAGGACTGTGGTGGGTATGATGGGGGCAGTATGTACAGGAGAGGACTGTGGTGGGTATGATGGTGGCAGTATGTACAGGAGAGGACTGTGGTGGGTATGATGGGGGCAGTATGTACAGGAGAGGACTGTGGTGGATATGATGGTGGCAGTATGTACAGGAGAGGACTGTGGTGGGTATGATGGTGACAGTATGTACAGGAGAGGACTGTGGTGGGTATGATGGGGGCAGTATGTACAGGAGAGGACTGTGGTGGGTATGATGGGGGCAGTATGTACAGGAGAGGACTGTGGAGGGGATGATAAGGGCAGTATGTACAGGAGAGGACTGTGGTGGGTATGATGGGGGCAGTATGTACAGGAGAGGACTGTGGAGGGGATGATAAGGGCAGTATGTACAGGAGAGGACTGTGGTGGGTATGATGGGGCAGTATGTACAGGAGAGGACTGTGGAGGGGATGATGGGGCAGTATGTACAGGAGAGGACTGTGGAGGGGATGATGGGGGCAGTATGTACAGGAGAGGACTGTGGAGGGGATGATAAGGGCAGTATGTAGAGGAGAGGACTGTGGTGGGTATGATGGGGCAGTATGTACAGGAGAGGACTGTGGAGGGGATGATGGGGGCAGTATGTACAGGAGAGGACTGTGGAGGGGATGATGGGGCAGTATGTACAGGAGAGGACTGTGGAGGGGATGATGGGGGCAGTATATACAGGAGAGGACTGTGGTGGGTATGATGGTGGCAGTATATACAGGACAGTAGTGTGTGGGTATGATGGGGGCAGTATGTACAGGAGAGGACTGTGGTGGGTATGATGGTGGCAGTATATACAGGAGAGGACTGTGGAGGGGATGATGGGGGCAGTATATACAGGAGAGGACTGTGGAGGGGATGATGGGGACAGTATGTACAGGAGGAGGACTGTGGAGGGGATGATGGGGGCAGTATGGGGAAGGATTTCTTGCGGTGTCTATGGGGTTACCAGGGAGTGATGTTGGGAAGAGGAAAGTGACCATGGAATGATGTCCCTCAGCTGGGGGGGGGGGGGGGGGGTAGGAAGCAGCTCGGAGTGATGTCTGTATGAAGTGGTCTGGGGGTGATACAAGCTGGGGGGGGGGTAGGAAGCAGCTCGGAGTGATGTCTGTATGAAGTGGTCTGGGGGTGATACAAGCTGGGGGGAGTGGGGGGCTGAGAAGTGGTCAGATATTGATCTCTATAATGAAAAAAAAGCTCATCCACTACTATATTCAACAATACTGCTCAATGAAAACAATCTGGTATAAGAAGTACATATCTATATACTGTAAGCCAGCTCCCAGCACTCTGTATACCTGGATGATGTGAAGTTAATGGATGACCATTCATGTAACACTGTGTTATCCAGGCTCTGAGTCTGTACAATCAGACCACACACACAGGTTACATGAATGGTCATAAATGACTTCACATTATCTGGACTGAGGATTTGGAGGTGTTTGTACAGAAGTGTGTTCAGGCCTGGGAGATAGACTGTCAGCTGTGATCCTGCAGACTCCCCACCCCCACACACACTCACTATCTCTTCCGATTCTAATGTCCCCTTCACTGCATCAGTGAAACAAATCTTCCTGAAAGTTTACAGCTTTCCACTCACAGAGACTTGTCACAAACAAAACTCAGCTCACCTCTCCCTGCATGCAGTGTGAACAGCGTCATCCCGACAGTAGTTCCAGTGAGCTCCGCCTCCCGATTCTCTCACTACACCGCACTAGTAATAGGGGGGGGGGGGGGGATATCAGTCAGAGATCAGAGAGACCCTGCCTGCAGGAGACTGGAGGGGGGGAAGACAGAAAGGAGCTTCAGATCCTCAACACACACCACAGGCAGTGTATTTAGAGGAAATGCCTCTTCTGCTGTCTCCACAGTGACAGGTGTTCTAATGTTCCCCCCTGCACAAATGGTCTATCCCTGGTCTGCGGAGACCAGTCACCAGCTAGCCTTCACTGGCCCAATCACAGACCGCTTGCACAGACGTCACATGACCCATGCAGCCAATCTCGCACAGGCTGATGTTACAGTGAGTGTGTAATGGCGGCCGACACAGCAATCGCCGCTCTAGATGTTGCTATTATGTGCCCGGGTTTCAGGCGGCTTGAAAACTGGGCACATGTGTCCAAACCCGTACTGTCCGGGTCAAAACCGGACAGGTGGCAACCCTATTGGCAACACTGTTACAATGGATGAAATAGCAGTGTTCCAACTAGATTTGAGTTTCTGTCCCTATCATCACCATCCAGACCTACCAAAGAAGATCTGGAAGAACTTTTCCATTAATGAGTTTTGAGGCCTGCAGGACTTGATTGAATTATGGGAAGAGGCAAATCAGAGCCAGTTTAGATAGTAGTCGAATAGCCTACCAGCATGTCTCTTTGCAGAGTGCAAGGAAATCAGAATACCCTGAGGAAATCCAAGCAGGCACAGTAAGAACATGCAAACTCCAGGTAGTGCCATGGTTGGGATTCCAACATATTTGACATACACTCACTGACCACTTAACGTACACCTATTCAATTGCTTGGTAACAGAAATTGCTAATCAGCCAATCACATGGCAGCAACTCAATGCATTTAGGCATCTAGACGTGGTGAAGACGACTTGCTGAAGTTTAAATCGAGCATCAGAATGGGGAAGAAAGGGTATTTAAGTGACTTTAAACATGGCACGGTTGTTGGTGCCCGACGGGCTGGTCTGAGTTTTTCAACAACTGCTGATCTACTGGGATTTTCACACACAACCATTTCTAGGGTTTACAAAGAATGGTCCAAAAAGGAGAAAATATCCAGTGAGCGGCAGTTGTGTGGAGGAAAATGCCTCGTTGATGTCAGAGGTCAGAGGAGAATGGGCAGACTAGTTTGAGATGATAGAAAGGCAGGAGTAACTCAAATAAGCACTCGTTACAACCAAGGTATGCAGAATACCATATCTGAATGCACAACACATCGAACCTTGAAGCAGATGGGCTACAGCAGCAGAAGACCACAGCGGGTGCCACTCCTGTCAGCTAAGAACAAGAAACTGAGGCTACAATTCACACAGACTCACCATAATTGGACAATAGAAGATTGGAAAAATGTTACCCTTTAGGGTAAACAACATGAAAGCATGTAACCATCCTGCCTTGTATCAATGGTTCCGACTGGTGGTGGCGGTGTAATGGTGTGGGGGATATTTTCTTGGCACACTTTGGGCCCCTTAGTACTAATTGAGCATTGTTTAAATGCCACGGCCTACCTGAGTATTGTTGCTGACCATGTCCATCCCTTTATGACTACAGTGTATCCATCTTCTGATGGCTACTTTCAGCAGGATAGTGCACCAAGTCACAAAGCTCAAATCATTTTAAACTGGATTCTTGAACATGACAATGAGCTCACTGTACTCCAATGGCCTCTGCAGTCACCAGTCCAATAAAGCACCTTTGGGATGTGGTGGAACAGGAGATTTGCATCATGGATGTGCAGCCGACAAATCTGCAGCAACTGCATTATGCTATCATGTTAATACGGACCAAAATCTCTGAGGAATGTTTCCAAAACCTTGTTGAATCTATGCCACAAAGAATTAAGGCAGTTTTGAAGGCAAAAGGGGGTCAGACCCGATGCTAGCAAGGTGTAACTAATAAGGTGGCTTGTAAGTGTATATGGGACTTTTTAAAGAAAACAATTCAGAATATAGAACACATATCCACTCCATATGGGGGAATGAAAATCTGACAGCAGTACAACATGAGGCCCTAGAAAATTTGAGAAATTATTGGTAGATAGTATTAAAGCCATTGGAAAAGGGGGAAATCTGGTGGTGATTGATTCACCAGAAATATCGGAAGATGTGCCATAGAATACTATCCAATCAAGAATGGTATGCACCTGTTGATGCTTCCATGGTGATACAATTTCAGCAAACATTTCAGGAGAGCCTGTAACCAAGGTATTATTAGCAAATATGTATTTGAGTTAAAAAATGTGGAGTATCCTCATATATCCACATTGTGTGTGTTGCCAAAAATTCCCAAAAACCTTCTGGACCCTTCAGGACATCCTATCATCTCTGGGATTGGGAGTAAAACAGAAAAAGCATGCAAACTAATTGACGATTTTCTCCATCCACGTGTGGTGGCCCTACCCTCCAACATACAGAACACTTGTGATATGTTAGGAGCAATAGAAGGTATTCACATACTGCAGGACTCATGGCTTGTGACAATAGATGTTGAGGGGCTCTACAGTTCAATACTGTATGATTAGGGCATCGCTGTATTCCCAGAGTTTCTCAGTGAGAGTGATAGCTCCCTCAGAACCTATAATTATTTTATTCTTGAACTATTGGGGCATATTCCCACAAGCAATATCTTTGTTTCTGGGGAATTTTACTTCCTCTAGGTGTAAGGGGTGGTGATGGGGACATAGGCCCAGGCCTAGGGCGGCACTTTGCGAGGGTGGCAAAAAAGCCGCCCCCCCCCCCCCACGAAAACGGCACCCATGCCCTCCTCTTGACTCCCGCATGCAGGGCCACCATCAGGGGAGTACAGCTTAGGAGTGCAGTGGCGTCGCGGGTCCGGAGGGGGCCAGGAAGCAGTTTCACGTAGGAGCCACTCTCTCTCTCTTCTCACTTTGGCTGACAGAAAGGGGAGGGGGCGTGCGGGGGAGATACACAGACAGCCCGCAGCTCTCCTCTCCCTGTCACAGCGCTGCTGCCGAGTTCTCTGATAAATGGAGCAGCAGCGCTGTGACAGGGAGAGGAGAGCTGCGGGCTGTCTGTGTATCTCCCCCGCTCGTCCCCCCTCCCCTTTCTGTCAGCCGAAGGGAGAAGAGAGAGAGAGCGGCTCTAATTGGGTTTGCCGCGCCACCGCTCATCGTCTGCTGTTACCCTCCCCATGATTGGCCACAGCAGGGGGACAATCAGAAGACTCTGGGGGGCATCATGGGAAATGTAGTCCCTGAAGAGTAGTAGCCCCAGTGTGTCTGGACACAGACACCATGCTACAGCCCCCAGCATGCATGCACTCTGCTGGGGGGGCCCAGAACCCGGAAAAAAGCAGAGGAATTGGGTGTTACAGGAGGAGAAAAAGAGAATACTGTGCTGGGGGAAGCCACACTGTACCCCTGTACTCGCACCACCAGAGAGCCACACTGTACCCGCACCACCAGAGAGAGCCACGCTGTTCCTGCAACACCAGAGAGGGAGCCACACTGTACTCGCACCACCAGAGAGAGCCACGCTTTACTTGCACTACCAGAGAGAGAGCCACGCTGTACCTGCACCACTAGAGAGCCACACTGTACCCACACCACCAGAGAGAGAGCCACACTGTACCCACACCACCAGAGAGAGAGCCACGCTGTACCCGCACCACCAGAGAGAGAGCCACGCTGTACCCGCACCACCAGAGAGAGAGCCACGCTGTTTCCGCACCACCAGAGAGAGAGCCACGCTGTACCCGCACCACCAGAGAGAGAAAGCCACGCTGTACCCGCACCACCAGAGAGGGAGCCACGCTGAACCTGCACCACCAGAGAGGGAGCCACGCTGTTTCCACACCACCAGAGAGAGAGCCACACTGTACCCACACCACCAGAGAGCCACGCTATACCCGCACCATCAAAGAGAGAGCCACACTGTTCCTGCACCACCATAGAGGGAGCCATGGTGTACCCACACCACCAGAGAGCCACGCTGAACCTGCACCACCAGAGAGAGAGCCACGCTGTACCCGCACCACCAGAGAGAGAGAGCCACGCTGTACCCGCACCACCAGAGAGGGAGCCATGCTGAACCCGCACCACCAGAGAGGGAGCCACGCTGTACCCGCACCACCAGAGAGGAAGCCACGCTGTTCCCGCACCACCAGAGGGGGAGAAAGATGAAGACACTGCCAGGGTAAAGACATGCTACACTACTGACTAGAGTCGGCCTGGGCAACCCAGAGTGAGCGAATGTCCAGCCAGAGGGATCACTGTTGCGGTTTCACCAGGTCTGGTAAGAGGGCCTGTTGGCCATTATCCATTACTGTTCCCAGGGACTGAGCCATTAGGAGCTGCCTAACCTGATATCCTCTAGGCCAGTGGTTCTCAACCTTTCTGGTGCCGTGACCCCTTGATAAAATTAACCAAGTTGTGGGGACCCCTAACACAGGGCCGGCCCTACCATGGGACCCGATGGGACCATGGTCCCAGGCGGCACTTTAAGAGGGGCGGCAACAGGGGCGCACTGCCTGAGGACAGGGCCGGATTCCCCACAAGGCCACAGAGGCCAGGCCTCGGGGCGGCAGTGAATGCAGGGGCGGTGCCGCGGCACCCCCCCCCCCTCTTCCGCTGCAGAGGAGAGAGGAGGGGGGAGAGGTGAGATGTGTCAGGACTTTCGGTAGAAACCCCCCCCCCCTCCTCAATCCAATCCGCATGGCAGAGGAAGGGAGGGAAAGAGGTGAGATGTCTCTACACAGGCTGCTGGAACTCTGTTAACACAGGTCACGGCCGCCACTCACTTCCCGTTGTGCAGCCGTGCCTGTTGTCAGCTCCAGGGGGAGGGCTGCAGGACTGAGCTATGTCTCGTCTCACACATAGCTTAGCCTCAGAGCACACTGGCGCTGACATCCCTCTCTCTGCACAGACAGAGGAGAGATAGAGCTCTGATCCTCCTCCTTCTGAGTCTGCCCCACCCACACTCCCATGTGAGGGCACTGGGCAGGAAGTTTGAACCCAGAAAAGTGTCAGACAGCCAGCACCTCAGCCTCCATCCTGGTAAGCTCACCCTCTCTCCTGCCTCCCAGTGTATAAAAAGGGGTGCTCTGTGGACTTTGTTAAAGGGGAGGGGGGCAGGCTTTGGTGAGCAGAGACCCCCTTTACACCAGAGTCCACAGCATGCCCCCTTAAATCAAGTTTCCCAGAACACCCCTTAAATTAGGGTTCCCGTTTACATTAGAGTCCACAGAGCTCCCCCTTACAGTGTAAGTGGAAATTCTGTGCGGACTCTGATGTAAGGGGGGCCTCTGTGCGGACTCTGATGTAAGGGGGGCCTCTGTGCAGACTCTGATGTAAGGGGGGCCTCTCTGCAGACTCTAATGTAAGGGGGCCTCTGTGCGGACTCTGATGTAAGGGGGGGCTCTGTACAGACTCTGATGTAAGGGGGGCTCTGTGCAGACTCTGATGTAAGAGGGGCTCTGTGTGGACTCTGATGTAAGAGGGGGCCTCTGTGCGGACTCTGATGTAAGAGGGGGCCTCTGTGCGGACTCTGTTGTAAGGGGGGGGCTCTGTACGGACTCTGATGTAAGGGGGGTCTCTGTGCGGACTCTGATGTAAGAGGGACCTCTGTGCGGACTCTGATGTAAGGGGGACCTCTGTGCGGACTCTGATGTAAGGGGGACCTCTGTGCGGACTCTGATGTAAGGGGGACCTCTGTGCGGACTCTGATGTAAGGGGGACCTCTGTGCGGACTCTGATGTAAGGGGGACCTCTGTGCGGACTCTGATGTAAGGGGGGGCTCTGTGCGGACTCTGATGTAAGGGGGGGCTCTGTGCGGACTCTGATGTAAGGGGGGGCTCTGTGCGGACTCTGATGTAAGGGGGGGCTCTGTGCGGACTCTGATGTAAGGGGGGCTCTGTGCGGACTCTGATGTAAGGGGGGCTCTGTGCGGACTCTGATGTAAGGGGGGGCTCTGTGCGGACTCTGATGTAAGGGGGTCTCTGTGCGGACTCTGATGTAAGAGGGACCTCTGTGCGGACTCTGATGTAAGGGGGACCTCTGTGCGGACTCTGATGTAAGGGGGGTCTCTGTGCGGACTCTGATGTAAGAGGGACCTCTGTGCGGACTCTGATGTAAGGGGGACCTCTGTGCGGACTCTGATGTAAGGGGGACCTCTGTGCGGACTCTGATGTAAGGGGGACCTCTGTGCGGACTCTGATGTAAGGGGGACCTCTGTGCGGACTCTGATGTAAGGGGGACCTCTGTGCGGACTCTGATGTAAGGGGGGGCTCTGTGCGGACTCTGATGTAAGGGGGGGCTCTGTGCGGACTCTGATGTAAGGGGGGGCTCTGTGCGGACTCTGATGTAAGGGGGGGCTCTGTGCGGACTCTGATGTAAGGGGGGCTCTGTGCGGACTCTGATGTAAGGGGGGGCTCTGTGCGGACTCTGATGTAAGAGGGGGCTCTGTGAAGACTCTGATGTAATGTAAGGGGGGGCTCTGTGCAGACTCTGATGTAAGGGGGGCCTCTGTGCGGACTCTGATGTAAGGGGGGCTCTGATGTAATTTGGACCTTTGGCAGCAACCCAGCAACCCCCCCCCACTTCTCAATTCGAGGGGCAGAAGAGGAGGGGAGAGATGAGAGGAGAGGTCACTTGGACTTTTCCGGCCAGCACATCTCCCCCCCCCCCAGTTCTCAACCCGTCAACCCGCGGCATTGGGGCGGCAAAAGGGAGGACCCGGCCTTGGGGCGGCAAAGGGAATAAATCCGGGCCTGCCTGAGGACCTGGGTTTCCCTCCATCTAGTGTGCATTGTCAATGTCATACTGTACTGCATCGCCGGCGCCGCTGTCACTGGCCGCAGTGGCAAGACGCACTTCAAGGGTCTCTCCAGCGGCCCCTGCTTCACTGCCCAAACTGGTTGCTAGCTGCGGCCCGCTTTGTGTCTAGCAACCAGTGACGTAAGGAGAGAGAGGCCCATCATTCATTGCAGAGAGTATTTCACTTCCTCCTCCTCCGCTAGCTCCACCCACCTCCTCCCTGTATGTAACAGCATGAGATCGGAGCGGCTGTGTGTGTGGAGAGAGAGCAGCTGCGGGCTCTTCTCCCCCCTCCTTCTCCTCCTCATGCTGCTGTTCCTAGGACAGCCACCGCTATGTTTCTTCCCCCTTTTCCTCCCATTGGCCAGGGAAAAAAACTAAAAGGAGAAAAGAGGATTATGGGATATGTAGTGCAAATGGCTGGCCCATTGCAATTCTAGGGGGGAAACTGCAGCCCCCAGCATGCCCATCTGAAGGGAAGGGAGAGAGAGCCAGGCTGAGTGACAGGCTGCATCTGGTGACAGGCATCAGTGACAAGTGACAGGCTGCATCTGGTGACAGGCATCGGTGACAAGTGACAGGCTGCATCTGGTGACAGGCATCGGTGACAAGTGACAGGCTGCATCTGGTGACAGGCATTGGTAACAAGTGACAGGCTGCATCTGGTGACAGGCATTGGTGACAAGTGACAGGCTGCATCTGGTGACAGGCATTGGTGACAAGTGACAGGCTGCATCTGGTGACAGGCATTGGTGACAAGTGACAGGCTGCATCTGGTGACAGGCATTGGTGACAAGTGACAGGCTGCATCTGGTGACAGGCATTGGTAACAAGTGACAGGCTGCATGTTGTGGCAGGCTATGGGTGGCAAGTGGCACAGCTGCATCTGGTGGCAGGCAACGGTGGCAAGCAATAAGCTACATCTGGTGGCAAGCAATGGTGGCAAATGACAAGCTCAGGGTTCCCACTGATTCTGCATTATGGTGAGTTAAACTATTTCATTATATATTACAATGTAGTAATAGAAATAATGTGATTTGATCATCCTGACACCATATCAATCATAATGTTAGGATGATTTAAGTGCTAACACCAGCCATTCGCCCGACAAATCACCCGCTGCCAAATTCCCTGTCAGCGAGACTACACCCCCCCCCCTCATCTTTTTTTGGGAAGGAAGGGCGGTATCCCTGAATGGCAGTTTGGAAATGTGGTCAATGCAGCGCTGTTGTTGCGGCATGTTGCATCACTGAGCTGGGATCAGAGCGTAGCTGGTCGGTGGAAGTGGAGAGAAAGGGGGGAGCTTTCGTGGTGCTACACAATACTCTTTGCAGGAAGGAGCTAGGGTGACCACATTTTTAAACTACTATTCACGGACACCCCCCCTTCCCAAACATCAGCTTGTTCTGTAACGAATCACAGCACAGTGATTGGACACAAGAGGTGGGATTTATGATTTCTCCAATCACATGCAGGGGGCGGGGATTGTGCTCCTCCAGGCATTCCCGGCCAGGACAAGTACTGTCAGTGAGTAAAGAGGTGATGTGGCGGCCTTTTTTGGGGGCATCAGATTGGCCTAGGGGGGTGGCTGTGTCAGTTTCATTCCGGGACACTGTATTGTCCTGGAATGAATGTGCCCGGGACAGACCTGCAAAATGCGTGGTCACCCTAGAAGGGGCATGTCTCTTTGCTGAATATATGGGATGTCTCTTGCTGAATATATTGGGCTGTCTCTTTGCTTTATGGAAACGTCTCTTTGCTGGATGGGCATAGGATTTTTTTTGGGGGGGGGCAGCATTTCATTCTTGGGCCCAGGCAGCACAATGTCTTTGGCCAGCCCTGCCCTAACAGTAAAATTATTTTCGTAGTGTGGGTTGTCAGCACCCAAGGCAAGACAAGTCATTTGCGCCCCTAACCCACAGACATTTAACGCTCCCTGAGTCCCTTCCACTCGTACAGTATTAAACCCCCTTTTGGTACATTTTAGGATTTACCACTCTTTCTCTGTTCTCCTTTTTTTCCCTTTTATCTCTCTCTATCCTAATTTCTTGTTTGTTTTTACCCATCCCTCTCCCTAGCCTTCTTTCTTGTTCTCTTATTCTTTCTCTCCCTTTTTCTTTGTTCCTCCCCCTCTTTTCCTCTCCCTTCCATGCATTCTCTATTTTTATTCCTTCTCTTATTCCTTGGTGGGGTGGGGGGAATGGGATGAGTGGCAGTGATGGGGGGAGTTCTGATCAACTAACTTGGGTGCTCTTGATCAAGGTCATCTGGTGATCTGAGAACTGTAGTGGGGACTTTTAATGGCAACTATAATCGCAGGTAGTGTTACTCACTGTCTCCGACTTTGTGTTGTCTCGCAGCAGTGACACCTATGCAGAAATCAGGAGATAGGGTCTCCTCCAGCCCATCCCACTTCACATTCCTCATCAGTTAGCTGACCTCTAGTCTCTGCCTCCCGGCCATGCCCTGAACTGAATGGGCGGCTGCGAAGAGGCTGAGTGGGTGGCTGTGGGCCCCAGGAACAGCCCAGCTGGGCGGCCACAGGCTCCAGGGACAGCCCTGCTGGGCGGCCGCGAAAAAGCTGGGAGAGCGGTGTGGGATTCAGGAACAGCCTAGGATTTGGTGACCCCTGGTAAATCATCATTCGACCCCCAGGTTGAGAACCACTGCTCTAGGCCTTATTGACCGCTACAACGAGCTTCAATGCTGGGCCTCCGGTCCAAAAATTAGGGGGGGGGTGACACAATTTTTAACGCACCAGTGTTCTAGTGTACACAGCCAGGAGGAGGAGGAGACACAGAGGAGGGAAGAGGAGGGACACGACTTCAGTGCAAGAGCCGTGCTGCTAGTCTGAGGTCTGTGTATAGCACCCAGCACATATCCCCTTACACCCCAAATAAAAAGATGCCGCATCCCTCTCTGTCCTCCTCCTGCGGTGTCCCTCTGTCTCCTTCCCGCGGTGTCCCTCGGTCCTCTTCCCGCTGCGTCCCTCTGTCCAGGATAAACTGTCCAATCAGCAGGGAGAGTTGTTGGAGCTATTCGCCCCTCCGCTCTCCACCCTGCCCCCAGTCCACATGCCAGAAACACAAATACAAAACATAAACCCCATAATACATTTCTCCTAGGGCAGACAGACACAACAGAACAATGGGGCACAGCCACACCCCAAACGATCCCAGCAAACAGTCCACAACAGCATGAGACAACATACAATATATACATATATATAATATTGCAGTGTGGCTGTACAGCGAGTCTGACTAGCACAGATCAGACTGGGGTTCTCGGTCACCCTGTGCCCCTAATGGACACAGGATGATTTACACATAGGGGGGGGCAAGGGGAGCTGGACACAGAGTTTCCCGGAGCTCTCCAAGGTAAGCTGGGTTCCACAAGCCCCACACCCAAAGTGACTCCCGTCACAATGTTAATAAGTCAACTCCATCTTGTATCTCGTCTTTACAAGGCATGCATGAAGTCAAGGGAAAATCTTTACTACAACTAAAAGATCTCAGTCCACTTACAGTATGTGAGGGTGATTTTACAATGTTCTAAACAGCATGTACAACTTTGAAATATCCTGCAACAACACTGGCATCTACATACGGATGATCCAAGTGCTGAAAAATTTGTAGGGCACAAACCAGAAATTACATTTAAACAGGCCATGTCCTTGAGTGATTAGTTAATACAGAGCCATTATATACTAGAGACTGATGGTGGTTCCTCAGCTAAAAGAGGTACATACCGGGTACATGCGTGGCTCATGCAGATACTGCTCATGGATACAGGAGGGAGAATCTAGTGTGCTTCCTAGTGGTAGATTGTCAAACAGTGGGGGTGGTATATCTGATGGTCTATAATTGTAAATTGTTTTATGTGGCAAGACCACATTGGCTTTCTGGAGAAGAATATTTGACCACAAATCTTATTGCAATGGAAAGATTGCCCTTCCCCATTAGCAGGCACTTGGGCTTGTATCATAAATATGACATGAAGGTCATTCAATTTTACACATTGGAACATGTACCTACTTCTATTAGGGGAGAAAGGTAGATAAGCAACTACTTCAACTGGAAACCGAATGGATCCAGGTATTGCATGCCACAAGCCCCAGGCATGCCCCAGGCCTCAGTGAGGTTATTAACCTTTTCTTTATTAATTTGGTTCTATTTATAGCTTGCCATATGTTCTTTCGCCATACAATTCTTGGACCAGTTGGTCACCAGATCCAATAAGAATTTTTTATATATTTTTTCTAGAGTATGTATAAAATACATTTTGGTTTTGTTTTTTTGTTTTTTCTTTTCTTTTTCTATTTGATACTAGTGTTGGGCGAACGGTTTGACCCAAGCATGAGTTTGGGCCGAACATTGGTTGTTCACCATGTTCGAGGAACACAACTATTTGCAGTGTGTTCGGCGGGTGCTCACCCCACTGAACACTGTGCAATGCACTGCACGCTGCACAGTGCATTCTGCGCCCTGATTGGGCAAAGATTTTCCCAATCAGGGCACAGTAAAATCTGGCTGTAAAGGAGCGAGGCTGTGAAACCAGCTGCAGCGTCCTTAACAACCGATAAATCATCAGCTGCCAAGGGGCTTGCCCGCTCACCGCCGAATAATAAAAAAATAAACATTTGCCGATAAAAAAAGTAAAAAAAAAACCCGGCATGCAGTCCCCCCAGTCATTACCAGACCCTTATCCGAGCAGGCAGCCTGAGAGGTCAGGAAAGGGGGGACACAAGCAAGCGCCCCTCCCCCCCAAACTATACCAGGCCACATGCCCTCAACATGGGGGGGGTGCTTTGATGGGGCCTTCAGATCCTGCCCACCCCCATGTGAATGAGTATGAATAAAAAAAGTGTCCACCATGTACATCCATCAGAAATCACGACGCCCACCAAACCGGAAAAAAAAGAAAGGCGCTCCGCATTCATTGATGGCTGACCGCCGAATGCCTCCTCTAATGTTTGACAGTTCTTATACAGTATAGGTAAGGGCGGGGCATCCTGGCGATGTCACCTGGTGGCACAACACGCTTGTGACATTACTGACCCAGCATGCAGCTGTACGTGACGCCACAAGGGGCGATGCCACTAGGTGATGTCACCAGGTGGCCCCGGCCTTACCTATATTAATAATGTCAGATAGCGGAGGAGGCATTCCGTCAGCCGTCAATTAGTGCAGAGTGTTTTTTTTTTAGGTGCAGCGGGTGTCGTGATTGGCATTGGATTTACATCGGGGACACTGTTTTTTTTTTTTTTTTTTTTAATAAAGAAATTGTTAAAAACTGTTTCAGTTTTTTTATTACTTTTTGACACTTTTTTGGTGAAGGTGTAGGAGTTGTCAGGAACCATGAAACAGACAGAAACAAAAAATGCAGTAAAAATTACACCTTTTAATAAAATGGTAAAAATGGTACAAATAGTAAACGTAGTCAAAACATAGCCAGGGTTTGGTAGCCAAATCGGGTAGTCAGAACAAGCCAGGAAATCGGGGAGCCAGAGATCAGCGTAATCAGAGGCAGCAGACAGGATCAGGAACCAGAAGGGACGTCAGCCAGGCAAGTCTTCAACAGGAACACAGCAGAGAGTCTCTAGATATATTTGACCAAGGCGAAGGCAATTGATGAAATGAACCAGGCAGTTTAAATAGCCAGGAGGGCCTGGCTGTTGGCGCTGGCTGTGGGCTTGACTGACGAGCAGGAGATGATCAACAGGTGAGCCACTGTGGAACGATGAGTTCTGGCAATTAGCCGACATCTGAGCAACCTGAGCACAGAGAAGGTAGGACTGAGAGCCCAGCCCTGACAGGAGTACTATGTACCCCATACTCTTTCACATAGATAACATGGGGACAAAGTGCAGAGGGGTGGGTACCCTCAGGGCATGTGGCCTGGTATGGTTCAGGTGGGGGGTGCTCGCCCACCCCCCCTTTCCTGGCCTGCCAAGCTGCATGCTCGGATGTGAGTCTGGTACAGATTTAGGGGGACCCCACGCCATTTTTAAAAACATTTTGCCGTGGAGTTTCCCTTAAAATCCATACCAGACCTAAAAGTCTGGTATGGACTGGGGGAGGGGGTTTTTCCGACGGAATTCCGCTCAAGCTTGGCTTGCATACACACGGTCACATCAATATCCGACCGTCAAGAACGCGGTGACATACAACACTACGACGCGCCGAGAAAAATGAAGTTCAATGCTTCCGAGCATGCGTCGACTTGATTCTGAGCATGCGTGGTTTTTAGTGCGTCGGAATTGCATACAGACGAATGGATTTTCCAATAGGAATTTTTTACGTCGGAAAAATAGAGAACATGTTCTCTATCTAAGTCCGTCGGAATTTCCGACGGAAAAAGTCAGATAGGGCATACACAATATCCGATGAAAAGCTCCCATAGGACTTTTTCCATCGGAAATTCCGACCATGTGTACGCGGCATAAGAGGACCCCCTAGGCACTAGGGAATTTTTTTTTTTTTTTTTTACACTTTAACCACTTGACCACTGGGTACTTACGGTAAACCCCCTTCCTAGCCAGACCAATATTCAGCTTTCAGTGCTCTCACACTTTGAATGACAATTACTCAGTCATGCAACACTGTACCCATATGAAATGTTTGTTCTTTTTTTCACACAAATAGAGCTTTTTTTTGGTGGTATTTAATCACTGTAACGCCGAGTGCTCCGGGTGTCCCATCCAGCCCGGAGCACTCACGGCGTCGTCCCCTCTGCGGCGCTCCGGCCAGCCCCCCTGGCCGTGAGCGCTGCTCCGCTCTCCTCCCCACTTACCTTCCTCTTCCTGCTGCCTCCCAGCGCGCGCGGCCCCGCTGTGTTCTAGGGCGCGCGCGCGCCGGCCTTCTAAAATTTAAAGGGCCAGTGCACCATTGATTGGTGCCCGGTCCAATTACGGTTCCTCTACCCAAAACCTATTTAAACCCACTTCCCCTTCCTGTCCTTGCCGGATCTTGTTGTCCTAGTACCTTGTGGAAGTATTTTGAGTTACCTTGCCTGTGTACCTGACCTTCTGCCTTTGTCTCTGACCACGAACCATTGCCGCCTGCCCTGACCTTTTGCTACGTCTGACCTTGCCTCTGCCTAGTCCTTTTGTACCGCACCGGCCTCAGCCGCCAGAGAGGTGGAGTCGCTACTGGGGGACACGACCTGGTTGCTACCGCCGCAGCAAGTCCATCCTGCCTTGCGGCGGGCTCTGGTGAAAACCGGTAGCCGCTTAGAACCGGTCCCTCGGTGCGATTCATACCATCCCCTCTCTGGTACAGTGGATCCACCTCCTGCCTCCTCTATAGTCGCCTGCCCGGCCCGTGACAGTAGATCCGGCCATGGATGCCGCTGAGGTGCCGCTGCCCAATCTCGCTGATCTCACTACCGTGGTTGCCCAGCAGTCGCAATTGATTGCCCAACAAGGACAGCAGCTGGCGCAGTTGACCGCCATGGTCCAGCAGCGTCTGCCGCGACAAGCTCCAGCATCTCCTCCTCTCCGAGCAGCCGCGTCTAGTTCAAAGATCCGCTTGTCTCTTCCGGAGAAATTTGACGGGGATTCTAAGATGTGCCAGGGATTCTTGTCTCAATGTGCCCTGCATCTTGAAATGATGTCGGACCAGTTTTCCACAGAACGCTCTAAGGTGGCATTTGTGGTCTGTCTGTTGTCTGGGAAGGCCTTGGCCTGGGCCACGCCACTCTGGGACCGCAATGACCCTGCTACGGCCACCGTTCAGTCCTTCTTTGCTGAGGTTCGTAGCGTTTTTGAGGAACCAGCCCGAGCATCATCCGCGGAAACCGCCCTGCTTAACCTGGTCCAAGGAAACTCCTCTGTGGGCGAATATGCCATACAGTTCCGCACACTGGCCTCAGAGCTAGCCTGGAATAATGAGGCTCTCTGCGCAACCTTCAAGAAAGGCTTATCCAGCCACATCAAGGACTCTCTGGCCGCACGAGACATACCCTCCACCCTGACAGAGCTTATCCACTTAGCTACCCGCATTGACATCCGCTACGTGGAAAGACGCCAAGAGCTTCGCCTGGAGAAAGATCTTGTTCGTACCAGGCGTTATCCGCGCCTGGCTCCTCTCTTCCTGAATCCTACGCATCCTGATACCATGCCTCCTGTCGAGGAGGCCATGCAAGTCGACCAATCTCATCTGACCCTGCAAGAAAGATCTCGCCGTAGGAATGAGAACTTATGCCTCTATTGTGCGAGCTCTGAACATTTCCTAAAGGACTGCCCTATTCGTCCTCCACGTCTGGGAAACGCCCGCACCTAGTGAGCGTGGGAGAGGCGTTACTAGGTGTGAATTCTTCCTCTCCACGTCTGACTATTCCCGTGCGGATCTCTCCTTCTGCCGGCTCCCCCTTCTCTGCGGTGGCCTTCCTGGACTCCGGTTCTGCAGGAAACTTTATTGAAGCCTCCTTCATCAACAGGTTCAACATTCCTGTTATCCGTCTCATCAGACCCTTCTTCATTTCCTCCGTAAATGGAGAGAATCTGGATTGTACCGTGCGTTACCGCACTGAACCCCTGCTCATGTCCGTTGGGGTCCTTCACCAAGAAAAGATTGAATTCTTTGTTTTGCCGAACTGTACTTCTGACATCCTTCTTGGCCTACCCTGGCTCCAGCGTCATTCTCCTACCCTCGACTGGACCACGGGGGACATCAAATCCTGGGGCTATTCCTGCCACAAGCATTGTCTTAAGTCTATACCCACCAGTCAAATTCCCATTTCTACTCCTTTGCCTGGCCTTCCCAAGGCCTATCAGGACTTTTCCGATGTTTTTTGCAAAAAACAGGCGGAGGTCTTACCTCCACATAGACCCTACGACTGCCCCATTGACTTGCTCCCAGGTACTACACCACCCCGTGGCAGAATTTACCCTCTCTCCTCTCCCGAAACCAAGGCCATGTCCGATTACATACAGGAGAACCTCAAGAGAGGGTTTATTAGGAAATCATCCTCTCCAGCCGGAGCGGGGTTCTTCTTCGTTACCAAGAAGGACGGTTCACTACGCCCTTGCATAGACTATCGTGGTCTTAATAAGATCACTGTTAAAAATCACTACCCTCTGCCTCTCATCTCGGTGCTCTTTGACCGTCTGCGCGGAGCAAAGGTTTTTTCAAAATTAGACCTCAGGGGCGCTTATAACCTCATCAGAATCCGTAAAGGAGATGAATGGAAAACCGCATTTAACACCAGAGACGGCCACTTCGAATATCTCGTCATGCTTTTTGGACTTTGCAACACCCCTGCAGTCTTTCAGGATTTTGTCAATGAAATCTTTCGGGACATACTGTATACCTGTGTGGTTGTCTATCTTGACGACATCCTAATTTTCTCTACCAACCTTGAGGAACATCGGCTCCATGTCCGTCAAGTACTCCAGCGCCTCCGTGTAAATCATCTTTACGCTAAATTTGAAAAATGCCTTTTTGAGTGTAGCAGCCTTCCTTTCCTAGGTTATCTGGTTTCAGGACAAGGTCTTCAAATGGATCCTGATAAGCTTTCCGCAGTCTTAGATTGGCCACGTCCCTCTGGACTCCGTGCTATCCAGCGCTTCCTTGGATTCGCCAACTACTATCGCCAGTTCATACCCCACTTCTCCACCATCGTTGCACCGATAGTGGCGCTGACTAAGAAAAACGCGAATCCAAGGTCCTGGCCACCTCAGGCGGAAGAAGCCTTTACTCACCTAAAAACCGCCTTCTCTTCGGCACCTGTTCTATCTCGACCAGACCCCACTAAGCCGTTCTTCCTTGAAGTTGACGCCTCCTCGGTAGGAGCCGGAGCCGTTCTTCTTCAAAGAAATGCTAAAGGAGGAAACGTCACGTGTGGTTTTTTCTCTAAAACCTTCTCCCCTCCTGAAAAGAACTATTCCATAGGTGACCGTGAACTGTTGGCCATCAAGTTGGCATTAGAAGAGTGGAGACATCTCCTGGAAGGTTCTCTTCACCCCATCTCCATCTACACTGACCATAAAAATTTGTCTTACCTTCAGTCCGCTCAGCGCTTGAATCCTCGCCAGGCCAGGTGGTCATTGTTCTTTGCCCGGTTCAATTTTCAGATCCATTTTCGTTCCGCAGACAGGAATGTCAGGGCGGATGCCTTGTCCCGTTCCTCTGATGCCTCTGAAACCGGGAACCCCCCACAACACATCGTACCCCCTGAGTGCCTGATTTCCTCTGCTCCCGCTGCTCTGATGCCAGTCCCTCCAGGAAAAACTTTCGTTCCTCCAGGCCTTCGTATCCAGATACTTAGGTGGGGCCATTCCTCCCATCTAGCCGGCCATGCTGGGATCAAAAAATCCTTACAATTGTTGGCCAGACACTATTGGTGGCCTACCCAGGAAAGAGATATGACTGACTTTGTACGGGCCTGCACTATCTGTGCACGTGACAAAACTCCACGCCAGAAGCCTGCAGGTCTTCTCCTTCCTCTACCGGTGCCTGAACTACCATGGTCCCACATTGCCATGGATTTCATCACGGACCTTCCGTTGTCTCATGGTAACACTGTCATTTGGGTGGTCGTTGACCGCTTTTCGAAAATGGCTCATTTTGTCCCACTTCCTGGTCTGCCTACTGCACCTCAGTTGGCGAAGCACTTTTTTCTTCAAATTTTCCGTCTCCATGGCCTTCCCTCACATATCGTCTCGGATAGAGGCGTCCAATTTATCTCAAAATTTTGGAGAGCTCTCTGTACTCAACTAAAGATTAAATTGAATTTTTCTTCCGCTTATCACCCGCAATCCAATGGACAGGTGGAAAGAGTTAACCAGGTCCTTGGTGACTACTTATGACATTTTGTCTCCGCCCGTCAAGACGATTGGGTCGACCTATTGCCCTGGGCGGAATTCTCATACAATTTCAAGAACTCTGAATCGTCCTCCAAATCTCCTTTCTTTGTGGTCTACGGCCGCCACCCTTTGCCCCCCCTCCCCATTCCCACTTCTTCTGGAGTTCCTGCCGTGAATGAATTAACCCGGGACTTTACCTCTATCTGGAAAGAGACTCAAAACTCGCTATCACTGGCCTCTGCCCGCATGAAGAGACATGCAGATAAAAAGAGAAGAATTCCCCCTGTCTATCTCCCTGGTGACAAAGTGTGGCTCTCCTCCAAATATGTTCGGTTTCGGGTACCTAGCTACAAGCTGGGCCCTCGTTACCTCGGACCTTATAAAATCAAAAACCAAATCAATTCCGTCTCTTACAAACTCCATCTTCCTCCTTCTCTTCGCATCCCCAACTCTTTTCACGTGTCTCTTCTTAAACCCCTCATTCTTAACCGATTTTCCCCCAAGGTCACCGCTCCTGCTCCTGTCTCTGGTTCCTCCGATGTCTTTTCGGTGAAAGATATCCTCGCCTCCAAGGTCGTCCGAGGTAAAAAATAGGATTTTTTACTCACCGTAAAATCCTTTTCTCTGAGTCCATGGACCGACACAGCTTCTCTATTGACAAAGTGGGTATTATCCGTTAATCAGGAGTGACTAGGCAGAAAAACTTGTAAAAAGTGTTGCATCACACCTTCTACAGTACCGCCCAGGGGGCGGACCCTCTGGGTATACCCTCTCAGTCTGCATCTTCGCAGATCAGTTCGTCAAAAAGCAGTACAAACTTAAAAGGAGGGGTGGGTGCTGTGTCGGTCCATGGACTCAGAGAAAAGGATTTTACGGTGAGTAAAAAATCCTATTTACTCTTTCGTCCATGGACTGACACAGCTTCTCTATTGACAAAGTGGGACGTCCCAAAGCAGTGTCAGAGAAAAAACGAGGGGTGATAACAGCATAAAAATAAACTTCACCCCAAACACAAAACAGCACTCCTCCAACGGAGGAGTTGCAACTCTAAACAGCCGCTTGCAAAACCTTGCGGCCAAAAGAGGCATCCGAAGATGCACCTACATCAATTTTGTAGAATTTTGTGAAAGTGTGTGCGGACGACCAAGTCGCCGCTTTACATAATTGGGAAACAGACGCTTGATGTCGGAAAGCCCAAGAGGCACCTATTGCCCTGGTCGAATGCGCCGTGACAGGAAAGGGGGGCGCCTGACCCTTTAAGGCGTAAGCCTGGATTACTATCTGTCGGATCCACCTAGAGATGGTGGCCGATGAGACTGCTTGGCCCTTCTTGGGACCAGCCACCGAAACAAACAGTGAGTCTGACTTCCGGAACAGGGAAGTAGCAGATAGGTATACTCTCAAAGCTCGGACAACGTCCAAGGAATGCAACGCCGACTCCTTAGGATTCGACGGCTGAGGACACAAGGATGGAAGTACAATGTCTTCGTTGAGATGAAAAGCCGAAACGACTTTCAGAAGAAAGGAAGGCTGCAGCCGCAGCACCACCTTATCCTTGTGGAAAATCAAATAGGGAGCCTTGCAGGACAAGGCTGCCAGCTCAGAGACTCGTCTAACTGACGTAACAGCCACCAAAAAGACCACTTTCTGAGAAAGTGTCAACAGGGGAATATCTCTAATATTCTCAAACGGTGCCTTCTGAAGCACCGAGAGGACCAGGTTCAAGTCCCACGGAGGTAACGGGGGACGGACCGGAGGGGCCACATGTCGGACCCCCTGCACAAATGTACTCACGAGAGAGTGAGTCGCCAGGGGTCGCTGAAAAAAGACAGCCAGGGCAGATATCTGTCCCTTAAATCGTACTTAGGGCAAGCCCTTGGTCCACCCCATGCTGTAAAAACAGCAGGATTCTGGAAACCAAATAGGTACGCGGATGCCATTTCATTTCCTCACACATGGAGATGTAGGCCCTCCAAGTGCGGTGATAGACCTTCCTAGAGGACGGTTTTCGAGCACTTCTCATAGTAGAGATTACTGAGTCTGACAGGCCCCGGTCTCTCAGTACCTGGTTCTCAACAGCCATGCCGTTAAAGCCAATGACTGTAAAGCAGGATGGAATATGGGACCTTGCGATAGCAGGTCCTTCCGTAGTGGTAGGCGCCAGGGGACGTCTGCTACCAGACGTACTAGATCGGCGTACCAAGGACGCTGAGGCCAATCTGGAGCGATTAGGATCATTGGAATTCCCTCTGCCTCCACTCTGCGGAGCAGAAGAGGAAGAAGCCTTAAGGGAGGGAAGGCATAGATTAGCCGATACTGACCCCACGATGCTACCAACGCGTCCGTTGCGTCTGCCCATGGGTCTCTTGACCGGGCCACAAATCTCAATACCTTCCGATTGAGTCGGGAAGCCAGAAGATCTACGTCTGGTGTGCCCCATCTTTGGCAGAGGAGTTGGAACACCTCCGGGTGTAAGGACCCTTCTCCCTGGTCCAGCATCTGGCGGCTCAGGTAGTCCGCCTGCCAGTTTTCCACACCCGGAATGTACACGGCCGACAGTGCCGGTACGCTCCGCTCGCATCCTGAAGTGGGCAGAGAGATCTCCGATGTTGCAGCTGAGCTTCTTGTTCCTCCTTGATGATTGACATATGCCACTGCTGTGGCGTTGTCTAACTGGATCCTGACTGGACGCTCTTGCAGCCTCTGAGACCATTTGAAGAGGCACAGCCTGATCGCCCGGATTACCAGGACATTGATCGGCAGGAGGGCTTCCTCTGGGGTCCAGCGACCTTGCGCCGACTGAACACCCCAGACTCCCCCCCAACCTGTAAGGCTGGCGTCCGTCGTGATCACTATCCAGTAAACCGGAAGAAATGACTTCCCGGCCATTAGAGCTGGTGCTGTCAGCCACCATACCAGGGATCTCCTGACTATGTGGCTCACTCGGATTTGATAATCCAGAGATGATGGACATCTGTTCCATCTGGACAGAACTTCCTTCTGTAACACTCGAGTGTGGTATTGAGCATATGGAACCGCCTCGAAGGAGGCTACCCTGAGGCCCAACACTCGCATGCAAAAAACAGAGTGACGACCAATTCCTGGAAGTCAGCTGCCGTACTGCAGCCCGGAGGGTCTGCAACTTCTCCACAGGGAGGAATACCTTTGCCTCTGAAGAATCCAGAATCAACCCCAGGTACCCTAGGCGTTGAGTGGGCACCAATACTGACTTTTGCGTGTTTAGTATCCAACCACAGTCTCGAAGAGTCTGACAGGTAATGGACACGCTTACCTCTAATTCTGAGCTTGAAGGGGCCTTCAGCAGAAGGTCGTATAAGTAGCCTGTGATAGCGATACCCCGCTGTCTTAGAAGTGCCAGAATCGGAGCGGGCACCTTGGTGAACGTCCTGGATGCTGAGGCAAGGCCCAACGGGAGGGCCACAAACTGGTAGTGGTCCTTCCCGATAGCAAATCGCAGAAACCTCTGGTGTCTGGAGTATATGGGGACATGCAGGTATGCGTCCTTGATGTCCAAGGAGGCCAGAAAGTCCCCCGGATGGAGAGCCGTGACTACAGATCGAACCGACTCCATCCGAAAACTTTGTACCTTCACAAAGCAATTGAGGGCTCTGAGATCCAAGCTTGGACGAACCCCCTCCTTCTTCGGCACAATGAACAGATTTGAGTAAAAACCCCGTTCCAGTTCTGGAACTGGAATAACTACCCCGCGTTCCAGTAGACCCTGGACCGCCCCATACAGGGCCTCCCGACGGGTCGGTAGTAGCTGGAGATTGGAGGTGTTGAATCTGTCCGGTGGACAAGAGAGAAACTCTATCTTGTAGCCTGAGGAGATTACTTTGCAAACCCACCTGTCGGAGATTAGTGCTGTCCACTGAGTCGCGAATTTGCGAAGACGTCTCCCCACCCGAGAGCTGGGTGGGGGTGGACCTTCATGCGGACGCAAATTTGTCCGCAGGCTTATTGGATATGCGGGACCAGGGGCGCTTTTGTCCTTGGGCAGGCGCTTTATCGGCCTGGGGTCTTTTCCCTGTCGCCCTAGGGGGACGAAAAAACCACTTGTGTGCAGTAAAGGAGGGCCCTTGCCCTTGGCGTGGCCCCTTATCCTTGCTAATTTGGGGAAGCAAAGTGCTTTTACTTCCTGTGGCATCCTTGATGATGTCATCCAGAGAAGCCCCAAAAAGTCTGTCGCCCTTAAAAGGCAGATCCAACAGGGCTTTCTTGGAAGTCTGGTCCGCAGACCAGCCTTTTAGCCAGATCAGGCGGCGTATTGCTACTGCATAAACCAAAGTTTTAGACAGCAGGGGAATAGTATTCATGTCTGACTCGCAGACAAACCTAAGGCCCTGGACCAACAGGTCGGCCAATGTTATCTCATCAGGAGGAGCATCTCGCTCCTTAACCCCTGGAGTAGCAATCTTGCCCATTCAGTAAGTGTGTGAGACACTAGGGCCCCCGCCAATGCCGGGCGTACTGCCGAGCCTACCACTGAGTATAGGTAGCAAGCGAGTGCTTCAGCCTTCTTATCCACAGGGTCCTTGAAAACAGGAGCCCCTTCTACAGGAATTGTGGTGGCTCTATTAAGTCTGGACACCGGAGGGTCCACTATAGGGGGGAGAGGTCCATTTCTTCAGAAAACTCTCCTCAAAAGGGGTACCGTACCGCAAACCTCTTTGGGGCTGTAAAGACCCTCAGTGGGTTCTCCCATTCCTTGTATAAGAGTTTATCAAAAGACACACAAGGGAACACCTTAGCAGTGCGGGCAGGTCTATGAAACCCAAGTGGACCGGAGTCTCTGCTGCTTCTGCAGTATTTTCCAATTTTAGCATATCCCGCACTGCAGTAATAAGGTCAGATACCAAAGCCGTCTCGCGTACTGACCTGGACTTTGAGTCATTCTCACTGTCCGGTCACGGTCTGCAGTCTCTGATGCGTCAGAATCTGGGCCCCGAGCCGTAGCTGGACCTGGTTCTGCACCAGAATTATCCCCAGAAGCTTGCAGGGGATGGGGCGTTTACTACCCCCTGTATTCCCGTGTGCTGCTTCCACCTTGGCAGCAATTGCCTCTAGGATTGCAGTCATAGCGTTCATAGACACCTCAGGGGCACCAGCTGCTAAATCTGGTGTTTCAGGGGAGAAGACATCTGGCTCAGATGCCATGCTGACCACACGCTGACACTCACAGGGCTCCAGGCAAGATATCAATAGGCCACCCTCCTGTGCTTCAGAGAGGCCGGGTCACCCAGAGGACTCACCACCCTGGATAGGTACTGCTATGCTGCGCCTGTGATGCTGTCCCACTGCTGCTGTGTCAGTCTGCTTCTTTTATCAGCACTTCCTGTGTGAATTTTCGCGCCAGTGTAATGCACCCTAGAGGCCGGAGGCTCTCGAAAAATGGTTGCCAAAAACGTCTGTATGGAAGATAATGTGGGCTCTAAGAAAATGGCCGCCGACAGAAGATAGAGGTCAAGCAGCCATAGCCCACAAAAAGATGGCCGCCGAACGGCAATATCTGCATACAGGGTGGACAAACATGGCCGCCGATCAGCTGATAGGGGCCAGTGGGTGTGGCCGAACCACAGGAAGATGGCCGCCGGGCAGTCACAAGAGGCCAAACTTAGCATGGACCACCTCAAAATGGCCGCCGACAGCATGGAGGAGGAAGGACACAAACACAGGTAAGAAAAAATTACATTTCTTTTAAATGTTAGTTACAGCCAGCCCCGCTCCAGTGGGACCACCTAGGTGACCCCCAGCACCCAGCAACCTTTAGCTAGAAGCCCAGGGAGGAGGGAAAGGCAGGGAGAGAGGGAAGAAAGGGGCCACAACCACTTACTTGATCTCTCCAGGAATGTCCAGCTAAATCACCCAGCCGAGGCAGGGGAGTTTTACTTACCTATCCTGCATGTATTCTGCTGGAAGACATTCCAAACAGATCATCGTCCGCGCACGGAAGGTGACTGTTGGCCAGGCATGCTGTGATTGGACCCAGAAGGGACGATCATATGTATGCCCTGGAGCATGACGCTCACCAGACAGGCTGCTGCGACTCGGCCGTAAGGTCAGCCGAAGCTGAGCGGTCCGATGCAAGCCTTGGAGCGTAAGCTCACCGGCCAGGCTGCTGCGACTCGGCCGTAAGGTCAGCCGAAGCTGAGCGGTCCGATGTAGGCCCTGGAGCGCAAGCTCACCGGCCACCCGTGGAGCGACGGGCATGTCGTGGAAAACCCAGCGCGTAGCTAGGGTCGGCACACGCTCGATGGCCGAAACTGGGGAGACTACAAGGATCGAGGATCCAGCCTGTCACCCAGTCGGCAGTTGATCGAAGATCGCAGGAAACAACAAATGTAGCAAAAAAAATAAAAATATATATATATATCTTTTTTCCCCGGACCAATGGGCCCGAAGGGAGCCATGTCCTACTCCTTGCTAGACAGAAAAAAACTGATCTGCGAAGATGCAGACTGAGAGGGTATACCCAGAGGGTCCGCCCCTGGGCGGTACTGTAGAAGGTGTGATGCAACACTTTTTACAAGTTTTTCTGCCTAGTCACTCCTGATTAACGGATAATACCCACTTTGTCAATAGAGAAGCTGTGTCGGTCCATGGACGAAAGAGTAAATTCTTTTTAATTGATTGGGAGAACTGTGGTCCTGAAGAGAGATCCTGGGAGCCTGAGACCAACATTTTAGACAAAGAGCTCATCCGTAGATTCTTGGGTTCCAAGAAAAGGGGGAGACCTAAGGGGGGGGGTACTGTAACGCCGAGTGCTCCGGGTGTCCCATCCAGCCCGGAGCACTCACGGCGTCGTCCCCTCTGCGGCTCTCCGGCCAGCCCCCCTGGCCGTGAGCGCTGCTCCGCTCTCCTCCCCACTTACCTTCCTCTTCCTGCTGCCTCCCGGCGCGCGCGGCCCCGCTGTGTTCTAGGGCGCGCGCGCGCCGGCCTTCTAAAATTTAAAGGGCCAGTGCACCATTGATTGGTGCCCGGTCCAATTACGGTTCCTCTACCCAAAACCTATTTAAACCCACTTCCCCTTCCTGTCCTTGCCAGATGTTGTCCTAGTACCTTGTGGAAGTATTTTGAGTTACCTTGCCTGTGTACCTGACCTTCTGCCTTTGTCTCTGACCACGAACCATTGCCGCCTGCCCTGACCTTTTGCTACGTCTGACCTTGCCTCTGCCTAGTCCTTTTGTACCGCACCGGCCTCAGCCGCCAGCAGTGGCGTATCCAGGGTATGGCAGACATAGCAAGTGCCATGGGCGCCGCATGAAGGGGGCGCTGGTGAGTAGCTGGCAGTCTACACACTGCTCAGATGACCCCCAGCAGAACACACAGTGGGTGCTCTCCTCCTCTCCCGGGAAAGTCTGTGAAAGTGTTTTTAGTGTGTGTGTGAGGTGACTCCCCCCCTCCGGCACATCACAATGTTCTACCTGCAGGGTGGGCGCTCACTCTCCGCTCCACGGCTGTGCAGTGTACAGGGGGGGGGGGGGGCGGCTGGAGGAAGTTGCTGCATGGAAGAGCGGAGTTGTTGAACAGCTGTGCCCCCCCCCCAAATGAAAACGATCCTCACGGCAATAGAGCGATTCCCTGTGTGTGTCTCCCTTCCCCCCTCCTGTAAGCTCTCAGCTGCTGGAGGGATAGAAACACAGAGAATCGCTCTGTAATTGCCATGCCGATCATCCATTCCTCAGTGTCGGGGGCTCCTGCTTGTCATAATGACAAAAGGCAAAGCCAGCAGACCATCTCCAACCTGTACTGTGAGTGTGTGCAGAAAAGGGTGCACAGCAGTAAGACGCAGGGGGCTGCACGATGATGATTTCAGTGTCCCGACTCGACCATCACAGGGAGGAGGGGGATATATGCATCTCATCTCACTGTTAGCCAATCATACTTTGCCCATGTTGCAGCCCCTCCCTCTTCCCCTCCCACCCGCCACATTTTGACTTCAGTTCCAGGAAGAAGAAGCCAGAATCAGTCCTTAACGTGCTTCTACACATGTGAGTTTTTTCTTTCTTTGTTTACTTCAGAGAGCCTGGGGGAGAAGGAGGTTCTGCAGCAGCAGCAGGGACACTGGGACAGTCATGGATTCATTTAGACTTTTAATGCAGCAGGTGACAGAGGAAGAGAGGAACAGGACCAGCATTTGCTTATCTATTCATGTTGTCATGTACTTACTCTGGCACTATACCCCACCTAACCTGGCACTATACCCCCTAACCTGGCACTATACCCCCTAACCTGGCACTATACCACCCTAACCTGGCACTACCATCCTAACCTGGCACTATATTACTCTAACCTGGCACTATATTACTCTAACCTGGCACGCACTATACCACCCTAACATGGCACTACTGTATATCACCTAACCTGGCACTACTGTATATCACCTAACCTGGCACTATACCACCCTAACCTGGCACTACTGTATATCACCTAACCTGGCACTATACCACCCTATCCTGGCACTACTGTATATCACCTAACCTGGCACTTTGTGTTGGTCTATCACATAAAATACATTTACATTTTTGGTTGTAACATGACAAAATGTGGAAAATTTCAAGGGGTATGAATACTTTTTTCAAGGCATTGTGTGTGCGTGTGTGTGTATGTATGTGTGTGTGTGTGTATATATATATATATATATATATATATATAATTTTTATAGTTGGGCCCCCCTACTTTTGTTCCTGTCCCCCCATGTGCCCCCCCTAAATATGAAAGCTAGAGACACCACTGTTGCACAGAAGACAGAGTGACAGCGCAGTGGCAGGAGACTCAGGGGCCACACACCTGCAGCCATGGGCCACTTGTGCAGTGATTGGTGGCACAGCACTGTCCCAGGAGTGATCGGCGGGGACGATGGCGCTGATCGTACTGTTGCTCGGGTATCATGCAGAAAAGTGTGGGCTGTAACAATGGACACGCTTTGTACCTGGCTCTCCTTGCCCGCAAGGAGGGCACTAAGAGGGGGCAACTCAGCAAGAAGACGGCCAAGACCAACGGATGGCACTTCGAGGGAGAGCAGAGCACCTGACCCTCCGGACTCTACATGCTGGAGGGTGCCAGCTGCGAGAGGATCCCCCCACCCATAGTGGGCAGCAGGGGCAAGGAGAGCATGGAGAAGCAGGTACCCCACCAATGTCTACACATATATATATATATATATATATACTGGCCTCCACTCCTGCCCAGGACACTAGCTACATGGAGTTGGCATGTTCTCCCAGCGGGGTTCCTCTTCCACTCCAAACACATGCAGGTAGGTGAATTGTAACGTGTACAGACTGGCAGTGTACATGGCTAATCATATTCTACACTGACCCTACAATCATAGAGGACCCTACACATATCTATGTATACTTCCATTCAGTCCTGTCCAGCTCTTGGCAGATTTTGGGCCAGCGCTCATTTTTGGATAATTTTTCAGGCATGGGGGGGTGGCATGCAGAATGTGATCGCCCATGTATATTGCCACTTCATACAAACAGGGGACTATCACCTACCAACATGGCTTTGGAGTATGCCCACACCAAGAGAACATGCAAACTACATGCAGATAGCTTCCTGGCCCAGATTCAAACCAAGTGAGGCAAGTCCCAACAACTAACCTACTGTTCTCCCTATATACCTGTATATACTGACAGTATTATCTGAAAGATGGGTTTCAAATGTTTTGACAGGGGCGCAGTTTCAGTGCTTGCCATAGGCGCCATTTTCACTAGATACGCCTCTGGCCGCCAGAGAGGTGGAGTCGCTACTGGGGGACACGACCTGGTTGCTACCGCCGCAGCAAGTCCATCCTGCCTTGCGGCGGGCTCTGGTGAAAACCGGTAACCGCTTAGAACCGGTCCCTCGGTGCGATTTGTACCATCCCCTCTCTGGTACAGTGGGTCCACCTCCTGCCTCCTCTATAGTCGCCTGCCCGGCCCGTGAAAATCACCGCTGGGTTTTCATTTTTTGCGCTATAAATGAAAAAATACCAAAAATTCGGTAAAATAAAAATTATTTGTTTCTGTTAAAATTTTGCAAATTAGTAATTTTTCTTCATAAATTTTGGCCAAAATTTATACTGCTACATATCTTTGGTAAAAATAATCAAAATTGGTGTATATTATTTGGTCGGTGAGAAAGTTATAGAGTCCACAAGCTATGGTGCCAATCTCTGAAAATTTATCAAACCTGAATTGCTGACGGACATTTCTTGAGACCCTAACATGTCAGGAAAGTACAAATACCCCCCAAATGACCAAATTTTGGAAAGTAGGCATTCCAAGGTATTTAGAAAGAGGCACTTTGAGGTTTTTGAGGTTGTAATTTTTTCCCAAAATTCTTTGCAAAATCAAGATTTTTTCTTTTTTTTTCTTCACAAAATTGTCATATTATCAGGTTATTTCTCACACACAGCATATGCATACCACAAATTACACCCCAAAATACATTCTGTGAATAAGGGGGAAGTTTTGGGACTTTATATGAGGCAATTGAAATGCGGAGGTAAGAAAAAATTAGAATGTTTTATTCATGACATGGATCAATGTCCAATAAAGAAATGATTCCATATATACACACATGTCTAGCACCAAATGTAAACATATACAGTAAATAGTTGTACACATAAATACATAGTCATAATAACAATGCATAAAATTGGTATAAATAAATACATAAAGTGGCATGGCCAACTAGAAGCTAGCAGCAGCGTGCCCAATACTTGTATCAGTAGTCACATGGTGTGTCAAAATATGCTGGGTCTTGATGGAATCGTCAAATAGGATACTGTGTGGATAGCATTCCATGTATGATGTAACTGTGGCATCAAATGTAGCTTGACGCGTTTCATGGATATCTCCACTCATCAGGAGCAGATGCGACAGGAAATCCTATGGAATATATAATTGTAATAAAACGCACTATATATAGAGAGGAATATGTACCAGAAAGATAACTATATATGAGTAGTTAATGAAACACACTCACCGAAAAGGACAGTGCATGCGGCATGCGGTAACCGATGCAAGGTGGGCCAAGAGCATATACCCTGTCACGGGAGCTGAGGTGGCAATATATAACGATGCAGCAATGGATGATGTGAAAAAGTGTGTGAATGTGAAAAAATGGTCTCCATTTGGCAGAGTATTGGTTGTATAACATCTGGGAACAATGACAAATTATTGTTGTTATTATTAATTGTTAATTAGATTAGAATTATATATATTATATATGATTTTTACAGTATTGAAATAAATAAATCATGACAATAATTCATGAATGGTGAACCTAAAATACATTCTGCTACTCCTCCTGAGTATTGCGATACCACATGTGTGAGACTTTTACACAGAGTGGCCACATAGAGAGGTCCAACATGCAGGAAGCAACAGCAGGCATTTTAGGGGCATAAATTTCAAGTCTAATTTGACTATCTATTACACTTTGAGGCACTGTAGTGGCATGGATGCGAACTGATGTGGCATGGATGACCTGTGGATGGGGATGGCTGAGCATAGTTGAGCCATGAATGTAGATGGCTAGGTATGGATGGGATGGCTGAGTATGGCTGGGTAGGTATGGCTGGGTATGGCTGAGTGTGGGTGGGATGGCTGGGTATGGCTGAGTATAGCTGGGTATGGCTGAGTATGGCTAGGTATGGATGGATGAGTATTGCAGAGTATGGAGAGATGGATGAGTATTGCAGAGTATGATTGGAGGGATGAGTATTGCAGAGTATGGATGGATGGATGAGTATTGCAGAGGATGGATGGATGGATGAGTATTGCAGAGTATGGATAGATGGATGAGTATTGCAGAGTATGGATAGATGGATGAGTATTGCAGAGTATGGATGGACGGATGAGTATTGCAGAGTATGGATGGACGGATGAGTATTGCAGAGTATGGATGGACGGATGAGTACTGCAGAGTATGGATGGATGGATGAGTATTTATGAGTATGGATGAATATTGCAGAGTATGGATGAGTATAGATGAGTATTGCAGAGTATGGGTGAGTATTGCAGAGTATGGATGTGGCTGGAATGGGCAATGAGCAGCGCTGTGGGCACTACAGATCCAGCCCACAGCTCTGCTGCAAACGATCTCTCCCCTCACACTGTACAGATTGGTACAGAGAGGGGAGAGAGGAACCGGACATGACGCCGGCTTGTTGTTGTGATCGCTCCGTCATTTGACAGAGCGATCACGTGGTAAACGGCCGCTGTCAGCGGCCATTTACCATGATCCGTGATGCTTGGATATTTCCGGATGCACGCCCCAGGTTGGACGCCCTCCCAGAATAAGCCGACCGCACTGCAGCCGTCTTTCGGCTATGGCCTGGTCGGCATGTGGTTAAGCATCATTAAAATCACTGCTCCTCTAAAAAGGATAGTTTAAAAAAAAAATTTGCATTAATAAATGTCCCCCAGGGCAGTACCCTGACCCCCATACAATTTTTATGGACAATTACTTGCATATAACCCTTCAAAATGGGAACTTTTGATTCTTCAAGTTCGGCTCCCATAGACTTCAATGGAGTTAACTATTCGGGTCAGGACCTTTTCTCTTTTCAGGAGTTCTGGTGCGAACCGAACAGGGAGGTGTTCGGCCCATCTTTATTTTAGACATTGGTATTGTTCAAAGTGATTATTCATTTAATAAAGGTTGATGGCGACGCTTGGTTGTTGCTTGTGGGAGCCTAACATGGAGGAGAAAAAGCATACTGTAAAGTTTTGATCATAAGCATACAGTAGGTGATTTGGCTGCTTTTTTTGCTACCGTTATTGTTATTTAATTACATATTTTAGATTTTTTAGGAAGGACTTCTCTGGCTTTATTGTTGTTGTTTTTTTTTTTTTAAATGAAGCTTGTACTTCTATCCTGGCAGTGTTTTAAAAAAATTGGGGTAAAACATTTGTCGAGATTAGCAGTTAAACCGTATACTGTATAGTTTACCATTAATCTAAGCTTGACTTGAAAAAAAAGGAAGGACTTCTCTGAAATATTTTTGGAGGCTGGGGGAATGCCCTGATACTTGAGTACCATTGGGATGTGTTGGTCAGTGTATTTTTCATGGGGTTTCTTTTGTTCTGGGTGAACTCCAGAGGGGTGCGGTAGGCGCGGTGCCCTTCTGCTCCTACAAGTGAAACAGTATCAGGCTATGTCTTTTGCTGGCAGTCCCCTTGTTCCAACATCCAGAAGTGTTGATTAAGGGCGGGATGTGGTGGCCCACAGTTGCGTCTCATCTGGAGGGCGTTACAGTGCCACGGCACACTGGGCATGTGTAGCAGCCGCCATCTTGGGAGGGACAAGTAACAATAATGATGCAACTGCTATCAAGGGGATGGAAGAATCAATATCTTTTTAATTTATTTAGCCATGTTTGAGTTTAGCCTTTGGCAACTCTTTTATTCTATTTTATGCTCGGAATTTTATTCCACATCATTTATGCATGTTCACCTGTGTCCCCATAGGAGTATCTGTGCGTTTGTGTACATAGGTAGTTCCGGCTAAATAGAAAAAATGTATCTCGCACCAAATGTGCAAATAAATAGAGAATTAAACTAAATAAAAGCTGCACCTCAAAAAAACGGTGGAAACCACTGCTGCAAAGTGAATTCAAAAACGGGTGAGTGCGCTAGTAGTTAATAGATACAAATATTACCTATAATAGTGTTATGGATTGTTCAATACTCAAATTAAATGGCTATTTCTATTATGTGCCATATACATGCTAAAAATCTCCTTACTCAAAATGCTGACTAGACACCCCCTCCCATCAAGGAAAACAAGGATTGCTGAGATGTCCGAAAGACTGGATAGATCTGACCAGAAGACCCCAGATAAGAGATGACCAATCCAGGAATGACAACACAAAGCTACGGCTATGTTACTGCATTGTAAACAATGACTCATGCTTCACTATAAGAAGGACTAAATGTCCAGAGCAATAAACGAGAAGATTCATTTAGCTGAACGAAGTGTCACTGTGTTTTCTTCTCCTATGTGCACATATATTCACACTTTCAATTAGGCCAGGTGCAGATACTCAGCACAGACATTTGTCTGGATCCATATCAAACTGGCAGCCCAATCGCGGTAAGTTATCACTTTCATATCTTGCTTAGTATATCCTGCTCCCCGTGTGGGTCCATCTTTGTGTCCGTGTCGGCTGCCAAAGGTCACCAAAGCAGGTAATACTTGCCCGGAGTCAATTACATGAACCGGTATTCTGATTATCTGCAGCCTGTAAAAACCTCTGTGTTGTATTTGTGTTGTATGGGTCTGTGATACATGATGGGGGTGATTTACTAATAACAGTGCGCTGCGCCGGTTCATACCTTAATTGGTGCGCCGGATAACTCCTTCACTGGGCGTAGGAACCAGCGGTGCACTGTTATAGTAAATAAAAATGTCAGCGGCGCTCTATTGAAAATGAATGGTTCCCTATGGGAGCCCATTGATTTGAATAGAGGTCGCCCGGGAAGTCGGATGAAGCCGATCCGACTCGCGGGGCGACTCGTGTGCCGGCTGACACAGGGACAGCGCGACTTTGCGAGGCAATTTGGACACGACCTGAGCGTGAAGCAGCCGCTCAAGTCGTGTCCTAGAGGCAACTACCTGGCCGAGAATGTCTCCAGCGTGATGGCATCGCGCTGGTTCTCGGCAGCCTCGCTGTCCCGTGTTTGGTATGAATCATGAAGGGGAACTCCATGCCAAATTTTAATGAAAAAACCGGCATGGGTTCCCCTTCAAGAGCATACCAGGCCCTTAGGTCTGGTATGGATTTTAAGGGGAACCCCCTAAGCTGAAAAATGGCGTGGTGGTCCCCCCAAAATCCAAACCAGACCCTTATCTGAGCACGCAACCTGGCAGGCCGCAGGGAAGAGAGGGGGACGAGAGCGGCCCCCCTCCCTCCTGAACCGTACCAGGCCACATGCCCTCAACATGGGGGGTTTGGTGCTTTGGGGCAGGGGGGCGACCTGCGGCCCCCCACCCCAAAGCACCCTGTCCCCATGTTGATTAGGACAAGGGCCTCTTCCCAACAACCCTGGCCGTTGGTTGTCGGGGTCTGCGGGCGGGGGGCTTATCGGAATCCGGGAGCCCCCTTTAATAAGGGGGCCCCCAGATGCCGGCCCCCCCACCCTATGTGAATGAGTATGGGGTACATCGTACCCCTACCCATTCACCTGGTGGCAAAAAATTCAATAAAAAACACAACACAGGTTTTCAAAGTAATTTATTACACAGCTCCGGGGGTCTTTCTGCCAGGGGCCCCGCTATCTTCTTCCAGCTCTTTTGCTAGCGGGGTCCCGGGCTTCCTCGTCGTCTTCGGGGGTCTTTCTGCCGGGCGCCCCGCTATCTTCTTCCAGCTCTTTTGCTAGCGGGGTCCCGGGCTTCCTCGTCGTCTTCTTCCGCCTTTGGGGGTCTTTCTGCCGGGCGCCCCGCTATCTTCTTCCAGCTCTTTTGCTAGCGGGGTCCCGGTCTTCCTCATCGTCTTCTTCCGTCTTCGGGGGTCTTTCTGCCGGGCGCCCGCTATCTTCTTCCAGCTCTTTTGCTAGCGGGGTCCCGGGCTTCCTCGTCGTCTTCTTACGACTTCGGGGGGTCTCTTGTTCTGTTCTCCGGTGTCGTCTCCGCTCTCTCCGGTTCTTCTCCCGCTCTCCGGTGCCTTCTCCACGATCTCCAATTCTTTCTGCCGGGCGCCCGCTATCTTCTTCCAGCTCTTTTGCTAGCGGGGTCCCGGTCTTCATCGTCGTCTTCTTCCCTCTTCTCTCCGTCCAATGTTGCCTCGTCGCTGTGCGCCGCTACAATGCTCTGCCCGCGGAGCGCACCCACTTATATTGGCATGGGGCGTGGTCACCGAGTGATGCCACCCGCTGACCCCGCCCCCGTATGACGTCACAGTCCCGGGGAATGCTGGGACTGTGACGTGATACGGGGGCGGGGTCAGCGAGTGGCAACAACCGGTGACCACACCCCATGCCAATATAAGTGGGTGCGCTCCGCGGGCAGAGCATTGTAGCGGCGGACAGCGACGAGGCAACATTGGACGGAGAGAAGAGGGAAGAAGACGACGATGAAGACCAGGACCCCGCTAGAAAAAGAGCTGTAAGAAGATAGCGGGCGCCCGGCAAAAAGACCCCCGAAGACGGAAGAAGACGACGAGGAAGACCGGGACCCCGCTAGCAAAAGAGCTGGAAGAAGATAGCGGGGCGCCCGGCAGAAAGAACCCCGAAGATGGAAGAAGACGACGAGGAAGACCGGGACCCCGCTAGCAAAAGAGCTGGAAGAAGATAGTGGGGCGCCCGGCAGGAAGACCCCCGGAGCTGCCTAATAAATTACTTTAAAAATCGGTGTTGTGTTTTTTATTGACTTTTTTTGCCACCAGGTGAATGGGTAGGGGTACGATGTACCCCATACTTATTCACATAGGGTGGGGGGCCGGTATCTAGGGTCCCCCTTATTAAAGGGGGCTCCCGGATTCCGATAAGCCCCCCACCCGCAGACCCCGACAACCAACGGCCAGGGTTGTCGGGAAGAGGCCCTTGTCCCCATCAACATGGGGACATCCTCCCCATGTTGAGGGCATGTGGCCTGGTACGGTTCAGGAGGGAGGGGGGCCGCTCTCTCGTCCCCCCCCCCTCTTTTCCTGCGGCCTGCCAGGTTGCGTGCTCGGATGAAGTGTCTGGTGTGGATTTTTAGGGGAACCCTCACGCTATTTTTTTTTAAGTTTGGCGCGGGGTTCCCCTTAAAATCCATACCAGACCTGAAGGGCCTGGTATGGATCTTGGGGGGACCCCACGCCATTTTTTTCCATTTTGTTGGGGGGGGGTCTCTTTGAATCCATACTAGACCCAAGGGCCTGGTATGGACCTGGGGGGAGACCCCACGCTGTTTTTTTTCTAGTTTTTTTTTTTTTTTTTAGAGCCAGCAATGTTTATTTTTTTTTACCTTTTCTTTAACAACCAGCTATAAACAGGTTAAAAAAAATAAAAAATTGCCGCAAAATCGCGGTACTTGCGTTTTGGATCCGGGTCCATTGAATTCTATTACATCCACAACACTGTTTTTGGCCTGGGAAAAAACATCTGCAGTTGCGTTTAACATCGTTTTTCACAAAGCCTAAAAGTGCCTTTAGACGCCAAAGATTTCCACGTTTCAGACGTGGTACCGGCGTTTAGCCGCATTTTAGTTTAGAAGCGTTTTTAAAGGTGACCTCTTTTTTACCTTGATAAACTCAAAAATTATGGCAAATAAGAAAAAACATTCAAAATATATATATATATCAAAAAAATAATGCAATTGCTTCCATTGCATTGTGGACAATCCACAACTTGGGGCAGGTGACGTGGCAAGTGCACAATCCACAACTTGGGGCAGGTGACGTGGCAAGTGGACAATCCACAACTTGTGGCAAGTGATGTGGCAAGTGACACGCTAAATACAACTACACTGCTGCTCTCTCAGCTGCTGATACTCACTCTGGTCTCACAAAATAGCTGAAATCGTTAATAATACTGTTTTTGGAGCTTAGGGCGGCTCCCTATGATGTTTCCTAACTAAACGCATATAGACGCAAATGTGGTAAAACGCGGCATGCAAACGCCACAAAGCGCGCCTTTCTAAACGCCGCTTTCAACCTTAGTTCTGAACACTTTGCACCAGCGTCCCGTGTACATGGGGCATAAAAACGCCTATGCCATTTACAGCTCAAAAACGCCATGGTGGCCATGAGGCCATAGGCTAACATGGAGAGACGTTTTCAAGCTGCTAAAAACGCTTGAAAAAGCGGCTGGAAAAACGTCCGTGTGCATGTAGCCTTATATTAACCACTTGCGCACTGGCCACTTAAACCCCCTTCCTGCCCAGACCAATTTTCACATTTCAGCGCTGATGCACTTTGAATGACAATTGCGCGCTCATACAACACTGTAACCCAATGAAAATGTATTATTTTTTGGCACACAAATAGAGCTTTCTTTTGGTGCTATTTGATCACCTCTGTGTTTATTTTTTTTTCTATAAATACAAAAGACCGAGTAAAAAAAAATTGGATATTTTAACCACTTCAGCACTGGGCCTATTCTGGCACTTCTCTCCTTCATGTAAAAATCATAAATTTAGGGCTAGAAAATTACTTCAAAACCCCAAACATTATTTATGTTTTTTTAGCAGACACCCTAGGGAATAAAATGGCGGTCATTGCAAATTTTTAGCTTGCTCGGTATTTGCGCAATAAAATTTAAAACGCCTTTTTAAAAAAAAAAAATGGTTTCATGAATAAAAAAAAATTACAAAACAGTAAAGTTAGCCCAATTTTTTGGGATAATGTGAGAGATGTTGTTATGCTGAGTAAATAGATACCTAACATGTCACGCTTTAAAATTTCGCACACTCATGGAATTTCAAAATTTTTACACGTTACCATTTTCGCATTACAGAGGAGGTCTAGTGCTAGAATTGTTGCACTCGTTCTAACGCACGCAGCAATACCTCACATGTGTGGTTTGAACTGCGTTTACATATGTGGGTGGGACTTACGTGTGTGTTCGCTTCTGAGCGCGAGCTACCAGGGACATGGGCGTTTTTTTTTTTTACTTTTTGTATTTCTAATGCCGCGTACACACGGCCGTTTTTCCCGTCGAAAAAAACAACATTTTTCCCATTCGACGAGAAAAACGATAGTCTGTGGGCTTTCTGTCGTTTTTTTCGACGAGAAAAACGGCATTAAAAACGACGAGAAAAATTAGAACATGTTCTAATTTTTCTCGTCGTTTTTTTCGACATGTTTTCCGCGGCAGTGTTTCCCATAGGGAAACACTGCCGCGGAGCCCACACACGGTCGTTTTTTTCGACCAAAAAAAAAATGACATTTAAAACGGCCGTGTGTGAGGGGAACAAGCTGTTCCTCGTTTTTAACGTCGATTTTTTCGACGGTGTTTTCACCGTCGAAAAAAATCGAACGTGTGTACGCGGCATTACTCTTTTTTTTACTTTTTTTTTTTATCACTTTTAAGCACCGGATGGCGGTGGGAGAACATCCCCTCCCGCCGCCTATAAGAAAGATCAAGCGGCGGAACTGCCGCTATGATCGTTCTTATCGAGCACAGAATCGCCGGCTGAAAAGAATGATATCTGAATGATGCCTGCAACTGCAGGCATCATTCAGATGTCACCGCACAAAGCCAAGGACGTCATTTGACGGTGGGCGGTAGGAAAGTAGTTAATGTTTTGAAAATGTAGAAAAAAGGTAATTTTTCTCCTTCATTGATGAGACTGCACTGATGGGCTGCACTGATGGGCACCGATAAGGTGGCAAGGGTGGGCACTGAGAGCTGGCATTGCTAGTTGACACTGGTGGGCATGGAGAAGTGGTACTGCTAGGTGGCAATGATAGTTGGCAGTGATGGGCACTGATAGGCAGCACTGCTAGGTGCCACTGATTGGCACCAGTGGTGGGCATTGTCAGGTGGCACTGGCAGGGGCTACTGATTGTCACAGAATTGCCTCTTCCTCTTCGGGCCCGATGTCCCTTGCACATAAGCCGGTGATTGCCTTTTTTTATGCTCACGCTGTCAGCACAAGGAGAAAACAAAAACCATTACCCAGCTTTTGTTTACATCACGTGATCAGCTGTCATTGGCTGACAGCTGATCACATGGTAAAGGGAAGGGATCGGCCCCTTACTCGGATCTGTCATCACCTGAGTCTCAGTGACTTGGTGACCACAGCGCACGCGCGAAGGGGAGGACGTCTATTGACGGACTCCCGGCAATTGAGGACCGTGCTGTGGCCGTCGATCAGTTATAGCGCTGATCTCAAGTGATTAAAGAGGGTCTAAATTGGCCATTGACATGCATCACAATTCAACTTAGGAATGTGTCTTTGCAAAGTTAAACTAAATGAAATCCTTTCTTATTTTTGCTTGGGGATAGAGTGCAGAGGGATTACAAGTCTAGACAGTTTTTGGGGATGTCTGCACCCCTGATAGGGTGAAGACAACTCCCAAATTTGGCCACTTTATCCTTCCAAATAATTCACTTCCTGTCACATAGCCACACAGGAAGTGAGGGGAAATCCCTACCAATGTCTTTCCTTGGGGACACACAGGTCAATCTAAATAATTTCCCCATTATGTACATTGCACTCCAGCATTTTGCGGGGTACACCCCAAATAATTAGGTATTTTGGACTTTGGGGTTTATTTACTAAAGGCAAATCTACTTTGCACTACAAGTGCACTTGCTGGATATCCGAGGGGGACATGCAAGCAAACAAAAAAAAACACCATCTTTGCTTTTACATGATTGGATGTTACAATCACCAGTGATCCCTCAGATTTTCAGCAGCTACACTTTTACTGCAGAGTGGATTTGTCTTTACTAAACCCCAAACTACCCAATGATTTGGGGTGTACCCAACAAAGTTCTAGAGTGCAATTTGCTTAATGGGGACACTAGTTAGATTGATCTGCGTCCCCCCAAGAAAAGACATTGGTAGGGTTTTACCTTCACTTCCTGTTTAGCTGTGTGACAGGAAGTGAAGCCAATTTTACTAAAAGGGGACACAAAGCCCAACCTAAAAAAAAACAAAAAAAAACAGGGTTCTAACACTTACTTTGTTTCCCTCAAAATGCCTACAATTAGAATCGGATTGCCTTGAGCTATTTTTAAGTGCAGTGCTCTAAATCAGTGCTTCTCAAGTACCCCCAACAGGCCATGTTTGCAGGTTTTCCTTCATCTTGCACATGTGCTTTAAATCACAGTCAGTGGTTTTGTATTTTGGACAGCAATTCTCAATAAGGTAAATTCACAAAACATGTCCTGTTGGGGGTACTTGAGGACTGAGGCTGAGAACCACTGCAGTAAAAAGGAAAAATTGAATACTTACTGCTCTGTATTTTTCATTTCCTGGTGATTATCCATGGCAGCACACAATACATGCATATGCTACCATGAAGGCACCAGGGTAGACAAATCACACCTGTTTTGTTTTGACATGCCAATCAGCTGTCACATTTGTTGCAAAGAAAACGCAAAACAAACCTCAAAACTTTGCATCAAATTTTATTGGTCAACAAAACAAAAGTGAAGCCAAAATAAAAAACAGGGTCAATTTGAAACAGTTAGAGCCCATTCACACAGGGGCGTCTTTGGATCCGACTCCAAATCGCCCCAGGTCGCCCCTAGTAGCCTCAGGTCGCGCTGGCTGAAGAAATCAATGTAAGTTAATGGAGCCGTCCTTATGTACACTACTGCAGTCGCTCCGACTTCAAAAAAGGTCCCTGTACTACTTCAATCCGACTCCTAGGCGACCTGTACCCATTCATTTCAAAGGGAGTCGCCTCTCACTGTCTTAATAGGAGCAACTCTCCAGGAAGAAAACATACATTTATCAGGCAAACCTCTCCCTCCCCTCTCCCTCCCACAGAGCTGATTCTTGTTTGATTGGCCACTGGAATGTCTCCTGTCCTGCAGGCAACTTGGAGTTGGCTTGTAAGTAGCTCCAGGTCGCGCTGTGATTCATTCTCAAGTCGTGTCTGAGTTGCCTCATAAAATCGTGCTGGAAGTCGTGTTGCCCCTGTGTGAATGGGCTCTTACAGACTCACAACATCTTGAGAAAGTTTTCGCAAAATAATGCAGCACAGACAATTAAATCAAAGTGAACAAACGACACACATTAACAGCATCAAAATTACTTCAGGGGAACATTTCCCCCACACAAAAAAAAATACAATCCACCAAATTAAAACAAACACCTGTTTTGCAAAGACATAACAAATAAAATACATGTGTTACAAACTCGATAAGGACACCAAAATGTACTTTTTGCCCCCCCCCCACCCACACACACACACACACACACACACACACACACACACTTGCCTCTTTTCAGGGCAAGGGAGGGGATGCTATCTGCAAGCTTTATATAACATAGGTTTGTGAGCTAATGAGGCAATTGAAAACACATGCACAGTCCATGAAACACCCAAAATGCAAGTTTACCCAATGTAGAGACTGAACTTCAAAGTGGCTACACCTGTTAAGGATGTCCTTCAATTACTAACCCATAAAAACACTCTCTGAGCATGCCCAGAAATATCCAGGTGCTGTTCACACACAAAAAGCACCAAAATAAAATCTAACTGCCTGGGCATGCTCAGTCAGAACAACACAAATGCAGCTAGCAGAAATCCCCCCCCCCCCTGTCCAAAATTAAGCACATCATCCAGTATGCTACAAAATTAGAGATAGGACAATCACCCCCACCCCCCCCCCCTACCAACAAATACCATTGCAGTCTATGGGAACTGACTTGTTAATTTTGCTAGTCCCCACTTGGCTGGCTTTTCTTCTAGTTATTGGCCTTAAAATGGGGGCCCAGGTCCCACCCTAAGGGACAAATATTAATGTCACCAATTTGGACAACACCAAAAACAAATTGCTTAAGGGACATTTCACACCACATGCAGTCCATTGCGTTTTTTTATGCATCAAAAATGCATGGAAAGTTGGTTATATGGTTCTAAATGGCAGTGTTTGTTCCAGTGCGTTCCAGTTCCACAAAAAAGTAGAACATGCTGCATTTTACCTGCACTGGACTGTACTGGAACACAGCAAAACGCATCATAAACGCACTGGAACGCACAGGAACACACCTAAATGCACCAAAAACGCACTGGAACACACTTGTCCTTATCTATGGTTAATAAAATAGAGGGGTGAAAAAAAAGCACTGGACTGCATCAGAAACGTACCAAAAATGCACTGGAACGCATCAAAAACGTGCATGCAAAAAAGCACCTGGAACGCATCCGGATTGCGTTTCTATGGTGTGAACTGGCCCTAGTTCACACCATAGAAACGCAGTCTGGATGCGCTCCAGGTGCTTTTCTGCATGCGCGTTTTTTACACGTTCCAGTGCATTTTTGATGCATTTTTGATGCAGTCCAGTGTTTTTTTCCCCCTCTTTTCACTTAGGACAAGTGTGTTGCAGTGTGTCTTTGGTGCATTTAGGTGCATTCTAGTGCATTTTTGGTACGTTCCATTGTGTTCCGTTGCCCCCTCCTTCCTGAACCGTACCAGGCCACATGCCCTCAACATGGGGAGGATGTCCCCATGTTGATGGGGACAAGGGCCTCATCCCCACAACCCTTGCCCGGTGGTTGTGGGGGTCTGCACGCGCGGGGGCTTATCGGAATCTGGAAGACCCCTTTAACAAAGGGAACCCCCAGATCCCGCCCCCCTGTGTGAAATGGTAATGGGGTACAAATGTACCCCTACCATTTCACAAAGAAAGTGTCAAAAATTAAAAAAATGACAATAACCGGTTTTTGACAATTCCTTTATTAATGTCTTTCTTCCATCTTCTTCCATCTTCTTCTTCCAGCTTCTTCTTCCAGCTTCTTCTGTTCTCCATTCGGGTTTCTTCCTCCATCTTGTTCTTCATCTTTATCTTCCTCTTCATCTTCATCTTCCTTGTTCTTTCGGTGTTCTCGTCCGCATCTTGCTCCGGCTTCTTCTTCCCCTTCTTCTTTCTTTGGCCGCTCCGTTTGAATTGGAGGTTCCCGCTGTGTGACGCTTCAGTTCTTCAGTTCTCCTCTGGGTCCGCTGCCACCCTGTGACCCCGCCCCCCTCTGACGCACATGGATTTCACAGGGACTTTCCCCGTGGTGTCAGAGGGGGGCGGGGTCACCGGGTGGTAGCGGACCAAGAGTAGAACTGAAGAACTGAAGCGTCACACAGCGGGAACCTCAAATTCAAATGGAGCGGCCGAAGAAGAAGGGAAGAACAAGCCGGAGCAAGATGCGGACGAGAACACCGAAAGAATAAGGAAGATGAAGATGAAGAGGAAGATGAAGAACAAGATGGAGGAAGAAACCCGAATGGAGAAAAGAAGAGGATGTTAGAAGAAGAAAGAAGAAGATGGAAGCAGATGGAAGAAAAGAGAAGACATTAATAAAGGAATTTTCAAAAACCGTCTATTGTCATTTTTTACATTTTTCACACTTTCTTTGTGAAATGGTAGGGGTACAATGTACCCCATTACCATTTCACATGGGGGGGCCAGGATCTGGGGGTCCCCTTTGTTAAAGGGGTCTTCCAGATTCCGATAAGCCCCCTGCCCGCAGATCCCCACAACCACTGGGCAAGGGTTGTGGGGATGAGGCCCTTGTCCCCATCAACATGGGGACATCCTCCCCATGTTGAGGGCATGTGGCCTGGTACGGTTCAGGAGGGGGGGCTCTCTCGTCCCCCCCTCTTTTCCTGCAGCCTGCCAGGTTGCGTGCTCGGATAAAGGGTCTGGTCTGGATTTTTGGGGGTACTCCACACCATTTTTTTTTACATTTGGTGTGGAGTTCCCCTTAAAATCCATACCAGATCTAAAGGGCCTGGTATGGATATTTGGGGGAACCGCACGCATTTTTTTTTTAAATTTGCATCAGAGTTCCCCTTAATATCCATTCCAGACCTGAAGGGCCTGGTAATGGAATTTGGGGGACCCCCACGCTTTTTTTTTTGTTTTTATCAATGACTTTCAATGACTTTTCTCTATATTGCCGGGAGCCGACAATTCATTACAGCCGCGGGTGCTTTTAAATGCCTTTTTTTTCCTTTAGAAATGTAATTTTGCAGGCGCACTGGCAAGTTCAGAGCTGCGCCTGTTCAACGTATGCAAATTGAGTTACGTGACTTGACATTTACTAAGATTTTGCCGGCGCAGTGTCCCGGCGCGTTTGAAGTGAAATTCCCGCACTGAGCTCAAAAAAACCTCCCGCAGCTCTAAACGTAATTGCCAGCTCAGCGGGCTGGTTCTGAAAAAGTTACCTTCTCACTCTATTTTGGGCATGTTTGTTATTTGGGCAGGTGTCACTACACTTCCTCACATCACCCCACATCACCCCCATTATATTCGCACTTCCAGCTTCTTTATATTTAGATTTTAAGATGCCGTGCGCCAGGTCCATAGTGGCGCACTGAGCGCCTCCTCCCGTCCGCTGAGAACACTATAGTAAATGGGAAATAGGGCTGCGCTACCGGCGCTAATGTTTTGTAAATACCAAAACAGCCATTGCGCGCGCAGATGCGCCGATACTCATGGCGCAAACATTTCGTAAATCAGCCCCGATGTGTAATATTGAAAGAGATTGACAGACAGGGACCCAGCTGACATGGGAAAACTCCTTCGGAAAGGTGATAAAGCGGTGTAGCACATCACCCAGAAGGGGGCGTCAGGGACGTGGATAAACTCCTTCGGAAAGGCAATAGAGCGGTGTAGCACATCACCCAGAAGGGGGCGTCAGGGTCGTGGATAAACTCCTTTGGAAAGGCGATAGTGCGGTGTAGCACATCACCCAGAAGGGGGCGTCAGGGACGTGGGCAAACTCCTTTGGAAAGGTGATAGTGTGGTGTAGCACATCACCCAGAAGGGGGCGTCAGGGACGCAGATAGCGGGGAAAGAAAATATTCTGTGTGGTCATTATAATTTAAACATTCACATGTATTACAATTCGTGCAAATGTCATGTTATAATTGTGTTTATTGACGAGCATTGGGGATTGGTCAAAGTAGTTGAAGGAGGGTATAACAAGGAAAGTTGGGATTACAAAGATTGCTAGAGAAAGTGCCGGAAGGTGTCCTGAACAAGTGGGAGATTTAGAAGGAAACGTTATCTGTCTGTTAAATGTCTTGTTGAGGGAAGTGAGTGGTCACTAGTGATGAGCCGAACACCCCCGGGTTCGGTTCGCACCAGAACCCGCGAACGGACCGAAAGTTCGTACGAACATTAGAACCCTATTAAATACAATGGATGCGAACGTTCGAATTCTAAAGTGCTAATTATAACAACTATTATGCATGTTATTGTCCTAAAAAGGGTTTGGGAACCCGGGTTGTGCACCAGGGGACATGTATCAATGCAAAAAGAAGTTTTAAAAACGGTCGTTTTTCGGGAGCAGTCATTTTAACCACTTAAGCCCCGGACCATTTCGGGCCATTAGGACCAAGCCTGTTTTTGGGATTCGGCACTGCGCTGCTTTAACTGTAAATTGTGCGGACATGCAATGTTGTACCCAAATGAAATTTGCGTCCTTTTCTTCCCACAAATAGAGTTTTCTTTTAATGGTATTTGATTGCCTCTGCGATTTTTATTTTTTGCGATATAAATGGAAAAAGAACGAAAATTTTGAAAAAAAAAGATATTTTCTACTTTTTGTTATAAGAAAAATCGAATAAACTCAATTTTAGTCATACATTTAGGCCAAAATGTATTCAGCCACATGTCTTTAGTAAAAAAAATGTCAATAAGCGTATATTTATTGGTTTGCGCAAAAGTTATAGCGTTTACAAACTAGGGTACATTTTCTGAAATTTACACAGCTTTAAATTTATGACTGCCTATCTCATTTCTTGAGGTGCTAAAATGGCAGGGCAGTACAAAACCCCCCCAAATGACCCCATTTTGGAAAGTAGACACCCCAGGGAAATTGCTGAGAGGCATGTTGAGCCCATTGAATATTTTTTTTTTTGTCCCAAGTGATTGAATAATGACAAAAAAAAAAAAAAAAAATTACAAAAAGTTGTCACTAAATGATATATTGCTCACACATGCCATGGTTATATGTGGAATTGCACCCCAAAATACATTCTGCTGCTTCTTCTGAGTACGGGGATACCACATGTGTGGGACTTTTTAGGAGCCTAGCCACGTACGGGACCCCGGAAACCAAGCACCGCCTTCAGGATTTCTAAGGGCGCAAATTTTTGATTTCACTCCTCACTACCTATCACAGTTTCGAAGGCCATAAAATGCCAAAATAGCACAAAACCCCCCCAAATGACCCCATTTTGGAAAGTAGACACCCCAAGCTATTTACTGAGAGGCATGTTCAGTCCATGGAATATTTTATATTTTGCCACAAGTTGCGGGAATATGACAAACTTTTTTTTTTTTGCACAAAGTTGTCACTAAATGATATATTGCTCACACATGCCATGGGCATATGTGAAATTACACCCCAAAATACATTCTGCTGCCTCTCCTGAGTACGGGGATACCACATGTGTGGGACTTATTGGGAGCCTAGCCGCGTACGGGACCCCAAAAACCAAGCACCGCCTTCAAGGTTTCTAAGGGCATAAATCTTTGATTTCACTCCTCACTACCTATCACAGTTTTGAAGGCCATAAAATGCCAAGATGGCACAAAACCCCCCCAAATGACCCCATTTTGGAAAGTAGACACCCCAAGCTATTTGCTGAGAGGCATGTTGACCCCATTGAATATTTTTTTTTTTTGTCCCAAATGATTGAATAATGACAAAAAGAAAAAAAAAATGTACAAAAAGTTGTCACTAAATGATATATTGCTCACACATGCCATGGTTATATGTGGAATTGCACCCCAAAATACATTCTGCTGCTTTTCCTGAGTACGGGGATACCACATGTGTGGGACTTTTTGGGAGCCTAGCCGCGTACAGGGCCCCAAAAACCAAGCACTGCGAACGCTGCAGTTATGTGTGTCGTGTTTGGTAAGTGACAGTGATCGATCGATACTGCACTTGGGTGGGCTGGGCTGGGCTGGGCTGGGCGGAGGGGCTAAACGCAGGCGCTAGCAGGTATCTGGGCTGATCCCGCTAACACTGCGTTTTTGGGAACCCTAAACCGCTGGGGATGCTAGTATAGATCTGATCAGATCTGATCAGATACTATACCACTAAGGGGGGTGTATGCTTTGCGCGTGGGTGTTAGCGTTACTGTCACTAACCTAACACTGCCTGGGGCGACGCAGACCCTCTCTGGCGCTAAAACCTAATTGATCTCACCCGCCGGGCGATCAGGGGGGTTAAACCTTTATTGGGTTATATACGGCGGGTGCCCTGATGCTATAAAAAGCAAACTAATCAACCAGCGTCACCCGTAACCTTTATATGGTGATCACTGGTGAAAGGGTTAACTAGGGGCAATCAGGGGGTTAAAATCTTTATTAGGTTAAATATGGGGGTACCTGACACTATATAAAAACCTGACGGGTAACCTAAATATCTAAATAACTTACTGGCTAACCAGTGACACCAGTGACGCTTATACGGCGATCACTGGTGAAAGGGTTAACTCTAGGGGCAATCAGGGGGTTAAAATAATATATGGGGGTACCTGACACTAATAAAAACCTGCGGCGAACCTAAAAAAAAATAACTGCCTATCTAAAACACCAGCGACACGAATACAGCGATCGGAAAAACAATCGCTTAGTGACGCTGAAGTTAGGGGGTGAAAGGGTTACCTGGGGGGTGATCAAGGGGTTAAACCTTTATTAGGGGGGGTTAGGGGGCTACCCTGGACCTAAAGGGGCCTAATCCTAACTGCCCTGCAACTTTTTACAATCACAGATGACACTAAATGCAGTGATCAGTAAAATAAATGATCACTGCAATCAGTGACACTGTGATTGGGGGCTTTGGGGTGACCTGGGGGGTGATCTGGGGGTGACTGGGGGGTGATTTGTGTGCCTATGTGTACCTACGTATCAGTGGACTGTTAGTGCACTAACCTGCTTCCTCTCTGCTCGGCGCCGGGAACGGAAAGACCGCGGCGAGGGAGATGACATCACTTCCTCCAGCCTTGTTTACATCACATGGCGGAGGAAGCATTTTCATTGGCCGGGAGCGATCGCGAGGGGGGGGCGGAATCGAGCGCCCCCCCCTCATGCCTGATCGCTCCCGAACACTTAACGGCCGCTCACTGCAGTGAAGGGGGGTCCGGATGGACCCCCCAACTGCACAAAGGCGATCACGTAGATCTACGTGATTCTGCCTGTCCGTGCCATTCTGCCGACGTAAATCGGCGGTGGGCGGTCGTTAAGTGGTTAATGATGCATAAAGTGAAAAAAAAAAAGTCAAATATTCCTTTAAATATCGTACCTGGGGGGTGTCTAAAGTATGCCTGTGAAGTGCCACGTGTTTCCCGTGTTTAGAACTGTCCCTGCACAAAATGACACTTCTAAAGGAAAAAAAAGCCATTTAAAACTGCTTGCGGCTTTAATGTAATGTCTGGTCCCGGTAATATGGATGAAAATCTTTAAGAAAAATGGCATAGCTACCCCATGACCCCCCCCCCTACCCCAGCCCATTACCAGCCCCTTTGGGTCTTGTATGGATATTAAGGGGAACCCCGCACATAAAATAAAAAAGGCCCTATATACTCTGAACAGCCGTATACAGGCGGTGCATACAAGACAGGGACTGTAGGTTTGTTCTTATGTAGAATCTGTTTGTAATTTTGAACAGGTACATTGTTTAAGTGTAGCTCCAGCCCAAAAATCTATTTTTAAACTTTTTGGAAAACATAGGTAAGGGTTATCACCCCTGTAACATTTGTTTTGCTGTCTGTGCCCCTGTTCAGAACATTTCACCTCACTTTCCGTCCCAATGACAACTGTTTTTGAACTGTGGTGTTTTTCTTGAAACAAGGATTGCTGATAAAGCATCAGTACAGAGGAGACACCTTTCTCCCATATTAATTCTTACAGGAGAGAATTTTCCTTCCAAGGGGTAGATTTCCTCTCACTTCCTGTTGTCTTCTTGCGTTTGCAAGTAGGAGTCATTTGTAAGTTGGATGTTTGAAAGTAGGGACCTGCCATATATACTCTGCAGAAATAGGCCCCTTAGTTGTTGGTGTTGGCACAACACTGTAAGCACTCACAGTTACTCTTGGTTGGTGCTGGAACGCCCTGCTGTCAACTATTATATCAGGAATTTTAATTACATATAATTGTTGAACAGTGGTAGTAAAAATTGGGCCTTTGATGGTGGTGCTGGTGCCACAACACTGTAAGCCCTGACAGTTACTCTTGGTGGGTGCAGGAATGGGCCCTGCTGTGAATTATTAGATCAAGAATTGTAATTACATGCCCCTTTTGAACAGGGGCTGAAAAATTGGGCCTTTCGTGGTGGTGGTGGTGGTGGCGTTGCCACAACACTGTAAGCCCTCAGAGTTACTCTTGGTGGGTGCAGCAATGGGCCCTGCTGTGAATTATTAGATCAAGAATTGTAATTACATGCCCCTGTTGAACAGGGGCTGAAAAATTGGGCCTTTCGTGGTGGTGGTGGTGGTGTTGCCACAACACTGTAAGCCCTCAGAGTTACTCTTGGTGGGTGCAGGAATGGGCCCTGCTGTGAATTATTAGATCAAGAATTGTAATTACATGCCCCTTTTGAACAGGGGCTGAAAAATTGGGCCTTTCGTGGTGGTGGTGGTGGTGGCGTTGCCACAACACTGTAAGCCCTCAGAGTTACTCTTGGTGGGTGCAGGAATGGGCCCTGCTGTGAATTATTAGATCAAGAATTGTAATTACATGCCCCTTTTGAACAGGGGCTGAAAAATTGGGCCTTTCGTGGTGGTGGTGGTGGTGGCATTGCCACAACACTGTAAGCCCTCAGAGTTACTCTTGGTGGGTGCAGCAATGGGCCCTGCTGTGAATTATTAGATCAAGAATTGTAATTACATGCCCCTGTTGAACAGGGGCTGAAAAATTGGGCCTTTCGTGGTGGTGGTGGTGGTGGTGGTGTTGCCACAACACTGTAAGCCCTCAGAGTTACTCTTGGTGGGTGCAGGAATGGGCCCTGCTGTGAATTATTAGATCAAGAATTGTAATTACATGCCCCTTTTGAACAGGGGCTGAAAAATTGGGCCTTTCGTGGTGGTGGTGGTGGTGGTGGTGGCGTTGCCACAACACTGTAAGCCCTCAGAGTTACTCTTGGTGGGTGCAGGAATGGGCCCTGCTGTGAATTATTAGATCAAGAATTGTAATTACATGCCCCTTTTGAACAGGGGCTGAAAAATTGGGCCTTTCGTGGTGGTGGTGGTGGTGGTGGTGGCGTTGCCACAACACTGTAAGCCCTCAGAGTTACTCTTGGTGGGTGCAGGAATGGGCCCTGCTGTGAATTATTAGATCAAGAATTGTAATTACATGCCCCTTTTGAACAGGGGCTGAAAAATTGGGCCTTTCGTGGTGGTGGTGGTGGTGGCGTTGCCACAACACTGTAAGCCCTCAGAGTTACTCTTGGTGGGTGCAGGAATGGGCCCTGCTGTGAATTATTAGATCAAGAATTGTAATTACATGCCCCTTTTGAACAGGGGCTGAAAAATTGGGCCTTTCGTGGTGGTGGCGTTGCCACAACACTGTAAGCCCTCAGAGTTACTCTTGGTGGGTGCAGCAATGGGCCCTGCTGTGAATTATTAGATCAAGAATTGTAATTACATGCCCCTGTTGAACAGGGGCTGAAAAAGTGGGCCTTTCGTGGTGGTGGTGGTGGTGGTGGTGTTGCCACAACACTGTAAGCCCTCATAGTTACTCTTGGTGGGTGCAGGAATGGGCCCTGCTGTGAATTATTAGATCAAGAATTGTAATTACATGCCCCTTTTGAACAGGGGCTGAAAAATTGGGCCTTTCGTGGTGGTGGTGGTGGTGGCGTTGCCACAACACTGTAAGCCCTCAGAGTTACTCTTGGTGGGTGCAGGAATGGGCCCTGCTGTGAATTATTAGATCAAGAATTGTAATTACATGCCCCTTTTGAACAGGGGCTGAAAAATTGGGCCTTTCGTGGTGGTGGTGGTGGTGGCGTTGCCACAACACTGTAAGCCCTCAGAGTTACTCTTGGTGGGTGCAGCAATGGGCCCTGCTGTGAATTATTAGATCAAGAATTGTAATTACATGCCCCTGTTGAACAGGGGCTGAAAAATTGGGCCTTAGGCACTGGTGGCACAACACTACAACCCCTCACAGATACTGTACTTGGAGCACAGCAATGAGCCCTGTTGCAAAGTATTGCTTCAAAAATTGTAATGACACGCCCCTGTTAAACAGGGGCTTGAAAAATTGGGCCTTAGGCACTGGTGCCACAACACTCCAACCCCTCACAGATACTGTACTTGGAGCACAGCAATGAGCCCTATGGCAAATTACTGCTAAAAAAATTGTAATTACACGCCCCTGTAAAACAGGGGCTGAAAAATTGGGCCTTAGCCACTGGTGGCGGCACCCATAAACAAAAATGATCTTCCAAGCTATCATCATCAATCGTATCATTGAGGACTCGGAGGAGGAGGATAGCCAGTCAACATAACAGCACAGGCACTCAGCATCAGCATCAGTCTTGAAGGGATGTGACATGTTAAAATCAATTAGTCTGTTATATCAGCATCAGGTGTGTGGTAGCTGGTGGTGATCCAAGACTGGTTCATCTTGATGAAAGTCAGTCGATCAACCGAGTCGGTGGACAGGCGCACCCTGTGATCCGTGACAAATCCTCCAGCAGCACTGAATGTGCGTTCCGAAAGAACGCTGGATGCAGGACAGGCCAGTAGCTCAATTGCATACTGTGCAAGCTCTGGCCAGTGATCCATCCTCAAGACCCAGTAAGCCAGAGGATTTTCGGTGGGGAAGGTGTCCAAGTCTGACCTTGCCCCTAGATATTTCTGCACCATGTTTATCAGACGCTGGCGATGGTTGCTGGAACCGATCATACTTTGGGGCTGCGGACTAAAGAATTGTCTGAACGCATCGGTCAGACGGCCACCTTCCCCACCGCTCCTTCTTTGACTGGCCGAAGCCTCAGCAACTCGTTGTCCAGGACCAGGAGTTTGTAACCTCCCAGTCTCTGGGAACGCGTTGCACAGACCTTTCTGCAAGGCCTCCCGGAGTTGTCTCATCCTCTGCTCCCTCTGCGACGGTAACATAAGGTCCGCAACCTTACCCTTGTACCATGGATCAAGGAGAGTGGCCAGCCAGTAATGGTCCCTCTCCTTGATCCGAAGAATACGAGGATCCTTCCGCAGACTTTGCAGGATCAGGGAGGCCATGCAGCGTAGGTTTGCTGAGGCATTCGCTCCGGAGTCCTCTGGGTCACTAAGGACGACATGATCCGCAGCCACCTCCTCCCAGCCACGTACAAGTCCACTGGTTTCTTGGGACTGTAAATCATCCCTAAAAGACTGCTGCTGATGATGCTGAGTGCCAGCCTCCACCTCCATGCTGACACAATCCTCCTCCTTCTCCTCATCCTGCTCCTCGTCCTCTTCCTGTGCGATGGGTGGGACAGAAGGAACACTGTCTGGGTAAAGGGGGCCTTGAGAGGCAAGGAAGTCCTCCTCTTCCTGCCTCTGTTCTGCCTCAAGTGCCCTGTCCATTATTCCACGCAGCGTGTGCTCCAACAGGTGGACAAGAGGTACAGTGTCACTGATGCATGCACTGTCACTGCTCACCATCCTCGTGGCCTCCTCAAATGGTGCCAGGACAGTGCATGCATCCCTGATCATGCCCCACTGGCGTGGAGAAAAAAAACCAAGCTCCCGTGACCCTGTCCTGGTGCCGTAGTCGCACAGGTACTCATTGATGGCCCTCTGCTGCGTGTGCAGCCGCTGCAGCATGGCCAACGTTGAGTTCCACCTGGTGGGCATGTCACATATAAGGCGGTTCTTGGGCAGGTTCAACTCCTTTTGCAGCTCAGCCAGGCGAGCACTGGCATTATAAGATCTGCGGAAATGCACACAGACTTTCCTGGCCTGCCTCAGGACATCCTGTAAGCCCGGGTACCTGCCCAAGAACCGCTGCACCACCAGGTTAAGGACGTGAGCCACACAGGGCACATGGGTCAGTTGTCCCTGTCGGAGGGCGGAGAGGAGGTTGGTGCCATTGTCGCAAACCACCATTCCTGGCTTAAGCTGGCGTGGCGTCAACCACCTCTCGGCCTGGCCCTGCAGAGCAGACAGGACCTCTGCCCCAGTGTGGCTTCTGTCCCCCAAACACACCAGCGCAAGCACGGCATGGCATCTTTTTGCCTGCGTACTTGCGTAGCCCCTTGAACGGCTACGGAGCACCGCTGGTTCATAGGACAAACCACAGGAAGAGGCCATGGAGGAAGAAGAAGAGGAGGGGGTGGAGGAGAGAGGTGTGTCACAACCAGTAGTAGCATTTTGGAGGCGTGGCGGTGGAACAACCTCCAACACTACTGCACCTTGTCCTGCATCCTTCCCAGCTGCCAAAAGAGTGACCCAATGGGCCGTGAAAGAAAGGTAACGTCCCTGTCCATGCCTGCTGGACCATGAGTCAGCGGTAATATGCACCTTACCGCTGACCGCCCTGTCCAGCGAGGCCAAGACATTGCCTTCCACATGCCGGTAGAGAGCCGGAATAGCCTTCCGTGAGAAAAAGTGGCGTTTGGGAACCTGCCACTGAGGAACCGCACATTGCACAAACTCACGGAAGGGGGCCGAGTCTACCAACTGAAAAGGCAGCAGTTGAAGCGCTAGCAATTTAGCCAAGCTAGCATTCAACCGCTGGGCATGTGGATGGCTGGGAGTGAACTTCTTTCGACGGTCCAGCAGCTGGGGCAGGGAAATTTGCCTGCTAGAATCGGACGTCGGTGTACTGCTAGCAGAGTGGCCGCAAGTACTTGGCTGTGACACACCTAATTCTACACCTTCATTCCTCTCAGTGCATGTTTCAGAGAGGACTGAAGTTATAGTGGGGTTGGAGATCCCAGCTGATGCGGTGCAAGGAGAGGTCCGCTTTGTTCTTTGGTGTGGGTCTTTGAGGTAGGCTTGCCAACGAGCTGCATGGCAGGTCAACATATGTCTGGTCAGGCATGTGGTACCCAAGCGGCTGATGTTTTGGCCACGCGATATACGCTTGAGACATATGTTGCAAACAGCAGCTGTGCGATCTGATGCACTAGCCTCAAAAAAGGCCCACACCAAAGAACTTTTTGAATGATGGGCAGAGGCAGCGCCCTGCACAGGCGGAGCTCTGCGGTGTGATTCCGTCGGTGTACTGCCCTTACGCTGGCCACCAAAGGGCATCCTGCCTCGTTGGAGATGTGCCTCCTCCTCATCCTCCTCCTCCTCCTCTCTCCTATTAGGCACCCACGTGGAGTCAGTGACCTCATCATCCCCTCCCTCCTCATCACTGGAGCCAATCTGGCAGTATGCTGCAGCTGCTGGAACATGACTGCCAGATTGGTGTCCTTCTTGAGCATCCCCTCTGTCTGCTCTCACGCTACTGCCTTCCTGTAGCTGGGTTTCATCATCAGACCCTTCGAAACGCTGGGCATCCTCCTGGAGCATGTACCCAACACTGTGCTCAAACAGTTCGGGGGACTCCTCAGGAGGAGGACATGGTGGGTCTAGGGAAGGAGTGACTGATGATGAGTCTGACATTGATACCAGGGAAAAGGACGCTTTGGCAGCTGCTTTGCCAGTACCCTGAGCCTGGGTGAGAGAGGATGAGGAGGAGGAGGAGGGCTTGGTCATCCACTCTACCAAGTCTTCGGCATGATGTGGCTCAACATGTCCAGCTGCCGAAAAGAAGGACAAGCGTGTCCCATGGCCATGTGCTGATGACAATGCACCGCGTCCACGACCAGCACTGTTGCCCCCAGACACAGAGCCTGCTTGCCCTCTTTTATTGCCTCCTGACTGTCTGCCTCTCCTTGTTTGCCTTCCAGACATTCTAATAGATGGCCTGCAGGAAGATGGGAAAAAAGCAATAAGGGCTACCTTCAGGTGTCCTTCTCTGTCCCTTTACTTAAGGATTTCTAAATATGGTTGAGGATGATTGCTTTTGCACAGAATAGCACAACGACAATTTCCCTGACTGTCCAAAAAACAAGGATTTCAAAGATGGTTGATGAGGAATGCTTTAGCACACTATAGCACAAGGAGAATTTCCCTCACTGTCCTTCCCTGTCCCTAGAAACAAGGATTATCACAGTGAAAGAAACTGACACTCTTCCTACCTATAGTTTTCTGTCCCTAGAAAAAATGTTTTTTTAAAGCACACTATAGCACAAGGAGAATTTCCCTCACTGTCCTTCCCTGTCCCTAGAAACAAGGATTATCACAGTGAAAGAAACTGACACTCTTCCTACCTATAGTTTTCTGTCCCTAGAAAAAATGTTTTTTTAAAGCACACTATAGCACAAGGAGAATTTCCCTCACTGTCCTTCCCTGTCCCTAGAAACAAGGATTATCACAGTGAAAGAAACTGACACTCTTCCTACCTATAGTTTTCTGTCCCTAGAAAAAATGTTTTTTTAAAGCACACTATAGCACAAGGAGAATTTCCCTCACTGTCCTTCCCTGTCCCTAGAAACAAGGATTATCACAGTGAAAGAAACTGACACTCTTCCTACCTATAGTTTTCTGTCCCTAGAAAAAATGTTTTTTTAAAGCACACTATAGCACAAGGAGAATTTCCCTCACTGTCCTTCCCTGTCCCTAGAAACAAGGATTATCACAGTGAAAGAAACTGACACTCTTCCTACCTATAGTTTTCTGTCCCTAGAATTTTTTTTTTTAAAGCACACTATAGCACAAGGAGAATTTCCCTCACTGTCCTTCCCTGTCCCTAGAAACAAGGATTATCACAGTGAAAGAAACTGACACTCTTCCTACCTATAGTTTTCTGTCCCTAGAAAAAATGTTTTTTTAAAGCACACTATAGCACAAGGAGAATTTCCCTCACTGTCCTTCCCTGTCCCTAGAAACAAGGATTATCACAGTGAAAGAAACTGACACTCTTCCTACCTATAGTTTTCTGTCCCTAGAAAAAATGTTTTTTTAAAGCACACTATAGCACAAGGAGAATTTCCCTCACTGTCCTTCCCTGTCCCTAGAAACAAGGATTATCACAGTGAAAGAAACTGACACTCTTCCTACCTATAGTTTTCTGTCCCTAGAAAAAATGTTTTTTTAAAGCACACTATAGCACAAGGAGAATTTCCCTCACTGTCCTTCCCTGTCCCTAGAAACAAGGATTATCACAGTGAAAGAAACTGACACTCTTCCTACCTATAGTTTTCTGTCCCTAGAAAAAATGTTTTTTTAAAGCACACTATAGCACAAGGAGAATTTCCCTCACTGTCCTTCCCTGTCCCTAGAAACAAGGATTATCACAGTGAAAGAAACTGACACTCTTCCTACCTATAGTTTTCTGTCCCTAGAAAAAATGTTTTTTTAAAGCACACTATAGCACAAGGAGAATTTCCCTCACTGTCCTTCCCTGTCCCTAGAAACAAGGATTATCACAGTGAAAGAAACTGACACTCTTCCTACCTATAGTTTTCTGTCCCTAGAAAAAATGTTTTTTTTAAAGCACACTATAGCACAAGGAGAATTTCCCTCACTGTCCTTCCCTGTCCCTAGAAACAAGGATTATCACAGTGAAAGAAACTGACACTCTTCCTACCTATAGTTTTCTGTCCCTAGAAAAAATGTTTTTTTAAAGCACACTATAGCACAAGGAGAATTTCCCTCACTGTCCTTCCCTGTCCCTAGAAACAAGGATTATCACAGTAAAACACACTGACACTCTCCCTACCTATCCTTCTCTTTCCCTAAACTAAAGGAATCCAGGTTAAGCAAGAAAAAATAAATGTCACTGTCCCTGCCTATGCTTCTCTTTCCCTGCTCCGGAACACACTACACTAGGCCGCCGTGCTGGCGGCCTTTTATAGTGTGGGGCGTGTACTAAACACCCTCAGCAATAATTGGCCACAGGCATCCTGCCTGTGGCCAATCATTGCTCTCCTCGCTGCCGGCGCTGTGATTGGCCAAGCATGCGGGGTCACAGTGCATGCTTGGCCAATCACAGCGCCTGGATGACACTGCGATGGCGTAATGCATTGTGGGCCGTTCGCGTCACTCGAATTAGGCGCGAACGGCCCAAATCGTTCGATCTTCATCGAACGATCGAACAGCCGATGTTCGAGTCGAACGTATGTTCGACTTGAACACCGAGCTCATCCCTAGTGGTCACGCACTACCCGACCCATATTCTGTGGCCGTCTCGGACGGGCAGACCCTGTGACTAAGTCTACGTTTTGGGAAGACGCACCCGGGGCAACCCAGGTGGCAGTCGAGCATTGTAGACTAATCCTCTCCTTGTTGAGGGAAGTGAGTGGTCACACACTACCCGACCCCTATTCTGTGGCCGTCTCGGATGGGCAGACCCCGTGACTAAGTCTACGTTTTGGGAAGACGCGCCAGGGGCAACCCAGGTGACAGTCGAGCACTGTAGACTAATCCTCTCCTTATCTTACTATCTGTTTTGTCCTCGTTAACTTGAGATTGGGATATAGGCTGAACCGGTGCCAGGTGACGAATTAGAGGAATTGCCAGACCCTTTCAGAATCCAAAAGGCAACCTCGTGACCCGTCTAAAATCCTGAGCAGACACATAAATATCCCAGTCATCAAGACAGAAAAAATGGGGCAGAAATTCTGTCAAGAAAGAAAAAAAATTTTGCAAAGATCTGTAGCATCACCATTCTTCCAGGGGGTAGATTGCAGACGGAGGAATGGTGGAAAATACTGAAGGAAAAACAGGGGGTGTGTCAGGAAAGACGTTCTCTCACTCATCCCAGCAATCGGGGTCTCAGAATCTCTATGCACAGGCAGACCCGTTCGGCGCATGCGCGATAGTGGCGAACGGGCGCGCGCGCGCGCCTATGACGCGGTTGGCGCCAAAGACTGCCTATTTAAAGAGAGCTGTCACTCTGCATCCTTGCTGTCCGGTCTACAGCGTTTCCTGAAGACCCTTGTTACCTGAACCTCTGATCTAATTGCTCTGGTACCTGATCCGGCTCCCCTTGGCTTCTCCTGTCTGCTGCCCGCCTTTGACCACGGCTCGTCCCGACTTCTCTTCTGCCTTCTCCTCTAACCAGTTTGCTGCCCGCCTGATACACTGACCCGGCCTGGACTTTAACTATTCTTGGATCCTGCTTTGTACTCATCTGCCCGCTTGTGTCTGACCCGGCCTGTCTTCACCAAGTCTGCTTCCTGATCCTCTAGTGCCTGCTGCGGATCACTGCACGTCTCCCATCAGTTACCCTCAGCTGCAGTCTGCTGCTTCTACTTCCACCTGCTTCAGTTCCTGCCAGGCACTTGTGCTCCTTTGCCCTCCTGAGCCCCTGTCTGCTCTATCAGGGGTTCTCGAGCCAGAGGTCTACGAGAGGCCACTCCCTGCACGTCGGGGTCACCTACCAGGTACGTGACAGTACCGGACAGCCATGTCTGAGCCCACGCAGGGAGCCTCTCCCATGGAGGAACTCTGCCGTCACCTAGATGGACTTACTACGGCAGTCAGGAACTTACAGGAAGGCTATACCCGCCTAGAGGAGCGTGTCCAGACCCTGTCTAACACGGCACCTGCCGCATCTGGAGCTTCCCCCGCACCCTCGGTCGTCATGTTACCACCTGAACCCCGGGTTCCTCCTCCCGAGAGGTTTTCTGGAGATCGTAGAAAAATACAGAGCTTTTCGTAACGCCTGTGAGCTCTGTTTCGCTCTTCAACCCAGGACCTTTTCCCTTGAAACCACCAAGGTGGGCTTCGTCATCGCCCTACTATCAGGCGAACCTCAGTCTTGGGCCCACCGCCTTCTGGAGCATAAAGACACCTGCCTCAACCTCCTGCGCACTTTCTTTGAAGCCATGGATCTTCTCTACGAGGATCCCCAACAAGCAGCCACCGCGGAAGCAGCATTATGTTCCCTGCAGTAGGGTCGCAGGCCCGTGGAGGACTACGTGTCCGAATTCAGATGTTGGAGTTCGGACACAAATTGGAACGATGCTGCCCTGCGCCACCAGTTCCGTATGGGCCTCTCCGAGCCCCTTAAGGATGAACTGGCTCGAGTTGGCATCCCAGCAACACTGGACGCTCTAATTCTTCAGTCTACTTTAATTGACAGGCGGTTAAGGGAACGAAGAGCTTAACGTACCGCTGGTCCCTCTCGTCCTGTATGGATGCTACCTCGTGTGTTCAACCCTGCTCACTCCGCTCCTCTGGCTCCCGCTCACCCGTCTGCTGATACTTCGGAACCCATGCAACTTGGCCTGCTTCGCCCCTCGCTCACCCCCGAAGAGCACCAACGGCGGCGATTCAACAATCTCTGCCTCTACTGTGGGGAACCAGGTCATTTTGTGAGGACCTGTCCTGCTAAGACCCGTAAGTGTTCCTCTATCTTTTCTACCTACTCACCTACTTCGTTTGACAACTCAACTCATCTGGCTGACTCTGTCTCCTTACAGCTTCCAGGAAGGAATATACTAACTACCGCAATAATTGATTCCGGAGCATGCAGCGGTTTTATGGACGCTTCCTTTGCCAACAGATTCCAGGTCCCCTTGCAACCCTGAGCTAAGGGACTTTCTGTACACCTGGCCGATGGATCAGCTATTAAGTCAGGGCCAGTCATACTGGAAACCGTCCCTTTAAGTGCAACCATCTCCGGTAATCACCGGGAGTTACTTCGCCTGGACATCATTGAATCCCCCTTATTTCCCATCATACTGGGTATGCCCTGGCTGAGGGCACACAACCCACAAATTGACTGGACCACGAGTAAGATCAGCTTCCCTTCTCCTTACTGTCGTCAGCACTGTGTGCCAGAAGTCGCTGACGCTCCCTCCTCACTGCTCTGCTTAGACGCTGACTCTGAAACCCGCCAGTCCGTTCCCGAAGTTTACCATCATTTTTTGGATGTATTCAGCAAAAAGGGTGCAGAAACACTTCCCCCGCACCGATCCTATGACTGTCCGATTGAGCTCCTCCCCGGGGCAGAGGTGCCATTCGGAAGGATCTTCCCTCTAACCGAACTAGAGCTCGGGACCCTCAAGACCTATATCGACGACAACCTGGAGAAGGGGTTCATCCGCCCTTCTACTTCACCAGCAGGAGCAGGAATCTTTTTCGTCGAAAAGAAAGACCATTCCCTACGCCCTTGCGTAGACTACCGTGCGCTAAATAAGATTACAATTAAAAAACGGTACCCTCTCCCTTTGGTGCCAGAACTATTCCAGAGACTCGGGGCTGCAGCCATATTCACTAAATTGGATCTTCGTGGGGCCTACAATCTGGTCCGGATTCGTAATGGGGACGAATGGAAGACTGCCTTCCGTACCCGATTCGGGCATTTTGTGTTTCAATCTTTTTATTCAAGTTTTGTCATACAAAATGTATAAAAGTCGCCACATAACATTGTACAGTCACAATCAACATTTGGGGTAACACAATGAAGATCACCAAGTGTAGGGGTCCTTGGAGTAGTCCGAAGCTCCGTAAAGCCGTTAACCCCTATTAGCATCGCAGATCATATCTGAACCGTCCACCCAGATGAGCCGCCCCCCCATCCATCTATCGGGGGGGGCGCAACTCAGCCGGCCGTGTGGGCAGCCCAGAGGTCTGATCAGACTGACAATGGTCCCGTAGGAGCTGAGAAAACAGGGAGCAGCACAAACCTCTAAGGTCTGGATCTGACTCCAAAAATAAACAATAAACAAATTTCAAAAGAGAGGAAAGAGGACAGTGACAAAGAATAGAAGGAAGGAGACAGAGTAAGGAAAGGACAGTTGAGGAGGGGGGAATGGGGGGAGGGAGGGGGGGGAGGAGCCCCGATTCAGCATCCAGACATCTCAACCTAATCCCCTAGGCTATGCTGTAAACATCCCCGGGTCATTAGTTAGGTAACGAAGCCATGGGTCCCAAACTCCATGAAACAGTTTCATTTTATCTTGGGCCAGAGCGGTCAAGCGTTCGTTTAGCATCAACCAAGACAATTTGCCTTTAAGCTGATCGAATGGTAGAGCTGCCGATTTCCAGTTCCTAGCAATAGTGATTTTGGCTGAAATAAAAATAAATGTCAAGAGCCTCTTGCAGGACTTGGAGGCTTCCACATCTCCTCCCCCCAGTAGTGCTTGCTTAGCTGATTTAGTTAGGTTTAGTTGGGTAAGGGAGTAAACTAAATTATACACCCTGATCCAAAACCTCCGGACCTTTGGGCATGTCCACCAAATATGATAGGTGGTGCCCATCTGGCCACATCCTCTAAAGCACAACGGGGTAGCTCCTGAGACAAAAGTTGCCAGTCTGACCGGCACCATATACCACCTCAGTAGAACCTTATAATTGGCCTCAATTATTGAAGTATTGACGAGCGAACGAGATGCTGTCTCGGCTATCCTATGCCATTCGTCCAGATCCAGGGTTTCCTGCAAGTCGGTCTCCCATTGGACCATATAAGTCAGCTTTGTCGATACACTCAGCAATATCGAATATATAGCAGATAAATGTCCTTTAATTTTATCATAATTTTTGCATAGATGTTCCATGGGAGTTTGGGTTGCTAGGTTGCCCTTGCGAGCCAGGGTTTGTACATAATGTGAGATTTGGGCGAACCTATAACCCTCCGCTGGAGGCATTTGATGCCTGTCAGCCATAGTCCGTTCGGTCAGCATACCTCTATGATCGCACAAGTCAGCAATACACTTAAAACCCTTATTAGTCCACCATTCGAACGCTAGTGGAGTGAGACCCGGGGTGAATGCTTTATTTTGAAGCAGAGGTGTCAGTGGAGAATGAGGAGATTTGAATTTGTGAGATCTGGAGAGTCTGTCCCATAGTTCCAGTGACATGGATAAAGTAGGGCAAAGTATAGGAGGTCGCTCCTTGGTAGGGAGCCATAAAATATAAGAAATAGGTTTGGGACGGCAGGAATAAGATTCCATAGCCATCCAAATGGCCTGTGCCTGTTGGGAGTGAAACCTTGTAAGTTGTGCTATCTGGGCAGCATAAAAATATTTTAATAAGTCTGGAAGACCAAGTCCTCCTCTCCGCTTCAACGTGTATAGAGTGCTCCTATTCACCCTGGGTCTCTTATCACCCCAAATAAACTGTAGTACTTTATTCTGGAATCGTTTAAGGTCATCACGGGCCAATGAAACTGGCAAGGTACGGAAGAAATACAATAATCGAGGTAGAACATTCATTTTAATTGAGTGAAGTCTGCCAAACCACGATGGCGGGTGAACCTGCCACTTAGCCATGTCAGCTGTTAGCCGTTTGAAAAGGGCTGGATAATTCTCTTTGTACAACTCACCAATAGATGAGGTCAGCTGTATGCCTAAATAAGGGAGAGCTGTGGATTCCCATCGGAATTGAAATGATTTTTCAAGCGTAGCCTGAGTGGAGCTTAGCAAAGATAAGTTCAGTGCTCTTGACTTACTATGATTAATTGCCAACCCGGAAATGTTGGAGAAAGGCTGCAAAATAGCATACAAGTTAGGTAGGGATGTGATCGGTGAGGTCAAGGTCAGCAACAAGTCGTCCGCAAAGAGTAAACATTTGTGTTCATAGTCTCCGCAATAAATGCCCTGTATATCTCTGCAGGCGCGAATTTTGAGCGCTAGTGGTTCAATCGCCAGGGCGAATAATAGTGGCGACAACGGGCAGCCCTGTCTAGTTCCTCTCCTGATAGGAAATGTTTGGGATGTATATCCTCTGAGCATTAGCGAGGCACTGGGGGAAGCATATAATATGTGAAGGAGATCCAGAAAGCGTCTCCCAAATCCAAAGCGTGTGAGAACATCAAAAAGATAGTCCCAGGAGATAGAATCGAACGCCTTCTGGATATCCAATGAAAGTAACATTCCCCTCCTAGTCCCCTTTCCATCCCAATCAGACCGAACTGCCGAGATAAGGTTAATTATCCGGCGGGTTTGGTCCGATGCCTGTCTTGTCGGGACAAAACCTGCTTGGTCAGGATGGATATAACACTGAAGAAAAGTATTAAGTCTCTGGGCCAGTATTTTGGTTAGAATCTTAAGATCCGTATTGATCAGAGAAATTGGGCGATAATTGGAACAGTCTGTATGGTCCTTTCCTGGTTTCGGGATAACACTTATATAGGCTACATTTTCATGGCTGGGGAGCTTGCTGCCGCTTCTCAGGTCATTAAAGTAAGTACAGAGATGTGGGGCCAGAAGATCGTGATATTTCCTATAGTAGTGACCCGGGAATCCATCTGGCCCAGGGGCCTTGGTAGGGTGTAGGGTTTTGATTGCAGCCCTGACTTCAGGCTCTGTAAGAGCACCGTCCATCAGTTCCGCATGGGCTTGTGTCAATTTAGGCAGCTGTAAGTCGCGAAAGAATGTGCTCGCTTCAGATGAATCGAACTTGTCCTGCACTCCATACAGCTTAGCATAAAATTTGTGAAATTCTCCAATTATCCGTTCGGGGTTCTGGGAGGTTAGGCCCGTGGATAGTCGTAGTTTAGGCAAAGTCGGTGTGTACGGTCGAGGAACCAGTTTTCTAGCTAACATTGTGGTAGGTTTATCACCCATCGTATAGAACCTGTACTTAGACCAACTAATATGTTTCTCCGCTTGAGTAGTCAAGCTAAGATTTAATGCTAGTCGAGCCTCGTCAATTTTATGCCTTATATCTACCAGGGGATTTCTGTGCTGTTCACTAAGTAAGTTATCTAAGTTAGTTTCCAGAATCTTATTTGCCTGTTCCCTATTGCGTTTAATCCTGGCTGCCACTTGTAACAATATGCCCCTAATCGCTGCTTTATGAGCTACCCAGTTAATTGCGGGGGATGTGTCCGATGCCTTATTAAGTCTAAAGTATTCCTGTATTTCCTTTTGAATCTCTAAAAAGATTGTAGGGTCATTCAGCAAGCTCACATTAAGTCTCCACGGGGAGGGTCTAGATTTAGTCCATAGCCCTGAAGTAGAGAGTTTTATCGGGGAATGATCAGACCAAGGGGTAGATAAAATCTTAACCGACTTAATAAATGGTAGCAAAGGCGTACGTACTAGAACGTGGTCTATCCTCGAGTAAGTATGATGGGCTTGTGAAAAGTGTGTAAAGTCTCTGACCGTAGGGTTATTTTCTCGCCAGGCGTCGATGAGGTCATAGAAATGAAACAGACGTGCAACCTTGCTGCTTCCAGTCGGTGGGCGTTTCAATGTTGGTCTAGAGGAGTCCGATTTATCCATAATTCTGTCCAAGGGAATATTACTATCGCCTCCCATAATGACCTGACCCTGGACTTTGGGCATAAGAATCTTCAGCATTTTGCTAAAGAATTCCGGCTGTCCAGTATTCGGGGCATAGTATGATATAAAGGACACCTCCTGGTCATGGAGCCGCCCCACTGCCATAATATATCTACCTCTCTTGTCCTTAACGATAGCGATGGGGGTAAAGGGGGTCCGTTTCGAAAAGCAGATGGCTACACCGCCCTTCTTTTCCCGACCCCCTGCCAAGTAAAACTGTGGATACTTCCCATTGAGGTAACGGGGCGCTGAGACATTGGAGAAATGAGTTTCCTGCAATAGCAGGACTTCAGCCTTCTGTTTATGATAAAACTGGAAAGCCTTAGTTCTTTTAGTAGGGGAGTTAAATCCATGTACATTGTGGCTAACTATCGAATAGTCTGTGTTATATGTGGTGGCCATCGTGGTAGGGCAGAGCACTCTTACCTTGCATAATGAATGAAGCGAGAAGGGTCCCGATGATGATGACTGTTTGGCTATGTGACCTCTCAGACCATGACATAAGGGAAGGGCGCTGAACCGAGGCTCCGAAGAAAGAGGGGGAAGGGAGAGAAGGAAAAGGCATTAGAGAAGAAGAGAAACAAAAATAAAAGCAAAAAAACATATACATAGGCCTTAGGCCCAAACAACCAATATAACTCAATCCTAGCTGATGAATGAAGGAATGGGGAATAACCCCTGCCGGAGACAACATCCGGCAAATTAGGTGCAAGGGTACCATCCTTGTCGTAGGATAGGTAGTCTTGCAGTTGGGTGGCAAGCATGACCACCCCGACCCAAATATGATTACACTCTGTACGAGCAGGCTATTCGAGGTCATATCGGAAATGACAAAATCAATCAATACAGTTTTAACATAACAGGCTGTCTATAGGAACATGCATTCCCAAGGCCAGTGGCGCCAGGGCCGGAAGGGTCCCCATCGGTCGTTCCGGCCCCCGAGCCACAGCCCAACAGGGGAACACATTGCGGTCCGACTAAGGCCCCCAGACTGCTAAAAAGCAAAAAGCAAAATTTCTTCGACCAGGTTGGGCCCGTCGGGGTTGTAAAATATTCGGCTGGCAGCCAGTCCGAAGAACCAGGAACTCCAGTAACTTTGTAACCCGTGACTTTGTAACCTGTGAACTGTGAACGGTAACGATGGCCCCATCAGGCCCATAGTCCACCATGGGCCCAGGCCATATCCGTGCAATCAAGCACTAACAGTTCCCAAAAGGGGGCAAAAAAGCAAAAAGAGAGAAGAGCAATAATACTCAGGTATTCCGGCGAGCATTTCTGGCCTGTGAGCGTGTGCGATCCTGCCATATCGGGGAGAGGGGACGATGATCCAGACAAGGGGGAGATGAAATCGGAGTCGGAGAGTCCCGTGCAATGATGCCGAGACTAAGCAGTAGGTCCTCGCCTGCTTGGAACGTGGAAAAGGAGTGGGACTTTCCGTTGTAAGTGAATGATAACTTAAAAGGGAACGACCATCGATACTTAATCTGTTTGGCCATAAGTTGCTGGAGTAATGGCCGTAGGTTTCTGCGTTTCTGGACCGTTGATGGCACCAAATCTGTAAAGAGCTGTATTGGTGTTCCAAATAGCGACAGGTCCGGCCTGTTGCGAGCCGCAAGCATCATCTTATCCTTAATGCGGTAGTGATGTGGCTTAACAATAATGTCTCGTGGTAGGCCGTCGGCCCTTGGGGCTGTCAGTGCTCGGTGAACGCGATCAACTTCCATGTGGTGGTTGGCTATATCAGGGATAAGGGTTTTCATCAGGTCTTTTACAGCCCCCTCTAGATCTGTGTGAGTTTCAGGGAGGCCACGCACGCGGACATTGTACCTACGAGAACGATTCTCCAAATCTTCAATTTTTGTGAATGCCTCTTCTAATCTATCCTGGAGGTCTGTCACCATGGCTGAGTTCTGGTTGACCCTTTTGATGGCTCCATCCACTTTGGTTTCAATTAGCTCAAAACGCTCTCCCAAGCTATGGATGTCTTTTTTCAGGTCAGTGGTGATTAATGTGCAGGCCTTAGAGAGCTCCTGCTGCAGCATGGTGGAGAATCTGCCCAACAGTACAGCATCAGGGGAATAGTGTGAGAGCTGGGGAATTGGCATATCCTGGCTGGATTGGCTGGATTGGCTAATGAGGACTTCTGCTAAGTCTGCCATGTTCCTATCCATGGAGGAGGCAGGGGAGGCAGGGGAGTTTGGAGAGTCATGTCTATCAGCGTATATGGCTGGGGATGGGGGATGTGATAGTGACTCACCCCGCTGTCCGGTCTCCACCTCTCCCGAGGATTGTGAGGAGAATGGATCCCTAGTTGGCTCCAGATTTAGCTGCCGGTCTCCTCTCTGTGTAGCGCCGTCGGATCTGGCTGCTGCCATGCTGCCTCGTGTGTCTGGCTTACCCGGCGCCATCTTGGATCGCGGCTGTGCTGTAGGGGAAGGCCCTGCTCTCTTCTGGGCTGTAGTTTGCGTATCGTGTCCTTTCCGCGGCTGCCCCTGTGCCCTACGGTTCATCGCCACTTCGGGGCTGGTGTGGGATCGGTCCTGGCTCACGGACCTCAGTGCCTGCGCTATCGTTAGCTCTGGTGGGTCGGGGTGCCGGGAGCTCGGTCAGCACACGTCCTTCTCCGAGTCCCCGCGCATGCGCACTCCGATTCGGGCATTTTGAATATCTCGTGATGCCCTTCGGTTTGTGTAACGCCCCTGCCACATTCCAACACTTTGTGAATGACATTTTCAGAGACTACCTAGACTTGTTTGTGATAATTTACCTGGATGATATCCTGATTTTCTCCTCGTCCTTGTCCGTTCACCGAGAGCATGTCAGGAAAGTGTTAACCCGACTCCGTCAGCATGGCCTTTACGCGAAACCCGAGAAATGAGAGTTTGAACAGCAGAGCATTCAGTTTTTGGGACTAATTATCTCCATAGAAGGTGTCAAAATGGACCCACAAAAAGTTTCCGCCATCTTGGATTGGCCAATTCCTACAGACAAAAAAGGGATCCAACGCTTTGTAGGATTTGCAAACTTTTATCGCAAGTTTATCCGGGGATTTTCTACCATCATCTCGCCCATCACCAGTTTGACGAAGCAAGGCAGACGATTCCATTGGACCCCGGAAGCCCAAGTTGCCTTCTCCACCTTAAAGGATCAGTTTGTCTCGGCCGCAGTCCTGGAACATCCAGACCCCGCTCTGCCTTACATTTTGGAAGTAGATGCCTCGGAGATCGCAGTGGGGGCGGTGCTCTCCCAGAGACAGGGTCCCAAGTCGCAGTTGCATCCAGTTGCCTTCTTCTCTCGGAAGTTGTCCGAAGCTGAGAGGAACTATGATGTGGGGGACAGAGAACTACTCGCAATTAAGGCCGCGTTGGAAGAGTGGCGCTACTTACTAGAGGGGGCAGCACATCCTATTTTGATCTACACAGACCACAAAAATCTGGAGTACTTGAAAGTAGCCAAAAGACTGAAACCACGTCAAGCCAGATGGGCACGTTTTTTCACCAGATTTTCATTCCATATAACCTACAGGCCCGGGTCCAAGAACACCAAGCCAGATGCGCTTTCACGGATGTTTAGCGGAGCTGAAGCTCTCTCACCCCCAGACACCATCCTGACTCCCGGAAATTTCCTTCTGCTGCAAGGAGACCTACTTTCTCAGATTAAGCAGGCTTCTACCAATGAGGCCTACCCACCGGATGTTACCCTACAGTTGAAAGACGACCTGCTGTGATTCAAGGACAAGATCTTCGTACCTCCACAATTACGGATTAACGTTCTCAAATCTTGTCACGATCATGAACTGGCTGGCCACTTTGGGGTGCAAAAAACATCTGAACTTCTCCAGCGCACGTTTTGGTGGCCTCAACTGTCTAAGGACTGCAAGGACTATGTGGAATCATGCATTACGTGCATTCAGAACAAGGGCAGCAAGACCAGAGCTTGGGGTCTGTTGAGGCCTTTACCCATTCCAGACAGACCTTGGAGAATGATTTCGATGGACTTTATTGTGGAACTACCATCATCAGAAAATTGCACTACCATTTTTGTGGTAGTGGACAGACTTTCCAAGATGGCCCACTTTCTGCCCATGAGATGTACACCTTCTGCCCCCGAGACCGCAAAACTATTCATCAAAGAAATTGTAAGACTGCACGGCATTCCTGTGAACATTGTATCTGACCGGGGGGTGCAGTTTACATCCAGATTCTGGAGGGCACTCTGCGAATCTTTAAAGATTGACCTTTCCTTCTCTTCAGCTTATCATCCCCAGACCAATGGTCAGACGGAACGCACAAATCAGACCCTGGAGCAATATTTGCGCTGTTTCTCTTCCTTCTCTCAAGACGACTGGGTACCACTATTACCCCTCGCCGAGTTCGCCTACAACAATTCCGTTCATTCAGCGACCAAGCAGTCACCGTTCTTTGCGAACTACGGCTTCCACCTTCTGTTCCTGTCTAATAATATTCCAGAGTGTGCGGTCCCAGCCGCCCAGGAGACCCTGAACTTCCTCAGTACCAACAGTAAGTTGCTTCAGGAGACAATGGCAAGGACTCAGGCGCATAATAAGGAGGTGTTCGACAAAAAGAGGAGGGGGGAACTTAACCTTACACCCGGAGATCAAGTCTGGCTGTCCACAGTGAATCTAAAAATGACTTGCCCCTCTAAGAAACTGGGCCCCAAATTTGTGGGTCCCCTCCTTGTAACAAGGAAAATTAATGACGTGGCATACGAGCTGAAATTACCGGAATCTTTTCGGATACACCCGATATTCCATGTGTCGCTACTCAAACCTGCAGTCCCAGATCCCTTTCCCAATCGAGGTATTGGCCCTCCTGAGCCCGTGCTCATCAATGGTGAGGAGGAGTTCGAAATCGAGTCTATCCTGGACTGCAGGAAGAGACGCAACCAAACCCAATATCTGGTTAAATGGAAAGGCTATGGCCCCCGAGGAAAATTCCTGGGAACCGGAAACCAACATTCATGCCAAAAGATTGATCACGGCCTTCAAAAGGTCTCACCCAGGTAGGCTGGCTCAGTTGGGCATCCAGAGGCTGCCCGTAGGAGGGGGGCAATGTCAGGAAAGACATTCTCTCACTCATCCCAGCAATCGGGGTCTCAGAATCTCTATGCACAGGCAGACCCGTTCGGCGCATGCACGATAGCGGCGAACGAGCGTGCGCGGGCACGCGATAGTGGCGAACGGGCGCGCGCGGATGCGCGATAGTGCGCGCGCGACTATGACGCGGTTGGCGCCAAAGACTGCCTATTTAAAGAGAGCTGTCACTCTGCATCCTTGCTGTCCGGTCTACAGCGTTTCCTGAAGACCCTTGTTACCTGAACCTCTGATCTAATTGCTCTGGTACCTGATCCGGCTCCCCTTGGCTTCTCCTGTCTGCTGCCCGCCTTTGACCACGGCTCGTCCCGACTTCTCTTCTGCCTTCTCCTCTAACCAGTTTGCTGCCCGCCTGATACACTGACCCGGCCTGGACTTTAACTATTCTTGGATCCTGCTTTGTACTCATCTGCCCGCTTGTGTCTGACCCGGCCTGTCTTCACCAAGTCTGCTTCCTGATCCTCTAGTGCCTGCTGCGGATCACTGCACGTCTCCCATCAGTTACCCTCAGCTGCAGTCTGCTGCTTCTACTTCCACCTGCTTCAGTTCCTGCCAGGCACTTGTGCTCCTTTGCCCTCCTGAGCCCCTGTCTGCTCTATCAGGGGTTCTCGAGCCAGAGGTCTACGAGAGGCCACTCCCTGCACGTCGGGCTCACCTACCAGGTACGTGACAGGGTGTTATCTGACAATGGTCTACTAGAAACTGCAGAGGCTTGGTTCAGTGGGGCAAGAGCAATCCAAAAGGAGAACTGGGTGGAACAGGAAACCCAGCAGGGGGGTAATGTTGTATATATGTACTATGAAGGAAAAAGTGTCCCTGATGCCCTACCTGACCCACCCCTATACGAGGGGAAGAGGGCTGAGCCCAACACCCCTGTACCCTGTGTTGAATGCTAACGGTTTGTATTTTAGCACAAACACTCCCATAACTTTAATGCCAAGTTTGAACGGGTCTGTGACAGGGGGATCTGCAGCTGGCAGCAACCAAGCCACTGTGCCGCCTCCCATTGCCCAGCTCCCAGACAGCGCAATTCGTGTCTTGCCCACAACACAGAACCTGTTCATTTGCACACCACCTGCTGCAAACATCCCCAACCAGCCAGGCCCTCTCCAGACACCTCCCCCACCTGTCCTGATACCCCAACAGCTATTTCCCTATGTGCAAGGGCCTGGGCTGCCTTAAAATTGGAAAATCATGTGCAATGTGTAGTCATTTTGCACTGTGGTAAATTTAATATGGAAAGAAAACATAAAATATAATATTTGCTTATTCTAAAAGAAAAGTTAATCTAAAAACTGTGAGCTGAAAATCGTTAATTATAATACTTGCTGGGGTGGCTAATCATGTGGTCATTGGAGCCACACCCAATGCACTTAATAAAATAATTAAATTAAAATGTTAAAAGATTAGTGACGTAAAAAAAGCCTTTTTCACTGATGGTTAAAGTTTAAAAATAAGCTATGGTGTCTTATAGTTCAAGGAGCAACGACCCCCCTCCTTCTTTGACACAGGTTAAAGTGCATGTGTGTGTGTGTGTGTGAACAGCTGTATTGTCATGCAAATTGAGTGAGTGAACTGTAAAAAAAAAAAAAAGAAAGTAAAACACTTCTTAATAATGTATATATGTATGTGTGTGTATTAACGGTAATCTTTGTTTCCATAGAAGAAACAGTTTTTGAAGAGTTTTCCAATGTGCTTAAAGGAGTAGTAAAGTTACATGTTTTTTCACCTTAATGCATCCTATGCATTAAGGTGAAAAAACATTCGACAATACCGCCCCCCCCCCGAGCCTCCGTTTTTCTTACCTGGCCCCTCGAAAGTCCCATGCTCGTCCTCGTCATCCTCTTCGTTTTTCAGCCTGGCCGCCGATTGGCTACACTGGATGGATTGAAAGCAGCGCAGCCATTGGCTGGCGCTGCTGTCAATCACATCCAATGACGCGGCACGCCGGGGGGCGGGGCCGAGTGATACAGTCGGCGGCTATGGCCGCCGCTGTATCACGGGAGCGTGCCCGCAATCACTCCACACCATGCGAGCTCACTCGCATTAAGGTGTGGAGTCCTTGCGGGGAGGAGCCAAGACAGCCGCCGAGGGACCCCAGAAGACCAGGATCGGGGCCACTGTGTGCAAAACGAGCTGCACAGTGGAGGTAAGTATAACATGTTTGTTATTTTTAAGCAAAAAAAAAAAAGCTTTAGTGCTCCTTTAATATGGTGAAGTATAACTTTCTTGCAAGACAAAGGGGAACTTATAAAAAAACTTATAAAACTTGTTTTTTTTAGGGCTGCTCATTTTTTTTACCATAGTGAATAATAGTTTTTTTTGTTTATATAGTAATGGTATACCGTACATAAAATCCACGTGGTAGTAAAAGTTTGACGTCAAACAATTTTTGGTATTAGAAAAAGTGCACTGTTAAAATATCTAAGAAAGAAAATGTTCAAAATGCTTACTGTATGCTAAATATCTCTAACCTTTGGTTTATTTTTTAGGAGGAAAATATACCGTATTTATCGGCGTATAACACGCACTTTTTTCCCCTTAAAATCAGGGGAAAATCGTGGGTGCGTGTTATACGCCGATACTCCGCCGATTCCCCTGCTGAAACGAGCGAGAGGAGCGAGCGGAGCCGAAGCCGAAGTACACTCGGCTTTACTCGGCTCCTCTCGCAGTCCCGCCCATCTCTGACTGCGCCGCTGACATAGAGAAAGCCGAGTGTACTTCGGCTAGTCTCGGCTCCTCTCGCAGTCCTGCCCCTGACTGTGAGCAGAGCCAAGTCTAGCCGAAGTACACTCGGCTTTCTCTGTCAGCGGCGCAGTCAGTGGAGATGGGCAGGACTGCGAGAGGAGCCGAGTCTAGCCGAAGTACACTCGGCCCCGCTCGCTCCTCTCCACAGAAATCGCGCCAAATTTAAAAAACGCAGAGACTGACAAGGCTGCAAAGGCACTGGGCAAGGCTGCAGATGGACAGATGGACACTGGGCAAGGCTGCAGATGGACAGATGGACACTGGGCAAGGCTGCAGATGGAAAGATGGACACTGGGCAAGGCTGCAGATGGACAGATGGACACTGGGCAAGGCTGCAGATGGACAGGTGGACACTGGGCAAGGCTGCAGATGGACACTGGGCAAGGCTGCATGCTGCATTTAAATGTAAGTTTTTTTTCCCTGAATTTCCCTCCTAAAAGTTTTTTTCCTTAAAATTCCCTCCTAAACTTGGGGTGCGTGTTATACGCCGGCGCGTGTTATACGCCGATAAATACGGTAATGTGTTTTGTTACTAAAAATTTGATGCTTATTCTTCAGATATGCCCTGAGTTGATTTATTTAAGGTCTTCAGAACAGAAGGAGACCGCAGCCTTCAAAGACAATTCCCCAATGGAAGTGTTTCTATTTTCATATGTAAACATTTCTGGGTTTCACTCCCCCCACTAGCTAAATATTGGTGCAGCCATTTGAGTCTGTACTGCCCTTATCAGTTTCTTGTTCCTATTTACAGCTTGAGGTGCTAAAAGTTTTGTTGTATTATGATCTGACATGTATGAGCTTTGAAATTTTATGAGTTTCGACGCCCCGGATAATAAGCACCTACTGTCTAAGGCTAAGTTTCCACTATAGTGACCCCCAAAGTCACGTGATTCAGAGACTCAGAAGTATGACTTTGGTCCAAACTTTACAGTCTCTAGATCAGAGTTGCATCGATATGCAGTTTTTGTATATTATTTTATGATGAAAAGTTTTATTAAAATTGAATTGAATAATTGTTGCTCTAGTGTTCAAACCCAAAAATTTTTTAAAAAAATCATGAATTTATTACTACATGTATATCAGTGTCACTACATTGAGTGTTGAGATTACTTGGGTATTAAAACCGTGAGACAGTAAAATTCAAACTTTACAAGTAATAAAGCCCACAATAGAACTGTAGCAGCGCTACGATCAAAATAACGTTTCGAGCGTCTTCTATATAATAGTTCATATATAGGTGACGTAGATAATGAATGGAAGTGGGGTTGGTTGTGATTGGTCACTACTTCTAGACTTAGTGCTTCTTTCCACCAAATATTCTGTCACCACGTGGGGGGTAAAATTCCCCTTTTGGGGATGCACTCACCAGATGTAGCTTTAAATTGAGCATTCATATACAATCCACCTCCAGTATTCTCTGCCTTTCCACTGTGTGTTCAGCTTGCTTAGGTACCATTTATCATGTGAGGAAACAAACACATCTCATAGGGCAGTACTGTTATGGAAAGTTTATTTAACAAAGAAACCCCCTCAGTGCAAGCTGAACACACAGTGGAAAGGCAGAGAATGCTGGAGGTGGATGGTATATGAATGCTCAATTTAAAGCTACATCTGGGGAGTGCATCCCCAAAAGGGGAATTTTACCCCCCACGCCACCGCGACTGAATATTTGGTGGAAAGAAGCACTAAGTCTAGAAGTAGTGACCAATCACAACCAACCCCACTTCCATTCATTATCTACGTCACCTATTTATGAACTATTACTGTATATAGAAGACGCTCAAAACGTTATTTTGATCGTAGCGCTGCTACAGTTCTATTGTGGACTTTATTACCTGTAAAGTTTGAATTTTACTGTCTCATGGTTTTATGCATTTTATATTTTAAGCAGCTGCTAACCTTACTCACATTGTCTGTTATACTGTTTACTCTGATCAGTAGAGTGTTAATCCTAAGCGCAGAGTGATACTATTAGGTAGGGCCACGCTAATTGTAGTATCCTCTTCATCCATTACTTGGGTATTATTAAGAGTTTAAATTAGACTTTTGTCTCAGATCATCAGCTTTTCTACAGATCTGTCTCCTCTATTCCCAAAGATCAGCAGGTATGCTGGTATTGTACTTGTTTTGGCATTTAGTTCCATTGCTTTAACTTATAAGGTCTGCAGTTGTATCTTGTCCCACAAAACATATTTTTAAGACTAATTAAACCTCCTGTTATTAATTGAATTAGCTAATGCCCAGCCAGTACTGCCTTTTCGAGCTGAAGCATATTGCCTTAGGCTTTGCATAATAATGTCCCAAGCAAGTCTGCCTTTGTGTCTCCAAGTGTACTTTAAGCCAGTTTCCTGTTCGGGGTCACAATGCAACTTCTCTACTCATTTCTAGCTTTATTATATGTCTTTGTGTATCTGTCCCCAGTGTCTGTGTGTGTCCAGGCACACACCTGTTAGCTCGAGTTTTACTCCATACTGTTTAGTGATCCCAGCACCCCAGTGCTGCAAGAGGTTCTTACTAGCATTTTGTTTCCTTCCTGAACACCAGTGCTGCACCATACTCCTGTCATTCTTGTAAACCCTGTATTCTGTGCTCTCTTGTCTCTGTATTTACATGTTCCTGTAGGATCACTGATCCAAGCCATACGTGAGAAGCCTATTGTTCAGGATAAATGTTTCATTGAATTCAGGATAGTGTGAACAGTCTAGTTTGGATGACAGTTGAATAACATTTTATATTACGTTTTTCTTTTCTTCTAGGTCTTATTACCTCTAGAACATAGATTTACTTCAGCAGTAAAAAAAACTCGGCTTTATGGGCATTTTTGTTAATGATCGAATGTTGGACTAACAATCTGAGTGATGCCATCCTCACAAATACCCTCCCTCATTCCTTGGCTTTATGACATCAGCCACAAACACTATTGATGGAAAAGAGTGCTTTCAAAAGCTTTTTGGATGTCTGAAGAACTTTGATACTCATTATGACAGCTGTCTGAAAAAAAAAGTCAAAGCTCAGTTTGCTATAACTGCAAAAAAGGTCTGCACACCTACCGGAAGTCTCTTGTCATGTGGACTGCGAAAGTCCTGAAGAAAAGAAGATTATGTATGAACATTGTATGCATTCTAAGGTGTTGCAGTGGAGTCTTATGGCGGACTAGCTGTCAAAGATACAGCGGAGGAATCAACTAAAAAGACTTGGCGTCCATACACTGTTAGACCAACACATAATTTATTTAGAATTTTTTTTTGTATTTTTGTATTTTTTAGCCTTGACAAAGCAAAATTAGATTTTTTTCTGCAGAAGTAAATTGGGTACATAACTTAAGAGGAATATGAACTAGAAAAATAAATCTTTAAACTAAGATTAGGTAGTTAGAGGGACATGTCGGAATTTAGGAGGGATTGATAGGAATTGTAATTTTATCTGCCTTTCTTTAAAATGCTGTTTATGTTAGGTTGTGTATATGTTATGAGACTTAGTTTGTTCCATTTTCCCCAATATCACTGCCTGTAATATTCACATGTAGTTAGGCCCTACACAGCTTTGACTGTAACCAAAAGAATCTTTCCACTGAATAGAACAGATAAGAATGGGAAATCCTTGTTAAAAAGGATGACCCTGTCAAAACCAGGTACATGCCTATCCACTGGGAGAACAGGCTACATTATGTCCATCCACATCCTCCCATATGACCCATGTTCCCCACACCCTGAACCGTTACCCAACCGTAGGAGAAAGAGGAGTGCTCCTGAAGGAAGTTTTGACCCACATGTGTATATAGATGCCACAGGTGTCCCAAGGGGGGTCCCGGATGAGTTTAAAGCCTGAGACCAAGTAAAGACAGGTTTTGAGTCTCTGATTCTCATAATCACTGTCAATAAAAATGTAGACTGGATAAATGACATATATTACAACCAGCAGTGGTTTGTAAATTAGACCAGAAATGCCCTACAGGGGATTGCTGACCAATCAGCCTCCACATCTTACATAACATTTCAGAATAGGATGGCCTTGGACATGATTTTAGCGGAGAAGGGGGGTGTTTGTCTGCTTGTTGCCCTGACCTTTTAGCTAATCCCCTGACTATCCTTCCTTGTCTCAGTCTGCTGCTTCCACTCTACCTCCCTGTAGTCTACCTTGAGCGTGAGTTGGGAGACCCTGGGGGCCGCGACCTGGAGCCAGCTGCAGCGTAATATCCTCACCACTAGAGGCTCTGGTGAACACCTGCTGGCTCTTAGACTCTGCGCCCTGGGGAATCTATGCTCTAGCTCCCAGTGGGATCCGTGCTGGTGCTCCAGTGGTCCTGCCTTCCTGAACCTCCCGCAGCAGTCAGTCCTAGGGTCCACTACCTTAGTGGTGCATTCCTGATTCCTATTGAGTGCATCTGTCACCTGGCCCCAGGTGACCTAAGACTGTGGCAAGAGGGGTGATGGACCAGCCATCACTCGTCTAACATACAGCAAGAAAAGAGTTCCTAGACACATGGGGACAGATGAGTTAGACTTCCTACTAGGGACAGAATAGGAAATAGACATTTCAAGGGGGGACTGTTATGGATTGTTATGTAAGATGTGAAGGCTGTTTGAGTATTGAACAATCCATACCAATAGAATGTGAATAAAAATAAATAAATAGCAAGTGATACACCAGCCTGCCTAATAAAACCTAAATGACACAAAAAAAAACAAATTTGGCATCTAGACACCAACGTAACAGGTGCCTATTTTAAAACCTTAATGATTAGTGTTCATTAGTGAAAAAATATCTATATAAATTGATAATAATCCATACATAATCACAATAACATAAATTGAATAAGTTCATGTGCTGCTAATAAAAGTCCATGCAACTGTAGTGTGCTAAAAAGACCACAGCAATCGCAACGAACATCCAGTGAAATGATATCCAGTAGTAAAAGCTGTTAGTGATCCACCTTCACCGACTCTAATATGGACACCCACAAAAGTGCTCAAAAGATGGCAGCTTACCACAAGTAGTTGACCCTTTTAATGAAAAAAGTGGTCAAATGCGCTTCTTAGCAAGTTAGACTTTGTTATTATCAGATGAATAAGCAGGTAATGGAACAACCTCTTAGCCCATGGAGACTCAGAACGGCATATGCAAATAAGGAGATAAGGTCCGAAATAGTGTAATCCCGTTTATTATACTTAAAAATGTTCAAATAAAAAAGCCAAATGGCTGCTTACTTTAGGAGTGCCCAAGACCCGGCACTGAGGCTGGATGGCATAGTATCAAATTGGTGGAGAAGGTCCCGACTCGTGTGCGCTGGCGTGCGTTCCACCCTGCACCGCAGTGAGCCAAAAGGAACCGGAAGTGACCTCGGTCCGTGACCAGGTGACGCCTCTACGTCCGTTTCGTTTGACACGTCTTCAGGAAGCGTGCCTAGTCACTGAATGTACTGGTTTAAATGTGTCTGTCAATTAGGCCAACAGCAGGTGAAACAATTTGGGAATTTCCACAGCCTCAGTCCCAGTCTGAACAGCGTAATAATACTGACAGCCAGCTAGTTGAGAATTGCATGGAATAAATAAAGTACAGTACAGTACCATACACCATGGAAATCCATATTGTTGTTAATTGGTCTATAGGTAAATATCAATGTTGTTTTGAACAAAATCAAATCGACAGCTATAAACCGAATTATTAAAAAATACATCAAAAAATTACTTTTTATTTTTAATTTATGACATACTAAAAATTAATAATAAAAAGCCCCGTTAAGGTATAAAAAAGGGGTGCAAGAAACCCTATAAAATGACATGTAACCAATATGCAAAAAATATTTCTTTACATACTAGATTAGTGCTATAAAACCCCATTAGGGTAAAAAAAAGGTGCGGGAAACCCTATAAGATGATATGTAACCAATATGCAGAGAATTACATTAGTCATTTGTCAAAAAGCAATTGAGGTCCAGATCTATATTTAGTCCCAGCGGCTGCATAGTTCTCAAATGATACAGCCACTGAGTCTCATTCTGAGAGATGGCCTTCTTCATGTCCGTGCCTCTCCAATGATATTTAACTCTATCTATGCCATAGAAGGTCAAATAGCGTGGGTCCCTATCATGGAACTGGAGAAAGTGCCGTGAGACACTGTGATTAGGAAAACCTTTCCTTATGTTTGTCATATGTTCATTTATCCTAATCCTTAATTCGTGGGTGGTGCGACCCACGTACTGCAGAGAGCAAGGGCATTCCAGGACATATGTGACATGTTTGGAATAGCAGGTGATTAGAGATTTGATATTAAATTCTTGTTGTGTTACATGTGACTTAAATTTGGTGACTTTCTTAGTATGTCTTAAAGTGGTGCGACAGGATTTGCATCTTGTGCAGTAATGAAACCCCGTTCCATCCAAAAACGTGGGGGGCTTTTTTGGGGGGTCTGGGACATTGGGTGCAATGATGTTCCTCAGTCCCAAGGCCCTCCTGTAAATTAATTTAGGTTTGGAAGGTAGGACAGTTTCCAAATCCCTGTCCTTCAAAAGGATCGGCCAGAACTTATTAAAAACATTCTCTATACTAGTATATTGCTTGTGAAAACCAGAAATGAAAGCTAGTTCTCCCTGGAATGGGTTTTTCTTTTTGGCTACCAAAAAATGTTCCCTATCCATGGTGGCCACCTCCTCTCTGGCTTTGGTAAGCATCATTGGGCAATTTCACTGAATCTGTCTGTAAGAATGGCCGCCTGTGTGTGAATGTCTGTCATGCTATCGCAATTGCGCTGGATACGCATGTACTGACTTTTGGGGACTGACCCCAACCACCGGGGGTGGTGGCAACTGTTCATCGGCACGAAGACGTTCCTATCGGTGGTTTTAAAGAAAGTCCTTGTGTAGATTTTGTTACCATTCTTAATTAAAGTGAAATCCAAATAATTGACCGTATTTAGGCTCCATTCTACTGTGAATTTAAGTCCATATTGGTTGTCATTCATAGATGCTATAAACAACTTCAATGATGTCTGGGAGCCCTCCCATAATAAAATCATGTCATCAATGTATCTTTTATAATACAATAGAGCTTGACAATTAGCTTGATAAATGGTCTCTCCTTCCCCTTTATTTTTTTTATTTTTTTTAAATCTTTTTATTGAAGTTTTATAGAACATACACACATTTTGCCCACACCTAGGCACAACAGCTGCCCACACAGGGGCCATTACCCTGTTTCGGCATCAGACCGCCACAGGGTGACAAATAACATATAAACTTAACTTAGCCTATACTATAACCCCAAGCTTGGGGAGAGGGTTCATTCAAGATACGGCATGCTCAAAGTGATATTGATAGAGGAAGGTAGCCTGGAAACAATATTTGGGTTAATAGATCGATATTCCAATGATACAGTAGGAGTCTAGACAGTGGTCACTGTATCACTTGCCGTGCTTCTGTCATCTAGCCAACAATTCCACACCTTTTCAAATTTGTGCGGACAACCTCTAGACAAGTACGTGGCTCTATACAGGGGCAAACTGGCATTAACTAAGTTTTTCCAAAATTTAACAGAGGGGGGAGACGATTGTTTCCAATTCATTGTAATGGCTTTGCGCGCATAGTACAATAGTAGGGATATGAGTGTTTTTCTGGCTCTGAGCATTGGCAGTTGGTCAACCAGTCCTAGCAAACAGTGTATGGGCTCACATGGGACGCAAGTCCCGGTGGCCTTATTGACCACCCGTAGCACTTCACTCCAATACTGTACAATTGCTGGGCAAGCCCAGAAAATATGGAAGAAACCCCCTGGCCGGTAGGAGCAGCGCCAGCACTCCGGAGAATGCTCCGGTGACATCTGGTGCAGCCTGTGAGGCGTGTAGTGAGCCCTGTGCACAATTTTATATTGGACTAATTTGTCCCTTGCTGGGATCAGAGGGGAGAAGGGATAATCCCAAACCTCCCTCCAGTCGTCCGCGTCCAGCCCCGGTATGTCCTCCACCCATTTCCTGCGGAGGGAAGACAGCTCGGGGATAGCAGCAACCAGCAGGGATCCATAGATCTGAGACGCGGGTTTCTCCAGGTCCTTCACCCGGATAGTAGATTCCAGCTCTGAGTATGCCAGTTCAACTGGCCTGCCCAAAAATTGGCACCTGAAGGCATGTGCAATTTGGAGATATCTAAAGTGGGCTTGGTCAGGTACGTTGAATTTAGCACATAAAGTGTGAAAGGGGGTGAGATCTCCGTTGGTAATGATATGTTTGAGGGTCAGTATTTTATACTTGGCCCAGGCCTGCGGATCGGGGATAGTGTGGAATTGCGATAGGTTGGGATTCAGCCACAGGGGGGTGTGAGGAGACCAAGAGTTTGGCTGGGGTGCCCTTAGTGCCTCACCCGCCCTCCATGCCCGCATAGTGGTACGCATGGAAGGGGTGAGATTGTGAGGCGTTTTAGGCCCCCTGAATAGCAGTCCCTTCAGTGCCTCCAGGGACCCCACTATGGCTGCCTCCAACACCGTTGCGGAGTTGGTCAGGTCCGGTCTCAGCCACCAGTGGGCGGTCACAAGCTGAGTGGCCAAAAAATACTTGTAACAATCAGGGAGAGCCAAGCCTTCACTGTCCACAGGCCTGGTCAAGGTGGAATATTTGAATCTAGGTGACCTGCCCCCCCAAATAAAGGAAAGGAAGAGTTGCCTGAGGGAATTAAAGAAGACTTTAGTCAGCCAGTGAGGGGAGTTCCGAAAAATGTACGTGAGTTTAGGGAGGACTTTCATTTTAATCAGGTTAATACGCCCGATGAGAGAAAGGGGGAGGTTACTCCACGCCTTAAGTTTGGCTTTAATGGTCACCAGGACAGGGTCGAGATTGAGCCGCACAAAATCCCCAGTCTCCCTTGAGATAACAATTCCCAAGTAGGTGAACTGCTCAACCCACTGAAGCGGGAGAGAGGAGGGCGAGGAGGACCGGGCCCCCGCATCCACTGGGAACAATTGCGACTTGTGCCAGTTCACCCTCAGCCCCGTGAAGGCGGCGAAGGCATCCATGATACCAAGTGCGCCCCGCAGAGAGTCACCAGCGTCATTCAGGAACAGGAGCATATCGTCCGCGTATAAAGCCACTCTCTCCTCCAGCCAGCCCACCCTAAGACCACGGACCTCGGCCGAGCTCCTAAGGGCCTCAGCAATAGGCTCCACGGCCAGGGCGAAGAGAGCCGGGGAGAGAGGGCATCCCTGTCTGGTGCCCCTCTGCAGGGGGAACGGAGGAGACAAGGAGCCATTCAGCTTAATGCGTGCCGTAGGACCAGTGTAAAGTGTGCGTATCCAGCCTATAAATTTTAACGGGAACCCCATTCGTCTAAGCACCTCCCACAGATAGACCCATTCCACTGTGTTGAATGCCTTCTCTATATCCAAGGTGGCAATGGTTCTAGTACCCTGGTTAGTATGGGGGGCATGAATATTAGTGAATAATCTGCGTATGTTAATGTCTGTAGATCTACCGGGCATGAAGCCCGTTTGGTCGGAGTCAATCAGGGATTTTATTACTACGTTGAGTCTAGTGGCCAATAACTTGGTCAAAATTTTAAGGTCACAGTTGAGAAGTGCAATTGGCCTGTATGAGGCGCAGAACTTAGGGTCTCTATTAGGCTTAGGAATGAGAACTACATGGGCTTCTCTCTCGGCAAGGAGTCTTGATTCAAGCAAGCTTGAAACATCTGAGCTAGTTTGGGGGCGAGCAATTTTGCGTGGGCCCTATAGTACTCAATGGGCAGGCCGTCCGGCCCTGGGGTTTTACCTGCCGGAAAAGATTTAATGGCCAGTGTGACCTCTTCTGGGGTGATCTCCGAGACAAGGAGCTGCCTCTCCGTGTCAGAGAGCCACCCCAGGGCCAACGTGTCCAGCAGGGAGATCATAGGCGTAGGATCAAACCCGTCAGGAAGTGAAGAGACATAGAGAGAGGTGTAGAAAGTGTTGAATGCAGACAGAATATCCTCCTGAGAGGTGACTAAAGCGCCATCTGCCGTGAGGATCTCCGATATAACCGCTGAGGGCCTGTCCTGCTGCGCTAGCATCGCCAGCAGTTTGCTAATTTTGTCTCCATGTTCAAAGTATGCCTGTCTGCTACCCTGTATATCAAGACTAGTGGCATCTGAAACATGGAGATGTAGTTCTCGCCTAAGCGATGACAGGTGCTCAAAATTGGAAACCGTCGGCGAGGCTGAATACTGATTCAGTGCCTCATCCACCCTACGCTGCAGGTCAGATACCCCGTCTCCCAGTTCCGCCTTTACCGCCGCCACAGCCGAGATATACTGACCCCTGCTATGAGCCTTGGAGGCGTCCCAGGTCATCTCCAGAGAAGCCGACCCCGCATTGTGCGCCCAATATTCCCCCAGGGGGGAGAGAACTCTGTCGTGGACAGCATCGTTGTTGATCCAATGGGGTTGCAACCTCCAAAGGGCATTGTTCCGCGACCTAGTGGTCTTAATGGTCAATTTAAGGGGGTGATGATCAGAGAGGCCAGAGGGGAGATAACATGCCTCCTGAACGTTAGCCAGCATGGTGGAATTAGCAAAAGCCAGATCAATGCGGGAGGAGGTTCGAAATGTGGCCGAAAAACAAGAGTACGTTCTATCTTGGGGATGAAGCCACCTCCATGCCTCCTGGAACTCCGTGGCCTGAGCCCACGTTCCGAGATCAGAGTTAAAATTGGATTGGGGGGAAGGCCTGTCCAGGTCACGGGACAGCGTAGCATTAAAATCTCCCATGAACAGAACCTGCGCTGGGCAATGCGGAGCCAGCTTCTCATAGAGAGTGTACAGAGTCTGCACCTGACCGGGGGGAGGCAAATAGACATTCACTATGACATACTTTTGGGTATATACACTCAGAACTACCATAACGAATTTTCCCTGGGGGTCCAGATGAACATCGTGAATCACACACGGTACACGTTTGCTAATCAGGATAGACACCCCACGAGAATATGAAGAGTAGGTCGCATGAAACGCCCTCTGTACCCAGGGCTTCTTCAGAGCCAGAACCTTGCTGCCGGTTAAATGTGTCTCCTGCAGTAGCACTATGTGGGGATTATGTATTTTCAAATATTGGAATAAGAGTGACCTCTTAAACTTCGAGTTGAGCCCCCGAACATTCCATGACAGAACGGTCAGAAGCTCAGCATCCGGAGGAGCCATCAAGGAACACCAGGGGGAAATAGAAGCAGGATGAGACCATTAACCCAACACATATAAGTAAACACAGCAGTGGCACACCTATGCAATAGGGTCAGAGACCCATAAGGTAATTGAGCAACACAATAATTATCTGGACCTTCATAACAGTTGAACCCTCTTCCCCAGAACATAAAACACCCTACCCAAACACCATACAAACCTAGCGTCAAGGGCCAAAAAAAAGGGGCCCAAGAGCCATAAAAACTGATGCAGGGTTTTGTCCCTTAACTGAGAAAAACATGAATCTTTAGCTCACTGCGACGCCAAGAAGTCGGCCCGTAGGACCGCAGGTGAGGGAGAAGTTTCCGGGGAAGTCCGCCTCAACTCTGGGTGGGAGTCCAAGGTGTGGAGAGGGGAACAACTTGGGTCACCTTGGCTCATGAGCGAGGCAGTTCGTTAGTTGCCATTGGAGCTCCTTAGGCAGGAGTGAGTGGAAGTTCAATCAGCCGAAGTGAACATTTATGTAGATGGAACAGAGGTGGAAGCCAGCAGGGATAAGCAGGATTGGGGGCACAGAAGGGGGCAGTGCTGGGATTCATCAGGAGACAGGAGAGATGTTCATTGATGGGATAGTTGAAGCAAATCTGTTCCCTGCCGGGTGAACTCCACCGTTGGTCCTCGGCTGTATATGGTTAACGGGCGTCTAGCCACGCCACTGCCGCCTCCGGGGTATCAAAGAAATGAGTGTCGCTACCGTCAGTGACTCGCAGTCTGCTGGGATACAACAGGCCAAAGCGTATTCCCTTCTCCAGGAGCCGGCGTCTCACATCAGTGAAGGACTTGCGACGTTGCTGTACCTCCTGAGAGAAGTCTGGGAAGAAAAGTAGTCTGGTATTCTCATACTTAATGTCAGGCATGGCTCGTGCCGCCGCAAGAATGCGGTCCCGGTCCCGGTAGTTCAGCATTCATAGCAGGAAGGGGCGTGGAGGGGCCCCAGGTCTCGGAGGGAGCGGTGGAACCCTGTGGGCTCTTTCAACCACAAAGGTAGATGCCGGGGCACCCAGGTCAAACAGGGTGGTCAGTAATTGCTCAGTAAATTCAGCAGGCCTAGGGCCCTCGGCCCTCTCGGGCAGTCCAATTATGCGGATGTTGTTCCGCCTGAGGCGGTTCTCGGTGTCTATCGCGCGCTCCTGCAGCGCTTTCACTTGAATTTGGAGGGCCCGTATCTCCCTGGAGTCTGACCGGACCGTATCCTCCACCACAGAGACCCTGTCCTCCACCTCTGGGATGCGAGAGCGAAATCTATCCATATCTTGACGGAGAAGACCGACATCCACTGTCAAAAAATCAATCTTAGATGTCAGAGTTTCCTTACAGGATGTGATGGCTGCCAGGATCTCCACTCCCGTGGGCGGCGCCACCACCCCCGACTCCGCAGCCATCTGCGTATTGGCCGCCATCCCAGCCGAGGATCGCCGTGGAGACGAAACAACTGCTGACGGGGGTATGTGAGGAGCCTTCGGGCCCTTATTTGTGGAGTAGCGGGTCCTAGGGCGGCCCATCCAAGCTTTACCCCAAGATTAGGGAAAGTTCAGGGGGGGAGGGGTTCGTGGGCAGAGGGGGCCAGTCCAAAGGGGAGGATGGGGGGGCACAGCAGTGACAGGGTGGAGAGGTGCAGGAGTGGGGCAGCCTCCCGCAGTATTGTGAAGCAGTCAATCGCCCAAAGGATCCCAGGAGGAGGGGAGGTATACCTGCGTCCGATGGATGGGGCCGGTCAGGAGGCCGGAAGATGGCTGCGGGCTGCAGGTGTGGATGCGGAGGAGCAGCCCTCCGAAAATCGTCGGATGCAGTGCCAACCCCCCCGCACGGATGGTGGCTCAGGAGGACGTGCCCGTCCGCCGCGCGTCCCGCGGCACTCAGAAATTGAGGACGGAGGCTGCTGAAAACGCGGTAGGCCGCAAGATGTGTGTAGGCCGCAGGCCCGGGCAATCAACCTCCCGAGGCCCCCAGGCGGTCGCAGCGCAGGTCCGGATCACCTTCCCCACCACTGGTGCCCTCGGTGTGCGTGGATGAGGCACCTCCAGCCCCGCGAACCACGGCAATTGAGCCCAGAGGCTCCGAGAAGGACAGCAGGCCACAAGATGGCGGCGGGATGGAGAACCTTCCCCTTTATTTAATACCAGATTTGCTACACTGTGGTCAAAACGAAAAACCCATTCCAGGGAGAACTAGCTTTCATCTCTGGTTTTCACAAGCAATATAAGAGTATAGAGAACATTTTTAAAAAGTTATGGGCGATCCTTTTGAAGGACAGTGATTTGGAAACTGACCTACCTTCCAAACCTAAATTCATTTACAGGAGGGCCTTGGGACTGAGGAACATCATTGCACCCAATGTCCCAGACCCCCCAAAAAAGCCCCCCACGTTTTTGCATGGAATGGGGTTTCATTACTGCACAAGATGCAAATCCTGTCGCACCACTTTAAGACATACTAAGAAAGTCACCAAATTTAAGTCACATGTAAACACAACAAGAATTTAATATCAAATCTCTAATCACCTGCTATTCCAAACATGTCACATATGTCCTGGAATGCCCTTGCTCTCTGCAGTACGTGGGTCGCACCACCCACGAATTAAGGGTTAGGATAAATGAACATGTGACAAACATAAGGAAAGGTTTTCCTAATCACAGTGTCTCACGGCACTTTCTCCAGTTCCATGATAGGGACCCACGCTATTTGACCTTCTATGGCATAGATAGAGTTAAATATCATTGGAGAGGCACGGACATGAAGAAGGCCATCTCTCAGAATGAGACTCAGTGGCTGTATCATTTGAGAACTATGCAGCCGCTGGGACTAAATATAGATCTGGACCTCAATTGCTTTTTGACAAATGACTAATGTAATTCTCTGCATATTGGTTACATGTCATCTTATAGGGTTTCCCGCACCTTTTTTTTACCCTAATGGGGTTTTATAGCACTAATCTAGTATGTAAAGAAATATTTTTTGCATATTGGTTACATGTCATTTTATAGGGTTTCTTGCACCCCTTTTTTATACCTTAACGGGGCTTTTTATTATTAATTTTTAGTATGTCATAAATTAAAAATAAAAAGTAATTTTTTGATGTATTTTTTAATAATTCGGTTTATAGCTGTCGATTTGATTTTGTTCAAAACAACATTGATATTTACCTATAGACCAATTAACAACAATATGGATTTCCATGGTGTATGGTACTGTACTGTACTTTATTTATTCCATGCAATTCTCAACTAGCTGGCTGTCAGTATTATTACGCTGTTCAGACTGGGACTGAGGCTGTGGAAATTCCCAAATTGTTTCACCCGCTGTTGGCCTAATTGACAGACACATTTAAACCAGTACATTCAGTGACTAGGCACGCTTCCTGAAGACGTGTCAAACGAAACGGACGTAGAGGCGTCACCTGGTCACGGACCGAGGTCACTTCCGGTTCCTTTTGGCTCACTGCGGTGCAGGGTGGAACGCACGCCAGCGCACACGAGTCGGGACCTTCTCCACCAATTTGATACTATGCCATCCAGCCTCAGTGCCAGGCCTTGGGCACTCTTAAAGTAAGCAGCCATTTGGCTTTTTTATTTGAACCTTTTTAAGTATAATAAACGGGATTACACTATTTCGGACCTTATTTTCATATGCCGTCCTGAGTCTCCATGGGCTAAGAGGTTGTTCCATTACCTGCTTATTCATCTGATAATAGCAAAGTCTAACTTGCTAAGAAGCGCATTTGACCACTTTTTTCATTAAAAGGGTTAACTACTTGTGGTAAGCTGCCATCTTTTGAGCACTTTTGTGGGTGTTCATATTAGAGTCGGTGAAGGTGGATCACTAACAGCTTTTACTACTGGATATCGTTTCACTGGATGTTCGTTGCGATTGCTGTGGTCTTTTTAGCACACTACGGTTATATGGACTTTTATTAGCAGCACATGAACTTATTCAATTTATGTTATTGTGATTATGTATGGATTATTATCAATTTATATAGATATTTTTTTCACTAATTAACACTAATCATTAAGGTTTTAAAATAGGCACCTGTTACGTTGGTGTCTAGATGCCAAATTTGTTTTTTTTGTGTCATTTAGGTTTTATTAGGTAGGCTGGTGTATCACTTGCTATTTATTTATTTATTTTTATTCACATTCTATTATAGGTAATAATTGTATCTATAGGTAGTTCCGGCTCTTGGACTTCCGGTCCCGGAACTTACAGTTTTTGCACCTCCATGGCAACCGGATGGATATATATAAACATTCGGGTGACGCTCAGGCTCCTCCCACGCTGACAAAGTTCCGTAAAGGACGTAACTGTGACGATCTCACAAAATGGACACATGCCTAGAGCATTAGTGCAACCATTTTGTTGGGACTGGCGTCCATGGCAGTTTGTTAGCTAAACTTTGTACATTTGAATTGAGCCCTCCAACCCCCCCATCCTGAAGGAATTTGCAGCTTGCTATTTCAGAGGGTATCTGGAATTTCAAGCTTTCTACATCAAACATCCCTTATCTCGGCAGAGGAAGCTAGGTTTGATAATGGGCCTGGCAGTTCCTGGCCTGTCGTAAAAATGTCACCTTGTAAAGCCTCAGAGTTATAACAGGCCAGGGTCGTAAAACCCTGAGTGACCCTCAAGCTTACCCAGGAAGAATTGAGTATGGAAATTCAACATGTTTCATAACTTCCAAATAACAAAACACACTGTCATAACATAAATATATTCAGTCTCCTCAGAGAATTTGTAACGCGTCAAGTCCAGACATGGATAGGTTAGGCCATAGGGAACCCGAGTAGTGACCGTTATTGCCCCTAGGTCAACTGGAGCTGACAGGCTGGTCATGTTTGGATTCAAATGAAAAGTTAAATAACACTGAATAAGAATATGAAGATTGTTAGTATGTAAAACGTACAGTTGCAGAGTTATGAAAATGTATCTCAAGAAGTGCACATAAGGTAGGCATGAGTGGGGCACCTCCCCGGACCCCACCCCTACATTAGAAGGACCCGCCGATTGGGCACTAATCACTGTCAACACCCTCTGGAGTTTGAGAGAAAAAGGAGCTCTCAGAGAGCACAAGCAGTTCTCCTTTCACCATCAAATAAGCAAGACCTGTGGAGTTCCCTTTTAACATTTAAGCAGGAACCTTCTGCAAGCTGAGAACCGGATTCATTGATCGAACTCTGATCAACCTTTGGACATTTAATTGCAAGTATTCTTCTACTTCTAATTTCTACCTTAACCTTGTGGCTGTATAGTATTATCTCTTGAAACATATTTTTCTGTAACATTTTATTGCATCAACTTGACCCTTTTCAAAATAAACGCTTATGTTGAAAGGTGTTACTCTTGCCTCTGAAACTCTTAATGCAAGCTATAACGAACCTGCCTCTTGAAGAGCGCTACTGTAGGGCTCTGCGCAGACCTGTCTGTGGTGACAGTGTAGGCTGCAGACGCTTATTCTAAAATCATAATTGGTATTGTTGAAATCACGAGTATCCCCTGGCTCGGCGTTGTTTAAACCGGGGTGGTGGCAGAGAAAGGGTTAATTGTGACATTAGCCCGGTAACAATCGCTCTCAGGCTGCTGGCACTCAGATTGTCGTCCCGCAAGCTGGAAAATCTTTGGGCTGGACGCAGCTGAGAGGGGCATTGTTACGCAAGTGACAGCGTAGTGTGAGGTTGGCCGGTCCTTCGACGCGAGTTAGCGCGGAGGGCGGGGATCTGACACGTGCGTTCGTCACAGTAACGCATACGGGGGAGGAGCTATCGTGCGGACGTCGCCCGCAGCTATCTCGTTACATGCCGATCACATACGGCTGTTTTTATTGTTTATCTTTTATGCTAATAGTTTGGCTGTGCGTACATATACATGACCAGCCACCCACTATTCTGTGAAATCACTTTTTTAATAAACGATCGCTACGGAGAACACTTAGATCGTGTTTTTCATCTTGATCCTGGATCTTTTGATTCATCACTACATGCAACACTGCTGGATTGACTGACTATCTCTGTTGTGTTACACTATGTGATTATTCTTGCTCTGTGTCTTTAAGATCTGCCCCCTTCTTTCTAGCTGAACTCTCTCTCTCACCGTAGTTCTTTATATATCTCCTCCACTTCCTGATTCTGGTCATTACTCCTGTATATCTTCCATGCTAAACATCTTACATGTGGCTTACAACTGCAACGTTTTTCTATCTATGAATATCCATCATTAAACGGAACATTCGAAAGGATTCATCGCCTGTCGTCCTAACTGTGAGTTTATTCATTGAGTTAAACTGCCTGTATCGATGCAAGGGATGAATATCAAACCAGCTTGAGTAAGGCCTGCTTAAACCTGGAGATGAACTTTATCGCTTTGTAGTTGAGACAGAACAGTAGAAAAACGGAGTTTCACAGCCTAATTACAAGATTTCTGCATGTCAGTACTGATACAGACAAGATTTACTGCCCTCATAGCAAGACAGAAGGGACAGAGCAGCACATGGCAGCCTTATAGCGTGAGACAATCTGCACAGTGTCATATTTCAGCACACAGATCCTGCCTGCTTTCACAGTCAGTCTGCTATCATGAGTGACCAAGCTTCTGCATGTGAACTCACATCTCCTTCCTCACAAGTTCCTGAAGAAACTGAGTTACCCAAACGCTCAGTTAAACCCACTTGGAAAGTAATGGAGAATTATGAAGCTTCAAGGAGTGAATTGTCAAATAGCTTGGAATTAGTCTGGGAGAAAATCCTTGCTGAAGCCAATACAGTGTCTGTTGAACGTGAACCACTGACACTAGAGGGAGCCATTAAACAACTTTCTGCCTCATATGAGCTTTTTCTTTTTCGTACATCACGGGACACAGAGCGACTTAGTCATTACTAATGGGTTATATAGTTTACCTTCAGGTGTTGGCACTGGCCAATTCCAAACCGGAAGTACCCTCCCCTATATAAGCCCCTCCCACCCGGGAGCACCTCAGTTTTTTGCCAGTGTCTAAGGTGTTGGCCAAAGAGTAACATGTGTTTTCACTGGGCTTGCGTACAGGTTCTTTTGGGCCTTAGTAAGCTGTTCCGGATCCCACCAAAAAAGCTTCATAGCTAAACGGTCGGTACCCGGGCCTTGCAGCAGAAGAGCAAGGTTTTGCCTGTAATGCTTCTCTTAGGAGGGCTGGACCCTGGGATCCAGAGCTCTGGTCATACCCACGACCAAGACGCTGTCTGTGCAGGGTGCTATACAGGTCCAGGGGAGTGGAATCCTTGGGAACCCGGTCCCTGAAGGTTTAATTACAATGCCTGCCGTGATAGGTGAAGTTTGGACTTTTGTGGACCAAACAAAGTCCTGCGGCGGGGATCAGGTAAGTGGGGGCCCTCAGGAACTTGGTTCTATTGGGGGACCCCCAAGCCTAATTTGTCTTTCTGTCTGTTACCTAACGGTATTCCCGCTAAATATCTGTGTTTGCCTATAACTACTGAAAATGTAAAATTTTAATAGTAGTCAAGAAAAAAAAAAAAAAACAGGGACCGCGGTACCTGTGTTAAACCACTAGAGGCCGCTGTAGTCCATTTTTCTTGTAAATGTGGATCTTTGGTTTTCTCAACTCAAAAGATCCAGGCAGCTGGTAAGTTTCTCTGAGGGAATCCACTTCCTCTGCCCTGTTGCTGCGTTCATCCACCGCACAGGCCCTCCGGCAAAAAGGGCCCTGGCTCCTAGTCCTCTGTTGGTTTTCGAAAAGGGCGCCATTGGCGCACGGGCGCGCGCGCGGGCGCGTGCACGCGCCTCCTATGAAAAAAAGGGGCGGGGCGGGTGGATGACGCTCGATGCGCGCCGCGGCGCTTCTGCGCATGTGCGGGCGTCCCAGCATGGTTAAAAGACACAGTACAAGTGTCAGCTGCATGCAAACAGAGCTAGCAACAAACAGTGGCACACAGAGGCGGTTGATGCAGGCATCCCCATAGAAAGGCACTTTAGTGGACACCAGCTGGTATATAGCAGCACCTGTGTTAGACTATTACCAGCAAAAATTGGTGTATGACGACGGGAATACCTCAGCTTTGTGCTTAAAGGATATGTCGTCCAGACGCTCCGGAAATAGATCTTCCAGGAAGCCAAAGGGGTCTCCATCGGGCTCTGAGGATATTGGGCATGCTTGCACTGCACCAATCTCCCCTGAGAATGCAGAGGTCAGTAGCCGTAGAAACCCCGCAGGAATGCCTGGTGCTGCGGCTGTCCCCAGTCCACCTGCTCCTGTATATATAACAGAGGAGGTTTTATCCTCAACTCTGGGAGGATTAGAAGAGAGATTAACAGCATTGATCGCTGCTTCCCTATCTCAGGGAAAGCGCGTCCGATCTCCGTCTCCTCCTTCAGAGTGCCTGTTAGTGGAGGAACAGCCCCACACAGAGATCGACCTACCTGAAGGGGATCAGGATGAGGTTGATTCACTTATAGAGGAATCAACAGTGGAAGAACCTTTCTCAGCTTCTCAGGCTGAAAGATTATGGGTTCAGTCTCTGACTAACATGGTCCGATCAGCATTTAAAATGCCTCTGGCGGAACCACCATCCACTACGGTTTCCTCGCTGGGGTCGCTAAAAGCTCCCCAGGCGGTCTGTTCCTTCCCAATCCACCCTTTATTAGAAGGGCTTATTTACCAGGATTGGGAGCATCCTGATAAAATATTTGCTCCCCCCAAGAGATTTCCGGTGATCTATCCCATGGAGGATAAGTTCATAAGAAAATGGAGGGTCCCTATAGTGGACGCAGCCATCTCTTCTGTTAACAAATCACTGACATGTCCAGTAGATAATGTTCCAATGTTCAAAGACCCAATAGATAAAAAATTGGAGTCTTTACTAAAATCTGCTTTCTCTACAGCAAGTATGGTGACACAACCTGCGGTAGCAGCGATTGGAGTCTGCCAAGCAGTGAAAGATCAGTTGAAACAAGTCTTAAGGGACTTACCAGATCAGCAGGCTCATGCCCTAGCTGACCTGCCTAGAGCCTTGTGTTTTGCGGTGGACGCCATAAAGGATACAATCCAACAGGCCTCCCGCTTTACGCTGTCTATAGTACATATGCGTAGGCTTCTGTGGCTCAAAAACTGGTCTGCTGAAGCTCCCTGTAAAAAACTGCTGGTTAGCTTCCCATTTCATGGAGAACGCTTATTTGGAGAAGATCTGGACAAATATATCCAGAAAATTTCTGCCGGTAAAAGTTCACTCTTACCGGTTAAGAACAAGGGTAGAAGTCCTTCTTTTAAGAGGCCTACCTCTCCAGTCCCGGGCACATCGGCTATGAAGCAGTTCCGACGGCCTCCGCGGTCAAATTCAGGGGGCAGAAATCAGGGACAATCACAGGGTAACAAGAAGCCCTGGATCAAGAGAGGTACAAAAACCTCCCCCTAAGGCATGAAGTATTGCCCCCGCTCAATCGGGTGGGGGGAAGACTTCAGTTGTTCACAGAGACCTGGCGGGACACCATCAGAGACAGATGGGTGCTCTCCGCAGTAAGTCTGGGATACAAGCTGGAGTTAAAAGGCACTCCTCCTGCCCAATTTATGAGGTCAAATGTGCCAAGAGATCCCCAAAAGAGAGGATCCCTCCTTCTGGCACTAGAACAACTATTGCTCCAAGGGGTAATCATGAAGGTTCCCCTGGAAGAAAGCGGATTCGGGTTTTACTCGAACCTTTTCACAGTCCCCAAACCAAATGGGGACGTGAGGCCCATATTAAATCTAAAAGGGCTAAACAAGTTCCTAAATATCAGGACTTTTCGGATGGAGTCGATCCGATCAGTGGCCACCGCCCTACAAGGGCAGGAATGGCTAGCCTCGATCGACATAAGGGATGCTTATCTGCATATTCCCATCTTTCCGGCCCATCAGAAATTTCTACGCTTTGCAGTAGAAGGGCGCCATTTTCAGTTCAGAGCCTTACCTTTCGGTCTGGCCACAGCACCACGAGTGTTCACAAAAATTCTGGCCCCATTATTGGCCAATCTAAGAACACAGGGTGTAACGATAATGGCATATCTAGACGACCTGCTACTAATAGACCACTCAGTGGAAAAGCTGGAAGTAGCTATTCACAAGACAATCGAGTATCTGGAATATCACGGTTGGATTATCAACCGGGACAAGTCAGCTCTAAGACCAGTCAAAAGTCTGGAATACTTAGGGCTAAGGCTGGATTCAAATCAGAGAAAGATTTTCTTACCTCCAGAGAAGGTGTCGTCTTTAAGAAATTTGACCCACTTAGTGGGTACAAAAAGAAAACCATCCATACGTCTCTGCATGAGGCTGCTGGGAAAGATGGTGGCTTCATTCGAAGCGGTACCCTACGGTCAATTCCATTCAAGGAATTTGCAAAGGGCCATACTGTCAGCCTGGAACAAAAAAAGTTCAGGCTTTAGACTTACCAATGTCCCTGTCCCCTTCCGTTCGCAAGAGCCTCCATTGGTGGTTGGTGCCCCAGAATCTGGAAAGAGGGAAACCCTTCAGTCCGGTTTCTTGGAAGGTGGTCACTACAGATGCCAGCCTCATCGGCTGGGGGGCAGTGCTGGAGCAATGGTCTCTCCAGGGCAGGTGGTCAGAAGCAGAAAAGGCCCTGCCCATCAATCTCTTAGAGATACGAGCAGCCCGGTATGCCCTAGTAGCATGGACATCCAAACTCCAGGGGTCCCCTGTCAGAATTCAATCAGACAATGCCACGGCAGTGGCATATATCAATCATCAGGGTGGCACCAAAAGTCGTGCAGCCCAGAAGGAAGCAAATTGCATCCTGGAGTGGGCAGAAAGATATGTCCCAGCCATATCCGCGGTTTTCATCCCAGGAGTGGAAAATTGGAGAGCGGACTTTCTAAGTCGCCAACAATTATGCCCGGGGGAATGGTCTCTTCACCCCGAGGTTTTCCAGGCAATATGCCAGCGGTGGGGAACACCGGATGTAGATCTGCTAGCATCCAGATTCAACGCAAAGGTGGACAGGTTTGTGTCTCGCAGAAGGGATCCCCTAGTTTGCGGCTCGGATGCCCTAGTGTTCCCTTGGGATCGGTTCAAGCTGATATATGCATTCCCACCGCCACAATTGTTACCGCGATTACTCCGCAGAATCAGGGTAGAAAAGAAACCAGTGATTCTGGTGGCTCCAGCGTGGCCCCGAAGGGCATGGTACGCGGAGATTGTAAAAATGTCAGTGAGGAGTCCTTGGACCCTCCCACTTCGTCCGGACCTGCTGTCGCAAGGACCGATATACCACCCTTCCTTACCAGCCCTAGGTTTGACGGCCTGGCTATTGAAGCCCACATTCTGAAAAAGAGAGGGCTCTCTAATTCTGTGGTATCTACCATGATCAATGCCAGGAAACCGGTATCCAGGCAGATCTATTATAGGATCTGGAAAGCGTACATTACGTGGTGTGAGACCAAGAAATGGCATCCACGTAAGTACATGATAGGGAGGATTCTGGACTTCCTACAGTGGGCTGTAGATAGGAAGCTGGCCTTGAGTACTATCAAGGGTCAGATTTCGGCCTTGTCAATATTTTTTCAAAGGCCCTTGGCTTCGCATTCACTAGTCAAAGCCTTTATACAAGGAGTGATGCGTATTAGCCCTCCGGTTAGTATTCCCATATGTCCTTGGGACTTAAACCTGGTTCTGTCGGTTCTACAGAAACAACCGTTTGAACCATTACAACACATTTCCTTGGTTCTTCTCACCAGGAAATTGGTTTTCTTAGTAGCCATTTGTTCGGCTAAAAGAGTGTCGGAATTAGCAGCTATGTCCTGTAAGGAGCCATATCTGGTTGTCCATAAGGACAGAGTAGTATTACGTCCTCATCCAGCCTTTCTTCCTAAGGTGGTATCGAGGTTTCATTTGAACCAAGATGTGGTTCTTCCTTCTTTTTTCCCCAAACCTAGTTCAGTAGAGGAAAAGTTATTACATTCTTTGGATGTGGTAAGAGCAGTTAAAGCTTATCTAAAAGCCACTGCTCAGATTCGCAGAACGGATTCTTTGTTTGTTCTGCCGGAAGGCCCCAGAAGGGGTCAGGCAGCATCAAAATCTACTTTAGCCAAGTGGATTCGACAGGTCATTATACAAGCCTATGGCTTGAGAAAGAGACCGCCTCCGTTCAAAGTTAGGGCGCACTCCACAGGAGCGGTTGGAACTTCATGGGCAGTGCATCACCAGGCCTCCCTGGCTCAAGTATGTAAGGCCGCAACATGGTCTTCGGTACACACGTTTACTAGATTCTATCAGGTAGACGTTAGAAGTCAGGAGGATGTCGCCTTTGGGCGCAGTGTGTTGCAGGCCGCAAAAGATCCTCATGCCTGATGGCGCCCAGCTTATGTACCCCCCCCTCATTTGGCATTGCTTTGGGACGTCCCATTAGTAATGACTAAGTCGCTCTGTGTCCCGTGATGTACGAAAAAGAAAAAGGGATTTTTATAACAGCTTACCTGTAAAATCCTTTTCTTGGAGTACATCACGGGACACAGAGCTCCCACCCCTCTTTTTGGGACACTTATTGCTTGGCTACAAAACTGAGGTGCTCCCGGGTGGGAGGGGCTTATATAGGGGAGGGTACTTCCGGTTTGGAATTGGCCAGTGCCAACACCTGAAGGTAAACTATATAACCCATTAGTAATGACTAAGTCGCTCTGTGTCCCGTGATGTACTCCAAGAAAAGGATTTTACAGGTAAGCTGTTATAAAAATCCCTTTATCAGCTTACCAGCAGCAAATTCACTAATGTCTTGCAAAACATGAATACAGAAAGTGCGATGACACAATTAAAGCGTGTCAACATTCTTAATATTGAAAGAGACAGTTTTATCCAGCAAACCAGATTAAAGGCAGAAGCAAAAATAAAGCTGTTACAGGACACTGCATCTCACAGATCTGTTTCCACCAGACGTTCTAAAAACTCGTCAAGATCCCATAGTTCAAGATACTCAACACTCAGTGAGCGACTTATTAATGCCCGCGCTGAAGTGGAAGCCAGCAAAGTGCAGGTGGCATATGCAGAAAAAAGAGCAGAGTTGGAAGCTCAGAGAGCAGAGTCGGAAGCTCAGTCAGCACGTCAAAGAGCAACAATGGAAACCTTAAATGAACAGTGTAAACATGACGCAGCTATGGCAAAGCTAAGGGTCCTACAGCAAGCTATCAGTGCAGACAAAGGTGCAAGTGAGAAAGACAGCATTAACCTAAACATAGCAGATATGGAAGACCCCCTCAAACGCACTAAAGACTATGTCCTAAGCCACTGCAGTGCACACTCCATTGTCTCCAATGCTCCCGACTACATAGAGACTCCTTCACAGCTTCAAGTTAAAGAGGTTCCAGCAACTTCCTGCACTCAAAATCACTCCACTGCATTTCCTACCTGCCTACCTTGCCTGCCTTCATACGTCACAGAGCATCAGCGCAAGCTTCAAGCAAGTCATCAATCTCCAGTCATCGGTACAGACTTGAATCAACGTACCATTGGAACAACTGACTTCAAGCAAGCAACTCACCTGGATGCATCTGCTGCACCATATTTCCCTGTGTCCTTTAACAACAATGTCAAAGATAACGCAATCAGCACCATACAGCCAACAGCATCTCACATAAAGGCGGAGACAACTGAGACAGAAGAGTTTGTGAGGTACATGCTTCGCAGAGAGCTCACAAAGACTGGTCTTACAAGTTTTGATGACCAACCTGAGAACTACAGAAGTTGGAAATGTGCCTTCAGAACTACAATCAGCAATATTGGCATTACAGCTGATCAAGAATTGAATCTGCTGATCAAATGGCTTGGTCCTCTATCTGCTGCACGTGTTAAGCCATTAAGATCGGTTTTCATGGACAATCCTACTGCAGGCCTCACAGCTACATGGGAGCGACTAGAGCAAAGTTATGGCAGTCCAGAAGCTATAGAAAATGCTTTGTTCATGCGTCTGGAAACTTTCCCAAAGATATCCGGTAAGGACAACAAGGAGTTCCAGAGACTGAGTGACCTTCTCCTTGAGCTTCAGCTAGCCAAGACAGACCCAAAACTACCTGGACTCAGTTACCTTGACACTCCAAGAGGGGTAAACCCAATTGTCTCCAAGCTCCCGTATGGTTTGCAAGAGAAATGGACTGCACTAGGGTCATCATACAAAAGAGAGAACAAGGTTTCCTTCCCTCCATTCTCTTTCTTCTGTGAATTCATCAGGGAAATTGCAGAGACCAAGACCGATCCAAGTTTTTCCTACGGTGAGTACAGTCTCTTCTCACCCTTTCCTACGAGTACCAGTCTTCAGGGCAACTACAGAAACCATAGAGGCCCAGTGTCCATGAAAAAGACTGACATCCTTCCCACTCCTACCACAGTTCTGGTCACGAACAAACAGAGTAGTGATGAGCCGAACACCCCCGGGTTCGGTTCGCACCAGAACCCGCGAACGGACCGAAAGTTCGTACGAACATTAGAACCCTATTAAATACAATGGATGCGAACGTTCGAATTCTAAAGTGCTAATTATAATGACTATTATGCATGTTATTGTCCTAAAAAGGGTTTGGGAACCCGGGTTCTGCACCAGGGGACATGTATCAATGCAAAAATAAGTTTTAAAAACGGTCGTTTTTCGGGAGCAGTCATTTTAATGATGCATAAAGTGAAAAAAAAAAGTCAAATATTCCTTTAAATATCGTACCTGGGGGGTGTCTAAAGTATGCCTGTGAAGTGCCACGTGTTTCCCGTGTTTAGAACTGTCCCTGCACAAAATGACACTTCTAAAGGAAAAAAAAGCCATTTAAAACTGCTTGCGGCTTTAATGTAATGTCTGGTCCCGGTAATATGGATGAAAATCTTTAAGAAAAATGGCATAGCTACCCCATCACCCCCCCCCCACCCCAGCCCATTACCAGCCCCTTTGGGTCTTGTATGGATATTAAGGGGAACACCGCACACAAAATAAAAAAGGCCCTATATACTCTGAACAGCCGTATACAGGCGGTGCATACAAGACAGGGACTGTAGGTTTGTTCTTATGTAGAATGTGTTTGTAATTTTGAACAGGTACATTGTTTAAGTGTAGCTCCAGCCCAAAAATCTATTTTTAAACTTTTTGGAAAACATAGGTAAGGGTTATCACCCCTGTAACATTTGTTTTGCTGTCTGTGCCCCTGTTCAGAACATTTCACCTCACTTTCCGTCCCAATGACAACTGTTTTTGAAATGTGGTGTTTTTCTTGAAACAAGGATTGGTGATAAAGCATCAGTACAGAGGAGACACCTTTCTCCCATATTAATTCTTACAGGAGAGAATTTTCCTTCCTAGGGGTAGATTTCCTCTCACTTCCTGTTGTCTTCTTGCGTTTGCAAGTAGGAGTCGTTTGTAAGTTGGATGTTTGAAAGTAGGGACCTGCCGTATATACTCTGCAGAAATAGGCCCCTTAGTTGTTGGTGTTGGCACAACACTGTAAGCACTCACAGTTACTCTTGGTTGGTGCTGGAACGCCCTGCTGTCAACTATTATATCAGGAATTGTAATTACATATAATTGTTGAACAGTGGTAGTAAAAATTGGGCCTTTGATGGTGGTGCTGGTGCCACAACACTGTAAGCCCTGACAGTTACTCTTGGTGGGTGCAGCAATGGGCCCTGCTGTGAATTATTGGATCAAGAATTGTAATTGCATGCCCCTGTTGAACAGGGGCTGAAAAATTGGACCTTTCGTGGTGGTGGTGGTGGTGGTGGTGTTGCCACAACACTGTAAGCCCTCAGAGTTACTCTTGGTGGGTGCAGCAATGGGCCCTGCTGTGAATTATTAGATCAAGAATTGTAATTACATGCCCCTGTTGAACAGGGGCTGAAAAATTGAGCCTTAGGCACTGGTGGCACAACACTGCAACCCCTCACAGATACTGTACTTGGAGCACAGCAATGAGCCCTGTTGCAAAGTATTGCTTCAAAAATTGTAATGACACGCCCCTGTTAAACAGGGGCTGAAAAATTGGGCCTTAGGCACTGGTGGCACAACACTCCAACCCCTCACAGATACTGTACTTGGAGCACAGCAATGAGCCCTGTTGCAAAGTATTGCTTCAAAAATTGTAATTACACGCCCCTGTTAAACAGGGGCTGAAAAATTGGGCCTTAGCCACTGGTGGCGGCACCCATAAACAAAAATGATCTTCCAAGCTATCATCATCAATCGTATCATTGAGGACTCGGAGGAGGAGGATAGCCAGTCAACATAACAGCACAGGCACTCAGCATCAGCATCAGTCTTGAAGGGATGTGACATGTTAAAATCAATTAGTCTGTTATATCAGCATCAGGTGTGTGGTAGCTGGTGGTGATCCAAGACTGGTTCATCTTGATGAAAGTCAGTCGATCAACCGAGTCGGTGGACAGGCGCACCCTGTGATCCGTGACAAATCCTCCAGCAGCACTGAATGTGCGTTCCGAAAGAACGCTGGATGCAGGACAGGCCAGTAGCTCAATTGCATACTGTGCAAGCTCTGGCCAGTGATCCATCCTCAAGACCCAGTAAGCCAGAGGATTTTCGGTGGGGAAGGTGTCCAAGTCTGACCTTGCCCCTAGATATTCCTGCACCATGTTTATCAGACGCTGGCGATGGTTGCTGCAACCGATCATACTTTGGGGCTGCGGACTAAAGAATTGTCTGAACGCATCGGTCAGACGGCCACCTTCCCCACCGCTCCTTCTTTGACTGGCCGAAGCCTCAGCAACTCGTTGTCCAGGACCAGGAGTTTGTAACCTCCCAGTCTCTGGGAACGCGTTGCACAGACCTTTCTGCAAGGCCTCCCGGAGTTGTCTCATCCTCTGCTCCCTCTGCGACGGTAACATAAGGTCCGCAACCTTACCCTTGTACCGTGGATCAAGGAGAGTGGCCAGCCAGTAATGGTCCCTCTCCTTGATCCGAAGAATACGAGGATCCTTCCGCAGACTTTGCAGGATCAGGGAGGCCATGCAGCGTAGGTTAGCTGAGGCATTCGGTCCGGAGTCCTCTGGATCACTAAGGACGACATGATCCGCAGCCACCTCCTCCCAGCCACGTACAAGTCCACTGGTTTTTTGGGACTGTAAATCATCCCTAAAAGACTGCTGCTGATGATGCTGAGTGCCAGCCTCCACCTCCATGCTGACACAATCCTCCTCCTCCTCCTCCTCCTCCTCTTCCTGTGCGATGGGTGGGACAGAAGGAACACTGTCTGGGTAAAGGGGGCCTTGAGAGGCAAGGAAGTCCTCCTCTTCCTGCCTCTGTTCTGCCTCAAGTGCCCTGTCCATTATTCCACGCAGCGTGTGCTCCAACAGGTGGACAAGAGGTACAGTGTCACTGATGCATGCATTGTCACTGCTCACCATCCTCGTGGCCTCCTCAAATGGTGCCAGGACAGTGCATGCATCCCTGATCATGCCCCACTGGCGTGGAGAAAAAAAACCAAGCTCCCCTGACCCTGTCCTGGTGCCGTAGTCGCACAGGTACTCATTGATGGCCCTCTGCTGCGTGTGCAGCCGCTGCAGCATGGCCAACGTTGAGTTCCACCTGGTGGGCATGTCACATATAAGACGGTTCTTGGGCAGGTTCAACTCCTTTTGCAGCTCAGCCAGGCGAGCACTGGCATTATAAGATCTGCGGAAATGCACACAGACTTTCCTGGCCTGCCTCAGGACATCCTGTAAGCCCGGGTACCTGCCCAAGAACCGCTGCACCACCAGGTTAAGGACGTGAGCCACACAGGGCACATGGGTCAGTTGTCCCTGTCGGAGGGCAGAGAGGAGGTTGGTGCCATTGTCGCAAACCACCATTCCTGGCTTAAGCTGGCGTGGCGTCAACCACCTCTCGGCCTGGCCCTGCAGAGCAGACAGGACCTCTGCCCCAGTGTGGCTTCTGTCCCCCAAACACACCAGCGCAAGCACGGCATGGCATCTTTTTGCCTGCGTACTTGCGTAGCCCCTTGAACGGCTACGGAGCACCGCTGGTTCAGAGGACAAAGCACAGGAAGAGGCCATGGAGGAAGAAGAAGAGGAGGGGGTGGAGGAGAGAGGTGTCTCACAACCAGTAGTAGCATTTTGGAGGCGTGGCGGTGGAACAACCTCCAACACTACTGCACCTTGTCCTGCATCCTTCCCAGCTGCCAAAAGAGTGAACCAATGGGCCGTGAAAGAAAGGTAACGTCCCTGTCCATGCCTGCTGGACCATGAGTCAGCGGTAATATGCACCTTACCGCTGACCGCCCTGTCCAGCGAGGCCAAGACATTGCCTTCCACATGCCGGTAGAGAGCCGGAATAGCCTTCCGTGAGAAAAAGTGGCGTTTGGGAACCTGCCACTGAGGAACCGCACATTGCACAAACTCACGGAAGGGGGCCGAGTCTACCAACTGAAAAGGCAGCAGTTGAAGCGCTAGCAATTTAGCCAAGCTAGCATTCAACCGCTGGGCATGTGGATGGCTGGGAGTGAACTTCTTTCGACGGTCCAGCAGCTGGGGCAGGGAAATTTGCCTGCTAGAATCGGACGTCGGTGTACTGCTAGCAGAGTGGCCGCAAGTACTTGGCTGTGACACACCTAATTCTACACCTTCATTCCTCTCAGTGCATGTTTCAGAGAGGACTGAAGTTATAGTGGGATTGGAGATCCCAGCTGATGCGGTGCAAGGAGAGGTCCGCTTTGTTCTTTGGTGTGGGTCTTTGAGGTGGGCTTGCCAACGAGCTGCATGGCAGGTCAACATATGTCTGGTCAGGCATGTGGTACCCAAGCGGCTGATGTTTTGGCCACGCGATATACGCTTGAGACATATGTTGCAAACAGCAGCTGTGCGATCTGATGCACTAGCCTCAAAAAAGGCCCACACCAAAGAACTTTTTGAATGATGGGCAGAGGCAGCGCCCTGCACAGGCGGAGCTCTGCGGTGTGATTCCGTCGGTGTACTGCCCTTACGCTGGCCACCAAAGGGCATCCTGCCTCGTTGGAGATGTGCCTCCTCCTCATCCTCCTCCTCCTCCTCTCTCCTATTAGGCACCCACGTGGAGTCAGTGACCTCATCATCCCCTCCCTCCTCATCACTGGAGCCAATCTGGCAGTATGCTGCAGCTGCTGGAACATGACTGCCAGATTGGTGTCCTTCTTGAGCATCTGCTCTGTCTGCTCTCACGCTACTGCCTTCCTCTAGCTGGGTTTCATCATCAGACCCTTCGAAACGCTTGGCATCCTCCTGGAGCATGTACCCAACACTGTGCTCAAACAGTTCGGGGGACTCCTCAGGAGGAGGACATGGTGGGTCTAGGGAAGGAGTGACTGATGATGAGTCTGACATTGATACCAGGGAAAAGGACGCTTTGGCAGCTGCTTTGCCAGTACCCTGAGCCTGGGTGAGAGAGGATGAGGAGGAGGAGGAGGGCTTGGTCATCCACTCTACCAAGTCTTCGGCATGATGTGGCTCAACATGTCCAGCTGCCGAAAAGAAGGACAAGCGTGTCCCATGGCCATGTGCTGATGACAATGCACCGCGTCCACGACCAGCACTGTTGCCCCCAGACACAGAGCCTGCTTGCCCTCTTTTATTGCCTCCTGACTGTCTGCCTCTCCTTGTTTGCCTTCCAGACATTCTAATGGATGGCCTGCAGGAAGATGGGAAAAAAGCAATAAGGGCTACCTTCAGGTGTCCTTCTCTGTCCCTTTACTTGAGGATTTCTAAATATGGTTGAGGATGATTGCTTTCGCACAGAATAGCACAATGACAATTTCCCTGACTGTCCAAAAAACAAGGATTTCAAAGATGGTTGATGAGGAATGCTTTAGCACAGTATAGCACAATGAGAATTTCCCTCACTGTCCTTCCCTGTCCCTACAAACAAGGATTAGCACAGTAAAACACACTGACACTCTCCCTACCTGTAGTTTTCTGTCCCTATAAAAAATGTTTTTTTAAAGATGGTTGATGATGAATGCTTTAGCACAGTATAGCACAAGGAGAATTTCCCTCACTGTCCTTCCCTGTCCCTACAAACAAGGATTAGCACAGTAAAACACACTGACACTCTCCCTACCTGTAGTTTTCTGTCCCTATAAAAAATGTTTTTTTAAAGATGGTTGATGATGAATGCTTTAGCACAGTATAGCACAAGGAGAATTTCCCTCACTGTCCTTCCCTGTCCCTACAAACAAGGATTAGCACAGTAAAACACACTGACACTCTCCCTACCTGTAGTTTTCTGTCCCTATAAAAAATGTTTTTTTAAAGATGGTTGATGATGAATGCTTTAGCACAGTATAGCACAAGGAGAATTTCCCTCACTGTCCTTCCCTGTCCCTACAAACAAGGATTAGCACAGTAAAACACACTGACACTCTCCCTACCTATAGTTTTCTGTCCCTATAAAAAATGTTTTTTTAAAGATGGTTGATGATGAATGCTTTAGCACAGTATAGCACAAGGAGAATTTCCCTCACTGTCCTTCCCTGTCCCTACAAACAAGGATTAGCACAGTAAAACACACTGACACTCTCCCTACCTGTAGTTTTCTGTCCCTATAAAAAATGTTTTTTTAAAGATGGTTGATGATGAATGCTTTAGCACAGTATAGCACAAGGAGAATTTCCCTCACTGTCCTTCCCTGTCCCTACAAACAAGGATTAGCACAGTAAAACACACTGACACTCTCCCTACCTATAGTTTTCTGTCCCTATAAAAAATGTTTTTTTAAAGATGGTTGATGATGAATGCTTTAGCACAGTATAGCACAAGGAGAATTTCCCTCACTGTCCTTCCCTGTCCCTACAAACAAGGATTAGCACAGTAAAACACACTGACACTCTCCCTACCTGTAGTTTTCTGTCCCTATAAAAAATGTTTTTTTAAAGATGGTTGATGATGAATGCTTTAGCACAGTATAGCACAAGGAGAATTTCCCTCACTGTCCTTCCCTGTCCCTACAAACAAGGATTAGCACAGTAAAACACACTGACACTCTCCCTACCTATAGTTTTCTGTCCCTATAAAAAATGTTTTTTTAAAGATGGTTGATGATGAATGCTTTAGCACAGTATAGCACAAGGAGATCTTCCCCTCACTGTCCTTCCCTGTCCCTACAAACAAGGATTAGCACAGTAAAACACACTGACACTCTCCCTACCTGTAGTTTTCTGTCCCTATAAAAAATGTTTTTTTAAAGATGGTTGATGATGAATGCTTTAGCACAGTATAGCACAAGGAGAATTTCCCTCACTGTCCTTCCCTGTCCCTACAAACAAGGATTAGCACAGTAAAACACACTGACACTCTCCCTACCTGTAGTTTTCTGTCCCTATAAAAAATGTTTTTTTAAAGATGGTTGATGATGAATGCTTTAGCACAGTATAGCACAAGGAGAATTTCCCTCACTGTCCTTCCCTGTCCCTACAAACAAGGATTAGCACAGTAAAACACACTGACACTCTCCCTACCTATAGTTTTCTGTCCCTATAAAAAATGTTTTTTTAAAGATGGTTGATGATGAATGCTTTAGCACAGTATAGCACAAGGAGATCTTCCCCTCACTGTCCTTCCCTGTCCCTACAAACAAGGATTAGCACAGTAAAACACACTGACACTCTCCCTACCTGTAGTTTTCTGTCCCTATAAAAAATGTTTTTTTAAAGATGGTTGATGATGAATGCTTTAGCACAGTATAGCACAAGGAGAATTTCCCTCACTGTCCTTCCCTGTCCCTACAAACAAGGATTAGCACAGTAAAACACACTGACACTCTCCCTACCTATAGTTTTCTGTCCCTATAAAAAATGTTTTTTTAAAGATGGTTGATGATGAATGCTTTAGCACAGTATAGCACAAGGAGAATTTCCCTCACTGTCCTTCCCTGTCCCTACAAACAAGGATTAGCACAGTAAAACACACTGACACTCTCCCTACCTGTAGTTTTCTGTCCCTATAAAAAATGTTTTTTTAAAGATGGTTGATGATGAATGCTTTAGCACAGTATAGCACAAGGAGAATTTCCCTCACTGTCCTTCCCTGTCCCTACAAACAAGGATTAGCACAGTAAAACACACGGACACTCTCCCTACCTATAGTTTTCTGTCCCTATAAAAAATGTTTTTTTAAAGATGGTTGATGATGAATGCTTTAGCACAGTATAGCACAAGGAGAATTTCCCTCACTGTCCTTCCCTGTCCCTACAAACAAGGATTAGCACAGTAAAACACACTGACACTCTCCCTACCTGTAGTTTTCTGTCCCTATAAAAAATGTTTTTTTAAAGATGGTTGATGATGAATGCTTTAGCACAGTATAGCACAAGAAGAATTTCCCTCACTGTCCTTCCCTGTCCCTACAAACAAGGATTAGCACAGTAAAACACACTGACACTCTCCCTACCTATAGTTTTCTGTCCCTATAAAAAATGTTTTTTTAAAGATGGTTGATGATGAATGCTTTAGCAAAGTATAGCACAAGGAGATCTTCCCTCACTGTCCTTCCCTGTCCCTACAAACAAGGATTAGCACAGTAAAACACACTGACACTCTCCCTACCTGTAGTTTTCTGTCCCTATAAAAAATGTTTTTTTAAAGATGGTTGATGATGAATGCTTTAGCACAGTATAGCACAAGGAGAATTTCCCTCACTGTCCTTCCCTGTCCCTACAAACAAGGATTAGCACAGTAAAACACACTGACACTCTCCCTACCTGTAGTTTTCTGTCCCTATAAAAAATGTTTTTTAAAGATGGTTGATGATGAATGCTTTAGCACAGTATAGCACAAGGAGAATTTCCCTCACTGTCCTTCCCTGTCCCTACAAACAAGGATTAGCACAGTAAAACACACTGACACTCTCCCTACCTATAGTTTTCTGTCCCTATAAAAAATGTTTTTTTAAAGATGGTTGATGATGAATGCTTTAGCACAGTATAGCACAAGGAGAATTTCCCTCACTGTCCTTCCCTGTCCCTACAAACAAGGATTAGCACAGTAAAACACACTGACACTCTCCCTACCTGTAGTTTTCTGTCCCTATAAAAAATGTTTTTTTAAAGATGGTTGATGATGAATGCTTTAGCACAGTATAGCACAAGGAGAATTTCCCTCACTGTCCTTCCCTGTCCCTACAAACAAGGATTAGCACAGTAAAACACACTGACACTCTCCCTACCTATAGTTTTCTGCCCCTATAAAAAATGTTTTTTTAAAGATGGTTGATGATGAATGCTTTAGCACAGTATAGCACAAGGAGAATTTCCCTCACTGTCCTTCCCTGTCCCTACAAACAAGGATTAGCACAGTAAAACACACTGACACTCTCCCTACCTGTAGTTTTCTGTCCCTATAAAAAATGTTTTTTTAAAGATGGTTGATGATGAATGCTTTAGCACAGTATAGCACAAGGAGAATTTCCCTCACTGTCCTTCCCTGTCCCTACAAACAAGGATTAGCACAGTAAAACACACTGACACTCTCCCTACCTGTAGTTTTCTGTCCCTATAAAAAATGTTTTTTTAAAGATGGTTGATGATGAATGCTTTAGCACAGTATAGCACAAGGAGAATTTCCCTCACTGTCCTTCCCTGTCCCTACAAACAAGGATTAGCACAGTAAAACACACTGACACTCTCCCTACCTGTAGTTTTCTGTCCCTATAAATTTTTTTTTTTAAAGATGGTTGATGATGAATGCTTTAGAACAGTATAGCACAAGGAGAATTTCCCTCATTGTCCTTCCCTGTCCCTACAAACAAGGATTAGCACAGTAAAACACACTGACACTCTCCCTACCTGTAGTTTTCTGTCCCTATAAAAAATGTTTTTTTAAAGATGGTTGATGATGAATGCTTTAGCAGAGTATAGCACAAGGAGAATTTCCCTCACTGTCCTTCCCTGTCCCTACAAACAAGGATTAGCACAGTAAAACACACTGACACTCTCCCTACCTGTAGTTTTCTGTCCCTATAAAAAATGTTTTTTTAAAGATGGTTGATGATGAATGCTTTAGCACAGTATAGCACAAGGAGAATTTCCCTCACTGTCCTTCCCTGTCCCTACAAACAAGGATTAGCACAGTAAAACACACTGACACTCTCCCTACCTATAGTTTTCTGTCCCTATAAAAAATGTTTTTTTAAAGATGGTTGATGATGAATGCTTTAGCACAGCATAGCACAAGGAGAATTTCCCTCACTGTCCTTCCCTGTCCCTACAAACAAGGATTAGCACAGTAAAACACACTGACACTCTCCCTACCTGTAGTTTTCTGTCCCTATAAAAAATGTTTTTTTAAAGATGGTTGATGATGAATGCTTTAGCACAGTATAGCACAAGGAGAATTTCCCTCACTGTCCTTCCCTGTCCCTACAAACAAGGATTAGCACAGTAAAACACACTGACACTCTCCCTACCTGTAGTTTTCTGTCCCTATAAAAAATGTTTTTTTAAAGATGGTTGATGATGAATGCTTTAGCACAGTATAGCACAAGGAGAATTTCCCTCACTGTCCTTCCCTGTCCCTACAAACAAGGATTAGCACAGTAAAACACACTGACACTCTCCCTACCTGTAGTTTTCTGTCCCTATAAAAAATGTTTTTTTAAAGATGGTTGATGATGAATGCTTTAGCACAGTATAGCACAAGGAGAATTTCCCTCACTGTCCTTCCCTGTCCCTACAAACAAGGATTAGCACAGTAAAACACACTGACACTCTCCCTACCTGTAGTTTTCTGTCCCTATAAAAAATGTTTTTTTAAAGATGGTTGATGATGAATGCTTTAGCACAGTATAGCACAAGGAGAATTTCCCTCACTGTCCTTCCCTGTCCCTACAAACAAGGATTAGCACAGTAAAACACACTGACACTCTCCCTACCTGTAGTTTTCTGTCCCTATAAAAAATGTTTTTTTAAAGATGGTTGATGATGAATGCTTTAGCACAGTATAGCACAAGGAGAATTTCCCTCACTGTCCTTCCCTGTCCCTACAAACAAGGATTAGCACAGTAAAACACACTGACACTCTCCCTACCTGTAGTTTTCTGTCCCTATAAAAAATGTTTTTTTAAAGATGGTTGATGATGAATGCTTTAGCACAGTATAGCACAAGGAGAATTTCCCTCACTGTCCTTCCCTGTCCCTACAAACAAGGATTAGCACAGTAAAACACACTGACACTCTCCCTACCTGTAGTTTTCTGTCCCTATAAATTTTTTTTTTTAAAGATGGTTGATGATGAATGCTTTAGAACAGTATAGCACAAGGAGAATTTCCCTCATTGTCCTTCCCTGTCCCTACAAACAAGGATTAGCACAGTAAAACACACTGACACTCTCCCTACCTGTAGTTTTCTGTCCCTATAAAAAATGTTTTTTTAAAGATGGTTGATGATGAATGCTTTAGCAGAGTATAGCACAAGGAGAATTTCCCTCACTGTCCTTCCCTGTCCCTACAAACAAGGATTAGCACAGTAAAACACACTGACACTCTCCCTACCTGTAGTTTTCTGTCCCTATAAAAAATGTTTTTTTAAAGATGGTTGATGATGAATGCTTTAGCACAGCATAGCACAAGGAGAATTTCCCTCACTGTCCTTCCCTGTCCCTACAAACAAGGATTAGCACAGTAAAACACACTGACACTCTCCCTACCTGTAGTTTTCTGTCCCTATAAAAAATGTTTTTTTAAAGATGGTTGATGATGAATGCTTTAGCACAGTATAGCACAAGGAGAATTTCCCTCACTGTCCTTCCCTGTCCCTACAAACAAGGATTAGCACAGTAAAACACACTGACACTCTCCCTACCTGTAGTTTTCTGTCCCTATAAAAAATGTTTTTTTAAAGATGGTTGATGATGAATGCTTTAGCACAGTATAGCACAAGGAGAATTTCCCTCACTGTCCTTCCCTGTCCCTACAAACAAGGATTAGCACAGTAAAACACACTGACACTCTCCCTACCTGTAGTTTTCTGTCCCTATAAAAAATGTTTTTTTAAAGATGGTTGATGATGAATGCTTTAGCACAGTATAGCACAAGGAGAATTTCCCTCACTGTCCTTCCCTGTCCCTACAAACAAGGATTAGCACAGTAAAACACACTGACACTCTCCCTACCTGTAGTTTTCTGTCCCTATAAAAAATGTTTTTTTAAAGATGGTTGATGATGAATGCTTTAGCACAGTATAGCACAAGGAGAATTTCCCTCACTGTCCTTCCCTGTCCCTACAAACAAGGATTAGCACAGTAAAACAGACTGACACTCTCCCTACCTATCCTTCTCTTTCCCTAAACTAAAGGAATCCAGGTTAAGCAAGAAAAAAAAATGTCACTGTCCCTGCCTATGCTTCTCTTTCCCTGCTCCGGAACACACTACACTAGGCCGCCGTGCTGGCGGCCTTTTATAGTGTGGGGCGTGTACTAAACACCCTCAGCAATAATTGGCCACAGGCATCTTGCCTGTGGCCAATCATTGCTCTCCTCGCTGCCGGCGCTGTGATTGGCCAAGCATGCGGGGTCACAGTGCATGCTTGGCCAATCACAGCGCCTGGATGACACTGCAATGGCGTAGTGCATTGTGGGCCGCGAATTAGGCGCGAACGGCCCAAATCGTTCGTTGTTCGGCGAACGATCGAACAGCCGATGTTCGAGTCGAACGTATGTTCGACTCGAACACCGAGCTCATCCCTACAACAGAGTAGGAAGATTGAAAACCCTAACAGAGAGTGTCCCATACACAAGAAGCCACACCCCCTCAATAAATGTATCGGCTTTAGGAAAAAGCCTCTGGAAGAGCGCAAGGAGCTTTTAAAGACATTTAGGGTATGTTTCAGGTGCTGTGCTTCTACAGAACATTTTGCAAGGGACTGTAATGTGTCCATCAAGTGCATAGAGTGTGGCTCTGAAGAACATGTGCAAGCCCTCCATCCTCTTGAGCCCAGCTCTGCACAACCTGCCAACACTCCTCCCAGGTTAACGCATGGCGGGGAGAATACAGACCAAGTGCCTAATTCTACCATCATTTCTTCATCCTGCACTGAAGTCTGTGGAGAAGACCGCTTTGGTAAGTCCTGTGCTAAGATATGCTTGGTGAACATATACCACAAGGATCAACCAGAAAAGTCTCTAAAGGCATATGCTATCTTAGACGATCAGAGCAATCGATCACTTGCAAAATCGGAATTGTTCAATCTATTTGAAATAAAAGGCGAAGCTTATCCTTACACCTTGGGTACCTGTAGTGGAACTATAGAGGTTTCTGGAAGAAGGGCTCATGGACTCATGGTATCTTCTCTCAAAGGTAACTTGCAATTACCCTTACCTACACTTGTTGAGTGCAATCAGATACCTGCTAACAGGGAAGAAATCCCTACTCCAGCTGCTGCTTTCCATCACCCTCACCTCAAGGTAATAGCAAATGAGATACCGCCGCTTGACAAAGATGCTCAGATCCTTCTTCTGTTAGGAAGAGACATTCTAAGAGTTCACAAGGTACACAGACAAGTCAGTGGACCCCCAGATGCCCCATTTGCCCAGCGCACGGATCTAGGGTGGGTCATCATAGGCAATGTCTGCATAGGCAAAATGAAAAGACCTACCAACATTTCGTCATTCAAGACAAATGTTCTACCAAATGGTCGAAACACTTATTTTGAGCCATGCCCACATCACTACTGGGTGAAAGAGAAGATAGCCAGCCACGGATGGCAACATGGTATCTCAGGTGACACAAGCCCTTTCTCCTGCCATGATGGCGACTTCGGCTCTACAGTGTTTAATGCTACCAGTGAAGATGACATACTGGCTCCTTCAATGGAAGACAAAGAATTCATCAAGGTAATGGACAATGAGTTCTTTCAAGATGACTCCAATAACTGGGTAGCACCCCTACCCTTTCGTCTCCCAAGAGAGAGATTGCCCAACAACTTACAGCAGGCCATCAGTAGATTCTCCTCCTTAAAGCGAAACTTAAGCAGGAAACCAGAGATGCAAAAGCACTTTGTGGACTTTATGCAAAATGTATTTGACAGAGATCATGCAGAGCCTGCTCCCCCACTAAAGGAGGGAGAAGAATGCTGGTACCATCCATCCTTTGGCGTGTATCACCCACACAAACCAGACCAAATCAGAGTTGTCTTTGATTCCAGTGCTCAGCACGAAGGTGTTTCTCTTAACAACATGCTCCTTACTGGACCCAACTTGAACAACAGTCTAATAGGAGTCTTTATTCGTTTCAGACAAGAGCCTGTAGCAGTAATGGCCGACATTCAACAGATGTTTCACTGCTTCATCGTCAGAGAAGACAACAGAAACTACCTCAGGTTTCTATGGCACAAGGACAATGACCTCAACAAGGAAGTTATAGATTATCGCATGAAGGTACATGTCTTCGGTAACAGTCCTTCCCCAGCAGTGGCAACCTTTGGGCTAAGGAGAACAGCTCAGACTGGAGAAGTTGAATATGGATCTGATGCCCGTCAATTTGTTGAAAGAAACTTCTACGTTGACGACGCACTTAAGTCTTTTCCAACTGCTAAAGAAGCAATTGATCTTCTCACCAGAACAAAGGAGATGCTGTCTGTAGCAAACCTTAGACTGCACAAGATTATATCCAACAGCCAGGAACTTATGAATGCCTTTCACTCTGAGGACTATGCCACTAGTCTAAAAAACCTTGACTTAGGTACAGATGTGCCTCCTGTACAGCGAAGTCTGGGTTTGTTGTGGAACATCAAACAAGACAAATTCACCTTCCAAGTCTCAACTTGTGACAAACCCTTCACTAAGAGAGGAGTCCTGTCCGTGGTGAATAGCATCTATGACCCACTGGGTTTCCTTGCTCCAGTTACCATTCAAGGTAAGATTTTACTAAGACAGTTGTCTACTGAGAACATAGACTGGGATACTCCCTTGCCTAGTGAGAATCAACACAAGTGGGAAAGGTGGAGATATTCTTTGAAGTCACTAGAAAAACTTCAGATTCCCCGTTGCTATGTTCCAGGATCCACTTCAACTGCTAACCGGAGAGAGATTCATATTTTCTCTGATGCATCAGTTGAAGCTATTGCTGCAGTAGCCTATTTGAAGACCTCTGAACTGAATGGAGAATCACACTGTAGTTTTGTCCTAGGCAAGGCAAAACTCACACCCAAGCCTGCACATACCATACCAAGACTTGAACTTTGTGCAGCCGTGCTAGCAGTAGAAATTGCAGAGGTCATACGAAGTGAAATGGACACTACAATTGATTCTTTCACCTTCTATACAGACAGTAAGGTAGTACTTGGTTACATAAACAACCAAACAAAACAATTTTATGTGTACGTCAGCAGCAGGGTTGAACGTATCAAAAGATTCTCTCTACCAAGTCAATGGCATCACGTTCCCACTGAACTCAACCCAGCTGACTGTGGGACCAGAGCCGTGTCACCTGCTGCTCTTCAGGACAGCTTATGGCTGTCACCTCTAAGGTTTCTGCGTGAGGACTCTTACTTACTCCCTATTGACACCACCTATGGGCTAGTAAGCCCTGAAGATGATAAGGAAATAAGAACTGTGAACACCTCACTCCACACTTCTGTAAGTACAAAACAGAAGCTGCGGTCACACCATTACAGGCATCGATGGAAGCAGGTGCAGCATCTAGCCAATGTGTTCTGGCATCGCTGGAGGAAGGAGTATCTTCACCACCTTCAAGGTCGTAACAAATGGCAAGCATCTAAGCCGAATCTTAAGGTTGGAGACCTCATCCTTCTAAAAGACAAGGAAGTTTGTCGGAATAAGTGGCCTATGGGTCTTATTACTAAAGTTATGCCCAGCGACGATAACAAAGTCCGGAAGGTAGAAGTCAAGGTAACCAAGGGAGGATCGACACGAACCTTTAGTCGACCAATCACAGAGTTAGTACTCCTTTTGCCAGGTGAGTGACTTGTGCAAAGGACTAGCCATGCTGTTGGCACGGCGGGGAGTACATTGCTGCCATCTACAGGTTCTACTCAGAACTTTGAAATTCTTTGAAGACATCATACTGTGACTTTATGTTCTTCATCCTGTTGAACTTACGTTTATTATTTGCTTGTTGCATGTTTTTCATTACAGGTTCCAGGTCATTCGTCAGTATTGGACTTTTTGAAAATATATATTTTAGTTTGAGGTTATGAAATCTAAAGATTTCAGACGGGGAGTGTTGTGTTACACTATGTGATTATTCTTGCTCTGTGTCTTTAAGATCTGTCCCCTTCTTTCTAGCTGAACTCTCTCTCTCACCGTAGTTCTTTATATATCTCCTCCACTTCCTGATTCTGGTCATTACTCCTGTATATCTTCCATGCTAAACATCTTACATGTAGCTTACAACTGCAACGTTTTTCTATCTATGAATATCCATCATTAAACGGAACATTCGAAAGGATTCATCGTCTGTCGTCCTAACTGTGAGTTTATTCATTGAGTTAAACTGCCTGTATCGATGCAAGGGATGAATATCAAACCAGCTTGAGTAAGGCCTGCTTAAACCTGGAGATGAACTTTATCGCTTTGTAGTTGAGACAGAACAATCTCTATCCCATATGCGGATACAAGCACAGTTGACCATCTGTTGATTCAGAGGTCCACCCTATCCGGTAAGCACATCTACTTGATGGTGGAGGATTTGTCACTTGATTATCCAGTGTTGCAGACCCATCTATTACTTTGCGAGGTGTTTTCGCCCCACACTGTTGGAATCCACTCCATATAGACTTATGGACTCAATTTTATTGTGCTGCACTTACCCATTATTTGTTTACTACTATTGAAGATATTGTGATTAACCTTTAAGTGTACAGCTTGCATATTTCTGTTTTTGGTACTCTTATTCACTAGTTGTGCGCGCTAATTGTTTTTTTATACTTATATGGAAGCAGTGCATGCCCAGTGGCACATGCACACCATTCCCTACCCAGAGGGTGTTTCCACAGATGGCAGGGTGGAGCTGTAGTGATCAATGCCATTTTAACGGGACAGAGTGGCTGTTGTCAGCCTGTTCCTGGATGGTGGGGGAAGACATTTTTATTGTAGCCTATGTGCTTTTAAGGTAATTAATTTTTTGTCTATGTTGTAGGGGGACTGGCAATTTAATGTAATATACTTGGATGGATTCATTTATTATTCAATACTATCTATTTACAATTTTGTCCTGTAGGGGTGGACGTTACCTCTATGGTGGGGAATCCTTTTTGTCTCCTTTTGAGAATCAGATTGAACTTAATTGCCTATTTTACTATTATTGGGTTGGTTATATGTGACTAAATTTGTAGATTTCATTCAAGCAAAAGGGAATGAGGAAACAACTTAGTTGATTCGTATTTATAGAACATTCTTCTGTGTTGCATCTTTAGTACAGTATATGGCTGCCTTTCTCTCTTGCTGTAACAGGGGTCCCTAGAATCTTGGTGGGTCCCCTGTGCCTCTAATTCAGTGTTTCTCAAACTTTTTTGTCTTGCGGCGCACCAAAAATATCTAAAAATGTTCTTCACACCTGAAAATATAAAAAAAAAAAATTGTGGTGAAGAACTTCCTTATTTTTACATATACCGGTATATTTAATTTTAAATTTAAAGGGGTTGTAAACCCTCTTTTTAAAAAAAAAATAACAAACATCTCTTATTTACCTCCACTGTGCAGTCCACTGTGAGTGCCCACGTTGAAAAACACGCTCCAAAGGTGGACACCCGTGCGGGCACGCTCCAGAGACCTGCTTCTGTGTACATTCCCATAGAATGCTGGACTCGGCTCCGCCCCCTGTCGCCCACGTCATTGGATTGGATTGACAGCAGCGGGAGCCAATGGCTTCGCTGCTATCAATCTATCCAATCAAGAGCCGAGACAACGGGCAGAGAGGTAGAGCGCGTCTTCGCCGAGGGAACGAATGGCTCAGGTGAGTAAAACGGGGGGGCTGGTCAATTTCAGAAGCATAGGATGCATTAAGGTGAAAAAACACGAGGGTTTACAACCCCTTTAATGTGAAGGATGTGCCTGCTTTCAAGAGCAAATCAGATTGAAGCGGGGCTCCAAAGTCGACAAACAAGCACACATTTCATTGTTGATTTTAAGAAGTCTCTCTCTCTTTTTCCATTTGATTTCAGTCAATGCTGAAACTCCAAACTCACAAAACCACAAAGACACAAATGGCAGAATTTGCTTTTGAACTGATTGCAGGATATGACTTCTTGATTGAGATGCAAGACTCATTCAGGCTATTTTCGGGAAATCTTGACTGAAATATATAATTAAAGCGATCAAGTTCTCCCGAGATCTCGCACAAGTCTCACGTTGTGAAAGGAACCAATGAATGACAGACTGACAGAGATTGCGTTTTTATATGTTACTTTTTTAACTTTTGCGACATTGATTTACCATTGAATTTTCGTTATGTTCAAGGTTTCAAATGCTAGCAATTTTTTATTTTTTTCAAAACTTCCACGGCACACCTCCAAATCTCTTGCGGCACACAGTTTGAGAATCACTGCTCTAATTGGTAGATGGAGTCCTAAAATTATTGACAAGCACTATCGCTATTATTTTTCTGTAAGTTGTTGGTGTGTGTTCCTTCATGTTGGCATCTCACTTTGGCATATATGTGTCACTTGTCATTGGGTTTATACAAATGTATATTTATGTTTATGTTTTATACTTCCCCACCCTACTCTTTTTTTATTTTTTTATATACAATGTTTATTTAGAACAAAATGACATGCCATAGCAAACATTTCCATTTAAACAACGTCATAAGCCAAGAAGGACATGTATCAAATGCAAGGTGCAGACAATCAAACTAAAAAATAAAGAAAATAAAGAAAAACAATAGTGGTTGTTTGACTAGGTGATACTAGGGCTTTCCCTATTGGGGAGTAGGGGAAGCCTTGATGCTAACAACACCAACTAGCATATTCGTATAGAGATAAAAAGGAGCCTTGGCATGATAGCCCAGTGGCTAGCACTAAGCCAGTAAATGCTGCTGAGAACTCTAAAGCAGTGATTCTCAACCTTTCTACTGCCGTGACCCCTTGATAAAATTTCCCAAGTTGTGGGGACCCCTAACAGTAAAATTATTTTCGTAGTGTGGATTGTCAGCACCCAAGGCAAGACAAGTAATTTGCGCACCTAACCCACAGACATTTAGCGCTCCCTGAGTCCCTTCCACTTGTATAGTATTAAAACCCCTTATGGTACATTTTAGGATGTACCACTCGTTCTCTTTGTTCTCCTTTCTTTCCCTTTTATCTCTCTCTATCCTAATTTCTTGTTTTTTTCCCCATCCCTCTCTAGACATCTTTCTTGTTCTTTCTCTTATTCTTTCTCTCCCTTTTTCTTTGTTCCTCCCCCTCTTTTCCTCTCCCTTCCATATGTAGCAACGTGTTACTTTTGCACGTAGCTTATGGACTACAGTTTGTGCCTTAAGAACCTAGCTCTTTTCATTATCCGTTTGCCCCATACTGCTGCAAGTTGTTGGGTTCAGCTATGGTGAGGACAATGCATGACTGACCTGAAACAGAGACTCTATTGCTATGGGTCAGAAACAGACTACAAGGCCCACAACACCACTTGCTGTGAAGGAGCGTGGCGCCACGCACTGCCTGCTGGTAGAACCTTTTAAAAGGGAAACGGGGCTTGGGTTCGTTCTCTTGGGAAGCCATCTTGCAAGCGGCAAGAGGCCTGCAGCGAGTGTGCTTAGGCCGGAAAAGCCTGGGCCTAAAGTGACGGAGGCTGGATCGTCTGCCGGAGGGATCCCAGCTACAGCCCTGCTGATCAGACCAGGGAGAGGGACAGCTCTACACTCCTGAGCATCCAGAGTCACCTATCCACCAATGCCTTGTGACCATCTAAGCGGAGGACCAGCGACAACAACTCGTCCGGAGGCTGCGAACCAAGAGGGCCCTGTCGGAGGATACCAGCGAGGCAAGGCCTCATGTGGTGAGAGGGCACCTGCCCACTAACACAACTAACTGTGTCGCAGGAAGGTGACTTCCATAACTTTACTTATTTACTTATGCTTGCTGGTAACTGCAATACCACAAGCAGAGACACGCTACATTCAGGATTGAGTTAGCGCTTGGGAAAGAACAGCATTCCGATTGCCCTTCTCACCACATATGTTAATGGTTTAATCTTTCTACACCATTCCTTTGGATTACAATTACTTAAGTGCATCAACAAAAGCTAGCAAAGATTACTGGAGACTTTTTGGATCAATCATCAGTACAGCTCACTGACTGGGTTGATACAACAGTACACGTACTGGTAAAGCTGCCCACCAGGGGGAGCCAGATAGCTTGTTGAATCTGCATATTAAATCAACTGTTGCATTTACTTATTGTTGTTGTGCTGTTTAGTGAGCTGGGTTGGACTTGGAGAAGTATCCCACTGTATATACTATTCAAGTGGGAGATTTCTCCACCCTGCACTTCTTCAGGTCTGACTCTAAAGTGGGTTTCTTAGACTATTGGTGAAACCCTAGAACTGTTATGCATGTGTATGCCAGTGTACTCTCTCTCAGGGATCTGTTTGAGTCAAATGTCATATGTATAATTTTAATTTCTTTACCAAGTAAAAGTATTCCTTCTTGGTTGAACTACTCCTTGTGTGGGACTCTGTCTTTTGCAGCTGTGTGGCAGGAAAACCCCAACAAGGTAACAATATTTAATTATATTTATTGTTTGTGATATCATTGTGGCCCTCTATAGCCTTCTAGGGGTCCACAATCACATTCTTGCTATTATTATCCAGTTGTGCCAAGGGGAATTGAGCCGAACTTACAGGGGTTGATAGGCAGAGTACAGGCCCAAAACTTAAACCAGCAGCTCCTACAGGGGTAGTGCTTACACATGCAATCTCTATTTGTATTCCTTCTCTTACTCCTTGGTGGGGGGGGGGGGAATGTGATGAGTGGCAGTGCTGGCGGGGAGATGGGATCGGTGGCATTGCTGGGGGGAGTTCTAGTCAGCCAACTTAGGTGCTCTTGATCAAGGTCATCTGCTAATCTGAAAACTGTAGTGGGGACTTTTAATGGAAACTCTAATCACATCCTGGTAGTGTTACTCACTGTGTCCCCAGCTATGTGGTGTCTCGCAGCAATGGCACCTATGCCAAAATCAGGAGCTGGGGTCTCCTCCGGCTCCTCCCGCTTCACATTCCTCACCAGTCAGATGACCTCTAGTCTCTCCCCCCACCCATGCCGTGAACTGAATAGGCAGCTGCGAAGAGGCAGAGTGGGCGGCCACAGGCTCCAGGGACAGCCCTGCTGGGCAGCCGCAAGAAGGCTGGGAGAGCGGCTTCAAGAACAGTCTAGGATTCGGTGACCCCTGGTAAATTGTAATTTGACTCCGAGGGGGTCCCGACCCCCAGGTTGAGAACTACTGCTCTAAAGTAACTACAGAGTTGCCCAGCCGGCTTGAGTGACCGGGGAGGGGGGCAAAAATAGCCTCCAGCTAACCTTCCCCAACACACCACCAATACCGGGCCACCCAGAGGCAAATGTTAGACACTGAAGGGGAGAGACAGCGCCAACCTATGAAGAGGAGTTCCCCCCTGCAGTGACAAGACACTGGGGCTACAGTATATGTCTAGCTACTGCATTATTATGCAGTACAGTAACCAAATTCCACAAAACAAGAAGCCTATGCATTGTTCGAAAGAAGAAGAAAAAGAGGAAAAAGAGAGAGGGAAAAAGAGAAGACCGGAACATACCTCAAATCTCGCAGTGAATATTCATGCCCACATCAAGCCCGTCATCCTATGGTGGAAAAAAATTACTTATAGAAATGGGGAGAGTCTCATCACGACAAAGAGTGAATCTTCGCCCCTTATTGTCCTTGCTGTATCTGAGTTCTAATGCCGCATACACACGATCGGAAATACCGATAAAAAAAGTTTGATGTGAGCTTTTGGTCGGAAATTCCAACCGTGTGTAGGCTCCATCGGACATTTTCTGTCGGAATTTCCGTCAACAAAAATTTGAGAGCCGGTTCTCAATTTTTCCGACAAGAAAAGTTCTGTCTGTATGCAATTCCGACGCACAAAAAAACATGCATGCTCAGAATCAAGCAGAAGAGCCAAACTGCCTATTGAACTTCATTGATCTCGGCTCGTCGTACGTCTTGTACGTCACCGCGTTCTTGGCGGTCGGAATTTCTGACAACATTTGCGTGACCGTGTGTATGCAACACAAGTTTGAGCCAACATTCCGTCGGAACAAAATCTACGGTTTTCTTGTCGGAATTTCCGATCGTGTGTACGCGGCATAAGGGATGGTTCTGCCAACTCCAGCAATGCCAAATCCAAACTGGAGGACATTTGTCCTGGGTCATAGATATAGTCTATCCAAGATGACCAAATATTAATGAAGCGGTCACGGGTGTTTCTGCAAGTTGCTTGCCAGTCTTCCGCTTCCCTTATTTCATTCACCTTGCGGATCCACTCCTCCCTGGTAGGAATTTGTGCTCGCTTCCAATAAATTGGAAGCAAGCGTCTTGCCCCATTCAATAAATGGGGCAATGCGCTTTTCTTGTAATGGCTAATTGGGATTGGAGGGATATGCAAGAGGAAGTGAATCGTGTTAGAGAGACATCCAAGCCTAGGATATCCTTTATTTGGGACTTGATGTTGACCCAAAAGGGCCTGATTATAGGCCATTCCCACCACACATGTAGTAGCATACCTCGGTGTCCACAGCCTCGCCAACATTGCTCAGGTGTGGAAGGGTAAATACGCATCAAATCAGCTGGCACCCGATACTAGTGCAAAAAAATCTTATAATTTGTTTCCTGTGTTTTAGAATCAATAGAGCTAGAATGAGGGAGCTGGTATAGGTGAGCCAACTGAGTCGCGGTAAATTCACACCCTAAGTCCCTCTCCCACACCCGTATATATGTGAGCTTAGATTTAAAGGTAGTAGAGACTAGCAGTTGATATAGTTCAGAGACCATATGTGGTATCGGTTCTTCGTCTACATAAAGGTGTTCAAAAGGTCTAAGAGAGGAAATATTCCATATAGAGCAGCCATGGACCTCAAAAGCCTGAAAGGTCCCAAAATTCAGCAGCTTGCCGTTCCTCATGAGCTTACTACAGCTGGCATTACCATCATCCACCCAGGGCCCAAAAAAGGCTGTTTGTTCTCCGGGAGGAATCCACAGGAACCCACCCAGCGGAGCCAGTGGGGACACGGGGGGGGGGGGGGCAAATCCAAGATTAGATTAATCCGATCCCAAACTACAAGAGCATGGGTCATCATCGGGGAAGTGGTATCTGCAAACCCCCTGTGTTACAGAGACAACCACGGGGCGTATGATAAATTCCTGCCTGCCATGTATTTCTCCAGGGAGACTCAAAGCTTACAGTGAGTATGGCCCACCCTACTTCTGATGAAGTACATTGAAGTACATCAGGTGGCTTTCATGAAGGCAGGGAATGGGTGGACACTCCAACTTTAATGCAGCTAAGTAATGCTAAATCTTGTAAAACCACAGACTAAGCATTACTTAACTCCCTGCCCATCCGCTGCACCTGACACACAGGCAGGCGCACCGATCAAGTCCCTTCAAGGGTGCAGACCTAGTTAAAAGTGAATTTTCAGCATCACTGAGCACATTGCTGCTGCCCATTAGCGCCTGCCTGTGGGGCGGGGCAGAAAACTCTGCTCAGTGATGCTACAGGCAACACTATTATATGAGGCGGACATCTTGGCAACTGCCCCAAGCAGTGCTTTGGTGGGAGAACGCAGGGGGAACATCCGCAAGCATTTCCTAACACTCAAATCTACTCAGTATTCTTAATCTTTCAAATGCATGTATAATCACAAGTGAAACAAGATGTTCCAGCTGAAGAACAATGTTCACAAACTGCATAATGATACAGCTGTATCAAAACTAGATTAAACATTTGCTCACTAACTTATACTAACTGCCATAAAATGTGATCTGATCCTCATCTAAGTTACAACAATAGACAAACACAGTGGGGCTGATTTACGAAACGTTTGCGCCAGTATTGGCGCATCTGCGCGCGCAACGGCAGTTTTGGTATTTACAAAACATTAGCGCCGGTAGCGCAGTGCTATTTCCCATTTACTATAGTGTTCTCAGCGGACGGGAGGAGGCGCTCAGTGCGCCACTATGGACCTGGCGCACGGCATCTTAAAATATAAATATAAAGAAGCTGGAAGTGCCAATATAATGGGGGTGATGTGGGGTGATGTGAGGAAGTGTAGTGACACCTGCCCAAGTAACAAACATGCCCAAAATAGAGTGAGAAAGTAACTTTTTCAGAACCAGCCCGCTGCGCCGGCAATTAGGTTTAGAACTGCGGGAGTTTTTTTTTAACTCAGCGCGGGAATTTTACTTGTTCAAACGCACCAAGACACTGCGCCGGCAAAATCTTAGTAAATGTCAAGTCACATAACTCAATTTGCATAAGTTGAACAGGCGCAGCTCTGAACTTGCCAGTGCGCCTGCAAAATTACATTTCTAAAGGAAAAAAAAGGCATTTAAAAGCACCCGCGGCTATAATGAATTGTCAGCTCCCGGCAGAATAGAGAAAAGTCATTGAAAAAAACTAAAAAAAAAGCGTGGGGTCCCCCCAAATTCCATTACCAGGCCCTTCAGGTCTGGAATGGATATTAAGGGGAACTCTGCCGCAAATTAAAAAATACATGCGTGCGGTTCCCCCCAAATATCCATACCAGGCCCTTCAGATCTAGAATGGATTTTAAGGGGAACTCCACCACAAATAAAAAAAAAATGGCGTGGAGTCCCCCCAAAAATCCACACCAGACCCTTATCCGAGCGCGCAACCTGGCAGGCCGCAGGAAAAGAGGGGGGACGAGAGAGCGGCCCCCTCCCTCCTAAACTGTACCAGGCCACATGCCCTCAACATGGGGAGGATGTCCCCATGTTGATGGGGACAAGGACCTCATCCCCACAACCCTTGCCCGGTGGTTGTGGGGGTCTGCGGGCGGGAGGCTTATCGGAATCTGGAAGACCCCTTTAACAAAGAGGACCCCCAGATCCCGGCCCCCCCCTATGTGAAATGGTAATAGGGTACATTGTACCCCTACCATTTCACAAAGAAAGTGTCAAAAATTTAAAAAATTACAATAGCCGGTTTTTGACAATTCCTTTATTAATGTCTTCTCCTTTCTTCCATCTTCTTCCACCTTCTTCTTCCACCTTCTTCTTCCATCTTCTTCTTCCATCCTCTTCTTTTCTCCATTCGGGTTTCTTCCTCCATCTTGTTCTTCATCTTCCTCTTCATCTTCCTTCTTGCTTCGGTGTTCTCGTCCGCATCTTGCTCCGGCTTCTTCTTCCCCTTCTTCTTTCTTCGGCCGATCCGTTTGAATTGGAGGTTCCCGCTGTGTGACGCTTCAGTTCTTCAGTTCTCCTCTTGGTCCGCTGCCACCCGGTGACCCCGCCCCCCTCTGACACCACGGGGAAAGTCCCCGTGAAATCCATGTGCGTCAGAGGGGGGCGGGGTCACCGGGTGGCAGCGGACCAAGAGGAGAAATGAAGAACTGAAGCGTCACACAGCGGGAACCTCCAATTCAAACGGAGCGGCCAAAGAAAAAACAAGGGGAACAAGAAGCCGGAGCAAGATGCGGGCGAAAACACCGAAGGAAGAAGGAAGATGAAGATGAAGATGAAGAGGAAGATGAAAAACAAGATGGAGGAATAAACCTGAATGGAGAAAAGAAGAAGATGGATGAAGAAGATGGAAGAAGAAGATGGAAGAAAAGAGAAGACATTAATAAAGGAATTGTCAAAAACTGGCTATTGTCATTTTTTACATTTTTGACACTTTCTTTGTGAAATGGTAGGGGTACATTTGTACCCCATTACCATTTCACACAGGGGGGGGCCGGGATCTGGGGGTCCCATTTGTTAAAGGGGGCTTCCAGATTCCGATAAGCCCCCCGCTCGCAGACCCCCACAATCACCGGGCAAGGGTTGTGGGGATGAGGCCCTTGTCCCCATCAACATGGGGACATCCTCCCCATGTTGAGGGCATGTGGCTTGGTATGGTTCAGGAGGAAGGGGGGGCAGCTCTCTCGTCCCCCCTCTTTTCCTGCAGCCTGCCAGGTTGCGTGCTCGGATAAGGGTCTGGTGTGGATTTTTGGGGGGACTCCACGCCATTTTTTTTTTACATTTGGGGTGGAGTTCCCCTTAAAATCCATACCAGATCTGAAGGGCCTGGTATGGATATTTGGGGGAACCGCACGCATTTTTTTTTTAAATTTGCGTCAGGGTTCCCATTAATATCCATTCCAGACCTGAAGGACCTGGTAATGGAATTTGGGGGACCCCCACGCATTTTTTTTATCAAAGACTTTCAATGACTTTTATCTGTATTGACGGGAACCAGCAATTCATTACAACCGCGAGTACTTTTTAATAACTATTATTTTACTTTAGAAATGTAATTTTGCTCTTGAACTGTTATAAAGATGGAAAACATGCGCTACTTTACAGGCATACTATAGACACCCCCCAGGTATGATATTTAGGGCCAGTTCACACCGGATGCAGTGCAGTGCGTTTTTTTGATGCATGAAAAACGCAAAGAAAGTTGATCACATTATTGCCAATGGCATAGTTCACACCACTGCAGTCCGTTCCAGTGCGTTTCAGAAAGGAAAAAAAAAATGATCATGCTGCATTTTTTAGGTACAGAACTGTACTGGACCGCAGTAAAACACATCAAAAAAGCAACGGAACGTACCAAAAACGCACTGGAATGCACCGGAACGCACCAAAGACGCACTGCAACACACTTGTCCTAAGTGAAAAGAGGGGGAAAAAAACACTGGACTGCATCAAAAACGCATCAAAAATGCACTGGAACGTGTTAAAAACGCGCATGCAGAAAAGCACCTGGAACGCATCCAGACTGCGTTTCTATAGTGTGAACTAGGGCCAGTTCACACCATAGAAACGCAATCCGGATGCGTTTCAGGTGCTTTTTTGCATGCACGTTTTTGATGCGTTCCGGTGCATTTTTGGTACGTTTTTGATGCAGTCCAGTACTTTTTTTTCACCCCTCTTTTTTATTAACCATAGATAAGGACAAGTGTGTTCCAGTGCGTTTTTGGTGCATTTAGGTGTGTTCCTGTGCATTCCAGTGCGCTTATGATGCGTTTTGCTGCGTTCCAGTACAGTCCAGTGCAGGTAAAATGCAGCATGTTCTACTTTTTTTGTGGAACTGGAACGCACTGGAACAAACACTGCCATTTAGAACCATGTAACCAAATTTCCATGCATTTTTGATGCATAAAAAGCGCAATGGACTGCATGTGGTGTGAAATGGCCCTTAAGCAATTTGGCATATTTAAAGGCACTTCTCCTTGTTTTGTTTTTGGTGTTGTCCAAATTGGTGACATTGATATATGTCCCTTAGGGTGGGACCTGGGCCCCCATTTCAAGGCCAATAACTAGAAGATAAGCCAGCCAAGTGGGGACTAGCAAAATTAACAAGTCAGTTCCCATAGACTGCAATGGTATTTGTTGGTTGGGGGGGGGGTGATTGTCCCATCTCTAATTTTGTAGCATGCTGAATGATGTGCTTAATTTTGGACAGGGGGGGGGGGGGTTATTTTCTGCTAGCTGCATTCGAGTTGTTCTGAGCATGCCCAGGCAGTTAGATTTTTTTTGGGTGCTTTTTGTGTGTGAACAGCACCTGGATATTTCTGGGCATGCTCAGAGAGTGTTTTTATGGGTTAGTAATTGAAGGACATCCTTAACAGGTGTACCCACTTTGAAGTTCAGTCTCTACATTGGATGAACTTGCATTTTGGGTGTTTGATGGACTGTGCATGTGTTTTCAATTGCCTCATTAGCTCACAAACCTATGTTATATAAAGCTCGCAGATAGCATTCTCTCCCTTGCCCTGAAAAGAGGCAAGTGCGTGTGTGTGTGTGGGGGGCAAAAAGTACATTTTGGTGTCCTTATCGAGTTTGTAACACATGTATTTTATTTGTTATGTCTTTGCAAAACAGGTGTTTGTTTTAATTTGGTCGATTGTATTTTTTTGTGTGGGGGAAATGTTCCCCTGAAATAATTTTGATGCTGTTAATGTATGTTGTTTGTTCACTTTGATTTAATTGTCTGTGCTGCATTATTTTGCGAAAACTTTCTCAAGATGTTGTGAGTCTGTAACTGTTTCAAATTGACCATGTTTTTTATTTTGGCTTCCTTTTGTTTTGTTGACCAATAAAAATTGATGCAAAGTTTTGAGGTTTGTTTTGCGTTTTCTTTGCAACAAATGTGACAGCTGATTGGCATGTCAAAACAAAACAGGTGTGATTTGTCTACCCTGGTGCCTTCATGCTAGCATATGCATGTATTGTGTGCTGCCATGGAGCGTCACCAGGAAATGAAAAATACAGAACTTTTCCTTTTTACTGCAGTGATTCTCAGCCTCAGTCCTCAAGTACCCCCAACAGGACATGTTTTGTGAAATTATCTTATTGAGAATTGCTGTCCAAAATACAAAACCATTGACTGTGATTTAAAGCACATGTGCAAGATGAAGGAAAACCTGCAAACATGGCCTGTTGCGGGTACTTGAGAAGCACTGATTTAGAGCACTGCACTTAAAAATAGCTCAAGGCAATACGATTCTAATTGTGGGCATTTTGAGGAAAACTAAATGTTAGAACCCCTGTTTTTTAGTTTTTTTTAGGTTGGGCTTTGTGTCCCCTTTTAGTAAAATTGGCTTCACTTCCTGTTACACAGTTAAACAGGAAGTGAAGGTAAAACCCTACCAATGTCTTTTCTTGGGGACACACAGATCAATCTAACTAGTGTCCCCATTAAGCAAATTGCACTCTAGCACTTTGTTGGGTACACCCCAAATCATTGGGTAGTTTGGGGTTTAGTAAAGACAAATCCACTCTGCAGTAAAAGTGTAGCTGCTGAAAATCTGAGGGATCACTGGTGATTGTAACATCCAATCATGTAAAAGCAAAGATGGTGTTTTTTTTGTTTGCTTGCATGTCCCCCTCGGATATCCAGCAAGTGCACTTGTAGTGCAAAGTAGATTTGCCTTTAGTAAATAAACCCCAAATTCCAAAATACCTAATAATTTGGGGTGTACCCCGCAAAATGCTGGAGTGCAATGTACATAATGGGGAAAGTATTTAGATTGACCTGTGTGTCCCCAAGGAAAGACATTGGTAGGGATTTCCCCTCACGTCCTGTGTGGCTATGTGACAGGAAGTGAATTATTTGGAAGGATAAAGTGACCAAATTTCGGAGTTGTCTTCACCCTATCAGGGGTGCAGACATCCCCAAAAACTGTCTAGACTTGTAATCCCTCTGCACTCTATCCCCAAGCAAAAATAAGAAAGGATTTATTTTAGTTTAACTTTGCAAAGACACATTCCTAAGTTGAATTGTGATGCATGTCAATGGCCCATTTAGACCCTCTTTAATCACTTGAGATGAGCGCTATAACTGATCGACGGCGACAGCACAGTCCTCAATGGCCAGGAGTCCATCAATAGACGTCCTCCCCTTTGCGCGTGCGCTGTGGTCACTGAGTCACTGAGACTCGGGTGATGACAGATCCGAGTAAGGGGCCGATCCCTGCCCTTTACCATGTGATCAGCTGTCAGCCAATGACAGCTGATCACGTGATGTAAACAAAAGCTGGGTAATGGTTTTTGTTTTCTCCTTGTGCTGACAGCGTGAGCATAAAAAAAGGCAATCACCGGCTTATGTGCAAGGGACATCGGGCCCGAAGAGGAAGAGGCAATTCTGTGACAATCAGTAGCCCCTGTCAGTGCCACCTATCAAAGCCCACCACTGGTGCCAATCAGTGGCACCTAGCAGTGCTGCCTATCAGTGCCCATCACTGCCAACTATCATTGCCACCTAGCAGTGCCACTTCTCAATGCCCACCAGTGTCAACTAGCAATGCCAACTCTCAGTGCCCACCCTTGCCACCGTGTCCATCAGTGCAGCCCATCAGTGCAGTCTCATCAAGGAAGGAGAAAAATTACCTTTTTTCTAAATCTTCTAAATATTAACCACTTTCCTACCGCCCACCGTCAAATGACGTCCTTGGCTTTGTGCGGTGACATCTGAATGATGCCTGCAGTTGCAGGCATCATTCAGATATCATTCTTTTCAGCCGGCGATTCTGTGCACGATAAAAATGATCATAGCGGCAGTTCCGCCGCTTGATCGTTCTTATAGGCGGCGGGAGGGGACGTACCCCCCCTCCCGCCGCCATCCGGTGCTTCTCCGGGCTCTCTCGTGCCATCTGGGGCTCGAAGAACGAATTGGCCGGCTCCGGATGGGAAGCATAGAGATGACTGGTGACCAGATGGTCACCAGTCATCTCTATGACCGTCGGAGGCCCGGGCGCGACGTTATGACATCACGCCGGGTTCCCGTATGTAAACAAAGCCGTGATCTCGGCTGTCAGCATGAGATCGGTGAATTTTTTTGACCGATCTCATGCTTTCCAGCCTGGAGGAGAGATGTGGGGTCTTATTGACCCAGCATCTCTCCATAAAGAGGACCTGTCACAATAGATTCCTATTACAAGGGATGTTTACATTCCTTGTAATAGGAATAAAAGTGATCAAAAAAACAAAAAAAGTTAAAAAAAGAGTAAGAAATACAAAAAAGTAAAAAAAAAAACGCCCATGTCCCCGGTAACTCGCGCTCAGAAGCGAACACACACGTAAGTCCCGCCCACACATGTAAACACCGTTCAAACCACACATGTGAGGTATTGCTGCGTGCATTAGAACGAGTGCAACAATTCTAGCACTAGACCTCCTCTGTAATGTGAAAATGGTAACGTGTAAAAAATTTGAAAGCATCACCTAGGGAGATTTTTAAGTACTGAAGTTTGGTGTCATTCCATGAGTGTGCGCAATTTTAAAGCGTGACATGTTAGGTATCTATTTACTCAGCATAACAACATCTTTCACATTATCCCAAAAAATTGGGCTAACTTTACTGTTTTGTAATTTTTTTTTATTCATGATTGGGTTTTGAAGTAATTTTCTAGCCCTAAATTTATGATTTTTACATGAAGGAGAGAAGTGCCAGAATAGGCCCAGTGCTGAAGTGGTTAAAATATCCATTTTTTTTTTTTTTGTCGGCCTTTTGTATTTATAGAAAAAAAAATAAACGCAGAGGTGATCAAATAGCACCAAAAGAAAGCTCTATTTGTGTGCCAAAAAATAATAAATTTTCATTGGGTTACAGTGTTGTATAAGCGCGCAATTGTTAAGTGGCAAGTGCGCAAGTGGTTAATATAAGGCTACATGAACACGGACGTTTTTCAACTTGCACCTACAGGTAAGCCTAGATTAAGGCTTACCTGTAGGTGCAAGAAATATCTCCTAAACCTACACGGTTTAGGAGATATTTACTAAAAATGACGGCGCATTCATGGGGTTAATCCCATTCACAAAATCGGCTACTTCCCAGCAATAGCTGGGCGTAGCCGAATGAAAAGGCTCTTGCGCGCATGCGCAGAGTGACGTCTCCGCCGCTCCGGCCAATCACAGCGCCGGAGCGGCGCTGTGATTGGCTGGTGCGGCGATACCCGGAAGTAACATTCCGGCTATCACCGCAGCGATGGCTGCAGCTCAAGGCAGGGACATGGACGGCTTCGGGGGCCCCGGTCTAAGGTAAGTGGTACATAATGAGCTATTATGCTAGTCATACTAGCTCATTATGCCTTTCTCTTGCAGGTGGGGTGCAAAAAAAAAAAACGATAAGTGGGTTTACAACCACTTTAAAAACGTCTCTCCATGTTAGCCTATGGCCTCATGGCCACCATGGCGTTTTTGAGCTGTAAATGGCATAGGCGTTTTTATGCCCCATGTACACGGGACGCTGGTGCAAAGTGTTCAGAACTAAGGTTGAAAGCGGCGTTTAGAAAGGTGCGCTTTGTGGTGTTTGCATGCCGCGTTTTACCACATTTGCGTCTATATGCGTTTAGTTAGGAAACATCATAAGGAGCCGCCCTAAGCTCCAAAAACAGTATTATTAACGATTGCAGCTATTTTGTGAGACCAGAGTGAGTATCAGCAGCTGAGAGAGCAGCAGTGTAGTTGTATTTAGCGTGTCACTTGCCACATCACTTGCCACAAGTTGTGGATTGTCCACTTGCCACGTCACCTGCCCCAAGTTGTGGATTGTCCACTTGCCACGTCACCTGCCCCAAGTTGTGGATTGTCCACAATGCAATGGAAGCAATTTCCTTATTTTTTTGATATATATATATTGTGACAGCAGGAAGGTAAAGTCACCTGGTTGCATCCAGGGGGGTAGATATATTTCTCCCAGATTCAGGCTTTATGCCGACTTATACAACTAGGGAGTTGATGAAGCCCAGCTGAGGCTAGTGGGCTCATGAATGACTCATACCTCTAGGGAGAGTGCTGGGCGTCGTGAGGCAGGGAGTTGATGAGACCAGCTGAAGCCTGTCAGTTCGTTTAAGGCCTCTAGAAAAACTCCCAGATTCATTAGATGTTAGCTCATGCCTGGAACCAGACCTGTGTGGACTGTCTAGGGAGAGTGAACCCCTGTGCGGTGAGGCAAAGCCTGTGTGGCTATTTGTTTGGACTTTTACTAAACCAGGGACTTAGGGACTAGGACAGCACCAGGCTGATCCCAGTTGTTAGTTTAGGAAACCTGCATGTTTAGTCAGAGGTCAAACTGACCAGGATTTATTTTGTTTGTTTCTTTTTGGCTTTGCTGTGTTTTGTCACTGTACATAGAGAAATAAACCGCACCTTTTGATTTTGAAAACCACAACCTCCGTCTGCTGGCCCTGTTTTTGTGTGGGGAGCCCAACCAGGGGGTCACACACACCCGCTACCGAGTTAACCCCCTCACAGTTGGTGGAGAACCAGTGGCAGTTTTTTTAAGCCAGCATGGAGGAGATACTGAAACAGCTGGCTCTAGCAAATGCCAATCAACAGCAGACAAATGCAGGTTTGCAAAGGAGCCTTGCAGCCCAGCAGCAAGCTCATCAACAAGCCCAGCAGCAATCTGAGGCCCGCTTCATAGACCTGTTACAGAAGCAAGAGCAGAGACTACAACAAATGGAAGCAGTAATGCAGCAACGTCCGCAGACCAGTGAGGAAAGCCGTCCCACTAATACCGCGTCCTTTGGGGTGAGTCGTTTATTGACAAAAATGACTGGAGAGGATGATCCAGAGGTATTTTTGACCACATTTGAAAGGACTGCTGAAAGAGAAAAGTGGCCTGAGGAGCAGTGGGCTGGACTGGTGGCTCCTCTGTTAACTGGGGAATCGCAGAAGGCTTACTATGACCTAGAGCCTGACCAAGCAAAAGACTATGTGATGCTAAAAGCTGAAATATTGGCAAGGCTGGGTGTCACCCTGGCTGTCCGGGCTCAGCGTGTGCAAAACTGGACTTTCCAGCTTGGAAAACCCCCCAGGTCTCAAATGTATGATCTCATTCACCTGAGCAGGAAGTGGCTACAGCCAGAGACTTTGTCCGCACCGGAGATTGTGGAACGTGTTGTGATGGATCGTTTCTTGAGAGCTCTTCCTACCGCCATTCAAAAGTGGGTAAGCCATGGAGACCCAGAAACGGCCGGTAAACTTGTGGATTGTGTAGAGAGATACTTGGCTGCAGAGAACCTGACGGCCTCTTCCAGAGACTCTCGGACTTTCCACCCTAAGACCAGACCATCCCCAGGGGCGGATAAGAGGATTCCAAGGGGTGAGGGTGGAGAGAGTGAGAGGGTGGGAGCTCTACCCCAAGTTTGGCGAGAACAGCCTGGGAAATCAGCGGCTCAAGAGGCCGCAAGAAGGATCGTTTGCTACCGCTGCCGGCAAGCGGGACATATTGCAGCAAATTGCCCGGTTGTGGAGGAACCCATGCAATGTGACTTTCTGATGGACAGACGTCAGTCGCTGTGTGCGACAGTCGCATGCACTGCCATTCGGGGAACTGAGAAACATTTATGCAAAATGTGTATTAATGGTAGAAATGTTGTGGTATTACTGGATTCAGGTAGCCTTGTGACCCTGATAAAGGCTGAATTAGTTAAAACAGAGGTCTCTGGGAATAGCAAGGTAGCTGTTATTTGTGTGCATGGGGACACCCGAGAGTATCCAGTGACTACAGTGTGTTTCGAGACCCCCAAAGGTACCCTCTCTCATCCAGTGGGGTTAGTATCTCAATTACCGCATGATGCCATTGTGGGAAGGGATTTTCCGAAGTTCTGGGAACTGTGGGATGATCCTGAGCCCCCCACTGGTGCCCCTATGTACCAGGAATGTGATAGCCAGAACTCCTCTAAGAGTGGTGAGGACTCTCCAGAATTTCCCTTGTCAGTATTGGCAGGGGAGACTCAAGAAACTGGAGAGGAGCCCACCTCCTCAGACGAAAACCTACCGTCTGTGGAGTTTTCTGATCTGGAGGTTCACAGGGAAAATTTTGCCACAGAACAGTTAAAAGACCCCGCCCTAATAAAGGCACGGGAAAACGTAGTGGAAATAGATGGCGAGTTAGTGAACCCAGATAATACCTGCACTTACCCATACTTCAGCGTAGAGAAGGACCTACTGTATCGGGTGGCAAAAAGGGCAGAAGAAACCGTTGAGCAGCTGGTGGTGCCCAAACCTTACAGGAAGTTGGTGTTGGAGTTGGCCCATGGGCACATTCTTGGAGGTCATCTGGGGACAGAGAAAACCCGAGAGAGGGTATTACAGAGATTCTATTGGCCTGGGGTGATGAAGGACATAGAAAATTATTGTTCCTCCTGCCCTGTGTGTCAGAGGTCGGCCCCGATGCCACATTTCCGTAGCCCGCTGGTCCCTCTACCCATCATTGAGGTCCCGTTTGAGAGAATCGCAATGGATTTGGTAGGTCCTATAATCAAGTCCGCTAGGGGGCACCAGTACATATTGGTTATAATGGACTATGCCACCCGTTATCCAGAAGCGATCCCTCTCAGAAATACCTCGGCCAAAACCATAGCCAAAGAGCTATCTCTTGTTTTTAGCCGGGTGGGTATTTGTAAAGAACTGCTTACGGACCAAGGTACACCCTTTATGTCCCGGGTTATGAAAGAGCTGTGTAAATTGTTCAAAGTGACGCAATTGCGTACATCTGTGTATCACCCCCAAACCGATGGGCTGGTTGAAAGATTCAACAAAACCCTAAAACAAATGTTGAAGAAAGTGGTGGATAGAGATGGAAAGGATTGGGACTGTCTACTTCCTTATTTGATGTTTGCTATTAGGGAGGTGCCCCAATCCTCTACGGGATTCTCCCCCTTTGAGTTACTGTATGGGAGACACCCAAGAGGGCTGTTGGATATTGCCAAGGAAACTTGGGAAAGTGAGAGTTCTCCCCACAGGAGTGTGATTGAGCATGTCGCCCTGATGCAAGATCGAATTGCACAGGTAATGCCCATCGTGAAGGAACATTTGGCCCAAGCGCAGTTGGCACAGCAGAGAGTGTACAACCGTGGAGCAAAGACCCGTACCTTTTCCCCGGGGGATAGGATATTGGTACTTGTCCCTACGGTTGAAAGTAAATTCCTTGCCAAATGGCAAGGCCCCTACGAGATAATGGAAAAAGTGAGCGAAGTGAATTACAAGGTCAGACAACCAGGAAGGCGAAAGCCCGAACAGATATATCACGTTAATCTGTTGAAAGCCTGGAGGGATAGAGAGTCCCTAGTCGCAGAAACTTGGTCACCAGCTCAAACTGGTTGCGTGATTCCGGAGGTTGGAATAGCAGCCACCTTGTCACAACCCCAACAACAGGAGGTTAAGGAGTTTGTGCTTCGCAACAAGGAGGTGTTCTCTGAGCTGCCGGGACAAACATCTGGGGTAGAGCATGATATTATTACCCCGCCCGGTGAAAGGGTGAAGTTAAAACCCTATCGGATCCCAGAGGCCCGACGGGAGGCAATACGGGAGGAAGTACAGAAAATGCTGAACTTAGGGGTGATAGAGGAGTCCCAAAGTGATTGGTCTAGTCCCATTGTGTTGGTGCCTAAACCGGATGGGAGCTGGCGATTTTGTAACGATTTTCGTCAGTTGAACAAAGTTACAAAATTTGACACCTACCCCATGCCACGTATAGATGAGTTGATCGACCGGCTGGGAACAGCCCGATACATGACGACTCTTGACCTCACAAAAGGGTATTGGCAAATTCCCCTGGCCAAGTCGGCCAAAGAGAAAACCGCATTTGTAACCCCAGACGGGGCGTTCCAATATAAGAGAATGCCGTTCGGGTTACAGAATGCGCCGGCCACATTCCAGCGGAAAATGGACCAGATGCTGAGGCCCCATCGGAAGTATGCTGCGGCTTACCTGGATGACGTAATTGTCCATAGCACAGATTGGGCCTCACATCTGCCAAAAGTGCAAGCAGTCCTGGACTCTGTTCGGGAAGCGGGGTTTACGGCTAACCCCAAGAAGTGTACCATTGGGCAGGAGGAGGCCAAATATCTTGGGTACACCATTGGCAGGGGAGTAATAAAACCCCAACTCAACAAAGTCGAGGCCATCCAGAGTTGGCCACGTCCCAACAGCAAGAAGCAGGTACGAGCCTTTCTGGGAATCGCGGGTTATTATCGGCGCTTCATTCCCCACTTTGCTTCTAAGGCTGTGCCCCTAACCAACCTGACGAAAGGGAAAGGGTCGGTCATGATTAAATGGACCCCCGAGGCTGAGGCAGCATTCCAATTCTTGAAACAAGCCTTATGTAGCCAGCCAGTGTTGTACTCACCCGACTTCTCTAAAGACTTTGTCGTACAAAGTGATGCGTCAGATGTGGGGTTAGGAGCAGTATTGTCCCAGGTCTGGAACGGGGAAGAGCACCCAGTCATTTACCTCAGCAGGAAGTTGAAGTCCCATGAGGTAAATTACGCCACGGTTGAAAAGGAGTGTTTAGCGGTGAAGTGGGCTCTAGATTCCCTTCGGTACTATCTGCTAGGTAGGCACTTTGACATGGTTACGGATCACGCTCCGTTAAAGTGGATGGCTCAAAACAAGGAGACAAATAGAAGAGTGAATAGGTGGTTCCTGGCCCTACAGGAATTCAACTTCACAGTAAAGCATCGCCCTGGCGTTCAAATGGGGAATGTGGATGCTGTGTCTCGAGTACATGAATGCCTGATTGCTGGTGTTCCAACCCCAAGGTTAAAACAAGAGGGGGGGGTATGTGACAGCAGGAAGGTAAAGTCACCTGGTTGCATCCAGGGGGGTAGATATATTTCTCCCAGATTCAGGCTTTATGCCGACTTATACAACTAGGGAGTTGATGAAGCCCAGCTGAGGCTAGTGGGCTCATGAATGACTCATACCTCTAGGGAGAGTGCTGGGCGTCGTGAGGCAGGGAGTTGATGAGACCAGCTGAAGCCTGTCAGTTCGTTTAAGGCCTCTATAAAAACTCCCAGATTCATTAGATGTTAGCTCATGCCTGGAACCAGACCTGTGTGGACTGTCTAGGGAGAGTGAACCCCTGTGCGGTGAGGCAAAGCCTGTGTGGCTATTTGTTTGGACTTTTACTAAACCAGGGACTTAGGGACTAGGACAGCACCAGGCTGATCCCAGTTGTTAGTTTAGGAAACCTGCATGTTTAGTCAGAGGTCAAACTGACCAGGATTTATTTTGTTTGTTTCTTTTTGGCTTTGCTGTGTTTTGTCACTGTACATAGAGAAATAAACCGCACCTTTTGATTTTGAAAACCACAACCTCCGTCTGCTGGCCCTGTTTTTGTGTGGGGAGCCCAACCAGGGGGTCACACACACCCGCTACCGAGTTAACCCCCTCACAGTATATATATATATATATATATATATATATATATATATATATATATATATATATATTGTGAGGGTGCAACTTTGTGCGACCTTCAAGAGGGTTGGTTTATGCCAGATTTGGTAAAGAAAGACACGCTGATGGAACAGCTGTGTCTTGGGCTATTTAGTTCAGAGATAGCACCTCCAAGGGACACTAGCATTTCTTTTAGTGTAGAGTCCATGACAGGCTGGTTATTTGTAGGGAAAGCTGCTATGGCGTCCTGAAACTCCAGTGTATCATCTATTCTCATGTCGCCATCCCCTTCAGCAGTGGCCATAGAAGTATGATGAGAAAGCTTCTGTTTAGCTTTAACAGGGCTGTTGGTGTTAGAGGAGGATTGAGAGCTCGGTTGTCTCTGATTAGGGAGAGATTGGGGAGATGTGCCTGCCATTCGGCCTATTTGTGGCTTCTGGCTGTGTGTGTGTGCAGGTCCCTGCACGTCGCCGGCGCCATCTTGTCAGCTGTGGCGGTCTGATAATGAATAAAAGTCTGTCATCTTACCCGAAGCTGTTCTCTCCCTTCTCTTCCTCCGCATGCTCTGCTAGTGTCCCCAACCTGGTGTGACCACAAACCACCGTCTTTGGGTGCCCTATGTCGCTGTTAAATGCTCCGGTATGTTCGCTTGGCCGGGAGCTGTGATCCTACGCAGCCATACTCCTTGCTTGCCAGCTCCGCCCCCCTCTGCTACTCTATTTTAGCAACCTCCTTTGACAAAAGATTCAGGCTGCTTTTGTCTAAAAAATCTAAAAATTATGTCAGGAGTTCTCAGGCTGATAACAGAGGAACCGTTCAGAGGAGAGCTATAAGACTTAGCTCATTGAAAAGAGATAATAAAATACTGCAAATATATGTGCCCAGCTCAAATTTCATGAATCGGGTTTACATCCAATTTAATATCTCTCAGATATGATTTGGGTTAAATGAGAGTTCTTTGACCATGAATGAATGAAAGCTTTAACACAATAACAAAAATGTATTGGTAAATAGTAAATAGGCCTAGACTAATACACACAATCTATCTATTTGTACAGGAAAAGGGTAAAAATCATGGATTGCCCGAAGGAATACAGAGTATATTCCTTTTAAAACATGAATCTACAAACAGTAGAACCGAAAAGACATAAGGCAAACATATTTAGTTACAAGTGCAAGGCAGACATTTCATATTTACCAGGCTATGAACCACAAAGGTTCCATTCGGGTGACTGTTCTACCAGAGAGTGTGTGCTTCCCTCCCATCTAGTCTGTGTATATCATTACAGGCTGATGCCTCATTGGTTAGCATGGTGTGGCTCTGATTGGTGGGCTTCCCTATTCCTGGTTAAGGATTGGTTACATCTCCAATCCCTATACTTTGCATAAGTCAGCCCCCTTTAATGCAAATCTTTGGCACTGACTATTTTGAGTGGGAGACTTCACTTGTAGGTGCATGACTTTCAGGAAAGTTAAGTTTCGATGACGGGCTGACCACCCTCATTGCATATCTAAATATAGCGATACCCCCTAGAGTGCTGCTGGATTAAATTTGGGTCCTGCCGTTACCCCACCTTTCACCGTAGTAGATGCTAAGAGTCTATGTTAGAAAGATGTGAGTGCCAGTCACTTCAGTCTTTTTCCAATGCTTTATTAAAGGAACTTGCAGAAGTAAAAGGATAGAGGGTTAGGGGAAGTTCAGATACCTTAATGCAGATCACTGATGAGGTTCTTGAATCCAGAGGACAAACAGCTTTCTGTCTCTGGATCTTGCGACAACCGGATAGGCCTCTCACACCGACCTAGCAGCCGGTATGAAGCACGGACAAGTCTCTGCCACAGACATAGCGATACGTGGAACTCCTGGATAATCCTCTGCCACAGGATTGTGTAACCAGCAGTCAGTTAGTTTTTAGATCAGCTGCACAGTGCCATCCGGCAGTACTGTGAGGTAGGTTAACTTGAGTGCATCCTCCAAACGAGTCACCAGGCCCTTCCTGAGAAACCAGCCTTCAGCTCGGTTCTCTCCAGTAAGGTCCTCCCCTGGAATCTTCTCCGTTTGAGTGGCTTCTTCCGCGCAGGACAGACAGCACAGGACCACCTTCAGTTAAATAGGTCCCAGACAGACTTCTGGGCCTACTTGTAGTAGCACAGCCTCGAGCCAGCAGGGCCCGAGGTAGAAGAGTGACACAGCCTTAGGCCAGGAGGGCCACAAGGTCAGTGAGCCAGCCGGCCCCTGGGTAGAAGAGAGTGAAAAACATGGCGACTGTCTCTTAAATATCCTCTCCCAGAATGCACAGCAGTAAGAACACTCCCACTGGGCTGTTTCTGGGAAAGAACAATCAATGCACTGGGTTTGCTGTATTTCTCACACTGGCCTGTGGTGACAGCGACACCTACTGGCAACAGTGGGAAATGCGCACAACACAGCCAAAATTGGAACAGAAGCTAAATTAACTTTATACAATCACTCTGAGCCATTTACAGCTCAGATAAACACAAAATTTACACATAGCCCCTATTCTTCAGGAACAGGGTGCTACATACTCCCCCCACTACAATAGACTATGTCCTCATCGTCTGAAAAAAAAAATTACTCTCAATCCTGAGAGTCGGTATCTGAACCAAAAAACTTGGATGGCAAAGGGATGGGTAAGGTAGTAAAAGAAGAAGATTTACAGATTCAACATTAACACACACATTATGGTTACATCAACATATGTTACTGTAGCGGGGTCTTCAAAGTTAGTGGGATACACCTGGGGGTAGAGAGACCCAGGTGTGTAATTATGTCAGGGATTAGACCCCTTTTTCTTATTCGTGGAGGATTGGGTGGTGTAATATTCTCTTTGACCAGTGGGTGTCAGTGTACCTATTGGCTCGAGGTAGAATCACTACTACAGTGCTACCCTTCTTTGTCCCTTCCTGGAGATGGTACGGCTGGGGCGGGGAACCCGCCGTGGTGTCGATGGGAGGAGATAAAAGGGGGAGACGCCCTCGCCACGAGGTCTTTTGGGGGAGATCATCCCTTCACGCACCCAGGCACCTTAGGCCTGGGTGCGGGCGGTTCAAGGTTCCGGCCTAGGCGCCCAAGGCCTGGCCGGAACGAAGATGGAGTCCATCCCAGGCACCTTCAGCCTGGGGTGAGGTACTATTAAGGAGGCCTGGGACCCGGTGACTCCGACTGGGTCCCGCGAGGGTGAAGTTGCTCCAGGGCGCCCCTTGCGAGGGGACCCGCATCTGAGGTGAGGAGGCTGGGGGGGGTCACCCGTCCGAAGACCCGGTGTAGCGTCAACCCGGTGACGGATGGGCCTTCAGTAACTCCCTTGGAGGACATCTTCCCCTGACATGGGCTTCAGTGCAGCGGAGGAGCTTCCATCAAGACTCCTGCAACCCCTGGTCATAGCACAGGGAGTGTAGGGACTAAGAACCTGTACAGTGCCTCGACCTGCTTCCCCATCGTATCATGCCATTGCATTTGACTGTATGTGGAGATACGCAATAAACCTGAGTTTGGACTTTGATGGGTGTATGGACTCTGTTGATGGGAACAAAGGGAGATTTCGGCACGGAAGGACTGACCCTCATAACCAGCACACATTTGGCCCGAGGAAAAGATTGATATTGGCCTTCACCTCACCCACATGCATGGGGAGGACATGGGCCGTAGCGCACCTCACTCTGTCGCTCGACATACCCCTAGCTAAAGAGGTCGGCGTGAGGAGGCCGCTACACGTGGGGGCTCGTGAGTCCGGGATGAAATGTGTGTTAACCCTGAGGTTTGGAACGGCTGTGTTTGAACTTTGCTGCCCGGAGGAGGTCCGAGCAGGTCGGCCATGTGATTGGCCAAAGTGCATCCCTGTGCTCGAAGTCGTGGAAATTTCCCTGAAAAACCGGGAGAGGCCCATGCAGAAAGAGCGGGAAGAGGGAGGAGTCCAGCCGTGTGATGAACTACATGTGGGGACTTTTGCTGCACTGCGCCACGAGGCACCCCATGACTGCGCAATTCGTGGGAGGAAACTGAAGGAAGCCCGCGAAAACGTGCAAGTCGTGGGAGGAGTCTGGCCACGTGTGGAGATGCACGTGGAGACTCCGGCGCGTGGTCAGCGTGTGATGGAGCAGCAAGTGGTCGGAGCGAACTCAGGCTCCCCGTGGATGCCGGTACCTTATCCTTTCAAGATGACTGCATTTGCTGCATCCATTACAGACACGGGGATAAGGCTCAGGCCCCGAGGACAGTTGGCTTTGTATTCATGCAGAGACACAGAGGCCCTCGGTGTGATCTGTCCCGGATGCTCGGGACTGGTGGTCCAACTAAAGCCATTCGGGCGATGCGAAGCATGCAAGGAGTTTCTTTTTGAGGTTGAATCACACACGGAAAGGCTCCGGGCCCTACGCCTCAACTGCATCACAGGAACCGCCACTCCGGAGGGAGAGATCAAAGCCTTTGCGGAGTTTCCCGTGCGCGCTGACCAGGGCGAAGTGACTGCCCAACCAGAGACTGAGAGAGAAAAATCCGAGGACACTGCTTCGGTCACTACAGACTCCCTGCTCCCACCTCCGAAGAGGAAAGTCGGTCTGGTACAGGCATCTTATGGCCGTGGTCGAGCTTTACCCCGCCGCTTGTCTGGCCTGGATGGCGCCGGTAGAGAAGAGAGTCCCGGACATCCCAGTTCTTCAGAAGGTCCAGGTGAGCCAGGGGCTGGGACTGTGGTGTTGGTTGGAGGTGTCGGGGGTCCCCAGTCGGTGGAGCCCGCAGGGGAGGGTAGCCTTCCGTCTACTAGAGACTACCTTCCCGCGGAGATGTATGACACCTCCGACTTAGAGTCATTGTCAGACTGTGGGGATGACGGAGAGATAGACGAACTGTTTCACCGGAAGGGCTGGGACAGACGCCCACTACCTGTGCTGAGTAAACCGCAGGATTCCCCCATGTCCATAGAAGACAGTACGCTCCGGGTGAAGGCCCCGGAGTTCCCGAGGAAATCTAGTCCTCTGACCAACTTTCCGCATTCAACAACATCACCCGCTCTGATGGTGGGGATGCAGCGTGCTTCGTTGCGGGCACCAAAGACAAAGAAACCCGAGATGGTGAAGGTACCTCGGCACCCGGAGGCCATCGTACAGCCAGGAGAAGGTGAGCGAGATGTGATGCCGCCTCTAGCCAGGTTGCAGAGACTTTTCTCCCAGAGAGTCGCCCATGAATATGGGTGGGAGTACCCCTACTTGCCTCGGGACTTATTGTATGAAGTTGAGGTCCTGCGACCAAGGTGGTATGACGAGTTTGTATGGGAAAAGCTTAAAGTACCCCATGCCAGGCGATACCTGTCATGTTCGCCGCCTGTGTCTAAAAAGTTCAAGGACTGCAGAGCTGATTGGAGACTTGGGCGCCATATTCATGCCGATAAGGTGCTCATCTGCAGGAAAGATGGAGAGGATGTCGAGTATTCGGTGGAAGTGTTTGACGGGCGCCTGAAGCCCCTGTTTCTGCCGGATCCAAGGTTCTATTTATAGGAAAAGTGAGCTCCTATCTTGTTGCTATTGAAACTTTCTGGAAGAGACATTCCCAGACGCCTAGAACTGTGCCCTACTTTTGTTTTGATTTGGGCTTTTCTTTTACTCACTGGAGATTTGGGAGCTGTTGTTTTTTTTTTCTCCCTTTTCTTCATGTGCCAAAGGCAGAGACTTTTGGGGTAGAGTTAGAGTAGGAAAGCAGGAAGAATGAAGATCTCACCAAGTGTCATTACCGCAGCGCTGTCACCAGGTGGTAGTGTTGTGCAACGGTTGTTTGAAAATGTTACACATGCATTACTTACTTATTGGAGTGAGCGGGTCTCTCGGCTGACGGACCCACTCATGCCAAGTTAACACAGAGTGTTAGGATGTTGTTTTTTTTTTTCCCCTTCTGCAGGAGATTCGTCGGTCAAGACTACTGAGTGGTTCTTAGACAGTGACGGGAGGGATTGTATATGTGTACATGACAGATGTTTTATACAAAAGTTTTAATGTTTTATAGTTCCTTTTCTGTTGAGCAGGTCTTGGCACATACAGTATCCAAAATTTGAGGGATAGCCTCTGGGGCCCACTTCATGTCACCACTCCTTGGGAGACATGGGTGTGCACCTGACGCTGGGGACCAGCGTCAAATCACCAGGGGGAGTGTGTAGCGGGGTCTTCAAAGTTAGTGGGATACACCTGGGGGTAGAGAGACCCAGGTGTGTAATTATGTCAGGGATTAGACCCCTTTTTCTTATTCGTGGAGGATTGGGTGGTGTAATATTCTCTTTGACCAGTGGGTGTCAGTGTACCTATTGGCTCGAGGTAGAATCACTACCACAGTGCTACCCTTCTTTGTCCCTTCCTGGAGATGGTACGGCTGGGGCGGGGAACCCGCCGTGGTGTCGATGGGAGGAGATAAAAGGGGGAGACGCCCTCGCCACGAGGTCTTTTGGGGGAGATCATCCCTTCACGCACCCAGGCACCTTAGGCCTGGGTGCGGGCGGTTCAAGGTTCCGGCCTAGGCGCCCAAGGCCTGGCCGGAACGAAGATGGAGTCCATCCCAGGCACCTTCAGCCTGGGGTGAGGTACTATTAAGGAGGCCTGGGACCCGGTGACTCCGACTGGGTCCCGCGAGGGTGAAGTTGCTCCAGGGCGCCCCTTGCGAGGGGACCCGCATCTGAGGTGAGGAGGCTGGGGGGGGTCACCCGTCCGAAGACCCGGTGTAGCGTCAACCCGGTGACGGATGGGCCTTCAGTAACTCCCTTGGAGGACATCTTCCCCTGACATGGGCTTCAGTGCAGCGGAGGAGCTTCCATCAAGACTCCTGCAACCCCTGGTCATAGCACAGGGAGTGTAGGGACTAAGAACCTGTACAGTGCCTCGACCTGCTTCCCCATCGTATCATGCCGTTGCATTTGACTGTATGTGGAGATACGCAATAAACCTGAGTTTGGACTTTGATGGGTGTATGGACTCTGTTGATGGGAACAAAGGGAGATTTCGGCACGGAAGGACTGACCCTCATAACCAGCACACATTTGGCCCGAGGAAAAGATTGATATTGGCCTTCACCTCACCCACATGCATGGGGAGGACATGGGCCGTAGCGCACCTCACTTTGTCGCTCGACATACCCCTAGCTAAAGAGGTCGGCGTGAGGAGGCCGCTACATTACAAAACCCTTACTCTCCAACAACCCACACTCCAGTAGCTTGATAGGAGATCTGGTTCACCTAAAAAAAAAAAGTTATGCACACAAAAATATAAACAGCATCACTGATCCATTAAGAGCAAAGCCTCACTCCCTGGAGAATGAAACTTTCCTGCACCATTTTAAATGTAATACAAACTAAAATGTAGAAAGTCCAGCCCTTGCTATAAGCAACTACTACCACCTAGTGGCAGAAAATTTGTATGACAAGAGTCCTTAATGGCAAAGTACTGAATCACTGTAAGCAGGTAGAAAAATCTTGGCCGCAAAGTTCTCTAACCTAGCACTATCTGGCTATGTACCCCATAGTCCATTAAGAATAGAGAATTTTTCTCAGTCTCTTTTCAAAAAACTGAAGAGCCATGACAGTCCTTTTAGATGATCACCAGTAGAACCGAGGATCTGGCAAAGTCACTGGTTTCCCTTGGCTATACACAGTGGTAACAAAATAGATGACATTGTCTTTTCCAGGTCTGCGGATGACCACTTTGTCAGAGTAGATATGCCAGCCATAGTTCCATTGAATCAAGCATATATTTACACAGTGACCCCACTGAAATGCTTTTCCCAGATTTCTCACCAGTTCCTGACGTGGACTTTCCAGGGGTAATGCATTCCTCTGGTTCCGGTTCTGGTAGTCTCTGGGGTAGGCCTCGACCGCGGCCGCGGGATGCCTTCACATAGCCCACCTTCTTCTTGACAGGTGCAGCGGGCAAAGTAGCAGTAGCGACGTCTGCTGATGGCACTTTAGGAACGATAGCAGCGACATCATCAACAGGAACACTCACAGTAGCAGGCGTGATGAGTGTAGATTTCACAGCAGGAGCAAAGGCAGCAGCCTCCACTGTAGCAACACCTGTGGCCCAATCAACTCTGTAGGCACGGGGCGGCATGGTAGGGTGTTCCACAGCAAACAGCTACTCCCCACAATGCAAGCAGCGAACAAATGGACGGGGATGTACGGCCAGTTCTTCACACTTGTGGCATAGCATACCCAGCGCTTCAAGGTCTCCGACGGTATACAGCACGAACCGACCATGCGGCTTTAAGCGGAGGCCGGTATCTGTTAGCTGGATTCCGGGCAGCATGGCACTTGCAACGGTGCTGGTAGGAAACATCTTAGACCCCACTGTAGATTGCATCAGAGAAAAAGTAGCCATAACTGAGCTCTGATCTTCTCTGTATAATACCACAGCTCTCTCTCTTCAGAGCCAGACACACACACAGCATCTCACGCAGCAGCAGGCAGGAACTCCTCCCACTTGCTCTTTTAGTCACGTAGTTTCCGGGCTTTCTTGGCTCCGCCCTTGCCTACGCAGTTAGAAGGTGATCTGCATTTAACCCCGTGAATGATTTTACTTGAGTTTCCCAGGGCAACGGCAATCCCGGACTACGAGCCCCCACATGTAGCGATACCCCCTAGAGGACTGCTGGATTAAATTTGGGTCCTGCCTTTACCCCACCTTTCACCGTAGTAGATGCTAAGAGTCTATGTTAGAAAGATGTGAGTGCCAGTCACTTCAGTCTTTTTCCAATGCTTTATTAAAGGAACTTACAGCAGTAAAAGGATAGAGGGTTTGGGGAAGTTCAGATACCTTAATGCAGATCACTGATGAGGTTCTTGAATCCAGAGGACAAACAGCTTTCTGTCTCTGGATCTTGCGAAACAACCGGATAGGACACTCACACCGACCTAGCAGCCGATATGAAGCATGGACAAGTCTCTGCCACAGACTTAGCGATACGTACAACTCCTGGATAATCCTCTGCCACAGGATTGTGTAACCAGCAGTCAGTTAGTTTTTAGATCAGCTGCACAGTACCAGAACCTTTAAGGCATCCGGCAGTACTGTGAGGTAGGTTAACTTTTGAGTGCATCCTCCAAACTAGTCACCAGGCCCTTCCTGAGAAACCAGCCTTCAGCTCGGTTCTCTCCAGTAAGGTCCTCCCCTGTAATCTTCTCCGTTTGAGTGGCTTCTTCCGCGCAGGACAGACAGCACAGGACCACCTTCAGTTAAATAGGCCCCAGACCGTCTTCTGGGCCTACTTGTAGTAGCACAGCCTCCAGCCAGCAGGGCCCGAGGTAGAAGAGTGACACAGCTTTAGGCCAGGAGGGCCACAAGGTCAGAGAGCCAGCCGGCCCCTGGGTAGAAGAGAGTGAAAAACATGGCGCCTGTCCCTTAAATATCCTCTCCCAGAATGCACAGCAGTAAAAACACTCCCACTGGGCTGTTTCTGGGAAAGAACAGTCAATGCACTTGGCTTGCTGTATTTCTCACACTGGCCTGTGGTGACAGCGACATCTACTGGCAACAGTGGGAAATGCGCACAACACAGACAAAATTGGAACAGAAGCTAAATTAACTTTATACAATCACTCTGATCCTTTTACAGCTCAGGTATACACTATATTTACACATAGCCCCTATTCTTCAGGAACAGGGCGCTACATAAACATGGGATACTTTGAAGTGAATATGTGTAGAACAAAGAGGTTTGGGTCCCATTGTTTAGATACACAAGCTTAGGCACTGAATTGTCTGTCTAACAGAGACTTTTGTGAAGCTATGTTACCCCCATACATAGATACAAGCTGAATTAAATATATTCATAATTACAATATTTTACAGCTATTAATGGAGATTTCACATAAACTCATAAGGCAACAGCAAAAGTAAAAGACATATTAAATTAAATAAAAATAAAAACACTCAAGGAATTCAAAAGGAAAAGTAAGCTATTAAAGATAAATGAATGGAGGTACCAACAGTTGAAACACTTGGTAACAACAATACCACAGCCAATTAGAACAGAGGAGAACCAGAACCCAATAGAACGATTATGTAGTGTACAGACAACACTGAAACATGGAATATCTCGGATCTATAAGATACTCACGGATTCCAGAGGGACAGGGAAGACCCCCATTCATTGGAAAATGGGAAGGGGAATTGGGAGCACAGATGGATGACCAACAGGTAGTCAAAGTGATGAGTGGTGTACACGAATATGCGACTGACATAAAAACGATAGAAACTAATTATCAGTGCTTAGCGAGATGGTATCTGACTCCTGAGAAAGTCCAAAGATTTCAACAGGAAAAATCCCCATTATGTTGGAGTGGATAAAACCAAATAGGTAACATGGCCCATATATGGTGGGATTGCACAAAAATAAAGAAATTCTGGCAAGAGATACAATACTATATAAGGGAAATCATGGGGAATGATATTTTAAAAGATCCATGGACATGTTTATTTCACATGTAGCACACAGACCCCACTTTCCTCCACCTGCAGCGGGGCACACCTGCTACTTGCCCGGTATCCCCTCCCTGTGTATAGAGGGGAGCGAGCAGTGTTATTGTTTGGTCTTGCAGCAATTACCTCTCTAGAGTGGATCCCTTCACTCCGTTGTCTAGGCAGAAATCTTTCAGAATAAGGCCAATGTCCACACAGGAGTAAAACCTAATCCGCAAGGTTTTATTCTTTATACTTGAGGTAAACTTGAAGAGAGAGTGAGTAGGAAGTTGAGAAAGTAGGGGAAGGTTCAGGCATGCAACAATTAGAGCTCAGTGTCAGTCTTTTGTCGCCACCCAAGCCTGAGTGGGTATTGCTCACCCAGGTAGTCCCTTTGAGAGCGGTCCTAGCAGCCGGGATGGAGCACGGATAATAGAGACGATGAATCTTTAGGCGAGTTTCCAGGCCTCTTCCCGAGACAGCAGTACCGTCGCTAATCTCCTCTGGGACTGATCCTCCCCTGGACTCCTTTCCTAAAGGTGGGCTCCCTACAAGTGGGCAGCCTGGGATTCTTCTCTGAGGTGTAGGCTCTTGCCAGCAGAGCTGGGCCTACATTGCAGCATCGAAACCTCGGGCTGAAGGTGCCCGAGGCCCAAACACACTCGCGCACCTCGTGCCATGCGGGCCACGAGGCACACTTACAGGACCGAAGGTCCCATGGAACGCCTCACACCTAATGGCGTCTGCCCCTTATGTACCCTCTCCCAGCATGCACAGCGGGTTGACCGCGCCCACTGTGTGGCTGCCGAGAGAGGACACCCAAGGTGCTATGATACCCCCTGTAGTTCAACCTATGCCGGTGGTGACAGTGCCACCTACAGGCAACAGACAACACTACAGTCAGGCAGTATCACACCCAGAGCAGAAGCAATAATGAATCAGTGATTGGTCTGAGCCCAACTACCGGCTCAGACTACCCCTAAATTTCCACATAGCGCCCCCAAATATTGGGGGGGGGGGCGCTACACATAGAAGTAGTACAAAAAAACAATACAAGAGAACTATGACCCCATACTTATTGAATGCAGCGAAAGGAATAATACCCAAGAAATTTCTAGACTGGGAAAAACCTACAATAAAATAGATTTATAAAATAGAATATCTAAGTAGTAGAGAAGAGGGCCAGGCAGAAAGATTCAATATGGGAAAAAAAGATAGAGTTTAAGAAAACCAGGAAATATACAGAAAAGTGGATGTAGTAGGTAGTGCAAAGGAAGAGGAGCAGGGGGGAAGGGGAGAAGATGAAGTGAGATAAGAGAGATCGACATGGGGGGGTGGATAACTTTTCTACGAGGTTAAGTGGGTTTTTATTTTTCGTACATCAGGAGACACAGAGCGACATAGCCATTACTATGTGGGTTATATAGATTACCTTCAGGTGCTGGCACTGGCAACTTCCAAAACAGGAAGTACCCTCCCCTATATAAGCCCCTCCCATCCGGGAGTACCTCAGTTTTTTGCCAGTGTCTAAGGTGTTGGCCAAGGTTAACATGTATTCATCTGGGCTTGTGTACAGGTTCTTTTGGGCCTTAGCAAGCTATTCCGGATCCGACCAAAAAAGCTTCATAGCTAAACGGTCGGTACCCGGGCCTTGCAGAGAAGAGCAAGGTTTTGCCTGTAATGCCTCTCTTAGGAGGGCTGGACCCTGGGATCCAGAGCTCTGGTCATACCCACGACCAAGATGTTATCTGTGCAGGGTGCTATACAGGTCCAGGGGAGTGGAATCCTTGGGAACCCGGTCCCTGAAGGTCTACGTACATTGCCTGCCGTGAAAGGCGAAGTTTGGGCTTCTGTGCCAAACAGAGTCCTGCGGCGGGGAAAAGGTAAGTGGGGGCCCCTCCGGAACTTGGTTCTATTGGGGGACCCTCAAGCCTAATATGTCTTTCTGCCTGTTACCTAAACGGTATTCCCGCTAAATAATCTGTAATGCCTAAAACTGCTAATCTTAGAAAATGGTTTTCTCATATAGTAGTTCTAAAAAAAAACAAAACAAAAAAAGACAAGGTGCGGTACCTGTGTTTATCCACTAGAGGCCGCTGTAGAATGTCTTTTTCTGTGGACTATTCCTTACAGGGTGAAAGTTCAGGCAGATGGTGAGTTCTCTTGTAAGGGAAGCTACTTTCCTCTGTCTTGCTGCCATGTGCTCTTTTTCATCCCCGGGCCCTGCTGCAAACAGGGACCCTGGCTCCTCTCCCTGTGTTTCCATGGGTGAACGCCGAGGGCGCACACGTGCCCGCGCGCGCGCACACGCTTCTAATATAGGAGACGGGCTGGAAAAGGGGGCGGAGCTTGGCGGATGACGCTCTGTGCGCGCCGCAGCGCTTCTGCGCATGTGCGGGCGTCCCAGCATGTTAAAAACACAGTTTTTTCTGTGAACTGGCTGTGGAGAGACAGAGCAAGGGGCTGGTAGCATATAAAGCAGGCATACAGCAGGCGGTTGATGCAGGCATCCCCTAGAGAGGCACATTAGTGGACGCCAAGTGATTTATATAGCAGCAAGTTTGCTAGACTATTATCAGTAAGTGGTGTATTGCGGCTGGAATACCTCAGCTTTGGGCTTAGGAATATGCCGCCTAAAGTCTCCGGGTCTAAAACGCCCAGGAAGCAAAAAGGGTCTCCGTCGGGCTCTGAGGATCTTGGGCATGCTTTGGCTGCACCAGTCTTCCCTGAAAAATCAGAGGTTGGGGCCCGTAGGGAACCCTCAGGAGTGCCTGGTACTGTGGCTGTCCTCAGTTCACCTGCTCCGGCGTATGTAACAGAGGAGGCTTTTGCCTCAGCTCTGGGAGGACTGGAGCAAAGATTGGCAGCATTGATCGCTTCTTCCCTACAGAGAGAAAGCGCGCCCAGTCTCCGTCCCCTCCATCAGAGTACCTGTTAGCAGAGCAACAATCCCATGAAGGGATTGACATACCTGAAGGGGATCAGGATGAGGATGACTCTGTTTTAGAGGAGTCGACAGTGGAAGAACCATTCTCGGCATCACAAGCTGAAAGATTGTGGGTTCGGTCCCTAACTGACATGGTTCGATCAGCATTTAAAATGCCCCTTGGGGAACCATCAACCACGTCTGTCTCCTCGTTGGGGTCGTTAAAAGCTCCCCAGACTATTTGTTCCTTTCCAATCCATCCATTACTGGAAGGACTTATATACCAGGATTGGGAACATCCTGATAAAATATTTACTCCCCCTAAGAGATTTCCGGTGATCTATCCCATGGAGGATAAGTTCATCCGAAAATGGAGTTTGCCTACAGTGGACGCAGCCATCTCTTGTGTAAACAAATCACTGACATGTCCAGTAGACAATGTTCAAATGTTCAAGGACCCAATAGACAAAAAATTGGAGTCCTTATTAAAGTCGGTTTTTTCTACAGCAGGCGTGGTTACACAACCAGCAGTGGCAGCTATTGGGGTTTGCCAAGCGGTGAAGGATCAGTTAAAACAGGTCTTAAGGGACTTGCCGGATCAGCAGGCCCATGCCCTGGCTGATCTGCCTAGAGCATTATGCTTTGCGGTTGACGCCATCAAGGATTCAATCCATCAGGCCTCCCGCCTTACGCTGTCTTTAGTACATATGCGTAGACTTCTGTGGCTCAAGAACTGGTCTGCTGAGGCTCCCTGTAAAAAGTTGCTAGTTAGTTTCCCATTTCATGGTGAACGCTTATTCGGCGAGGACCTGGATAAATATATCCAGAAGATTTCCAGTGGTAAAAGTACTCTCTTACCGGTTAAAAAGAGGTTTAGAGGCCCCTTGTTTAAGAGGCCTACCTCTCCAATCCCTGGGACATCTGCTTCTAAGCAGTTCCGACGGCCTCCTCGGTCAAATCCCGGAGGTAAAAATCAGGGACAATCACAGGGTAACAAAAAACCCTGGGTCCGAAGAGGTACAAAACCACCCTCCAAGTGAAATTTATGAAGGGCTGCCCCCACTCAAACGGGTGGGGGGAAGACTTCAGTTGTTCGCAGAGACCTGGCGGGAGACGATCAGAGACAGATGGGTGCTCTCCGCAGTAACTCAGGGATACAAGCTGGAGTTAAAAGACTCTCCTCCTTCCCATTTTATGTGGTCAAGCGTGCCAAAAGATCCCCTGAAGAGAGGATCCCTCTTGTTGGCATTAAAACAACTATTGCTCCAAGGAGTAATTATGGAAGTGCCTCTGGAAGAGTGGGGGTTGGGTTTTTACTCAAACCTCTTCACAGTCCCGAAACCAAACGGGGACGTAAGGCCCATATTAAATCTAAAGGGGCTAAACAAATTCCTAAATATCCGGACTTTTCGGATGGAGTCGATCCGGTCAGTAGCCGCTGTCCTACAAGGAGAGGAATGGTTAGCATCGATCGACATCAAAGATGCTTATTTGCACGTTCCCATTTTTCCAGTCCATCAAAACTTTCTACGCTTTGCAGTAGAAGGGCGCCATTTTCAGTTCAGAGCCTTACCTTTCGGTCTGGCCACAGCACCACGGGTGTTCACAAAAATTCTGGCCCCACTATTGGCCAATCTAAGAACACGAGGTGTGACGATAATGGCATACCTAGACGACTTGTTGTTGATGGACCACTCAGTGGCAAAACTAGAAGTGGTTGTTCACGATACGATCAAGTATCTGGAATCGCACGGTTGGATTATCAACCGAGACAAGTCAGCCCTACAACCAGTCAGAAGTCTGGAATACTTGGGGCTACGGCTGGATTCAGACCAGAGAAAGATTTTCATGCCTCAAGAAAAAGTATCTTCTTTGAGGGATTTGGTCCACCTGGTGGATGCAAAAAGAAAGCCGTCCATACGCCTGTGCATGAGGCTGCTGGGGAAGATGGTGGCATCATTCGAAGCTGTGCCCTACGGCCAGTTCCACTCAAGGAATTTGCAAAGGGCCATACTGTCAGCCTGGAACAAAAAAGTTCAGGCTCTAGACTTCCCAATGTCTTTATCCCCTTCCGTTCGCAAAAGCCTCTGTTGGTGGTTGGTTCCCCAGAATCTGCAAAAGGGGAAATCCTTCAGTCCGATTTCTTGGAAGGTGGTCACTACAGATGCCAACCTCATAGGCTGGGGGGCAGTACTGGAGCAATGGTCTCTCCAGGGCAGGTGGTCGGATGCAGAGAAGGCCCTGCCCATCAATCTCTTAGAGATACGAGCAGCCCGGTATGCCCTAAAGGCATGGACATCCAAACTTCAAAGTTCCCCTGTCAGAATTCAATCCGACAATGCCACGACTGTGGCATATATCAATCATCAGGGGGGCACCAGGAGTCGCGCAGCCCAGAGGGAAGTAAATCACATCCTCGAATGGGCAGAAAAATATGTCCCATGCATATCCGCGGTCTTCATTCCAGGGGTGGAGAATTGGAAGGCGGACTTTCTGAGTCGCCAACAGTTATGCCCAGGGGAATGGTCCCTTCATCCAAAGTTTTCCGAGCAATATGTCAGCGGTGGGGAGCACCGGATGTAGCTCTGCTAGCATCCAGATTCAACGCAAAGGTGGACAGATTTGTCTCTCGGACAAGGGATCCTCTAGCTTGCGGCTCGGATGCTCTGGTGTTCCCTTGGGATCAGTTCAAACTGAAATATGCATTCCCACCGCCACAATTGTTGCTTCGACTACTCCGCAGAATCAGGATAGAAAAGAAGCCGGTGATCCTGGTGGCTCCAGCGTGGCCCCGAAGAGCGTGGTACGCAGAGATTGTAAAAATGTCTGTGGGGAGTCCTTGGACCCTCCCACGTCGCCCGGACCTGCTTTCGCAAGGACCGATATACCACCCTTCCTCACTAGCTCTAGGTTTAACGGCCTGGCTATTGAAGCCCACATCCTAAAAAAGAGAGGCCTCTCTAACCCTGTGGTATCTACCATGATCAATGCCAGGAAACCCGTATCCAGGCAGATTTACTATAGAATCTGGAAAGCGTACATCGCGTGGTGTGAGGCCAGAAAATGGCATCCACGTAAGTACATGATAGGTAGGATTCTGGACTTCCTACAGTGGGCTGTAGATAGGAAGTTTGCCTTGAGTACTATCAAGGGTCAGATTTCGGCCTTGTCAATATTATTTCAAAGGCCCCTGGCTTCGCATTCACTAGTCAAATCTTTTATACAAGGGGTGATGCGTATTAGCCCTCCGGTTAAAATTCCCATATGTCCATGGGACCTAAACCTGGTTCTATCGGTTCTACAAAAACAACCATTTGAACCTTTGCGGCACATTTCCTTGGTCCTACTCACCAGGAAATTGATCTTTTTAGTAGCCATATGTTCGGCTAGAAGAGTGTCGGAATTGGCCGCTATGATTAAACACTAAGAAAGTGTGAAACTAGTCAGCTCTAACCAGAATTTTGTGACTTGCTGTGCTGTATTTGGATTTTTGAAGATTTTACATAATAAAGGCTTTTTATTGGAGTGCTGCTGTCCAGAAGACTTGATCTTTTGTTATGTCCTGTAAGGAGCCATATCTGGTTATTCATAAGGACAGAGTAGTGTTACGTCCTCATCCAGCTTTTCTTCCTAAGGTGGTATCGAGGTTTTATTTGAACCAAGATGTGGTTCTCCCTTCCTTTTTTTCCAAACCTAGCTCGGTAGAGGAAAAATTATTACATTCCTTGGATGTAGTAAGAGCAGTTAAAGCTTATCTTAAAGCCACTGCTCAAATTCGAAGAACGGATACTTTGTTTATTCTGCCGGAAGGCCCCAGAAAGGGTCAGGCAGCGTCAAAATTCACTTTAGCCAAGTGGATTCGACAGGTCATTATGCAAGCCTATGGCTTGAAGAGAAGACCGCCTCCGTTCAAAGTTAGGGCGCACTCCACGAGAGCAGTGGGAACTTCATGGGCAGTGCATCACCAGGCCTCCCTGGCCCAGATCTGTAAGGCCGCAACATGGTCTTCAGTACACACGTTTACTAGGTTCTATCAAGTGGACGTTAGGAGTCAGGAGGATGTCGCCTTTGGGCGCAGTGTGTTGCAGGCTGCAAAAGATCCTCATGTCTGATAGCGCCCAGCTTATGTATGGTGTATCCCTCCCCTCATTTGGGCATTGCTTTGGGACGTCCCACATAGTAATGGCTATGTTGCTCTGTGTCCCGTGATGTACGAAAAAGAAAATAGGATTTTTATAACAGCTTACCTGTAAAATCCTTTTCTTGGAGTACATCACGGGACACAGAGCTCCCACCCCTCTTTTGGGGACACTTATTGCTTTGCTACAAAACTGAGGTACTCCCGGATGGGAGGGGCTTATATAGGGGAGGGTACTTCCTGTTTTGGAAGTTGCCAGTGCCAGCACCTGAAGGTAATCTATATAACCCACATAGTAATGGCTATGTCGCTCTGTGTCCCGTGATGTACTCCAAGAAAAGGATTTTACAGGTAAGCTGTTATAAAAATCCTATTATTTTAACTGTGTTGATTGAAATAATGTACTGTATAAAAATGTTGTCCATAATATAATATCAAATAAAGTTTAAATAAAAAAAAAAGATGCAAGGGTAGAGTGAATACAGTAAGGTAAGGTGGGGCACTGATAAAGGTGGTGAGGGGAAATCCTCACATGGGGACACCTGATTGGCTGAAAACTGCTGAAAGCTCCTTTAACAAATTGTTATTTAAACAATGCATTGGCATTACGTCTCTTTAGTAACTGCAATGGCAGTTTTTAATGATGTCACACAACACAGCGTCTCCCCGCAGGGATGTAGTCCCAAGGGAGGGGGCCAGCATGCTGACTAACCCCCAGCCAGAACGTCTCAGATGATGGGGGCAAGCTTACTGAGGAGGAACAGGAAGTGAGAAATTCAGACAAAGAAAAAAAACATTTAGAAGGGAAATCGAAGGAAAAGGTAAGTGAACCAACAATGCACTAGCTTAAAGGAACCTATTTAGAAAATAAAAAACGAACCTTTACAACCCCTTTAAAACAGTCATAGACAGTTATGCAGTCATACATTAGAAAACCAGGTATTAATGCAGCAAGGACAATTGATGTAAAACCACGTTCGTACTTGCAGAAACAATGGAACCTAAAATCTTGTCAGCTCAGGATGCAGTGGACAAGTACGTGAAAGGTCTTATGAAAAAGAATATGGGTGGTGGTCATGGGTGTCCGCTGAACTTTTTTCAGGGGGGGGCATCATTTTAAGGTCATCCATACATCTTTGGGGCAGTGGAACAGCGCTGTATAAACCACTCCTCCACCACCCCTGCCCATTAAAATACCGGTAAATGGGCACTGCTGCCGAAGCGCTGCTTCGGCAGCTGCGATACACAGTTGCATTTAACCCTAAAACTATTGGCGCTTTACCGATAACGGTAAATACAAAAAGATGTACACAGTAGTGTCGTGGCATGGCACAGGCACTGCTGTTACCTGTAGTTCTTCAGCGATAGGCCCAGGTCGGGCACTAGCAGCATATTCTCTCGTTTCGGCCACTGCACGCCACGCACCTGTGGGAGGAGCCGGCGCATACATTTACACAGGCTGAGGCAGCAGCCAATCATGGAACAGTCGGGTCACGGACGGCCGGGGCAGAGCCAATCCGATGCTCGGGCCGGGGGTGAGGAGGGAGGGACGGATGTGTAGTCGGAAAAGACAGAGCAGCCCCAGCCCCCAGGCCAGCAGCGGACTTAGAAAAAAAAGTCCACAGCTGCCGCGGAGGCGGCCATTACAACACAGGGGGCAAGTGTCTTCACTCTGGCTTCTGATTCCAGGGGGGGGGGCAATTGACCCCCCTTGCCCTATGGAGCGGACACCCATGGTGGTGGTGGTGTGGGGAGTGCGTTGTCCATCTCCAAAACTCTGTGGAAGGGAAAGGAAAAGTAGAATACAAAACAGAGGGGTTTGAGAAGATAGGAGAAGAAAAAGGGCATTGGCATAAGGAGATGGTGAAGGAAAGGGGGGGAAAAGAGGACACTGGGGCTCTTCACATACTTTGCTTAAAAATATACTTCCTACAGGGAGATATAACTTTCAGGTGGGTGTAAAGAGTGGGCATATTGAATCTATGGAGTCCATAGGGCAAATAATCTTTTGTAGGTATCTAAGAGGATACTGGCAAATTTCTCATTAATAAACAATCTACATTGTTTGATGGAGGCTAAAAAAGCATAACTGGCTAATTTGGATTGGGGTTCAGTGAAAAGTTGAGGTTTAAGACAGAAAAGTGCAAGCCAAGGATAACTTGGGAAGAAAAAAAGTAAAAAAAAGTTTGTAGGAGCTTAACCATTTTTTTGTCCAGAATCTGCTAAGCATAAGGTTCAGACTATACTGTATATGAAAAAGTAATATATTCAGATATATAACTTTTTCATATACAGTATAGTTTTGTAGCAAACAAATAGTAATCAATTGTATGAAAAGGTGCTAAAGAAAACTGGGCCCTACCTAAGTAAGCACCGCTCAGCGCTTGTGGAGATGTAGCAATTATTGGTGTGAGTTGTGAGCAGGGAAATAATACTAATACATGAATGAGTAAATACAATATAGAAATGAGTCTATTATGTACTGAGCAGCTGCTGAAAAATGAGAAACAGATGTGGAAAAATACAATATTTGTATGGACCAATCAGAGGTCTGGATCATACATATAAATAATAAAACCGTCTAATAACAATAATACTAAAAATAAAATAAAATCCGTCCCAGATTGTCCAAGAAATAGTGTAGCAGCGCTCTTGTCATAAATGACAAGCTTCTTTAAGTGTCTCTATACACATAAAGGTATGAATAATAGCAGATGAAGAACTGCAGACAGCCTGATCCTTATTAGTGCAGCGATACAGGGAAAGTTCATCCGTGAGATGTTGTAGAAAAAATCCCCTTTTGGGGATGCACTCACCACAAAATAGATAAAGATGTGCCTTGTCAGCAAACACAGGATCACTCTCTCCTTCTCTCGGCTATTCCACCGGGTCACAGTGTTGGTACACTCAAGGGTACAGATGTAGAAAGGAAACAAAGGTGGCCAATAGTGTAATATTGTATGCACAATTTATTCCCAAAAAAAATCCCCTTACAAGTTAATACGTACACAATGGTTATACAAATGAGGCACATATGGTGCTAACAGTTGGCAGCACAGTACACCTAAGACCCCAGTAGATGGAGATGCACACTATCGCTGACAGCGTGTATTGGTTACCACTTCCTGGATCCTGGATTCGGTGGAGCGCAAGCGTCACTTCCGGTACGGCCAAACGAGACCACGATCCTGATGCGTTTCGTCACTTCCGGACTTCGTCTGAGGGCGTGGTCTCGTGGCGCAAGTACCGGATGTTTATAGTGGAAGTACGAGCACATCCCCCGCCGCTATGACCAATCACAGCGGTCGGGATGTCAGGCGCCCTGTTACCGTGTTGTGTCGAATCTGCTTATAGGCTGACAATGAATCGACACAGAAAGTGGGCGGATTGACCCGTCAGTTGTATGGGAATTGCAAGGTGTCTGCAAACAACAACATCCTGCTTTATTCACACACCGGCCATATTTCACAACTGATAGGTAGCAGCAAAGTACAGAGGAAACATAAACATTAGGCACACTGATAAAATATGAATAAAATGCCAAAAAATATTAAAATATTAAAACACCAATATACTAAAATATTAAAATGTTAATATATCAATACATCAAAACATCAATATAATAAAATCCCAATAAAAACATATTCTGCACAAGTGGTTTAAAATATCGTTTGCATATAACAGCCACAAACTGGATCCATGGATCCGAGTAAATGCAGCGGTATGCTGTATAATTACTAATTGCACAATGTGATATATCGTCCACTGGCAAGTGACTCACCATTCACGGAACGATATTCAGTGTGTAATGTTTTTATTTTATATGATTTTAAAAACCATTATCATGCAGTTATATACATCAATACACATATATCCTGGTTATAACGTATGTGTGCTTCTGATGGTTTAGTGATCAAAACCCAGCTGGTATCATAAAAACTAAATATATATACATATGGGATATATATATAAAATATAATCTAGAACTGTAATGGATACACATGATTATTTAGAACTATAAACTGTGTGTATAAAGAATAGACACAGAAAGGGCGGGGCATAGAAGAGAATGACCCATTATTAATGGCTCAACTATAAAGCCCGTGTGATAGGTAACATCTACTCACGAGCTAATAAATGGGGGATAACAATATGGGAATTGGGGGTCCCCCCTTGAATTAAGACTGTGCAAGATGTGTATGTAGACATATAAAATAAATATATTAATAACAGGTATAAATCTGCACTGATATATTAAAAATAATCAAAATCCACTAAAAGCTGATAAGACACAAACTTAGGGGAGGGGGAAAGGGATGGGACATGGTCGATTATGACTGAATAAAAAATATGAATAAATTACATAAAAACTATAAAAGTATGTAAATTCATATATGTGTTTAACCACTTAAGCCCCGGACCATTTGGTAGCTAGAGGACCAGAGGTGAATTCAGAATTTTGCACTGCGCTGCTTTAACTGTAAATTGTGCGGACATGCAATGTTGTACCCAAACGAAATTTGCGTCCTTTTCTTCCCACAAATAGAGCTTTCTTTTAATGGTATTTGATTGCCTCTGCGATTTTTATTTTTTGCGATATAAACGGAAAAAGACCGAAAATTTTGAAAAAAAATGATATTTTCTAATTTTTTTTATAAGAAAAATCGAATAAACTCAATTGTAGTCATACATTTAGGCCAAAATGTATTCAGCCACATGTTTTTAGTAAAAAAAATGTCAATAAGCGTATATTTATTGGTTTGCGCAAAAGTTATAGAGTTTACAAACTAGGGTACATTTTCTGAAATTTACACAGCTTTAAATTTATGACTGCCTATCTCATTTCTTGAGGTGCTAAAATGACAGGGCAGTACAAAACCCCCCCAAATGACCCCATTTTGGAAAGTAGACACCCCAAGGAAATTGCTGAGAGGCATGTTGAGCCCATTGAATTTTTTATTTTTTGTCCCAAGTGATTGAATAATGACTAAAAAAAAAAAAAAATTACAAAAAGTTGTCACTAAATGATATATTGCTCACACATGCCATGGTTATATGTGGAATTTCACCCCAAAATACATTTTGCTGCTTCTCCTGAGTACGGGGATACCACATGTGTGGGACTTTTTGGGAGCCTAGCCGCGTACGGGACCCCGGAAACCAAGCACCGCCTTCAGGATTTCTAAGGGCGCAAATTTTTGATTTCACTCCTCACTACCTATCACAGTTTCGAAGGCCATAAAATGCCAAAATAGCACAAAACCCCCCCAAATGACCCCATTTTAGAAAGTAGACACCCCAAGGAAATTGCTGAGAGGCCTGTTGAGCCCATTGAATATAATTTTTTTTGTCCCAAGTGATTGAATAATGACAAAAAAAAAAATTACAAAAAGTTGTCACTAAATGATATATTGCTCACACATGCCATGGTTATATGTGGAATTACACCCCAAAATACATTTTTCTGCTTCTCCTGAGTACGGGGATACCACATGTGTGGGACTTTTTAGGAGCCTAGCCGCGTACGGGACCCCGAAAACCAAGCACCGCCTTCAGGATTTCTAGGCACAAATTTTTGATTTCACTCCTCACTACCTATCACAGTTTCGAAGGCCATAAAATGCCAAAATCGCACAAAACCCCCCCAAATGACCCCATTTTGGAATATAGACACCCCAAGCTATTTGCTGAGAGGAATGGCGAGTATTTTACAGCTCTCATTTGTTTTTGAAAATGAAGAAAGAAAATATATATATATATATATTTTTTTTTTTTTCAAATTTCAAAACTTTGTGACAAAAAGCGAGATCTGCAAAATACTCACAATACCTCTCAGCAAATAGCTTGGGGTGTCTACTTTCCAAAATGGGGTCATTTGGGGGGGTTTGTGCCATCTGGGCATTCCATGGCCTCCGAAACTGTGATAGGCAGTGAGAAGTGAAATCAAAAATTTACACCCTTAGAAAGCCTGAAGGCGGTGCTTGGTTTTTGGGGTCCCGTACATGGCTAGGCTCCCAAAAAGTCTCACACATGTGGTATCCCCGTACTCAGGAGAAGCAACAGAATGTATTTTGGGGTGTAATTCCACATATGCCCATGTCATGTTTGAGCAATATATCATTTAGTGACAACTTTGTGCAAAAAAAAAAAAAAAATTGTCGTTTTTCCGCAACTTGTGTCAACATATAAAATATTCCATGGACTCGACATGCCTCTCAGTATATAGCTTGGGGTGTCTACTTTCCAAAATGGGGTCATTTGGGGGGGTTTTGAACTGTTCTGGCATTTTATACACAACATTAGGAAGCTTACATCCACTCTTCTAACCACTTGAAGACAAAGCCCTTTTTGACACTTTTTGTTTACATGAAAACATTTTTTTTTTGCAAGAAAATTATGTTGAACCCCCAAACATTATATATATATTTTTAAAGCAAAGGCCCTACAGATTAAAATGGTGGGTGTTGCATTTTTTTTTTCTACACAGTATTTGCGCAGCGATTTTTCAAACGCATTTTTTGGGTTAAAAAATACACTTTTTTAAATTTTAATGCACTAAAACACACTATATTGCCCAAATGTTTGATGAAATAAAAAAGATGATCTTAGGCCGAGTACATAGATACCAAACACGACATGCTTTAAAATTTTGCACAAACGCGCATTGGCGACAAACTACATACATTTTTAAAAGCCTTTAAAAGCCTTTACAGGTTACCCCAGTAGATTTACAGAGGAGGTCTACTGCTAAAATGATTGCCCTCGATCTGACCTTCGCGGTGATACCTCACATGCATGGTGCAATTGCTGTTTACATATGACGCCAGACCGACGCATGCGTTCGCCATTGGGCAAGAGCAGGGCAGGACAGGGGTGTTTTTTTTTTTTTTTTTTTTTTTTTTATTATTAATTTTGCTTTTTTATTTTATTTTTAAATTGTTCCTTTCAAGTATTTTTTTTTAATCATTTTTATTGTTATCTCAGGGAATGTAAATATCCCCTATGATAGCAATAGGTAGTGACAGGTACTCTTTTTTTGAAAAAACTGGGGTCTTCTAGACCCTAGATTTTTCCTCTGCCCTCAAAGCATCTGACCACTCCAAGATCGGTGTGATAAAATGCTTTCCCAATTTCCCAATGGCGCTTTTTATATCCGGGGGGGGCATTCCCTCCCACTGCTTGTAAAAGCAGTCCAGAGGCTAATTAGCCGCTAGGATTGCTTTTACATGAAAGCCGGCCGCAGGCTGAAAAGAATGATACCAAGATGATACCTAAACCCGCAGGCATCATTCTGGTATAAACATTCAAAGTCCAGCAACATACCAGTACGTTGCTGGTCCTTGTTGGACATGTTTTGTAATCTTTTTATTTCATGCAGCCAGTTGGCTGAACGAAAAAAGAGATTGATCGGTGGGTATGCCCACCATTAGAATACCGCCCTTCATCCACCCACTTCCAATGATGGGCATACACGCACCATTTATATATGCCGAAGCATGGGGGCATCCCCCCGCAAAAAAGTTATGCCGCACACACATGGTCGGACTTTTCCACGGGCAAGCCTCCGTCGGAATTTCGACCGTATGTACGCGGCATTAGGAGCAAAATCGCTCCTCCGCCCCTGCTGCCCCAATGATTCGGCATATTTGCTTTTTTTTTTTAACTGTGGTGGTGAAATCACCTCCTACAGCACTGGAGTCGCAGGGATCAGGCCTGTCTCTGCGAACGCTGCAGTTATGTGTGTTTTTGTTTTGTAAGTGACAGTGATCGATCGATACTGCACTTGGGTGGCCTGGGCTGGACGGAGGGGCAAAACGCAGGTGCCAGCAGGTATCTGGGCTGATCCCGCTAACACTGCGTTTTTGGGAACCCTAAACTGCTGGGGACGCTAGTATAGATCTGATCAGATCAGATATTGATCTGTTCAGATACTATACCACTAAGGGGGGTGTATGCTTCACGCGTGGGTGTTAGCGTTACTGGCACTAACCTGACGCTGCCTGGGGTGTGACTCAGACCCTCTCTGACGCTAAAACCTAACTGATATCACCCGCCGGGCGATCAGGGGGTTAAACCTTTATTGGGTTATATACACGGCGGGTGCCCTGACACTATAAAAAGCAAACTAACTAACCAGCGTCACCCGTAACACTTATATGGTGATCACTGGTGAAAGGGTTAACTAGGGGCAATCAGGGGGTTAAAACCTTTATTAGATAATATATGGGGGTACCTGACGCTATAAAAACCTGCGGCGAACCTAAAAAAACATTACCAGCTACCGATCTGCATCACCGACACTAAGACAGCGTTTAGAAAAACGATTGCTTAGTGACAGTGGTGATGGGGGTGAGAGGGTTACCTGGGGGGGCGATCAAGGGGGTTAAACCTTTATTAGATAATATATTGGGGTACCTGACGCTATAAAAACTTGCGGCGAACCTAAAAAAAAATACTGGCTACGATCTGCATCACCGACACTAAGACAGCGTTTAGAAAAACAATTGCTTAGCGACAGTGGTGATAGGGGATGAAAGGGTTACCTGGGGGGCGATCAAGGGGGTTAAACCTTTATTAGATAATATATTGGGGTACCTGACGCTATAAAAACATGCGGCGAACCTAAAAAAAATTACTGGCTACGATCTGCATCACCGACACTAAGACAGCGTTTAGAAAAACAATTGCTTAGCGACAGTGGTGATAGGGGGTGAAAGGGTTACCTGGGGGGCGATCAAGGGGGTTAAACCTTTATTAGATAATATATTGGGGTACCTGACGCTATAAAAACATGCGGCGAACCTAAAAAAAATTACCGGCTACCGATCTGCATCACAGACACTAAGACAGCGTTTAGAAAAACGATCGCTTAGTGACAGTGGTGATAGGGGGTGAAAGGGTTACCTGGGGGGCGATCAAGGGGGTTAAACCTTTATTAGATAATATATTGGGGTACCTGACGCTATAAAAACATGCGGCGAACCTAAAAAAAATTACTGGCTACGATCTGCATCACCGACACTAAGACAGCGTTTAGAAAAACAATTGCTTAGCGACAGTGGTGATAGGGGGTGAAAGGGTTACCTGGGGGGCGATCAAGGGGGTTAAACCTTTATTAGATAATATATTGGGGTACCTGACGCTATAAAAACCTGCGGCGAACCTAAAAAAAATTACCGGCTACCGATCTGCATCACAGACACTAAGACAGCGTTTAGAAAAACGATCGCTTAGTGATAGTGGTGATAGGGGGTGAAAGGGTTACCTGGGGGGCGATCAAGGGGGTTAAACCTTTATTAGATAATATATTGGGGTACCTGACGCTATAAAAACCTGCGGCGAACCTAAAAAAAATTACTGGCTGCCGATCGGCATCACTGACGCTAAGACAGCGATCAGAAAAATGATCGCTAAGCGACAGTGGTGATAGGGGGTGAAAGGGTTATCTGGGGGGTGATCAGGGGGTTAAACCTTTATTAGGGGGTGTTAGGGGGCTACACTGGACCTAAGACTAAACTTTGGTGACACTTTTACAGTCACAAATGTCACTGATTGCAGTGATCACTAAATAAATGGTCACTGCAATCAGTGACACTGTGACTGGGGGCTGGGGGGGTGATCTGGGGGGTGATCTGGGGGGGCCTGGGGGGGCGATTTATGTCCCTATGTGTCCTGGTGTCAGTGTAGTGTTGTGTGCACTGACCTGATATCTTCTCTTGTACGGCGCTCGGTATATGTGAGCGCCGCACCAGAGATGACATCACTTCCTCCTGCTCCCTCTGTCTGACACAGACAGAGGGGGCATTTCCATTCGCCGGGAGCGATCGCGAGGGGGTGGCCAGAAACGAATGGCTGCCCCCTCATCCCGGAACGCTCCCGGACACTTAGCCACCGCTCACTGTATAGAAGGGGGGTCCGATTGGACCCCCCAACTGTACAAAGGCAATCACGTACACTCTACGTGATTGTGCCTGTCGGTGCCATTCTGCCGACGTATATATACAGTGAGCGGTCGTTAAGTGGTTAAGGAAGAACTACCGAGGAGGACTTCCGCATGGATGAATGGTAAGATAATATACTATTTGGACTTCAAGTGTCGCTAATAAAACAGTTAATGTCGAGTTCAATATTGAGTCCTTTGGGGGTTAAAACATCGGTTAAATAAATCCACTGTGTTTCTCGTTTTGACAGTTCTCGTACGAGATGTGAACCCCTCCAATGTTGTTCAAGATGTTCTACACCCCAGAACTCTAGCCCAGATGCATCTTGATTATGTTTTAATTTAAAATGTAGCGATACATTGTGGTCCTTGAACCCTATTTTGATATTATGTATATGTTCTGCTATTCTTACTCTTAGCATTCTTTTGGTTCGACCGATGTAAAGAAGGTTACAGGGACATTTAAGGGCATAGACTACATGTGTGCTATTGCACGTTATAAATTGCTTTATGTCAAACTGACAGTTATTAGAGGGTGATGTAAAATTTTCCAAGCCTCTAAGTGGTCTGGAGACTTCCCTGCAGGCCTTACATCTTCTACAAGCAAAAAAGCCGTTCTGGTTCCAGAAAGTCGGTGGACGAGCAGGGGGATCAAGAACCTTTTTTACCACTTTGTCACCAAAGTTCGTTGCTTTTCTATATATAAACTGTGGGGTGGTTGGTAGGACTGCGCCTAATTTCTTGTCCAGGAGGAGAACGTGCCAATGTTGGCTGAGAATAGATTCCACTTCTTTATATTGTGTGTGGAAATCTGAAATGAATCCCCACTCTTTTGTTCTACTCTGAGGTTGCGAATCCTGGAGATTTTTCTCTTTGAGGCAGGTGTCTCTGGGGATTGCCCCCACATCAGTTACTAATTTATCCAATTTTTTTGTATATTGGTGTTTTAATATTTTAATATTTTTTGGCATTTTATTCATATTTTATCAGTGTGCCTAATGTTTATGTTTCCTCTGTACTTTGCTGCTACCTATCAGTTGTGAAATATGGCCGGTGTGTGACTAAAGCAGGATGTTGTTGTTTGCAGACACCTTGCAATTCCCATACAACTGACGGGTCAATCCGTCCACTTTCTGTGTCGATTCATTGTCAGCCTATAAGCAGATTCGACACAACATGGTAACAGGGCGCCTGACATCCCGACCGCTGTGATTGGTCATAGCGGCGGGGGATGTGCTCGTACTTCCACTATAAACATCCGGTACTTGCGCCACGAGACCACGCCCTCAGACGAAGTCCGGAAGTGACGAAACGCGTCAGGGTCGTGGTCTCGTTTGGCCGTACCGGAAGTGACGCTTGCGCTCCACCGAATCCAGGATCCAGGAAGTGGTAACCAATACACGCTGTCAGCGATAGTGTGCATCTCCATCTACTGGGGTCTTAGGTGTACTGTGCTGCCAAGCTGTTAGCACCATATGTGCCTCATTTGTATAACCATTGTGTACGTATTAACTTGTAAGGGGATTTTTTTTGGGAATAAATTGTGCATACAATATTACACTATTGGCCACCTTTGTTTCCTTTCTACATCTGTACCCTAGAGTGTACCAACACTGTGACCCGGTGGAATAGCCGAGAGAAGGAGAGAGTGATCCTGTGTTTGCTGACAAGGCACATCTTTATCTATTTTGTGGTGAGTGCATCCCCAAAAGGGGATTTTTTCTACAACATCTCACGGATGAAGTTTCCCTGTATCGCTGCACTAATAAGGATCAGGCTGTCTGCAGTTCTTCATCTGCTATTATTCATACCTTTATGTGTATAGAGACACTTAAAGAAGCTTGTCATTTATGACAAGAGCGCTGCTACACTATTTCTTGGACAATCTGGGACGGATTTTATTTTATTTTTAGTATTATTGTTATTAGACGGTTTTATTATTTATATGTATGATCCAGACCTCTGATTGGTCCATACAAATATTGTATTTTTCCACATCTGTTTCTCATTTTTCAGCAGCTGCTCAGTACATAATAGACTCATTTCTATATTGTATTTGCTCATTCATGTATTAGTATTATTTCCCTGCTCACAACTCACACCAATAATTGCTACATCTCCACAAGCGCTGAGCGGTGCTTACTTAGGTAGGGCCCAGTTTTCTTTAGCACCTTTTCATACATATTTACTTCCTTTTTCTCGGCCGCTATGGATGCATTACGGTTCCTGAGTAGCAGAAATATAGATTTGCATGTTTTTACCACCAACGAACCCACCACCACCCAGGTTAACTATAATGGGGCCATGTCAGCACTAGGCAATGTACTGGAAAAACAAGTCAGAACCTGGTGGGATATATTCACTTTAGAACAATACATCAAGGATAAAATCATCATTAGAAGTCTACGGTGGGAAGTAACCCCACAGGATGGACTAGAGGATCCAGGCTCTATCCAAGAGTGGCTGGACTTTTTTAATGGAGTAGGGTATAAATTACAAGAACTAATCCTGCAAAGGAAGAAAAGGAAAATGGCGATTTTAGAATCTCGCATTAACGATTTGCAACAACAATTAGATCCGGTAAAAGACACCCAACAAATGACGGACTTTAACAACAGGATAATAAAAAGACTGGAAAAAGTCGATAAGGACACACAAAAAAAGAAAGTTAAAAAATTCCACAGGGACATGGAAGATTTTAAATCCAATTTTATATATGCTTGGCAACAATTAATACCAGAAAACAAAAACTTAATAGAGAAACTACCACTCCGAGAACCCCTGATAAAACAGGCCCCTGCCCCACTCCCAAGAAGAGTTCATGAGTTGGCAGAAGGTGACGGAAATGAAAAAACTATATGGGACTCCCCAGCACACTCTTCCACTCCAATCAGAAAAGGAAGGTCGAAATCAAGGGGCCCTAAAGGTAGAAATGACCACACGGTTAACTACCAGCAGAATTATCAGCAAAACTACCAACAACCACAATATCAAGTACCAACACAGAATAAATTCCAACCCCTTTGGAATCATCAGGATGGGTATGATTTTGCACCCCCACCCCCGCGCCCTTTTCCATTAAGGGGGAGAGGAGGCCAAAGAAAAGGTCGGGGATATCCACCACGCAGAGGAAAACCACAAGCATACCCACCGTACAAAGATCAGATGTGGAAGGACCAACCACACTATGCCCAATGGGAAAAAGATCGAGCACAATATCATCAACAAGCCCCCCGCCCCCCCAGACATCCATCACCAGAGGAACGAGGGGCTGCAGGGGAGGTCGTCGAGTCCAAAAAAAGAAGGCTCGAAGAGGACTAGGAGGTATTTTCAACCTTAGCCCGGTTGAATTGACACATAAAGAAATAAACATATTAAATTTGGGGTTAAAGTGCGGCATGAGAAAACCAATTAATCGTTTTAGTGTGTACATTGATGTGCACAAGTATATCAGAAAATTGAATATAAAGAAATATTTCTTAGGAAAGGAGACTAATGGAATCACTGCAGTTATAGACCCACAGAAACCAATTAACAGTGGTTTGAAGAACAAATCCCTGTTCAATCCCCTGAACAATGCAAATCATCAGGTGGAGGTTTTCAAGGGACTCGTTATACGAGATTTGGAACACATCAAACCCAAAAAGGAAGTCAACTATCGACACATAGAAGAAGGTATCGAGATGCTTGAGAAAAGAAAAGATGTGATCATCAGACCAGCTGACAAGGGGGGAGGAGTTGTAATATTGTCCAAGGAATTCTATACCAAGCAGCTATCAGAAATGTTATCTGACAAAGAAACGTATATAACATTGAACAAAGACCCGACTCGGTCATATCGGGATCAACTTGAAATCCTGGTAGGCATTGGTACCAATTCTGGAGTACTATCTCCAAAAGAACAAACTTTTTTGATTCCTACAAGTAGTAGAATCCCCACAATATACACCTTACCAAAGGTGCATAAGGACCCAACTAACCCTCCAGCTAGACCTATTGTTAATAGTATTGGATCCATCTCTTCCAGATTAGGACAATATCTGGACTTCTTTTTGCAGAAAAGCATTACAAGAACACGCTCGTACCTTAGAGACACAAAGAATTTCCTTAACTGCATAAAACAAATAGATTTAAATGGCAGAAATGACGTCCTACTGGTCACAGCAGATGTCTCATCACTTTATTCCATCATCCAACATGATGATGCCCTTTTGGCACTCAATTGGGCACTCAGCCAAAGAGACGACCTCCCACACAACCAGAAATGTTTTATCAGACATGCTTTAGATTACTGCCTGACGCATAATTATTTCTGGTATGCCGATGTATTTTATTCCCAACGAAAAGGCGTTGCAATGGGGGCCAAGTTTGCACCAAGTATTGCAAACTTATTCATGGCAGAGTGGGAAGACAAAGAGATTTTTAAGGATATGAGAGGAGAACTATTATTTTACAAACGCTACATAGATGATCTGTTTTTTATTTGGGCAGGATCAACAGATTCACTACGGGACTTTTTAAACATTTTAAACAACAATAATAACAATATTAAGTTATCCTCGCAATTCCATCATGAAGAAATCAATTTTCTAGACGTGACAGTATACAGAAAAAACGATAAATTGGAAACAAAGGTGTATTTTAAACAAACAGACCGAAACAGTTATTTACCAACTTCAAGCGGCCATCATCCTCTGTGGCTTAAAAAATTCCAAAAGGTCAACTGATGAGAGTGAAGCGGAACTGCTCAGAAGACCATAACTTCTTCTCACAATCCAAAATTTTAACCAATAGGTTTGCAGCAAGAGGATATGACCCAAAAAAATTGGATAAATTAGTAACTGATGTGGGGGCAATCCCCAGAGACACCTGCCTCAAAGAGAAAAATCTCCAGGATTCGCAACCTCAGAGTAGAACAAAAGAGTGGGGATTCATTTCAGATTTCCACACACAATATAAAGAAGTGGAATCTATTCTCAGCCAACATTGGCACGTTCTCCTCCTGGACAAGAAATTAGGCGCAGTCCTACCAACCACCCCACAGTTTATATATAGAAAAGCAACGAACTATGGTGACAAAGTGGTAAAAAAGGTTCTTGATCCCCCTGCTCGTCCACCGACTTTCTGGAACCAGAACGGCTTTTTTGCTTGTAGAAGATGTAAGGCCTGCAGGGAAGTCTCCAGACCACTTAGAGGCTTGGAAAATTTTACATCACCCTCTAATAACTGTCAGTTTGACATAAAGCAATTTATAACGTGCAATAGCACACATGTAGTCTATGCCCTTAAATGTCCCTGTAACCTTCTTTACATCGGTCGAACCAAAAGAATGCTAAGAGTAAGAATAGCAGAACATATACATAATATCAAAATAGGGTTCAAGGACCACAATGTCTCGCTACATTTTAAATTAAAACATAATCAAGATGCATCTGGGCTAGAGTTCTGGGGTGTAGAACATCTTGAACAATATTGGAGGGGTTCACATCTCGTACGAGAACTGTCAAAACGAGAAACACAGTGGATTTATTTAACCGATGTTTTAACCCCCAAAGGACTCAATATTGAACTCGACATTAACTGTTTTATTAGCGACACTTGAAGTCCGAATAGTATATTATCTTACCATTCATCCATGCGGAAGTCCTCCTCGGTAGTTCTTCCTTAAACACATATATGAATTTACATACTTTTATAGTTTTTATGTAATTTATTCATATTTTTTATTCAGTCATAATCGACCATGTCCCATCCATTTCCCCCTCCCCTAAGTTTGTTTCTTATCACCTTTTAGTGGATTTTGATTATTTTTAATATATCAGTGCAGATTTATACCTGTTATTAATATATTTATTTTATATGTCTACATACACATCTTGCACAGTCTTAATTCAAGGGGGGACCCCCAATTCCCATATTGTTATCCCCCATTTATTAGCTCGTGAGTAGATGTTACCTATCACATGGGCTTTATAGTTGAGCCATTAATAATGGGTCATTCTCTTCTATGCCCCGCCCTTTCTGTGTCTATTCTTTATACACACAGTTTATAGTTCTAAATAATCATGTGTATCCATTACAGTTCTAGATTATATTTTATATATATATCCCATATGTATATATATTTAGTTTTTATGATACCAGCTGGGTTTTGATCACTAAACCATCAGAAGCACACATACGTTATAACCAGGATATATGTGTATTGATGTATATAACTGCATGATAATGGTTTTTAAAATCATATAAAATAAAAACATTACACACTAAATATCGTTCCGTGAATGGTGAGTCAATTGCCAGTGGACGATATATCACATTGTGCAATTAGTAATTATACAGCATACCGCTGCATTTACTCGGATCCATGGATCCAGTTTGTGGCTGTTATATGCAAACGATATTTTAAACCACTTGTGCAGAATATGTTTTTATTGGGATTTTATTATATTGATGTTTTGATGTATTGATATATTAACATTTTAATATTTTAGTATATTGGTGTTTTAATATTTTAATATTTTTTGGCATTTTATTCATATTTTATCAGTGTGCCTAATGTTTATGTTTCCTCTGTACTTTGCTGCTACCTATCAGTTGTGAAATATGGCCGGTGTGTGACTAAAGCAGGATGTTGTTGTTTGCAGACACCTTGCAATTCCCATACAACTGACGGGTCAATCCGCCCACTTTCTGTGTCGATTCATTGTCAGCCTATAAGCAGATTCGACACAACACGGTAACAGGGCGCCTGACATCCCGACCGCCGTGATTGGTCATAGCGGCGGGGGATGTGCTCGTACTTCCACTATAAACATCCGGTACTTGCGCCACGAGACCACGCCCTCAGACGAAGTCCGGAAGTGACGAAACGCGTCAGGGTCGTGGTCTCGTTTGGCCGTACCGGAAGTGACGCTTGCGCTCCACCGAATCCAGGATCCAGGAAGTGGTAACCAATACACGCTGTCAGCGATAGTGTGCATCTCCATCTACTGGGGTCTTAGGTGTACTGTGCTGCCAAGCTGTTAGCACCATATGTGCCTCATTTGTATAACCATTGTGTACGTATTAACTTGTAAGGGGATTTTTTTTGGGAATAAATTGTGCATACAATATTACACTATTGGCCACCTTTGTTTCCTTTCTACATCTGTACCCTTGAGCGTACCAACACTGTGACCCGGTGGAATAGCCGAGAGAAGGAGAGAGTGATCCTGTGTTTGCTGACAAGGCACATCTTTATCTATTTTGTGGTGAGTGCATCCCCAAAAGGGGATTTTTTCTACAACATCTCACGGATGAAGTTTCCCTGTATCGCTGCACTAATAAGGATCAGGCTGTCTGCAGTTCTTCATCTGCTATTATTCATACCTTTATGTGTATAGAGACACTTAAAGAAGCTTGTCATTTATGACAAGAACACTGCTACACTATTTCTTGGACAATCTGGGACGGATTTTATTTTATTTTTAGTATTATTGTTATTAGACGGTTTTATTATTTATATGTATGATCCAGACCTCTGATTGGTCCATACAAATATTGTATTTTTCCACATCTAGTAATCAATTGTAACTTTAAACATATCAGCATGTGCCTCTAAAAAAAAAAAAAAAGGTTAGATCTTTTTTTTTAATAATTACATATGCAAGGTAGTTACTGAAATGGAGAAAAGATTAATGATGCTGAGCTCATCGTTTTCTATTAAGGTATCCTCTTGACAAATTGTTTGATCCTTGACTTGCTGAGAAGGTGAGAATTCATCCTTTATCTTCTATGACACCTTTTGCCCCATCATGTTTTTTTGTGTCATAGACCATTAAAAAAGATAAATGACAGTGCCCCAAACATTCAGGGGTCAGAGTGGATCCACCACCTTTACGGAAATATTTACAGCACCTGGGGATTAATTAATTTAATAGCGGGTCTGTTTCTATGCTAATTTCTATGAAAAATTGTATTGTGACTTCCAAGCTCCCTTCTATAATCTTTTATTTATTTATTTTAGTTTTAGAATCCACTGTTTCCTGTTGATTAGATAATTAATCAGATATCTATAAACTATATGATATAACTATGAGATAATTATTCTATAACTATAATTTCTATAACTATATGATAATTAATCAGATTTCTATAAAGCCCATTTCACGATGGTCCCATTTTAAATACAACAGAAAATTCAAATACTATTATTCATCCAATAGAAATGCCCTTTCTTTCATTTTGCTAATTAATTTCCCATTCAGTATGCCCCGTTTTGCTTTCCTCCATTTCAAGTTTCAATAAATCAATAATTTAACATTGTAAATTCACTATCCTTCACCGTATATAGAGACACAGTTGTGCAGACTCTTCCAAAATTTTTTTATTTTATCTTGACTAAGATCAAAGACAACATGATCATAATGCTGGTGCTTCTAATGTTTGACACAGCTCAGACCCCTGTTCACTTTGTGATGTGCTACAAAGTTGCAATATTGCATGCAGCATTATCACTGGGGATAAAGAAAAAAGCCTCCTTCTGCCTGCAGCAAACTGATGACATAATCTCAGCCCAGGCAGAGTTAATTGATTTGAGCTCAAGGACTGCATTTTAATGGTGAAAAATACTGTTTTTCTTTTTTTTTTAAACTGTACTCCTGCAGTGTACAGTGCATCTGGAAAGTATTCACAGCACTTTTCCACATTTTGTTATGTTGCAGCCTTATTCCAAAATGGATTAAATAATTATTTTACTCAAAATTCTACAAACAATACCCCATAATGACAATGTGAAAGAAGTTTGCTTGAGATCTTTGCAATTTTTTTTTTTTTAAATGAAAAAAATTTACATAAGTATTCACAGCCTTTGCTCAAAACATTGTTGAAGTACCTTTGTCACCGATTACAGCCTCAAGTCTTTTTGAGTATGATGCTACAAGCTTGGCACACCTACAGTATTTTTGGGCAGTTTCTCATATTCTTCTTTGCAGACCTCTTAAGCTCCATCAGGTTGGAGGAATAGCATCGGTGCACAGCCATTTTCAGATCTCTCCAAAGATGTTCAATTGGGTTCAAGTCTGGGCTCTGGCTGGGCCACTTAAGGGCATTCCCAGAGTTGTCCAGTAGCCACTCCTTTGTGATCTTAGTGTCGTTGTCATGTTGGAAGATGAACCTTCGACCCCCTATGTTTTAGCAAGGGTAACGATGAAAAGCATCCCAACTTATTGTTTAAAGTGTATCATCTAGCTAAGAAAGCGAACCGTACCAATTGCTGGGTCCACTCTGACTCCCCACCGAGCTTTAGTACCCCAGCGATGACAGCCGTACATGCTATATATGATGTTCATATTGGTATGAGGAGTTTTGACAAACTAGTAAAAACTACAGACACTTGTCAATAGAACTTAATGATACATTTCTTGAGGGTAAAATTAGTTACAGTTTTAACAATAGCTCTCGTTCTTGCCAGTTTGGGTTTTGGAACAACTAGGTAGCCCACAAGTGTGCTTCAACTTTAGTTTGGTACTTATGCGGGTCTACAGCTTATAAGGTAACTCCCCTTATTGCAAGAGGTTCATGCGTGCTGGTGAAACTCGTCCCAGCATCTTATGTCGCAGCTGATCGTGAGGATCTGATGGCGCGAGAGAAGGTAATAATGACAGGAACAGCTAGAAGGGAATTGTTCACCAACTCCCGACCAGGTCTGGGCACGGTTTCCTGCTTGTACAGGGTGGGGGCTTGAGCTTATGAAATGATTGAACAATTTCTCATCCAGTGTGGATGGGATGTTCAATGTAACTGTTGAAGCTACAAGGAAGATCCCACAGGAACAACGGCAGATCAAGACCCTCCTATTAAAAGATGGCCCATGATTATCTTTTGGCATCCAAGGGGGGTTTCTGTGCATAGGTAAATATTGTTGTACCTGGATCGGGGATACTAGTGACAAAGTTAAGGCCCATATGGATAAGGTTAGATTCCTGCAAGGCAAAGCCAGAGCTATAGCTAGTGAAGGTTGGAATCCCTTTAAGGGTCTGGGAATCTTTGGGGATTGTTTTATTTTTCAGCAGATCATGGTTGAAGGAAGTAGAGGTATATATATACTCATGTTGTTTTTGTTTCTATTCCTTCTATATGCCGTGATGAGGTGCTCCTGTTGCCTGATTGGACGAATGAACAGAGCCCGAGCATATGACCACATCTTCCTCGCTGAGATGAGATGCCCGAAGCCCAACCCACGTACAAGACACAGAGGATTCCAGACCGAACGGCCTTCATGTCCTCCTCTAAGTCAGTGTTTCTCAACTCCAGTCCTCAAGGCGCCCCAACAGGTCATGTTTTCAGGCTTTCCATTATTTTGCACAGGTGATTTGATCAGTTTCACTGCCTTAGTAATTACCACAGCTGTTTAATCCGAGAGAAATCCTGAAAACATGACCTGTTGGGGCGCCTTGAGGATTGGAGTTGAGAAACACTGCTCTAAGTCATCCCTCCTGAAGAACAGAGTCTACAAGTCAAGCTGTGTTTTCCTTTTTATGGACACATATGAACTGTAAGGACTGATTAATTTCCAGGTGTAAGAAGAAGATCAAGATTCATCGAGGGACACATGGGTGCATATGACAAAAGAGGAGGGACTGTTGTGGAAATTTTTATTCATGTATGTTGTCAGGTGTTCCCTAGTGTCTGTTTTGCTGTAATACGCTCATGCAAGCGTGTTCGCACATATAGACGCTGGTGGAAGACCAGTGGCTGCGGAAACCTTCCCGTGGACACGACAGATCTGTTTGCTTTTTTAAGGATGTTCGTTCATGCCTCGCCAAGAGACTGGCCACCTCATGGCGACTGCATTAACACTCCTAGCAAGCAGATCTGCGTACATGGGAACCATAGCATAAACATACAAAATTATGGTCCACTGAGCCATGATAGAGTACGTCTCGCGTCATTAGTAGCAGTGGGATGGTGTGCACACGGTCATGTTCAGAGCCATGTAAGTAGTATTCAAATTGTGAGACAACTTTGTGTCTCACAGAAAGCCTGCTGCATGGCTCTGCACACGAGCATCTGCACATGTCACTACTGGAATTCTATTTGAATATATATATGTGTGTGTGATTGGTTCTTTTGAAAGAATACAAATGTCTGATTGGCTGATTCTGAAGCCACCACCTTTCTTTGTTATTCATGTTGACAGTATAAATAAACGGAGCTGCCTATCCTAGGGAGGATTCTGCTAAGCTCAATGTGATACCAGCATCTGTGTCTGTGTTACTTGGAGATATACAAGAGTGCTTTTCCCGGCATTATACAAGAGAGCTGTATTTGTACTTTTAAGCCCAAAGAAATTATTTGCTTATAGGAGAAGCTTAAAATTTCCAGGATAATACCACATGTAATTTCAAAGCCATTGTATCTCATTTTTAGGGACTCATTAAGGACAGGAATAATACCACTGGATTGGCGCAGGGCCAATGTGGTGCCTATATTTAAAAAGGGAACAAAGTCTTTAACAAGTAACTATAGACCTGTTAGTTTAACTTCTATAGTTGGGAAGATACTGGAGAGATTAATAAAAGACCACATAGATGAGTTCTTGCTGGAAAAAAACTATTTATGCAACAGACAGCATGGATTCATGAAAGACAAAAGTTGTCAGACAAACCTGATTTCTTTTTATGAAGAGGTAAGTAAAACCTTGGACAGAGGGGTGGCTGTGGACGTGGTATAATTGGATTTTGCAAAAGTGTTCGATACAGTTCCACACACACGGATAATGTGTAAGGTAAAGTCTACAGGATTGGAAATATCAGTTTGTAAATGGATAGAAAACTGGCTAAAAGACAGAATTCAGAGAGTAGTGGTTAATGATTCCTACTCTGAATGGTCTAAGGTTCTCAGTGGTGTACCTGAAGGTTCAGTGCTGGGACCCTTACTTTATATTATCTTTATAAATGATATTGGGTCTGGGATCAAAAGTAAAATTTCTGTCTTTGCAGATGACACCAAGCTATGCAGTGGGATAACGTCCTTACAAGATGTCGCCAATTTACAAACCGACCTCAATGCTCTGTCTAATTGGGCGACTATGTGGCAGATGAGGTTTAATGTTGATAAATGTAAAGTTATGTACTTTGGGGCTAAGAATATGAATGCATCATACATACTAGGGGGAGTACAACTAGGGCGGATCCTTAGCGGAGAAGGATTTAGGGGTTTTGGTAGATCATAAGCTCAATAATGGCATGCAATGCCAAGCTGCGGTTTCCAAGGCGAGCAAAGTCCTTTCTTGTATTAAGAGAGGTATGGACTCCAGAGAGAGAGATATCATTTTGCCCCTGTACAAATCATTAGTAAGACCTCATCTGGAATATGCAGTTCAGTTTTGGGCACCAGTTCTCAAAAAGGATATCGGGGAACTGGAGAAAGTGCAGAGAAGGGCAACCAAACTGATAAGAGGCATGGAGGAGCTCAGCTATGAGGAAAGATTAGAGGAACTGAATTTATTCACTCTTGAGAAGAGGAGAATAAGGGGGTATATGATTAACATGTACAAATATATAAGGGGCCATATAGTGAACTTGGTGTTGAGTTATTCACTTTACGGTCAACACAAAAGACAAGGGGGCACTCTTTACGTCTAGAGGAAAAAAGATTTCATCTCCAAATACGGAAAGGTTTCTTCACAGTAAGAGCTGTGAAAATGTGGAACAGACTCCCTCCAGAGGTGGTTCTGGCCAGCTCAGTAGATTGCTTTAAGAAAGGCCTGGATACTTTCCTAAATGTACATAATATAACTGAGTACTAACATTTATAGGTAAAGTTGATCCAGAGTAAATCTGATTGCCTCTCGGGGGATCAGGAAGGAATTTTTTCCCCTGCTGTAGCAAATTGGATCATGCTCTGCTGTTTTTTTTTGCCTTCCTCTGGATCAACTGTGGGTATAGACTTGGGTATATGGGATTGTACGATATTTTTTATTTTATTTATTTATTTATGGTTGAACTGGATGGACTTTGTCTTTTTTCAACCTGACTAACTATGTAACTATGTGTGAGACTTTTACACAGCCTGGCCACATACAGAGGTAGTACCTTCAGGCGTTCTAGGAGCATAAATTACACATCTAATTTCTCAACCACCTATTACACTTTTGAAGGCCCTTGTCAGGGAAATGGCAGAAGAAGGACTGGAAATTCCGCCCAAGACAATCATGGCCGCCATGGTGCACAGTATGACTAATGTGGGCGGTACATCCTCATTGTAACCTGAACAGATCACATGACTTGCTTCCTTGTTTATTTAATCCTGCTGCTGGAGCTGCTCATTGCTGGATTATCTGCAGCTTCTCCTTGATTCTGTGTTCCTGTGTATCCTGATTAAACTTCTGTTATTGACCCGGCTTGCTCTGACCTCTGATCCTGATCTCCTGATTTACCCTTGGCTTGTACTTCTGACTTCTCTCTGGCTAGCTCCACCATGTCTGACCTTGGCTTGGCTTATCGACTATACTACAGATTCATCTTCCTGTGTATGACCCTGGCTATCCAATCTCATCATCTGAACTGATCTTACCGTGTATGACCCCTGGCCTGGCTCTCGTTTCTGTCTCCGGTTACTACTCTGTCAAGCTTACCTGGTACTCCCCAAGCACACCAGCTTTACATTTTAACCACCCTGTTCCTGCTACATCACGATGACCAGCTCATCTCGTCTCAGTACCTGGCAAACCGTGCTTCTCTGGGCACTGCTTTCCCTTTACCACTTTCAGAGAAGCGCTGCACTTAGCCGCAAGGGGAGCCATCTCAGCATCTCGGCCTCACACCTGGTATGTGACAGCATAATCCAGCCAACATGTCAGAGGCCGACGGAGGTGCTTCCCCTCTGGAGGTTTTGTGCCAACAGGTCACTGCTCTCACTCAAGCAGTACAAAGATTGCACGAAGGCTACTTCCAGCTGGAAGGACGACTGCAGCATTTGACTGGGCCACCTGCCCAGGCGGTCCACTCTCTACCCTCCACCAGTTCTGCAACCGCTGCACCAGCTCAAGAGCATACCACCACTACCCATACAGTGGTGGTCCCTCCACCTGAACCACGGGTACCAACTCCTGAACGATTTACCGTGGACCGGAAAAAGTTTAGATTGTTCAAGAATGCTTGGCTGTTGTACTTGGCCCTACAACCACAGGCTTTCTCTCTTGAGACTATCAAAGTAGGGTTCATTGTCTCATTACTAACAGGCGAACCCCAGGCTTGGGTTTACAGCTTATTGGAACAAAAGAACGCGGTCATCAATTCTGTGGACTTGTTTTTTGATTCTATGGCACAATTATACGATGACCCACAGTGGGTAGCCACCGCTAAAGCTGCCCTACATACTCTGCAACAAGGAAGGCGCCCCATGGAGGACTATACAGTAGACTTCCGTAAATGGTCAGCTGACACGGGATGGAACGAGGCAGCCTTAAAATATCAGTATCGTCAGGGCCTGTCAGAATCCCTCAAGGATGAATTGGCTAGAATAAAGTCTCCTGCCACCCTGGAAGGCCTTATTCAGCTTGCTGTTCAACTTGACAGGCGCCTGCGGGAGCGATGTTCCGAAAGAGCCCAAGCCTTCAAAACCACTTGGATGTTACCCAAAGTTCCTTCATCTCCAGCAACCATGCCTCCCTCTGCATCCACTTCAGAAGTTGAACCTATGCAGATAGGCCTAGTCCGCTCAGCTTTGACCCCCGAAGAGAAGGTTCATCGCCGGCAAGCTAATCTTTGCCCTTACTGTGGCGAAACTGGACATTTCTTACGCAACTGCCCCATAAGACCCTGTAAGTCTCTTCCACGTATGCCTGTATATTCCCAGATGGCAGGATCTTCCTCCTCATCTTGTCCTTCCTGTCTCCCTGCAGGTAGCGGAAGAGAAGGTTCAGCTTCCGGCAATAATTGATTCTGGATCCTGCAGCTGCTTTCTGGACTTGACTTTGGCAATGAAACTTGGCATTCCCCTCTACTGGAAAAAACAACAACTGACAGTTCATCTAGCTGATGGCTCCCTGCCCAGTTCTGGGCTTGTTACCTAAGAGACTGCACCTTTTATGCTTACAGCTATGCCTGGTGGTGGTGTTGGTAATCACATGAATCTCTTGGGAGTAATTTCGGTGGTGAATTTAAGCTATATATACAGAGTGGACTGATTTCATCTTCACATGGACTTTACTGACTGGATATTTTTATGCTGTTATTTATACACTGAAGAAAATGTATGATCATTAGTTTACTTAATGGTTACTTAATGGTTAGTTAACCTCCCTGGTGGTATGATTTTGTCTGGAATTTTGTACCAAAAGCGGTACAATTATTTTGCATGAAAATTTGGTGTTATGTATTGTAGGCCTGCAATTCTTAGTAATTACTTACTTAAACCTGACCAAACAAGAGTCTAGTAGACATCCCAGATGTGATAAGTTTGAAACACAAAATCATAAATTATAATCTTGTGTAGCGGGGTATTCCCCTTTAATACAGAGAGACAAGACTTTCAGGGTGAGAGGTGAGTCGGGAGGGAGTAGAGAATAGACTTTACTGGAAGTGAAAGCAGAGGAGAGAGACTACGTTACCCAGAACCCCGTTGGGCACCCAGGGTGCAATGTTGTCACCGCAGAGACTCATCGGGGGGAGCTTTATAAGGAGGAGGCGAGGCTAGGCTCGGCCTCTTTGGGACACGAGACTTCAGTGAGAGATCCTCCTGTGCGGACCTGCTGCTGTGCAAGGCCTGAAGCCTGGGGCCTTGCGCAGTTACCAAAGAGCCTTCCACCCCATCTCGAGCCTGGGTGGCATCTGACTGGATTTTCTTCAACTGCTGCTGAGCTGGAGACCCGACCGCTGCAGAGGCTGTGTGTGGAGACACAGCAGGTGGAAGTTCCTGGACTGGGATCGCATCTGGAGGGGTGAGCGAGCACATGCTCAATCCATAAATACTGTATACCATTGTTAGGCCTACAGACTGCCGTGGCCCACCAGTTCCTATTTCAGTTCTTTTCCCCCACTTAAGATCCATAGCAGAACTGAGTCAAACGGATCTCTAGTGGAGTGTACTGTGTTGGCAATTTTACCCCCCTTGGATTACAAATGTGTTCCTGAAATGTGCACCACCGTTTAAAGACTTACATGCGAAGAATTTTACCCCCAATAGACTGAGTTATATGGTCAGGCCTGGCCATCTAGATAGTTTAATTACTGCGCCATAGGGCGCGTAGTGAAGTACTGTTACACGTGGTGCGTGTGCGCCATATCTGACTGGTTATAGTGTGTTTATTGCTGCAGGGCTCTGCAGATATATTCCTGTGATTTGTGATAACTGTTGATTTTATTGCCAGTAGAAGTAAACTCGTTATTCTTCTATCACTGCATTGGTGTCTGAGTTTAACCATAGAGCATAAGATATATATATAAATTACCCTAGACTAACTGTGCCAGAAGGGGGTCGAGTAAATTGCCGGGGGGTTGGCGGAGCTGTCTTCAGGGCCCAAACTAAATCTGCGGCCCTCTTAACTGAGGGTATCGCTACACGTGGGGGCTCGTCTGGGATCCTGATACAGCAGTTGAACGCCAGAAGTACCAGCATGGACCCCATCAAAGTAGTCCAATGGTGCGAAGCAGAAGGGACACGCTCAGAAGCGAGCGTGGCCATTGAACTTCCAGGGAGTGACTGGGGAGAGAAACGAATTAAAGAGGTGGTACAAACATTGTCCCCGGATAGAAAGGCTTACGTGGTCGCAGTGACACCAGACCCAAGGACCAACTGCACCTATGCACTGATAGAGTGGGGACAGGATGTCCCTGAAAACTTCCACGGTGCCAGTATAAAATTGTCCGAAAAGACTGAGTTCCACCTGACACGTCAGAAGCAGTTAGAACCCTTAGATAGGAAAGCAGGGGCTGCTGTTAAATCGCAGATAGAACAACAGCTGGTTGATCTGAAATGACAGTACCGTAACATACAAGAGAGGTTTCAGGAGACTTCCAGTATGATAGCCGAACGCATTAATGGGTTACGTGTCGCTTTTGAGGATTAGAAAGATGGCCAGATAACGCCCAAACCTGGGAAGGTACCGAAGAAACGAGCTCAGGGCCGCCTGCAGGAAGTAACCATCCGGAAATATTTCCGCATTGACGGCCAGATAGGAGAAAGAGGGCAGAAGGACAAACTGTCCTACACCAGCCTCCTACACCAAATAGAGTTGGGGCTACAGAAAGGATATCAGGAATCTGAAATTAGAGAGGCTGTAATCCATGCCATCAGCCCAGGTTCAAGTGTCAGGGGCATGTTAGAGAGGAAGACTGGATTGACCCTGAACCAGCTAAAGAGGATACTGAAAAGCTATTATGAGGAGGAAGATACCGCCAAGTTATTTCATCGACTGATAAATATGACCCAGGATAGTAGAGAGACTCCTCAGAACTTCCTTTTCCGGGCCATTGAGCTCAAGGACCGCCTGTTGTCCACATCCAAGGATGAAGGAACTGGGGAGCATTTTGGAGCCAAGCTAGTCCAAAAGAAATTCCGGAGATCTGTGACTACGGGATTGAGGAGTGACTATATCAAGCTACAACTGAAGCAGCATTTGGAAGACCCCTCAACTCTGGTTGAGGTCCTCATTGAGAAAGTGAATGAAGCAGATAAGATGGAGATTGAGAGGGACCAAAAACAGAGGAAACTTCAACCTCCTAGCACCACAAGTGCCAAAGTACAGCAGATAGATGTCCCTTCAGACACTCGGGAACAAAGTGTACTGGCAGCAAGCACTGAACAGGGATCATGGTCTTCACCTATTCACCACCTCCCCGCAAGTCAGACTGGACTGGAGAAGCTGTTCCAGACCCAGAAAGAAATACTGGAGATGATGACGATGTTGATGACTCGTCTGGTGAAACCCCAGACAGAAGAAGTCTCACCACTCAAGGCATCGGAGACTCCTACCACTAACCGCTCTATGAAACCAATACAGAGAGCCTGCTTCAAATGTGGAGGAGTAGGACATCTCAGGCGAGTGTGCCCAAGCCCGGTAGTTGAGGAAAAGTCCAAACAGCTGGCGGGAAACTTCAGAGGGCCCCGGTGAAGGAGCCAACCGGGTGCCCATCATCTTCAGTGAGCTCCAAACTGAATGAGAAGCTAAGGAAGAGAAAAGACAAAACTCCTCAGAGGAAGTACAGTATCCCTTAGCAGGGGTACACCCCAAAGAGAGAGGGCCAGACCCCTCAGAAGAGGCACAGCATTCCCCAAAGGGGATGCACACCTAAGAAAAACAATAATATCCCTCAGTGGGTCTGTAACCCGTTGAAAGGAGGGAAATCGATGCATACCAGGCCCAAGAAAGACTAAAGTCCAAAGGGAGTTGGACGGGAGAGAGTCCGAAGGGAAAGGACCAGAAGAAGGCGACCACTGCCAGGCCATATCCGGAGGAGCTGGTAGGCCCATCTTATGTAGTGCCCATTCAAGTGGAGGGAGTCTACACCAGAGCCATCTTGGATACTGGGGCACAAGTGACCCTACTATACCGGGATTTCTACGATAAGCACTTGAGTCATCTGCCCATCCAGAAGATAGAGGAACTGGAAATATGGGGGATTGGAACCTAGAGCTTCCCCTATGATGGCTATCTGCCTATCCAGATGACCTTTGACCCATCTGTGGCTGGGAAGGCCGAAGTGTTTGATACCCTGGCAGTTGTGTGCCCTCGGCCGCCAGGAGCCAACAAGAGTTCCCTTATAATAGGGACGAACACAGACCTGGTCCGAAGACTCCTAACCCCTCTAGTGAAAGAGAAAGGGCCAGCGGCCACCAAGATCCACCCCATGCTGAAGACGGCCTACCAACGGCTGGTCCTAGAGCAGAAGACCCCTGGGGAGGGGATAGGGAAGGCGTGGAGACTTGGAAGAGAAGGAGTAGTATTGCAGCCCGGTGAAGTAACCTGTCTCAGAGCCACTGTGAAGCTTACTTGGGAGCAACCTGGACCCTTTGTCATGCTGGAGTCCGACCCAAGGGAAGAGTCCTCAGGTCTGGAAGTGATACCAGAAGTGATTCCGCTGAAGGTTCTGAAGAAGGCCCATTGTAGAGTTCCAGTGAGTGTTAGAAACACTATCAGAGGCCCCATGGAAATCCCAGCCAGAATGCTGCTGGGCCAGGTGAGCCCTGCTGCCCCGGTCACCCTGTCAGAAGTCAAGGGGACGGGTAAAGGAAGAGATGTTTGGGAGAACCTGTCCATGGAAAACCCAAATCTGCCCAGGGCTTGGAAAGAGAGAGCCAAGACCCAGTTGACCAGATGGGAGAAGATCTTCTCCAAAGATGAGTTCGATGTGGGGTGTGCAAGGAGTGCCACCCATCGAATACGCCTCCAAGAAGACAAGCCCTTCAGAGAGAGGGTCAGGCGGGTCCCACTAGCAGATCTGGAGGATCTAAGGGAACAACTCGCAGAACTCAAGAGGACTGGTGTGATCCGGGAGTCTAGAAGCTCCTATGCCTCCCCGATAGTGGTGGTCAGGAAGAAGAATGGGTCATTGAGGCTCTGTATAGACTACAGGACCCTCAACAGGAGATCCATCCCCGACCAGTACACCACTCCGAGGATAGAGGACGCTTCATAGAGTTTGTCTGGAGCCAAGTGGTTCAGCGTTATGGATCTCAAGAGTGGATACTACCAGATCCCTATGCATCCAGAAGACAAGGAGAAGACAGCCTTCATAACCCCAGTGGGGTTCTTCGAGTTTGATCTAATGCCTCAGGGACTGTCTGGAGCTCCTGCTACCTTCCAATGTCTCATGGAGAAGACTGTAGGAGACATGAATCTTATTGAAGTCCTTGTATACCTGGACGATGTCATTGTCTTTGGGAGAACCCTGGAAGAACACGAAGAGAGGCTGGAAAAAGTGTTGAGAAGACTCAGTGAGGAGGGACTCAAGCTTTCGCCTGAGAAGTGTCGGTTCTACCAGTCTTCTGTGAACTATCTGGGGCACATAGTGTCTGAAGAAGGGGTGGCCACAGACCCTGAGAAATTGGAGGCAGTTACCTCCTGGCCAAGACCCACCACAGTAACAGAACTCAGATCCTTCTTAGGGTTCTGCTCCTATTACAGGAGGTTTGTGGAAGGATTCGCTCGAATTGCTAGACCATTGAATGAACTACTCAAGACTGAGGGAGAAGAAGACGACTCAGGACCCAGGAAGCCGGAGGAGTCAGTCAGAGATCAGTGGAACCAAAAGTGTGAAGAGGCCTTCCAGGCGCTGAAGAAGAGCCTAACCACTGCCCCAGTCTTGGCCTACGCAGACCCAACCAAACCCTATGAACTACATGTAGATGCTAGTCATGACAGTCTGGGAGGAGTACTTTACCAAGAACACGAAGGACAACTGTGGCCTGTTGCCTACGTGAGCAGGAGCCTGACCCCCTCTGAGAAGAACTACCCCACTCACAAGCTGGAGTTCCTGGCCCTTAAGTGGGCGGTAGTAGAAAAGCTCAAAGACTACCTGTATGGGGCGGAGTTCACTGTGAAGACCGACAACAACCCCCTTACCTACCTTTTCACCACGGCCAAGCTGGACGCCACTGGACACAGGTGGCTGGCCGCACTGTCTGGATTCAATTTCAGCCTAAAGTACAGGCCAGGGGCTGGAAATCGAGATGCAGACGCTCTGTCCAGGAGATCTCATGGCCCCACCAGTGACACAGAAGACTGGACTCAAGTGGCACCTGACGGGGTGCGGGCCCTTTGTCAAGGGGCCGAATTACAAGCCAGAGGAGGCTCAAGGGCGGAAGAGATAGGGGTAACCATGGTAGGAGTCCCCAAACAATACTGTGGAGTAACCCAACTGGAGGAAGCCCATCTGTCCAAGAAGGAACTGAGATGCGACCAATTGGAAGCCCTGGAGAATCAGGATCCAAATAGACTCCTGCGCCACTCTTCAAAGGAAGCTCGCCTGTTGAGGAAAGAGTGGGACAGGTTGCAGGTGCATCAGGGAGTGGTCTACCGACAGGGCCATCTTTTCCATTGGGCACGCTGGGCAGTTGCCCGGGGGCCACACTTGCCTGGGGGGCCCCACCGGCTGCCCAGCGACCCCAGTAAAAAATGGTGGTAAGTGGCGGGTTGAGAACTGTGCATGCGCAGTTTGCGGAAATCACAGAGAAGATCCGATCCTCCACGAGTGCTGCCTCTGTCTGTCCACCGATGATGACGTTAGCCACACCCGCCAGACTTAAAAAAAAAAAGCAGGAGGAGCTAAGGGTGAATGGACAGAGTAGAGTTGTCAGAGCAGACAGCACAGCAGGCTTGAAGCAGAGTGTGGCGGAGTCGGACCCCTGTCGGCAGTGCCGGTTTTTGTGAGCCTGTAACCTGCCCAGCCACCAGCCAGTACAGACACGGAGTGCCCTGGTCGGTGTTGTACGGTGAGTGGCTGTCTGGCTGACTGTACAGCTTGCACAAAGAGATCGAAGGGTGGTCTCTTGCTCTGATGTAAGTGGGAACTCTGATGTAAAGAGAAAGCAGTGGACTCTGATATAAGGTGGTCTCTGGTCACCAGAGCCCCCCCTTACATCAGCGTTTCCCCTTACATCATGATCTGCAGCTTTCCCCTTTACATAAGAGTTCCCTTTCACTGTAAGGGGGAATCCTGCAGACTCTGATGTAAGAGGAAACTCTGTGCTGGCTGGGTTATAGTAACCTAACCTTCATGTCAATGAAGAAATGTTTTTTTTTACTTTTGTTTAACTTAAACACATTGCTAATAGCACGATCTATATGTTTATAGTTTAAATACTGACATTTGCACTGTTTGGCACTGAAAACTGTAATTTTAGGTACCTTTTTGCAGTGCCAGTAAAAAATGTGGTTATGCCAGTAAATGTCATGATTTTTGTCAGTAAAAAATTCTCGTGCGTGATTGTGTAGACAGGGCCCCAGTGTTGCCCGGGGGCCTATAATGCTCTTAAGATGACACTGTCTACCGAAGGGGCCCCTCTGATGACCTGGAAGATAAATGGCAATTGTTCCTTCCGGAAAAACATACAGAGACTGTTCTGATTGCCCTACATGACAATCACGGCCACCTAGGGGCGGAAAGGACCTTTCAACTCGTCAGAAGTCGGTTCTATTGGCCCTGCATGAGGGCAGAAGTGGAAGAGTACTGCCATTCATGTGCACGCTGCATCCAGAGGAAGACTTTACCCCATCAAGCTGCCCCAATGGGCCATCTACAAAGTCAAGGCCCAATGGATCTGGTATGCATTGATTTTCTCTGCCTCAAACCCGACCTGAGTGGACTAGGAAATGTTCTGGTGATAACCGATCATTTCACCCGGTATGCCCAAGCTTTCCCAACCAAAGACCAGAAGGCTTCCACAGTAGCCAAGGTACTCATGGAGAAGTATTTTGTCCATTATGGGCTGCCACAGCGACTCCATTCAGATCAAGGAAGGGACTTTGAGAGTCGGCTGATCCGGAAACTCCTGGATTCGTTAGGAATCAAGAAAACCCGAACCACACCTTACCACCCACAGGGAGATGCTCAGCCGGAGAGGTTTAACCGAACTCTGCTCAACATGTTGGGAACTCTGGATAGTGAGAAGAAACAACATTGGAGCAAACACATTGCAGCTATAGTACACGCTTACAACTGCACCACCAGTGATGCTACAGGCTATTCGCCATATCGACTCATGTTTGGGAGAGAAGAAAGGTTACCTGTGGACCTGGCCTTTGGCACCTCTTTAGACCATTCCTCAGCCACATCCCACAAAGGATATGTGGACAGGCTCAGACACAGCCTGAAAGTAGCCTATGAACAAGCTCAAGCGGCCTCAGATCAAAGGGGAGCTCGGAACAAAAGAAACTTCGACTTGAAGGTCCGGGTGCAAGACCTGCAGCCAGGGGACCGAGTACTGCTACGCAATCTGGGGGTCCCTGGAAAACACAAACTTGCAGACAGATGGAGATCTGAACCCTATGTCATCTGTAGGAAGCTGCCGGGCCTACCTGTCTACAAGTTGAAGCCAGAAGGGAAGGTAGGACCACTGAAGACGTGGCATCGAAACCACCTGCTCCCACTTGCTGAAGCAGTCAGAATACCTCCAGTGGGGGACTCCCCTGAACCAGTCTCTATTTTGGATACCCCCAGGCCAAACACTCGGTCCCAGACTTCTCGGGCTAAAGATGGAGAGGCCTCTGAACTTAGTGGAGATGAAGGAAGAGAACTTGAATGGCTGTGGCCTTCCCCAACTCCAGGAACTTCTGCTATAGATCTTCCAACCACTGAAGACACTATAGATGGATAACTGAATCCAGAAGCCACTGAGTTCATCCCATCTAGTCCTTCACCAGATTACTGGGAAGATGCCTGTGATACCCACTCTGAAGGGGACTCTAGAGACTCTATGCTCCTGAAGCAGATATTCCAGAGCCCGCTGTGTTGCCCGAGCCTACTACGGAAGAAGAACCTGTGGCGCCAGAGCCAGAAACTCCAAGAGGGCAAAGGGCTCGAAGAGTCCTAAGGCCTCCCAAAAAGTTGACCTACCCACAAGTGGGGAAGAGCGCAGAAGATTCTCTGGTCCCTGCCAGGAGGAATGCAGAGAATCCGGATCCCTCCACGGTTCATTTGGTGGAGGGCAACCCCAGCTCACTTCTTGGCACAGTTAGACAGGTCGGCCCCACTGAAGCGACCTGTGGACAGGACAGCTCCCCATCACATGATGATTGGTGGGAGGCTCCTCTGTCAATCCTATGCGACCGCATTGAAGCTAAAACGTTTTGCAGATCTAAAAATGTTAGATGTCTTTGGGGACCAAAGAGTTTAAGTGGGGGAGTGTGTAGCGGGGTATTCCCCTTTAATACAGAGAGACAGGACTTTCCGGGTGAGAGGTGAGTCGGGAGGGAGTAGAGAAGAGACTTTACTGGAAGTGAAAGCAGAGGAGAGAGACTACGTTACCCAGAACCCAGTTGGGCACCCAGGGTGCAATGTTGTCACCGCAGAGACTCATGGGGGGAGCTTTATAAGGAGGAGGCGAGGCTAGGCTCGGCCTCTTTGGGACACAAGACTTCAGTGAGAGATCCTCCTGTGCGGACCTGCTGCTGTGCAAGGCCTGAAGCCTGCGGCCTTGCGCAGTTACCAAAGAGCCTTCCACCCCATCTCGAGCCTGGGTGGCATCTGACTGGGTTTTCTTCAACTGCTGCTGAGCTGGAGACCCGACCGCTGCAGAGGCTGTGTGTGGAGACACAGCAGGTGGAAGTTCCCGGACTGGGATCGCGTCCAGAGGGGTGAGCGAGCACATGCTCAATCCATAAATACTGTATACCATTGTTAGGCCTACAGACTGCCGTGGCCCACCAGTTCCTATTTCAGTTCTTTTCCCCCACTTAAGATCCATAGCAGAACTGAGTCAAACGGATCTCTAGTGGAGTGTACTGTGTTGGCAATTTTACCCCCCTTGGATTACAAATGTGTTCCTGAAATGTGCACCACCGTTTAAAGACTTGCATGCGAAGAATTTTACCCCCCAATAGACTGAGTTATATGGTCAGGCCTGGCCATCTAGATAGTTTATTTAATTACTGCACCATAGGGCGCATAGTGAAGTACTGTTACACGTGGTGCGTGTGCGCCATATCTGACTGGTTATAGTGTGTTTATTGCTGCAGGGCTCTGCAGATATATTCCTGTAATTTGTGATAACTGTTGATTTTATTGCCAGTAGAAGTAAACTCGTTATTCTTCTATCACTGCATTGGTGTCTGAGTTTAACCATAGAGCATAAGATATTTATATAAATTACCCTAGACTAACTGTGCCAGAAGGGGGTCGAGTAAATTGCCGGGGGGTTGGCGGAGCTGTCTTCAGGGCCCAAACTAAATCTGCGGCCCTCTTAACTGAGGGTATCACTACACTTATAAATAATATAATTTTATTCAATAATGTAATCAAAAATAATGAAATTTGTCAAACAAAGAAAATTCAATAAACATCCTGAGTGTGATCAATTTTAAAGCATGGAACTGGACAAAGTCCGACGTCACAATCTGGACAATGGAACCTTGTTTCTTTTCTGACTTTCTTTCCATTGCCATCTTTTTTTGACCAGAAAACCACACACATCCTGGTAGGTGCTGCCTTTTTTGTGGTTGGCGGTATGTAGTCCATAAAATGACGACCAGTCAGGCGTTCTGGGTTGACAACGCCAACAGCACGTCGTCCGGGTACAGCTACTGATGGCGTATGGTGGTTGACAAATATCTGCTCAGCCACCTTCCAGACAAAATCAAAATGAACAAGAGGCATGTCACCTTTGCTTTGTACAGGATATATGCATTCCAAAGGCATTGTTCCAGAAGATGCCTGAAAATCTTCTTATAATATTTTTTTGCTGTTTGCGCATAGCCGGGTAAAATGTCATTGCCTGATCGGCTCTGTCGACACCTCCCATTGTGTTATTATAGTCCATCACGACTTGCGGCTTCAGCACATCTTTCCCACCTTTTGTGTGGACCATGGCAGTGGAGGTATTGTGCACAATACTCATGAGACACACATCCTTCTTGTCTCGCCATCGCATTGCCATCATCTTACCCTTCTGCCAGGCAACCATTTCTCCGGTTTTGAGTTTTTTTCTTGGCAAACATAGATGGCATGTCACGTCGGTTAGGCCTAACAGTACCATACCCATCAGTCTTGTTTTGCAGCAAAACCACATACAGTTCTGGAGACGTGTAGAAATTATCCGTGGTCACACAATATCCTTGGTTCAGCAATGGCTCCAGCAGTGTAAGGACAGATGATGTGGCCATCCCATAGCTGCTGTACCTGGGGTTGAACTTCATGCCTTTACCGGTGTAAATGACCAAATTCCAGATGTACCCAGTGGATGACTCGCAGAGCATATAGAATTTGATGCCAAACCGCGCTCTTTTGGATGCAATAAACTGTATCCAGCCTAGGCGTCCCTTGTAGGCCATCAAACTTTTATCCACGCTGATGTCCCTTTCTGGCACATAGGTCCGCTGGAAATTGGTCACAATCATTTGGCATACCTCCCAGATTTTTTTTAGTTTGGGCGCAGGATGCGTGGCCTCATCAAATTCTTCACTGTTCGTGAAGTGGAAATACTTCATGATGAGGGAAAACCGGTCTTCTGACATCACTGTGCCAAAAAACGGAGTGGGCAGTAACTTATTGGTGGTCCAGTACCATTTCTGGAGCGGTTTCCCCACCACCCCCTGAAGAATGATGAGTCCCAGAAACTGCCAGATGTCCTCTTTGGTCACCGGTTCCCACTTTCTGCTTCTGGAAAACCTGGCATGCAGCGTAGTGGATTGCTGATCTTGGTAGCGATTTGTCTCTGACAATGTTTTCAATTACCTCCTCCGTTTTTTCAGGAGCAGTGATTTTATTAATGCTCAAAGTGAAACAATAAAAGTGAAATATTCCTTTAAATTTCGTACCTGGGGGACCTGATGGGGAATGTGAGAAGGGGCGGGTCTATTCATTTTTTACACTGCGGAGGAAGTTCCCCATCAGGTCCGCTCAGCCAAGAAGTAGGCAGGGTCTGCGATATGAAGGCGCCGCCGCCCCCTCGTTCCTCAGGGTTACCGCTCCTAGCAGAAACAAAACAACCCCGAGTCACGCTCGGGAATACCGCCAGGGAGGTTAAATTTATACTAATAGCGTAACAGGTATATTTTAATATCGTCTTTAGTGTGATCAAAAATCCAATGCTGCAAGCTGTCCCTTGCTGGGTCTAAGCCTGAGAACTGAGAGATCACATGATTGTTGATTGCTCACTTCTCCAGTCCAGTCATTGCTCTTTGCTCTGCCCCTCCAGCAATCACTGGAGCACCGAGCAGCAGAGGGGGTGGGAGCAGCCGGCTCAGGCTCTCATCGAGATGCTGAGAGGTTGAGCCATAAAGGAAAGAGAAAGGCGCCTCTAAGTGCAGTGGTTAAAAGATTTATTACAGGTAATAAGAGGTAATAGGCATATAAAGATTAATCCTCATGCGGATCGCTGTAATCCATGTCTGTCTGGGGGAGACAGAGAGCCGTCCTGCAGCTGTCAGAGTCCCTGATGACGTGGATTAGTGAGGAGGTGAAGATGCAATGGAATGCACGCAGCCGATGTTACATCAGGTGAAGGGGGTGGGCAGTAACATGTTTCGGAGCATGCATGGCTCCTTCGTCAGACCTACGCCCATGCTTGCCCGGCGGGCTTATGAGAGGTGAGGGGGAGAGGACAGAGGGGAGGGGTTGGTGTCTGCTGAAAATCTGGGGGAAAGAGGAGCGTAGGTAGACCTGTTGATGGGTGTTGGCTTCATAAAGGGCCAGAGTCATGTGACATAGTAAGCACATTAGATTTAGTGTGCATTTGATCTTAATGGTCCCGGAAGGAACAGACCTGGTTTGAGGAGAATTTTACAGCATAATGAGATGGAGGTGTGCGTATGTGTATATATATTGTGACAGCAGGAAGGTAAAGTCACCTGGTTGCATCCAGGGGGGTAGATATATTTCGCCCAGATTCAGGCTTTACGCCGACTTATACAACTAGGTGGAGAGTTGTATAAGGCTAGTGGGCTCATGGATGACTCATACCTCTAGGGAGAGTGTGGGGCGTCGTGCAGACAGGGAGTTGATGAGACCAGCTGAAGCTTCTCAGCTCATTTAGGCCTCTATAAGAACTCCCAGATTCATTAGGTGTTAGCTCATGCCTGGAACCAGACCTGTGTGGACTGTCTAGGGAGAGTGAACCCCTGTGCGGTGAGACAAAGCCTGTGTGGCTATTTGCTTGGACATTTAAAACCAGGGACTTAGGGACTAGGACAGCACTAGGCTGATCCCAGTTGTTAGTTAGGAAACCTGTATGTTTAGTCAGAGGTCAAGTTGACCAGGATTTATTTTGTTTATGTTTCTTTTGCTTTGCTGTGTTTTGTCACTGTAAATAGAAAATAAACCGCACCTTTTTGATTTTGAAAACCACAACCTCCGTTTGCTGGGCCTGTTTTTGTGTGGGGAGCCCATCCCGGGGGTCACACACACCCGCTGCCGAGCTAACCCCCTCACAGTTGGTGGAGAATGCGGGCAGTTTTTTTTAAGCCAGCATGGAGGAGATACTGAAGCAGCTGGCTCTAGCAAATGCCAATCAACAGCAGACAAATGCAGGTTTGCAAAAGAGCCTTGCAGCTCATCAACAGAGCCTTGCAGCTCAACAACAGAACTTTGCAGCCCAGCAGCAAGCTCATCAACAGAGCCTTGCAGCCCAGCAGCAGACAAACGCAACTTTGCAACAGAGTCTGGAGGCTCAGCAACAAGCCCAGCAGCAATCTGAGGCCCGCTTCATAGACCTGTTGCAGAAGCAAGAGCAGAGACTACAACAACAGATGGAAGCAGTAATGCAGCAACGTCCGCAGACCAGTGAGGAAAGCCATCCCACTAATACCGCGTCCTTTGGGGTGAGTCGTTTATTGACAAAAATGACTGGAGAGGATGATCCAGAGGTATTTTTGACCACATTTGAAAGGACCGCTGAAAGAGAAAAGTGGCCTGAGGAGCAGTGGGCTGGACTGGTGGCTCCTCTGTTAACTGGTGAATCGCAGAAAGCTTACTATGACCTAGAGCCTAACCAAGCAAAAGACTATGTGATGCTAAAAGCTGAAATATTGGCAAGGCTGGGTGTCACCCAGGCTGTCCGGGCTCAGCGTGTGCATAACTGGACTTTCCAGCTTGGAAAACCCCCCAGGTCTCAAATGTATGATCTCATTCACCTGAGCAGAAAGTGGCTACAGCCAGAGACTTTGTCCGCACCAAAGATTGTGGAACGTGTTGTAATGGATCGGTTTTTGAGAGCTCTTCCTACTGCCATCCAAAAGTGGGTAAGCCATGGAGACCCAGAGACGGCCGATGGTCTTGTGGATCGTGTGGAGAAATACTTGGCTACAGAGAACCTGACGGCCTCTTCCAGAGACACTCGGACTTTCCACCCTAAGACCAGACCATCCCCAGGGGCGGATAAGAGGATTCCAAGGGGTGAGGGTGGAGAGAGTGAGAGGGTGGGAGCTCTACCCCAAGTTTGGCGAGAACAGCCTGGGAAATCAGCGGCTCAAGAGGCGGCAAGAAGGATCGTTTGCTACCGCTGCCGGTAAGCGGGACATATTGCAGCCAATTGCCCGGTTGTGGAGGAACCCATGCAGTGTGACTTTCTGACGGGCAGACGTCAGTCGCTGTGTGCGACAGTCGCATGCACTGCCATTCGAGGAACTGAGAAACATTTATGCAAAATGTGTGTTAATGGTAGAAATGTTGTGGTATTGCTGGATTCAGGTAGCCTTGTGACCCTGATAAAGACTGAGTTAGTTAAAACAGAGGTCTCTGGGAATAGCAAGGTAGCTGTTATTTGTGTGCATGGGGACACCCGAGAGTATCCAGTGACTACAGTGTGTTTCGAGACCCCCAAAGGTACCCTCTCTCATCCAGTGGGCTTAGTATCTCAGTTACCGCATGACGCCATTGTGGGAAGGGATTTTCCGAAGTTCTGGGAACTGTGGGATGATCCTGAGCCCCCCACTGGTGCCCCTATGTACCAGGAATGTGATAGCCAGAACTCCCCTGAGAGTGGTGAGGACTCTCCGGAATTTCCCTTATCAGTATTGGCAGGGGAGACTCAAGAAACTGGAGAGGAGCCCACCTCCTCAGACGAAAACCTACCGTCTGTGGAGTTTTCTGATCTTGAGGTTCACAGGGAAAACTTTGCCACAGAACAGTTGAAAGACCCCGCCCTAATAAAGGCATGGGAAAACGTAGTGAAAATAGATGGCGAGTTAGTGAACCCAGATAATACCTGCACTTACCCATACTTCAGCGTAGAGAAGGACCTACTGTATCGGGTGGCAAAAAGGGCAGAAGAAACCGTTGAGCAGCTTGTGGTGCCCAAACCTTACAGGAAGTTGGTGTTGGAGTTGGCCCATGGGCACATTCTTGGAGGTCATCTGGGGACAGAGAAAACCCGAGAGAGGGTATTACAGAGATTCTATTGGCCGGGGGTGATGAAGGACATAGAAAATTATTGTTCCTCCTGCCCTGTGTGTCAGAGGTCGGCCCCGATGCCACATTTCCGTAGCCCGCTGGTCCCTCTACCCATCATTGAGGTCCCGTTTGAGAGGATCGCCATGGATTTGGTAGGTCCTATAATCAAGTCCGCTAGGGGGCACCAGTACATATTAGTTATAATGGACTATGCCACCCGTTATCCAGAAGCGATCCCTCTCCGAAATACCTTGGCCAAAACCATAGCCAAAGAGCTATCTCTTGTGTTTAGCCGGGTGGGTATTTGTAAAGAACTGCTTACGGACCAAGGTACACCCTTTATGTCCCGGGTTATGAAGGAGCTGTGTAAATTGTTCAAAGTGACGCAATTACGTACATCTGTGTATCACCCCCAAACCGATGGGCTGGTTGAAAGATTCAACAAAACCCTAAAACAAATGTTGAAGAAAGTGGTGGATAGAGATGGAAAGGATTGGGACTGTCTACTTCCTTATCTGATGTTTGCTATTAGGGAGGTGCCCCAATCCTCTACGGGATTCTCCCCCTTTGAGTTACTGTATGGGAGACACCCAAGAGGGCTGTTGGATATTGCCAAGGAAACTTGGGAAAGTGAGAGTTCTCCCCACAGGAGTGTGATTGAGCATGTCGCCCTGATGCAAGACCGAATTGCACAGGTAATGCCCATCGTGAAGGAACATTTGGCCCAAGCGCAGTTAGCACAGCAGAGAGTGTACAACCGTGGAGCCAAGACCCGTACCTTTTCCCCGGGGGATAGGATACTGGTACTTGTCCTTACGGTTGAAAGTAAATTCCTTGCCAAATGGCAAGGCCCCTATGAGATAATGGAAAAAGTGAGCGAAGTGAATTACAAGGTCAGACAACCAGGAAGGCGAAAGCCCGAACAGATCTATCACGTTAATCTGTTGAAAGCCTGGAGGGATAGAGAGTCCCTAGTCGCAGACACTTGGTCACCAGCTCAAACTGGTTGCGTGATTCCTGAGGTTGGAATAGCAGCCACCTTGTCACAACCCCAACAACAGGAGGTTAAGGAGTTTGTGCTTCGCAACAAGGAGGTATTCTCTGAGCTGCCGGGACAAACATCTGGGGTAGAGCATGACATCATTACCCCGCCCGGTGAAAGGGTGAAGTTAAAACCCTATCGGATCCCAGAGGCCCGACGGGAGGCAATACGGGAGGAAGTACAGAAAATGCTGAACTTAGGGGTGATAGAGGAGTCCCAAAGTGATTGGTCTAGTCCCATTGTGTTGGTGCCTAAACCGGATGGGAGCTGGCGATTTTGTAACGATTTTCGTCAGTTGAACAAAGTTACAAAATTTGACACCTACCCCATGCCACGTATAGATGAGTTGATCGACCGGCTGGGAACAGCCCGATACATGACGACTCTTGACCTCACAAAAGGGTATTGGCAAATCCCCCTGGCCAAGTCGGCCAAAGAGAAAACCGCATTTGTAACCCCAGACGGGGCGTTCCAATATAAAAGAATGCCGTTCGGGTTACAGAATGCGCCGGCCACATTCCAGCGGAAAATGGACCAGATGCTGAGGCCCCATCGGAAGTATGCTGCGGCTTACCTGGATGACGTAATTGTCCATAGCACAGATTGGGCCTCACATCTGCCAAAAGTGCAAGCAGTCCTGGACTCTGTTCGGGAAGCGGGGTTTACGGCTAACCCCAAGAAGTGTACCATTGGGCAGGAGGAGGCCAAATATCTTGGGTACACCATTGGGAGGGGAGTAATAAAACCCCAACTCAACAAAGTCGAGGCCATCCAGAGTTGGCCACGTCCCAACAGCAAGAAGCAGGTACGAGCCTTTCTGGGAATCGCTGGGTATTATCGGCGATTCATTCCCCACTTTGCTTCTAAGGCTGTGCCCCTAACCAACCTGACGAAGGGGAAAGGGTCGGTCATGATTAAATGGACCCCCGAGGCTGAGGCAGCATTCCAATTCTTGAAACAAGCCTTATGTAGCCAGCCAGTGTTGTACTCACCCGACTTCTCTAAAGATTTTGTCGTACAAAGTGATGCGTCAGATGTGGGGTTAGGAGCAGTATTGTCCCAGGTCTGGAACGGGGAAGAGCACCCAGTCATTTACCTCAGCAGGAAGTTGAAGTCCCATGAGGTAAATTACGCCACCGTTGAAAAGGAGTGTTTAGCGGTGAAGTGGGCTCTAGATTCCCTTCGGTACTACCTGCTAGGTAGGCACTTTGACATGGTTACGGATCACGCTCCGTTAAAGTGGATGGCTCAAAACAAGGAAACAAATAGAAGAGTGAATAGGTGGTTCCTGGCCCTCCAGGAATTCAACTTCACAGTAAAGCATCGCCCTGGCGTTCAAATGGGGAATGTGGATGCTTTGTCTCGAGTACATGAATGCCTGATTGCTGGTGTTCCAACCCCGAGGTTAAAACAAGAGGGGGGGGTATGTGACAGCAGGAAGGTAAAGTCACCTGGTTGCATCCAGGGGGGTAGATATATTTCGCCCAGATTCAGGCTTTACGCCGACTTATACAACTAGGTGGAGAGTTGTATAAGGCTAGTGGGCTCATGGATGACTCATACCTCTAGGGAGAGTGTGGGGCGTCGTGCAGACAGGGAGTTGATGAGACCAGCTGAAGCTTCTCAGCTCATTTAGGCCTCTATAAGAACTCCCAGATTCATTAGGTGTTAGCTCATGCCTGGAACCAGACCTGTGTGGACTGTCTAGGGAGAGTGAACCCCTGTGCGGTGAGACAAAGCCTGTGTGGCTATTTGCTTGGACATTTAAAACCAGGGACTTAGGGACTAGGACAGCACTAGGCTGATCCCAGTTGTTAGTTAGGAAACCTGTATGTTTAGTCAGAGGTCAAGTTGACCAGGATTTATTTTGTTTATGTTTCTTTTGCTTTGCTGTGTTTTGTCACTGTAAATAGAAAATAAACCGCACCTTTTTGATTTTGAAAACCACAACCTCCGTTTGCTGGGCCTGTTTTTGTGTGGGGAGCCCATCCCGGGGGTCACACACACCCGCTGCCGAGCTAACCCCCTCACAATATATATATATATATATATATATATATATATATATATAAAAGAATAGTATAAAAACATAAAACAGTGATAACTGTGTCAGTGATATACTAAAACAGCGCTAGTGTTGGTATGAATCAGATGGCCAACACCACCTAGAAAGTGAAAAACAGTTTCAGGCAGATGATTTTAAAGTGCAGAGTGTCTGATAATGTCCATAGATGATCTTGGAAGTAAACAGCATGCACCTTCACCGAAAACTCCAGGTCCACCCAGTGAAAACACACTCCCCCTCAGGGGTTTAAACTCACCAGAGCAAGCTCAAATATAAGCCTTAATAGAGGTAGATAAAGCAGAACCTGCATAAACCTCGGCACTCAACATCAGCCTAGGAGATGACAGATCTGTGGGGGCTCCCACGAGTGGTAAAAACAAACAAAAAGGGGCATATAGCGTAATTCCGTTTATTAATAACAGTCCCCACACATCAAAACCCCTTTATACATTAAACGTACAAGAATCAGTCAATCAATAAGCATAAATGCACTTCACCGTCACCGCCAGAGAAGGGAGCAGCTCGATGGCCGAGCATGTAAACAGGAACTCTCCTTACTTCCGGGTCCGGCTGCCGTGGAGCGCATAGATCACTTCCTGTTGCGTCGTGTAGGTCACGCCCTGACGCGTTTCATCATATCCTGACTTCGACAGAGGGCGTGCCTACACGACTGACACCACTGCTTAAATGGACACCTCCTCCGCAGCCTGCACCAATCAGCGTCCACATGGCACAGCAATAGGCGCACATTGCAGCACCCATGGAAACCGCTGACGGCTTGTTATAGGCAGACCAGAGGGACAAACGGCGGCCAATCATAGCATATTTCAGGGGCACAAATCTAACACGATCAATATATCATAAAGAAACAAATAGATGTGATATTGCTAACACAATCATTTCAAAATAAAATAGCATATGCTAAATATAATAAAAAACAAACGGTGACAAAATATATTGCACATACATAAACAGATGTCAATTCAAATGATAAACATTTTGAATTAATAGCGTGCTCAATAAAAGTTAATTAATAATGGTGAATTTTCAATACTGATAAAATAGCCCCATAATAAATATAAATATGTAAAAAATGTACAAAAAACATATAATATATTTCTATAAAAGAAGCTAAAACTAGGATAATAAGTTATTAAAAAATCAGTAGTCACTAATAAAACAATTAATATCAAGGTCAATATTTAATCCTTTCGGCGAGAGAGTATCGACCAAATAAATCCAATGGGTCTCTCTCCTTGATAAATCTCTGACTAAATTAGATCCTCTCCACATAGGTTTTAAATGATCTATTCCCCAGAATTTGAGGCCAGTTGGATCCTGTTGGTAACATAATTTAAAATGTAAAGACACATTATGGTCTTTAAACCCAAGTTTAATGTTAGCGATATGTTCAGCTATTCTAATCTTTAGCTGGCGCTTAGTCCGGCCTATATAAATAAGCCCGCATGGGCACTGGAGGGCATACACGACATAAGATGTATTACATGTAATAAAATTGTCAATAGTGAATTCCTTATTGTTTGAGGTGGAGATGAAGCTCTCTACAGCCCTCAATGGTCTATCAACCTCTCTACATGCTCGACACCGCCTACACGCAAAAAACCCATCTCTATCCCAAAAAGTCGAAGGTCTAGTAGGTGGATCAAGTACTTTTCTAACGATCTTATCTGCAAAACTTAGGGCTTTTCTATAAATAAAACCAGGTCTCTGTGGTAAAACTGCAGATAATACTTTGTCCATACAAAGGACATGCCAATGGGTGGCAAAGATCTCCTCCACCTCTCTATATTGTGAGTGGAACCCAGAAACAAACCTCCACTCACGTCCATTATCTGGCTGGCGGATTACCGCATCTCCCAGGAAGTCCTCTCTAGGGCGCAAGGCCAGTTCCTGAATAATAGAGTCTAATGAATCCCCAAAATACCCTTTTTCAATAAATTTCCCCTTTATAATCTCTGCTTGTAAGAGGAAATCGGAGTCATTAGAGCAGTTTCTCTTTACTCTAGTTAATTGCCCCTTGGGGATGTTTCTAAGCCACATTGGGTGGTGGCCGCTACTCATAGGTAAGTAGCTGTTGGCATCAGTGGGCTTAAAGAAGACCTTCGTCCCCAACCTATTATTATGTCTAAAAATATGGAGATCTAAAAACTGGATATCGGTGGTACTGATTACACTGGTCAATTTAATGTTGTTTGAATTAAGATTTAGTTTGTTTAAAAACAGCTGCAACGTATCAAGTGTACCACTCCAAATAAAAAACAAATCATCAATATATCTTTTATAAAATAAGAGATAAGGCAGAGTCTTCGAAAAAATATTTTTATCCTCCCACTCTGCCATAAATAGATTTGCTATACTGGGGGCAAACCTAGCCCCCATAGCAACGCCCTTACACTGAGAGTAGAAGCTGCTGTTGTACCAAAAGAAATTATGCCCTAAACAAAAATCCAGGGAGTTCCTCAAAAATACTTTTTTATTATGTGTAATATCATCACGTTTACACAAAGCCCAATTCAGGGCCAACAGTGCGTTATCATGTTGGATAATGGTGTACAGGGACGCCACGTCAGCGGTTACCAGGTTCACCTGATCAATCCCTATGAGGTCAACTTGTTGCAACATCTGTAACAGACTCTTAGTGTCTTTGAGATATGCCTGTGTTATTCGCACACTCTCTTGGAGATAGAGATCCAGATATTGCCCCATTCGGGATGTAACTGATCCTATCCCATTAACAATGGGTCTCCCTGGAGGGCACTGAATATCCTTATGGATTTTGGGGAGGGTATAGATAGTGGGGATCCTACTACTACTAGGGATAAGATACTTTCTTTCTCGATTATTCAATACCCCTGTGGAGTAACCCATTTCAACCAAGCACTTCAAATCATTTTCATACTGAATGGAGGGGTCCCTCTCCAATTCAGTATACGTACTGGTGTCACTTAACATATCCATAAGTTGTTCATGATAAAATTCTTTATTTAAAATTACCACCCCTCCCCCTTTATCAGCAGGCTTTAGCACTAGATTCTTTTTTTCCTCCAACAGTGATATCCCGTCAAGTATATGTCTTGGATTAACATCTTTTTTAGGGACTAACTGTTCCAGATCTCTGATCACAAGCCCTTTAAAGACCTCCACTTGATGGTTGGCCCCATTTAAGGGGTTTAAGATAGATTTATTACGTAATCCACTATCCAATGCCACTGATGGGCCAACAATCGTGGATTGAGGGTTTTTATTCAAAAAATATTTTTTCATATTGACCTTGCGCATATATTTGTGGATGTCTATAAAGACATCAAACTTATTAATAGGCCGTTTCAGGCCACACTTCAAACCTAAATGAAGAATATTAGTCTCTTTGTGTGATAATACCGTGTCACTTAAATTAAAAATGCCACCTAGTCCCTCTCTCTCCTTCTTTTTCTGGATTTTTCGTCCAGCTCGACAGCCTCTAGATCTTCTCCTTTCTGATTGCCGTAGTAAAAGGGATCCCTCTCCCAGTAAGGAGATTCTCTCCACTGGGGCTCTCTGTAAGCCTGTGTTTGTTGGGAATATGGCGGTGGTCGCCCCCTGCGTTGGGGGTGCCCACGACCCCGTTTTTGCCACCCCCTCCCCCTCCCTAAAAAAGGACGTGGAGATGGATGGTTACCTCTAGCTTCATTTTCCCATAATGGTTCAAATCTGTTATGAACTGGGACTGTATATTGTTGATTACTAGATGTATGCTGATGAGCACTAGTTGGTCCATCTCTCATTGGACCACCTCTAGGATATTGAACATAATTCCTCACAGGAGTAGAGTGGTCCCTAGGAGCCCGAGGGGGGGCTCACTCCTCCTAGCTTCATTTACACTTGGTGTGCTTATACTAGGAACAGATAATCCAGTCTCAAGGACGTCATTGTGTGGATTTTCTCTATTTTCATTAGGCTTAACTTGTTGCCATAGATATACACTATTAGAACGAAAATCCCCCATATCCCGGTGGAATTTTTTGGTTTTCTTTTTCTGTGTGTCCTTGTCTACCTTTTCAAGCTTCTTTTTAATCCTAGTATTGAAATCAATTATTTGTTGTGACTCTTTAATGGGATCAAGCTGTAATTTTAATTCATTAATCCTACTTTCTAATTTAGACATTTTTTTCTTTTTACGTTTCAGGATAAGATCCTGCAGCTTGAAACCCATAGTGGTGAAAAAATCATACCATTCACCCATTGATTCAGGGTCATCTAGGCCGTCTTGTGGGACTACATCCCATCTCAGACTCCTAATTATAATCCTATCTTTAATATAATGCTCTAGTGTACAAATGTCCCACCAAGTACGAACTTGTTTTTCCAGGGCATTTCCTAGTGCAGTCATAGCCCCATTGTAGTTAGTTTGTGCAGTGGTCTGCTCATTGATTGCAAAAATAGTATTAAGATCTATAGTCCTACTGCTCAAAAATTGCAGAGCGTCCATGGCTGCCGAGAAAAAACAAAACAAATAATCAAAACAGGGATGTATATATACGGCCTTCAATACACCACTCAGCGCCTAGGACCAAGAAGCTACAACTATACTGACAGTGGACGTGCTATCATATAATATGAACGGTACAAAGATCAAAAAAATCAAGGTACTAGCACAATAAAAGAATTCTCTAATGACAAACACTGAGAACTCCAAAATGAGCAGCTGTTTAAAAATAAATTGATATAAAAGAATAGTATAAAAACATAAAACAGTGATAACTGTGTCAGTGATATACTAAAACAGCGCTAGTGTTGGTATGAATCAGATGGCCAACACCACCTAGAAAGTGAAAAACAGTTTCAGGCAGATGATTTTAAAGTGCAGAGTGTCTGATAATGTCCATAGATGATCTTGGAAGTAAACAGCATGCACCTTCACCGAAAACTCCAGGTCCACCCAGTGAAAACACACTCCCCCTCAGGGGTTTAAACTCACCAGAGCAAGCTCAAATATAAGCCTTAATAGAGGTAGATAAAGCAGAACCTGCATAAACCTCGGCACTCAACATCAGCCTAGGAGATGACAGATCTGTGGGGGCTCCCACGAGTGGTAAAAACAAACAAAAAGGGGCATATAGTACACCATTATCCAACATGATGACGCACTGTTGGCCCTGAATTGGGCTTTGTGTAAACGTGATGATATTACACATAATAAAAAAGTATTTTTGAGGAACTCCCTGGATTTTTGTTTAGGGCATAATTTCTTCTGGTACAACAGCAGCTTCTGCTCTCAGTGTAAGGGCGTTGCTATGGGGGCTAGGTTTGCCCCCAGTATAGCAAATCTATTTATGGCAGAGTGGGAGGATAAAAATATTTTTTCGAAGACTCTGCCTTATCTCTTATTTTATAAAAGATATATTGATGATTTGTTTTTTATTTGGAGTGGTACACTTGATACGTTGCAGCTGTTTTTAAACGAACTAAATCTTAATTCAAACAACATTAAATTGACCAGTGTAATCAGTACCACCGATATCCAGTTTTTAGATCTCCATATTTTTAGACATAATAATAGGTTGGGGACGAAGGTCTTCTTTAAGCCCACTGATGCCAACAGCTACTTACCTATGAGTAGCGGCCACCACCCAATGTGGCTTAGAAACATCCCCAAGGGGCAATTAACTAGAGTAAAGAGAAACTGCTCTAATGACTCCGATTTCCTCTTACAAGCAGAGATTATAAAGGGGAAATTTATTGAAAAAGGCTATTTTGGGGATTCATTAGACTCTATTATTCAGGAACTTGCCTTGCGCCCTAGAGAGGACTTCCTGGGAGATGCGGTAATCCGCCAGCCAGATAATGGACGTGAGTGGAGGTTTGTTTCTGGGTTCCACTCACAATATAGAGAGGTGGAGGAGATCTTTGCCACCCATTGGCATGTCCTTTGTATGGACAAAGTATTATCTGCAGTTTTACCACAGAGACCTGGTTTTATTTATAGAAAAGCCCTAAGTTTTGCAGATAAGATCGTTAGAAAAGTACTTGATCCACCTACTAGACCTTCGACTTTTTGGGATAGAGATGGGTTTTTTGCGTGTAGGCGGTGTCGAGCATGTAGAGAGGTTGATAGACCATTGAGGGCTGTAGAGAGCTTCATCTCCACCTCAAACAATAAGGAATTCACTATTGACAATTTTATTACATGTAATACATCTTATGTCGTGTATGCCCTCCAGTGCCCATGCGGGCTTATTTATATAGGCCGGACTAAGCGCCAGCTAAAGATTAGAATAGCTGAACATATCGCTAACATTAAACTTGGGTTTAAAGACCATAATGTGTCTTTACATTTTAAATTATGTCACCAACAGGATCCAACTGGCCTCAAATTCTGGGGAATAGATCATTTAAAACCTATGTGGAGAGGATCTAATTTAGTCAGAGATTTATCAAGGAGAGAGACCCATTGGATTTATTCGGTCGATACTCTCTCGCCAAAAGGATTAAATATTGACCTTGATATTAATTGTTTTATTAGTGACTACTGATTTTTTAATAACTTATTATCCTAGTTTTAGCTTCTTTTATAGAAATATATTATATGTTTTTTGTACATTTTTTACATATTTATATTTATTATGGGGCTATTTTATCAGTATTGAAAATTCACCATTATTAATTAACTTTTATTGAGCACGCTATTAATTCAAAATGTTTATCATTTGAATTGACATCTGTTTATGTATGTGCAATATATTTTGTCACCGTTTGTTTTTTTTTATATTTAGCATATGCTATTTTATTTTGAACTGATTGTGTTAGCAATATCACATCTATTTGTTTCTTTATGATATATTGATCGTGTTAGATTTGTGCCCCTGAAATATGCTATGATTGGCCGCCGTTTGTCCCTCTGGTCTGCCTATAACAAGCCGTCAGCGGTTTCCATGGGTGCTGCAATGTGCGCCTATTGCCGTGCCATGTGGACGCTGATTGGTGCAGGCTGCGGAGGAGGTGTCCATTTAAGCAGTGGTGTCAGTCGTGTAGGCACGCCCTCTGTCGAAGTCAGGATATGACGAAACGCGTCAGGGCGTGACCTACACGACGCAACAGGAAGTGATCTATGCGCTCCACGGCAGCCGGACCCGGAAGTAAGGAGAGTTCCTGTTTACATGCTCGGCCATCGAGCTGCTCCCTTCTCTGGCGGTGACGGTGAAGTGCATTTATGCTTATTGATTGACTGATTCTTGTACGTTTAATGTATAAAGGGGTTTTGATGTGTGGGGACTGTTATTAATAAACGGAATTACGCTATATGCCCCTTTTTGTTTGTTTTTACCACTCGTGGGAGCCCCCACAGATCTGTCATCTCCTAGGCTGATGTTGAGTGCCGAGGTTTATGCAGGTTCTGCTTTATCTACCTCTATTAAGGCTTATATTTGAGCTTGCTCTGGTGAGTTTAAACCCCTGAGGGGGAGTGTGTTTTCACTGGGTGGACCTGGAGTTTTCGGTGAAGGTGCATGCTGTTTACTTCCAAGATCATCTATGGACATTATCAGACACTCTGCACTTTAAAATCATCTGCCTGAAACAGTTTTTCACTTTCTAGGTGGTGTTGGCCATCTGATTCATACCAACACTAGCGCTGTTTTAGTATATCACTGACACAGTTATCACTGTTTTATGTTTTTATACTATTCTTTTATATCAATTTATTTTTAAACAGCTGCTCATTTTGGAGTTCTCAGTGTTTGTCATTAGAGAATTCTTTTATTGTGCTAGTACCTTGATTTTTTTGATCTTTGTACCGTTCATATTATATGATAGCACGTCCACTGTCAGTATAGTTGTAGCTTCTTGGTCCTAGGCGCTGAGTGGTGTATTGAAGGCCGTATATATACATCCCTGTTTTGATTATTTGTTTTGTTTTTTCTCGGCAGCCATGGACGCTCTGCAATTTTTGAGCAGTAGGACTATAGATCTTAATAATATTTTTGCAATCAATGAGCAGACCACTGCACAAACTAACTACAATGGGGCTATGACTGCACTAGGAAATGCCCTGGAAAAACAAGTTCGTACTTGGTGGGACATTTGTACACTAGAGCATTATATTAAAGATAGGATTATAATTAGGAGTCTGAGATGGGATGTAGTCCCACAAGACGGCCTAGATGACCCTGAATCAATGGGTGAATGGTATGATTTTTTCACCACTATGGGTTTCAAGCTGCAGGATCTTATCCTGAAACGTAAAAAGAAAAAAATGTCTAAATTAGAAAGTAGGATTAATGAATTAAAATTACAGCTTGATCCCATTAAAGAGTCACAACAAATAATTGATTTCAATACTAGGATTAAAAAGAAGCTTGAAAAGGTAGACAAGGACACACAGAAAAAGAAAACCAAAAAATTCCACCGGGATATGGGGGATTTTCGTTCTAATAGTGTATATCTATGGCAACAAGTTAAGCCTAATGAAAATAGAGAAAATCCACACAATGACGTCCTTGAGACTGGATTATCTGTTCCTAGTATAAGCACACCAAGTGTAAATGAAGCTAGGAGGAGTGAGCCCCCCCCTCGGGCTCCTAGGGACCACTCTACTCCTGTGAGGAATTATGTTCAATATCCTAGAGGTGGTCCAATGAGAGATGGACCAACTAATGCTCATCAGCATACATCTAGTAATCAACAATATACAGTCCCAGTTCATAACAGATTTGAACCATTATGGGAAAATGAAGCTAGAGGTAACCATCCATCTCCATGTCCTTTTTTAGGGAGGGGGAGGGGGTGGCAGAAACGGGGTCGTGGGCACCCCCAACGCAGGGGGCGACCACCGCCATATTCCCAACAAACACAGGCTTACAGAGAGCCCCAGTGGAGAGAATCTCCTTACTGGGAGAGGGATCCCTTTTACTACGGCAATCAGAAAGGAGAAGATCTAGAGGCTGTCGAGCTGGACAAAAAATCCAGAAAAAGAAGGAGAGAGAGGGACTAGGTGGCATTTTTAATTTAAGTGACACGGTATTATCACACAAAGAGAGTAATATTCTTCATTTAGGTTTGAAGTGTGGCCTGAAATGGCCTATTAATAAGTTTGATGTCTTTATAGACATCCACAAATATATGCGCAAGGTCAATATGAAAAAATATTTTTTGAATAAAAACCCTCAATCCACGATTGTTGGCCCATCAGTGGCATTGGATAGTGGATTACGTAATAAATCTATCTTTAACCCCTTAAATGGGGCCAACCATCAAGTGGAGGTCTTTAAAGGGCTTGTGATCAGAGATCTGGAACAGTTAGTCCCTAAAAAAGATGTTAATCCAAGACATATACTTGACGGGATATCACTGTTGGAGGAAAAAAAGAATCTAGTGATAAGGCCTGCTGATAAAGGGGGAGGGGTGGTAATTTTAAATAAAGAATTTTATCATGAACAACTTATGGATATGTTAAGTGACACCAGTACGTATACTGAATTGGAGAGGGACCCCTCCATTCAGTATGAAAATGATTTGAAGTGCTTGGTTGAAATGGGTTACTCCACAGGGGTATTGAATAATCGAGAAAGAAAGTATCTTATCCCTAGTAGTAGTAGGATCCCCACTATCTATACCCTCCCCAAAATCCATAAGGATATTCAGTGCCCTCCAGGGAGACCCATTGTTAATGGGATAGGATCAGTTACATCCCGAATGGGGCAATATCTGGATCTCTATCTCCAAGAGAGTGTGCGAATAACACGGGCATATCTCAAAGACACTAAGAGTCTGTTACAGATGTTGCAACAAGTTGACCTCATAGGGATTGATCAGGTGTACCTGGTAACCGCTGACGTGGCATCCCTGTACACCATTATCCAACATGATGACGCACTGTTGGCCCTGAATTGGGCTTTGTGTAAACGTGATGATATTACACATAATAAAAAAGTATTTTTGAGGAACTCCCTGGATTTTTGTTTAGGGCATAATTTCTTTTGGTACAACAGCAGCTTCTACTCTCAGTGTAAGGGCGTTGCTATGGGGGCTAGGTTTGCCCCCAGTATAGCAAATCTATTTATGGCAGAGTGGGAGGATAAAAATATTTTTTCGAAGACTCTGCCTTATCTCTTATTTTATAAAAGATATATTGATGATTTGTTTTTTATTTGGAGTGGTACACTTGATACGTTGCAGCTGTTTTTAAACTAACTAAATCTTAATTCAAACAACATTAAATTGACCAGTGTAATCAGTACCACCGATATCCAGTTTTTAGATCTCCATATTTTTAGACATAATAATAGGTTGGGGACGAAGGTCTTCTTTAAGCCCACTGATGCCAACAGCTACTTACCTATGAGTAGCGGCCACCACCCAATGTGGCTTAGAAACATCCCCAAGGGGCAATTAACTAGAGTAAAGAGAAACTGCTCTAATGACTCAGATTTCCTCTTACAAGCAGAGATTATAAAGGGGAAATTTATTGAAAAAGGCTATTTTGGGGATTCATTAGACTCTATTATTCAGGAACTTGCCTTGCGCCCTAGAGAGGACTTCCTGGGAGATGCGGTAATCCGCCAGCCAGATAATGGACGTGAGTGGAGGTTTGTTTCTGGGTTCCACTCACAATATAGAGAGGTGGAGGAGATCTTTGCCACCCATTGGCATGTCCTTTGTATGGACAAAGTATTATCTGCAGTTTTACCACAGAGACCTGGTTTTATTTATAGAAAAGCCCTAAGTTTTGCAGATAAGATCGTTAGAAAAGTACTTGATCCACCTACTAGACCTTCGACTTTTTGGGATAGAGATGGGTTTTTTGCGTGTAGGCGGTGTCGAGCATGTAGAGAGGTTGATAGACCATTGAGGGCTGTAGAGAGCTTCATCTCCACCTCAAACAATAAGGAATTCACTATTGACAATTTTATTACATGTAATACATCTTATGTCGTGTATGCCCTCCAGTGCCCATGCGGGCTTATTTATATAGGCCGGACTAAGCGCCAGCTAAAGATTAGAATAGCTGAACATATCGCTAACATTAAACTTGGGTTTAAAGACCATAATGTGTCTTTACATTTTAAATTATGTCACCAACAGGATCCAACTGGCCTCAAATTCTGGGGAATAGATCATTTAAAACCTATGTGGAGAGGATCTAATTTAGTCAGAGATTTATCAAGGAGAGAGACCCATTGGATTTATTCGGTCGATACTCTCTCACCGAAAGGATTAAATATTGACCTTGATATTAATTGTTTTATTAGTGACTACTGATTTTTTAATAACTTATTATCCTAGTTTTAGCTTCTTTTATAGAAATATATTATATGTTTTTTGTACATTTTTTACATATTTATATTTATTATGGGGCTATTTTATCAGTATTGAAAATTCACCATTATTAATTAACTTTTATTGAGCACGCTATTAATTCAAAATGTTTATCATTTGAATTGACATCTGTTTATGTATGTGCAATATATTTTGTCACCGTTTGTTTTTTTTTATATTTAGCATATGCTATTTTATTTTGAAATGATTGTGTTAGCAATATCACATCTATTTGTTTCTTTATGATATATTGATCGTGTTAGATTTGTGCCCCTGAAATATGCTATGATTGGCCGCCGTTTGTCCCTCTGGTCTGCCTATAACAAGCCGTCAGCGGTTTCCATGGGTGCTGCAATGTGCGCCTATTGCCGTGCCATGTGGACGCTGATTGGTGCAGGCTGCGGAGGAGGTGTCCATTTAAGCAGTGGTGTCAGTCGTGTAGGCACGCCCTCTGTCGAAGTCAGGATATGACGAAACGCGTCAGGGCGTGACCTACACGACGCAACAGGAAGTGATCTATGCGCTCCACGGCAGCTGGACCCGGAAGTAAGGAGAGTTCCTGTTTACATGCTCGGCCATCGAGCTGCTCCCTTCTCTGGCGGTGACGGTGAAGTGCATTTATGCTTATTGATTGACTGATTCTTGTACGTTTAATGTATAAAGGGGTTTTGATGTGTGGGGACTGTTATTAATAAACGGAATTACGCTATATGCCCCTTTTTGTTTGTTTTTACCACTCGTGGGAGCCCCCACAGATCTGTCATCTCCTAGGCTGATGTTGAGTGCCGAGGTTTATGCAGGTTCTGCTTTATCTACCTCTATTAAGGCTTATATTTGAGCTTGCTCTGGTGAGTTTAAACCCCTGAGGGGGAGTGTGTTTTCACTGGGTGGACCTGGAGTTTTCGGTGAAGGTGCATGCTGTTTACTTCCAAGGTCATCTATGGACATTATCAGACACTCTGCACTTTAAAATCATCTGCCTGAAACAGTTTTTCACTTTCTAGGTGGTGTTGGCCATCTGATTCATACCAACACTAGCGCTGTTTTAGTATATCACTGACACAGTTATCACTGTTTTATGTTTTTATACTATTCTTTCATATCAATTTATTTTTAAACAGCTGCTCATTTTGGAGTTCTCAGTGTTTGTCATTAGAGAATTCTTTTATTGTGCTAGTACCTTGATTTTTTTGATCTTTGTACCGTTCATATTATATGATAGCACGTCCACTGTCAGTATAGTTGTAGCTTCTTGGTCCTAGGCGCTGAGTGGTGTATTGAAGGCCGTATATATACATCCCTGTTTTGATTTTTTTAATATATATATATATACACACAGTATCTCACTCATTTTGTAAATGTTTTATTATATCTTTTTATGTGACAACACTGAAGAAATTACACTTTCTACAATGTAAAGTACTGAGTGTACAGCTTGTATAACAGTGTAAATTTGCTGTCCCCTCAAAATAACATTAATGGCTGTGTGTTGACTTATTTTGAGGGGACAGCAAATTTACACGGTTATACAAGCTGTACACTCACTACTTTACATTGTAACAAAGTGTAATTTCTTCAGTATTGTCACATGAAAAGATATAGTAAAATATTTACAAAAATGTGAGGGGTGTACTCACTTTTGTGAGATACTGTATGTGACGAATCTCGGATACCCCAGGTGGGCACCCAGGAACACCTCTCGCGCATGGTACTGCGTCCAGTACATCTCTGTGGAGGAGGGAAGGATCTTCCCCTGATGGTGCCACTTGTGGCTTAGCGTTTCATGCCAGAGTTGCCGGCGGATCACATCCTCCCAGCTGAGCATGGTGTGCTCCGTCGCTGGTCCCCGATGTTGCTTCCGTATGCCTTGCAGCCTCCTCCTGAACTCCGCTCTCATGCTGGCCGGTCCCCGTATCGCTACTCGGCAGCTGCCCATATCTTGAATCCTGGTGGTGGTTTGGATGTCCCGTTCTGCAGGAGACAACCCACCGCTGCCACCACTGTGATGGATCTTGGATACCCCAGGTGGGCACATCCGCCAGACCTGTGTCTCCTGTCCTTTAAATGCACCCGCAGCCTGCAGATTCGCCATAACCAGCCCTTAACCCCTCAATCCCGAGACAATCCACACAGGTGTTGAGGGTTAAATATGCAGAGCATCAACTCTTTATTAAATACAAAACATACACTTTTACACACAGTTAGGGACACTCCCCTTAGCCTTGTCATAGAGGGGGGTAGGGGACAAGGAAGAACCAATGGTAACTGAACACTTGTACATTGAAACAGAGACTACAGTTAAACATAAAGGGATTGTGGTAAGCAGGCAGCCCCTCAATACACATCCCCTGCTGAGAGATGTCTCCAGTCCAGACCATTGTCTATATGCCCTGAACCAACACAATTAAACACAGAGACAAGAGGGGGGGGATGGGGGAGAAGGGATGTAGCATTACATTACATTATCTCAATGCCAGCTTGTCCCCAAGTCTCTCAGTCTCTTCTGGGCCATAATCTGTGGGTAAGAGGCTAGCCCACAGTCCCTTCCAAAACACACAGTGACAGTGGGTTCTGTCACACTGTATATACAGTGCCTTGAAAAAGTATTCATACCCCCTTGAAATTTTCCACATTTTTTCAAGTTACAACCAAAAACGTAAATGTATTTTATTGGGATTTTATGTGATAGACCAAAGCAAAATGGCCTAAAAGCAAAATGGCCTAAAAGCAAAATGCTATGTGTGGTGGAAAATTAACACACATCACCCTGAACACACCATCCCCACCGTGAAACATGGTGGTGGCAGCATCATGTTGTGGGGATGCTTTTCTTCAGCAGGGACAGGGAAGGGACAGGGAAGCTGGTCAGAGTTGATGGGAGGATGGATGGAGCCAAATACAGGACAATCTTAGAAGAAAACCTGTTAGGGTGGGAAAAGACTTGAGACTGGGACAGAGGTTCACCTTCCAGCAGGACAACGACCCTAAACATACAGTCAGAGCTACAACGAAATGGTTTAGATCAAAGCATATTCATGTGTTAGAATGACCCAGTCAAGATCCAGACCTAAATCCAATTAAGAATCTGTGGCAAGACTTGAAAACTGCTGTTCACAGACGCTCTCCATCCAATCTGACAAAGTTTGAGCTATTTTGCAAAGAAGAATAGGCAAAAATGTCACTCTCTAGATGTGCAAAGCTGGTAGAGACATCCCCAAAAAGTCTTGCAGCTGTAATTGCAGTGAAAGGTGGTTCTACAAAATATTGACTCAGGGGGGCTGAATACAAATGCACGCCACACTTTTCACATATTTATTTGTAAAATATTTTGAAAACCATTTATCATTTTCATTCCACTTTACAATTATGTGCCACTTTGTGTTGGTCTATCACATAAAATCCCAATAAAATACATGTATGTTTTGGTTGTAACATGACAAAATGTGGAAAATTTCAAGGGGTATGAATACCTTTTCAAGGCACTGTGTGTGTGTGTGTGTGTGTGTATATATATATATATATATATATATATAATGTACCTGTCCATGCATATGGGAAGATATATTACAACCAAAGTTGCTTCGTTGGTTGATGAAGGAAGTCAAGTAAATTTGATGTAAAAAATATTAACTACATTCGATGTTGAATGAAAAATGTTAAGTACATTCGATATTGAATGTCAAGTACGTTCGATGCTGAATGGAGAGTAAAATTGTCAAGTACATTCGATGTTGAATGGAAAAAGTTTGATACATTTAATGTTAAGTGGGAAAAAGCAGGTACATATGAGTACCTGTCCATACATATATATGGGGGAATAGATTATAACCAAAGTTACTTTGTTGGCCCATAATGTGTATGTTGATAGAGGGAGTCAAGTACATTCAATGTAAAATGTTGAGTATATTCGATGTTGAATGGCCAATGTTAAGTACATTCGGTGTTGAATGTTAAGTATGTTTGATGCTGAATGGGGAGTGGGAATGTCAAGTACATTCGATGTTGAATGGAAAATGTTTGGTACATTTGATGTTGAATGGGAAAAATCGAGTACATTCGATGTTGAATGTCAAGTTCGTTTGATGCTGAGTGAAGAATGGAATTGTTCGCAGTATTGTGAATTGTACTTTATCAGTCCAGGTGTGTGTGTGGCGAATGCAAGGATCGTAGTGGATGTTAATGATTGTTAATGATGTATAAGGATATTGTATTCTAGTGTATGGTGTTTATTTCTATTTCCTCATTTTTACTCCTGGCGAGAGTATGTCCAGGGCATATATCCAGTATGTTACACTTTGACAGAGACGTTGAAATCTCTCTGCCTTGGGGAAACTGGCAGGGATGGATTCAATGACCCATACTTTGAGGCCTGCAGTGGATTTTTGATGGTATTCTGCAAACTGTCGGAACGCTATGCTCATCTCTGCCAGCTTCAATGAACCTCTGGAGTTCCCAGAAACATTTGCGTAAGGTGCGTATCGTTTGGCCTACGTAATGCAGGTCACGGGGACAGGACAAGCAGTAGACTACATATTCGGTGGAGCATGTGTAGAATTATTTTATTTTGTATACTTTCCCTTTTCTTATGAATTCTTTTTGTCCATGTTGGACAAAACTGCATGTGAGGCATAGAGGTTTTTGGCACTGGTACATCCCGATGATGGAAAATAATTTGAGTGATGGGGATATATGTTTAGTAGTTTTGGGTTTACTTGGTGCTATTTTCCCTTTTATGTTGGGGGCTTTTCTGTAGGAGAATTTTGGTTTTGTTGGTATGCTATCTTTCAGGTGAGGATCTTGCAGTAGTAAAGGCCAGTGCTTGTTTACTATGTGTTCCACGTTTCTGTGTTTGTTGTGGAACCGGGAAGTGAAGCGGATTACTTTGGCTGCATTTTCATTTCTGTCAGCTGGAGTGTCTGGATTTATATATGTGGTATATGCTTTTTGGATGAGTGGGAGATGGTACCCTTTTTCTAGGAATTTTTGTTTGAGGGTTTCGCTCTGAATCTGGTAGTCGGGTTGTTTTGTGCAGTTATGTCTGAGATGGAAAAATTGGCTCTTAGGAATATTATTGAGCCAGCGAGGACGGTGGCAGCTGTTGTAGTGTAAGAAGGAATTTCCTGCGGTTGGTTTGCTGTGATTCTTGGCATAGATGTGGCCCTTTTCGTGGTATAGGTCCAGGTCCAGGAATGCTAGGTGTATGTTGTCTTGTAATGAGGTGAAGGCTAAGCTAATATTGTTGTTGTTGCAGTGGGAGACAAGCTTCTCTATGTTGTTGGTGTCCCCATCCTAGATGATGATTACGTTGTCAATGTAACAACCGTAAAAGATGATACAGGCAGTCCCCGGGTTACAAACAAGATAGGGTCTGTAGGTTTGTTCATAGGTCAAATTTGTTTTTAAGTCGGAACAGGTAAATTTTTTAAGCTCCAGCCAAAAAAAATATTTTTTACGTTTTATGGGTAGAATACGAGAGGGTTAACACCCCTGTATCATTTGTTTTGCTGTCTGTGCCCCTGTTCCAAAGATTTCATCTAACTTTCTGTCCCTATGACAATTGGATTTTGAAAATTTTGGGTTGTTATGGAAACAAGGATTGGTGATAAAGCTTCAGAGAATACACTTTTTTTCCCATGATAACTTACAGGAGTGATTTTCCCTTCCTAGGGGAGATTTGTTCTCACTTCCTGTTGTCTCCCTCTGTTTGTAAGTAGGAGTTGTTTGTAAGTTGGATGTTTGTAACCCGGGGCCTGCCTGTATTGAACATGAAGGAATTATTGGCCCATATGTATTGTGACTCCCAGTGACCCATGGTTAGGTTTGCGTAGGAGGGAGCAATGTTTGTTCCCGTGGCTGTGCCATGGGTTTGGAGATAGTAGTGGTCTTTGAACTGGAAGTATTTGTGTGTTAGACAGAACAATGTGGAATCCAGGATGAAGTGTGTTTGGTTTGGGTAAATGGATGTGTCTTCTATCCCAAAATTTTGTATAGCCCGCATACCGATGTCATGAGGTGTACAATGATTGGATATCTAGGGAGTGCCAGAAGTAAGTAGGTTCCCATCGATATGGGCCTAGTAACCTAGCAAGTGTATTCCGTCTTTGCTGTAGGATTGTAAGTTAGATACGAGTGGTTGCAGGGAGTAACCCATGTATTGGGAGAACCCACTTGTGATACTGTTCATAGAGGCTACTATGGGTCTACCCAGGGGGTTGGTAGTACATTTATGTACTTTGGGTAAATGATAAAAATAAGGTGTGTGTTGGTATTTTTTGACTTGGACTGATGCTTCACTTTTGGTAATAATGTAGTCTGTGAGTATTTGGTTCACTAAGACTGTGGCTTCCATAGTGAAATCAGGTAATGGGTCGTTTGTCAGTTTCATATATGTGTGTGAGTCTCCCAGCAGTCTCATGGCCTCCTAGATGTACTCGCTTTTGTCTTGGAGCACAATGCTACCACCTTTATCAGCTGGTTTGATGATGATTTTTTCATGTGTTTGGAGAGAGTTAAGAGCTAGTCTTTCAGAGTGTGTGAGGTTGTGTCTGGCATGGTGATGTGGATCTTTTTGGCACATCAATAGTAAGTCTGAGTTGACAATGCAATAGAAAGTTTCTAGGCATGGTCCTTTGGATTGTGTAGTATAGAAGTTGGACAAGGGCCGAAAGGTAGTGTACTCTCCTGGGGGGGGAGTTGATGAGATGTTGGGTGAACAGGAGAGCATCTAGTTCTGGGTCATCTGGGTTCAGGGTGGGTCTGTTTCCTTCCTGGTACAGCTCGTCTAATATTTCCGGGGTGACCTCTTTGTCAATGACAAGGTTGTTTGTGGGGGTGGGGTTGGTAGTCTCTGCTTGGGGGGTGGGGGTGGGGATTACTTTTTAGTAGCTTTTATGCTACTTTATGTTAGGTTGCGGATGAATTTATTCAAGTCTTTAAATAGCTGAAAAGCGTTGGCCTCACGTAAGTAGGGTAGTTTCATGCGGAGTGAGTTTGTGGGATAATAGGTTGAAGAATTTTACTGTAGTTGGGGCTTTCTGGTATGTGGGCTTGGGTTTACCTCCTCTCCCCCTGCACCCTCTTCAGTGTGTTTTCTTTTGGAGGGTCTGATTGGCAGAAGGCTTGGGCCTAAAAAAGAAACCACAGGTAGATGTTCCTCGGCAGGAAGTAAATTGTTGGGTGTAGCGAGTGTATGACTGTTCTCCATGAGTTTACTGGTGGGTAGAGAGTAGGGTTGCACCGATACCACTATTTTAAGTACTGATACTTTTTTTTACTGTCATGTGACAGTGGCACTAATATGCAGCACTGATGGGCACTGATGAGGCGTGGACTGTGTCAGTAGTTTTTTATTTTAGTTTTTACAATATATAATATTTTATTTTTTTACAATGCTTTCTTTTTTTTGTGGGGGGGAGGGGGGAGTAGACATTCAGTGTCAGTGTTTTTTTTCAATTTTTTTTTCAATTTTACATTGTATTTATTACAATGTTTCCTTTTTAAAAAAAAAATTATTCAACAATGTTGGGGGGTAGGGGGTCTTTGGTGAGATGTCAGGGGTCTAAACAGACCCCTGACATCTCCTCTTCGAGACATGGAAAGGGACTAAGGACACAGATTCCCAAGTCCCTTTTTCAGCAGCCTCAGCTGCACTGAACATGAATGGACATGAGACAGCGGCTCCTCCCTCCCTCATAGACTGAAGCATCGTAAACACAGTTTATGATGCTCAGTTATGTGAATGGAGAGAGTCAGTGAACAAGGAACAAGAAAAGGATGGAGCCGGTAAATGAAATTTACCGGCTCCTTCCTCTGCTCTCCATCCTGAAAGATCTGTGACGGGGGGGGGGGGGCGCAGGAGCACATGGAGGGGGACCGGAGGAGGATGGGGGGACTGGAGGAGGGTGGGGGGGACTGGAGGAGGGTGGGGGGTGAAGGAGCACACAGAGGGGGACGGGAGGAGGACAGGGGGGACCGGAGGAGCCCATGGAGGAGCACAGAGGAGGACACAGAGGGGAGCTGGAGGAGGATACAGGGGACACTTCGGGATAATCGGTGCAGTGGCAGAGGAAGTTAAAATCACTGATCTCCCTGTGTGGCTTTCAATAAAGCAGCTGAAAGCCGCGGAGGGGAGAGGAGGAGAAGCATCTGTCAGCTGCTTTATTGAAAGCCACACAGGGAGATCAGTGATTATAACTTCCCCTGCTACCGCACGATCATTCCTGAGTGTCCAGGTATCAGACTAGGCATCGGTAGCATTTGCATGCGTACAAGTACACCTGCAAATACTCGGTATTGGCACCGATAACAATACTAGTATCAGTATCGGTGCAACCCTAGTAGAGAGGTGAGGTTTTCTCCTGTGTCCTTTCTGGTTTGTGGTGTGTGTGGTTGTCTGGGAGGTATGGAGGCTCCTGGTTTTTGGGTGTGAAGTAGATGTTGGTGGTGATACTTCCTGAGGATGGGTGATGCCTATATCAATTGGGTAGCAGGTGGAGTTTGGATTTGGGACGGAAGTTTTATTCCGTTTATTTATAGGGGGTCTGTTGTTCTGAATTGAGTGATTTTGGGCCCTATATGTGGGCAGGTTTTTCCCTTTCTGTGTTAAGTTCTTGGTGACTGGTGGTTTATTAGTAGCAGATGGGTGTGGTAGCTGGGAGGTGGCTATTACTGAGGGAATAATGTCTAGAAGTGAAGGCATTATTCTTTGGTTGCTGTGTTTCCAAGATTTTATTGTTGAAGTAGTCATCTACCGTATTTTTTGCTCCATAAGACGTACCTAACCATAAGACACACCTAGATTTTAGTGGAGGAAAACAAGAAAAAAAATATTCTGAACCAAATGGTGTACTAAAATATTTAATATTATACTACTATTACCATAGGTGGGTGGTGGACACACAGCAATACCACCCCCCTTATCTAATCAGCTCAGCTACACTATACCTGGGTGGTGGTGGTATACACAGCAATCTCCCCCTTCCCAGATCAGCTCAGGGTGGCAGAGCAGACACAAACACCCCTTCAGCCTCTTCTCACACCAGCTCAGGTGACTGGGCAGTGGATATCATGCCAGCCCACACCTCCCACCCCCTTATAACCAGCTCACCTCAGGCAGGACACTGCCATTACAAAGCAAAACCCCCTCCGCCGGTGGGCGGCCTGGCTGGCTCTCAGCTTCAGATACACCCGGACGGGCGACAGCTAGGAAGGTCTGGGGGACTGGGGACACAGTTTGCAGCAGCAGCTGCCGGTGGGAGGAGCAGGAAGTGACAGACTGGACCAGGCCACGGTGCCAGGGGTTTCCGACTGAAAAAATAAATACCAAAGGGAGCAGCCAGGGCTCTCGCCGCAAGAGTGACGCGAGAGTGACGCCACTGACACCGCCCCATATTTTGGCACCCGGGGCGGACCCCCCGCTGCCCCTTGGTACGTCCCTGCCAGGATGTGCCTCACATCCTTTCCTCCTCTCTCCTCCACAGAGAAGCCGAGCGCTGGTATTCTAACACAGCGACGGGGGGAGGCTTTATCAGTATTCGCTCCATAAGATGCACAGACATTTCCCCCCATTTTCTGGGGGCGAAAAGTGCGTCTTATGGAGCGAAAAAAACAGTAAGTCACGTCTGAATTTTCCCAACTTTATTGATGAGTTCATGGCCCTTTATAAAACCATTACCCATCATGTCAGAGAATTCCTGTGAGCTGTTTTGCACATAGACGTGCACAAGCACATAGACTTTGCCATAGAATGGCAAACAGGCGCGTGCATGCACGCCAGAACCCGCAATCGCGGGTGCGCATGAGCGTGCACGCACGAGCCTAATTCTCCTTTGGCGCCAGACAGCCTATTTAAAGGGAGTCTGGGCTCTTGTGCTTTGCTGACTGATCTCAGCTGTGTTCCTGAATCCTGCTCTTCCTGTGTGTCTTCCCAGTATTTGACCCGGCTTGCTCTTGACCTTGTTCCTGTACGGATGTCCATCTCTGACCCGGCTCCGTTCCCGACTCTGGCTCTGTCTATGATTTTGTGCCTCGCTGCCCGCCTGCTGACGAACCTGGCTATTCCTGAGACCTTGCTCCTGTCCTTGTTCCTGGTTGCTGTTAACCCCCGGCTACCTGCCTGGCTGTTACCTGTTCCTGCTCAGCACATCACAGGCTACTCCAGTCCGCTGAACCCTGCCAAACTGTTCTCCCGGGACCTCCGGCTCCAGGCACTCGTGTCCCTCTTGTCCTTCGGCTTCCTCTGTTTCACCTTCAGCGGATCCAGGACAGGAGATATAAGAGAGGCCGACCTCGTCAATTCAGTCTCCCATCCGATCCCTGACAGTATCAGTCAGCCAATAATGGAGTCTGAAAGGGAGGCCTCTCCACCTAAGGACTTTTCACAATCAATCTCTGCACTAACACACATCGTGCAAAAGTTGCAAGCAGATCTATGTCACATGGAAGATCAATTATCAACCGACACAGTGACTTTGCCACTTTTAGATTCCTCTGCTGCTACAGATGTAGCCACTCAGACGGAGGCCTACACACCCAGTGGAACCTACCCTATCCTTGAACCCCGAGTGCCTATCCCCGAACGCTTTTCAGGAGATCGCAGGAAATTTCGGACTTTTCGTAATGCATGCAAACTTTATTTTTCTCTCCTCCCACAAACTTTCTCCACGCAAGATGTCAGGGTGAGATTTGGGATCTCCCTCCTTCTGGATGAGCCCCAATCCTGGGCCTTCAGCTTCGTGAGCAGCTTGACCCAGCCCTAGCCTCTATGGACTCCTTTTTCTCTGCCATGTCCCAGCTGTACGCCGACCCCTTCTGTAGACAGACTGCCGAACAAGAACTCAGCAAACCTGTGTAGGATTACGTAACCGATTTTCGCCTCTGGAGTATCGATACAGAGTGGAAATAAGCAGCCCTTCATTACCAGTTCCGTCTTGGTCTATCTGACTCTATTAAAGATGAACTTGCCAGAGTGGAGGTACCCTCGGTTCTGGAGGACCTGATTAATCTCGTCATTTTAATTGACCGACGGTTACGGGAACGCCAGTCAGAGAGGACCCACAGAGACTCTCCTCATCACAGAGCCAAGAATGCCATTACCTGTCTTTCCAGTGACATGACTAGCTCACCCCGAGCTCCTTCTCGGAAAAGTTTTTTGAGGTCCCCTCTGTCTACAGCCGAACGCCTTCGTCGCCAGCTCTCTAACCTCTGCCTCTACTGTGGTGATGCCGGTCACTATCTGCAAAGTTTTCCTGTACGACCACACAAATCTCCTACCAACTGGATCCACACAATGCGTCCACCTGGACCTGATCGGGTTCACCTAACCCTTCCTTGCCACCTACAGCTTGCTGAGAAAACCATTTCTGTCTCTGCAATCATAGACTCTGGTGCCTGCAGCTGCTTTGTGGACTCTGGTTTTGCAGCCCGGCACGACCTCCCTCTTTGTACCAAGAAACAAGGATTCATGGTACACCTTGCTGATGGCTCCGGTATCAAGTCTGGCCCAGTAACACAAGAAATGGTCCCCATCCTCTGCCTTTCTTCTGCCAGTCATCGAGAGTTCCTACGTCTAGACGTCATCTCGTCACCCATGTTCCCCATCATCTTGGGTATGCCGTGGCTGAAGGCACACAATCCCAGAATCAATTGGCTTACAGGAGAGGTCTTTTTCTCTTCACCTTACTGCCTGGTACACTTTGCTCCGCACAAGGTACGCAACACTACACCTCTCCTGGCCATCCAGTCTGATCCAGAAACCTCAAAACTTGTTCCGGCAGTTTACCACGACTTTCTCAATGTTTTCAGCAAAAAGAATGCAGACTCTCTCCCTTCTCACTGGGCCTATGATTGCCCCATAGAACTGTTGCCCGGAGCTGAGATTCCGTTTGGCCGTATCTACCCTCTTTCTGAGCCCGAATTAGAAGCCCTCCGTCACTACATTGACGAAAATTTGGAGAAAGGCTTTATCCGACATTCCACATCTCCTGCAGGGGCAGGCATCTTCTTCGTCGAAAAGAAGGATCATACTCTCAGACCCTGTGTGGATTATCGAGATCTTAATAAGATAACGGTTAAGAATCGGTATCCACTTCCTCTGATCCCAGAACTTTTCCAGAGATTGCGAGGGGCACAAGTGTTTTCTAAACTAGATCTGAGGGGTGCATACAACTTAGTCAGAATTCGTAACGGGGACGAATGGAAGACCGCATTCCGAACACGCTTTGGGCACTATGAATATCTTGTCATGCCATTTGGCCTCTGCAATGCCCCTGCCACATTTCAACATCTGGTCAATGACATCTTCCGGAACTATATTCTCCAGCTCTCTCAATCTTCACAGGGGTCATGTAAAGAAAGTACTTGAAAGACTGCAACAACACCATCTTTACGCTAAAGCTGAGAAATACGACTTTGAAAGATCTTCTATCCAATTCTTAGGACTTGTTATTTCTGCAGAAGGCATCTCTATGGATCCGTAGAAAGTTGCTGCTGTGCTTGATTGGCCTGCTCCTGAAGATAAGAAAGCCATTCAACGTTTTGTAGGCTTTGCCAATTTTTACAGAAAATGTATTAAAAACTTTTCCGGCATCATTGCTCCTGTCACCCAGTTAACTAAACAGCATGTTTCTTTCAAATGGACCCCTGAGGCTCAGGATGCTTTTGAAAAATTAAAGACCTTGTTCACCTCTGCCCCCATTCTAAGACACCCTGACCCTGCTCTGGCCTACGTACTCGAGGTAGACGCTTCTGAAACGGCAGTTGGGGCTATCCTATCTCAAAGACAGGGGGCTAAATCCTTACTTCATCCAATTGCCTTCTTCTCTAGGAAACTGAACTCTTCTGAAAAGAATTATGACGTGGGGGATCGTGAACTATTAGCTATCAAAGCCGCCCTAGAGGAATGGTGCTATCTGTTGGAAGGGGCTTCACATCCTATCCTTATTTTCACTGATCATAAAAACTTGGAATATTTAAGAACTGCCAAGCGCCTAAGACCCCGACAAGCCAGATGGGCACTATTCTTTTCACATTTCACTTTTCATCTTACCTTCTGCGCCGGATCCAAGAACGGTAAACCCGATGCGCTCTCACGCATGTTCTCTGAATTAATCCCACTTCCTGAACCTGACACTATCTTACCTGCCAAAAACTTTCTACTCCTACAGGCAGATGTGATGTCCCAAATCAAGGAGGCAGTTGCTAATCACCCTCCTCCTCTGGGTCTGCACCTTCAACCAAGAGATGAACTCTTTTTCCACAAGGAGCAAATTTTTATTCCTGAGCAGTTTAGGGTCCACATCCTCAAGAAATGCCATGACCACCCCCTTGCCGGGCACTTTGGAATTCACAAGACCTCTGACCTAGTGTCCCGTTCCTTTTGGTGGCCTGACTTATTGAAGGATTGTAGAGATTATGTCAGGTCCTGCTCCGTATGTCTCACAAACAAGTCTGATCGTGCCAAGACCTGGGGGTTGTTAGAACCTTGGAACATGATTTCCTTGGCTTTTATTGTGGAACTCCCCCCGTCTGAAGGATTCACCACCATCTTTGTTATAGTGGATCATTTTTAAAAAATGGCTCATTTTGTACCTTTGAAAGGAACCCCCCCCCCTCTGCCTCTGAAACCGCTTCTGGATTTATTAAGGAGATTGTAAGATTGCAAGATCGTGGAGTACAGTTTACCTCCAAATTTTGGAGGGCCCTATGTAAAGCTTTGAGGCTTGAACTATGTCTTTCGTCTGCTTATCACCTGCAGACCAACGGTCAGACCGAAAGGACAAATCAGTCCTTGGAGCAATATTTGAGATGTTTCTCATCCTTCTCTCAGGATGATTGGGGGTCTCTACTCCCCTTGGCAGAATTTGCATATAATAATTCTGTTCATTCGGCAATCAAACAGTCACCCTTCTATGTTAACTATGGGTATCACCCTTCCTTTCTACCCGATATACCCACGGAGTCTTCTGTACCAGCTGTGCAAGAAAGACTGGACTTTTTCAACACCAATAATCTACTCTTGCGAGAGACTATTCTAAAGTCACAGGCGGCTAACAAGAATTTTTTTGATAGGAAGAGAAGAGGGAACCTGAACTTGAAGCCAGGAGACAGAGTTTTTCTGTCCACAGCTAACTTAAAATTGAAATGCCCTTCGAAGAAACTTGGCCCAAAATTCTTGGATCCTTTTTCAATTAAAAAACGGATCAATCCTGTGGCTTTTGAATTATCCTTGCCAAGCAGTTTAAGGATTCATCCTGTGTTCCACATTTCACTGCTCAAGCCTAAGGTCTCTAACCCCTTCCAAAATCGTGGCACTGAAGCCCCTGCCCCACTACTGGTTGAAGGAATTGAAGAATACGAGGTTGAGGCTGTTCTGGACTGTAGGAAGAGGGGAGGTCAGAACTGTCAGGGATGACAGTTCCTCATTAAATGGAAGGGTTATGGCCCTGAGGACAATTCCTGGGAACCAGCCTCGAGTTTTCATGCTCCCCGGTTGATACAGGCCTACCTCCAGCTTCACCCCGAAAAACGGTCTCTTGTGGGCATCCGGAGGCTGCCACTAAGGGGGGGCAATGTCAGAGAATTCCTGTGAGCCGTTTTGCACATAGACGTGCACAAGCACATAGTATTTGCCATAGAATGGCAAACAGGCGCGCGCATGCGCGCCAGAACCCGCAATCGCGGGTGCGCATGCGCACGCGGGTGCGCATATGCGCGAGCACGAGCGTGCGCACGAGCGCACGAGCGCACATGCACGAGCCTAATTCTCCTTTGGCGCCAGACAGCCTATTTAAAGGGAGTCTGGGCTCTTGTGCTTTGCTGACTGATCTCAGCTGTGTTCCTGAATCCTGCTCTTCCTGTGTGTCTTCCCAGTATTTGACCCGGCTTGCTCTTGACCTTGTTCCTGTACCGATGTCCATCTCTGACCCGGCTCCGTTCCCGACTTTGGCTCTGTCTATGATTTTGTGCCTCGCTGCCCGCCTGCTGACGAACCTGGCTATTCCTGAGACCTTGCTCCTGTCCTTGTTCCTGGTTGCTGTTAACCCCCGGCTACCTGCCTGGCTGTTACCTGTTCCTGCTCAGCACATCACAGGCTACTCCAGTCCGCTGAACTCTGCCAAACTGTTCTCCCGGGACCTCCTGCTCCAGGCACTCATGTCCCTCTTGTTCTTCGGCTTCCTCTGTTTCACCTTCAGCGGAGCCAGGACAGGAGATATAAGAGAGGCAGACCTCGTCAATTCAGTCTCCCATCCGATCCCTGACACATCAACAGGTCTATGCCCTTCTTTCCCCCAGCCTATCAGCAGACACCAACCCCTTCTCTCTCTCCTCCCCCTCACCTCTCATAAGCCCACCGGGCAAGCATGGACATAGGTCTGACGAAGGAGCCGTGCATACTCCCCACCTCCTTCACCTGATGTTACATCGGCCGCGTGCATTCCAGTTTGGTTCCAGAACCCGGGCCGCCTCATCGCATCTTTACCTCCTCACTAATCCACGTCATCAGGGACTCTGACAGTTGCAGGACGGCTCTCTCTCTCTCCCCCAGACAGGCGAGGATTACAGAGATCCGCATGAGGATTAATCATTATTAGCCTATTAACTCTTACTCTCTTAATATTCAAGGTCAATCACTCATATGCACATTCGTATGGATCATTTGAAAATAGTTTTTTTACCCGTCGGACTTTGAGGCAGATTGGAAAAAGTGTGTAATTTAAAAATATTTTATTGTATATAAACAAGTAAACATGCAGAATATAAGTTTTTAAAAAGGTATGTGTCCACTAACAGCCAAGGAATGGCCAGATAGAGAGGACATCACATATGCCCAATTGAAAAATGATGTTCAACAATATGACATCAAAGAATGCGTGAGCCCCTGTGCGTCTACGCGTTTTGCTAGATCGCTTCTTCAGGACTACATTGGGGGTCCATAGAAATAGGTTTTACTACATGAAATAGAAGAACATGTCATTTAACACAGTACTCATATATCTATCGAATTACACATTAATGCCGCGTACACACGATCGATTTTTTCGACGGTGAAAACACCGTAGAGAAAATCGACGTTAAAAACTAGGAACAGCTTGTTCCCCCCACACACGGCCGTTTTAAATGACATTTTTTTTTTTGGTCTAAAAAAACGACCGTGTGTGGGCTCCGCGGCAGTGTTTCCCTATGGGAAAACTGCCGCGGAAAAAAACGATGGGAATCACGACGAGAAAAATTAGAGCATGTTCTAATTTTTCTCGTCGTGATTAATGCCGTTTTTCCCATCGAGAAAAACGACAAAAAGTCCACAGACTATCGTTTTTCTCGTCCAAAGGGAAAAATTTCATTTTTCGACGGGAAAAACGGTCGTGTGTACGCGGCATAATACATCACAATACATCAGAAGATAGAGAGCATTCTATCAACATTGATCATGCATTCATATTCACCTGATCCAAACATGCACCAACATCTGCTCACAAGACTTCTGGAGTGGGCAACACAACACTAATATACCCAGAGAAAAGGTCCACAACTGGTATAAAGAACCAGGTAACTGAGAAGTACAAAGGACAGAAAATAAAGAGCAAATCCGGGAAGTGTTACTTAACAGATTACCAACAATAGATGCTCATATCAACTATTGTGTAATATAACTCAGAGTATACACTGAAAAGGATAGGGCTACAGTACTTACTTGGGCCTCTAGGGGCAAATAGAGTCTATCTGATGACTTCCCTTTAGATAAGGGTCACATATTGGCTGAATTGACATGAGTGGTCACAACCAGAAGGTTGTTGCAGCCAGGTTACACCATTATAGTAGTATGAAAGCCATATACTTTGCAGCACCAGCGTCAAGGCATCATCAAATAGACAATGTAGCATGGGGTCTAACAAGCCAGCCTTTTCTCATACCTGTGGTGCATCCACATATCCTCCCCTGGAGAGATCATCAACTAGGAGGTAGGAAGCAAGCCCCTAGGTGCCAATGTTTATTCATAATTTCCCTGATCTATCCGTGTTGGTCAGAATATGTAAAATTATATCAAAAACCTAGAACTCATAAAAGTCCATATGATAAAACAGCGCTTAAATATGGATAAGTGTCCAGATACACATGAAGCATTTGAGTGATGACTTAGCAACAGTCAAACTAAAGTGATGATTTCTTCTATGGATACAGTCTGTAGTGCACCCTACACCAATCCCAGATCTTCACCACAAGTGAGGCACTCTCCCCCTCCGGGGTACAAACTCACCAAAAAGATGAAAAAAGTAGGCCTTTAAACAGTAGGTACTCTCACTCCAACTTCCGTCATCACCACCAGGGTAGCATGGGTTAAAATCCTCAGGCAAACATATAGGAACACAAAGGCACCATATAGTGTAATACTGCTTTAATAGAAAGATCCCCCAATACAAAATCCCTGTTTCAAATGCACGTACATTTCATTCACTTTGTCAGGAACTTGGTAGGAGGCCGAGATGCTGGGAGGGCTCCCCTTGCGGCCGAGTGCAGCACACCACTGAAGATGACACAGCAGGTGTAGTGCCCACAGAAGAACGGGTGCCTGGTAGCTAAAGACAGACGTGCTTGGAAGGTCCAGGAGACAGAGACCAGTGGAGCAACTGGAAAGCTGAGCCGGGAGCCAGGCCAAGGATCATTCACAGGAAGACAGTCCGTAATCAGAATGACCAGGGGTTAGCCGAGTCTTAGTACAGGGAGCAGGATATGCAGAGTTCAATAGATAAGCCGGGGTCAGATGCAGGGAGCAGGCAGAAGGAGGTCAGGTGCAAGCCAAGAGTCGAGCCAGAGGATCAGGAAGAGCGGGTCAGAACAAGCCGGGTCGGTACACAGGAGATCAGATCAACAGGTGATTCAGGATACAGGAACACAGGGGGAGCTGAAGATAAACCAGCAAATGCAGACACTAGCAGACTTCCTTATATAGGCCCATGTGACCTGCTGGCAGAGATACTGGGTCCTAAAGTCCTTCTCCTGCCAGAGATGCTGGGTCCTAAAGTCCTTCTCCTGCTGTTGGTTCCCTGACAGTGCCTTTGCCTATGCAGGTTTGCCAACCCTGCACCATTACGCACAGGGATGCGCCTATTTCCCTGACACACTTGTTAAAAGCACGTAAAGTAAAGAGTGTATTCACTGCTATCTTGTCCCAAGAGGGCGCCCGCGTTGGGAGCGTAGCGCTGCAGTCTTTCTTCCTAGTAAGGGACAGCTGGCGGTGAAGCGCACTCGATACTTCCTGATTTCAGAGACGCTGTGGTAGCCGCGCCCTGACCAGTTTCGTCACACATTGACTTCAATAGAGGGCGTGGCTAGCCAGCGTTGACATGCGTAATATCACTCCCCCGCTCGTCATCCATTTGCTGGAGTGGCGCGATCGGTCCGCCCTGATTGGTGCTTGTCAGAGCGGAACTCCGATGCGTTCATACTCAAACCGGAGCTCAGGAAAGTGATCAATCCACACGAGTTACTGCACATTGTTGTTATATAAACAAAGAACAGAGTTATCAGAACTAGAAAATTAACATGTTCAGACGATATATGTATTAATATAACATGCTTAGGAGTTGATCAAAAAACATTGTAACAAGTATCGTAGTTACTCCCACACACAATCTTAATGAAGTCTGCTGTATAAAAACAGAGGCAGACTAATTCTTAGACTCCAGTAAAGGAAAAGGCAAATGGATATCTCATTAACACAGATGTTGGTTCAAAGCCTAATACTCTATGTCATAGGAGATAAAGTAAACATCTATAATGGCATTTATGGATGTGAATCAAACAAGAGTTTTGCAACTATTGTATGTGTATAAATAAATATATATACTCTGGAGGCAAGGATATCCGAGGTTGGGATATTAATCCCAGTAATCCATAAAAATTGATAGATAAATAGGTAAATAAATAAGTGAATATATGAATATATATCCACGGGAGACAGGAGGGAATTGATAAAAAATACAAGGATGATCCAATAGATAATTAAAAGTACTTATAAGATTACTTATAAAATTACTTATAAAATAGATTAATAATCACTGATAAAACAATTGATGTCCAGATCTACGTTTAACCCCTTAGGCGATAGAGTATCCACCGAATATATCCATTGAGTCTCAAGTTTAGATAACTCTCTTACTAAATTGCACCCCCTCCAAGGTGGTTTGAGGTGGTCCACTCCCCAGAACTTGAGACCCTTGGGGTTCTGATAATGGAACATCTTAAAATGTAAAGAGACGTTGTGGTCTTTGAATCCAATTTTAATATTCGCCACATGTTCAGCCACTCGTACTTTTAGTGCCCTTTTTTTTTTTTTAATACTTTTTTATTGGGAAATAAAAGACAATTGTACAAGAAAATCGTCAATCGGTTACACACAATGGTTCGCATAGACAGAGATTTAGCGAGTTGTAAAGATCAAAGAGAACGTAGACAAAAGATACAATTTGACATTCGAAAATTTACATTGAGGGGTAGTAGAAAGTTGCATAGACACTAATCTCACCTAGTGAGAATGTATAAAGTCATCCTAGATAAATACCAAGATAGTTACCAATTACTGATATATGTCCGGGAGATACATGATACTGGATGGATCTTTCTACATGCCCCTATCATTAAAGTAGGAAATAGGGGAGGGAACACAACAGAAAATAATAAGTGGAATGGGGGGGGAGAGAGTCCAGAAATAGTGGCTGGCTGTTTGTTCCAAAAACATGGGGGATTTCAAGAGCAAAAAGTCATGGTAGGACCCAGAGGGAAACAGAGATTGAGTTTTGCCAAGGAAGTTCTTCTTATGGTCCTTTTGGGATCGGGTCATCATAGGAGAAGGAAAGTTGGTCCAGAGCCGCCTGATCAGCTGATGAAAGAGTTGAAGTGATGAAGGATCGCCATCTACAAAGAAAGCGATCTCTAGACCTGGGTTCTTTAATTTAGTGCCCTTTTGGTGCGAACTATGTATAATAACTTACAAGGGCATTCTAAAACGTACACAACATAGGTGGTATTGCAAGTGATAAAATCCTTGATAGTAAACTCAGTGTTGTTAGACGTAGATGTAAAGTTTTCAAGTGCTCTTAAGGGTTTGTTTACTTCTCTGCAAGGACGGCACTTTCTGCAGGCATAGAAGCCACCCTTGTCCCAGAAAGAAGGGGGTTTGTGTGGTGCATCCAACACCTTCTTAACCACTCTATCTCCATAATTTGGAGCTTTCCTATAGATAAAAGTGGGTCTTATGGGTATTTTAGTTTTGAGGATCTTGTCTAAAAAGAGTACATGCCAATGAGAGATAAAAATTCTCGACACCTCTTTGTGGTATCCTGATATAAAGCTCCATTCATGGTTAATTTTATGGCGTAGAGGAGTAATTGTATCCAGACAGTTAATTCTTGGTACTGTTGCAAGGTCTTCAATGATCTTGACAAGCTGGGTTTTTCCTTTTAGCTGTTTTTAGCTGAAGGAAGTTTTATCAGGAATCGCAATTTAGCACCTTAGCGCCGAGAAGTGCAATCTGGGCCATTTTTTTGCACCTTCTTTTATATGGTCAGAATATGTAGTGATAAATCTGACCATGTCTGTGTTTTTGGGCTTTGGTCAATTGTAGGGATTTGCATTCCTTGATCTCGATTTGGCTTTTTTGAAAGGTTTCTTAAGGCATGTCTGACTGTAGCCCCTATCCAGTAATTTGTTGCAAAGGAGATCTGCCTCTCGTTGAAATACTAGATTATCAGAACAGTTTCTCCTAAATCGCAGGTACTGCCTATAGAGAATGCTTTGAACCAAGGGGCGGGGATGCGCACTAGATGCATGTAAAATTGTATTTCCCGCCGTGGGTTTGCGGAATAAGGATGTATCAATAGAGCCATTCGAATTGATATTGATGTTAATATCAAGGAATGCAATACTCGTAGTACTATGTCCCATAGTAAATTTGAGATTGTACTTGTTATCATGAATTAGATACATGAATAGATTGAGTTCCTCAAGTGTTCCCGCCCACAACATAAAAACATCATCGATATACCTATACCAACATAAAATGTTGGATAGGAGATTGGCGTGTTCCTCAGCAGCAAATAGATCACGTTCCCTCCCCCCCAGGTACAGGTTGGCATATGATGGCACACAACAAGTGCCCATGGCAACCCCCTGCACCTGGAGGAAGTGGGAACCATCAAAGGAAAACACATGTCAGAACACACATGTGTGTTAGAAGTTTAGGAATAAACTGGTTCAGTGGGTATGTCGTGTCACCTCTCTCAATGAGAAATCTTTTGATGGTTTCTACACCTAGCTTGTGGGGGATTGTAAAATTAAGGGCCTCAATGTCAATGGCAACCATGAGGCAGCCATGTGGGACATGCATTCCATCCAGTGTATCCTTAATAAAAGGAGGGTAGTGTATTTACATGAGGACATACATTTTAATTTACCAATTTACTCGCACGTTCCGTTTAAGACCCAATCCCCTTTAACTGCTACATCTGTCCTGCACATGTATCAGTTAGAGGGTTGAGACAAACCATTTAACACAGACGGGGTGCTTATAATGTTTTTCTTCATTTATGTCAAATGTTTATCCCCAAAGTAAAAAAAAAACTGTTTGCTGTAACTGCATATAAAGTGTTAGCTGGAGTTCAGCTTTAATTTGCTAGTCAAGTCCATCTACAGTGTTTTGAAAAAGTATTCATACCCCTTGACATTTTGTAATTTTACAACAAAAAACGTAAATTTATTTTATTGGGATTTTATGTGATAGACCAACACAAAGTGGCACATAATTATGAAGTAGAAGGAAAATGATAAATGGTTTTCAATTTTTTTTACAAATAAATATCTGAAAAGTGTGGCGTGCATTTGTATTCATCCCCCTTTACTCTGATACCCTTAAAGCGGAGTTCCACCCAAAAATGGAACTTCCGTTTTTCGGAAACCCTCCCCCTCTCCGGTGTCACATTTGGCACATTTCAGGGGGGAGGGGGGTGCAGATACCTGTATAATACAGGTATTTGCACCCACTTCCGGGGAGAGACTCCCACGGGAGTCACTCCACTTCCCCCCCCCCGCTGCCTTCTGGGAAACACACTGGTCCCAGGAGACAGCGGGGACCACTGGGAACGCGCCTCGCTACTCGTGCATGCGCAGTAGGGAACCCGGGTAGTGAAGCCGCAACGCTTTACTTCCTGATTCCCTCACCAAGGATGGCGGCGGGGGCAGCCGAGAGACGAGCGATTGCTTGGCTTCGGCTGCCGATATCGCGGGCACCCTGGACAGGTAAGTGTTCATTTATTAAAAGTCAGCAGCTGCAGCATTTGTAGCTGCTGGCTTTTAATATATACTTTTTTGCGGGACCTCCACTTTAACTAAAATCTAGTGGAATAAGTTGCTTTTAGAAGTGCCCTAATTAAGTAAATAGAGTCCACCTGTGTGTAATCTAATCTCAGTATAAATACAGCTGTTCTGTGAACACCTCAGAGGTTTGTCAGAGAACCTTAGTGAACAAACAACATCATGAAGGTCAAGGAATACACAAGATGGGTCAGGGATTAAGTTGTGGAGAAGTTTAAACAGGGTTAGTATATAAAAAATTTCTCAAGGTTTGAACATCTCATGGAGCACTGTTCAATCCAAAAACATCCTGAAAATGGAAAGAGTATGGTACAACTGCAAACCTACCAAGACATGGCCGTCCACCTAAAATGACAACCTGGGCAAGGAGAGCATTCATCAGAGCTCTGGAGGAGCTGCAGAGATCCACAGCTCAGGTTGGAGAATCTGTCCACAGGACAACTATTGTTCGTGCACTCCAGAAATCTGGCCTTTATGGAAGAGTGGCAAGAAGAAACCCATTGTTGAAAGAAAGCCATAAGAAGTCCCATTTGCAGTTTGCAAGAAGCCATGTGGAGGAAAGAGTAAACATGTGGAAGAAGGTGCTCTGGTCAGATGAGACAAAAATGTAACTTTTTGGCCTAAAAGCAAAACGCTATGTGTGGCGGAAAACTAACACTGCACATCACCCTGAACACACCATCCCCACTGTGAAACATGGTGGTGGCAGCATCATGCTGTGGGGATGCTTGCTTTAGCAGGGACAAGGAAGCTGGTCAGAGTTGATGGGAAGATGGATGGAGCCAAATACAGGGCAATCTTAGAAAGAAAACCTGTTAGAGTCTGCAAAAGACTTGAGACTAGGGCTTAGGTTCACCTTTCAGCTGGACAACAACATACCACCAGAGCTACAATTGAATGGTTTAGATGAAAGCCAGAGGCGTAACTAGAAACTTCAGGGCCCCGGTGCAAGAAATCACGAAGCCCCCCCCAAAAAAGCATGATTTTGATACTTTTTTTTTGAGGGGGTGGCAGCGGCGGTAGTTGAGAGGGGTGGCAGCGGTGGTACTTGAGGGGGTGGTAGTGGTGATGTTGAGGAGAGGTGGCAGCGGTGATACTTGAGGGGGGTGGCAACAGTGATGTTGAAGGGGTGGCAGCGGTGATACTTGAGGGGGGTGGCAACAGTGGTACTTGAGGGAGGATGGCAACGGTGATGTTGAAGTAGTGGCAGCGGTGATGTTGAGGGGGGGTGGCAGCAATGGCACTTGAGGGGGTGGCAACGGTGATGTTGAGGGGGGTGGCAACGGTGGTACTTGAGGGAGGTTGGTAATGGTGATGTTGAAGTGGTGGCAGCGGTGATACTTGAGGGGGTGGCAATAGTGATGTTGAAGGGGTGGCAGCAGTGATACTTGAGGGGGGTGGCAACGGTTATGTTGAGTGGGTGGCAGCAGTGATACTTGAGGGGGAGGGGTAGCAGCGGAGGTACTTGAGGGGGGTAGCAGCGGAGGTACTTGAGGGGGATGGCAAGCGGTGGTACTTGGGGGGTGGCAGCGGTGGTACTTGGGGGGGTGTGGCAGCGGTAGTACTTGGGGGTGGCAGCGGTGGTACTTGGGGGGTGGCATGCGGTGGTACTTGGGGGGTGTGGCAGCGGTGGTACTTGAGGGGGGGTGGCTGTGGTTGTACTTGAAGGGGGTGGTAGCGGTGGCAGTGGTGATGCCATCCTCTCCCTCCACCAAGTGTGCCTCTTACTGATCCTATCCCCCACCACTGATCTCATCCCTACCCCCCATCACCTCTGTTGTAGAAGTAATGGGGGGGATAGGGATGAGATCAGTCGTGGGGGGATAGAATCAGTAAGAGGCACAGGTGGTGGAGGTTGGGATCGATTGCTCAGCTCTGCAAAATGTCACTTGATTGACTTACCGCCAATCAATCGATTTCCTGGGAATTCCGTCACGTGCCTTCTCCCGCCAGGATGCCTTGCCTCATGGGTAGACGCCGTTACAGGTACTCCACGCAGCCGCAGAAAGGAAAGCTCCTCCCCCGCCTTCTCTCATTTGGTGTCAGCAGCTCTGCTGACTTAATTTTTCAGTGTCTGTCCACAGTTTCAGCGCTGCCTCTGCTTCTCCGTCTCCCCTCATCGGGCGAAAGCCCCCCTCCCCATGGCGGAACGAACAGCAGCCAGAGCGGACTGTGGACACACACTCACACAGTGACAGGACAGTCAGCCGGTCAGATGAGCCCCTCACACGGGTGGCGGTCGGGCCCCTCACACTGGCAAACAGGCGGGCCCCCTGAATTGGTGGAACTATAGGGCCCAGTTGCAAGTGCGACTGTTGCGACCCTGATAATTCCGCCACTGATCAAAGCCCATTCATGTGTTAGAATGGCCCGATCAAAGTCCTGACCTAAATCAATCTGAGAATCTGCAGCAAGAATTAAAATATGCTGTTCACAGACGCTCTCCATCCAATCTGACAGAGCTTGAGCTATTTTGCAAAGAAGATTGGGTAAAAATGTCACTCTCTATATGTGTAAAGCTGGTAGAGACATACCCAAAAAGACTTGGAGCTGTAATTGCAGCGAAAGGCGGTTCTACAAAGTATTGACTCAGGGGGGCTGAATATAAATGCACGCCACACTTTCACATATTTATTTGTAAAAAAAAATTGAAAATCTTCTTGTAAAAAAATAAATAAATTGAAAACCATTGATCATTTTCCTTCTACTTCACAATTATGTGCCACTTTGTGTTGGTCTATCACATAAAATCCCAATAAAATAAATGTTTGGTTGTAACATGACAAAATGTGAAACATTTCAAGGGGTATGAATACTTTTTCAAGGTACTGTAAATCTGCTAGTCTTATGCCGTGTACACACGGTCGGAATTTCCGACAACAAATGTTCGATGGGAGACTTTATGTCGGAAATTCCGACCGTGTGTAGGCTCCATCGGACATTTGCTGACGGAATTTCCGAAACAAAAATTGGAGAGCTGGTTCTCAAATTTTCCGACAACAAAATCCGTTCTCGTAAATTCCGATCGTGTGTGGACAATTCCGATGCACAAATTTCCACGCATGCTCTGAATCAAGTATGAGACGGAAGCGCTCTATCTGGTAAAACTAGCATCCGTAATGCATTGGAGATAGCACATTTGTCGCGCTGTAACTGACTAAAAAGCACAAGGCTGAAAAGCGCGAATCGTCTCTCACCAAACTTCTACTAACACGACTGGTATTGAACTACCCTTTAGTAGGGCTGTCGTACGTCTTGTACGTCACTGCGTTCTTGGTGTTTGGAATTTCCGACAACATTTGTGTGACCGTGTGTATACAAGACAAGTTTGAGCCAACATCCATCGGAAAAAAATCCACAGTTTTGTTGTCGGAACTTCCGATCGTCTGTACGCGGCATAACACTCCCCTGACAATGCTGCTGTCCAAAGAAGTTTGCTTTACTACTTCATCCAGAATGCAGACACCCTAAGGCAGGAAGTGTGTTACTGGGTGGGTCACCAGGTAAAATAAAGATAAAAGGCCTAAAAAAAAAAAATAAACAAATCCAGCTAACACATCTAATGCGGCGTACACATGTACGTTTTTAATGCCATTTTTTTAACCAATGTTTTTCTCATCGTTTTTTTTCATATTTCCTCTCAAGCCTGTCTTGCATCCACACGATCATTAAAAAAAACGCTTGAGCAAAGCGCAGTGACGTACAACACGTACGACGGCACTATAAAGGGGAAGTTCCGTTCTAATGACGCCACCCTTTGGGACGCTTTTGCTAATTTAGTGTTACCGCGTGTTAGTAAAAGTTTGGTGAGAGACGATTCGCGCTTTTCAGTCTTCGTGCTTTGAAGATCGTTTTCTGGAGTTCAGTTTGTGCCTGTGGGTTCGTATCTGTCTTGCAGTGCTTGTAGTCAGTTCGTATCTGTTTATTCAGTGCGTTCTTGTCTGCTCGTTCCTGTTTTTCAGCTTGTTCTTAATTGGCCTTGCTGTTCTTCCGTTCGTTATTCTAGTTCGTTCTGAGGTGCCGACCGTTATCCAGCCATGTTGCGGCTACGTACTCGTCGTAGAGTTCGTGCTGTAGTTGGTGCAGGGGTTCATGCTGTATCCCGACTCCAGGCCTTGAACAGGGTGAGGAGGAGTTCATGGACCAAGAATTGGTTGCTCCAGCGGCACCAGTTCTGTCACATGCCTTTGTTGCGGGAGATCAGGGAGGATAATCCTGAGGACTACAGGAATTTTCTCAGGATGTCTGACCCCGTATTTCAGCATCTGTTGGCTTTGGTGTCCCCCTACATTACCAGGCAGGACACCATTATGCGTGAAGCCATCAGTGCTGAGCAGAGGCTCATCGCCACGTTGCGATACCTGGCGACTGGGAGAAGCCTGCAGGACCTAAAGTTCTCCACAGGCATATCCCCCCAGGCTCTGGGTATCATTATACCAGAGACTTGTTCTGCCATCCTTCAAGTTTTGGAGGAGGACTATATTAAGGTAAGTGTTCTTATTTAAAACATCACATTGTATGTATTTCTTGCATATTTTTTTTTGTTTGTTTTATTATCAGTCCCTAATTCCCATGATTCTTAGCTGCATGGAATGTCCCCTTTCTCCACATGCCTTTTTTATTTTTAGGATGTTTTTTTTAGGCCTACATTTAAATTTGCCTTACCTAACCTCTCCAGCATGCTATCCTGGGGCCATACCCACCTTGCCTAGTCATTTCCATTTTTTTTTCTATGCTCCATTGTAGTGCTTTACCCTAAACGCACCCTAAAGATTGCCTAGGAATGTTACATTTAGTTAAACTTCATACAGAGTGCTACAGCCTTCATTTGTGATCTCCTCAACTAATCTATAACCCCCCCCCAGTTTTTATTTTGGGTTTGTTTTAGGTTTTTTGTTGCTTACTAATAATGTTTTAATTTGTCTGTTTATCCTAATGTTGGCCATGAATGGTTTTCCAAAATCTGCTTGCAATGTTTCTATCTCAAAGTATTAATTTATTTTTAATTTAACTCCACAGTTCCCTTCTACGCCACATGAATGGCAGAATGTGGCATCTGAGTTTGCCCAACGATGGAACTTTCCGAACTGTGGAGGGGCCATCGACGGCAAGCATGTTCGGGTCGTACCACCACCCCATTCGGGATCCTTTTATTATAATTATAAGGGGTTCCACTGCATCGTCATGATGGCAGTGGTGTCGGCCACCTACGAATTCCTGTATGTGGACGTTGGCAAAAATGGCAGGATGTCAGATGGAGGAGTCTTTGCATAGACCGAGTTTGGGGAACGGCTCCTATTGGATCAGCTGGCCTTGCCACCAGCGGAGCAGAATGTGGAGGGACTACCATTTGTTTTTGTGGCGGATGAGGCGTTTGGCCTGGGTCCCCATTTGATGAGGCCATTCCCTCAACGCACCCTCACCCCTGAGAGGAGGGTGTTCAACTATCGACTGGCCAGAGCAAGAAGGGTGGTGAAAAATGCCTTTGGCATCATGGCCAGCCGATTCCGCCTGTTCCTCACCTCCATCCACCTTGCCCCCTATAAATGGAACCATATAGTAATGACTTGTTGTGTGCTCCATAATTTTTTGAGGGTGCATTCTTCTAATTACCTGACTTTGAGTGGGCCTGAGGCCTCATTAGTTGATCCAGATAATTTAGTGGCCCTGGAAGCTGGCCGTCCAGGCTTGGCCCCCCAAACCGGACGTGATGTCAGACAAAATTATGTTGAATATTTTGTGGGTAGGGGGGCCATTGATATGCCTGAGGATGTGTAAAATTAATCTTGGCTTAAATAAAGCTTTTTTATGTGAAAATATTGGTATTGTGTTTTAGATTTGTATTCTTTTATGTTTCTCGTGGGTTAACCTAGTGCACTTGTAGTGCCATGTGTATTTAGCATTCTTAAATAGCCTTCATTGTCAGTGTAAACACAAAACATTGATTAGTTCACTTTGCACAACATTTACATAATGAATAGAGAAAAAGGGGGTTATTCCTGCGCTACCAGAGAGGAGGAAATAAGTAGATAAAAATAAATGAACTGCTGCAGTCACCGAAAGGGTCAAGCCGAACCCATAGGTAATGAATAAAGGTAAAAATGTGGTGTTGCGCTGTTCAAAATATATACTGCGTGAGGGGTAACCTCTATGCTCGGTAAAGGAATATATTATAATATTAAATCCAAAAGTGCATAAAAGCTAATATGAATAAAATAAGTACACAGAATAAAATACTGGTAGAAAATTAATCCAATTGGGAATAAAATAATAATATGTGAATATAGTGAAGCTTAAAATAGTGATGCAACTTGGGGTATACACATAAGCTTAAAACATAAGACCAAGTCGCAATGTGAACTGCCAAAGTGCAACGTGCAGACTGTCAATATGTCAATAAAGTGACAAAAAAGTGCAAAATAGAAATTAAATACATAAACGGCTGCGATGTGCAACAGCCGTTAATCACACAGTTCCTGTGCAAGTGTCTGAAGCAATGTGCACAATGTGCTAAAAAGCATAAGTGTCCAATGTGAGCTAAAGCAGCAACAGTTCAATGAATTCAAAAATGCATCCGCTGGTGGTGCTAGTAGCAACAGAAGTGCTCTCTTCAAAAATGAGTGTCCCGTTTTTCATGCAGGGTGGTATAGAGATAAAATTATCTCTTGTTCTGTGCAGCACACACTATGAAGTGAGGGTGAGGCATATGCGCCGAATAAACGTACCCTGCTGGTTTTTACATACTTCACTATCGAGATATCCCTTGTTTCCTTTTGCTTCTTGCAAACCCTGGTGCCATTTGAGAGATAACCCAGCACTTAGGATCCAGTGACTGACCCAGGACCCCATGTGAGGAACCAACATTCCCATTGCTTCCATATGCGGTTACCTTGCTACCGCAAGGTAAGAGGCCACCCTCACTTCATAGTGTGTGCTGCACAGAACAAGAGATAATTTTATCTCTATACCACCCTGCATGAAAAACGGGACACTCATTTTTGAAGAGAGCACTTCTGTTGCTACTAGCACCACCAGCGGATGCATTTTTGAATTCATTGAACTGTTGCTGCTTTAGTTCACATTGGACACTTATGCTTTTTAGCACATTGTGCACATTGCTTCAGACACTTGCACAGGAACTGTGTGATTAACGGCTGTTGCACATCGCAGCCGTTTATGTATTTAATTTCTATTTTGCACTTTTTTGTCACTTTATTGACATATTGACAGTCTGCACATTGCACTTTGGCAGTTCACATTGCGACTTGGTCTTATGTTTTAAGCTTATGTGTATACCCCAAGTTGCATCACTATTTTAAGCTTCACTATATTCACATATTATTATTTTATTCCCAATTGGATTAATTTTCTACCAGTATTTTATTCTGTGTACTTATTTTATTCATATTAGCTTTTATGCACTTTTGGATTTAATATTATAATATATTCCTTTACCGAGCATAGAGGTTACCCCTCACGCAGTATATATTTTGAACAGCGCAACACCACATTTTTACCTTTATTTACATAATGAAGCCACAAATTCTTGTTAAGAAAATTTTTTTTTTTAATTTTTTTATGGAAACTTCCTTTTAAATGTAGATGTATCCAAATTATTTTGGGGGGTAAAACGCATGAACAGCCATGCATAAAAAACAATCTAAAAAACTGGAATGTAAATGTAAACATGTACTATTCATTAAAGCTGAAAAGCAACAAAAACCTTCCAAAAACCAGCAAGGTCAACGTTCTTTTGAGTAAAAAAATTAAACACGCCCAAGCACAGCCATGATCTTTTGTAGCCTTTCCTCCACCTGCTTGGTATTTTGCCTGATCTCTATCAAGTCTCCCTTTATTTTTTCAAGGTCACGACAGCAGACCATTAGGTATTGGATCAGGATCTGGGCACTGTGATGTGTAAACTTTTCGGGGTCTTCGGCCAGAACAGCACCTAAATAAAAAAAAAAAAAACATGTACTATAGAATATGTAGGCCTACATCTATTAAACTGCATCTGTCTGGTTTGACACTGACCTGTTGTGGTGCCACTTTCCACTTCCTCAACTTCACGTTCCTCTACATCATGTGGTTCTGGGGGTCTTGTTGAAGGTGTTGGATTTAGAGGCTCATCTGACGTAGCTTGTTGAAGCCCTAAGGAGATTGAAAAAAAATGTTTAGTTTAATTGCTATAAATTATATACCAAAAAATACCCTGAAAGGGAATTTATAAAGCTTATTTGGAAGTGTGGTCCAAATTTAAATATACCCCCAGTGACAACCTGAACACATGATTGGATACATTGCCAAAACAAGAACATATACTTTATTTAATTAAGTTTGACACATTGAAACACCCTAAACTCTATACACTGGATCACCTGTGTGTGACACCCTCAAAATCTTTTGGTTTTGGGCCACACTTCTACTACTGCGTTCTGATGTTTAATCAGCTGCTGAGCATTCTCTTCCTTTAACATTACAATGCATACCCTTTTAATTATTAAAAAATAAAAGTTATCTAAAAAAAATAATTCAACTTGTTTCTAAAATTAGCTCCCCCAAAAATAATTTGTCATTTTGGAGTTCACACTGGATGATCCAAAAACATCAAAGTCAAAAATACACTACTTAATACAAGTAATAATAATCTTTAGCAGGGAGAATGTATGAAAATTACTTACTTTTTCCTAAAACGTTCTTGATTCTTTTGTATTGGTCGGGCTCCAGCAACTTCAGATCAGACCATCGTTTTCTGAGCTGTTCCTTCGTTCTGCACACCCTGAATTTTTGGTGAAGAGTTTTGACCACTTTGCCCATAATTTTTGACTTGACAAGATTAGGCCTTTTATACGGCCCATGCTTTGCATCATAATCCTCCCTCCTCAAAATGGCGACCATCTCCACCATTTCCTCGAATTACATGTTGGATGCCTTATATCTCCGGGATCTGGATTTGGGTTCCTCATGAATTTCCTCCTCTGTAGAGGTAATCTCAGCCACCTGTGTCTCCGCCATGTTGTTTAGCACTACGACGAGCGAAAAGGGGCGGGGAAAGTACAATATCGAACGTCAGGGGCGGGGAAAGCGTGCAGAGTTTCACGCATGCGCAGTGTATATCAAGCGAATATCCATGTGTCGAAAATACGTTCATTTGTCGGGAGAGGGAGTTAGCAATGAACGTGTTCACCAAGGTACATAACATTTTAAGGATTTGGGTTTCTTCAGAGGATGAGATTTGGGGCTTAAATCTGTCCAAAATGATTATTTGATGAATGTTGACTGAAACAAATGTATTTTCTTGGTTCTTGATTTTACAGAGAAAATAAATGGTTTCAAAAATCCTGAATTTATGGGGGAGTTCATCGATAGATGGAAGGAACTCCCTATCCTGTGGCAGACCAAAAGTGGTTCCAATAAAAATAAAGCGGCCAGGACAGCAGCACTGGAGAGCCTGCTTGCATTTGTCCAAACCCAGATACCCACAACAACTATCCAAGATGTTAAAACCAAACTTGCTACCATCAGGGGGACATACAGGACCCAGAGGAATATGGTCCTGAAGTCCCAGAGGTCAGGTGCTGCAGCAGATGATGTGTATAAACCCAGTCTGTGGTACTACAGCAAGTTATCTTTTCTGGATGACCAGCTGGAAGTGAGGGAATCTCTGTCCACCCTTCCCCCCAGAGGTCAATACAGCCTTCCTTGTAGCCAACCCTCCAGACTTCCTTGCAGCTAGCCCTCCAGCCTTCCTAGCAACCCTGCTCTGGCTTCCTCTGTGGATCAAGCAGAGGTCCTTGAGCAGGCAGATTTGGATATATGGAGCCAGGTAGAGTATTGATATCTACATTTATATGTTACAAAAGTGATGATTTTAAATTGATGTTAGTATTGTTATGTATTTAATGTCTGAAAAAATAAGGATTTACAGAGCAATAGACAGTACTGGTCAAATTTGATGGGAACAAGCCAAAAATATCAGGAGTCAGAATCTATGGAAATTAAATCCATTTTGCCATTCAATTTAAAAATGTCTGGAGGTGAACAATGTGTGTGATTGATGGTGGCAAAAACTAAAGAATGTCCCTTTTTTTTTCAGCCAGAGCTGAGCCAGGAAGAGTGTGATGTTGGGGACCAGGAGGAGGCAGGGCCAAGTGGCACACAGGAGGAGGCTGGGCCCAGCACAAGAGCCCAGATGCCTCCCCTGAAACGAATCCAACGAGGGCCAAGGAGAGCTAGGCAGGTGGAGGAGGAAACCAGAGCCTTCCTAAGAGAGGCTACTGCGGCCCTCAGGGAGGCACCCTCTGCTGAGGAGGGCTATGCCGCAGTCCTGGCCCATAAATTAAGCCAAATGGACTTAAGGCAACGCCTATACAGCGAGAACCTCATGCTGAAGGTCATAAACAGGGGGTTGCTAGGTGAACTGACACAGTTCACCGACATAACTGAGGTTGTCCCTCCTCCTCCTCCTACTACTCCTCCTGCCACAACCTCTCCTCCTGATCCCCAGCCTCCGAGGAAGCAAGCAACAAAGGCTGAAGGGAAGGCTGCAGAGAGGGCTGGAGAGAAGGCTACAAGGAAGAGGAAAAAATAATGACTGCTGTAGTACCACAGACTGGGGACATATCTGACTTATCTGCTGCTGTTCCTGACCTCTGGGAGTTCAAGCCAAGATTGGGCTCCTTTTTTTTTAATGAATTCAAGAGTTTGGTTTTCACATCTTGGATGGTTGTTGTGGGGTCCAAAGGATGCACAAATGCAAGCAGGCTATCCAGTGCTGCCTTCCCCTTTAATTTGTAATGTACCTAAATAAAGCATTCTTTTGTTTTGCTTAAAATACTTGACTATGTGATTTTGAGTTTAAAAGAGAGTTTGCTAGGGAGTAGGCAGGGACATTTCTAATAATATTATTGTTATTAACAAGGGACACAAACCTCCTTGAGGCAAAATTAGACAAATTTAGAAGGTTGGTGTGGTAACTTTACACACAAATAATTATTAAAAAAAAATACAATACGAAATCTAAACTAAAAAAATAAGCCTAAATATAGCAAAGAAGCCCAAAAAAAAATTAAGAAATCTAACTTAAATAAAAAACTACAAAATAAAAAACACAAACACAAAAAAAAAATTGTGATCTTTACATTTATTTATGAATTTATGAGGGAGATCTGGCTTAACAAGAATATTTTACAATCATTAGATCAATTAGGAATTACTTAAGAAACAAGTTTGGCATAACTCTGAATATCATTAGCAAAAGAAGGTAATTATTTAAGCATTATCAAAAGAAGAACGGAATGCGCAGCATTAAAACGATGCTATTATTTCCACCGTGACGAATGTGCCATCTCCATTTCAAACGCTATCTTTACCAAAACGTGCGCTCCCGTCTCATACTTGATTCTGAGCATGCGCGTTTTTTTTTCACCTCGTCAAAGCATACACACTATCGTTTTTCACGTCGTTAAAAAAAAACGACATGAAAAACGACGTGAAAAAATAGAGCATGTTCGAAATTTTTAATGCCCGTTTTTCACGCCGTTAAAAATGCTCTGGAGCCCACACACGATCGGTTTTAATGGGCATTTTTAAAAATGGCATTTTTAACGGCATGAAAAACAGTCGTGTGTACGCCGCATTAGGATTGTTAAGATGCAAAATTATATATTTTTATTTTTGAGTTTAATATTGCTTTAAGCTAGTTAAAATATAAGAACTGCTGTATATGCAGCAGATTTTTACAAAAGCTGGAGTTCAATTTAGACATGGTATCACTAGAAAAAAAAGGAAACACCAGAAGACATTCCCTGGGGTGTTGGTGAGCTAGTTGTGCTGAATTCTACATTTTGTATAAGCAATTAGTGGGTCACCTGTGAATTCTTATGTATATATGTGTGTATTAAGTGGCTCCGTGTCCCTTGACACCTGTCTGCAATGATCATAATTGCTGCATTTTCCATTTCGATAGGGACAGTTAGCTCTTGACAAACAAAACTGCAGACTAGACTAATAAACTTACTGTTTAACTAACAATAATTAATTAAGGCTCGTTTCACAATAGATTCGGCGCAAATTCACAGCGAATTTACTGCAAATTCGCACCGCATCTAAATCGCAAATCTGTTCATACGAATTAATTGTGGGGCGTATGTTAAGTTAACCCCACAATCTGTTGGCAAAATGTGATTTGTGAACACCCATGTGATCCAATTCTGGTGCAGACCAAAAAAAGGGTCCTGCACGAGTTTGGTCCGAATGCGATGCAAATTCAGCCATACTGTTTGTATGGCTGAAATTTGCATCGCACAGACATCGCATTTGATCTGCAATGCCGTGCAAATCACAAATGATGTCTGGCATCGCACAAGTGTGAACTGGCCCTTAGAACCAAAAATAGAACTGCTACAGTCCGTCTCAGAGATCTGAAGATGAAAAGCAATGTCAAGAAAATTTTAAATACAAACACTCAGAACACAAACATCAAAATATGTGCAGCATTAAAGTAGAGATTAGAGTCATAAATAATGTACATGCAGTGACACCATGGAAGAAGCCAAAAGTATAGAGGGCATGCAGAGTATTCTTAACCCCTAAAGATTTATTAGAGCCGACATGTTCATAGAACCAGAGGTTTTACATATTAACCTTTTAACATAGTCAGAAAATCACAGGGTAGGTTAAAGTCCGTACAGTTTGTAAGATAAACTGCACAGGTGATTAAAAACAGAAAAGTACTTGTCAGATAAGGCAGGGATCTCCAAACTGCGGCCCGAGGGCCAGATGTGGCCCTTTGCTAGCCTTTATGTGGCCCTTGGGGCACTATTCCTCCAACTGATATGAGGCACTATTCCTTCCACTGACACCAACAAGGGGGCGCTATTTCTTCTACTGATATCAATGATGGGATACTATTCCTCCTGCTGATAGGGGCCCTACTCCTCCTCCTACTGACCACCAACCCTGAGGTCATATTTATTCTCACCGGTGCTGGGCCCGGGACATTTTCTGCCCCCACTGGCCACAATCCGGCCCTCCTAAAGTCTGAAGGACAATAAAGTGGCCCTTTGTTTGAAAAGTTTGGAGACCCCTGAGATAAGGGAAGAACCAACCTTAAACTGGCCATACATGGTTAGTTTGTTTTTTTGTTTTTTTCATTCAGTCAGTGGATTCCTCTATTTTCACAAATGAGGTGGATTGGGGAATCCCCCCTGCTGGGATATTGTATTCTGCCGGCCCGTCCATAGGGGGCACAGGGGCGCTGCCCTCCCAAAGCTAATCATTAAAAAAGTTAAATAAAAAATAAAGAATTCTGGCAGAGGTAAGTGCTCCAACCACTGATTGATAATACATTTTCCAACATGTCCCTTGACAGATGTCAACTAAACAACCAACTTCTGTCAAGCTGTGGAGCCCACACACTGTTCAAAATTCAGTTTATGGCCAGCTTTATGGTAATACCCAAGCTACCAGTGGAGGTGGCACAGCTGGGTCCATGGTCACTGCTTATGTCCGGATTCCCTTTCTAGAGGACAGTGCACCTATTAAATGCTCTCTTTTGACATAGCAGCAGATCTACCAGCTAGCTCATAGAGATGTGCACTAATGAGTCATAACCCTTACATGAGGATAGGCTAATACTCAAGCCTCGTACACACGACCAAGTTTCTCATCCAAAACCGGCAAGAAATGTGCCGCGAGAGCTTTTTTGTCGAGAAAAACGTTTGTGTGTATGGTTTTACGACGAGAAAATTGCAGAGAATCTCGACGAGAAAATAGAGAACCTGCTCTCTATTTTCTCGTCAGGATTCCAGATTTCCTCGTCGTGTTTCTCGTCGGGCTGTTTTGTGACGAGAAAATGGTTCGTGTGTATGCTTTACGACTCTTCCAAAAGCGCGCATGCTCACAAGCAACTATGAGACGAGAGCGCATCTTCTGGTAAAACAAGCCTTCGTAATGGAGAGAGCACATTCGTCACGCTCAAAAATATTGCATCGTTTAAATGTTCTGCATTGAAATCTTCGTTAGAATGTTACATTAATCAAAACGAGTGACCTTCTTTTGCTGCTGATATTCACACAGAGTTATGACTTTTTTTAACCTTTTTCATGCTGCTCTTAAGAAGATTTATGTGTATTATATCGTGCAAGTTTTTAGGAATAATTTAAATGGTAATATTTTTTAAAATGATGTTAATTATAATTTCGCAATGTTTTGGTAGTGATCTCCCATTTAATTTTGGAATCTATATTAGTTAAATTTCCCACCATGTTTTTTTGATAATCAGATTTAGTTATTCTTTTGGGGGGTTGTTATCTGTCCCTTTTTTTGTCAGTCAAATGTATCTGCTTACTCCAAAGCTAGATTTTTAATTTTTACAATTACACATAGTCAAGTATGAACTTAAACAAAAATCACATTTATTCATGTTTAAAAATAAAATAAAGAGAAGGCAGTGCTGGAGAACCTGCTGCCATTTGTGCATCCCAGGGACCCCAGAGCACACAGCAACCCTGTGTGGACACTAAAATTGGGAGCTTGAGAAGGCCAACATTTCTGAACACAATCTGATGCTGGCCTCCCAGAGGTCAGGAACAGCAGCAGGTGAGATATATGTCCCAAGTCTGTGGTACTACAACAGGCTGCCTTCTGTCCGACCACAATGAAGCAAGGCCATCACTTCCTCTTCTTCCTGGCAACCTTCCCTGCAACCTTCCCTGAAGCCTTCCCTGCAGCCTTCCTTCTTCGTTTGGCTGGAGGCTGGCCCACTGGAGGGGTACTCCTGTCAGGAGGAGGAGGAGGAGATGTAGCAGAAGGGGGTGGGGCAGAAGAAGAAGGTGGAGGTGTAGCAGAAGGGGGTGGGGCAGAAGAAGAAGGTGGAGGTGTAGCAGAAGGGGGTGGGGCAGAAGAAGAAGGTGGAGGTGTAGCAGAAGGGGGTGGGGCAGAAGAAGAAGGGGGAGGTGTAGCAGAAGGGGGTGGGGCAGAAGAAGAAGGGGGAGGTGTAGCAGAAGGGGGTGGGGCAGAAGAAGAAGGTGGAGGTGTAGCAGAAGGGGGTGGGACAGAAGAAGAAGGTGGAGGTGTAGCAGAAGGGGGTGGGGCAGAAGAAGAAGGGGAGGTGTAGCAGAAGGGGGTGGGGCAGAAGAAGAAGGGGGAGGTGTAGCAGAAGGGGGTGGGGCAGAAGAAGAAGGTGGAGGTGTAGCAGAAGGGGGTGGGGCAGAAGAAGAAGGGGGAGGTGGAGGTTGAGGTTGGGTCAGTTGTGCCACCTCACATATGGCGGTATTGGGGGTAATTTTCTCCATCACCCCCTTGTTGAGCAAGGTGATGAGCAGGGGCTCGCATAGGAGGCGTTGCTCCATGCTCATCACCTTGAACTTAGCCTCCACTAGGCCGGCAATGGCCTCTTCAGGGGATGTGGGCTCCTGGAGGGTGGCATGGGCCTCACGAATAAGGGCCATTGCTGCCTCACTCGTGCTCCTGTCCCTCCTGCCTCTTTTGTGAAGCCGGATGGGAGGCACCTGGGATCTGGTGCTTCTCCTTTGCCCTGCCACCTCCTGTCTGCCACTGGGCCCTGCCACCTCCTGTCTGCCACTGGGCCCTGCCACCTCCTGGCTGCCACTGGGCCCTGCCACCTCCTGGCTGCCACTGGGCCCTTCCTCCTCCTGCCTGACAGTTTCCAGACCCTCCTCCTGGCTGATTTCATCCTGTGTATGAAAAAGGGACATAGTTTAATATGTTAGTTTAATCTTTGCATCAAACTTTGTAATCCTGATTGAAGCAATTAGAATGTAAATCCATAAATCCTTGCTTTAAATTTACCACTACATCAGATTGACTATTTAGCACCCAATTAAGTGCAGAATAATGTCTACAGATCTTGATTTCACTTGTGCAATCCAAAATATTTTATGTTTGTCATCTTGACATATTTGTCAAACATTAAGTTTATCCCAATACATTTTCGATAAATACTATACCTGGCTCCAGATGGCCAAATTAGGATCATCCAGGATGGCTGCCTCCTCTTGCTCCAGAGAAGGATCAGGTTGGCTGCAGGGAAGTCTGGGGGGAAGAGTGGAGAGTGATGGCCTTGTCTCAATGTGGTCATCCAGGAAGGACATCCTGTTGTAGTACCACAAAATCGGGACATACACATCATCTGCTGCTGCTCCTGACCTCTGAGAAGCCAGCACCTTAGAGCGTTCAGTCCTGTAGGTACCTCTCAAGCTCCCAATTTTAGTGTCCACTTGTTTTGCTGTGGCTGTGGGCACCTTGGTATGCACAAATGGGAGCAGCTTCTCCAGCGCTGCTTTTCTCACCCCTCTTTTTTTGTGGATGGGGTTTTTCGTCTCCCACAGAGCCGGCAGCTCCCTTACCCGGTCAATAAATTCCACCAGGAACTCTTTGTCGCTAATAAAGACATTCATATTGTATCTGCAAGTTAAATAAATTATATATAACTAATGTGAGGCAAACAGTCTAACCTCCTTAACATGCTAGTCACCATATATATCCTCCAACATTCTCAAGACAGTATAGGCCAACAATTTGTACAAGTCACAAAATCACATACCTTCGTTCGCACGTCCGTCACTTGAACTCCTCTCTCCGCACACCGAACGTACTATAGTCACATGTGTGTTTGCTATATACACACCACGCATGCGTCAAAATACGAACACGTCGCTCCGCACACGTCGCCCGCCCATGACGTTCTAACTAACATCTTTTCCCCGCCCCTTCTCTTTCGGCGCGCAGACAGATATGGCGGAGTTACAGCAGGTGTCTGATAATTCCGCAACTAACGAGGAGGAGACAAGCCCGGAGACCGAGGAAACGTCACGATCAAGGAGGAGATTCAAGGCATCGAATATGTCTTTTGCGGAGATGGCGGAGATGGTGGACATCTTGCTCAAGGCTGATTATGATGCCAAGCATGGGCCGTATAGCAAACCAAATAGAAGGAAGGCCAAAATCCTCACTAAAGTCGTGAAGAGTCTGAAGGCGAATTTCGAGGTGAAACGCTCAAATGAGCAGCTCAGAAAGAGGTGGTCAGACCTCAAACAGAGGGAGCCAGAGCAGTTGAGAAGCATAAAGAGAATGCTCGCTAAAAGTAAGTAAAAAGTAGACTTTTATGCTATTAATCTTTTTCTAAACTGACATGTTGCTCTTTATTTTGGTTTCTCATATTGGACTCGCTTCCAAAATGTAATATTTTGAACTTGGTTGGGCACAGTAATCGTTCGTTACGTTACCGACACTTCGTTCTGCCACTATCCGCGGTTTTGGCTTATTTTAGAGCCACAAAAGTAATTATACATCTGCCATTTTTGCTCCAAAATTGTGGCGTATTTTTTCGTCTAGATGATGTGTTTGTAAAGAGAATGAAATGCAAACTTTTATCAGTGTAAAGGAGAGGACACTCAGCAGCTGCTTCCACATCTGTACTTTGGAGCACTATAGTGTGGGCCACCAGACCCGCCTTTTTTGGGTGTCCCACACAGGTGCATCCTAGAATTTTTGTGGTGCCTCCATGTCAAATAAATTACATCCAAAGGTGAATACAAAGCATATTCTTGGTCATAAATAATGCATTCTTCTTTAAATTCCACCCAAACACACACTTGTACCACACTTCCAATCAATTTAGCCTGTTTTTATTTTAACATTGAGATTTACAGTGTGATAAATAGACCTTTTGTTTGATTCTCATAGGGGAGAGAAGACTGGGAGGAGGACACTCCAGGGAGCACATGCACCCCACAACTTCCAAGCAACCCCAAACTCCCAAAGACCCACAACCGAAAGATGTGCAGGAAGTTGAGGTAGAGGAAGGAGAAGTGCAGGAAGGAGAGGTGGATGACGTTGTGGATCTGGTCACCACAACAGGTCAGTATCTGGCACCACAGCTTCAGGTAAGAGATGTAGGCCTGCAGAGTTATAATACCTTTTTTTTTTTTTAGGGGATATAAATGTTGTGAAGGATAGTACACGGTTCTCTGCTGACAGTGCCCTCCGCCTCATCCAGCAAGTGATGGAATGTAGCACGGAACTGGACCTTATTAAACAAAGAATCCATGTGATGGAACAAACATTTAAAGACATTCTCGATGTTTTGGGGAGAATTCAATAAGCCATCCAAACACATTTGTTTTTACATGTTTGTTTTGCAACTTTTCGATTTTTTTTGACAATCAAACCAGCCAAAAATTGAATCTGCACACAGTGTGTCAACATGTGCTATCTGCCATCAGGGGATATCCATGTACGTCTTTTGGGGGTGCAACCCCTTCCTCGTATCTAAAGTCGGTGAACTGAGGAAGGGGTTGCACCCCCAAAACACGTCCATTGATCACCCCTGATGGCAGATAGCACATGTTGACAATAGGGATCAGGATTGTAAACTTCCTAGATGAAAAAAATCCCAAATATGTGCATATTCAATTTTTGGCTGGGCAAGGGGTGGCAGGACCCCATATTAGGACGGGCACATAGAGACATAGTTTGTGTAAGTGAATGTCTCAGATTGCTCAGAGGTATCCAATGTTGTAATTTTTGTAATGCAACTGTTATTTTTGTATTTTCATAATCAAAAAATTGCCGGGTTGGGGCCAGGCCAACCCAAAAAACCTGAAAAAACGAAAAATGGTGAGAATGTGCACAGAGTAAAATATTTGAGCACAAACAACGTGTAGCTTCTTTTTATAATACCCTCTAAGCTTCTTTGGTTATTTTGTAAGGTTACATAGTGAAATGGTTGTTATTTACTAAAGTTAAATACACTTGGCACTACAAATGCACAAAGACAAACTAGGAGACAGGAAAGAACAAATAATTAAAGGTTTAAACAAGCTTTTTATTGGGATCCTTAGACATAGGCTGGCATAGGAATTGCCCCCCTACCCGTGAAATACTCCATGTATTTGTCCCGAACCTCACGGGCATTTTGGGAGGGCAAGCCAGGACGGGCAGATTCCAGGCCCGGCAGGGGATTTGCAGGGGAAAGTCCAGCCTCTGGCAAAACTGAGGCCATATAGGAATTGGATTTTTGGCTCAGAAAGTTGTGTAGCACACAGCAGCATAATACGACATAGTTTATTTTGTAGTCCGCCAAGTGTATTGAAGTCATAAAAAGGCGGAACCGGCTGGCCATTATGCCAAAGGCATTTTCGACAACTCTTCGGCCAATGGCCAGCCGGTAATTGAACACCCTCTTCTCTGGGGTCAGGGTCCTCTGGGGAAATGGCCTCATAAGATGCCGTCCGAGTCCGAAGGCTTCATCAGCCAAGAAAACAAAGGGGAGTCCTTCAATATTCCCTGCATCCGGTGGCAATGCAAGGTCGTCACTCTGGAGACAGAGGGCAAACTCCGTCTGGATGAAGGATCCCCCATCGGACATCCGGCCATTCTTCCCAACATCAACATAGAGGAATTCATACCGTGCTGACACCACCGCCATCAGCACAATGCTATGAAACCCCTTGTAATTGTAGTAGTAGGACCCAGAACGGGGTGGCGGCACGATGCGGACGTGCTTCCAGTCTATGGCACCACCGCAGTTGGGGAAGTCCCACCGCGTGGCAAACTCCGATGCCACAGTCTGCCATTCCTGTGGCGTGGAAGGAAGCTGTGGAGTGAAACAAGATGAAATAATATTAGAATACCAAAGTCAGACATTACAAGGAAATTTGATTATAAAAAAATAAAGGCCAACATCAATCAAATTCTACGTTTATTAAGGTGTTTAAAATAAGTATAAGGGAAGGCTCATTTATCAGATTCATCACCCCCTCTGATGGGCCATTACTAAATTATTTTGGGGGGGGGGGAAATGTGTTTGGCCACAGGATAGCATTGCAGTGGCGGTGCGTCCAGAGTGGGCGCTGGAGCACTGCCCCCTCTCTCCTGTGCCCATCACTCAGAACAATACATAGGTTCATGCGTTGCATTAACCTATGTATTGTCTATGCCGCCCACTATTCAGGTGGATGGCCTCTTGTTAAGCGACCGACATATGAATAATTGCGGCATTTAGGGGGTTCAAATTGCATAGCAGAAACAGGTAGTAAAATAGTCTTGCACATTACAACCTGAGGGATGTAATTGGCTTCCGAAAAGTAAAATAGGGGACGCAGGTGGGGCATTCCTTGGGGAAACACTGGCAGGCTGCTCTGCCAATCATGTTCACCAAGTCTGTTTAATGGTAACATGATTGGCTGATGCAACATCAAGGGAAGGAGAAGACATCAAGGACAGAAGAAGGATGGCGCTGACCACAAGAAGGTAAGTGCAGGGCTGGGGGGAAACTGGCTGCATTAGAGGGGACTAAATGGCTGCATTGGAGGGAACAAAATGGCTGCATTAGAGGGGACAACTGGGGGCGTTTAATAGGCACCTGAGCAAAAAAGGAGGAAGTTTAGTTCATAAATTGGGGTGGGACCCCCAAACATTTGGAGCAACAGGCGCCCCTGCTGGAAAAGTTAGTGAAGGGAAATATTTATGGAGGAGAAAAAAGGGGCAATCTAAAGCTTCCAGCATGCATGGGGACAAAGGGAACATTCTCAGCATATTACAATCATGGTAATTAGGGAAGGATGAAAGAAATACAATACATTAGCATACATGTAATACATAAAATGTGATGTTAATGGAGAAAACTTACCCTAATATAGTCCTCCTGCAGGACTTGTATAATAGCAGAACAGGTGTCTGGGATTATGAGGCCCAGAGCCTGGGCGGAGATGCCTGTGGTGAACTTCAAGTCCTGAAGACTTCTCCCTGTCGCCAGGTAACGTAACGTGGCGATGAGCCTCTGCTCAGCACTGATGGCTTCCCGCATAACGGTGTCCTGCCTGGTAATATAGGGGGACACCAAAGCCAACAGTTCCTGAAAAACGGGGTCAGACATCCGCAGAAAATTCCTGTAGTCCTCAGGATTATTCTCGACGATCTCCCGCAGTAGAGGCATATGGCAGAATTGGTCCCGCTGGAGCAACCAATTCTTGGTCCATGAACTCCTCCTCACACCATTCATGGACTGGTCTTGGTCCAAAACAAGCAGACCAATACCAAGCGCACGCACAGCACGAACTCGACGACGAGAACGTCCAGGCAACATGGCTAATAAGAAACGGTCGTCTTATCAGAACGTACAGAACAGAACGCACTTTAGAACAGCAAGGCCTATGAATAACGAACTGAAAATCAGAAACGAACAGGCAAGAATGCACTGTAAAACAGATACGACCTGCCTAGACGCCCTGAAAGTCAAGATACAAACCCACAAGCACAAACTGAACCGCAGAAAACGATCTGAAAAGTACGAAGACTGAAAAGTGCGAATCGTCTCTTCCCAAACTTTTACTTCACACGCGGTAACACGAGATCAGCAAAAGCAGCCCAAGGGGTGGCGCCAAGAAAAAAGATCTTCCCCTTTATAGTGCCGTCGTATGTGCTGGACGTGAGCGCGGAGAACAACGAGGAAATTGGGAAATGTCAGTGTGTACGCATAGAAAGCTTGACGAGAAAATCGACAAGCTTAACAAAAATCTCGTCGAAAAAAACGACGTGTTTTTTACGACGAGAAACTCGGTCGTGTGTACGAGGCCATAGGCCTGGAATTTTAACACTTGAAGGATGCCCAATCTATATTTACCATTGTTCTTGAGACATTTTTAAATTTTCACGTATTGCCTGTATATATTGCAGCAACTTCTATAGTAGCTAATCTCAACCAGGGTTCTGTGTATCTCTAGGGTTCCCACAGAGATTGCTAGGGATTCCTTAAGCTGTAGTTAATTGACCTACCATCTAATGGTGCATGCATAATTCTGGGTCCAAAGCCACTTGGCCCGGTCAGAAGCATGTAATAAAACTATTATTCCCACTTATTTCACATTAATTCATTTTACAGTGGTTCCCTGTGAACTGGCAATTGTTTTAAGAAAAGGTTGAGAAAGCCCGTTGTAGTGTATGTGACATGGAGAAAAGTGCAATAAAAATATATATGGTCAACTTATAAATTTGTTCTTTGCTGATTAGAACTTATGTTTATAAAAGAAAAACAAAAAGAAAAGGGCTAATTCTTAAGATGCCAATTTTACAAACACTATAGTAATGCCTATTTCAAGTCTGTTTTTATCTGAAACTAAAGTAATCTTTTCTTGTTCTGTGTTCATATACTCTGTAATGAATTGTTACTTCTGTTCTATTTATAACAATGTATGATGTAAAGGAAACCAAATTAATTACGTACTGAAACGTTTCTTTCCTTGGGAACACACCCTATTTTTTTTGTGCTACCATTGTTTGAACATGTTGTTGTTATGTGTACTATTGTACTTCGGAAGCGTACTACAACGATCTGTGTGCTTGGATGAAAAATAAATGTTTATATGGAAACACTCTTCTGCATTAAAGCAGGCATATCGGTAATTTGACAAATTACAATTGTTATGAAATACAGAAATACATTAATAGCAAAAACAACATTTAATAATTACAAGGAAGTCCTTTTAGCTATAGTCATTTGACTGTACCTAAGTAAAAGAAACATCTTGGAAGAATTATGTTCTCAGTCTGCTGCAAGCAAAAAATTAAGTATTTTTTCAAGTGGAATTGAACTTTCTCAACCAACAATAACAATCTTAATCCATATGCCGGTAGCCTTAGTAAATAGATATGAAAGTACAGTGTATTAAATGTATTTGTTAATTGTTCTTCATAAATTTATATTTCAATATTTTTATTGGAAAATAAAAAAAATCTGGTAGTAACAGAAATATCATTGGAACAAAGCCAATTCTCAGGTTGTCAACACAGTAAAACAAAGGCATGAAAGGTATGACACAAAAGATAACTGTCATCCAACATTGCACAAAACAAGCATGTTTTAGGCAAAAAAAATAGTCTCAGATTAACCTCTGAGGGTTGAGGTATCCATCATCATCAAAAACAAGACCAAAAAAACAAAACAAAAAAAATTTAATCCCGAGTAGTGATGGAACCAAACAATCGCTTCTCATCGGAAGTCAGGAACACAACTATGTATGATGGATGATGGAGAGCAGGAACAAGGGCATGGTATAGAGAAGAGATGAAGGAAGGGGAGGGGGAGTAACGGGTAAGGAGCCACGGGGGACTCCTGGCATTAATCCCTGAGACTATGTTAGGGCACACAACTGTTTGAGGCCCCCTAGACAACCAAATGTACCATACATGTGTAGCGCCCCCCCCCCTTAGGGGTGCTATATACCCAAATTTAGGGGGCTGGTCTGAGTTAGTAGTTAGGCTCAGACCGTTCTCATGGGAGGTAGGGGAGTGTTAGATGGACTAGCAGGGGCGGGGGCCGGATGTGGACACGCAGCAGGTGTGTGTGCTGAGCCGATGCAGCCCACAAGCTCCCTCCTCCAACATGATGGCCTAAGGTGAGGCCGTCTCTATGCCCCCCCCCGGAGCACCCCAGCCAGACAACCAAGCCTGGACTTTTCTGATTAATCCTGGAGCAATTCCTAAATTCTTAACTGAAGTTGGATGGCATCTGTGGAGGTATGCCTGACACCCCCTGAAGTATACAGTCGAGTACAATCGTCTATCCGTATAGCTGCACAACCTCACCCGGCTTCTCCTCGTCGCCTTCCCGCCGTGGTTGCCTTCTGGACGTGTCAGGCGGGAGGGGGGACCAGAGGTCTAGAACGCTGCGGAGCAGTGCAGTGAGTGGTGCAGTGAAGATGTATGGACGTATGGTAGCTGGGTGATGCTGGACGAGATGGCGAGTGGGTGATCCCGTTCTGCACGTCCTTGTGGTGTTAGTGTTTCCACCGAGGACAGTAAGGTCAGTAAACGGCGAGAGTTTCCTTGAACGGCAATCACGAGAGGTAAGCAGGGAGCGAGGGAGAGGGGAGTCGGACGGGGGGAGCCTGAGACCGGAGACCGGAGGACGAAGAAGCAGGATGAGAACACGAGGTGAGCGAGGCGAGCGAGGGGAACGAGGGGAGGTCAGCAGGAAAATCTGCAGTTACCTTAAATGTACAACAGCCATAACAGTGATGTAGCTGCTTACTCCTGCTCGCTTCCTGACACCGTAGCCTCGGGAGTCCCAGCACAGGAAGAAACCCCCCCCCCGCTCACACTCCTCCCTATTTCTGACCAAGGAGGCAAGTTACAGGTATCACCAATGCCTACCCTGGATACACGGAGACTCCAACAATATGGGGGTGAGTTCTCTGGTCTTTCCTTGTTTTCCTTTCCTGCCGGTGTAACCGACTATCAATTGATATTTAAGGGACTTGTATCTATTTGAATATTGTTTGAACATTATTGGAAGATTATTGTAACACCACGTACAAACCACGGATAGTGAAGGTGATTATTCACGGTGCTTATATATGATGCATTAAGAACTACAGATTTCAAAGATTTCAAAAATGATCTTGATTAGGACTGTGATTCCGATTTTGATCAAGAGGATATAGTTGTGTGCCCTGTGGAAGCATTGCACAGATGTTAATACAGTCTCTAGCACCGAGCTCTAACAGAACTTGCTTATTACCAAGGAGATTACCTTGAGAGTCCCACTCACTCACATTTATACATCTTGGAGATGTGAATATAGACGGTGCTTTAGGGAGTGTGGATCGCTACTTTTTTTTTTTTTTTTTATCAATTAGGACCAGAAAGGTGCATAAAATATATAAGCAAATATATAAGCAGACTACATAAGGAGGGCACCTTGGGAGTACAGTATTGAAGGGCGTACAGAAATTATTGCAAGGTAAAATAAGAACACAAGGAAAAGTAATTTCATTATTCTATTAAGAGCTCTCTAGAAGATACTAACGGGGCTACTAATTTAGATCAACCTTGTACATCATTGTACAAATTCCCTTCAAATACCTTCAAATACCCTCATCCAAATATTGCATAAAACACGGTAGGGACCTACATTAAGGTAAACACAAGAATATAAGGTTAAGTAACCAGAGTAAGTAACCAGTGCTCCCTATAGTAGCCTATTAAGAAATTTAAATAGGTTATTAACTAAGATCTATATTGTACAAATCCTTTTCAATCCCATCCAATAAAGTAGGGACAGAAGTAGAGAGAAGGAGGTGAGGGGTAAGTGAAGTAAAACTCTCCTACGGTGTCAGTCACTGCTACACTTCAAGCAAGAGATCAAAGCAAAGAATTACGGAGAATTAAAGGAAGAAAATTTAGGAAAATGCGCGCACGATCAGGGAGAGGTGTAGCTACAAACCTCCCAAAAATGAGTGCTAGCCCAGGAACAATCAAAAAATATATGGTATATGAGGGGGGGAAAAGACAGCCCGGGAATAAAAACGGGAACTAAAAGCAAAGCTACACAGGGCATACAGAAATCAGCCCTTAGGAAACAACAAGAGGAAATAGACCCCCCTCTATCCATTAGCGAGGAGATTGAAGAGGAAGAGGAAGAAGGTATGGAAACTAGACAACAAAAAAGGCAAGCACTGACAAAAAGTGACATGGTTGAAATGCTGGCTAGGATGGAAACAAGACTGGAATCCTCAATAAAGGGAGAAATAGCTACGTTGCATCATGATATGAAGCATATGCTTAAGAGGGTAGAGGAAACAGAAGATAGACTGGATATTTATGGAGTTGAAATAAAAGTACTGAAGGAACAGATGAAAGGGATGTACCGGGAACAAAGACATATGTTGTATAAAATTGAAGACCAGGAAAATAGGAACAGGAGAAAAAACATTAGGATTAGGGGAATACCGGAGACGCAAGGACCTACAAGAGCTCATGGACAAAACATTTGGCCATATGCTGAGAATAACAGAGGTGCAAATTTTTTTTAAATTTGAACGGATACATAGGATTAGAAAACCTAATGGAATCGCTGGAGATCTCCCAAGAGATGTGATAGCAAGATTTCATAATTTTCAAGACAAAGAACAAATCAGGGCCTACATGAGAAGTAACCAACCAGTTAAATACGGAGACACAACTTTACAGGTATTCCCAGATTTGGCAACTGAAACATTATCCAGGAGAAGAACTCTTAAACCACTGCTGGAACAACTCAAAACACAGAATATCCAATATACGTGGGGATTCCCAGCATGTCTAACCGGACGTAAAGATGGTAGATCAGCAACTCTCAGATTCCCGGAAGATACCCCGAATTTCTGTAACAGATTGAACATCCCATTAGTAGATATCCCGGGCTGGTGGGAAGAACAAGAACCCATAGAAAGTCTCGGGGCTACTAATGGAATAAGAAACAAGCAGGAACAAAAAAGAAATGAGGAATAGGAAAGGGAAAGGGAAAGGAAGAGAAGGGAAAATAAGGAGAGAAGGGGGAAGATAAGGAATAAGGAAGGAGAAAGAAAGGAAAAGAAAGGGAAAGGAGAAAAAAGAAGAAGGAAAAGGGAGAGAAAAAGAGAGAGAAAAAAAAAAAAACTAAAAACAAGAGAAGTTCTTTGTGTGATAGGGAAACTAGATCTGCCTTAATCCTTAATCATTAATTAGTAACAATAATCTTAAGTATGATTGGGGTATCCTGGACTTGGGCTGGGGGGGAAAGGGGGGAGGGCGTGGGCGGTAATGGGCAACCCGACAGGGGTGAGCACCAGCCTGTCTAACGGTTCGTATCTGAGCTCAACCCCTTAGAGGATGAATCTGGGGGCAGGGAGGAGGAGTATGTGCCTCGATTCATTGGGCTTCAGGGAAGCCATTTTTTACCCGTTTGAGGGGGGGGGAGGGGATGGGGAAGGGAGGGCGGGGAGGGTTGGGGTGGGGGAAGGGAGGGGGGTCAAGCAGGGGGGCCTCTCCAAAAAATATGTGAAAGAAATATGCCGTCTCTAGAAGTAGGGCCTTTTACTACATTACAATCTCCAAAATCAACGTAATTTCTTACAATGTGCGTGGACTGAATGCCCCCATTAAAGCTGCAAACATATTACGAGAAATGCTATCAATGAAGGCCGATGTAGTTCTCCTACAGGAGACTAGTGATGAGCCGAACACCCCCGGGTTCGGTTCGCACCAGAACCCGCGAACGGACCGAAAGTTCGCACGAACATTAGAACCCTATTAAATACAATGGATGCGAACGTTCGGATTCTAAAGTGCTAATTATAACGACTATTATCCATGTTATTGTCCGAAACAGAGTTTGGGAACCCGGGTTCTGCACCAGGGGACATGTATCAATGCAAAAAGAAGTTTTAAAAATGGACGTTTTCCGGGAGAAGTCATTTTAATGATGCATAAAGTGAAAAAAAAAAAGTCAAATATTCCTTTAAATATTGTACCTGGGGGGTGTCTAAAGTATGCCTGTGAAGTGCCACGTGTTTCCCGTGTTTAGAACTGTCCCTGCACAAAATAACATTTCTAAAGGAAAAAAAGCCATTTAAAACTGCTTGCGGCTTTAATGCAATGTCTGGTCCCGGAAATATGGATGAAAATCTTTAGGAAAAATGGCATAGCTACCCCATCAACCCAACCCCCCCCTACCCCAGCCCATTACCAGCCCCTTTGGGTCTTGTATGGATATTAAGGGGAACCCCGCACACAAAATAAAAAAGGCCCTATATACTCTGAACAGCCGTATACAGGCGGTGCATACAAGACAGGGACTGTAGGTTTGTTCTTATGTAGAATCTGTTTGTAATTTTGAACAGCTGCATTGTTTAAGTGTAGCTCCATGCCAAATTCCTTTTTTTTAGCTTTTTGGAAAACATAGGGAACGGTTATCACCCCTGTCACATTTTTTTTGCTGTCTGTGCCCCTGTTCAGAACATTTCACCTCACTTTGCGTCCCAATGACAACTGTTTTTGAAATGTGGTGTTTTTATTGAAACAAGGATTGGTGATAATAGGATTTTTATAACAGCTTACCTGTAAAATCCTTTTCTTGGAGTACATCACGGGACACAGAGCGACATAGTCATTACTAATGGGTTATATAGATACCGTCAGGTGCTGGCACTGGCAACTTCCAAAACCGGAAGTACCCTCCCCTATATAAGCCCCTCCCATCCGGGAGCACCTCAGTTTTGTAGCAAAGCAATAAGTGTCCCTAAAGAGGGGCGGGAGCTCTGTGTCCCGTGATGTACTCCAAGAAAAGGATTTTACAGGTAAGCTGTTATAAAAATCCTATTTTCTTTCTCGTACATCACGGGACACAGAGCGACATAGTCATTACTAATGGGATGTCCTAAAGCAATGCCAAATGAGGGGGGGGATACACCATATATAAGCTGAGCGCTATCAGACATGAGGATCTTTTGCGGCCTGCAACACACTGCGCCCAAAGGCGACATCCTCCTGACTTCTAACGTCCACCTGGTAGGACCTAGTAAACGTGTGTACCGAAGACCATGTTGCGGCCTTACAGATTTGAGCCAGGGAGGCCTGGTGATGCACTGCCCATGAAGTTCCAACTGCTCTCGTGGAGTGCGCTCTAACTTTGAACGGAGGTGGTCTCCTTCTCAAGCCATAAGCTTGCATAATGACCTGTCGAATCCACTTGGCTAAAGTAGACTTTGACGCTGCCTGACCCTTTCTGGGGCCTTCCGGCAGAATAAACAAAGTATCCGTTCTGCGAATCTGAGCAGTGGCTTTTAGATAAGCTTTAACTGCTCTTACTACATCCAAAGAATGCAATAACTTTTCCTCTACCGAAGTAGGTTTGGGGAAAAAAGAAGGAAGAACCACATCTTGGTTCAAATGAAACCTCGATACCACCTTAGGAAGAAAGGCTGGATGAGGACGTAACACTACTCTGTCCTTATGGATAACCAGATATGGCTCCTTACAGGACATAGCTGCTAATTCCGATACTCTTTTAGCCGAACAAATGGCTACTAGAAAAATCAATTTCCTGGTGAGAAGCACCAAGGAAATATGCTGTAATGGTTCAAATGGTTGTTTCTGTAGAACCGACAGAACCAAGTTTAGATCCCATGGACATATGGGAATATTAACCGGAGGACTAATACGCATCACTCCTTGTATAAAGGCTTTGACTAGTAAATGCGAAGCCAAGGGCCTTTGAAAAAATATTGACAAGGCCGAAATCTGACCCTTGATAGTACTCAAGGCAAGCTTCCTATCTACAGCCCACTGTAGGAAGTCCAGAATCCTACCTATTACGTACTTATGTGGATGCCATTTCTTGGCCTCACACCACGCGATGTACGCCTTCCAGATTCTATAGTAGATCTGCCTGGATACCGGCTTCCTGGCATTGATCATGGTAGATACCACAGCATTAGAGAGCCCTCTCTTTTTTAGAATGTGGGCTTCAATAGCCAGGCCGTCAAACCTAGGGCTGGTAAGGAAGGGTGGTATATCGGTCCTTGCGAAAGCCGGACGACGTGGGAGAGTCCAAGGACTCCCCACTGAAATTTTACAATCTCCGCGTACCACGCTCTTCGGGGCCACGCTGGAGCCACCGGAATCACTGGTTTCTTTTCTACCCTGATTCTGCGGAGTAATCGAGGTAACCATTGGCGGTGTGAATGCATATATCAGCTTGAACTGATCCCAAGGGAACACTAGGGCATCCGAGCCGCAAGCTAGGGGATCCCTTGTCCGAGAGACAAACCTGTCCCCCTTTGCGTTGAATCTGGATGCTAGAAGATCTACATCCGATGTTCCCCACCGCTGACATATTGTCCAGAAAACCTCGGGGTGAAGGGACCCTTCCTCTGGGCCTAATTGCTGGCGACTTAGAAAGTCCGCCTTCCAATTCTCCACTCCTGGAATGAATACCGCAGATATGGCTGGGACATATTTTTCTGCCCATTTCAGGATGTAATTTACTTCCCTCTGGGCTGCACGACTCCTGGTGCCCCCCTGATGATTGATATATGCCACTGCTGTGGCATTGTCTGATTGAATTCTGACAGGGGACCCTTGGAGTTTGGATGTCCATGCTACTAGGGCATACCGGGCTGCTCGTATCTCTAAGAGATTGATGGGCAGGGCCTTTTCTGCATCCGACCATCTGCCCTGGAGAGACTATTGCTCCAGTACTGCTCCCCAGCCTATAAGGCTGGCATCTGTAGTGACCACCTTCCAAGAAATCGGACTGAAGGATTTCCTTTTTTCCAGATTCTGGGGAACCAACCACCAACGGAGGCTCTTGCGAACGGAAGGGGACAAGGACATTGTAAGTCTAGGGCCTGAACTTTTTTGTTCCAGGCTGACAGTATGGCCCCTTGCAAATTCCTTGAATGGAATTGACCGTAGGGTACTGCTTCGAATGATGCCACCATTTTTCCCAGCAGCCTCATATACAGGCGTATGGACGGCTGTCTTTTTTGTACCCACTAAGTGGATCAAATCTTTCAAAGACAACACCTTTCCTCGAGGCAAGAATATTTTTCTCTGGCCTGAATCCAACCTTAGCCCCAAGTATTCCAGACTTTTGACTGGTTTTTAGGGCTGACTTGTCTCGGTTGATAATCCAACCGTGAGATTCCAGATACTTGATCGTCTTGTGAACGACCACGTCTAGTTTTTTCACTGAGTGGTCTATCAGCAACAAGTCATCCAGATATGCCATTATCATTATACCTTGTGTTCTTAGATTGGCCAATAAAGGGCCAGAATTTTTGTAAACACTCGTGGTGCTGTGGCCAAACCGAAGGGTAAGGCTCTGAACTGAAAATGGCACCCTTCTACTGCAAAGCGTAGAAATTTTTGGTGGACTGGAAAGATGGGAATGTGCAAATAAGCATCTTTGATGTCGATCGTGGCTAACCAATCCTCCCCTTGTAGGGCAGTGGCCACCGATCAGATCGACTCCATCGGAAAGTCCTGATATACAGGAATTTGTATAGCCCTTTTAGAATTAATATGGGCCTCCCGTCCGCGTTTGCTTCGGGACTGTAAAGAGGTTTGAGTAAAACCCGAACCCTCATTCTTCCAGGGGAACCTCCATAATTACTCCTTGGAGCAATAGTTGTTCTAGTGCCAACAGGAGGGACTCTCTCTTCCGGGGATCCCTTGGCACGTTTGACCTCAAAAATGGGAAGGAGGAGAGTCTTTTAACTCCAAACTGTATCCCAAACCTACTGCGGAGAGCACCTATCTGTCTTGATCGTGTCCCGCCAGGTCTCTTGCGAACAACTGGAGTCCTCCCCCCACCCGACTGAGTGGGGGCTTCAATGAATTTAACTTTGGGGGAGGTTTTGTACCTCCCCTGACCCAGGGTTTCTCATTACCCTGCTACTGTCCCTGTTTTTTACCCCCGGGATTTGACCGAGGAGGCCGTCGGAACTGTTACACAGCCGATGCCCCAGGGACTGGAGAAGCAGGCCTCTTAAAGAGGGACCTCTAACTCTGCTTTTAACCGGCAAGAGCGTATTTTTACCGCTGGAAATTTTCTGGATATATTTGTCCAGGTTTTCCCTGAATAAGCGTTCACCATGAAATGGGACGCTAACCAGCCATTCTTTACAGGGAGCTTCAGCAGACCAGTTTTTGAGCCATAGGAGCCTACGCATATGTACTATAGACAGCGTAAGGCGGGAGGCCTGATGGACTGAATCCTCTATGGCGTCAACCGCAAAGCCTAAGGCTCTAGGTAGATCAGCTAGGGCAAAGCCTGCTGATCTGTCAAGTCCCTCAAGACCTGTTTCAACTGATCCTTCACTGCTTAGCAGACCCCAATAGCTGCTACTGCTGGTTGTATCACCAAGCAGATTTTCATAAGGACTCCAATCTTTTATCTATTGGGTTCTTGAACATTTGGACATTATCCACTGGACATGTCAGTGATTTATACATACAAGAGATGGCTGCGTCCACTGTAGGGACCTTCCATTTTTTTTTTTTTTTTTGATGAACTTATCCTCCATGGGATAGACCACCGGAAATCTCTTGGGGGAATAAATATTTTCTCAGGACGTTCCCAATCCTGGTAAATGAGCCCTTTCAGTAAAGGGTGAAGTGGAAAAGAACAAACAGTCTGGGGGCTTCTAGCGACCCCAACGAGGATACAGTAGTGGTTGATGGTTCCGCAAGGTGCATTTTTAAATGCTGATCGGACCATGTTAGTCAGAGACTGAACCCATAATCTTTCAGCTTAAGATGCTGAGAAAAGGTTCCCCCACTGTTGATTCCTCTATAACAGAATCAACCTCATCCTGATCCCCTTCAGGCAGGTCGATCCCTGTATGGGACTGTTGCTCTGCTAACAGGCACTCTGAAGGAGGAGACGGAGATCGGGCGTGCTTTCCCTGACAGGGAGGCAGCGATAAATGTTGACAATCTCTCTCTAATCCTCCCAGAGCTGAGGAAAAAACCTCCTCTGTTACATACACAGGAGCAGGTGAACTGAGGACAGCCACAGTACCAAGTACCCTGCAGGGTCTCTACGGTCACTTACCTCTGAACTTCAGGGGAGACTGGTGCAGCAGGAGTATGCCCAAGATCCTCCGAGCCCGATGAGACCCCCTTCGCTTCCTGGAAGATTCAGTTCCGGAGCTTCTGGACGGCATATTCCTAAGCCTAAAGCTGAGGTATTCCAGCCGTAATACACCACTTTTACTGAGAATAGTCTAGCACAATTGCTGCTATATCACAGTTGGTGTCTACTAATGTGCCTTTCTAGGGGATGCCTGTATCAACCGCTTGCTGTATGCCTTTAAATGTTGCCAGCTCTGTCTCTGTACTTCATAGCCAGCTCATGCCGCAGGCCGGGGGATGGACGAGCACTGCAACATGGCAGAGGAAGCAGTTTCCTATAAGAGAACTCACCATCTGCCTGGACTTTGCTCTGCTGAGAAGAAGCTAGTCCACATGACAAGAAAACATTCCACAGCGGCCTCTAGTGGACAAACACAGGTACCGCAGTCTAATATATTAAATATATATAAAAAAAATTTATTTTATTTTTTTCTTGACCACCATTAAAAATTATTACATTTTTTTAGTAGTTACAGGCATGCACAGAATTTTGCGGGAATACCATTAGGTAACAGACAGAAAGACAAATTAGGCTTGGGGGTCCCCCAATAGAACCAAGTTCCTGGGGGCCCCCACTTACCTGTTCCCCGCCGCAGGACTTTGTTTGGTCCACAAAAGCCCAAACTTCACCTATCACGGCAGGCATTGTAATCAAACCTTCAGGGACCGGGTTCCCAAGGATTCCACTCCCCTGGACCTGTATAGCACCCTGCACAGAAAACATCTTGGTCGTGGGTATGACCAGAGCTCTGGATCCCAGGGTCCAGCTCTCCTAAGAGAAGCATTACAGGCAGAACCTTGCTCTTCTCTGCAAGGCCCGGGTACCGACCGTTTAGCTATGAAGCTTTTTTGGTCGGATCCGGAATAGCTTACTGAGGCCCAAAAGAACCTGTACGCAAGCTCAGTGAAAAACACATGTTTCTTCTTGGCCAACACCTTAGACACTGGCAAAAAACTGAGGTGCTCCCGGATGGGAGGGGCTTATATAGGGGAGGGTACTTCCGGTTTTGGAAGTTGCCAGTGCCAGCACCTGACGGTATCTATATAACCCATTAGTAATGACTATGTCGCTCTGTGTCCCGTGATGTACGAGAAAGAAAAAGCATCAGTAGAGAGGAGACACCTTTCTCCCATATTAATTCTTACAGGAGAGAATTTTCCTTCCAAGGGGTAGATTTCCTCTCACTTCCTGTTGTCTTCTTCCGTTTGCAAGTAGCAGTCGTTTGTAAGTTGGATGTTTGAAAGTAGGGACCTGCCGTATATACTCTGCAGAAATTGGCCCCTTAGGTGTTGGTGTTGGCACAACACTGAAAGCACTCACAGTTATTCTTGGTGGGTGCTGGAACGCCCTGCTGTCAACTATTATATCAGGAATTGTAATAACATATAATTGTTGATCAGTGGTAGTAAAAATTGGGCCTTTGATGGTGGTGCTGGTGCCACAACACTGTAAGGCCTGACAGTTACTCTTGGTGGGCGCAGCAATGGGCCCTGCTGTGAATTATTAGATCAATAATTATAATTGCATGCCCCTGTTGAATAGGGGCTGAAAAATTGGGCCTTTGGTGGTGGTGGTGGTGGTGATGGTGGTGCTGGTGCCACAACACTGTAAGGCCTGACAGTTACTCTTGGTGGGCGCAGCAATGGGCCCTGCTGTGAATTATTCGATCAATAATTATAATTGCATGCCCCTGTTGAACAGGGGCTGAAAAATTGGGCCTTTGGTGGTGGTGGTGGTGGTGATGGTGGTGCTGGTGCCACAACACTGTAAGGCCTGACAGTTACTCTTGGTGGGCGCAGCAATGGGCCCTGCTGTGAATTATTAGATCAATAATTATAATTGCATGCCCCTGTTGAACAGGGGCTGAAAAATTGGGCCTTAGGCACTGGTGGCACAACACTGCAACCCCTCACAGATACTGTACTTGGAACACAGCAATGAGGCCTGTTGCAAAGTGTTGCATCAAAAATTTTAATTACACGCCCCTGTTAAACAGGGGCTGAAAAAATGGGCCTTAGGCACTGGTGGCACAACACTGCAACCCCTCACAGATACTGTACTTGGAGCACAGCAATGAGGCCTGTTGCAAAGTATTGCATCAAAAATTGTAATTACACACCCCTGTTAAACAGGGGCTGAAAAATTGGGCCTTAGCCACTGGTGGCGGCACCCATAAACCAAAATGATCTTCCAAGCTATCATCATTAATCGGATCATTGAGGAGGAGGAGGAGGATAGCTAGTCAACATAACAGCACAGGAACTCAGCATCAGCATCAGTCTTGAAGGGATGTGACATTTTAAAATCAATTAGTCTGTTATATCAGCATCAGGTGTGTGGTAGCTGGTGGTGATCCAAGACTGGTTCATCTTGATGAAAGTCAGTCGATCAACCGAGTCGGTGGACAGGCGCACCCTGTGATCCGTGACAAATCCTCCAGCAGCACTGAATGTGCGTTCTGAAAGAACGCTGGATGCAGGACAGGCCAGTAGCTCAATTGCATACTGTGCAAGCTCTGGCCAGTGATCCATCCTCAAGACCCAGTAAGCCAGAGGATTTTCGGTGGGGAAGGTGTCCAAGTCTGACCTTGCCCCTAGGTATTCCTGCACCATGTATATCAGACGCTGGCGATGGTTGCTGGAACCGATCATACTTTGGGGCTGCAGACTAAAGAATTGTCTGAACGCATCGGTCAGACGGCCACCTTCCCCACCGCTCCTTCTTTGACTGCCCGAAGCCTCAGCAACTCGTTGTCCAGGACCAGGAGTTTGTAACCTCCCAGTCTCTGGGAACGCGTTGCACAGACCTTTCTGCAAGGCCTCCTGGAGTTGTCTCATCCTCTGCTCCCTCTGCGACAGTAAGATAAGGTCCGCAACCTTACCCTTGTACCGTGGATCAAGGAGAGTGGCCAGCCAGTAATGGTCCCTCTCCTTGATCCGAAGAATACGAGGATCCTTCCGCAGACTTTGCAGGATCAGGGAGGCCATGCAGCGTAGGTTAGCTGAGGCATTCAGTCCGGAGTCCTCTGGGTCACTAAGGACGACATGATCCGCAGCCACCTCCTCCCAGCAACGTACAAGTCCACTGGTTTCTTGGGACTGTAAATCATCCCTAAAAGACTGCTGCTGATGATGCTGAGTGCCAGCCTCCACCTCCATGCTGACACAATCCTCCTCCTCCTCCTCCTCCTCCTCCTCTTCCTGTGCGATGGGTGGGACAGAAGGAACACTGTCTGGGTAAAGGGGGCCTTGAGAGGCAAGGAAGTCCTCCTCTTCCTGCCTCTGTTCTGCCTCAAGTGCCCTGTCCATTATTCCACGCAGCGTGTGCTCCAACAGGTGGACAAGAGGTACAGTGTCACTGATGCATGCACTGTCACTGCTCACCATCCTCGTGGCCTCCTCAAATGGTGCCAGGACAGTGCATGCATCCCTGATCATGCCCCACTGGCGTGGTGAAAAAAACCCGAGCTCCCCTGACCCTGTCCTGGTGCCGTAGTCGCACAGGTACTCATTGATGGCCCTCTGCTGCGTGTGCAGCCGCTGCAGCATGGCCAACGTTGAGTTCCACCTGGTGGGCATGTCACATATAAGGCGGTTCTTGGGCAGGTTCAACTCCTTTTGCAGCTCAGCCAGGCGAGCACTGGCATTATAAGATCTGCGGAAATGCACACAGACTTTCCTGGCCTGCCTCAGGACATCCTGTAAGCCTGGGTACCTGCCCAAGAACCGCTGCACCACCAGGTTAAGGACGTGAGCCATACAGGGCACATGGGTCAGTTGTCCCTGTCGGAGGGCGGAGAGGAGGTTGGTGCCATTGTCGCAAACCACCATTCCTGGCTTAAGCTGGCGTGGCATCAACCACCTCTCGGCCTGCCCCTGCAGAGCAGACAGGACCTCTGCCCCAGTGTGGCTCCTGTCCCCCAAACACACCAGCGCAAGCACGGCATGGCATCTTTTTGCCTGCGTACTTGCGTAGCCCCTTGAACGCCTATGGAGCACCGCTGGTTCCGAGGACAAACCAGGAAGAGGCCATGGAGGAAGAAGAAGAGGAGCGGGTGGAGGAGAGAGGTGTGTCACAACCAGTAGTAGCATTTTGGAGGCGTGGCGGTGGAACAACCTCCAACACTACTGCACCTTGTCCTGCATCCTTCCCAGCTGCCAAAAGAGTGACCCAATGGGCCGTGAAAGAAAGGTAACGTCCCTGTCCATGCCTGCTGGACCATGAGTCAGCGGTAATATGCACCTTACCGCTGACCGCTCTGTCCAGCGAGGCCAAGACATTGCCTTCCACATGCCTGTAGAGAGCCGGAATCGCCTTCCGTGCGAAAAAGTGGCGTTTGGGAACCTGCCACTGAGGAACCGCACATTGCACAAACTCACGGAAGGGGGCCGAGTCTACCAACTGAAAAGGCAGCAGTTGAAGCGCTAGCAATTTAGCCAAGCTAGCATTCAACCGCTGGGCATGTGGATGGCTGGGAGTGAACTTCTTTCGACGGTCCAGCAGCTGGGGCAGGGAAATTTGCCTGCTAGAATCGGACGTTGGTGTACTGCTAGCAGAGTGCCCGCAAGTACTTGGCTGTGACACACCTAATTCTACACCTTCATTCCTCTCAGAGCAGGTTTCAGAGAGGACTGAAGGTATAGTGGGGTTGGAGATCCCAGCTGATGCGGTGCAAGAAGAGGTCAGCTTTGTTCTTTGGTGTGGGTCTTTAAGGTAGGCTTGCCAACGAGCTGCATGGCAGGTCAACATATGTCTGATCAAGCATGTGGTGCCCAAGCGGCTGATGTTTTGGCCACGCGATATACGCTTGAGACATATGTTGCAAACAGCAGCTGTGCGATCTGATGCACTCGCTTCAAAAAAGGCCCACACCAAAGAACTTTTTGAATGACGGGCAGAGGCAGCGCCCTGCACAGGCGGAGCTCTGCGGTGTGATTCCGTCGGTGTGCTGCCCATACGCTGGCCACTCAAGGGCATCCTGCCTCGTTGGAGATGTGCCTCATCCTCATCCTCCTCCTCCTCCTCTCTCCTATTAGGCACCCACGTGGAGTCAGTGACCTCATCATCCCCTCCCTCCTCATCACTGGAGCCAATCTGGCAGTATGCTGCAGCTGCTGGAGCATGACTGCCAGTTTGGTGTCCTTCTTGAGCATCCCCTCTCTCTGCTCTCACGCTACTGCCTTCCTCTAGCTGGGTATCATCATCAGATCCTTCGAAACGCTGGGCATCCTCCTGGAGCATGTACCCAACACTGTGCTCAAACAGTTCGGGTGACTCCTCAGGAGGAGGACATGGTGGGTCTAGGGAAGGATTGACTAATGAAGATAATGATACCAGAGAAGAGGACGCTTTGGCAGCTGCTTTGCCAGTACCCTGAGCCTGGGTGAGAGAGGATGAGGAGGATGAGGTGGGCTTGGTCATCCACTCTACCAAGTCTTCGGCATGATGTGGCTCAACATGTCCAGCTGCCGAAAAGAAGGACAAGCGTGTCCCATGGCCATGTGCTGATGACAATGCAATGCGTCCACGATCAGCACTGTTGCCCTCAGACACAGAGCCTGCTTGCCCTCTTTTTTTGCCTCCTGACTGTCTGCCTCTCCTTGTTTGCCTTCCAGACATTTTAATGGATGGCCTGCAGGGAGATGGGAAAAACAGCAATAAGGGCTACCTTCAGGTGTATACTGTGCAGGAGGCTTAGCAACAATGACACTGACACTGTCCCCTGCCTATCCTTCTCTGTCCCTAAACACAAGGATTTGCAATATGCTTCAGCAAGATTGGTTTAGCACAGAACAGCACACTGACAGTTTCCCTCACTGTCCTTCTCTGTCCCTACAAACAAGATTTAGCACAGAATAGCACACTGATAGTTTCCACGAGTGTCCTTCTCTGTCCCTAAACTCAAGGATTTCAAATATGGTTCAGCAAAATTGGTTTAGAACAGAATAGCACACTGTCAGTTTCACTCACTGTACCTCTCTGTCCCTACAAACAAGATTTAGCACAGAATAGCACACTGATAGTTTCCACGAGTGTCCTTCTCTGTCCCTAAACTCAAGGATTTCAAATATGGTTGAGCAAAATTGCTTTAGAACAGAATAGCACACTGTCAGTTTCACTCACTGTACCTCTCTGTCCCTACAAACAAGATTTAGCACAGAATAGCACACTGATAGTTTCCACGAGTGTCCTTCTCTGTCCCTAAACTCAAGGATTTCAAATATGGTTCAGCAAGATTGGCTTAGAACAGAATAGCACACTGACACTTTCCCTCACTGTCCTACTCTGTCCCTACAAACAAGATTTAGCACAGAATAGCACACTGATAGTTTCCACGAGTGTCCTTCTCTGTCCCTAAACTCAAGGATTTCAAATATGGTTCAGCAAAATTGGTTTAGAACAGAATAGCACACTGACACTTTCCCTCACTGTCCTACTCTGTCCCTCCCTACAAACAAGATTTAGCACAGAATAGCACACTGATAGTTTCCACGAGTGTCCTTCTCTGTCCCTAAACTCAAGGATTTCAAATATGGTTCAGCAAAATTGGTTTAGAACAGAATAGCACACTGACACTTTCCCTCACTGTCCTACTCTGTCCCTACAAACAAGATTTAGCACAGAATAGCACACTGATAGTTTCCACGAGTGTCCTTCTCTGTCCCTAAACTCAAGGATTTCAAATATGGTTCAGCAAGATTGGTTTAGAACAGAATAGCACACTGTCAGTTTCATTTACTGTCCTACTCTGTCCCTACAAACAGAATTTAGCACAGAATAGCACACTGACACTTTCCCTCACTGTACCTCTCTGTCCCTAAACTCAAGGATTTCAAATATGGTTCAGCAAAATTGGTTTAGAACAGAATAGCACACTGACACTTTCCCTCACTGTCCTACTCTGTCCCTACAAACAAGATTTAGCACAGAATAGCACACTGATAGTTTCCACGAGTGTCCTTCTCTGTCCCTAAACTCAAGGATTTCATATATGGTTCAGCAAAATTGGTTTAGAACAGAACAGCACACTGACACTTTCCCTCACTGTCCTACTCTGTCCCTACAAACAAGATTTAGCACAGAATAGCACACTGATAGTTTCCACGAGTGTCCTTCTCTGTCCCTAAACTCAAGGATTTCAAATATGGTTCAGCAAGATTGGTTTAGAACAGAATAGCACACTGTCAGTTTCACTCACTGTCCTACTCTGTCCCTACAAACAAGATTTAGCACAGAATAGCACACTGACACTTTCCCTCACTGTACCTCTCTGTCCCTAAACTCAAGGATTTCAAATATGGTTCAGCAAAATTGGTTTAGAACAGAATAGCACACTGACACTTTCCCTCACTGTCCTACTCTGTCCCTACAAACAAGATTTAGCACAGAATAGCACACTGATAGTTTCCACGAGTGTCCTTCTCTGTCCCTAAACTCAAGGATTTCAAATATGGTTCAGCAAAATTGGTTTAGAACAGAATAGCACACTGACACTTTCCCTCACTGTCCTACTCTGTCCCTACAAACAAGATTTAGCACAGAATAGCACACTGATAGTTTCCACGAGTGTCCTTCTCTGTCCCTAAATTCAAGGATTTCAAATATGGTTCAGCAAGATTGGTTTAGAACAGAATAGCACACTGACACTTCCCCTCACTGTCCTACTCTGTCCCTACAAACAAGATTTAGCACAGAATAGCACACTGATAGTTTCCACGAGTGTCCTTCTCTGTCCCTAAACTCAAGGATTTCAAATATGGTTCAGCAAGATTGGTTTAGAACAGAATAGCACACTGTCAGTTTCACTCACTGTCCTACTCTGTCCCTACAAACAAGATTTAGCACAGAATAGCACACTGACACTTTCCCTCACTGTACCTCTCTGTCCCTAAACTCAAGGATTGAAAATATGGTTCAGCAAGATTGGTTTAGAACAGAATAGCACACTGTCAGTTTCACTCACTGTCCTACTCTGTCCCTACAAACAAGATTTAGCACAGAATAGCACACTGACACTTTCCCTCACTGTACCTCTCTGTCCCTAAACTCAAGGATTGAAAATATGGTTCAGCAAGATTGGTTTAGAACAGAATAGCACACTGTCAGTTTCACTCACTGTCCTACTCTGTCCCTACAAACAAGATTTAGCACAGAATAGCACACTGACACTTTCCCTCACTGTACCTCTCTGTCCCTACAAACAAGGTTTAGCACAGAATAACACACTGACACTCTACCTACCTATCCTTATTTGTCCCTAAACACAAGGAATCCAGGATTAGTAAAGGAAAAAAAATGACACTGTCCCTGCCTATGCTTCTCTTTCCCTGCTCCGGAACACACTACACAAGGCCGCCGCGCTGGCGGCCTTTTATAGTGTGGGGCGTGTACTAAACCCCCTCAGCAATAATTGGCCACAGGCATCCTGCCTGTGGCCAATCATTGCTCTCCTCGCTGCCTGCGCTGTGATTGGCCAAGCATGCGGGGTCACAGTGCATGCTTGGCCAATCACAGCGCCTGGATGACACTGCGATGGCGTAGTGCATTGTGGGCCGTTCGCGTCACTCGAATTTGGCGCGAACGGCCCAAATCGTTCGATCTTCGTCGAACGATCGAACAGCCGATGTTCGAGTCGAACGTATGTTCGACTCGAACACGAAGCTCATCCCTACAGGAGACCCATGTTTTTGCGGGCTCGAATAGTCAAATTATCTCAAAGGATTATCCTCTTTGGTATTATGGGGATTCACCAATAAGTCGAGCCAAAGGAGTCGCTATAGGGTTTGCTAGAGGAACCCGGTTTATTTTAGGGGAGAGGAAAGTGGATCCAGAGGGACGTTACCTGTTTTTAAAGGGGAAATTGAACGGAGCTGAGGTCTCTCTGGCAAACGTATATGGACCAAACAAAAAGTCTATTCAATACTTAATAAGGGTCATGGATGAGTATATGGAATTTAAGAAAGGGAGGGCTATTATGGCAGGAGACTTCAATATCGGTCTGGACTCCAAGATGGACAGTACGTCTCATGTTAGGAGGACTGGAATGGCCCTGAGGAATAAGTCAAGAAAGAAAATGCATCAACATCAGTTAGTGGATGTGTGGAGAACACTACACATAAACCAACGGGATTATACATTCCACTCCCCTGTGCGTGGGACGTACTCTAGAATTGATTACTTTCTAGTTGAGCATCAGTTACTGGAGATGGTGGAAGGTACAAATATTGGAATAACAACATTCTCAGATCACGCACCAATAACACTCCAAATAAATATTGGAGAGGTACAAAACAAGTTTAACAGCTGGAGGCTGAATGAAGAACTTTTACAGGATAAAAAATTAGTTCAGAGAACAAGGTTAGAATTAGAACGTTTTTTCAGGGAGAACGGTACAGAAGAGGTGTCAGAGGCAACGATCTGGGAAACCCATAAGGCATACATTAGGGGTATATTAATAAGGGAGGGGGCAGAAAAAAAGAGAAGAACTAAAGAGAAAAAAATTATATTAACAAAATAAATTTACGAATTAGAACAGCAACATAAGATTTCTGGAAGAAAAGAACTATTACTCAATTTGTGCATTAAAAGAGAGGAGATGAGAGAGGTAATTGAACTAGAATCTCGCTAGGTCTTTAATCAAACGAAGAAACAGAGATATCAATGGGGAAATAAAGTGGGGAAGCATTTAGCAAAAACTCTAAAAAAGAAAAAATCTCTTAATTACATAGAGAAAATTCAAACAAGTACCGGGGAATTAAGATATAAAACATCAGAAATAGTTAAAACTTTCCACGATTTCTATAGTAAATTATATTCAATCAATATAAATGATACACATGAAGAGACAAAACAAAAAGGTGAGAAAATCAAAGCCTTCTTGAAGGAGATTGATCTGGATAAAATTCCGGAGGACAAAATTAGCCAGCTAGAGGACCCTATCACAGAGGAGGAAATAAAAAAAATCATACACGACTTGCCAAACGGGAAGAGCCCCGGACCAGATGGCCTGACGATATTGTACTACAAAAAATTCATAGATACCCTTACACCAAAACTGTGCTCTTACATGAATGGGATAGGCGCAAAATGTGAGATGCGGAAAGAGGCACTAGAAGCCACAATAACAATAATCCCAAAAGAAGGCAAGGATATCACACTTTGCTTCAGCTATAGACCGATTTCACTTTTGAATATCGATACAAATTTTTTTTCAAAAATTCTCGCTAATAGGATTAAAACAATAATGAAAGAGGTGATCCATGCGGATCAGGTCGGATTTATCCCAGGAAGAGAGGGGCGAGATAATGGAATTAGAACTCTCCTAGCCATACAGAAAATTAAAGAAAGTGGGGCCCCAGGTCTACTCCTGTCAATAGATGCAGAGAAAGCATTTGACAGGGTAGACTGGGGCTTCATGCAGAGTACACTTTGAGGCTGTAGGCGTAGGACCAAGAATGTCCAAGTGGATAGCATCTCTTTATATTAGACCTACGGCGAGAATTAAAATAAATGGGACATTTTCAATGCCAATCGAAATGAAAAACGGCACCCGACAAGGATGCCCCTTGTCACCGTTATTGTTTGTGCTGGTATTAGAACCTCTATTAAGGGGGATAAGGCGGAATGCAGATATTAGGGGGATTGAAGTCGGGATTGAAGTCGGGGAAGAAGATCATAAAATTGCTGCCTACGCGGATGACATCCTATGTTACATAACTAATCCGAAAATAACCTCACCCAACTTAATGAAAGCTTTTAGTGAATTCAGAAAACTGTCTAATTTCAAAATAAACTCAGTAAAATCTGAAATACTGAGTTTTAACATGCCCAAATCAGAAAGGAATACATACCAAGCAGATTTCCCATTTAGCTGGAGAAAATAATTAAATTACCTTGGAATTAAACTAACAACTAATATGGAATCTATAATTAGTAAAACTTCACTGGGGAGGGTAATTTGGATCCCGGCACAACTTTGCGAACTGGGCACCAGCACACACGGCATCACTAGGAACGCCTTAACAATTTGGGATAGGATCCATAAAAAGGAAAAATGGGACTTCAATTCACCCCTTATACCATTAACTGACACAAAATATTTTATACCAGGAAGGAAAAAAAATTTGGTAAATGGATTATTAAAGATAATGCCCAACTAAAAGATGTAATGGAGCAAAACAATCTCCTTACATACCGGGAATTAAAAAAAAGGAGTGACCTGATGCTGATTGATGAATGGCGTTATGCCCAATTAAAACATTTCTTTGAAAAATTACCACAGCCGATTAGAACAGTAGAAAATCTGCGGCCTTTTGAGAAATTATGTGAAGACAAAAGCAAGAAGGGCGTAATTTCGAAAATCTATAAGATTCTAATTGTTGTAAAAAAGCCAGGCATGCCGCGATTCGTCAAGAAGTGGGAGGATGAGTTGGGGACAAGGGTTAATGACTCGGGGATTAAGCAATTAATAAAAAGGGTACATTCTACTTCAGTCAATTCTAATATAATGGAATTAAATTACAAATGCCTCGCCAGATGGTATTTAACCCCCGATAAGGTACATAAATGCACCACACTAACATCCCAGCTCTGCTGGCGGGGATGTCAGGAAACGGGGACTATGGGCCACATCTGGTGGACATGTCCTAAAATAAAAAATATTGGAGAGAGATACGAAACAAGATCACAGAAATAACTAAAATGGCTGTACCCGACGACCCGTGGGTATGCTTATTTCATAGTATTCGAATGCCAGACAAACACTATTTGAGAACATTGCTTCCACAGCTCTTAAATACAGTGAAGAGCCAAATCCCCCTCTATTGGCAAAATCCGGAACGACCAACACTGAGGGGTTGGTGTAAAAAAATAGATGAAATGCACGGCTTGGAATATCTCAGGTTTTGTGACGGGGATGGTATGGAAGAATTTGAAAAAAAAAATGGAACGAATGGATAGCCTACAAACATACATTGGGATATGCAGAGATAATGGGGGCATAACGCATAACGCATAACGTATAAAGTATAACGTAAAACAAAGAAACTACTAGAGACGGTGAGGTGGGGAAAAATACACATATGGTATAAATAAAGAGCGAGCAAGGAAACGTAGGGACTTCAATTTGGAGAGGCCGGGGTAAGGGGTGGGGTAGTGGAGGGGGTAGGGATGCATCAACAAATAGATGTGTAAAAGGTTATAATGTGGTGTTTATATGAAACAAGGAGATAAAAAAAAAAAAAAAACAAGGAAACCCACAAATGATACGAAACTGAAGTAGAGACGATAGGAACGTATGCAAAATATGACCAAGTCTCCTGCTAATGGTTGAGTCTGAGGTGGAGAAAAAAAAAAAAAAAAAGACCGTTCTCATTGATACATTGTGCTACTTTGTTTCTGCAGGTGGTATATTGGTGTGCAGTTCCCTGTGGCCTGTAGGTGGCACTTCCATGACTGGTCAGGGTTGAACAACTGGTAATAGTGCTGTGCCTTAGGGTGTCCTCTCTCGGCAGCGGTACAGTGGGCGTGGTGGGCCTGCTGTGCATGCTGGGAGGGGACACATAAGGGGCAGACGCTGCCTGGCGAGTAGTCTGGAGGAGTCAGGAGGAGGAGAGGAGTCCGAGTCCAGGTGCGCGGCCCTCCAGGCCATGGGGCCGCATGCGCATCAGTCTCAGGCACCTTTAGCCCTGGGGCTGCAACTTCAGCACCGGGCCCAGCACCTTTAGCTGGAGCCCACTTCTGGGAAGAAGAATCCTAGGGTGTCCCTTGCGAGGGAGCCTGCTTCTAAGAAGAGGAGGCCAGGGGAGGACCTTTCTGAGGGACCGGTGAGAGTTCACGGTGAAGGAAGGGGCCCGGTAACATTCTGGAGGGATTCATCTATCTACCAAGAGCCTAGTAATGTGCTGTTGCTGGCACCTGTCCTTGTATTGCAAAAGCTGAGAAGTTCGGGACATGATAGATTCTGTGGCAGAGGGTCTCCCGATCGTATCTAAGGAAAATAACCTAATTAAGCGTCCAAGCATCATTTCGGCTGTTAGGATCCACTTTTATAGGAGTCTATCCGGGTGAGCTGAACCCACTCTGGGATAGAGTGGTGATTGTAACATTTACTTGTGCCTGGACCTACCTCCCAAAACCTTGCTGTCCTGTCTCTTATCCACCCTTTCCTATCTGCTGAATATTGAAGAAAAATAAACTGAACGTTGGAGTTTAGAGTGGTGTGGACATTGGAATTACTTGGGGGAAAACAGACACTTGTCCCTATATCCTAGGAGATGAGAACCAACTGATGGAGAACCTAGCTATGGGACCCAAATACATGACACCGCTCAACCTCCTCAAACAAGAGGGTACGGGCATATAATACGGTGTGCCCTTTTCCTGCAAGTGAGTCAAAGGTAGGAAAAAGGGTCCGTGTGCTACACGTGGGGGCTCGAGTCCGGGATTCTGCAGCTATACCCCCCCAGAGGTTGGACTTTGTTTCCCCGTGTGGTTCCGTGGAGGTAGGCCATTCTGGTGAATTTTGAACTGCGCCACTGATGAGAGTAATGGAGGTACAGGCCTAAACTATATTTCTGGCTGCGTAGTTCGTGGGCATGTCTCAACAAGAAAAGCCTGCGAGCTGCGTGCAACAAGAAGAAAGGGGGAGGAGCCCCGACATATCGTGAGTTGCACGTGGTGACTTTGGCGCCATGTGGACAGTGTGTGCTGGAATAGTGAGTGAGCAACATGTCTGCTGTCCCATGGAGTTTGGTTTCTGCTTCCACCATGGACGTTGCCTCACTGGCTGCCCCTCCGACAGATACGGGGATTCGGTTGAAGCCTCTGGGCCGCTTTGCACTGTACACGTGCCGAGGAGTCCGAGTCCAGGTGCGCGGCCCTCCAGGCCATGGGGCCGTGTGTGCATCAGTCCCAGGCACCTTTAGCCCTGGGGCTGCAACTTCAGCACCGGGCCCAGCACCTTTAGCTGGAGCCCACTTCTGGGAAGAGGAATCCCAGGGTGTCCCTTGCGAGGGAGCCCGCTTCTAAGAAGAGGAGGCCGGGGGAGGACCTTTCTGAGGGACCGTGAGAGTTCAAGGAAGGGGCCCAGTAACTTTCTGGAGTGATTCATCTATCCACCAAGGGCCTAGTAATGTGCTGTTGCTGGCACCTGTCCTTGTATTGCAAAAGCTGAGAAGTTCGGGACATGATAGATTCTGTGGCAGAGGGTCTCCCGATCTTACCTAAGGAAAAGAACCTAATAAGGCGTCCAAGCATCACTTCGGCTGCTAGGATCCACTTTTACAGGAGACTATCCAGGTGAGCTGAACCCACTCTGGGATAGAGTGGTGATTGTAACATTTACTTGTGCCTGGACCTACCTCCCAAAACCTTGCTGTCCTGTCTCTTATCCACCCTTTCCTATCTGCTGAATATTGAAGAAAAATTAATTCAACGTTGGAGTTTAGAGTGGTGTGGACATTGGAATTACTTGGGGGGAAAACAGAGACTCGTCCCTATATCCTAGGAGATGAGAACCAACCGATGGCGAACCTAGCTGTGGGACCCAAATACATGACACTGCTCAACCTCTTCAAACAAGAGGGTACGGGCATATAGTACGTTGTGCCCTTTTCCTGCAAGTGAGCCAAAGGTAGGAAAAAGGGTCCGTGTGCTACACATGTAAATACAAGAAAAAGAAGGAAATAATGAGGAAAAAGGAGAAGAAGAAGAGGGTCAATCCGGAGTTCATTAGGGAGTCTAGATATAACCGATCCAAGGGTCCCATATCTTATCAAATTTTTTGGAATTATTACAGAGTATATGAATGAGCTTATCATTAACCATGATCCCATTGAGCTTACTTTTATCGTAATTGAGAGGACTGTTTCCAATGCCTAGCAATTGTAATCCTTGCTGGCAGCAATATATAAGTGATCAATTTCACTGATTTTCTGGGCACTTCATCAGGTAGTTTATGAAAAAGAGCTGCTTCTGGAGATCTGCGAATGTTCACCCCTGTCATCGAGTTTATAAGATTAAATATCCTGATCCAGAATCTAGTCACGTGGGGGCATTGTCCCCAACTGGCCACAACGTTGGAAACAATTCGGCGAAGTGGAAGGATGCATTCTGGCTACCCTAATCGGAATCAGATACCAGCGCAGGAGTTTTTTGTAATTAGCTTCTATTGGAGATTTTAGATAAATTATGAGCTATGTCCTGCCACTCAGTCAGATTAAATGTAAGGTTCAGGTCCCTTTCCCATTGATTCATATAAGCAAGTTTTGAGTTTGGCTCAGTGAGAGAGGCATATACCACAGATACACGCTCCCTCTGAAAGCCCCTGGCCTGGCAAGATAGTTCAAAGGTTGTGAGTGTAAGGGGCCTCTCAAGTAGGGTAAGTTTAGATCTAGCAAAGGATGGGTCACGCCGTGTCCGAGATTTGATCTTGGGACCTGGTGTTCATAGACGGTTTCCTTTTGCCTGAACCACCAGGGAACTGGTTTTATGTTTGTATCCAGTTATTTTCCACTTCACCAGTTGGGATGTTTGCTCCACCCTGGAACCAGCTGTTAGCAATCATTTCATCAGTGTCCCTGTAAATCTCCACTTCCCCGTCCTGTCCATGCCCTAGTATAGGTTCCTGTTTATGCTGTAGTGGATCCTGTTTGTTTTTGGTTGCTGACTTGGCTCGTTCCTGACTTTGATACCTGGATTATCCCTTGGACTTTACTTCTAGTTGCCAACCCGCCTGGCTCGTACTTGACTTCGATACTTGGATTGCCCCTTGGACTTTGCTCATCTGGTTACCGACCCTGCTTGTTTCCAACGCTGCTTCTGGTGGACCCCTGTGTATATCATCTTGCCTGGATTGTCCCTCCTCCTCCTGGGTTCCTGTCTTCAACCTCTACTAACCGTGAGTTGTTACTGGGGTTTTGGTTAGGCTGTTTGCACCATCCATTGAGGTTCCTTATATTCTGGCTGCAGGATCTCAACCGTCCCTCCACCTGATACTGGGATAACAAGACTACAGGTCAGGAAAGCGGAGGGATGGTTGTAGTCTCCTGGCAGACCTGACAGGATGCAATTTGATTGTATCAGAATGTTTCACTAGGAGGCATTTGCAATGTATCCTTAAAGTGTTGCAAGGTGTATATTTGATCTCCATTAAGAAAATTGCCAATTCTTAATAGCCCCTTATTAAGCCACCATTGAAATAATCTTGGTACCAAACCAGGTGGAAACTCTGGGTTACAAAAAAATGGGAGCTAATGGTAAATGTGGGGATGATGAAGGGCTGCGGTGACGTGTTCTGTCCCAAACTGCTAAATAATGTGATAGCGAGGGACATAATATAGGAGGGCTTAAACGGCTAGGAATCCACATTAACCTCCCTGGCAGTATGATTATGTCAGATTTTTGATGCTGAAAGCGGTACAATGTTTTGCATGGAAATTTGGCGTTGTATATTGTTGGCCTGTAATTCTTAGAAATAAAACACTTAAATCTGTCCAAACCAGAGTCTAGTAGACATCCCGGGTATGATAAAGCTTGAAACACAAAATAATAAAGTATAATATAATAAATAACTATAATAATTATAACAAATAATATAATAATAATAAAAATTATTCAATAATGTAATCAAATCAAAAACACTGAAATTTGCTCAGTTGCAGAATTAGCGCCGTCATTACTTTCAGTGTTTGATGACGAATTTCCCCACAAATTGCTATCGCTCAATTCTGCAAGTGATTCTAATTTATTATCGCTGTTTTCTAGCTGGTCTAAAAGCACTTTTGATGTAAACGAACAATTTTTGGTTGCTATGGACAATCTCCAGTTTACAGGCAGAAAGAACAGTATTTATATTATAAAACTGGATGCAGGGTACTGGACAAACCACTAGGGACAAAGGGGATGTGTAATTGTTTGATACAGTACTGTAATCTGTAAGATTACAGTGTACTGTATGTATTGTGTGTTTTTCACTTTGTAAATTTGGCGCCGAGCTCCGTCCCCGTGCGTCGCAACACTCGCAGGGAACAGAGCTCGGCACTGTGAATCGAGCGGAGGACACGCGGGTTGCAGACACAGCAGGGAGACATCGCAGGATCCAGGGGACAAGGTAAGTAAGCTGTACATGGATCCTGCAATGCGATCCCGAGTGTGGCTCGGGGTAACCGCTTTTGGTACTGAAAATTCACCCCGAGCCACACTCTGGAATACCGCCAGAGAGGTTAATGATCCTATGGCAAATGGATGGCAAGAGTGCCTCAATAGAGACCCAAAGGGAGACAGAGCCTTTAGTGGTAGTGTAGGCTAATTGGGCAATCTGAGCTGCTTGGAAATATGCCTGGAGATTGGAAAGACCAAGCCCACCCACAGATTTTGGGGTATAAAGCGTTTGTTTTTGCATCCGAGGTCTCCTGTTACTCCACACGAAGCGCAGGACATCAGCTTGTAGATGCTGGTAAAGTTCTAAAGTAATAAAGGAGTCTGGGTAAGAATGTCATTTTGATTGAATTGATTCTGCCAAACCATGAGAGGGAATAGTCCACCCAACAACGAAGGTCCTCCCTAAGTTTTTTAAAAATGGGGGGTAATTCGCCTTATAGATAGTTTCAATGGAAGATGTCAACTGAACCCCTTGGTATGGAAGGGAGTGGTGGTTCCATTTAAAACTATAAGTATTACGAAGGGTCTGTACTATAGTAGGGGTTAGCAAAGCATTAAATGCCATTGTTTTTTGAGAATTTAGTGGCAGATTCCCCAAAAATTATGAAACTCCTGAAGAATCTTTTGGGAGTCTTGAGAAATATGGCCTCCCGAAAGTCTAATTTTAGGGAACGCCAAGTGAGAGTGTCTAGGGGTAAGCTTGTGTGCTAGCAAGGATCCTGGGCGATCACGCCAGGTAAAGAACCTATAAATCGTCCAACGCAACTGTTTCTCGGCTCTCGTGGTGAGACAAATGTTGAGTTCTAAACGGAATTGTTCCAATTTAGTAAATAGATTAGAGGATGGGGAGCGTCTATGTTGTGTAGCTAGAGCTTCGTATTCTTTGGTTTTGGCAGATATCAACTCACTGCAAGCTTTTTTGAGTCTGGAGGACAATTGATTGCAGAGGAGGTGTCTTCTGATACATTAATATCGAAGTAGGTCGTCAAATGATTAGAAATCTAAAGACAATGAAATTCATCACTGAGAAAGGATTCATTTAGACGCCAGTGTGTCTTTGCTATCTTGTTGGTCAGATCCAAAAAATGAATTATTACCGGATCGTGGTCTGACCAGGAATTAGAAAGTATTTTAGCAGGATTTAATTTGGGCAATAGTCCCGAAAGGAGAAAAACATGGTCTGTACGAGAGTAGTGCCCATGTGCTCTCGAAAAATGTAAATAATCTCTAGAGATGGGGTTAGCTTCCCTCCTGGCATCTACTAGATCCTAATGATAAAGCAAATGTGCAAACTTGCGACTTTGCCTAGGAGGGGATCGAAGCACGACAGTGTGAGATTTGTCCCTGATAAGACTAGATTAGAGTCACTTGCTAGAGTTACTTCTCCCTCAAACTCAGGAGCCATGGATTGTAAGAGGAAGCGAAAGAACGCAAGTTGATTCGTATTAGGAGCGTAGTAGACTAAGAAGGTCACCAATGTTTTCCCCAGGTAACCCTTAACTAAAAGATAACATCCCTCCTTGTCCTTGAGAACTTTGGTTTCAGTAAATGACACCCGTCTAGAAAAGCAGAGGGCCACTCCCCTCTTTTTTCCGATGCATTTGCATAGTAGCAAAGAGGATAGTCTTTATGGAGATAACGATAAATAGGGGAGCAAAGTGCATCTCCTGAAGAGCCACAATGTCCATCCCCAAGGATCAATAATGTGTAAAGGCCTTAATCTGTTTTAGAGGGTGACCCTAAACCTTGAACGTTATGGGAGAGCAGGCGGATGTTTTGGGAAATACGCATAAGAAACAGTCAGTACAATTATTGATATACAAACTCACCCACCAGTCTGCGATATTCTGAATCCAGAGGAACCAAGGGAATCTGTTCTTCATAAATTTAGCCCAAAATGTATTCTGCTACATTTCTTTGGTAAAAATAACCCAAATCCGTGTATATTATTTAGTCTGTAGGAAAGTTATAGAGTTCACAAACTATGTTATATATCTAGTAAATTTGTAGGAGGAGAGTGGGATTGTAACGGTGCTGAAAATAGTATGATCAAGGAAACAGTTATAATATAAAATATATAATTTTATTAGACTAACATACACATATAGATAATACATAAGGGGTTCAATAAAACCAGGTATTGAAGCAGATCATAAAGACTCTACTTCTGTTTCCAGCAAACCCCCTTTTTTTTATCATTCAGTCTAAGTTCAATATATTTGTTATACCCAGGCTTTTTTACATTACGATTTGTGACAATCATTATGATATATATATATATATATTGCCTGTTGAGCGCTTAAGCCCCCCCTTTTTTCCTATATGTCTCTCAAATCTGAATGTCCATCTGTATGATTAGCTGGATGCTTCATCGTTTCTCTGTAGATGCCAAATCCCCCACCCCTCTTGGAGGATTGAGGGTTACTGTTGGTCTCAGCAGCTTATATATCTCGCAATTTATGATAATTCTAATTATATAATCTACCCCTGTCCTTCCTTTCATATAGTAACTAATATTCTTTCTTATGATTCCAGTGACCTGTTTTGTTTTTGTTTTATTTTATTTAATTTTTTAGTGCCCTATACCCCAACAGATCTTTTCGTGATCCTTTGGGACTATTGGCCTTCCTTATAGAGAACTCTTTCCTGGTTGCCCCTTCATTCTCTTCCCCCCTTTTTTATCAAGCAGAGTAAGTTGCCCTCGGAGCCACTTGGCCCCCAAGTTCTCTTTTTCTGTTCTGTTTACAATCCTTGGAACATAGCATTTATTTATTCTTTTTGTCCCCTTAGCTGGGTCTTCTCTGTATCCGCTGTGATTGGACACAGCCCTCTTCCTCCATTCGGCCTTTGTTATTTGGATGGGTTAACATACTCTGTGTTGGGCCCCACATGCAAATTCCCTCTGTCCCAGCCGAGTGAAGGTGGGTTTATTGGTGGTCTCCTTGGTGGGCTTTGGTGGAACGGCACATGCAAATGTAAATTTATAATTTGCCATATATATTTCTTTTGCTCATTATATTTATACAATGTTTCTGTATTTTTATGTCAGAGCTGGTTACTAAATGGTGGTCCTAAATCACTCCCCTGAGGAAGCCTAATCGGCAAAACATGTTGGGATGGGACAACTCTCTGTGACCACCACCTTATATACACTTTGGGACTACCAGTGACCCACAAACTCTTTATGATCTACTTCAATACCTGGTTTTATTGAACCCCTTATGTATTATCTATGTGTGTGTATGTTAGTCTAATAAAATTATATATTTTTATATTATAACTGTTTCCTTGATCATACTATTTTCAGCACCGTTACAATCCCACTCTCCTCCTACAAATTTACTACTTACCTTGGGATGAGGTGCGTTAAATTCTAGAATCACTCGGATCTCTTCTACTCCATATATGTTATATATCTGAAAATTGATCAATCCTGATGTACTGACAGCCTATCTCATTTCTTGATGCCCTAAAATGCCAGGACAGTACAAATATCCCCAAATTGCCCATTTTTGGAAAGTAGACAGTTCAAGGTTCTTAGTAAGAGGCATGGCGGGTTTTTTGCAGTAGGTAATTTTTGGTCATAGTTTTTTGGCAAATGATGACGAAATAAAAAAAATAAAAAAACACCAGTGCAGAACAGCATTGTTTTATGATTTTTTTTTAACACACCGTGACCAGAGCAATATAATGTTACAATAGTAAAATTCACAGTGCAATCAGTGTAGATACAAACAGCTAGCAACACAATTGTACACAATGGATGTCATGAAAGTAAGCCATCCATTGTGTACTACTGTCATGTGACCTGCTGTGATTGGTCACAGCGGTCACATGGTACCGGCAGTAAACCGGTACTCTGATCAGTCATTGGCTGTGTCCCGTGGACACGGCCGGTGACAGATCGCACCACTGCGTGGATTGGAGCTTTCTGACAAGATGTTATATGATGTCCACTCAGGATAAGAAAGCCACCACCCAGCTGTCAAACTGCTTTTGGCCAGACGGGAACTGGGTAAAGATGGCTGCTGCACTTCTGCATTAATGAATATTCAGTTTAACCCTGTCCACACTGCAGAAGGATATTACAGCAGCAACAAAGTTAGACATTCCACAGCATACCGAGCATTTGCGCGAGTACTTGTACTCGTGCAAATGCTCCCGATGCCTGATCCGATACCTGTGATGGGGAGAGAGAGGCGGCGTGCAACAGAGAGTCAGCGGGCAGAGTCAGCGAGAGAGCAGGTAAGCTGGTGGGGGGGGAAAGGGGGCAGCCGCATCATCCATCGGTGACCGGAGCCGTCACATTCGGTAACTGAAGTGACGCTCCGTGTTGCCGCTGTACACTGTCAGTGCTTTAACCAATCCCGGGTCCCGACGCCCATCTTGGTACACCCTGCACCTTGGCCACATTAAGCCAGCAGCGGACATCTTGTTACACCCAGCCCATATAGTTCGGGCTGGGTGTAACAAGATGTCAGCTGCTGCTTTTATGTAACCAAGTGCAGGGTGTAGCAAGATGGGCGTTGCAGGCAGCATAGAAAAATAGTTTGCTTTCATGTCATTTATTTCAGTGCCTGCCCATAAGTGCCAGCCATCTGTCAGTGCCCATCCATCAGTACCAGCTATCCATCAGTGCCACTGCCAGCCATCAGTGCATGCCACCTATCAGTGCCATCTTTCAGTGCCAGCCATCAGTGTGTGCCACTCATCAATGCTGCATAATCAGTGCAACCTATCAGTGCCCATCCATCAGTGCCACTGCCAGCCATCACTGTGTGCCATCTATCAGTGGCATCTTTCAGTGTGTACCACCTATCAGTGTCATCTTTCAGTGCCAGCCATCAGTATGTGCCACTCATCAGTGCCACCTATCAGTGCCCATCCATCAGGGCCACTGCCAGCTGTCAGTCAGTGCCACCTTTTAGTGCCCATCAGCCAGTGCCATCTATCAATGCGTCATATGACATTAAAAAAAAGTATCGGTAATCGGTATCGGCGAGTACTTGAAAAAAAGTATCGGTACTTGTATTCGGTCTTAAAAAAGTGGTATCGGGACAACCCTAGTAAAAACCAACAGCAAAAGTAAAGTTCGCTATTGAGACACTTTTTTATGCTTTCAGTGTGTAATGAAATTTATCAGATAATGTACTAAAAATGTCCCTTTCATCTCAGGTGTGTAAAAATAAAGGTACCCAAAGACAGTGGAGGAGTGTTGCAAGTGCTTACAGCTGGGTTCAGGAAATAGTGACACAGGAACAAAAGATGCCAATGGGTCTATAACCCCTGTATACATCTTCTGGCAAACAGTACATGGTCAACTGAAGCATGCATACATTTTCATGTCATGATTGTTTTGCAGGAGGTTTGATCTTGACTGCCATAAGAATTGATCAGGTCATCCGAGGACCAAATATAAACCAGTTTGTTCAGTTTTCCAAGACCAATGTTTTACAAGATTCAACTATTTTAACCACTTAAAGCGGAGTTCCGCCCAAAAATGGAACTTCCGCTTTTCAGAATCCTCCCCTCCTCCGGTGTCACATTTGGCACCTTTCAGGGGGGAGGCGGGAGCAGATACCTGTGTAATCCAGGTATTTGCTCCCACTTCTGGGCATAGGTCGCCGCGGCGACCTACGCCATGTCCGGCGCCTACTCCACCTCCCTGCTGTCTTCTGGGAGACTCACAGGTCCCAGAAGACAGCAGGGACCAGTGAGATCGCACAGTGCGACTCGCGCATGCGCAGTAAGGAAGCAGGAAGTGAAGCTGCAAGATGGTAGCGTATCCACCTGAGAGCCGAGGGACAGATTGGCTTCGGGTGCCAACATCGCGTGTACCAGGACAGGTAAGTGTCCTAATATTAAATTGTGAAAGATAATGTTACGCCGAGTAAAGTGATACCCAACATGTCATGCTTGAAAATTGCACCCACTCGTGGAATGGCGACAAACTTTTACCCTTAAAAATCTCCATAGGCGACGTTTAAAAAATTCTACAGGTGGTATGTTTTGAGTTAGAGGAGGTCTAGGACTAGAATTATTGCTCTCGCTCTACCGATCGTGGCGATACCTCACGTGTGTGGATTGAACACCGTTTTCATATGCGGGCGCTACTCACGTATTCGTTCGCTTCTGGATGCGAGCTCGGCCGGATGGGGCGCGTTTAAAAATATATGTGTTTTTTTTCTTATTTAGTTTACCTTTTCTTTTCTTTTTACACTGTTCTTTTAAAAAAAAAATGTGTAACTTTTATTCCTATTACAAGGAATGTAAACATCCCTTGTAATAGAAAAAAAGCATGACAGGACCTCTTAAATATGAGATCTGGGGTCAAAAAGACCTCAGATCTCATATTTACACTAAAATGCAATAAACAATAAATAAAAAAAATTGTCATTTGAAAAAAAAAATTGGCCCTTTAAAAGCTATGGGCGGAAGTGACGTTTTGACGCCGCTTCCGCCCTGAAATGGTATGGAGACGAGTGGGGGCCATCTTCCCCTCACTCGTTTCCATACCTAACAGCAGAGAGGACCCGATCGCCTCCGCCGCTGCCGACGGCTCCGGTAAGCGGCGGAGGGCACCGGAGAGCGGCGGGAGGGGGCCCCTCTCCCGTCGCCAATAAAAGTTATCTCATGGTGAATCCGCCACAGAGACTCCTATTATCGGAAACCAGACCGCCTGCTGAAGAAGAGGATTCTCGGGGTTATGGCAGCTAGCTGCTGCCATAACAAAGATATCCCTCTTCAAACAGCCAACGTATATCGGCGTTCGGCAGTCTGGAAGTGGTTAAATTGTTCTTAACATGAAGGAAAATGGTTTCATTGACACATAGCAGAAATTATGTTATATATCATAGTCAGTTTCAGGATCTCCCACTATCACTGGGTTTGTGGAGAATTATTTTCAAGGGGGGCAATATGATGGCCATAAACTAGTAGAATTTCCCATGAACGTTCGTACCAACATTTGCATCAGTAGATTCGATGATATGACGAATGTTTTTCAAAAGTACTAAAAGAAACAGTTGGATTTAATAATTGATTTTGGATCAAATTGACTTTCTTGAACAAAAATCATATTCACGGTTAGAAATCCATTCATTCAAGATAGGGGTGCACCGAATGGAAATTTTGGTGCTGAAACCGAAAATGCAGGATGTACTTTGCCAAAAACCAAAAATTACAGTTTTAAAAAAATATATTGTATTGTATTCAACTTTTTAATTGATAGCTTCAATTTAAATTAATATGAATTTATTGTTGGCCATTATTGGCACCTTTAGTGCAAGAAAGGTCAAGAAAAATGCAGTCTGTATCATGTCTGCAGTCTCTGACCATCTCTTATATCATGTCTGCAATCTCTTACTTAACCACTTCAATACAGGGCATTTTCACCCCCTTCCTGCCCAGACCAATTTTTAGTTTTCAGCGCTGTTGCACTTTGAATGACAATTGCGCGGTCATGCAACACTGTACCCAAATTAAATCTTTATGTTTTTTTTTTCCCCACAAAAGGGGGTTTCTTTTGGTGGTATTTGATCATCTCTGCGGTTTTTATTTTTTGCGCTATAAACAAAAGAAGAGCGACAATTTTGAAAAAAACACAATATTTTGTACTTTTTGATTTAATAAATATCACAATTTTTTTTTTAAAACAATTTTTTTCCTCAGTTTAGACCGATACGTATTCTTCTACATATTTTTGGTAAAAAAAAATCGCAATAAGCGTATATTGATTGGTTTGCGCAAAAGTTATAGCGTCTACAAAATAGGGGATAGATTTATGGCATTTTTATTTTTTTTACTAGTAATGGCGGCGATCTGCGATTTTTATTGTGACCGTGACATTGCGGCGGACATATCGGACACTTTTGACAAGTTTTTGGGACCATTCACATTTATACAGCGATTAGTGCTATAAAACTGCACTGATTACTGTATAAATGTGACTGGCAGGGAAGGGGTTAACACTAGGCGGCGATCAAGGGGTTGATATGTTCCCTATTGAGTGATTCTAGCTGTAGGGGGAGGGGACTCACAAGGGGAGGAAACCGATGTGTGTTCCTCTGTACTGGGAACACACATCGGTCTCCTCACCTCTGACAGGAGGTGGATCTGTGTGTTTACACACAAAGATCCACACTCCTGCCGTGATCGCGGGCGCCCGGCGGACATCGCGGCTGCCGGGCACGCGCACTGGGTCCCGAGCGATGCGGCGCGCGCGCCCCCTAGACGGCCGGGAAGCAGGGACGTCATATGACGTCCACACGGAGGGAGGGTTCCTGCCGGCGTCATATTACTATGGCCCGGTAAGGAAGTAGTTAAACTTAAACTTTAACTTAATAGCATTAGCAAAATTTACATTCGCTGCACCTTTAGCAGACATGATACAGGAGATGAAAGAACAAAGGGGTGAAAAGAGAGCCGAGCTCTCAGAACAAATGGGATTCTAATGGGAGGCACCAGTACTGTTTAAAGGTGAGAACAAAAGACAAGATTGTATAGAAAAGTATACATTTTAATACATCATTAAAATATAGAAGATACAGATAAGGGAGATATGGGACTTTTGAGGTGCATTCAAACACATGATTGATAAAAAAATATATTTTTTTATTTAATAGAAAAATTCCATTCACATATATTATAACAAATATATAATTTCAATTACAGTAAAAAACAATGAAGTATTATACAGACAGATAATCTCGACGTGTCGCCAATAAACTGGCTTCTTCAGGAGTATTAATTATTGTCATGTATTACTAGAACGTGTTGCTCTACAAAATAATATTTAAATATTCAACAGAGAGTGATACAAGGACATTTTCAAAACCACCACATGAGCCTTCATTACCTGTGCATTGTTGAAGAAATCAAAAATTTAGCTGGTATTGAATCAGAGTGTTCTCATAATGGAGTCTTGCAGTGAACCTTAGAGAAGGTGCTAGCTCATAAAGAGCACATAAATGAATAATGTGCTGCTGAAGGCAATGGAAGGTGAATAGTCACCTGAAAGGAGGGAAGAGGATGATTATATAGGGTTAGACCCATACTAGGACGGAACTAAATATATGAAATCCAATTTTAAAACAATACCTTAATCTAAAGGTCATTTTAAGATTCCAAAAAAGGAACAAAAGATCATTATATCATGATGGAAGGTATCTGTAAGAAGATGGAATTATATTAAAGGAATTGGTCATATATATAAAAAATGATGTTAATCAGGGGGTATAGGAAAACATACCTGAATCATCCACTTTAAAGCCTAGTTGCAGAAAGAGGATGAAAAATCAGAGCAGAAAGGGTGCCGGTCAGTATCTATAAGACCAACAATCCATCTGTCAAAAATAAATAAAATATATATATATGCAAATCAAAAGATGCTGCAAAAGCATTCCATAGATAAGATAGATAGTGAGAAGGATATAATTCCTCTATAGATACCTGAGACTAGTGATGAGCCAAACACCCCCGGGTTCGGTTCGCACCAGAACCCGCGAACGGACCGAAACTTCGCACGAACTTTAGAACCCTATTAAATACAATGGATGCGAACGTTCGAAATCTAAAGTGCTAATTATAACAACTATTATGCATGTTATTGTCCTAAAAAGGGTTTGGGTAACCGGGTTCTGCACCAGGGGACATGTATCAATGCAAAAAGAAGTTTAAAAAACGTCCGTGTTTCGGAAGCAGTCATTTTAATGATGCATAAAGTGAAAAAAAAAAGTCAAATATTCCTTTAAATATCGTACCTGGGGGTGTCTAAAGTATGCCTGTGAAGTGCCACGTGTTTCCCGTGTTTAGAACTGTCCCTGCACAAAATTACATTTCTAAAGGAAAAAAAGCCATTTAAAACTGCTTGCGGCTTTAATGTAATGTCTGGTCCCGGCAATATGGATGAAAATCTTTAAGAAAAATGGCATAGCTACCCCATCACAACCCCCCCCCCCCCCCCCACCCCAGCCCATTACCAGCCCCTTTGGGTCTTGTATGGATATTAAGGGGAACCCCGCACACAAAATAAAAAAGGCCCTATATACTCTGAACAGCCATATACAGGCGGTGCATACAAGACAGGGACTGTAGGTTTGTTCTTATGTAGAATCTGTTTTGAACAGGTACATTGTTTAAGTGTAGCTCCAGCCAAAAAATCTATTAAGCTTTTTGGAAAACATAGGGAAGGGTTATCACCCCTGTAACATTTGTTTTGCTGTCTGTGCAGTGTGCACCTGTTCAGAACAGTTCACCTCACTTTCCGTCCTAATGACAAATGTTTTTTGAAAATTTGGGGTTTTTATTGAAACAAGAATTGGTGATAAAGCATCAGTGGAGAGGAGACACTTTTTTTCCCATATTAACTCTTAAGCCCTGTACACACGATCGGATAACCTATGGATTTTCGTCCGATGGATTTGTCCATCGGAAATCCGATGAAACTGTTTTTCATCAGTCTTGCCCACACACCATCAGTCAAAAAACCGACCGTTCCAAACGCGGTGACGTAAAACACTCCGATGAGCCGAGAATAATGAAGTTTAATGCTTCTGAGCATGCGTCGACTTGATTCTGAGCATGCGTGGGTTTTTGATCCGATGGACTTGCCCATAGACGATCGGAGTTTTCGATCGGTTTTTTATCCATCGGAAAAATTTAAAACCTGTTCTATTTTTTAAAACCGATGGAAAAAAGACCGATGGGTCCCATACACGATCGGTTGGTCTGATGAAAACCATCCATCGGATGGTTTTCATCAGTCAAACCGATCGTGTGTACAGGGCTTTACAGGAGATAATTTGCCTTCCTAGGGGTAGATTTCCTCTCACTTCCTGTTGTATCCTTCCGTTTGCAAGGAGGAGTCGTTTGGAAGTTGGATGTTTGAAAGTAGGGGCCTGCCGTATATACTCAGCTGAAATTTGCCCCTTACATGTTGGTGTTGCCACAACACTGTGAGCCCTCACAATTATTCTTGGTGGGCGCATGAATGGGCCCTGCTGTGAATTATTAGATCAAGAATTGTAATTGCGTGCCCCTGTTGAACAGGGGCTGAAAAATTGGGCCTTTGGTGGTGGTGGTGGTGTTGACACAACACTGTAAGGCCTCACAATTACTCTTGGTGGGCGCAGGAATGGGCCCTGCTGTGAATTATTAGATCAAGAATTGTAATTACATGCCCCTGTTAAACAGGGGCAGAAAAATTGGGCCTTAAGCACTGGTGCCACAACACTGCAACCCCTCACAGATACTGTACTTGGAGCACAGCAATGAGCCCTGTTGCAAAGTATTGCATCAAAAATTGTAATTACACGCCCCTGTTAAACAGGGGCTGAAAAATTGGGCCTTAGGCACTGGTGCCACAACACTGCAACCTCTCCCAGATACTCTAATTGGAGTGCAGGAATGAGCCCTGCTGCAAAGCATTGCATAAAAAATTGTAATTACATGCCCCTGTTAAACAGGGGCTGAAAAATTGGGCCTTAGCCACTGGTGGCGGCACCCAGAAACAAAAATGTTCTTCCAAGCTATCATCATCAATCGGATCATTGAGGAGGAGGAGGATAGTCAGTCAACATAACAGGACAGTCTCTCAAGCATCAGCATCAGTCTTGAAGGGATGTGACATTTGAAAATAAATTAGTCTGTTATATCAGCTTCAGGTGTTTGGTAGCTGGTGGTGATCCAAGACTGGTTCATCTTTATGAAGGTCAGTCGATCAACCGAGTCGGTGGACAGGCGCACCCTGTGATCCGTGACAAATCCTCCAGCAGCACTGAATGTGCGTTCCGAAAGAACGCTGGATGCAGGACAGGCCAGTAGCTCAATTGCATACTGTGCAAGCTCTGGCCAGTGATCCATCCTCAAGACCCAGTAAGCCAGAGGATTTTCGGTGGGGAAGGTGTCCAAGTCTGTCCTTGCCCCTAGGTATTCCTGCACCATGTATATCAGACGCTGGCGATGGTTGCTGGAACAGATCATACCTTGGGGCTGCAGACTAAAGAATTGTCTGAACGCATCGGTCAGACGGCCACCTTACCCACCGCTCCTTCTTTGACTGACCGAAGCCTCAGCAACTCGTTTTCCAGGACCAGGAGTTTGTAACCTCCCAGTCTCTGGGAACGCGTTGCACAGACCTTTCTGCAAGGCCTCCCGGAGTTGTCTCATCCTCTGCTCCCTCTGCGACGGTAAGATAAGGTCCGCAACCTTACCCTTGTACCGTGGATCAAGGAGAGTGGCCAGCCAGTAATGGTCCCTCTCCTTGATCCGAAGAATATGAGGATCCTTCCGCAGACTTTGCAGGATCAGTGTGGCCATGCAGCGTAGGTTAGCTGAGGCATTCGGTCCGGAGTCCTCTGGGTCACTAAGGACGACATGATCCGCAGCCACCTCCTCCCAGCCACGTACAAGTCCACTGGTTTCTTGGGACTGTAAATCATCCCTAAAAGACTGCTGCTGATGATGCTGAGTGCCAGCCTCCACCTCCATGCTGACACAATCCTCCTCCTCCTGTGCGATGGGTGGGACAGAAGGAACACTGTCTGGGTAAAGGGGGCCTTGAGAGGCAAGGAAGTCCTCCTCTTCCTGCCTCTGTTCTGCCTCAAGTGCCCTATCCATTATTCCACGCAGCGTATGTTCCAACAGGTGGACAAGAGGTACAGTGTCACTGATGCATGCACTGTCACTGCTCACCATCCTCGTGGCCTCCTCAAATGGTGCCAGGACAGTGCATGCATCCCTGATCATGCCCCATTGGCGTGGTGAAAAAAACCCGAGCTCCCCTGACCCTGTCCTGGTGCCGTAGTCGCACAGGTACTCATTGATGGCCCTCTGCTGTGTGTGCAGCTGCTGCAGCTGCTGCAGCATGGCCAACGTTGAGTTCCACCTGGTGGGCATGTCACATATAAGGCGGCTCTTGGGCAGGTTCAACTCCTTTTGCAGCTCAGCCAGGCGAGCACTGGCATTATAAGATCTGCGGAAATGCACACAGACTTTCCTGGCCTGCCTCAGGACATCCTGTAAGCCCGGGTACCTGCCCAAGAACCGCTGCACCACCAGGTTAAGGACGTGAGCCACACAGGGCACATGGGTCAGTTGTCCCTGTCGGAGGGCGGAGAGGAGGTTGGTGCCATTGTCGCAAACCACCATTCCTGGCTTAAGCTGGTGTGGCGTCAACCACCTCTCGGCCTGCCCCTGCAGAGCAGACAGAACCTCTGCCCCAGTGTGGCTCCTGTCCCCCAAACACACCAGCGCAAGCACGGCATCTTTTTGCCTGCGTACTTGCGTAGCCCCTTGAACGCCTACGGAGCACCGCTGGTTCCGAGGACAAAGCACAGGAAGAGGCCATGGAGGAAGAAGAAGAGGGGGTGGAGGAGAGAGGTGTGTCACAACCAGTAGTAGCATTTTGGAGGCGTGGCGGCGGAACAACCTCCAACACTACTGCACCTTGTCCTGCATCCTTTCCAGCTGCCAAAAGAGTGACCCAATGGGCCGTGAAAGAAAGGTAATGTCCCTGTCCATGCCTGCTGGACCATGAGTCAGCGGTAATATGCACCTTACCGCTGACCACCTTGTCCAGCGAGGCCAAGACATTCCCTTCCACATGCCGGTAGAGAGCCGGAATCGCCTTCCGTGAGAAAAAGTGGCGTTTGGGAACCTGCCACTGAGGAACCGCACATTGCACAAACTCACGGAAGGGGGCCGAGTCTACCAACTGAAAAGGCAGCAGTTGAAGCGCTAGCAATTTAGCCAAGCTAGCATTCAACCGCTGGGCATGTGGATGGCTGGGAGTGAACTTCTTTCGACGGTCCAGCAGCTGGGGCAGGGAAATTTGCCTGCTAGAATCAGATGTTGGTGTACTGCTAGCAGAGTGCCTGCAAGTACTTGGCTGTGACACACCTAATTCTACACCTTCATTCCTCTCAGTGCAGGTTTCAGAGAGGACTGAAGGTATAGTGGGGTTGGAGATCCCAGTTGATGCGGTGCAAGGAGAGGTCCGCTTTGTTCTTTGGTGTGGGTCTTTAAGGTAGGCTTGCCAACGAGCTGCATGGCAGGTCAACATATGTCTGGTCAAGCATGTGGTGCCCAAACGGGTGATGTTTTGGCCACGCGATATACGCTTGAGACATATGTTGCAAACAGCAGCTGTGCGATCTGATGCACTCGACTCAAAAAAGGCCCACACCAAAGAACTTTTTGAATAACGGGCAGAGGCAGCGCCCTGCACAAGCGGAGCTCTGCGGTGTGATTCCGTCGGTGTGCTGCCCTTACGCTGGCCCCCCGAGGGCATCCTGCCTCGTTGGAGATGTGCCTCCTCCTCATCCTCCTCCTCTCTCCTATTAGGCACCCACGTGGAGTCAGTGATCTCATCATCCCCTCCCTCCTCATCACTGGAGCCAATCTGGCAGTATGCTGCAGCTGCTGGAACATGACTGCCAGATTGGTGTCCTTCTTGAACATCCCCTCTCTGCTCTCACGCTACTGCCTTCCTCTAGCTGGGTATCATCATCAGACCCTTCGAAATGCTGGGCATCCTCCTGGAGCATGTACCCAACACTGTGCTCAAACAGTTCGGGGGACTCCTCAGGAGGACATGGTTGGTCTAGGGAAGGAGTGACTGATGATGACATTGATACCAGGGAAGAGGACGCTTTGGCAGCTGCTTTGCCAGTACCCTGAGCCTGGGTGAGAGAGGAGGAGGATGACGAGGGCTTGGTCATCCACTCTACCAAGTCTTGGGCATGATGCGGCTCAACACGTCCAGCTGCCGAAAAGGACAAGCGTGTCCCATGGCCACGTGCTGATGGCGATGCACCGCGTCCACGACCAGCACTGTTGTCTCTAGACACAGAGCCTGCTTGCCCTCTTTTATTGGCTCCTGACTGTCTGCCTCTCCTTGTTTGCCTTCCAGACATTCTAATGGCCTGCAGGGAGATGGGAAAACCAGCAATAAGGCCTAGCTTCATGAGTATATTTTGCAGGAATCACACTACGCCTGCTGTAAGTGCTGCAAATGCCTGTTGGTGTAACACACCAGGAAAACACAGCAATACAGGCTAACTTCAGGTGTATAATGTGCAGGAGGCACACTCCGCCCGCTGTAAGTGCTGCAAATGCCTGTTGGTGTAACACACCAGGAAAACACAGCAATACGGGCTAACTTCAGGTGTATAATGTGCAGGAGGCTTAGCAACAATGACACTGACACTGTCCCCTGCCTATCCTTCTCTCTCCCTGCACACAAGGTTTATCAAAGAATATGACACTGACACTCTCCCTGCCTATCCTTCTCTCTCCCTGCACACAAGAATAGCACAAAGAATATCACACTGTCCCTGCCTATCCTTCTTTCCCTGCGCCAGAACACACTACACAAGGCCGCCGCGCTGGCGGCCTTTTATAGTGTGGGGCGTGTGCTAAACCCCCTGAGCTATAATTGGCCACAGGCAACCTGCCTGTGGCCAATTATGGCTCTCCTAGCTGCCGGCGCTGTGATTGGCCAAGCATGCGGGGTCACAGTGCATGCTTGGCCAATCACAACACCGGGATTGCACTGCGATGGCTCAGTGTATTGTGGGCCGTTCGCGTCACTCGAATTTGGCGCGAACGGCCCAAATCTTTCGATGTTGCCAAACGGTCGAACAGCCGATGTTCGAGTCGAACTTATGTTCGACTCGAACACCGTGCTCATCCCTACCTGAGACATATGGTCTTTGGACATATAATCTTCCTCCGATAGCGGCAGCTATATCACCCAGGCAAACCAAAAAGCTTAAGAAGTCACCATCTCCCTCGCCTATAGGACGCCAATTTGGCGCCAAAATTATAGGCGGGGCGGGCATATCAATTCCACCTGACAGGGAACCAATCCATACTATTGTTTAAGGATATGGTGGATGTAAAGGGCGGCCGGAAATGACACATTGCCGCGCACCGGAAATGACGCTTAGACAACTGAGTGATGAAAAAAAAAATCATCACACACTGAATGCAATCTATAAAACGGCCAAAAGATGGCTGTAATGAGACTGAAATCAAGTAAGGATAAATGAGTCAATGTTAAACTGGTGGAAAAAACTAAAAATAGGTCAGAAATAAAAACAAGGATGGAAACCTTTTGGTGGAAAGGTGGCCCCAACTTAAATGCTAATAAACAAAGAATTGGAAGCCCCGGGCGCCCGTAAGGTCACCTTAACTCGACGAGAACAACTCCCCTGGGAATTATGATAATTGGATAACAAATTATGTTTTATATATGATATACTGCAAGATTGCAGTAAATGCGTAATAGTAGCATACAATGCAGTTGAAAAGAATTGTCCGATCACCTCTTATGAAAAATAACCAAACAAACAGAGAAACACAAATAATAATACATAAACAGACTGGCTGTTTGGGCCTAAGGTCATTCAGAAAATTATAAACAGTCAGTTTCAGAGAAAGGGCTTATAACTGATACTCATTGAGTCCTGGATGAGAGGTGGCATTAAGTGAAAAAATCCACTTGGCCTCTCTTTGCAAAAGACCCTTATCGCAATCTCCACCTCTTTCATTAATTGGAAGATGCTCTAAGGCAAAAAATTTCATTTTAGATAAATCAAAGGCATGATATAGACCACTATGTCGACTGATCGGCGTTTCCATTTTTTTCTTTCGGATAAGGGAAACATGGTCCCTTACTCTGTGAAAAAAGGGTCTCTTGGTCTTGCCAATGTAAAAGGCACTGCATTCACACTTCATGAGGTATACAATGCCTATAGACTGGCAATTGGCAAAGAATTTAGGTTTGTAGGTAATACCATTGGGAAGAGTAAATTCCTCAGAACTACCTAAAAATTGGCAGAAATCGCAACGGCCACATGGAGCTGTACCCTTACGAGAAGATCTGCCAATCGGTTTCTGTAAATGGCTGTGGACCAATTGATCTTTTACTGACCTGGACTTTTTGTACGTGATTTGGGGGTATGGTTGAATATATTTGGAGATTATTTCATCAGCTGATAATAGGCGCCAAAATTTAATAATGATATTTCTCATCTTTTGGTGGTCACCAGAATATCTGGTGATCAACCGTACCTTCTGATTTGAAGGTTTAATCCTCAAGGAGTGAATTAAATCAGTTCTTTTTTGGTTTTTGGCTCTCTGATATGCCCTCTTTAGTACCGTACGACTATATGCTCTCTTTAGGGACTGTAGGGCTTTAGCTTCAGTTTCAAAGTCCTGTTCCTGGCTGCAGTTCCGCTTGATTCTTAAGTATTGGCTATATGGTATACTATGTACCAATGGCTTAGGGTGGGAGCTTGCAGCATGCAGGATGGCGTTACCTGCAGATGGTTTCCTGTATAGTGAGGAGCCCAAAGTGCCATCTGGATTCACATAGATGGAGATGTCCAAAAAGTTAATAATCTGTTGATCACACGTCATTGTGAATTTGAGATTATAACGATTTATAGTTAATTTGGACATGAAAGCCTGCAATTCATGATTGGACCCCGTCCAAACAACAAAGATGTCATTGATAAAACGGCGCCAGATGAGGACATGGGAGAAATGGTCCCCAAATTCATTGGAAGAAAATATCTCTCGTTCCCACCCCCCAGGTACAGATTGGCGTACGATGGGGCACACTTGGTCCCCATCGCAACACCCTGTACCTGGAGGTAGTGGGACTGATCAAAAACAAAAATGTTGTTCATTAAAATGAACATTAGTAGTTCCAAGATAAATTGATTATACTTGTCAGCTCCAGGTCCTCTCTCTGATAAGAAGCCCTGAACAACTCTAACCCCCCACTCATGGGGGATAGAGTTGTAAAGAGCCTCTACATCAATGGCCACCAGCCAGGATCCCGGTGGTATATACAGGGCATCAATGGACCTAATAAGGTCCGACGTATCCTGTATATAGGAACTAAGAGAGCCGACATGTGGTCTGAGATAATCATCCACTAGTTTACTTGCATGCTCTGTTAGACATCCGTTGCCTGAAATGATTGGACGCCCAGGAGGGCATTCCAAATTCTTGTGTACCTTGGGTAAGGCATATAAGGTAGGTATTTTAGGTTTTTCTACCAGTAAAAATTCACAAGTTTTTTTATCCAATAGATTGGCTTGGAAGGCACGACTAATTAGCAGATGAAATTTGGTCTCTGCATATTTAACTTGAGCATGGGGAATGGGACGATACCAGCTGCGGTTTAAGAGAAGGTCCATTACCATTTTTTTTGTATTTTTCTAAATCCATTACAACAATGTTGCCTCCCTTGTCGGAGGGCTTGATAATGATTTGATTGTTTAGTTGTAAGGATATTAAGGCCTCACGATGGGATTGCTTAAGGTTGGACCCTCTATTAAACTTGTTCCAGCTAGTATTTTTTATCTCTTTAGTAACCTGTTGAGTAAAGGCCCAAATATTGGGATTGCCTTGAAAGGTGGGAAATGTTCTAGATTTAGGTTTATAGAGGTGGGGTGGCGGAAAAAGTCTTTGAGATGGAATGTCAATTTCAGGACAGGGGGTAACCTCCTCTAAGGGGTCATCAAAGGGATTTCCTTCCTCCCATAGATCCATTAGATCATTTAGGGCCTTGAACTCATTGATCGTTTTATGTTGCCAAATTTCCTCAGATGTTAAATTAGGGGAGAAATGTTGGCGATCCTTGTCATATATGACTTTAAACATAAGTTTTCTGGCAAACAAGTTAACGTCTTTAATGATCTCAAATGCATCCGCACTCTGTTCAGGACAAAAGGTCAGGCCGAGACTCAAAACTTCGGTCTGATCTTTTGTAAGTGACTGTGAAGACAAATTAATTACTTGGAAGCCAGCTTGGTTCCTTTCTGGGGAACCAAGGGATTGGCTGCTTTCTTGGTGTCTAGATTGAGAGGGAGTGAGAAAATGGGAGCTGTGCGAAGATCCCCCAACGTGGGGGTTGGTAAGTCCCCCAAAGGGGTATTTGTGGAAAAATTTGTCTTGGAAGTAATAGGTGCATGGGTGATAATAGAAGAACTAGTAGAAATAATACCCACAGAATTAACTGGAGTAGGTGCAGGTTTCGTTTGAGAACGAAGTCCGGGACGTGTGGTGTCCTGTGGCATACGTTTAGAAGAGGAAGTGGATGACAGAGGTCTATCCATTTTTTCTTTTAGAAGAGGTTGTGGATGAATTCGAGGCCATACCTACTTGAGAAGAGGAAGACAAAGAAGATTCATCAGAATCAGTGGGATCCTGATTGGAGTTAGTTTGTTTACGTGAGAAAGATTTTTTCTTTCTCCATTTGATTTTCAGGAGACCATCTATAAGCAGTATTGGTCTCATAGGCTAAACGATCACGATAGTACTTCTTATCTTTGGTTTTCAAAATATTTGATACAAAGTTTTCCAGATGTTTTTCCACAAGGGTTTCACGATCGGAAAAGGTATCTTCTGAAATAAGGCTTGAATTATCAGTATTAAGTTTTTCAATTTCATTATTAATTCTTTCCAAATCTTTTAAATAATTGCGGCACAAAGCCTCCATCATTTCAAGAGAACATGACTGTAGGTTGGATTCCTAGTCAGTCTTAAATTCAGTTTCAATTTTAAAAAGATTTGGAAAAATTTGAATGCGTAGCCCCCAAGGGACTATGCAATCTTCAATGTATTTTTCAAAGTATTTGTGATTCCAGAATATACAAGCCTTTTTTTCCAAAAGTCTAGTCAAGCTATTGAAAAACCGTTCTAGGGTGATACCCCCAAAGGAGGACCCCTGAGCTTGATGGATTTTGCTCATGAGGCCATCAAAAGCCTCTCCCCTATAAGTGGCCATGTCTTACTGAATGAACCCAGACCAACACAAACAAATACTTCAGGAAAAAATGTATTAATTAATTTTCCAATATATGTCAATGTATAACACAAAATATAGTAAAAATATATATACGATTGAGTTAGAGGTGTCAGATGATTAAAGAATGGGCGTTTGCGGCCCGGTTAAATCCGGAGGAAAAATAGAAAAATCATCTGACATCTATAGGTCATTTGGCACCTATTGACCTATAGATGTCAGATGATTTTTCTATTTTTCCATTAAAATATAGAGTTCATAGTTTTACATAGAAATTAAAGGAGTTTGGGAAACAAGATGCTTGATTGTGCATCTAGCCAACATGTTTCACACAGTTGTGCTTCATCAGGGCCTTGCACTCATCTTTTGTTTCCTCTGGTCTGTACAGGACATAAAGATATGTCATTAGTATCAAACAATAGAAATAGTTAAAGTACAACAAAGTTACAAAAATTCATCATTACATATAGCAGTGAGAACTGCTGAGTGCTCACCTATTCAGAAGAAGTTGAATGTATTACACACTGCTTAGCACATGCGCCTATGCCAGTAGGACAACCACCATAACTAACCTGGAGGGAGTCAGAACCACCAGGTAGGTACGTGAGGGTGTTAGACCGTTTCAGCCGAACAATCAAAGGATTATAATATTCTAAAAATGAAAAAATTGCATAATAAGGATCACTAGCGTGTGATGGATGGCGCCGTATGTCTGACCATCCGTTGCATGTGTGCATGCGTCTCCAGGGACGCCCGGACCAGAAGTGATGTCAGGGGTCATTCGTGACCCATCACTTCCGGTGAGACAGTCTGTATAAAGGATGGCGTCTGCGGCGCCATTGCCGACACACGCTACCTTTATACTATCAGCTTGGATGCGGGATTACAGACTGCCGTAGGACAACTTTTATTTGCAACCTCTATCTGCTACCTCTCCCGCTACTTGGGGATTGACTAACTTAACGATTACAGGTATTAACCCCTACTCCAAACTATATTCCATATAGTCTGTTGGGTCATTATAGTCATATGTCAGCCATAAACAGTGTTTGATATAGATGATTATTAGTCAGTCTATAATGTAATCACTGCTTGAGATTTCTTTTATACCTTCCCTATTTGTGCTATTAGAATCCCTGGCTTTGACCCCACTATAGGAGTCTATATGATACCAATATATCCTAATACTCCACCTAGGCGTTGTCATGGGCAGCAATAATGTATGAATGTATTTCTGCTTTCCCTGTCCTGTTATCTATTACTTTAGTATAGATTACTGTATATATTGGCTAACCCTATATAATCGTTAATTCCCACTAATCCACTAAACCCCTGTTGTCATTAGTATACCCATTACTGCCCATATATATCTATATATATATCTGTCAATTAAAAAGAGGAATGATCCATAACATCGTAAATAAATACCAATGTCACATACTTTTATAAAATGATCCTACGATGCGATATATATCCTATTTCAATCTAAAATTGCCTATTATATTATGAGCTCTTTGCTCTGTGAAGAGCATCATTACCATCAATTTATTTTAATTCTAATTTAAATTACTCTATCCTTATTATGCAATTTTTAAATTTTTAGAATACTATAATCCTTTGTCCGGCTGAAATGGTCTAACACCCTCAAGTACCTACCTGGTGGTTCTGACTCCCACCAGGTTAGTTACGGTGGTTGTCCTACTGGCATAGGCGCATGTGCTAAGTAGTGTGTGTGATACATTCAACTTCTTCTGAATAGGTGAGCACTCAGCAGTTCTCACTGCTAACACTTATGCAATATTACATTATATAATGATGAATTTTTGTAACTTTGTTGTACTTTAACTATTTCTATTGTTTGATACTAATGACATATCTTTATGTCCTGTACAGACCAGAGGAAACAAAAGATGAGTGCAAGGCCCTGATGAAGCACAACTGTGTGAAACATGTTGGCTAGATGCACAATCCAGTATCTTGTTTCCCAAACTCCTTTATGGTCTATGTAAAACTATGAACTCTGTATTTTAATGATGTATTAAAATGTATACTTTTCTATACAATCTTGTCTTTTGTGCTCACCTTTAAACAGTACTGGTGCCTCCCATTAGAATCCCATGTGTTCTGAGAGCTCGGCTCTCTTTTCACCCCTTTGTTCTTTTATTATTACCCGGGATTGGGAGACCCGACAATCTGTTTTTTGGAAACCATCCAACTCCTCTGTTCATATAATACAGGAGATGGTCTGAGATTGCAGACATGATACAAGAGATCAATGCAGCCTCACCAATGCCTGTCAGATGCAGCCTTGCCAGTGCCTTTCAGATGCAGCCTACCAGTTAGATGCAGCCTACCTGTGCCTGTCAGATGCAGCCTTACCTGTGCCTGTCAGATGCAGCCTTACCAGTGCCTGTCAGATGCAGCCTTACCAGTGCCTGTCAGATGCAGCCTTGCCAGTGCCTGTCAGATGCAGCCTTGCCAGTGCCTGTCAGATGCAGCCTTGCCAGTGCCTGTCAGATGCAGCCTTGCCAGTGCCTGTCAGATGCAGCCTTGCCAGTGCCTGTCAGATGCAGCCTTGCCAGTGCCCGTCAGATGCAGCCTTGCCAGTGCCCGTCAGATGCAGCCTTGCCAGTGCCCGTCAGATGCAACTTTGCCAGTGCCCGTCAGATGCAACTTTGCCAGTGCCTGTCAGATGCAACTTTGCCAGTGCCTGTCAGATGCAACTTTTGCCAGTCCCTGTCAGATGCAGCCTACCTGTGCCTGTCAGATGCAGCCTTGCCAGTGTCCAGATCAGAGCAGCGATCTCCCGCTGTGTCACGGAGTTGGATTTGAATTTCTCGGCCGCAGTAACAATGTCCCACCTCCTGTGATCACGTCACATTGCTTCATTGTCCGGCATTGGATCAGTGTGCCCTCTATCATAGGAGGCAGGACATTGTTACTGCGGCCGCCTGGACAATTCAGCTCCATGACACACAGATCGTGGCTCTGCAAGGAGAGGAGGAGGGAGGGGAGGACTGAGGTACGCCAGGATGACACCCCGGCTATGGGCGGCACCCGGGGCGGACCCTGCCCCATTTTCAGATTCATTATGGGCACCCTTTCTTCTCTGCATCGTTTTTGGTCGATATGTTTCGGCAGCCGAAATTTCTCTGCACCACTAATTCAAGAAACTTTTTCTATCCTGCTTCTTTGAATTTTCTCACTATGGTTGAAAACAAATGTTGATTTGACCCCACTAATGTATAGAAAATCAAATGAACATTTGTAAAACAAACTTTTTAGGACAAAATTCTACTAGTGTATGGCCAGCTTCACGTGTTCATAAGGTTCCAAAATGTAGACAACAGGTCAATAGTGTCTGGATATACAGTACACAGATCAGCCATAACATTATGACTACCCACCATAAACCCCCAAGGCATGGACTTCATTAGACCTCTGATGGATTGCTGTGGTATCTAGCACCAAGTTGTCAGTAGCAGATCCTTTAAGTACTGTAAGTTGTGAGGCAAGGCCTCCGTTGATCGGACCTGTTTTTTCATCACGTCCCAAAGATGCTTGATTGGATTGAGATCTGGAGAATTTGGAGGCCATGTCAACACCCTAAACTCATTGTTGTGTTTCTCAAACCATTCTTGAATTCATCAGACCAGGCCTCCTTTTTCCATTGCTCCGTAGTCCAGCTGTGATTACATGCCCGTTGTAGGCATTTTTGGCTGCATACATGGGTCAGCATGGGTACCCTGACTGGTCTGCAACTATGCAACCCCATATGCAATAAACTGCTATGCTCTTTGTGTTCTGACATCTTTCTATCAGAACCAGCATTAACCTTTTCAGCAATTTGAGCTACAGTAGCTCTTCTATTGAATCGGACTACAAGGGACAGCCTTTCCTGCCCACAATGCTTTTGGGACTTGGCCACCCATGACCCTGTTCCCATATCCCCCAACATTTTGAGATGGGAATGAGGGACACCTATTAGCAAATAAGAATTATACAAAAAAAAATTAGTTAAACCCACAAGTGCTCTTTTTACCACTACTATTCCTTTATATTGGCTTTTGACATTTACAAATGCAGCAATTTAGAAATTGGATGAAAGGTTTAGCACTGGAAAACACTTTTTGAAAGATGAGTAGTGTATTTTATATACAACTATATAGATCAGACCAAAATGGGGGACAAATGAGGAGGAAAGAGGGACAGAGGGGAGCTATGTGTTCCTGGTTTGCCAGTTAACCCTCCATGCAAAATGGGGGAACCCCTAGGGTGGGACTTTAGAGGCACTACCAACAAATAGAAAATGTGTGAAAGTATAAAAAATAATTTTATTCAAAAGACATATAAATAAGACATGTACATATGGATACAATTAAAATGTCAATGAGAAATACATTTTCCTGAACCAGACGTGTTTCGGAAAATCCTTTCCTTCATCAGGGTTCTTACAGAAAATTGTAATCTGAAGAATTACAAAAATGCAAGATAGTTAACAATTTATATATATATATATATATATATACAACCATCTCCAGTGTGAACTTTATCAAAGGTATGGTTCACTTACATTGTATTCATTGACTAAGACATGCAGGTATCCAAGGATTAAAACTGAGAGCTGAGCAACCACACGCCTGGCCCCCCATGCGCATCAAATAGCTGGTCGACTAAGGGTGTCAAGTTGATTATTGAAACATGCTGACAGGGGATCAAGTCCCCAATACCATCCAATCCACTGTATCCTGACCCAGGCACAGCGCATGTGTGTGTACTGGGGTCCAAGGAAGAGAGAGCCTGGAAAAGGAGGCTTATCAATGAAAGGACTGATAGTGAAAGATTGTTTTCTAATATATAAAATTGGTGACACCTACCTAGCGTCGGAAGGCTTGTTGCATACTGGCATATAGGCTGTTGAGGGTATAGGGTATAGGTGGTACTATTAGTCGTCTCAACCGAAGATGACTGTAGTATCAAGATGGCAGGTAGGGGTAACCACGGGAATTGTGTGCAAGAGGTGGAGAGAAAGGCAAAGAGGAAAAGAAAAAGGAAAAAATTCCAAAAATTATACACATATCCAGAAAACAATTTCTTGGAGTGTGGATACACAGTAGTGCTTCCACTGTGAAGGTAAGTGTATCAAAGCCAGATCACTTACTTTGCAATGAATTTCAGCACACACCTCTCCAGACCTTCCTCACCCCTGCCATACCTCTCAAAGAATTAGCTGGGCTAGATAAAGCCCTGCTAATACCGTCCTTGCTGATTGCCAATTGGAATCAGCTGATATGAATCAGCCTCATCCAGATTCCCTCAATGGGCCCCCTGAGCACCGATCGCGGCTCGCCTCCACGCGCCAGGTAACCCCGCTCCGCGCGTGCGCATTAGCATAGCTGGCGTGCATGGACGAAATAACGTCACACGGGCGCGCCACAAAGTGACGCTCCGCGATCGAGTCCCAGCGGCACGGAAACACATACTGGGGACAGCCAGAAGGTTGGCCCAGAAGCGAAGAGGGGGGAAGCACCAGAATGATAAAGGAAGCTTCCTCCAATGATAACCTGTAAAGTCGGTTACACACACAAAGGTGATGCACATACAGAACAGCATGTATAAAAAGTCCTGTGGGCGTCAGATGTCAAATTGGACATCACACTCCACATAGAGTAAATAAACCAATCCTGCAGCCCCACTTGAGCATAGAACCCCGAAAAAATATTATTTCAGGTGATCGCATGCTGGCTGCATATAGGTAAGTACAAAATGAAATTAAAGATTGTATAATAGTCTCCCAACATAAAAACAATGCACATGAGGGTCAGGCGTAGGGGTGCAGAACGCAGGTACAGCAAATAGCAATAACAAGCAGATATGAGATCAACATACAAACATATGTGTATGGAAAAATACTGCTCAGTCTAAATGAAAAAAAATGAAAAAAGAACCATATAAGTGCTGCTGCAACTAACTATGTGAGATACACACAATAGAGCAAATGGAAAAAATATAGCTGTGCTGCAAAATGCAAGTGAATAAATAATATAAATAAGAAATGTAAATAAATACTCGTGAATATTCAAATAATGCAGTGATTGGAAGATGAATACAATCAAAGCTAAAACGGTTGTCTGATGTCCCAAATGTAGCTGAACACCACACAAGATCAGCAAGTATGTCCCTTCAAATGTCCATATTACTGCATTCAGTTTGTGAAAAATTCAAGCCGTGAATAGCACTCCAAAGGTAACACAATTCAGATAGCCATCCTTCAATATGTTGCTCAATGGTGACTTCAAACAAATATACAGAAAAGTGATGAGATGTTATATTAAAGAGTCCTCCACCTTTAATATCAGATCCGCTTACCGACTACAAAGATCTCTTATCAGGAGATCACAACAGCCTGTGGCTCATTACCCCAGCCATGGGTCTCTGAATGGAAAACTGCAAAACTTCCTGTCTCCTCCACGCTTGAAATCCTCAGTGTTTATCACAAGTGAGCGATCCCCATAAAAATATAAAGACTGCCATAGTGTAAAACTGTATGGAAAATTTATTGCATAAAACGAGGATGTACACTTACAGTTAAATGGTAGTTAAAAAGCGTGTCTATAAAAATTTCAAGCCGCCCGGCTATCTCTATCCGCCCGTCCTTCAATGACCGTAGCGTTGTATCGTGGTGACGTCAGCACGCCACTCCTCCCTACGCCATTTAGTCACAGATGACGTCGTCCAGGGGCACGAGTGGCGTGCTGACTCACTGCTATTTAAACTACACAGTGTGGGTAACGCCCAGCTCAGAGCTCCGGGAGTCCCCATCACTACGCCACCATTTTTCAATGGGGCAATTTGCCAATACTAAATGAAACTTGTGACTGCAATCCGTAGGAAGTGAATGCCAATGCTGCAATTAATGTATATTTAAAATTGAGAAAAGAGAACACTATCTGTAAGCAGTGAGTGACAGATAGACTGGAGACTAAGGTGAACTACATTGCGTTATCCAATGTGGAAGAATAACGTGTATCGAAGATAGCTAAAAGTGGCAATTTCTACATTAGCACATATCCACAAAGCTAGTGAGGATGGATGGCCTCGTCTACTAATGATATTGTATAAGGGCAATCGACTGACTATTCTAATGGAATCACTATGATTAAATAAAGATACCGGGTATTAATCCAAAGTAATTAGATTAAACTAGAAAGATAAAAAATATATAAATAAAAAATGATGTAGTGATGTGGATGTATTATAAATGGCATAATGAAAAAACATAAATAAAAATTAATATTTATAGATGCATGAATAGAATATCCCTATAAGAGTCATCAATGGATGTAAAAAATGCGTGAGTAACATCAATGGAAAACACTTGCAGTCTAATGGAAAATGGCTCTTCCATAACTCCTTGAAATACTATGTGAATTTAAAACAATCCAGTTGGATGAATTAGATATTGGTCATGGCTAAACCTGTCAGAAAGCCAAGACAAATAGACCACAAAAAAAATGGCCAACTATGGTGTTAAGTAATTAAAAACATTGGTGTGAATACCAACAATGTATGTATAAGGGACATGCCAAGGATGTGACATGGGATCTATAGGCACCTAAGTGGGCGAAAGCACACCCACGGACATGGTCACATCATATATCATACAGATGTCTCACAGATGGGTGCACCTACATTGGCAGGACACACAAGAACCCACTTATACATAAAAGACCCAGAATGGTCCATATTAAAATGGATGTATAACAAATTGGATGATAGCCCGCTTAGCTGGCATAATTTCCAAGCAGGTAGATATAAACAAAGGGACTACCCAGACATCTGAGCTGGTTTACATCAAAACACAACATAAAGAAAAACACCAATAACAAAAAAGGCTCATCTGCCTCTGGTGTTGTCTTTGGTGCACCTAAATCATATAAACCCCGCTCCAGATCCTTCCCGGTGTTACAGGGCAATTCCAACATCTGGGCCTTTGCAATTCAGGTTACCAAAGAGATAGAAGCCATTAATTGGCAAACTGGACCGCGGAATAATCTGTCTCCCTGTTTAAAGAAAGCCCTTAATACCCTTAGATGTAACAAATCTATAGTGATCAAGCCATCTGACAAAGGTGGGAATCTGGTGGTCATGGATGTGGGACAATATGAGGACATGTGTTACGATATCATCCGCAATCGCGAATGGTATCGTCTGGTCCCTGGGTCCCATGTCCATTACTATTCCAGACTATATAAGGATATCATCCTTAAGGCGCAACATACAGGCATTATAGACCAGAACACCTACAAATATCTGGATATGGAAAATTTCACAGTACCTACCTTTTATGCACTGCCAAAAGTGCACAAAAGCCTAGTAAAACCTTCGGGTAGACCGATCATTTCGGGTTGCGGATCACTAACGGAACGTGCTAGTGAATTAATTGATGAATACCTATACCCTCATGTTAAGGGTCTCTTCTCTCACGTTGGGGATACAATAGAACTATTGAAGATCATAGATGGTTTGCAAATACCCCCAGGGGCTTGGCTTGTAGCCATTGACATAGAGGCCCTGTACAACTCTATACCCCATGACAGGGGTGTAGAGGTTGTACGGGGATTTCTCAAAGAACGGGACTTGTATTCCCGCAAATACAATGATTTTGTTATTGAACTGTTAACATTTGTATTGACACATAACATTTTTGTATTTGGAGGTTCCCACTATCTCCAGATGCATGGGGTCACAATGGGCGCCAAGTGCGCACCATCTTATGCGAACCTGTATCTGGGGGGGTGGGAACGGGACCTTTTTGCCGATGACTCCAAACAAAGTGACATAGGTAACATAATGTCATGGCATCGTTATATTGACGATGTGTTCATGGTCTGGGCAGGATCCAAAAGTGATTTAACCAGTTTTCTGGAAGGCTTACAAATGAACACATATAATTTGAAATTCACGTACACGTTTGATCTGTCTAAAATTACCCTTTTAGATGTGGAAATCTTTACCAATGATAAGGGTGAATTATGCTCTACTCTTTACAGGAAGCCGTCTGCGGGCAATAGTTTATTGCACGCTGACAGTTCACATCCTGAACCATTAAAGAGAAGCATACCATACAGTCAGTTCCTGAGAATCAAACGGAACTGTACCCAGGATGCAGATTTTCAACGTGAATCTGACTCTCTTAATATACGCCTTCAGGCTAGGGGTTACAGTAAAACCTGCCTAAGGAAGGCATTCAACATTGTCAAATGTCTCAATAGACAATCATTAATTTATAAGTCCAGACAGATCAGGTCGTGTTCGTCAACAAGAATTATTACAAAATTTAATCGACAGCATTCGAAGGTCCGGAACGTTTACAACAAATTCTGGTACCTACTCACGGCAGATCAGAGAATAGCGAGGTTCATTAAACCTTTCCCGGAAATCACTTATAGGAGATCCCAATCATTGAGGGACATTCTGGTCTCTAGTCATCACGCTCAAAATGTCACAGTCCAAAAATCACCTTCGGGTACATCTCCCTGTGGGAAATGCAATTATTGCATTTACATCTTGATGGGGAAAACTATAACTCTCCCCAACGATAGTGTTTGGACACCCAAACATAGATGCAACTGCCAATCAATTGGGGCTGTTTATATCATGAAATGCCTATGTGGCGCTTTTTATGTGGGCAAAACAAAGCGACCATTCTTTTGCCGCATAAGGGACCATGTGTCCCTTATTGCCAAACATAAAATGGAGACACCAATTAGCCGCCATGTTGGCCTTTATCATAATTTTGATCTTAAATTTATAAAGTTCTTCGCTTTAGAACATATACCCCAACATGAAAGAGGGGGAGAGATTGACAGGAAGCTTCTCCAGCTCGAGAGTAGATGGATCTATCTCTTACAAGCCACTCGTCTTCCTGGCCTGAACGAAGGAATCAGTTTTAAACCATTCTTATGATGACCTTTGCTCAGACACAGGGTCATTCGGTCCCTGTTTAAATCTGCCCTTTCTTTTCCACATATGGGCCCCAGGTACTGATATGGCTCCCCCTTAAGCCTTCGGCTCCCCCATCTTGCGTTTTATTCCATCTAAAAAAAAATTTTTTTTGGGGGGGGGGGGGCAGTGGGATCCATGGGTGGTGGGGAGGAAGGTAATCATTTATCACTGAGGAGCTTTTGCAAACTTACTGCCAACACTACTTCCCTCAGCTATGTTGAGGGATTGAATACAAAACAGGTTTTGTTTATGAATTTATGTTGGCTCATATGTTATGTTAATTTGTGTGTTTCTAGTATGTTAGGCAACATGTTTGTAATTGCCTACATCAATATGTGCAATCATTTTATGTGTAATTTTATGTTTCTCTTGATTACATCCGAACGTGGCACGCTGATGCATTAAACAAACATAAAATTCCCTCTTCCTTTTGATTTATTCAATATATATATATATTTTTTTATTCAATCAAATTTAATTCAATTAAATTTCATTCCTCATTTTTGTTCATTACATTTTTTATTTTTCATTTTTTATGGCCATCCCTTTTGTACATATGTGAGCAGGCAATCTGGGTTTGTGTTTAGCACCGTTTTCCATTTATTCTTCCCATTTCCCTCTCCCTTCGCCTGCATATGTTTTTTTCACTGATTTGGCTGGCTGTTGTCCCGGCCGGATTTCACTCCGTACGGACACTCAAGGGTGTGAACTAGACTGGAGGTTCCAGCCCGGTTCCCGCCCACATTGAGGGCTCTCTTGATTCATGGCATCCATCATGCATCACCATTACGGGACTTTCAGCTCTGGCACATTTCCTGGCTTCCATGCAGCCAGGTAGTGTCAGCACAGAGCGTATCTGCGCTGGGTCCACACAGGAAGTGATATCACTTCCTGTCAAGCGGATGCAAGTTCATGTATCTGCGCCCTCCTTATTGTTGTCCGTGAACCGCCCATTAGCGGCGCAACGTCGCACACCATGTGGTGTGACGTCACGCGCCGTATTTTGGCGGGTCGGGGGAGGATATAAAAACTCCAGATAGTTCCTACGAACTGTCTGGAATACCGGAGGAGGCTCAGGTTGGCAGCGTATCATATGGAAGGTAACTTTGCAGTCCTGGGTTATCTGCGGGATATGGAGAGAGATGCAACATTGAGCCTATGGTCACTATCTTTATTTCTATTTTTACAGTTTTGGCGGACTATCTGTGTCTGGCATGTTATTAACATGGAAGGTTTACCTTAGATCCCTCTACATTGGTGTATGAGTGGGTTCATCTGCCTCTGCATTCAATTAAGAGGCTCTTAGATTCGTAATCTTACCTTTGAAATCGTTTTTTATTTTGGTGAGCAATTTAAGACAATGTGATCCTTGGCTTTTTGTCTGTTTTTTTATTTGGGTTTATTATCTTTTTGGTCTTTAGATAATAATAGCTGTCTCTCTTCTCTCTCTTAGACGGGTCTCTATTTGAAACTTGTCTCTTTGAGAGCCAATTGCTTCCAAAGCTGCCTTATATGAGCCTCCTCAATTTGGTTAATTAGTCAATGGACAGTGAGGAGGTGAGTGTGGCCCTTTTGGCAATAGGTCCACAGTACACTTTTCATCACGATCAACACCATGTATTAAATGTGTGTTCTTTTTTCTTTAATATTTACAGATATTTACTCCATAAATACATCATACATTGAAATTCCCAAAAATTTGTCCTCCCTTACGGGTTTGTGATCGCCGGAGGTGGAGATAGCTGACCCTCTCTCTGGGGATCCATTGCAGTGATCTTGACCATTTTTTGACCAAAGGAGGTATGAAGGGAGTTGGGGAGTCCTTGGTTGCCTGCTCTCTGTGGGATTTGCATTCGCATCATTAGGGAATGCGTCGGTGTGCTATTTTTGAATGTTTTCAAGTGTTCACTATATGTTTATAATTTAAATATTTTCTTTTTTCTTTTTTTATACCTAATAGCTTTTTTCCAGTTTTAGTAGAACTATTTTGGGCGTCCATTCCTGATGAAGCCTAGTAGGCGAAACTGTAGAAAATCTATGGACGTTTCATTCCAACTGTATATATCTGCGTGACCATCTTGATATGGGTATTAGGTATATACCTGTGATGGGCACGGGCACATATATGTATCAGTTTTTTTATGTGTATTGTAATAAAAACCTTTTCTATTTTTATAAGTTTTTTTGTCTTGCAAATTATTGTTTAATGTCTACAAGCACCTTCTTTTTATATGTTCTTACAGGGATGGTGGTGCTTTTTGATTTTTGGTTGATATGCTGATATCTGCTCATTTTTCTATAGAATAATGATGCATTTTTTCAACCATTGTCTATAAAAGCGTTGACGTCAGTGTCAATATTTAGGCCATGGGGGGTATAACACCGCACCCAATAAATCCAAGCCATTTCGAATTTTAAAAGTTCCCTGACCAGCGAACTACCTCTCCAATGTGAATCGAATTAATCGATTCCCAGAGAGTGTTTTCTCTGGATTGCAATCATGATAGATATAGTGTTTGGAAACCAAATGGTGTTTGAAGCCTGTCTTAATATTGGTGATATGTTCACCTAACCTGACCTGCATGGACCGTTTAGTCCTGCCAATATACTGGAGCCCGCACGGACATTGTAACAAATAAACTATGCCCGTTAAGCTACAAGTAATGAAAGGCTCAATGGCATGTTCCTTAGAAGTACTAGTGGAAACTGAATCTGTTTTCTTTACTTTGTTCTTATTCAGTGTGCATACCTGACACCTGCGGTAACCTGATAGTTGTTGTTGAAAAAAAATAGGATTTTTTGTACTCACCGTAAAATCCTTTTCTCTGACATCCATGGACTGACACGGTGTCTCTTTACACTTTACACGTGGGTTATGTCCCTGCTTGCAGGAGAAGACCTAGGCAGAATGTGAAATGTTATACATACATTCTAAAAGCCAGAGCTGAACAGCCCCACCCAGGGGGCGGTCCCTCCAGACATAACCCTCCCACTACAGTCAGCAGACTTCAGTTCGTAACAAAGCAGTACAAACTTAAAAGGAAGGGTGGGTGCCGTGTCAGTCCATGGATGTCCGAGAAAAGGATTTTACGGTGAGTACAAAAAATCCTATTTTCTCTTACCATCCATGGACTGACACGGTGTCTCTTTACACTTTACACGTGGGATGTCCCAAAGCAGTGTCAAGAGGGATGGGAGCAGTATAAATGGAAAAACCAAAACTTCACTCCAATAAGGCAGAGCTCCTCAACGGAGGAGTTGCAACTTTAAACAGCGGCCTGCAGCACCCTGCGGCCAAAGGAAGCATCCGAAGATGCAGCCACATTAACCTTATAAAACTTAAAAGGCATGAACAGACGACCAGGTCGCCGCCTTGCACACTTGTGCAACCGACGCTTGATGTCGGGAAACCCAGGAAGCACCAATTGTCCTGGTGGAATGCGCCGTAACCGGAAAGGGAGGCGCCCGCCCTTTGAGAGCATAGGCTTGAATGATGGTTTGTCTGATTCCCCTAAAAATGATGGCAGACGAAACCGCTTGGCCCTGTTATGGACCAGAGACAGTCACAAATAGTGAGTCGGACTTCCGAATAGAAGCAGTAGCAGACAGGTACACCCGTAAGGCCCGTACCACCTCCAATATGTGCAGCACAAACTCTCTGGGATGCGATGGGTGAGGACACAAGGACGGGAGGGCAATGTCCTCATGTAGGTGAAAGGTCGACACCACCTTTGGCAAAAAAGGAAGGTCGCGGATGCAACACCGCCTTATCCTTATGGATGACTAAATATGGCGACTTGCAGGACAAAGCCACCAACTCAGACACTCGTCAAACAGAAGTGATTGCCACTAAAAAGGCCACCTTCTGAGACAAGACAAGAGGGGAATATCCCGGATATTCCCAAAAGGAGGTTCCTGGAGGACCGAGAGCACCAAATTCAGATCCCACGGTGGGAGAGGAGGCTTGACAGGAGGGAGCACATGGCGAACCCCCAACACAAGGTGCTAACCAAGAAAATGACCCGCTAGAGGTCGCTGAAAGAAGACGGCCAAGGCCGAAATCTGATCCTTGATGGTACTCAAAGCAAGCTTTTGGGTCACTCCACACTGCAGAGGACGCAGGATTCTGGGGACGGAATACGTCCGAGGACGCCAGTCCAGCGCTTCGCACATGGCGATATAAGCTTTCCAGGTACGGTGATAGATCTGCCTGGAGGAAGGCTTCCGTGTCCTTACCATGGTCAAAATGACCGAGTCCGAGAGACCTCGGTCCCTCAACACCTGGCTTTTAACAGCCCTGCCCTTAAAGCCAGAGACTGTAAGCCGGATGAAACATAGGACCTTGAGACTGAAGGTCCTCCCTCATCGGCAACCGCCAGGGAACGTCCGCGACGAGACATACCAGATCAGCGTACCAGTGATGCTGAGGCCAATCCGGAACAATTAGGATCGCCGGAGTTTATATCAGGCGATAAGGACCCTATGGGGCCACCAACGCATCCGAGGCATTGCCCAAGGATCCCTGGATCTGGCCACAACCTCGACCCTTGCGATTGAGTCGAGAGGCCATCAGGTCCACATCCGGCGTGCCCCACCGTCGGTAAAGGAGTTGAAATATGCAAGGACCACTCTTCTTGGTCCGGTGTCTGGCGATTGGCGACTCAGATAGTCCGCCTGCCCATTGTCTATGCCCAGAATGTAAAATGGCCTACAGAGCCGGCACGTTTCTTCCGGCCCACTTCAGGATACGGACTACCTCGGAAGCCGCAGCTGAGCTCCGAGTTCCCCCTTGATGGTTTACATACGCCACCGCCGTGGCGGTGTCCGACTGGCTCCTGATGGAGCGACCCCGTACTCTCTCTGACCTGAGGAGAGACACAGTCCGATGGCCCGTATTACCAGAACAGTGATTGGTAAACGGGCTCGTCCGGAGTCCAAGGCCTGAGCCGACAGGACTCCCCAGACTCCACCCCAGCCTGTCAGGCTGGTGTCCGTCGTGAGTACCGTCCATTGGATGGGAGGGGAATGACATTCCGGACCGAAGAGCCGAGGATCTCAACCACCATGTCAGGGGCGCCCTGACCAGGTGAATCACCTGGATCTGAAGATCCAAGGACAACAGGGATTTGTCCCAGGTGGACAAGATCTCCTTCTGCAATGCCCTGGTGTGTGATTGGGTATACGGAAAGGCCGCGAAGGAGGCCACCACGAGTCTCGGGACTCTCATGCAAAAAACGGATTGACAACCATTTTTGGGATGTCAGCAGCCGCACCGCAGACTGAAGTGTCAGCAACTTCTCCAGAGGTAGGATACCTTTGCCTCCAAGGAGTCCAGAATCAGAACTAGATACTCCAGACACTGAGTCGGGACCAGGACTGACTCCTGAATGTTCAGGAACCACCCGAGTCCCTGAGGGTCTAATTGACGATAGTCACCTTTCCTCTAAGTCTGATCCACTTTCTGCTCTTAGCAGAAGATCGTCCAGATAGCCCACGACAGCAATACCTCGCTGTAACAGAAGGCTAGAACCGGAGCAAGCACCTTGGTGAACACCCTTGGTGCCGAGGCTAGGCCGAAAGGAAGAGCCACAATCGATAGTGGACTTCGCTGATCGCAAAGCGCAGAAACTTCTGGTGACTTGCGCAGATCGGAACATGCAAGTAGGCATCCTTGAAGTCCAAGGACGCCAGAAGAAAATCCCTTTGGTGGAGTGTAGCGATCACCGTGCGAATGGATTCCATGCGGAATTTCTGCACCTTCTCGAAGGCATTCAGGGCCTTGAGGTCCAGGATAGGTCGAACCACGTCCTATTTTTGGGACGACAAACAGATTTGAGTAGAATCGGAACCGGCACAATCACTCTGGACCTGATCAAATCCTGTACAGCCCCCAAGAGGGCTGCCCGACAGGTAGGAAGGAGAGGAAGATTTGAGGGAAAGAATCTGTCTGGGGGCCAGGATCGGAATACTATCCTGTATCCTGAGGTGACCTCCTCGCACACCCACCAGTCGGAGATTGGGGAGGACCACCGATTCGTGAACTGCGAAGTCGTCCCCCCACCCCAGAGTCGGGCGGAGGCAAGACTTCACGCGGAGGCGGGCTTGGGAGCCGCATGTTCGGCTTACGCACCCAGGGGCACTTGTGCCCACCAGCCGCACTGCCGTCAGTCTGAGAGGGCCTACCCGTGGACTCTGACTGATGAAAAAAAAACCTTTTGCTGGAAAGGAAGGCCCCTGTTTGCGGCGGGCCTCCTCACCCTTGCTAGTCTAAGGAAGAAGAGTGCTTTTACCTCCCATGACATCCATGACAATGTCATCCAGAGCAGCACCGAAAGGTCTACCACCTTTAAATGGTAGATCCATCAGGAGCTTCCTAAGGCTAGGTCAGCAGACCAGCACTTCAACCAGATAAGACGACGCAATACCACCGCCGAGACAGAGGCCCTGGATATTAAAGGGGCCGCGTCCAACGTGGCGTCGCACACATAAACCAGGCCCTGAACCAGTTGGTGGGCCAAAGCAACTGTGTCTGGAGGAAGATTATGCTCCTGTACAGCTAGGTGCAACATTTTTGCCCAACCTGTAAGTGTTTAAGACACAAGGGTCGCCGCTACCACAGGCCGTAGGGCGGATCCCAACAAGGCAAACATGGCTCTGCTCACCACTTCTGACCTCCTGTCAGTGGGGTCCTCAAATGCAGGAGTCCCCTCCATCGGGAGAGTGATGGCCTTGTTCAACCGGGCGACTGGAGGGTCGACCCTGGGGGAGAAGCCCACTTTTTAAGTAGGGCATCTTCAAGGGGTATCTGATAGACAAACGCTGCGGGACCATAAAAAAATTATTCTGCGGCTTTTCCCAGACCTTATCAATGAGCTGGTCAAAGAAAGTACATATGGAAAAACCTCTTTAGAAGACCTGGCCTTAAAAGAACCAAAGGAGACTGTATCCGCCTGAGGTTCTGCATCCGCAGCATTTTAGCTTGAGAGTGTCCCTCACCGCAGTCATGAGTGCACTAACAAGCGCCCTGTCATTTACTGACTCAGAACTGGAGTTTTCCTCATAAGGAATGTCCTGTTCAAAACCATCCAATACATTCAGAACTAGGGTCCTGAGCGGTAGTGGCTAGGCCCATTTCTGAATCAGCGCACTGCCCTCATGAAGTAAAGTGGGGAGAGGGCGCTTTTTTGCTCCCTTGCGCTTGCACACAGCCCCCATCCTGGTCAGAAATGATTCCAGGACTGCCCACAACTGGTCCCTAGGGACCGCAGGTGCTGAAGCACTGCCTGTTGTCCACTGACATTTAGGGGAAGCTGGTGACAGAGACTCCATATTGCCCCCCTCTGAGACTCCTCAGATAAAAAGTCCTGTGCTGACTGAGGAGGGGGCGCCCAGGGGACTCACCAAACCGGACCAGGGACCGCTCAGTTCCGCTGTCTGTACCGTGCTGTGTCAGCGCTGGTGAGCTGTGAGGAGATTGTGAGGAGATTTGCGCTGTTACAGCAGCGCTAGAGGCCAAAACTAGTGCTGAAGAGCGCGCGGGCTACAAGAAAATGGCCGTCGCACTTCACTGAGGCGATCCGCGGCAAGATGGCCGCCATGACTCAGCAAAAGTGAAAAAAACAGCACACACACAGCGCCACTCTGCGCTCAGGCCCCAAAACACACAAAAAAAGGCCCCAAGCATATCTGCAGACCAGCATTAGCCCCTCCAAGAACAGTGTGACCCCCAGGCACCCCACACAGCACAGCACCAGCAATGGTGACAGAGAGTGACAATGAAATACAGGGGGAGACAGGGAAGATCCCCCACAGAGAAACACACAGCCTTTTGTACTCACCTGCAGGCAGGAGAGACTACTTACCCGTCCCCTGAGGGACCCACTGGTGTGTTTCTGACAGGACTATCACAGTGCAGTACTGAGTAGCTGTCGGCCCGGTCCACCGCGAAAGATACAGTCAGTCAGGAACTGTTCAGTCTTGAGAGGACCGTGGGAGCATGAAAGCAAACCCGACCACCCCTGGAGTCATGGGGCCTGTCGTGAACTGAGTCTCACGCACACAAGGCGAGGATCAGCACGCTCGATGGTCGGACAGGGAAGACTACGAGGATATCTTGTACCCAACCTGTTGCCCAGCCGACAGTTGATAGAAAATTCTCAAAAATAAAATTAAAAAAAAAGAATTCCAGAAAAGGAACAAAAATAGGTCAGGAGACTGGCTCCTGAGAGAGCCACGTCTTCTCCTTCTGCTAGGCAGAAAAAAACTGAAGTCTGCTGACTGTAGTGGGAGGGTTATGTCTGGAGGGACCGCCCCCTGGGTGGGGCTGTTCAGCTCTGGCTTTTAGAATGTATGTATAACATTTCACATTCTGCCTAGGTCTTCTCCTGCAAGCAGGGACATAACCCACGTGTAAAGTGTAAAGAGACACCGTGTCAGTCCATGGATGGTAAGAGAAAATACACCTTTTTGGTTGGAGGGTCGACAACATTAGGGGCCACCCTGTCTCTAAGAGAAGGTACTCCCCTAAAGATTACCTGAGGGTTGGCTGGCAAAAAGCTGTTGATAATTCTATCATTGCCTAACAAGTGTCAATGTTTGCGTATAATTTTCTTAATCACAGATATCTCATTTAACAAATTGATTAAATGATTATGTAAAAAACACCAATAAATAACTTATCAGAAGAAAGCTCTAATTCTGAAAGTGAGGACGGAAGGATAGAGAGGCAGTAAATCATAACCTGAAGATAGAGGTTACACTGTCAGGGGTAAAGGGGACTTCAAAAAATGAAAAGAATGCCCCTATTTCTCCATGCCTCCTGAATTAAAGCCCTTCAAAAATGGTTTAAACACACTGCATGATTGAGCCCTGGGGGCTGGGTTGTCTTTAAGTTGTAGATCCACCGCAATTCGAGTTGGAGGAGACTTTTGTTCCAGCCTCCTCCCCTCGAATTTGGATGCATCCGATCCAAGATCAGAAAATTGATCCTTTGAAAAACATCATGGTGAACCAAAGTGGTGTGTCTCCCCAAGGGCAGATCAGGATCACAGGTTTGCATGCTCCTAATGTGACGGTATGCTCTATGCCAGAATTCCAATTTGGTCTTCCCAACATAGAAACACCCACAATCACATCGGAGTATGTAAACTACCCCCAGGGTCTTGCAGTTTGCAAAGTGTTTTGGCCTGAAGATACTCCCATCAGGTAGGATGGGTTTCTTGTTCGTATACATAAACTTACAGTATCCGCACGAGCCGCACATGAAAGTACCTTTGTACTAATAGTGCTTCGTGTCTTGATCCCCCTTAAATTCACTCCTAACTAGTCTAGATGAGATAGATGTAGCTTTTTTTAAAGTAAAGAGAGGAGTAGTGGGGAGAAGCCTGCCCAGATTGGAGTCCATAGTAAAAACGTGCCAAAATTTGGAAATGTGTTCCCTAACATTGGTTGCAGTAATGATACGAAGAGGATTATCTTTAGTAGTAGGTTTTTGTGAGTAGATACGTTTTTGTCGAGTGTGTAAAGTAGCCCGTTTCAAAGAGGTGCAGGAATATCCCCTGAGAAGGAGCCTCTCCCATAGGTTGTCTGCCTCGAGTTTGAAGGTTATATCGTTGGTACAGTTCCTTCTCACCCTCAAATATTGGCTGTAGGGTATGGACCTGATTAGGCTCTGAGGGTGGAAGCTCAAGGCATGTAATATGATATTCCCTGCAGTGGTCTTGCGGTAGAGGCCACTTGCAGAGAGTACCATCACTTCTCGAGACCCGCACATCCAAGAATGAAATCTCAGTACGGCTCAATGACATCGTAAAAGTGAGATTGAATTGGTTTTTGTTCATTCTGTCAAGACAACGGTGTAAGAGTTCCAAAGGACCATCCCAAATGGTGAAGACGTCATCTATATACCTGAACCATACTAACATATGGTCCGTGTATATAGATAAGGCATCATCATTGAGAAACTTGTTAAAAAGTATGCATCAAAAACCAGAGGGATCAATCCACCCAGACCAATCCGGTTTCACGAAAGGGAGACAAACTTATGACACAACCCGTAGACTTATTAATATCATACATCATGCTGGGCTCACGCGAGCGCCTTCTCTGCTTCTGTCTTTGGACGCGGAGAAGGTGTTCGACAGGATCCACTGGGCATATCTCCGAGAAACTCTTCACAAATTTGGCTTCCAAGGACACATCCTCTCTGCTATCCTAGCATTATACTCATCACCGTCAGCTCAAGTTTACACATCGGAGATGCTATCTAAGCCCTTTACAATCTCCAACGGCACGCGCCAAGGATGCCCGCTCTCGCCACTCATTTTTAATCTCCTAATAGAGCCCCTAGCGGAACATATTAGACACAACATGAATGTTACAGGTTTTAAGATTGGTACAGTGGAACATAAAATCTATTTATTTGCGGACGATGTAATAGTGATATTAACTAACCAGATTTCCTCCCTGGCTTCGGTTCAATCCACTTTGCAGAGGTTTGGTAAAATTTCATACTATAAAGTTAATGAAAACAAATCTTATATCCTTGACATAGGCTTAGATGCTGTATCTAGCAATTTATTGCGCAATGTATACAAGTACCAATGGGCAGATACTGGTAGATCCTATCTGGGGATTACGCTCACAAAATCCACAAAAAGATTATTTCATGAAAACTACATAGAAGTCAAACAAATGCTTATTAAAGAAACAACTAAGCTTTCCAAATTTGAATTTTCTTGGGCTGGTAGATTGGCAGCCTTTAAAATGCTTGTGCTCCCCAGATTGTTATATATCTTCCGCACACTGCCTATACCGCACTCTAACACGTACATTGCTTCTCTCCAATCTATAGTCAGTAAATATGTATGGCAAGAAAAGAAACCGAGAAGCAACCACGCAAAACTTATAAAACACAGATTATCAGGGGGCACGGGCTACACTGACTTGAAAGATTACTACTTAGCCACCATACTATCCCAATTAAAAGAATGGGTATCTACAAGTCCATCCTCCTTATGGCACAGTATTGAAAGCACTATGATTCCCGGCAAGGACCTCCAACAATGGTTATACAGCACAATCGCCCACACACAACATCTCCACCTGTATGCTCCAACCATACAAGCATCAGTAAAAGCATGGAAACAACTACATTTCTCCAAATGGACGCATCTTCCTACCACACCACTCAGAATCCCACTTAAAACACTCCAGTTGGTATCTCCTGACCTTATAGTACCTAACTGGATACAAAAAAGAGCTCACTTCACCTCTGAACTCCGGTCTATGCTACTTAACAAGTCCTTTGTTCAAATACAATCCACTTACAACGCACCCAGCAGCGACTACTTTAATGTACACAGAATCCAACAATGTCTAAAAGCACACCCTCTTATGGAAGGGGCTATACCTACCAAAATATGGAATTACTACTTTCTAAATGACACAGACACTAGGGGAATATCACTAATCTACCCTACGTTACAAGAAAAATTAATATTCCAAAAATCCAAACCCTATCAGGCCTGGGAAGAAGACTTACAAATGCAATTCTCTGATCATCAATGGCAAACAGCCTTTAAGTCAATATACAAGGCCACCTGTTGTACCTCCCTATGGGAACTATCTCATAAAATATTTTTAAGATGGTACCTGACACCACAAAAACTGCACAAATTCCACCCCAGCACCCCACCTTCCTGCTGGAGAGATTGCCAAAAAACAGGCACACTATTGCATACTTTATGGTCTTGTCCAGCATTAACTAACCTTTGGAAAGACGTAGAAACTGTACTACAGGAACTACTACACTCACCTATAAAACTCACCCCACAGCTAGCTATCCTCAACCTAACCATTGAATCGATCCACCCATCCTTACAACTAGCAACCACTCACATACTTCTGGCAACAAGACTACTCATAGCTAGACGCTGGAAATCACAGGTCAGCCCATCCATTTTAGAAGTAATCACTCTTGTGCAATCACATTACACTCACAAAACTATCCTGTCGCATGGCAAATCCTCACATTTCAAATCAAACAAATCTTGGCTCCCATGGATACAATGGTTTTCAAAACGATTGTCGTAATAATCTTCTGAATTACGTTGTTTTACCTATCCACGACGATGCTCTGACCTTTTCTCCTTTCTTTCCTCCTCTCCTATCCCCCTCTTTCTAACAACTCCCTCCTGTCTCTACTACCACACATTCATTGACCTCAAGTTCATACGCAAATTACTTGTTATATATGGTTGGTTATATGTTGTAAGAACCTGTACAAATCTGATATTGCATGTGCTATTTACTGATTGAACTTGTCTATATTGCTACGGATGTAACATGGAAAATGTTCAATAAAAATCTATTTAAAAAAAAAACCAGAGGGATCTATTGAATTAACACCTAAAGAAAATCAAGCTATCGATCAGCTGGTCTCACTCTTGAAAGAGAGCGATACCACTGACCTGATTGATCGCATTGATTTACCCACTATGCTCTCTCTTCCTTTGGAGAAAACCACAGGGTTGGCCTAAGACTCCACCAAAGGGTCGAAATTGAAGAAAAAATCCGTTCAATTTCCACCACCTAATTCGAACCCCAATATTTGCTCGTATTTGAAGTTGGTCAATTCAGAGATTGGGAAACTCAACATTCGGTCTCCTAGATTGACCAATACAAACACGTTGGAAAAAAAGACTTTGAAAAAACTAAGTGATAATACATCAATAACTATAAAGCCAGCGGACAAGGGGGGTAACATTGTCCTTTTGGACAATGTTCAATATATCAGTATGTGCTCTAAAATCTTGATGAAAAAAAACTGGTACAGGAAGATCACTAGAGGTATTGTGGATAAATTCAATCAGGAATACTATTCACTGGTTGATATAGCATACTCATAAATAAAACCATATGGGAATATATCAGAACTAAGTTCCAGGTAGTACCCACCTTCTACTCCCTACCTAAGATCCACAAGGACAGAATAAATCCCACGCGTAGACCCATAATATCAGGAAGGGGATCCATTAGCGAGAATGCAAGTAGACTGATGAATATCTCAAACCCCATGTCATAGGCCTTCGGTCCTTTGTGAAGGATACTATACATTTTCTTACAGTACCTGAGGATGCTTACCTAGTCACTATCGATGTGGAAGCTCTTTACAGCTCCATTACCCACTCTAGGGGAATGGCAGCTGTTAAACCTGCCATCTATCAAAGAGGGAATGGAGGGAATGGTGACTGGGGTTATAACGAATTTATTCTGTCATTGTTGGAGTACATACTGTATCATAAAATTTTCACATTAGATGGTTCCCACTACCTCCAGGTTCAGGGGGGTAGCGATGGGGACACGTTGTGCCCCATCGTATGCGAACCTGTACCTGGGGGAGTGGGAAAATATGTTTCTCAATGATGAGGCCTTATCTACTGTATATACACGAACCATATGTTAGTATGGTTCAGGTATATAGATGACGTCTTCACCATTTGGGATGGTCCTTTGGAACTCTTACACCGTTGTCTTGACAGAATGAACAAAAACAATATCAATCTCACTTTTACGATGTCATCAAGCCGCACTGAGATTTCATTCTTGGATGTGCGGGTCTTGAAGTGATGATGGTACTCTCTGCAGTGGCCTCTATCGCAAGGCCACTGCAGGGAATACCATATTACATGCCTCGAGCTTCCACCCTCAGAGCCTTATCAGGTCCATAACCTACAGCCAATATTTGAGGGTGAGAAGGAACTGTACCACTGATTTAACCTTCAAACTCGAGGCAGACAACCTACAGGAAAGGCTCCTTCTCATGGGATATTCCCGCACCTCTTTGAAAAAAGCCTTCAAACGGGCTACTTTACACACTCAACAAAAACTTATCTACCAGTGGCGGCTGGTGAAATTTTAGGATGGGGCGCTCGACTCCGCCCCTCCTTTTTGACCCCTCCCATCTCTCATAAGCCCCACCCCTTATATAATCCACCCACTCCGTCCTCTGTATTCCACTAGCTTCCACCCATAGTGACAAGAGTACTTAGCGAGAGAAAAAATCAATGCAATGAAAAATTAAGAAATTTCTACATTGTTTTAAACAGCTTTACATCAAAGACTGCAAATAAAAATGTCACTATAAAACATATCATACTCAAATTAAAGAAGAATTTTAAAATATTTTAAAATCAAATTTAATTGAAAGTAATTCAAATTAAATTAAATCCAATTGGTTAGGAAACAAGTGGGGTTTCATAATACAAACAGCAATGTGCAAAATACTGTAGCCCATAGCAACTAATCAATAACCACCTTTCATTCTTCTGGTATAAATTATGAATTACATATTGTAGGTGCTCCTTTAAATGCCCATATATTCATTGGTAACAGTAATGTATGGCGGTGGGTGGTACATGTAGGAGAGGGGTTCAGAGTGTATGGTGGTGGGTGGAACATGTAGGAGAGCGGTGCAGAGTGTATGGTGGTGGGTGGTACGTGTAGGAGAGGGGTGCAGAGTGTATGAAAGCGGGTGTTACATGTAGGAGAGGGGTGCAGAGTGTATGGCGGTGGGTGGTACATGTAGGAGAGGGGTGCAGAGTGTATGGCGGTACATGTAGGAGAGGGGTGCAGAGTGTATGGTGGTGGGTGTTACATGTAGGAGAGGGGTGCAGAGTATATGGCGGTACATGTTACATGTAGGAGAGGGGTGCAGAGTGTACGGCGGCACATGTTACATGTAGGAGAGGGGTGCAGAGTGTACGGCGGCACATGTTACATGTAGGAGAGGGGTGCAGAGTGTACGGCGGCACATGTTACATGTAGGAGAGGGGTGCAGAGTGTACGGCGGCACATGTTACATGTAGGAGAGGGGTGCAGAGTGTACGGCGGTACATGTTACATGTAGGAGAGGGGTGCAGAGTGTATGGCGGTACATGTAGGAGAGGGGTGCAGAGTGTACGGCGGTACATGTTACATGTAGGAGAGGGGTGCAGAGTGTACGGCGGTACATGTTACATGTAGGAGAGGGGTGCAGAGTGTACGGCGGTACATGTTACATGTAGGAGAGGGGTGCAGAGTGTACGGCGGTACATGTTACATGTAGGAGAGGGGTGCAGAGTGTATGGCAGGACAAGTTGCATGTAGGAGAGGGGTGCAGGGCACATTACATGGGGAGGGGTGCAGAGCACATTATATAGGGCACAAGATAAAAGGCAGCTGCTGAACAGTGTAGTTAATTGTACATCCCATTGGAATGTAGCTGATCAGCTGTGCCTGTGTTGGGGGCAGAGAGCAGATAATATATATTGCTAGAGGAAGGGACACATATGGGAGAGATGCGCTGCGAACCCCGAAATAATGTGAAAAACAAAAAGAAAATGTTCCCCAGTAGGGCAGTATAGTATGGTTTAAAGTAATAGCAAATGGATAGCAAAAGAAATACATTTATTATAATTGTACAGATGTCAGGATGCGTTACAACATATAAAAGAACTGGCCAACAGATACAATGCATTTTCCACAATACAGCCTGTATTAAAATTACACAAAGGGTGTACACAATGTTGATTATCAGATTGATGAAAATTTTGGAGTCCCCGACGCGTTTCGACCTCTGTAGCAGCCATCATCAGGGGGAAGGTAGACTCTATAAAACACATAGCATGATTTCAGAAATTTGAGGGTCTAAAATGGTGAAGTATTTACCGCTGAAGTGGAATGGATAGTCCCATGGCCAGATGAGTTGGAGATCGCTGGGTGGTGAGGTGGACCCCACAAATGCGCCCGTCCCCCCAGACGGGGAAGAGCCCAACCCGAGGGGCTTGCAAGGAGCCACATGGTAGACATCCTCCAGTGGACAAGGGAGCAGGCATCTGCAATGTATACCCAATCAATGACCATATGTACAATACAAAATAGTAGGTGAATTAACTCTAAACAGAGTAGCAAAATTCTAGGGGTGTATGGACTAACCACTAACACAGTAGCTCCTCAGGTACTAAAAAATCCCAGAATTAAGGCGGTACATGCCTATAAATGTTATATAAAGGTAATGGGGTTGGATAAAAAAATTGGATGGAAGTGGGGTGAGTGGAAATGAATAGATGGTATGTGTATCTAATGGTGTTAGAAAGAAAAGTGAAAGTGTGTGTAGGGCGTGAGTGTATGTGAGTAATGATAAACTGAATGTAGGTTAGAATGTTAAGGGCAATGCAGACTAATAAAGTGTGGTATCAACAAAAGTGGTGTAGAAATGTGAAGGAAGTAGAAGTGTGTGAAAAAATGTGAAAGGGAAGAAAAAGCAAAAATAAAAACAAAAATAAATATAAAAATAAACATAATAAAAATAAATAAAAAACAAACAGCAAAGTAATGATGGGAGTGAAAGGGATGTGGTGAGTGTGAGGGTGTATCCATGATGGTAACATTTACCTTGAGTGGATTCATATGGGTAGGAAAGTAAACTGCGGTAAAGCAGAAGAGTTGAGGGCTGGAAACCAGAGAGGAGTCTGTGTAGTGGCGTCCTTAGGGTCTGCGAGCAGTCATGTTGTGATCTGCAGGCAGTGGTCATGGATATATGCTGTTAGCAATTAGGGTAAACAAACGCAGCTGATGCCTTCTCCTCCCCCCCCCCCCCCCCTTCTGGTGGACAAGGAAGCAGGCATCTGCAATGAATACCCAATCAATGACCATATGTATAATACAAAATAGTAGGTGAATTAACTCTAAACAGAGTAGCAAAATTCTAGGGGTGTATGGGCTGACCACTAACACAGCAACTCCTCAGGTACCAAAAAATCCCAGAATTAAGGCGATACATGCCTATAAATGTTATATAAAGGTAATGGGGTTGGATAAAAAAATTGGATGGAAGTGGGGTGAGTGGAAATGAATAGATGGTATGTGTTACTAATGGTGTTAGACAGAAAAGTGAAATTGTATGTGTGTGAGTAATGATAAACTGAATGTAGGTTAGAATGTTAAGGGCAATGCAGACTAAAAAAGTGTGGTATCAACAAAAGTGGTGTAGAAATGTGAAGGAGGTAGAAGTGTGTGAAAAGGAAGAAAAAGCAAAAACAAACACAAACACAAAAATAAATAAATAAAAAACAAAAACAAACAAAACAAACAGCAAAGTAATGATGGGAGTGAAAGGGATGTGGTGAGTGTGAGGGTGTATCCATGGTGGTAACATTTACCTTGAGTGGATTCATATGGGTAGGAAAGTATATTGCGGTAAAGCAGAAGAGTTGAGGGCTGGAAACCAGAGAGGAGTCTGTGTAGTGGGATATATTAGGCTGAGCAGTTGGAGTGCTGGGATCGGCAGAGAGATAAAATGGTCTGATAAGAGGGGGAGTAAAGGAGTGAAGGACTGCAGGGAGACTAACTCAGCACAATCAGTGGGACTGAGAAGATCAGAACATCAGAGCAGCTTTGCAGAGACGGAGGGGAGATATATGACAGGGAGAGCGAGTGGAGAAGAATCTGGAGGGGGGGGGGAGAGGGGTGAACACAACAAGTGGAGTCATCCAAGTCAGACTGAGCACAGCAGAGCCACGCTGCGAGAGAATGACAGGAGGAATGAACTCTCTCTCAGCTGGAGAGAGAGAGAGAACCTCTGATCCCCACACTCACCTTCAGCTTCAGGCTCTTGTTTACTGCGCTCAGTCTCTGTCAGCTCCATGCAAATCCGCCCCATCAGTGATCTGCTCCCTTCCTGACACAGGGTCCTGTCTCCAGAGTCCACACTCCACTCCGACATAGCTCCGCTCGGGCCATGCGTTCCACGGAGCTGCTGACAACGCTTCCGGTTATCCCTGGCACAGTGAAAACCGGAAGTGATGTCGTTACTAGGATGCAAAGCACCTGGCCGGATGCTGTTCGGTGCAATGGACTGCGCCAAAAAGCAGGTTTAAAGCCTGCCAATGAAGCGCCTCGTCTGCAATCTTGTGATTGCATTGACGTGGCGTTTCCCATACGGCACTATGTCCAGCGCCCGGACACAGTGCACTTAATACCGGAGTTTCGGGCATAATTTTTTTTTTGCAAGCTAAAATTAATCACATTAAATAGTCCCTAAAACATATTAATAGCTCCCCAATCGTTCCAGAAATCATTGCAAACACTTGCCTTATATCCTCCAGCTCATGTTGTGGCCGTATCCATCATATGTGTGGGCATGTGAAGCCCAGTTCCTTTTTCTTCCTGGTTTTCAGGGAGAGGTGCATGTTGGGTGATTTTTAGGCACAGTAATGCCCAGGGACTCCTGGGAAATGAGTGTCATAATTTTCCAGGAGGCAATGGGGTCTTAGGACAGGAAGTTGAACCACCTAGGACCAGAAACTAGGCAGATTACGAAATCTGTCTAGTAACAGCCAGATAGAAGTTAGTAAAACATTTTTTTTTTTTTTTTTACATTAAAGGCAAGCTGTTAATATAAAGTTCATTTTTAGGGTGGAACCACGCTTTAAGGACTTTTTTTCAATTTTTTTCTTAAAGGGCCATTTTTAAGATTATATATATGTGTGTGTGTGTGTGTGTGTATGTGTGTGTATATATATATATATATATATATATATATATATATATATATATATTATTTTTTTTTTATTATTATTATTATTATTTTGTGACTGCCTGGGGGGGGGGGGCGCCGCCCATGCGTCCCCTATGGACTGTTATTTACTCACAAAAACCTACTACTAAAGATAATCCTCTTCGTATCATTACGAAGTACTGCAACCAACATGCCAAGGTTAGGGAAATCATTTCCAAATTTTGGCACGTTTTGACTTTGGACTCCAATCTGGGCAGGCTTCTCCCCGCTACTCCTCTCTTTACTTTTAAAAAAGCTACATCTATCGCATCTAGACTAGTTAGGAGTGAATTTAAGGGGGATCAAGACACGGAGCGCTGTAAGTACAAAGGTACTTTCATGTGCGGCTCTTGCGGATACTGTAAGTTTATGTATACGAACAAGAAACCCATCCTACCTGATGGGAGTATCTTCAGGCCAAAACACTTTGCAAACTGCAAGACCCTGGAGGTAGTTTACATGCTTCGATGTGATTGTGGGTGTTTCTATGTCGGGAAGACCAAATTGGAATTCTGGCATAGAGCATACCGTCACATCAGGAGCATGCAAACCTGTGATCCCGATCTGCCGTTGGGGAGACACGCCACTTTGGTTCACCATGGTGTTTTTCCAAGGATCAATTTTCTGATCTTGGATCGGATACATCCAAACCCAAGGGGAGGAGACTGGAACAAAAGTCTCCTCCAACTCGAATTGTGGTGGATCTACAACTTAAAGGCAACCCAGCCCCCAGGGCTCAATCATGGAGTGTGTTTCAAAACATTTTTGGAGGGCTTTAATTCAGGAGGCATGGAGAAATAGGGACATTCTTTTCATTTTTTGAAGTACCCTTTACCCCTGACAGTGTAACCTCTATCTTCTGATCTACTGCCTCTCTATCCTTCCGTCCTCACTTTTAGAATTAGAGCTTTCTTCTGATAAGTTATTTATTGGTGTTTTTTACATAATCATTTAACCACTTAAGCCCCGGACCATTTTGCTGGTCAAAGACCAGGCCACTTTTTGCGATTCGGCACTGCGTCATTTTAACTGACAATTGCGCGGACGTGCGACATGGTTCCCAAACAAAATTGATGTCCTTTTTTTCCCACAAATAGAGCTTTGTTTTGGTGGTATTTGATCACCTCTGCGGTTTTTATTTTTTGCGCTATAAAAAAAAATATAGCAACAATTTTGAAAAAATTCTATATTTTTTTACTTTTTGCTACAATAAATATCCCCCAAAAATATATAAAAAAACGTTTTTTTCCCTCAGTTTAGGCTGATACGTATTCTTCTACATATTTTTGGTAAAAAAAAATCGCAATAAGCGTTTATTGATCGGTTTGCGCAAAAGTTATAGCGTCTACAAAATAGGGGATAGTTTTATGGCATTTTTATTAATATTTTTTTTTTACTAGTAATGGCGGCGATCAGCGATTTTTATCGTGACTGCGACATTATGGCAGACACATCGGACACTTTTGACACATTTTTGGGAACATTGTCATTTTACAGCGATCAGTGCTATAAAAATGCACCAATTACTGTGAAAATTACACTGGCAGTGAAGGGGTTAACCACTAGGTGGCGCTGTAGGGGTTAAGTGTGCCTTTAGGGAGTGATTCTCACTGTAGGGGGGATGGGCTATGTGTGACAAGACAGTGATCACAGCTTCCAATTACAGGAACCTGTGTACACTGTCCTGTCACTAGGAAGACTTGGGAAATGCTTGTTTACATAAGCATTTCCCCCTTCTTCCTCACCGTGACACGATCGCGGGTATGCCTGTGGACATCGAGTCCGCGGGACCCGCGATCGGAGTCGAGGAGCTTGTGGCGCTCGGGCACGTGCACAATGCCGGCTTCTTAAGGGGGACGTATATATATACGTCCTTCTGCCTGTCCGTGCCATGCTGTCTATGTATATCGCCGTGCGCTGGTCGGCAAGCAGTTAATCAATTTGTTAAATGAGATATCTGTATATGTTTGTATGTTGATCTCATATCTGCTTGTTGTTGCTATTTGTTGTACCTGCGTTCTGCACCCCTACGCCTGACCCTCATGTGCATTGTTTTTATGTTGGGAGACTATTATACAATCTTTAATTACATTTTGTACTTACCTATATGCAGCCAGCATGCGATCACCTGAAATATTTTTTCGGGGTTCTATGCTTAAGTGGGGCTGCAAGATGGGTTTATTTACTCTATGTGGAGCATGATGTTCAATTTGACATCTGACGCCCACAGGACTTTTTATACATGCTGTTCTGTATATGCATTACCTTTGTGTGTGTGTGTGTGTGTGTGTGTGTGTGTGTGTGTGTGTGCCCGGCATGGTTGATGATATACCTTTACAGGTTATCATTGAAGGAAGCTGCCTTTATCATTCTGGCGCTTCCCCCCTCTTCGCTTCTGGGCCAACCTTCTGGCTGTCCCCAGTATGTGTTTCCGTGCCAGTGGGACTCGATTGCGGAGCGTCACTTTGTGGCGCGGCCGTGTGACGTTTTTCCATCCGTGCGCGCCAGCTATGCTGATGCGCACGCGCGGAGCGGGGTCACCTGGAGCGTGCGCGGTGTACGCGCGGCGCATGCGCGGCGTGGAGGCGAGGCCCATTGAGGGAATCTGGATGAGGCTGATTCATATCAGCTGATTCCAATTGGCAATCAGCAAGGACGGTATTAGCAGGGCTATATCTAGCCCAGCTCATTCTTTGAGTGGTATGGCAGGGGTGAGGAAGGTCTGGAGAGGTGTGTGAAAATTGTTTTCTGGATATGTGTATAATTTTTGAAATTTTTTCCTTTTTCTTTTCCCCTTTGCCTTTCTCTCCACCTCTTGCACACCATTCCTGTGGTTACCCCTACCTGCCATCTTGATACTACAGTCATCTTCAGTTGAGACGACTAATAGTACCGCCTATACCATATACCCTCACCAGCCTATCTGCCGGTAGGCAACAAGCGTTCCGATGCTAGGTAGGTGTCACCAATTTTATATATTAGAAAACAATCTTTCACTATCAATCCTTTCATTGAAATGCCTCCTTTTCCAGGTTCTCTCTTTCTTGGACCTCAGTACACACACACACATGCGCTGTGCCTGGGTCAAGACACAGTGGGTTGGATGCCATTGGGGACTTGATCCCCCGTCAGCATGTCTCAATAATCAACTTGACACCCTTAGTCGACCAGCTATTTGATGCTCATGGGGGGCCGGGCGTGTGGTTGCTCAGCTCTCTGTTTTAAGCCTTGGATACCTGCATGTCTTAGTCAATGAATACAATGTAAGTGAACCATACTTTTGATAAAGTTCACACTGGAGATGGTTGTGTATATATATAAATTGTTAACTATCTTGCCTTTTTATAATTCTTTAGATTAAATTTTTCTGTAAGAACCCTGATGAAGGAAAGGATTTTCCGAAACGCGTCTGGGAAGGAAAATGTATTTCTCATTGACATTTTAATTGTATTCATATGTACATGTCTTATTTATATGTCTTTTGAATAAAATTATTTGTTATACTTTCACACATTTTCTATTTGTTGGTAGTGCCTCTAAAGTCCCACCCCAGGGGATCCCCCATTTTGTATTGATTATTCATTGGCATGCGGCACCCCCACAATAGTTCTCCCTATTAGATTCCTTTTTTCTGTTATCCCCCCATGGATCACTTTTGGCAGGTCCTGACCTATTATTCACTTCACCTGTCAGTGGTCATAATGTTATGGCAGACCGATGTAATTTGCATATGGTTGGCATTTTAAATAATTGGGTGCAATTATGGAATTGCATATTTTACAGTAAAGGTTCCTGGTGGTTTCCAGGGTATGACAGAAGGTAGTATATGTGCAGAGGACGAGTGCAAAAGATGAGGTTATATGAGGGTGGGCAGCCCTACCAAAGGATTCAGTAAGTTAACTTGTGTCTGTGCTATAAACATTTACATATTTACTGTACATATAAAAAGCAATGCAGAAAAGGCATTCGATAGAGTAAATTGGAAATTCATGCTTGAGGTCTTAAAACAAATGGGCTTAGGAGAGCGGATGGTACAATGGATAGCGGGAGTGTATGTGGGCCCTCGGGCATTGGTAAAAGTAAACGGGGTATACGCTAAGTTTTTTTTATGATTACAAATGGAACCCGACAGGGCTGCCCCCTGTCGCCTCTCTTATATGCTTTGACATTAGAACCTTTGTTGAATAGGATCCGACAGAACCCGAATATTAGGGGTATTGAATTTGGGGGAAATGAATATAAAATTTCGGCATATGCGGATGATATGCTTTTTTCACTATCAAGACCACAAATTTCGCTACCCAATCTTATGAAAGAAGTAGAATTATATGGGACCATGTCGAATCTCAAAATAAATTACGGTAAGACAGAGGCTATGGGGGTAGCACTCCCGGATTCCATTAAAACTGTATTAGAATATAGCTTTAAGTTTAGGTGGACGGCCCCTAAACTTAATAGATACCTTTGAGCTAAATTTTATACCATTACTTAGAACTGTGAGAACACTGCTCAAAGGTAGGAATAAAGGTACGCACTCATGGTTTGGGAGATGTAATATCCTAAAAATTAGTGTGGTACCAAAATTCCTCTATCTATTCCTTGCATTACCAATTAGAATCCCTAAATCCTTTTTTGGTCAAGTCGATACCCTGTTTACGAAATTTATCTGGTCCAGCAAAAGGCCAAGGTTAAGTAGAACACTGCTGACCTTACCTAATAGAGCAGGAGGAATATCAGCACCAGATATATAAATACTATCAGGCGGTACATCTCGGGAGGATAGTGGACTGGAGTAGACATGGGGATTATAAATTATGGATCAATATAGAACAGCAAATAAGTTCAAAAAGTATTTATAAAAATTAAAACCCGCGCTTACAGACTGTGCAGTGATAATCGGTATATAAATTGATAGCTCCGCAGCTGCTGCAACAAGAGGTCTAACACCTCAAAAAGGAAAAAATATTGGGTATTTGCAGCGCTTGCAGAAAAGTAAGTGAGCAAAGAAAATGTGTCACAAATGCTTGTAGCACAAACATCTATAAGTAAATAACTTATCTGACATATCAACAATTATGGTATAAAACAATAGTGAACAAACTTAAAGTTCATTAAATAACAGTTATATCACTCCTGGAGAACTGAGTGTTTCCACACCAGAAATCAGTTGTTGGTTCCTAGATGAAAAAATCCCTTCTAATGGCCCCGCTCATCAGATAGGGAAATAATAAGAGGTCTCACCAACTAAAGTCCAGGCAGACTTCATCTCATGTAGATGGGCTCCATAGTGCCAGCAGCAAAGACATTTAAATGACCATATGGAAAGAAAAGGAAAACATACATGTGAAGTACCGCTAGTAAACAGACAGCATGGCGCTGCTCGCAAAGAGACTCACAGGACTGCAGTGATAAACGAGCGTCAGTGTTGTTTCCCGGGTACACAGCGTGCGTTCCACCGAAACCGGAAGTAGCGTCACTGGTTCTGAATTGGCCGGAAATTACGTCAACGCGTTTCGCCCCTCCTCCAGGGCATCATCAAGGACATCACTTCCGGCCAAGAAAGTGAGAATTTATATGCGCCGAGGTCTCCGCCTCTTTAACACATAAACCAATTAAAATAACAACAGAACCTCTAGGCGTAAAAAAAACGCCCACTTCCTGATCACATCATTGCCCATCACTTGTCAAAAAGGAAAACTTTAATATAACAAAACATTGACAATGATAGCAATAGAAACGATCCGATAGAAGTTCATTTAAACAGTAAAAACACTTATTGCATTATAAAAATCAATGTAAAAAAACAATATAAAAGTTATGCAATTAAATGGGGGCTAATTGTAAACAAGATTAATTATATATAATAGACTAGTAGATATTTCGTTGGTGGACATACACATAGAAATAAATATAAAAATAAATATAAAAATAATAATAATAATAATAATAAACAATAATGAATAAATAAAATAAAAAATAAAAAATAAAAATAAATAATAAATAATAAATAAATAATAATAAATAATAAAAAAATATAAAATAAAATAAAATAAAAAATAAAAAATAAATAATAAAAAATAAAATAAAAAATAAAAAATAAATAAAAATAAAAAATAAAAAATAAAAAATAAAATAAAAAATAAAAAATAAATAAAAATAAAAAATAAAAAAATAATAAATAAAAAATAAATAAATAAATAAATAAAAAATAAATAAATAAATAAAAAATAATAAATAATAAAATATAAAATATAAAAATAAAAAATAAATAAAAATAAAATATAATATGTAAATAAAAATAAAAATAAAAATAAATAATAACAATAATAAAAATAAAAATATAAAAATAAAAATAAAAATAAAATAAAAATAAATATAAATATAAAAATAAAAAAAATAAATAAAAAAAAAAAAAATAAAAAAAAAATTATGAAAATAAAAATAAAAATATGTGTGTGTCCAGCAACATCACCAATTAGATAAGAAACAATTTAAATCTAGTTCGATGTTGAGGCCATTCGGGCTTAGGGTGCCTAGCCTATGTATCCACTGGGTTTCATTACGTGAAATTGCTTGTTTGAGATTTGAACCTCTCCAATGAGCTTCCACTTTATCAATTCCACAAAATTTCAATCCTCTCGGATCTCTATTGTGGAATAATCTGAAATGATTAGACAGGCTATGATGTTTAAACCCTTTCTTTATTCTATTTACATGTTCCCTTAACCTAACACCTAATTTTCTTGTGGTTCTTCCCACATAATGGAGCCCGCATGGGCAAGATAATAGGTAGGTTACATGAGTTGTTCCACAAGTAATACATTTTTTAATTTCATAAGTCTTGCCATGAATAGAAAAATGAGTGGTTTTTCTCACTCTATTTCTGGAGGTGCGACAAATCACACATCTCCCACAACTAAAAAAACCTGTCTGATCTAGAAAAGTAAAAGTTTTCTTGGGGGGGTTTACAACATTACGTGCCAATTTTAGCCTCAAAGTTGGAGGTTTAGTATAAATAAAATGGGGTGCAACAGGAAGAACATTTGTTAGATCTTTATCTTTTAGTAACAAAGGCCAGTGTTCCCTAATAATTCTTTCAAACTGTTTATGTTGTCTGGTATATCCTGTTAGAAAAGCAGTTCCATAATCTTTTTTTTCACGAGCTTTCTTTTCAAAGAGCTGTTTTCTATCCATATCATGGATATCTTCTCTGGTTCTATACAGAGTATTGATGTTATATCCTTTTTCCTGAAATCTCTTCAGAATTACCTGAGATTGGATATCATAATCTTCAATTTTATTACAGTTGCGCCGTACTCGCAACATCTGGCTTTTTGGTATTCCACTCAACCACCTAGGATGATGGCAACTCCCTAGTGGTATATAGCCATTCCTATCCACCTCTTTGAAGAAAGTACGTGTAAGTAACTTGCCATTCTCCTTAAAGATAACCAGATCTAAGAAATTGACCGACTCGGAACTGGATACTTCTGAGAAAGAAATACCACATGAATTGTTGCTGATCTCTTCCAAAAAGCTATAAAAGGAATCTCTTGATCCTGCCCAGATAATAAAAATATCGTCGATATAGCATTTATAGAAGCTCAACTGTGGTATATCTTTGCCATAAATAGCTTGAGACTCCCACCAACTCATAAAGAGGTTAGCCACTGATGGGGCATACTTCGCGCCCATTGCAACCCCTCTTTTTTGCCTATAGTATTTTTTCTCGTGCCAAAAAAAATTATGGCTCATAGCCAGCTCTAAAGCTTCAAATAGGAAATCTTTTTGTAAGGGCTTGATATTGGTGGTATCCAAAGCCCATTTTACTGCTTCCAAAGCATGATGTTGTTGTATATTTGTATAAAGGGAATTAACGTCAACACTGGCAAGAATACAGTCCTGATCCACTAAAAGAGGATCAAGGAATGTTATAAGATCTTTACTATCTTTAAGGTATGCAGGACATTTTTGCACTAGTGGTTGAAGAAAATTATCCAAATATTCCCCAATTCTTGAAAATAAAGAGTCCACTCCACTAACTATTGGCCTCCCTGGAGGCCTGAGTGGATTTTTGTGTATTTTAGGTAGTTGGTAGATTACCGGAATTCTTGGGGCGTCGGGAACCAAAAATCTAGTTTCTTTCTTGTTCAGTATTCCTATTTGATGTGCATTCTTAGTCAGTTGTTTCAATTTGGCTTTATATTTGTTACTAGGATTTCCTTTCAGTTCCTCATATGTTTCAGTATCTGATACTAATCTATTTAATTCTTCCAAATAATCGGACTTGTTGAGAATCACTAACCCCCCCCCCCCTTGTCGGCTGATCTAATTACTATATTTTTTTGTTTCTCTAACAATTCTAAACCTCGTTCGACGTCTTTTTTCTTTCTGCTTGGTTGCACTTTTAATTTTCGTAAATCCTCTTCCACCACTGATTTAAATACTTCAACAAAATGGTTATTATTAGGTTTTGGATTAAAAATTGAATTGTTTCTTAATGTGGTATGAATAAATTCTTCTATATTTTCTTTTGGTGAAATATCTTTTGTATGTTTGGCATACGTCTTTTTTATGTTTATTTTCCTTATAAACTTCTGGAAGTCAATGAAAACTTCAAATTTATTTAAATCTTTATCCAAAGCAAATTTCAGTCCTAATTGTAAAACTTTATTTTCATCTTCCGAAAAAATTGCATTGCTCAAATTAAAAATTCCTGTTTTTAGCTTGTTCTTTTCCTTTTCCCTCCTCTGCATCCTCTAATCCGTCTTCCAATTGATTTTGATTGGATGGAGGAGGCTCCTGGGGGTACCAAGGTCTCCATTCTTCTTCCCTTGCATCTTGGGGGTATTGGCCTCTCCCTCTGCCTCTGAGGTTGGGTCCACCTCGGGGTCTCCGTGGAGGTCCACCAAAACCCCTCCTCTGAAAATCCCCTCTATGGTCATTTTGATTCGGATAACCACCTCTGCCTCGTGGTGGATAATGGTTATAATAGTATGGTGTCCAAGGTACACCACCTCTATATTCATAACCTCCCCTATGATCATAACCACCTCTATGGTCATAACCTCCTCTTTGACCATAACCTCCTCTCTGGTCATAACCATTCATGCTATGGGAGCCTTTGTTATTTTGTTGGGTATGGTCATATTTTTTTTTTTTTTATTTATTTATTTTTTTTTTATTTTTTTTATTTTTTTATATTTATATTTATTTTTATTTTATTTTTATTTTTATTTTTATATATTTTTTTAATTATTATTATTTTTTATTTTTATTTATTTTTTATTTTTTATTTTTATTTTTATATTTTATATTTTATAATTTATTATTTTTTATTTTTTATTTTATTTATTTATTTATTTTTTATTTATTATTTTTTATTTTTATTTTTATTTTTTATTATTTATTTTTTATTTTTTATTTTTATTTATTTTTTATTTTTTATTTTATTTTTTATTTTTTATTATTTATTTTTTATTTTTTATTTTTTATTTTATTTTATTTTATATTTTTTTATTATTTATTATTATTTATTTATTATTTATTATTTATTTTTATTTTTTATTTTATTTATTCATTATTGTTTATTATTATTATTATTATTATTTTTATTTTTTTATTTTTTATATTTATTTTTATATTTATTTCTATGTGTATGTCCACCAACGAAATATCTACTAGTCTATTATATATAATTAATCTTGTTTACAATTAGCCCCCATTTAATTGCATAACTTTTATATTGTTTTTTTACATTGATTTTTATAATGCAATAAGTGTTTTTACTGTTTAAATGAACTTCTATCGGATCGTTTCTATTGCTATCATTGTCAATGTTTTGTTATATTAAAGTTTTCCTTTTTGACAAGTGATGGGCAATGATGTGATCAGGAAGTGGGCGTTTTTTTACGCCTAGAGGTTCTGTTGTTATTTTAATTGGTTTATGTGTTAAAGAGGCGGAGACCTCGGCGCATATAAATTCTCACTTTCTTGGCCGGAAGTGATGTCCTTGATGATGCCCTGGAGGAGGGGCGAAACACGTTGACGTAATTTCCGGCCAATTCAGAACCAGTGACGCTACTTCCGGTTTCGGTGGAACGCACGCTGTGTACCCGGGAAACAACACTGACGCTCGTTTATCACTGCAGTCCTGTGAGTCTCTTTGCGAGCAGCGCCATGCTGTCTGTTTACTAGCGGTACTTCACATGTATGTTTTCCTTTTCTTTCCATATGGTCATTTAAATGTCTTTGCTGCTGGCACTATGGAGCCCATCTACATGAGATGAAGTCTGCCTGGACTTTAGTTGGTGAGACCTCTTATTATTTCCCTATCTGATGAGCGGGGCCATTAGAAGGGATTTTTTCATCTAGGAACCAACAACTGATTTCTGGTGTGGAAACACTCAGTTCTCCAGGAGTGATATAACTGTTATTTAATGAACTTTAAGTTTGTTCACTATTGTTTTAAACCATAATTGCTGATATGTCAGATAAGTTATTTACTTATAGATGTTTGTGCTACAAGCATTTGTGACACATTTTCTTTGCTCACTTACTTTTCTGCAAGCGCTGCAAATACCCAATATTTTTTAGCAAATAAGTTCAATCCCCCTGAATAGAGCACTATGGTGTTATGCGGCCCTACCTCCTTTGGTAAAAACTCATCCTATCATAGGTACGACGTTATGGATAGGAAATAAAGTTTGTCAGAATTCCAAATTTACAAAAAAAAAATCACCCCTGTTCCCGATACTAGGAAACCCAGAATTCCCACCAGAGATAGAATCACAAATATTTAAGAAACTCAGGGAAAAGGGCACTTTTCAAGCGTCGGATTTTATAGGAGATAGGGGGTGGGCAACAATGGATATGTTTATACAACAAAGAGGGAAATACGAAATCCCGATATGGCAAGCTCGGCAGGTTCGACACTATTTTAGAAACTTTAGGACCGGCAGAAGTATATGGACGAACACAAACAAAATTTGAGGAATATTGTGAAGGAGGAGAGCCCTTATCACATGTTATATCTAAAATGTATATATTACTGACCGCACCCCCAGATGACTTTAAAATGGAATGCCTGACCAAATGGGAGAGGGCTGTAGGCCAAACCTTCTCTCCAGCACAATGCCAGAATATTATAGATATGACCTTAAAATCTTCAAGGTGTACGGAAATACAGGAATCAAATTATAAAATATTAACACGTTGGTATTATACGCCATCGGCTCTAAAAAAAAAAAACGGAAATTTCTGACAGGTGCTGGAGAGGATGTGATGAAAAAGGGACAATGATACATATATTTTGGTCATGCCCAGTAATTAGACAATTCTGGGAGACAGTGCATAGAATCGCACAGACATTTACTGAATACTCGATCCCACAGGATCCAGCTTTCTTTTTGTTACATAATACACAAATTCCACCTAAAAGATATATGAACTCAATTCTGTGCCACTTGATAAACGCAGCAAAAAGCTGTATCGCAATAAATTGGAAGGACTCAAGAAGTCTGGCGATATCGGAGTGGCTAAAGAAAGTTAGAAGGGTGGGAATAATGGAGAAACTTTTACCCCTGACATTGGATAGAAAAGAACAAATTTAAGAAATCTGGACCCCATGGGAACTATCTGTACAATCGGAAGAAGGTAAAAGGCTATTAGGAGAATAAAAAGAAGGATAAGTGCAACATTAGAGAAGATAGCTACCCCCTTTTTTTTTTTTCTCTTCTTTTTGTTCCTTGCGTTTAGCAGGGACTGGGAATAGAGGGTTGTGGAGAACAGGACTAGGGCAGTGATGGCGAACCTTGGCACCACAGATGTTTTGGAACTACATTTCCCATGATGCTCATGCACTCTGCAGTGTAGTTGAGCATCATGGGAAATGTAGAAAAATATAAAAGGGCGCAGCAAATGTATAATGTCCAGAATGTGAATAATAAATTATATAATCAAAAACAATTGCAGAAATGGTAAGTGATGCTGTATTCAAAAATGGTCAAACTCCAACCACCGTGCTCTTGAAAGGGTGCAAATAAACGAATATGTGCTTCACCCGACGTGACAATCAAATGTGCTCACCAGAACTAATCGGCCATGAATGACCATCAGGCATGTAACAGGTACTCTTTGTTCCCACTCGCTCCAATCTTCAGTACACCAAACAAGATAACTTCTCTAGGGCAAGCTGGATAGCGATCCTCCACTCTGAATGGATCAAAAAGCTCCCCAGGAAAGAGCCACAAAGAAACGGATATAGTATAATACTGTTTTTATTTAAAAGGCACAAGATAAAATAGCATACATCAAGGTACGCTAACAGCTGTGTAAGGAGGCACTGGCCAAGCTGTTTGTTGCAAAACGCATGGAGGCCTGAGCTAACACCGGCGCTGTAGATCAAAAACTAAAATCATACCACTCCAGTGTAAGGCTCCCTCCAGTCATCTGCCCTTCATCTATCCATCAGCATACATGTGCTTCCACTAAGGAGACCTTAAATTTTAGAGTTAGGACTGCAGTACACAGGGAGCCTTGACGGGGCCTGCAGCTTACACATGTATTTGCAAATGCGTGCAACTAAACCCCTGTTTTTAAACGCACTGTTAGACAGGTGAATTTGTTTGGTTGCTGATTGGTTGGTAAGTTGAGCTTGGATATTTTGTGTTTTTTGTCTACATGCGTCCGCCCATCCAGTGCTCCTTGCTGTGAAGACCTGTCATAGGTGGGGGCAGTGACAGTATTTTTTGTATTGATGTCATTGTGGTCAGGCAACGCACTAGCACCTTTGCTTCTATGTGCTGGGTGTCTAGTGTGCTCCTGCCCCTTTAAAGAGGGTGGGGCTCCCTCCAGTCATCTGCCCTTCATCTATCCATCAGCATACATGTGCTTCCACTGAGGAGACCTTAAATTTTAGAGTTAGGACTGCAGTACACAGGGAGCCTTGACGGGGCCTGCAGCTTACACATGTATTTGCAAATGCGTGCAACTAAACCCCTGTTTTTAAACGCACTGTTAGACAGGTGAATTTGTTTGGTTGCTGATTGGTTGGTAAGTTGAGCTTGGATATTTTGTGTTTTTTGTCTACATGCGTCCGCCCATCCAGTGCTCCTTGCTGTGAAGACCTGTCATAGGTGGGGGCAGTGACAGTATTTTTTGTATTGATGTCATTGTGGTCAGGCAACGCACTAGCACCTTTGCTTCTATGTGCTGGGTGTCTAGTGTGCTCCTGCCCCTTTAAGGAGGGTGGGGCTCCCTCCAGTCATCTGCCCTTCATCTATCCATCAGCATACATGTGCTTCCACTGAGGAGACCTTAAATTTTAGAGTTAGGACTGCAGTACACAGGGAGCCTTGACGGGGCCTGCAGCTTACACATGTATTTGCAAATGCGTGAAACTAAACCCCTGTTTTTAAACGCACTGTTAGACAGGTGAATTCGTTTGGTTGCTGATTGGTTGGTAAGTTGAGCTTGGATATTTTGTGTTTTTTGTCTACAGGCTGTCACTTTCTATGCATTTCGCCGGGTACGCGTCATTTTCCTGATGACGCGTACCCCGCGAAATGCATAGAAAGTGACAGCCTGCCTTACACTGGAGTGGTATGATTTTAGTTTTTGATCTACAGCGCTGATGTTAGCTCAGGCCTCCATGCGTTTTGCAACAAACAGCTTGGCCAGTGCCTCCTTACACAGCTGTTAGTGTACCTTGATGTATGCTATTTTATCTTGTGCCTTTTAAATAAAAACGGTATTATACTATATTCGTTTCCTTGTGGCTCTTTGCTGGGGAGCTTTTTGATCCATTCAGAGTGGAGGATCGCTATCCAGCTTGCCCTAGAGAAGTTATCTTGTTTGGTGTACTGAAGATTGGAGCGAGTGGGAACAAATGGTACCTGTTACATGCCTGATGGTCATTCATGGCCGATTAGTTCTGGTGAGCACATTTGATTGTCACGTCGGGTGAAGCACATATTCGTTTATTTGCACCCTTTCAAGAGCACGGTGGTTGGAGTTTGACCATTTTTGAATACAGCATCACTTACTATTTCTGCAATTGTTTTTGATTATATAATTTATTATTCACATTCTGGACATTATACATTTGCTGCGCCCTTTTATATTTTTCTTCATCTTGTATTAGTAATTTGCACTAATTTTGGAGCTGCACTGGTGTATAAGTTTGTTAATCACTATTTAATTATCAACCATTGGTGCCTGTTTCCATTTTTTCATTTATTCATCATGGGAAATGTAGTTCCAAAACATCTGGGGTGCCAAGGTTCACCATCACTGATCCAGGGGAATGGGTCTCAGGGAGGGCTAGGGATAGGGGAAATAACAGGGAAATAGTAGAACGAAGGGACAAATGTAGAAGAGGTTATGATAAGACCTCATGTAAGATTAAATGAGGTCCTATATATATGCTTTGATGAACATAATATGAAAAATTTATAGAATCAAGTCCCTTGACTACAGACCGTTAAGACTGTAGGATTGTAGGACTGTAGGGCAGATTGTAAAGAGGTCTTGTTTGATTTATATATAAGTGTTTAATAGATATTATATGGAAAATGCTTAGATTTAAGTTTTTGTACTTTTTTCCTTGATTGTCCCATAGATTGTAAAAATATATCTATAAACCCTGTTGATGAAAATAAATAAAAGAATAAAAAAAAAAAAAAAAAAAAGCGATAAATAGCCACTAAAACAAGCCATTGCTGAGCTCTGTAGCTGAAGGTGTTGTGGAGCAATAAATTATCAAATTTACAGCAGAAGCACTAAAGTTATTTCTCAGCAGTTTAGCTCGCCCTGCTTATCCTCCCAGAGCACCTGCTCTGTGTTTACATTAGAGATTAGAAGGCTGGAAGGCTGCTGAGTCACTGCTGGGAGAGGGGAGCAGGGTGCGTTGAACCACTAAGAAAACAACTTAAATAACTATAGTGCTTCTGGTGTAAACTTTGAGGATAAACAACCTGCAGCTACAAGGGTCAGTATATGCTTGTTTTAACCACTTAAGCCCCGGACCATTTGGTGGCTAGAGGACCAGAGGTGATTTCAGAATTTTGCACTGCGCTGCTTTAACTGTAAATTGTGCGGACATGCAATGGTGTACCCAAACGAAATTTGCGTCCTTTTCTTCCCACAAATAGAGCTTTCTTTTATAGGTATTTGATTGCCCCTGCGATTTTTATTTTTTGCGATATAAACGGAAATAGACCGAAAATTTAAAAAAAAAAAGATATTTTCTACTTTTTGTTATAAGAAAAATCGAATAAACTCAATTTTAGTCATACATTTAGGCCAAAATGTATTCAGCCACATGTCTTTAGTAAAAAAAATGTCAATAAGCGTATATTTATTGGTTTGCGCAAAAGTTATAGCGTCTACAAACTAGGGTACATTTTCTGGAATTTACACAGCTTTTAGTTTATGACTGCCTATCTCATTTCTTGAGGTGCTAAAATGGCAGGGCAGTACAAAACCCCCCCAAATGACCCCATTTTGGAAAGTAGACATCCCAAGGAAATTGCTGAGAGGCATGTTGAGCCCATTGAATATTTTTTTTTTTTGTCTCAAGTGATTGAATAATGACAAAAAAAAAATTACAAAAAGTTGTCACTAAATGATATATTGCTCACACATGCCATGGTTATATGTGGAATTGCCCCCCAAAATACATTTTGCTGCTTCTCCTGAGTACGGGGATACCACATGTGTGGGACTTTTTGGGAGCCTAGCTGCGTACGGGCCCCCGGAAACCAAGCACCGCCTTCAGGATTTGTAAGGGCGCAAATTTTTGATTTCACTCCTCACTACCTATCACAGTTTTGAAGGCCATAAAATGCCTAAATAGCACAAAACCCCCCCAAATGACCCCATTTTAGAAAGTAGACACCCAAAGGAAATTGCTGAGAGGCCTGTTGAGCCCATTGAATATTTTTTTTGTCCCAAGTGATTGAATAATGACAAAAAATAAATAAAAAATTACAAAAAGTTGTCACTAAATGATATATTGCTCACACATGCCATGGTTATATGTGGAATTGCCCCCCAAAATACATTTTGCTGCTTCTCCTGAGTACGGGAATACCACATGTGTGGGACTTTTTAGGAGCCTAGCCGCGTACGGGACCCCGAAACCAAGCACCGCCTTCAGGATTTCTAGGCACAAATTTTTGATTTCACTCCTCACTACAAATCACAGTTTCGAAGGCCATAAAATGCCAAAATAGCACAAAACCCACCCAAATGACCCCATTTTGGAAAGTAGACACCCCAAGCTATTTGCTGAGAGGCATGGTGAGTATTTTACAGCTCTAACTTTGTTTTTGAAAATGAAGAAAGAAAAACATTTTTTTTTTTTTTCAATTTTCAAAACGTTGTGACAAAAAGCGAGATCTGCAAAATACTCACAATACCTCTCAGCAAATAGCTTGGGGTGTCTACTTTCCAAAATGGGGTCATTTGGGGGGGGGGGTTTGTGCCATCTGGGCATTCCATGGCCTCCGAAACTGTGATAGGCAGTGAGAAGTGAAATCAAAAATTTACACCCTTAGAAAGCCTGAAGGCGGTGCTTGGTTTTTGGGGTCCCGTACGCGGCTAGGCTCCCAAAAAGTCTCACACATGTGGTATCCCTGTACTCAGGAGAAGCAGCAGAATGTATTTTGGGGTGTAATTCCACATATGCCCATGGCATGTTTGAGCAATATATCATTTAGTGACAACTTTGTGCAAAAAAAAAAAAAGAAAATTGTCTTTTTTCCACAACTTGTGTCAACATATAAAATATTCCATGGACCCGACATGCCTCTCAGTATATAGCTTGGGGTGTCTACTTTCCAAAATGGGGTCATTTGGGGGGGTTTTGAACTGTTCTGGCATTTTATACACAACATTAGGAAGCTTACATCCACTCTTCTAACCACTTGAAGACAAAGCCCTTTTTGACACTTTTTGTTTACATGAAAACATTTTTTTTTTGCAAGAAAATTATGTTGAACCCCCAAACATTATATATATTTTTAAAGCAAAGGCCCTACAGATTAAAATGGTGGGTGTTGCATTTTTTTTTTCTACACAGTATTTGCGCAGCGATTTTTCAAACGCATTTTTTGGGGAAAAAATACACTTTTTTTAATTTTAATGCACTAAAACACACTATATTGCCCAAATGTTTGATGAAATAAAAAAGATGATCTTAGGCCGAGTACATAGATACCAAACACGACATGCTTTAAAATTTCGCACAAACGCGCATTGGCGACAAACTACATACATTTTTAAAAGCCTTTACAGGTTACCCCGTTAGATTTACAGAGGAGGTCTACTGCTAAAATTACTGCCCTCGATCTGACCTTCGCGGTGATACCTCACATGCATGGTGCAATTGCTGTTTACATATGACGCCAGACCAACGCTTGCGTTCGCCATTGGGCAAGAGCAGGGCAGGACAGGGGTGCTTTTTTTTTTATTATTATTATTAATTTTGCTTTTTTATTTTATTTTTAAATTGTTCCTTCCATATTTATTTATTTTTTTATCATTTTTATTGTTATCCCAGGGAATGTAAATATCCCCTATGATAGCAATAGGTAGTGACAGGTACTCTTTTTTGAAAAAACTGGGGTCTTCTAGACCCTAGATCTTTCCTCTGCCCTCAAAGCTTCTGACCACACCAAGATTGGTGTGATAAAATGCTTTCCCAATTTCCCAATGGCGCTTTTTATATCCGGGGGGGGACATTCCCTCCCACTGCTTGTAAAAGCAGTCCAGAGGCTAATTAGCCACTAGGATTGCTTTTACATGAAAGCCGGCCGCTGGCTGAAAAGAATACCAAGATGATACCTAAACCCGCAGGCATCATTCTGGTATAAACATTCAAAGTCCAGCAACATACCAGTACGTTGCTGGTCCTTGTTGGACATGTATTGTAATCTTTTTTTTTTCATGCAGCCAGTTGGCTGAACGAAAAAAGAGATTGATCGGTGGGTATGCCCACCATTAGAATACCGCCCTTCATCCACCCACTTCTAATGATGGGCATACATGCACCATTTATATATGCCGAAGCATGGGGGCATCCTCCCGCAAAAAAGTTATGCCGCACACACATGGTCGGACTTTTCCACGGGCAAGCCTCCGTCGGAATTTCGACTGTATGTACGCGGCATTAGGAGCAAAATCGCTCCTCCGCCCCTGCTGCCCCAATGCTTCGGCATATATGCTTTTTTTTTTTTTTAACTGTGGTGGTGAAATCACCTCCTACAGCACTGGAGTCGCAGGGATCAGGCCTGTCTCTGCGAACGCTGCAGTTATGTGTGTTGTGTTATGTAAGTGACAGTGATCGATCGATACTGCACTTGGGTGGCCTGGGCTGGACGGAGGGGCAAAACGCAGGTACTAGCAGGTATCTGGGCTGATCCCGCTAACACTGTGTTTTTGGGAACCCTAAACTGCTGGGGACGCTAGTATAGATCTGATCAGATCAGATATTGATCTGATCAGATACTATACCACTAAGGGGGTGTATGCTTCACGCGTGGGTGTTAGCGTTACTGGCACTAACCTGACGCTGCCTGGGGTGTGACGCAGACCCTCTCTGACGCTAAAACCTAATTGATATCACCCGCCGGGCGATCAGGGGGTTAAACCTTTATTGGGTTATATATACGGCGGGTGCCCTGACACTATAAAAAGCAAACTAACTAACCAGCGTCACCCGTAACACTTATATGGTGATCACTGGTGAAAGGGTTAACTAGGGGCAATTAGGGGGTTAAAACCTTTATTAGATAATATATGGGGGTACCTGACGCTATAAAAACCTGCGGCGAACCTAAAAAAAATGACTGGCTACCGATCTGCATCACAGACGCTAAGACAGCGATCAAAAAAACGATCGCTTAGCGACAGTGGTGATAGGGGGTGAAAGGGTTACCTGGGGGGCGATCAAGGGGTTAAACCTTTATTCGATAATTTATGGGGGTACCTGACGCTATAAAAACCTGCGGCGAACCTAAAAAAAATTACTGGCTACCGATCTGCATCACCGACGCTAAGACAGCGATCAGAAAAATGATTGCTTAGCGACGGCGGTGCTAGGGGGTGAAAGGGTTATCTAGGGGGTGATCAGGGGGGTTAAACCTTTATTAGGGGGGGTTAGGGGGCTACACTGGACCTAAAACTAAATGTAGGGACACTTTTACAGTCACAAATGTCACTGATTGCAGTGACCATTTATTTACTGATCACTGCAATCAGTGACACTGTGACTGGGGGGTGATCTGGGGGGGGGGCGATTTGTGTGCCTATGTGTCCTGGTGTCAGTGTAGTGTTAGTGTACTGACCTGTGTGTCTTCTCTTGTACGGCGCTCGGTATATGTGAGCGCCGCATGAGAGATGACATCACTTCCTCCTGCTTCCTCTGCCTGTGTAAACATTACACAGCAGAGGGAGCATTTCCATTCACCGGGAGCGATCGCGGGGGGGTGGCCGGAATCGAATGGCCGCCCCCTCATGTCGGATCGCTCCCCAACGAATACCGACCGCTCACTGTATAGGAGGGGGGTCCGATCGGACCCCCCAACTGTACAAAGGCAATCACGTACACTGTACGTGATTGTGCCTGTCGGTGCCATTCTGCCGACATACATATACAGTGAGCGGTCGTTAAGTGGTTAAAGGAGACGTATAGCCAAAGCTCTTTATTGGATATGTTTTATAGCAGAAAGTAAAATATATAAATGCAATGGTGATCAAATGCTACCAAAAGAAAGCTCTATTTGTGGGTAAAAATGGCATAGATTTAATTTATGGACAGCATTGCAAGACCGCGCAATTGCCAGTTAAAAAAAACGCAGCACCATATTGCAAAAAATTATCTGGTCAAGCTGTTAGAGAAGATTTACTTGTTAACCACTTTAATACAGGCCATTTTCACCCCCTTCCTGCCCAGGCCAAATTCCAGTTTTCAGCGCGGTAACATTTTAAATGACAATTGCGCAGTCATGCAACACTGTACCCAAATTTATAATTTTTCCCCCACAAATAGAGCTTTCTTTTGGTGGTATTTGATCACCTGTGCGGTTTTTATTTTTTGCGCTATAAATAAAAGAGCAACAAGTTTGAAAAAAAACACAATATTTTTTACTTTTTGCTATAATAAATATTTCAATTAAAAAAATAATAATAATTATTCCCTCAGTGTAGGCTGATATGTATTCTTCTACATATTTTTGGTAAAAAATCGCAATAAGCATATATTGATTGGTTTGCGCAAAAGTTATAGCGTCTACAAAATAGGGGATAGATTTATGGCATTTTTATTATAATTTTTTTACTAGTAATGGCGGTGATCTGTGATTTTTTTATCGTGACTGTGACATTGCAGTGGACATATCGGACACTTTTGACACTATTTTGGGACCATTCACAATTATACAGTGATCAGTGCTATAAAAATGCACTGATTACTGTATAAATGTCACTGGCAGAGAAGGGGTTAACACTAGGAGGCGATCAAGGGGTTAAATGTGTTACCTAGGGAGTGATTCTTACTGTGGGGGGAGGGGACTGACTGGGGGAGGTGACTGATCGGTGTTCCTCTGTACAAGGAACACATGATCTGTCACCTCTCCCCTGACAGGACGTCGATCTGTGTGTTTACACACACACACAGATCCATGTCCCTGCTCTGTGACAGGCAATCGCGGGTGCCCGGTGGCCATCGCGGCCGCCGGGCATGCACTTCGGCTCCCGAGTGAATCGGTGGGCCCGCGCGCGCCCCCTAGACTGCCGGGAAGCCGAGGACGTCATATGAAATCCCTCCTGCGGACGTCATTTGACTATGGGTGGGTAGGCAAGTGGTAAAAGACCTAATCCAGGTTGGGCGCAAAGATCACCCCTGCCCATCTTTTTTTTTTTTTTATTGAAGTTGGGCTTTAGGCATATGCAGGCACTTGAAAGTCCATAGTCTTGCCACAGCTTCACTTAAAATTTAAAGGTAAGTGAGCCATAAGAAAGAAGTGCTTGTTTAAAATTGTGAACTAACTGCAGAGGATTAAAACCTGGCATTATATAGTGATGGTCATCAATAACCCCTAATGATGGTCGAAAATTACACATTTTGTTGGAAATTTTTGAATTGGGCAAATCAACCTTTAATTAAAGCAATTTCTTTCCCATCTCAAGCAAATACATTATTAAACCTGCAGTGGAAATTTATTAAAACCAACGCAGTGCAAGTTGAGACATTTTTAAACAATTACAAGGCCGGGTTTGTACAGTTAGTTTCTTGAAACTGGTAAATGATTGAAAGTGTGTGGATGGTATATTGTAGTGTTTGAAAGATGATGGAAAACTCAAAAACCACCTAAAAAAAATTGCAAGCATATTGCCAGGATAACAGAGTATTTCTCAGTCCCCTCCACAGACTCACAAATTGCTCTGCTCTTTAGCTTTTGAATATGGTTATAAGCCCCATGTAAAGAATTAGCAGAAAAGCATGTGGTTTGATAAAACAAGACACGTAGTTGGTCTGCATTTATTTGAAATGGGTTTGAAAACACTTTTGATAACTTTATTTGTTAGCTTTATCTTCTATGAGCTGAAGTTTTGTTTTTATTTACAAAGGCACTGCCAAAAACCTTTGAAAAGGAATGGTAAAAGCAATACAAATACACCTGAGCAGCTTGTCATACATTTTAGATGTTTTACCTATGACTGTATTTGAATTATAAACAGGTGTGGAAAGGGCGTGGAGCATGGTTGAAAAGGAAAAGGCATTTATTTATTAAAAGTAAATTCTATAAACATATTATAAACGAACATTAAAACAGAACCACTGGTGTACTCCACCCTTTCAGATTCTGTTTAAATTACATAGTTATATAGTATATAGTTGGTAGTTACATAGTTGGTAAGGTTTAAATAAGACACCAGTCCATCTAGTTCAACCTATTTGGGTGTGTCAAGTAGCAAAGATCCAAGTGTTTTTCATTAAAAAAATGAGATTTACGTGCAAAAATTTGTTGCATGTAAATATTAAATCAAGCACATGAATATTTAATGTGTATCTATGGTCAAAATATAATAACTGTAAAAGGTGTTCTTTTAATCCAAAAGAAATGTATAATTAAAAAAAATTCTTGGCTTTACTTCTTTTTTTAATAATTCAATTCCTTTGGGTGTTGTAAGGTATGGCAGTCTATAATTCAACACCTGCTACATAATCAGTGGAATCCTCAAACCCAAAATGTTTTTTGTACATATCTTTTCCTGGGAGCACCATCCAACCAAAACTTACGAGTAAAAACTATAGCACAATTATTAGGACGTTAAAGCCTTGAACACACGATCGGTTTTACCAATGAAAACAGTCCGATGGACTTTTTTCATCGGACAAACCGATCGTGTATGGGCCCCATCGGTCTTTTTTCCATCGGTGAGAAAAAATAGAACATGTTTTAAATTTATCCGATGGGGAAAAAAAACGATAGCAAATTACGATCGTCTGTGTGGAACTCCATCGGAGAAAAAAACCCACGCATGCTCAGACTGAATTAGGAGACGGGAGCGCTCGTTCTGGTAAAACTAGCGTTCGTAATGGAGAGAGCACATTCGTCATTCTGCAATTATTGCCTCGTCTAATGCAACGCATTGTTTTCTTCTTTCTAATGGTAGAAATTTTTTTTTTTTGCTGCTGATATTTATACAGAGTTCTGACAAACTTATTTCTTTATTGTTTCTTGTGATCTCATGAATATTTTTTTAGTTTTTTAAAGCCAGATCTCCATATTTTTTTTTTATTTTGAATCAAGATCTACCTTTTTTTTTTTTTTTTTTCTTGTGACCTCAATTTTTTTGGGGTCAAGTTCTCACAACATATTTTTTATATATTTTTTACCCTCAAGGAGGTTGGTGTCCCTTGTTAATTACACATTGTATTTATGAAATGTTATGGCTACTCACAATAAAAACACATAGGCAAGCATTTAACTTAAATCAAAGATCCATTTATTCTGGATAAACAAAATAAACATGAAGGGCAACAATTGAAAAATTTGTTGCATTTATGTAGACTTAGGACACCAAAAGCAGACATGAATTTGATGTAAAATTAACTACATGAGGAAATCAGGAGCAGCAGCCGAAGACATACATGTCCCCAAGCTGTGGTACTCCAACAAACTGCATCTTCTGGCAGAGCAGCTTGAAGCCAGGGAATCAACTTCTGGTCTTCCTTGCAGCCTTCCTTGCACTGCTCCCTGCAGTGTTCCCTCCACGCTTCCCTGTAGCATTCCTTCCAAGGCCCCGTCCACACCCCCTTGCAGGCTGTGGCTCTGTTGGTGGGAATGTGGCAGGAGGAGGAGGAGAAGGAGGAGAAGGATGGGCCAGATTGCAGAGATGTGTGGCCTCTGTCAGCTGGCCCCTCCCTGCCATGTGAAGGACAGTGTAAATAAGCTGCTCAGAGAGGACATGTTGTCCCTCCTCAAGTTGATGCAGCTTATCAGCTAGGTAGGTGCTAAAGCCCTCTATAGGGTTTAGGGGGGCCCTCATTATGGCAGCAGCGTCCCTGATGATTTGAAGTGACTCCTCCTCCACCTGTGTCATCCTCCGAGATCTTTTGGGTCTGACGTGGAGGGGAGTCACTTGGGACTGGGTGCTGCCACTTGGCCTGAGTACCTGCTGAGTGCCACTTGGCCCGGCCTCCTCCTGTCTGCCACTTACCCCTGCATTATGGAGCCTCATCCTCCTGGCTGAGCTCATCCTGTGTATAAAAAAGGGAGATCGTTTTAATTTTTGGTTCATCAATCACACACAATTTTCATCGCATGACTGTTGCAATTTGAATGTTAAATAAATATAAAAGACTCTCATTCTGACCCCAGCATGTTTCAATACGGTCCCAATCATTTCTGGCCACTATTTGTATTTTTTAAATTCTTTAATTTGTGAAGAATAACATCTAGTTCACAATAATAATTTTAGGCCAATAAATATGTTTTAAAATACTATACCTGGCTAAAGATGCACAGATCCGGCTCTTCAAGCTCAGGTTGCTCCTCTTCCCCCTCTGCAGGGGTGGAGGGAAGGGTGGAGGGAAGGGTGGAGGGAAGGGTGGAAGGAAGGGTGGAAGGAAGGGTGGAAAGTGATTCCCTGGCTTCTATCTGGTCATCCAGAAATCTCAGATGTTTGTAGTACCACAGCTTGGGCTCAGGTACTTGGTCTGCTGCTGCTCCTGATCTCTTTGAAGCCTGGACCTCTTTGTACCGCTTTTTGTAGGAATTCCTCATGTTGTTAATTTTATTGCTGATCATCGTATAGTCTGCCTCTGGGATCCAGGTCTTCATATATGCAGCTAATTTTTCAATTGTTGCCCTTTGTACCACAGTGTTGTGGTACAAACTATTTTTCACCTCCCACAAGTTTCTAATTTTGCGGGTATTTATCAATGAATGAAAGCATTATATCAGGCTCCCTTAATTTATGAATAATAATTTCTGAAAGATAAAACACAATACAAAAACAGTAGGTCAGTTTAAATTGTCCTAATCTTATCCCAATATAGGCCTTTACAATCATGAACCAGTATAGGCCACTGATGCTCCAAGTTTCATTCTTACCTTCGTTGAAGTCGTTCGGCATTTCCGGTCGTCCTTACTCCGCACATACACAACCTCGTTTAGCATTTATATACCCTGCGCATGCGTGAAACTCTGCCAGCGTCACCCGCGATGGTCTTTACGGATTTTCCCCTCGTTCTCGTTCGGTGCACAGTGGGAGACGACGACATGGCGGTGACACAGGTGCGTTTTTATTAAGTACCGATGAGGAAAGCCCGGAGGCTGGAACGTCCCGATCCAGGAATAAAAGATACAAGGCGACTAATGTCATTTGCTGAGATGGCGGAGATGGTGGACATCCTGCAGAGGAAAGATTACGATGGGAAGCATGGGCCATATGACACCCCTAATCTCAGGAAGTCAAAAATAATGGACAAAGTGACGAGGAGACTATATAATAAATTTGGGGTCAGGAGATCCAAGGAGCAGCTCCGTAAAAGGTGGTCTGACCTGAAGCTGAGGGAGCCGGAGCAGTATAGGAAGATTAAAAAATTCCTGGACAAAAGTACGTTTTTTTCCTGTGTTATTTCAAATTTTAATATTTATTCTTGCATGTTTTGCTCCATGTGCTTGGATTGACTGGTTTCACATTGTAAAAAGGCAACTTTCATGTTAGTGGCCAAAGTTTTAAATGGTTCGTAGTAAACAGCGATCGTCTAAAATCACATGTCTAGCGCATCCACCCCAGACTTTACCTGCTTTTCTTTACTTGGCTTCTCCACAGGAAAGAATGAGGCACACCGCACTATAAGCCCTTACCCTCCTGGATGGGGAGGTTGAGCGGTGTTAGTTTTCGGGCCTGCCTGCGGCTGGTGTTAGAATCCTCCCGAGCTGATCTCGCCTCTGCATTAGCCAGAAACAAGTCCTTAATTCTCCCCAGTAAAGTAACTGCCCACACCAACTGAAAGTCCAACCTTTGTATTTATTTCACCACGGATAACAAATAGTCTCTATGAGAGCAGACAGGTTGATACGAGACACAGGTCAGATAAGGTGAGAGGAGGTCCAGGCACAAACTTAATTTAGTTTCTCTTACTGTTCTGATTTCACGAACAGGTTTGGGCGCACGGTCTCTGCCACAGACTGGGTGAATATGAAAGTCACTGCCACTGACTTGTTGAAGTTGGTCACTGCCACTAACCTGGTGAATAGGCCCTTGCCCTATTTGGTCACTGCCACTGACCTGGTGTGCGTAGAGTCACTGCCACTATGACCTACAGAACATGCACTTCCTTCTTGAAGAAACTTGGCCCATGTCAAAGAGAAGAACATCCCTCCGGAGAGTTACCAGAGGCCCCCACTGTCACCACGACTCTGCGCTGGGTCTTCAGAAGGGGTCACCTCCCTGGCCTCCTCGATCCTGGATACGGGTCCCCTCGCAAGGCGGCACCCTGGGAGCCCTCAATCCCCAGTGGAACCCAGCCGAAGGTGCTGGGCTCCGGGCCTCCAAAATAGTACCTCACCCCAGACTGAAGGTGTCTGGGATGGAACAGGAACTCGGCCTCCGGGCCTAGGGCACACGGAAGATGGCCGCCCCCTTTTTATACCCTCTCCCGACAGGCACAGCAGGTCACCACTGCCGAGAGGGGACAAAAAAGCACAGCCTTGTATCAGTGGTTCAACCCTGGCCTACGGCAACAGCACCACCTGTAGGCCACAGGGAACTGCACACCAATACTATCTCCCAGGGACAGAAATGGTCCAAGAAACCTGACAATTAGTATATCTGAGCCTAATTACCACTCAGATACTCCCCCTAAATATAGCACCCCGCTACACATGTTTTGCACAGATACAAGTGTAGCGGGTATTTGAATTTAGGGGAAGCATCTGGGTGGTAGTGTAACCCAGATGCACTAATTGCTAGGGGATCCGGGACCTTTTTCTGGTTCTTTGAGGAGTCTGGTGGTGTGAGGTTCCTTGTGGTCCACAGGTGGCGCTGTTGCCCTGGGCCGGAGCTGAACTCACACTGCAAGACTGTGCCTTTTTGTCCTTCCCTGGAGCTGGTATAGCGGGGCAGGGAACCTGCTGTGACGCAAAGGGAGAGGGGATAAAAGGGGCGCACGCCCTTTCCACGGGGTTCAGAGTTCAGAGCTCGGAGTGGTAGTCGGAGGACTCGGCCACACCCAGGCACCTTCAGCTTGGGTGCTGGCGTGCCAGTGTTCCAGGCCTAGGTGCCCTTGACTTAGCCGGAGTGGAGATGGAGTCCATCTCAGGCACCTTTAGCCTGGGGTGAGGTACTATGGCGGACGCCTGGGGCTCAGTACCTTCGACTGAGTTCCGCGAGGGTGGAGGAATCCGAGGGGGCCCTAACTCCTTGGGTGCCCGTGTCTGAGTTCGTGAGGACTGGTGTGCGGAACTTCTCTGGAGAGTCCGGCGCAGCATTGCTGGTGACAGAGAGGCCTCCGGTTTCTCCCTTGGACGGATTTCCTTCCCCTGACAGGGGCCACGCTAGCGAAGGTAATTCACGTTCTACCTCACATAGTCAGTGGCAGTGACTATTTACCACTGGTGATACCACAGTGGTTAGCAACAGAAGGGAAAGGATTGTGCCTCGATCTATCCCCATTATTACTCAGTAAAGAAACTGTATGTTTGCACGCCAATAAGAATAAAACTGAGTTGGACCTATTCACTGTGTGGAACTCTGGTTACTAGGAGCAAAGGAGTCAGGGACGAAGTACTGGCCTTGACTCTAGGCCACCTACACAAGGCCCAATCTTTCTGGCCTTCACCTCTCAGCTATGGAGGACATGGGCCGTGGTGTATCTCATCCCTCTCTCCAGCACTGAGACCCCTAGACGAAGAAAGACAAGCCGAGTATGAGAAAGGGAGAGAGGGGTGAGGCCGCTACACACGTAAACCACATGTGGTCATGCCTATTTGTCTTAAAACAACGTTTATAAACATTGTTGTATAGATTATGTGTTTGTAAGTAGAATGTGAAATGCAAACTTGATTCAGTATAAAGGAGAGGACACTCAGCAGCTGGTTACACATCTGGAGCATTATAGTGTGGGCCACCAGAACAACCTTTTTAGGGTGTCCCACACAGGTGCTCCAGTGGATACTTTGGGGCGTCTCCATGTGTGTTACATTGGACCAAAAATGAAAGTACTGTATTCCTGCTTTGTTGAAATCCAAAAAACTCATGTGTTCATCTTGGAACTCTGCCAAAACAAACAATTGTACCCCACTTCCAAGCAATGTTTCAAATTTATGCCCTCAGATATCTGTGTGCTAAGGATACCTTTGGTTTCATTATCATAGGGGAGAGAAGACTGGGAGAACACCAATCTGAGGAGCCTAGGAAGCACAGACCACAGAAAGAACCCCAAGCTCAGCATGTGGAGGAAGCAGAGGTGGCGCTTATCACCACAACAGGTCAGGTCTCTTCAGGTAAAGAGATGTAGGCCTGCATATTTATAATACCTTCTTTTTTTTTTTTTAGGGGATGAACATGGTGGTGTGTCAGAAACTCCTATTACTCCTTTCTCAAGTGCTAGTGCCCAAATCATAATTCAAGAAATAATGGAATGTAGTAGTGAAATGGACATTATGAGGAATAGGATGAATGTGATTGAGCAAAAATATAAAAACATCATTGATATTTTAGAGCGAATAGTCTGACCCCCTTGTTATTTTGTTTGTTTTTTGTCAAAAATGTTGCACTTTATTTACCACAAGCCAAAATTTGAAGATGCACACAGTGGGGTTAATTTACTAAAACTGAAGAGTACAAAATCTGGTGCAACCAATCAGCTTCCAGGTTTTATTGCCAAAGCTTAATTGAACAAGCTGAAGTTAGAAGCTGATTGGCTACCATGCACATCTGCACTAGATTATGTGTGCTCCAGCTTTAGTAAATCAACCCCAGTGTGTCAACATGTGCTATCTGCCGTCACAGGATATCTATGTCCCTGTTTTGTGGGTGCAACCCCTTCCTCGCTACTCAAGTAGATGAGAGGAAGGGTTTGCACCCCAAAAACACGTTCATTGATCCCCCAATGGCAGATAGCACAAGTTGACTTGAGCCATGGGATCAGGATGAAAATACCCATTTTGCCACACAAACTGTGTGCATCTTCAAATTTTGGATGGTTCAGGGGTGATATCACCCCATCTCATGTTTTTCTAAGCTTGAATTTTGTAAGTTCCATTGTTTTTATATGTTTTCTAGTTTGAACCATGCATGTTTATGCAAACCAAAAAAAAATAAAAAATTGGACACAAAAATGAGAATATTTTATAAAAAAAAAAAAAAACACACATGTTGTGCACGGTGTAAAACATTTTTTATACTCAACAATGTGTGGCTTGTTCTTTCTATGCTCAATAGCAGTTAGAAAATTTTGAAGTTCTTGTTTACTGTGACAATTGTGGTTATTTACTAAAGACAAATCCACTTGGCACTACAAGTTTACTATGAGAACCTGGGAGACACATAAATAAAAGAAACACAAGCAATAATGACAAAACAAGTTTTTCAAATATAATTTTTTTTTAGGTTTATTTTTCACCAAATAATTCAGATATTGTCTGGCATAGCGATGGCCCCCCTACCGCTTTAGGGGGCCAAGCCAGTACGGCCAGTGTCCAGGCCTGTCAACAAAGTAGTGTCAGAAAGACCTGCCTCAGGCCCACTATTTGAGAGATAAATAGTCGAATATTTTCGCAAAAAATTGTGCAGTATGCAGCAGCTGAAAATGATATGGTTGAGTTTGTATTCCGCCATGTGTGTGACTGTCTGAAACAGGCGGAACCGGCTGGCCATTATCCCGAAGGCATTCTGAACAACCCTCCGGCCAGCTGGTAATTAAAAACCCTCCTCTCCGGGGTGAGGGTCCTCTGGGGAAATGGCCGCATCAGGTGGGGTCCCAGTCCAAAGGCTTCATCCGCAATAAACACAAATGGAAGTCCCTCCACATTATCTGCATCAGGTGGCAGTGCCAGGCCACCAGTCTGCAGACGGTGGGTAAACTCCGTCTGTGCGAAGACTCCGCCATCGGACATCTGGCCATTCTTCCCCACGTCCACATACAAGAACTCATAGCGTGCCGACACTACCGCCATTAACACAATACTATTAAAACCCTTGTAGGTAAAATAGTACGACCCCGAATGGGGTGGCGGCACTATGCGGACGTGTTTCCCATCAATTGCCCCTCCGCAGTTGGAAGTCCCACCGCTCGGCAAAATGGGAGGCCACAGTCTGCCATTCCTGTGGTGATGAAGAAAACTGTGGAGTCAAACAAGAAAATAAAATTTGTACTTTTGCACATAACATTGCAAGCAGATTACACAAATACATTCTTGGCCAACGTCAGTATAACATTTATTTGAAGGAGTATTTAAAGACAAAAATAGAAGGCCCACTTATCAGATGACTCGCCTCCTCTGATGGCCCATTGGAAAAAATTAAGGGGGTGGGAGGGGTTCAAGCTGATTTTGGGCCACCCCAAAAAAGCCTCTACCACTCTGCTAAAATTGAATGTTAAATAAAACATTTGGACACATTTTAGGGGGGGGGGAGGGTTTCAGAACTACAATGGAGCTGACAAAACACATTGTTAACAGACTAGGCTAGGTGTGTTTGGGCCCAGGATAGCATGCTAGAGAGGTTAGTGAAGGGAAATATGCATGTAGGCCAAAAAAGGTGCATTTAAAAGTTACAGTATGCATGGGGACATTCACAGCCTATTACAATCATGGTAATTAGGGAAGGATGAAAGAAATACAATACATTAGCAAACATTAAATACATAGAATGTGATGTTAAAGGAGAAAACTTACCTTAATATAGTCCTTCTGCATGACTTGTATGATAGCAGAACACGTTTCAGGGATAATGATCCCCAGAGCCTGGGGGGAGATGCCTGTCCTGAATTGAGGTCCTGCAAGCTTCTCCCAGTCGCTAGGTATCTCAACGTGGCAATAAGCCTCTGCTCAGCAGTGATGGCCTGGCGCATCACAGTGTCCTGCCTCTTGATATAGGTGGACAGCAAATCCAACAGACGGTGAAAAACGGGGTCCGTCATCCGGAGATAATTCCTGAAGTCATCAAGATTATTCTCCTGGATTTCCCGCAGCAGAGGCATATGGGAGAATTGGTCCCACTGGAGCAACCAATTCTTGGTCCATGAACTCCTCCTCGCCCTGTTCATGGACTGAGCTCGGGTTACAGTATTAACCGCAACACCAAGCCCATACGCAGCACGAACTCGAGAATGAGAACGTACTTCCAACATGGCTTTAAACTGGTCAGCTGGTCAGAACGAACTTAAACAGAACGCACCGAGGAACAGCAAAGCCTGTGAAGAACGACCTGATAAACGAGAGGACAAGAACGCACTGAAAAACAGATACGACCTGACTGCACGCACTGAAAGACAAATACGAACCCACGAGCACAAACTGAAAGGCAGAAAACGATCTGAAAAGCACGGAGACTGAAAAGCGTGAATCGGCTCTCACCAAACTTTTACTAACACGCGGTAACACGAAATCAGCAAAAGCAGCCCAAAGGGTGGCGCCATTGGATTTAAACTTCCCCTTTATAGTGCCGTCGTACGTGTTGTACGTCACAGCGTTTGGGACGGTCAGATTTTTGACTGATGGAGGTCAGCTTCATCGGATTTCCGATGGAAAAATCCATCGGATTAGAATCCATAGGAAATCCGATCGTGTGTACAGGGCTTAAGTGTTTTGCCAAGAACATATTCAGATCCAACCAAAAGAGATGATTGCAATAAAAATCATTACAAGGCCCAAATACATGAAAAATAAATAAAAAATATAAAATACACATCACAGTAGCGTGGACTATATGGATGCACGTCCTAAATAGTACCATTTCGCAAATGTATCACTTCTTTAGGACTGGGACATATAATAAATGTCTTCAATTCCACAATCATACAATCCATCTATGAGAAAAATAACAACATACATGATGGTTCCATATAGAAAATAACCTTTAAATAAACATACCTTTTGATAGATTTATAGTACATACACCTATGAAGTGATACCATGTCTCAACATATTCTCAAATGATAAAAATTGTCAGTGACATCTATGGTGCCATCTCTAGGGTATGTATCAAACCATGAGTACAAAACATGCAATGAGAAAGGCACAGAAGATATGGTGAACACCGAAGAAAGCAAGAAATATGTAGCACCAGTAAACTCAGTTATCTTCAACAGAGATGACCCCAAATTTGTGCAGCCCAGAAGTGTCAACAGGTCTAACCAGCCTGCAGGGAGACACTAAGATACAAAAAGCAGCAGGTGACTAATACTTGTTACAAAAAAAAGAGAGAAAGAGCTTCTACAAGATAATAACTTCAATAGCCATGGCGGACATGAAAAATAGGATTTTTTTACTCACCGTAAAATCCTTTTCTCTGAGTTCATGGACTGACACAGCTAAATTCCTATTGACAAGTGGGTATTATCCGTTATTTAGGAGTGACTAGGCAGAAAAAAAATGTAAAAAGTGTTGCATCACACCTTCTACAGTACCGCCCAGGGGGCGGACCCTCTGGGTATATCACCTCTCTCTGCATCTCGCAGATCAGTTTGTCAAAAAGCAGTACAAACTTAACAAAAAAGGAGGGGTGGGTGCTGTGTCAGTCCATGAACTCAGAGAAAAGGATTTTACGGTGAGTAAAAAATCCTATTTACGCTTTCGTTCATGGACTGACACAGCTTCCTATTGACAAGTGGGACGTCCCAAAGCAGTGTAAAAAAAAAAAAACGAGGGGTGGTAACAGCGTGAAAGTAAACTTCACCCCAAAACAAAACAGCACTCCTCCACGTAGGAGCTGCAACTCTAAACAGCCGCCTGCAAAACTTTGCGGCCGAAATAGGCATCCGAAGATGCACCTACATCAACCTTGTAGAATTTAGTGAAAGTGTGAGTGGACGACCAAGTCGCCGCTTTACATAATTGGGAAACAGACACTTGATGTCGGAAAGCCCAAGAGGCACCTATTGCCCTGGTTGAATGCGCCGTGACAGGAAAGGGGGGCGCTTGACCCTTTAAGGCGTAAGCCTGGATTACTATCTGTCGGATCCACCTCGAGATGGTGGCCGATGAGACTGCTAGGCCCTTCTTGGGACCAGCCACGGAGACAAACGGTGAGTCTGACTTCCGCAACGAAGAAGTAGCAGATAGGTATACTCTCAAAGCTCGGACAACGTCCAAGGAATGCAACGCCGACTCCTTAGGATTCGACGGTTGAGGACACAAGAATGAAAGTACAATGTCCTCATTGATATGAAAGGCTGAAACGACCTTTGGAAGAAAGGAAGGCTGCGGCCGCAGCACCACCTTATCCTTGTGGAAGATCAGATAGGGAGCCTTGCATGACAAGGCTGCCAGCTCAGAAACTCGTCTAACTGACGTAACAGCTACCAAAAAGACCACTTTCTGAGCAAGTGCCAACAAGGGAATTTCCCTAATATTCTCAAATGGTGACTTCTGAAGCACCGAGAGGACCAGGTTCAAGTCCCACGGAGGTAGCGGGGGATGGACCAGAGAAGCCACATGTCGAACCCCCTGCACAAATGTACTCACGACAGAGTGAGCCGCCAGGGGTCACTGAAAAAAAGACAGCCAGGGCAGATATCTGTCCCTTAATCGTACTTAGGGCAAGCCTTTGGTCCACCCCATGCTGTAGAAACAGCAGGATTCTGGAGACCAAATAAGTACGTGGATGCCATTTCATTTCCTCACACATGGAAATGTAGGCCTTCCAAGTGCGATGATAAACCCTCCTAGAGGACGGCTTCCAAGCACTTCTCATAGTAGAGATTACTGAATCTGACAGGCCCCGGTCTCTCAGTACCTGGTTCTCAATAGCCATGCCATTAAAGCCAGTGACTGTAAAACAGGATGGAGTATGGGACCTTGCGATAGCAGGTCCTTCCGTAGTGGTAGGCGCCAGGGGACGGCCGCTACCAGACGTACTAGATCGGCGTACCAAGGACGCTGAGGCCAATCTGGAGCGATCAGGATCATTGGAATTCCCTCTGCCTCCACTCTGCGAAGCAAATGAGGAAGGAGCCTCATGGGAGGGAAAGCATAGATTAGCCGATACTGATCCCACGATTCTACCAACGCGTCCGTTGCGTCTGCCCATGGGTCCTTTGACCGGGCCACAAACCTCAATACCTTCCGATTGAGTCGGGACGCCAGAAGATCTATGTCTGGTGTGCCCCATCTTTGGCAGAGGAGCTGGAACACCTCCGGGTGTAAGGACCATTCTCCCTGGTCCAGCATTTGGCGACTCAGGTAGTCCGCCTGCCAGTTCTCCACACCCGGAATGTACACGGCCGACAGTGCCGATACGCTCCTTTCTGCCCACCTCAGGATGCAAGCGACCTCTGATGCTGCAGCTGAGCTTCTTGTTCCTCCTTGATGTTTGACATATGCCACAGCTGTGGCGTTGTCTGACTGGATCCTGACTGGATGCCCTTGCAGCCTCTGAGACCATCTGAAGAGGCACAGCCTGATCGCCAGGAGTTCCAGGACATTGATCGGCAGGCGGGATTCCTCCGGGGTCCAGCGACCTTGCGTCGACTGAACACCCCAGACTCCCCCCCAACCTGTAAGGCTGGCGTCTGTCGTGATCACCATCCAATGAACAGGAAGAAATGACTTCCCGGCCAGAAGAACCGGTGATGTCAGCCACCACACCAGTGATGTCCTGACCAGGTGGCTTACCCGGATTTGATAATCCAGAGATGATGGGCATCTGTTCCATCTGGACAGAATTTCCTTCTGTAACATCCGAGTGTGATATTGAGCATATGGGACTGCTTCGAAGGAGGCTACCATGAGGCCCAAAACTCGCATGCAAAAACAGAGTGACGACCAACACTTGGATGTCAGCTGCCGCACTGCAACCCGAAGGGTCTGCAACTTTTCCACAGGCAGGAATACTCGTGCCTCTGAGGAATCCAAAATCAACCCCAGATACACTAGGCATTGAGTCGGCACCAATTCTGACTTCTGCGTGTTTAGCACCCAACCACAGTCTCGGAGAGTCTGACAGGTTATGGACACGCTTACCTCTAATTCTGAGCTTGACGCGGCTCTCAGAAGAAGGTCGTCCAAGTAGCCCATGATAGCGATGCCCCGCTGTCTTAGAAGGGCCAGAATCGGGGCAAGCACCTTGGTGAATGTCCTGGGTGCCGAAGCAAGGCCAAAAGGGAGTGCCACAAACTGATAGTGGTTCTCCCCGATTGCGAATCGCAGAAACCTCTGGTGTCTGGAGCATATGGGAACATGTAGGTATGCGTCCTTGATGTCCAAGGACGCCAGAAAGTCCCCTGGATGGAGAGCAGTGACTACAGATCGAACCGACTCCACTCGGAATCTTTGTACCTTCACAAAGCAATTGAGGGCCCTGAGATCCAAGATTGGACGAACCCTATCCTTCTTCGGCACTATCAACAGATTCGAGTAAAAACCCTGAAATCGTTCCTGCTCTGGAACTGGAATGACCACCCCGCGTTCCAGCAGACCCTGGACCGCCCCATAGAGGGCCTCCCGACTGGTCGGCTGTAGCTAGAGGTTGGAGGGAAAGAATCTGTACGGTGGACAAAAGAGAAAGTCTATCTTGTAGCCTGAGGAGATCACTTCGCAAACCCACCGGTTGGAGATCAGAGATGTCCACTGAGTCTCGAATTCGCGAAGACGTCCCCCAACCCGAAAGCTGGGTGGGGGCGGACCTTCATGCGGACGCAGATTTGTCCGCAGGCTTGTTGGGTTTGCGGGACCAAGGACGTTTTTGTCCTTGAGCAGGCGCTTTGTTGGCCTGGGGTCTTTTTCCCTGTCACCCTGGGTGGACGAAAAAACGCTTGCGTGCAGTAAAGGAGGGCCCTTGCCCCTGGCGTGGCCCCTTACCCTTCTTGGTTTGAGGAAGCAATGTGCTCTTACCTCCTGTGGCATCCTTGATGATGTCATCCAGAGAGGCCCCAAAAAGTCTGTCGCCCTTAAAGGGCAGGTCCAACAGGGCCTTCTTGGAAGCCTGGTCTGCAGACCAGCCCTTTAGCCAGATCAGGCGGCGTAAAGCTACCGCATAAACCAATGCTTTAGACAGCAAGGGGATAGTATCCATGTCTGACTCGCAGACAAACTTAAGGCCCTGTACCAACTGGTCGGCCAAAGTTACCTCATTAGGAGGAGCCTCTCGCTCCTTTAACCCCTGGAGTAGTAACTTTGCCCATTCAGTAAGTGTCTGAGACACTAAGGCCCCAGCCAATGCCGGGCGCACCGCTGAGCCTACCACTGTGTATAGGTAGCGAGCGAGTGCTTCAGCCTTCTTATCCACAGGGTCCTTGAAAACAGGAGCCCCTTCCACTGGAATTGTGGTAGCTTTATTAAGTCTGGACACCGGAGGGTCCACTATCGGGGGAGAGGTCCATTTTTTCAGGAAACTCTCCTCAAAGGGGTACCACGTCGCAAAGTTCTTTGGGGATGTAAAAACCCTTAGTGGGTTTTCCCACTCCTTGAACAAGAGCTTATCAAAATAAGATACACAAGGAAACACCTTAGCAGTGCGGGCCAGTTTACGGAACCAAAAGGGGACCGGTGTCTCTGCTGCGTCTGCAGCATTCTCCAATTTTAGCGTATCCCGCACTGCAGTAATAAGGTCAGATACCAAAGCCTTTTCGCGTGCTGACCTGGACCTGGAGTGATTCTCACTGTCCGATCGGTCATGGTCTGCAGTCTCTGATGCATCAGAATCCGGGCCATGAGCCATAGATGGGCCTGGTTCTGCATCAGAACTATCCCCAGAAGATTGCAGGGGATGGGGGCGTTTACTACTCCGCGTATTCCCGTGTGCTGCTTCCACCCTGGCAACTAAAGCCTCTAGGATTGCCGACATAGCGTCCACAGATACATCAGGGGCACCAGCTACCAAGTCAGGTGTTTCAGGGGGAAAAACGTCTGCTTCAGACGCCATGCTGACCCACGCGCTGACACCCACAGGGACTCCAGGCAAGATATCAATAGGCCACCCTCCTAGCTGATACAGAGATGCAGGGTCTCCCAGAGGACTCACCACCCTTGGAACGGTACCGCTATCGCTGCCGTGTGCTCCTTCTGTGATGCTATCCCACTGCTGCCTGTGTCAGTCTGATTCTTATCAGTGGTCCCTGTGTGAATTCGCGCCAGTGAAATGCACCCTAGAGGCCGGAGACTACCGCAAAATGGCCGCCAATCGGCTGTATTGAACAATGTGGGCTCTAAGAAAATGGCTGCCAAGCCGTCAGAGGCAAAAGCAGCCGCGGGCCACAAAAAGATGGCCGACGAGCAGCGGTATATACATACAGGCGTGAATCCTAAGAAACATGGCCGCCGAGTAGTCGATAGAAGCCAAAGCGGGCTCAAACCACAAGAAAATGGCCGCCGAGCAGCGATATATACATATTGGTGCGAACCACAAGAAAATGCCCGCCGGACAGTCACTAGAGGCCAACAGGCATGGACCACCCCAAAATGGCTGCCGACAGCATGGAGGGAGAGAGGCGCACACACAGGTAAGCAAAATTACATTTTTTAAACGACAGCTACAGCGCAGCCCCGCTCCAGGTGACCCCCAGCAACCTTAGCTCAGAGCCCAGGAAGGAGGGAAGGCAGGGAGAGAGAAAAGAAAGGGGCCACAACCACTTGATCTCTCCAGGAATGTCCAGCCAAATCACCCTGCCAAAGCAGGGGAGCTACTTACCTTTCATGCGTGGATCATGCTGGAAGACATTCCGGACAGCTCATTATCCGCGCACGGAGGTTACTGTCGGCCAGGCATGCTGTTATTGAACCCTAGGGAACGATCATATGCATGCCCTGGAGCGCAAGCTCACCGGACAGGCTACTGCGACTCGGCCGTAAGGTCAGCCGGTCCGATGCAAGCCCTGGAGCGTAGGCTCACCAGCCACCCGTAGAGCGACGGGCATGTCGTGGAAAACCCAGCGCATAGCTAGGGTCGGCACACGCTCGATGGCCGAAACTGGGGGGACTACAAGGATCGAGGATCCAGCCTGTCACCCAGTCGGCAGTTGATCGAAGATCGCAGGAAACAAAAAACAAAATGTAGAAAAAAAATCCCCCCGGACCAATGGGCCCGAAGGGAGCCATGTCCTTCTCCTTGCTAGACAGAAAAAAACTGATCTGCGAGATGCAGAGAGAGGGGATATACCCAGAGGGTCCGCCCCCTGGGCGGTACTGTAGAAGGTGTGATGCAACACTTTTTACAAGTTTTTTTCTGCCTAGTCACTCCTAAATAACGGATAATATCCACTTGTCAATAGGAAGCTGTGTCAGTCCATGAACGAAAGAGTAATAAAGGTCCATCCCTGGAGTCCATACCTCACAGACAGTGTCATCTTAAGAGCATTATAGGCCCCCGGGCAATACGGTGCACTGAGGCCCTGTCTACACAATCACGCATGAGAATTTTTTACTGACAAAAATCATGACATTTACTGGCAGAACCACATTTTTTACTGCCACTGCAAAAAGGTACCTAAAATTACAGTTTTCAGTGCCAAACAGTGCAAAAGTGTATTTAAACTATAAACATATAGATCGTGCTATTAGTAATGTGTTTAAGTTAAACAAAAGTAAAAATTGACATGAAGGTTAGGTTACTATAACCCAGCCAGCACAGAGTTTCCTCTTACATCAGAGTCTGCAGGATTCCCCCTTACAGTGAAAGGGAACTCTTATGTAAAGGGGAACGCTGCAGATCATTATGTAAGGGAAAAGCTGATGTAAGGGGGGCTCTGGTGACCAGAGACCACCTTATATCAGAGTCCACTGCTTTCTCTTTACATCAGAGTTCCTACTTACATTAGAGCAACAGACCACCCCCCGATCTCTTTGTGCAAGCTGCACAGTCAGCCAGACAGCCACTCATTGTACGACACCGACCAGGGCACTCCGTGTCTGTACTGGCTGGTGGCTGGGCAGGTTACAGGCTCACGAAAACCGGCACTGCCGACATGGGTCCGACTCCGCCACACTCTGCTTCAAGCCTGCTGTGCTGTCTGCTCTGACAACTCTACTCTGTCCATTCACCCTCGGCTCCTCCTGCTTTTTTTTTTTTTTTTTTAAGTCCGGCGGGTGTGGCTAACGTCATCATCGGCGGACAGACAGAGGCGCACTCGTGGAGTATCGGATCTTCTCTGCGATTTCCACAAACTGCGCATGCACAGTTCTGACCCGCCACTTCCCACCATTTTTTAATGGGGTCGCTGGGCAGCTGGTGGGGCCCCCCAGGCAAGTGGGGCCCCCGGGCAACTGCCCAGTGTGCCCAATGGAAAAGATGGCCCTGCTCACAGATTCTGAGCCTTACCTCATGTCTTTCCAAGGCAGATAGTCTCACAAAGGCCAGAGGGAACCTAATTATATATATATATATATATATATATATATATATATCTATATATATAGATAGATATATATATATATAATGTGTATATATATTATCAACAAAATTAAGTAGAGCCTACATCTCAAAAGAAACAAAAAAATACATAAAACGTAAGACATATCAACACTTTTAAGGACTTGTATCCATTGTAACATTGGGGAATGTTTAGCTCAGTGATAGATGCATTGTAGGTGAGTTCACAGCCAACAGGAACTAAGATTTAAGGGTGCGGTAGCCCACTTTTATTGAAAGAAATAGAAAGTAAAGTTCATACATGCATTTGGTTTCCCACACAGGGGTTCTTCTCCCAAAAACATCAACACATGAAAATGCCAATCCACCTGGCTCTTAAGGCTCGCTCAGCCTTGGGCGCAGTTCCTTGCTGCACAGGCCCACTCCTGGCCTCTAGGAAGGGCTCTCCTGACACTCCAGGCTTCCACACTCCTCCAAGACTTAGGCCTCGTACACACGACCGATTTTCTCGTCGTAAAAAACACGTCGTTTTTTTCGACGAGATTTTTGTTAAGCTTGTCGATTTTCTCGTCAAGCTTTCTATGCGTACACACTGACATTTCCCAATTTCCTCGTTGTTCTCCGCGCTCACGTCCAGCACGTACGACGGCACTATAAAGGGGAAGATCTTTTTTCTTGGCGCCACCCCTTGGGCTGCTTTTGCTGATCTCGTGTTACCGCGTGTGAAGTAAAAGTTTGGGAAGAGACGATTCGCGCTTTTCAGTCTTCGTACTTTTCAGATCGTTTTCTGCGGTTCAGTTTGTGCTTGTGGGTTCGTATCTTGACTTTCAGGGCGTCTAGGCAGGTCGTATCTGTTTTACAGTGCGTTCTTGCCTGTTCGTTTCTGTTTTTCAGTTCGTTATTCATAGGCCTTGCTGTTCTAAAGTGCGTTCTGTTCTGTACGTTCTGATAAGACGACCGTTTCTTATTAGCCATGTCGCCTGGACGTTCTCGTCGTCGAGTTCGTGCTGTACGTGCGCTTGGTGGTGGTCTGCTTGTTTTGGACCAAGACCAGTCCATGAATGTTGTGAGGAGGAGTTCATGGACCAAGAATTGGTTGCTCCAGCGGGACCAATTCTGCCATATGCCTCTGCTACGGGAGATCGTCGAGAATAATCCTGAGGACTACAGGAATTTTCTGCGGATGTCTGACCCCGTATTTCAGGAACTGTTGGCTTTGGTGTCCCCCTATATTACCAGGCAGGACACCGTTATGCGGGAAGCCATCAGTGCTGAGCAGAGGCTCATCGCCACGTTACGTTACCTGGTGACAGGGAGAAGTCTTCAAGACTTGAAGTTCACCACAGGCATCTCCCCCCAGGCTCTGGGCCTCATAATCCCAGACACCTGTTCTGCTATTATACAAGTCCTGCAGGAGGACTATATTAGGGTAAGTTTTCTCCATTAACATCACATTTTATGTATTACATGTATGCTAATGTATTGTATTTCTTTCATCCTTCCCTAATTACCATGATTGTAATATGCTGAGAATGTCCCCTTTGTCCCCATGCATGCTGGAAGCTTTAGATTGCCCCTTTTTTCTCCTCCATAAATATTTCCCTTCACTAACTTTTCCAGCAGGGGCGCCTGTTGCTCCAAATGTTTGGGGGTCCCACCCCAATTTATGAACTAAACTTCCTCCTTTTTTGCTCAGGTGCCTATTAAACGCCCCCAGTTGTCCCCTCTAATGCAGCCATTTGGTTCCCTCCAATGCAGCCATTTCCCCCCCAGCCCTGCACTTACCTTCTTGTGGTCAGCGCCATCCTTCTTCTGTCCTTGATGTCTTCTCCTTCCCTTGATGTTGCATCAGCCAATCATGTTACCATTAAACAGACTTGGTGAACATGATTGGCAGAGCAGCCTGCCAGTGTTTCCCCAAGGAATGCCCCCCCCCCCCTGCGTCCCCTATTTTACTTTTCGGAAGCCAATTACATCCCTCAGGTTGTAATGTGCAAGACTATTTTACTACCTGTTTCTGCTATGCAATTTGAACCCCCTAAATGCCGCAATTATTCATATGTCGGTCGCTAAACAAGAGGCCATCCACCTGAATAGTGGGCGGCATAGACAATACATAGGTTAATGCAACGCATGAACCTATGTATTGTTCTGAGTGATGGGCACAGGAGAGAGGGGGCAGTGCTCCAGCGCCCACTCTGGACGCACCGCCACTGCAATGCTATCCTGTGGCCAAACACATTTCCCCCCCCAAAATAATTTAGTAATGGCCCATCAGAGGGGGTGATGAATCTAAAAAATGAGCCTTCCCTTCTACTTATTTTAAACACCTTAATAAACGTAGAATTTGATTGATGTTGGCCTTGATTTTTTTTTAATCAAATTTCCTTGTAATGTCTGACTTTGGTATTCTAATATTATTTCATCTTGTTTCACTCCACAGCTTCCTTCCACGCCACAGGAATGGCAGACTGTGGCATCGGAGTTTGCCACGCGGTGGGACTTCCCCAACTGCGGTGGTGCCATAGACGGGAAGCACGTCCGCATCGTGCCGCCACCCCGTTCTGGGTCCTACTACTACAATTACAAGGGGTTTCATAGCATTGTGCTGATGGCGGTGGTGTCAGCACGGTATGAATTCCTCTATGTTGATGTAGGGAAGAATGGCCGGATGTCCGATGGGGGATCCTTCATCCAGACGGAGTTTGCCCTCCGTCTCCAGAGTGACGACCTTGCATTGCCACCGGATGCAGGGAATATTGAAGGACTCCCCTTTGTTTTCTTGGCTGATGAAGCCTTCGGACTCGGACGGCATCTTATGAGGCCATTTCCACAGAGGACCCTGACCCCAGAGAAGAGGGTGTTCAATTACCGGCTGGCCAGGGGCCGAAGAGTTGTCGAAAATGCCTTTGGCATAATGGCCAGCCGGTTCCGCCTTTTTATGACTTCAATACACTTGGCAGACTACAAAATAAACAATGTCGTATTATGCTGCTGTGTGCTACACAACTTTCTGAGCCAAAAATCAAATTCCTATATGGCCTCAGTTTTGCCAGAGGCTGGACTTTCCCCTGCAAATCCCATGCCGGGCCTGGAATCTGCCCGTCCTGGCTTGCCCTCCCAAAATGCCCGTGAGGTTCGGGACAAATACATGGAGTATTTCATGGGTAGGGGGGCAATTCCTATGCCAGCCTATGTCTAAGGATCCCAATAAAAAGCTTGTTTAAACCTTTAATTATTTGTTCTTTCCTGTCTCCTAGTTTGTCTTTGTGCATTTGTAGCGCCAAGTGTATTTTACTTTAGTAAATAACAACCATTTCACTATGTAACCTTACAAAATAACCAAATAAGCTTAGAGGGTATTATAAAAAGAAGCTACACGTTGTTTGTGGTCAAATATTTTACTCTGTGCACATTCTCACCATTTTTAGTTTTTTCAGGTTTTTTGGGTTGGCCTGGCCCCAACCCAGCAATTTTTTGCTTATGAAAATACAAAAATAACAGTTGCATTCCAAAAATTACAACATTGGATACCTCTGAGCAATCTGAGACATTCACTTACACAAACTATGTCTCTATGTGCCCGTCCTAATATGGGGTCCTGCCACCCCTTGCCCAGGCAAAAATTGAATATGCACACATTTGGGATTTTTTACATCTATGAAGTTTACAATCCTGATCCCTATCGTCAACATGTGCTATCTGCCATCAGGGGTGATCAATGGACGTGTTTTGGGGGTGCAACCCCTTCCTCAGTTCACCGACTTTAGATACGAGGAAGGGGTTGCACCCACAAAAGACGTACATGGATATCCCCTGATGGCAGATAGCACATGTTGACACACTGTGTGCAGATTCAATTTTTGGCTGGTTTGATTGTCAAAAAAATTTGAAAAGTTGCAAAAACAAACATGTAAAAACAAATGTGTTTGGATGGCTTATTGAATTCTCCCCAAAACATCGAGAATGTCTTTAAATGTTTGTTCCATCACATGGATTCTTTGTTTAATAAGGTCCAGTTCCGTGCTACATTCCATCACATGCTGGATGAGGCGGAGGGCACTGTCAGCAGAGAACCGTGTACTATCCTTCACAACATTTATATCCCCTAAAAACAAAAAACAAAAGGTATTATAACTCTGCAGGCCTACATCTCTTACCTGAAGCTGTGGTGACAGATACTGACCTGTTGTGGTGACCAGATCCACAACGTCATCCACCTCTCCTTCCTGCACTTCTCCTTCCTCCACCTCAACTTCCTGCACATCTTTCGGTTGTGGGTCTTTGGGAGTTTGGGGTTGCTTGGAAGTTGTGGGGTGCATGTGCTCCCTGGAGTGTCCTCCTCCCAGTCTTCTCTCCCCTATGAGAAGCAAACAAAAGGTCAATTTATCACACTGTAAATCTCAATGTTAAAATAAAAACAGGCTAAATTGATTGGAAGTGTGGTACAAGCGTGTGTTTGGGCGGAATTTAAAGAAGAATGCATTATTTATGACCAAGAATATGCTTAGTATTCACCTTTGGATGTAATTTATTTGACATGGAGGCACCACAAAAATTCTCGTATGCACCTGTGTGGGACACCCAAAAAAGGCGGGTCTGGTGGCCCACACTATAGTGCTCCAAAGTACAGATTTGGAAGCAGCTGCTGAGTGTCCTCTCCTTTACACTGATAAAAGTTTGCATTTCATTCTCTTTACAAACACATCATCTAGACGAAAAAATACGCCACAATTTTGGAGCAAAAATGGCAGATGTATAATTACTTTTGTGGCTCTAAAATAAGCCAAAACCGCGGATAGTGGCCGAACGAAGTGTCGGTAACGTAACAAACGATTACTGTGCCCAACCAAGTTCAAAATATTACATTTTGGAAGCGAGTCCAATATGAGAAACCAAAATAAAGAGCAACATGTCAGTTTAGAAAAAGATTAATATCATAAAAGTCTACATTTTACTTACTTTTAGCAAGCATTCTCTTTATGCTCCTCAACTGGTCTGGCTCCCTCAGTTTGAGGTCTGACCACCTCTTTCTGAGCTGCTCATTTGAGCGTTTCACCCCCAAATTCGCCTTCAGACTCTTCACGACTTTAGTGAGGATTTTGGCCTTCCTTCTATTTGGTATGCTATACGGCCCATGCTTGGCATCATAATCAGCCTTGAGCAAGATGTCCACCATCTCCGCCATCTCCGCCAAAGACATATTCGATGCCTTGAATCTCCTCCTTGATCGTGACGTTTCCTCGGTCTCCGGGCTTGTCTCCTCCTCGTTAGTTGCGGAATTATCAGACACCTGCTGTAACTCCGCCATATCTGTCTGCGCGCCGAAAGAGAAGGGGCGGGGAAAAGATGTTAGTTAGAACGTCATGGGCGGGCGACGTGTGCGGAGCGACGTGTTCGTATTTTGACGCATGCGTGGTGTGTATATATCAAACACACATGTGACTATAGTACGTTCGGTGTGCGGAGAGAGGAGTTCAAGTGACGGACGTGCGAACGAAGGTATGTGATTTTGTGACTTGTACAAATTGTTGGCCTATACTGTCTTGAGAATGTTGGAGGATATATATGGTGACTAGCATGTTAAGGAGGTTAGACTGTTTGCCTCACATTAGTTATATATAATTTATTTAACTTGCAGATACAATATGAATGTCTTTATAAGCGACAAGGATTTCCTGGCGGAATTTATTGACCGGGTAAGGGAGCTGCCCGCTCTGTGGGAGACGAAAAACCCCATCCACAAAAAAAGAGGGGTGAGAAAAGCAGCGCTGGAGAAGCTGCTCCCATTTGTGCAGACCAAGGTGCCCACAGCCACAGCAAAACAAGTGGACACTAAAATTGGGAGCTTGAGAGGTACCTACAGGACTGAACGCTCTAAGGTGCTGGCTTCTCAGAGGTCAGGAGCAGCAGCAGATGATGTGTATGTCCCGATTTTGTGGTACTACAACAGGATGTCCTTCCTGGATGACCACATTGACACAAGGCCATCACTCTCCACTCTTCCCCCCAGACTTCCCTGCAGCCAACCTGAGCCTTCTCTGGAGCAAGAGGAGGCAGCCATCCTGGATGATCCTGATTTGGCCATCTGGAGCCAGGTATAGTATTTTTCGAAAATGTATTGGGATAAACTTAATGTTTGACAAATATGTCAAGATGACAAACATAAACTATTTTGGATTGCACAAGTGAAATCAAGATCTGTAGACATTATTCTGCACTTAATTGGGTGCTAAATAGTCAATCTGATGTAGTGGTAAATTTAAAGCAAGGATTTATGGATTTACATTCTAATTGCTTCAATCCGGATTACAAAATTTGATGCAAAGATTAAACGAACATATTAAACTATGTCCCTTTTTCATACACAGGATGAAATCAGCCAGGAGGAGGGTCTGGAAACTGTCAGGCAGGAGGAGGAAGGGCCCAGTGGCAGCCAGGAGGTGGCAGCCAGGAGGTGGCAGGGCCCAGTGGCAGACAGGAGGTGGCAGGGCAAAGGAGAAGCACCAGATCCCAGGTGCCTCCCATCCGGCTTCACAAAAGAGGCAGGAGGGACAGGAGCACGAGTGAGGCAGCAATGGCCCTTATTCGTGAGGCCCATGCCACCCTCCAGGAGCCCACATCCCCTGAAGAGGCCATTGCCGGCCTAGTGGAGGCTAAGTTCAAGGTGATGAGCATGGAGCAACGCCTCCTATGCAAGCCCCTGCTCATCACCTTGCTCAACAAGGGGGTGATGGAGAAAATTACCCCCAATACCGCCATATGTGAGGTGGCACAACTGACCCAACCTCAACCTCCACCTCCCCCTTCTTCTTCTGCCCCACCCCCTTCTGCTACACCTCCCCCTTCTTCTTCTGCTACACCTCCCCCTTCTTCTTCTGCCCCACCCCCTTCTGCTACACCTCCACCTTCTTCTTCTGCCCCACCCCCTTCTGCTACACCTCCCCCTTCTTCTTCTGCCCCACCCCCTTCTGCTACACCTCCACCTTCTTCTTCTGCCCCACCCCCTTCTGCTACACCTCCACCTTCTTCTTCTGCCCCACCCCCTTCTGCTACACCTCCACCTTCTTCTTCTGCCCCACCCCCTTCTGCTACACCTCCACCTTCTTCTTCTGTCCCACCCCCTTCTGCTACACCTCCACCTTCTTCTGCCCCACCCCCTTCTGCTACATCTCCTCCTCCTGACAGGAGTACCCCTCCAGTGGGCCAGCCTCCAGCCAAACGAAGAAGGAAGGCTGCAGGGAAGGCTTCAGGGAAGATTGCAGGGAAGGTTGCCAGGAAGAAGAGGAAGTGATGGCCTTGCTTCATTGTGGTCGGACAGAAGGCAGCCTGTTGTAGTACCACAGACTTGGGACATATATCTCACCTGCTGCTGTTCCTGACCTCTGGGAGGCCAGCATCAGATTGTGTTCAGAAATGTTGGCCTTCTCAAGCTCCCAATTTTAGTGTCCACACAGGGTTGCTATGTGCTCTGGGGTCCCTGGGATGCACAAATGGCTGCAGGTTCTCCAGCGCTGCCTTCTCTTTATTTTATTTTTAAACATGAATAAATGTGATTTTTGTTTACGTTCATACTTGACTATGTGTATTTGTAAAAATAAAAAATCTAGCTTTGGAGTAAGCAGATACATTTGACTGACAAAAAAAGGGACAGATAACAACCCCCCAAAAGAATAACTAAAGAATAACTAAATCTGATTATCAAAAAAACATGGTGGGAAATTTAACTAATATAGAGTACCAAAACATTGCGAAATTATAATTAACATCATTTTTTAAAATATTACCATTTAAATTATTCCTAAAAACTTGCACGATATAATACACATAAATCTTCTTAAGAGCAGCATGAAAAAGGTTAAAAAATAAGTCATAACTCTGTGTGAATATCAGCAGCAAAAGAAGGTCACTCGTTTTGATTATTGTAACATTCTAACGAAGATTTCAAGGCAGAACATTTAAACGATGCAATATTTTTGAGCGTGACGAATGTGCTCTCTCCATTACGAAGGCTTGTTTTACCAGAAGATGCGCTCCCGTCTCATAGTTGCTTGTGAGCATGCGCGCTTTTGGAAGAGTCGTAAAAGCATACACACGAACCATTTTCTCGTCACAAAACAGCCCGACGAGAAACACGACGAGGAAATCTGGAATCCTGACGAGAAAATAGAGAGCAGGTTCTCTATTTTCTCGTCAAGATTCTCGGCAAATTTCTCGTCGTAAAACCATACACACGAACGTTTTTCTCGACAAAAAAGCTCTCGCGGCACATTTCTTGCCGGTTTTGGACAAGAAACTCGGTCGTGTGTACGAGGCTTCACAGTCCCCTCTGGTCCCCAAGACTCTCTTCCAGTTGTCTCAGCTATAGTCTCCCCGACTCTCTCAGCTGGCCCAACCCTCTCAGTCTACTGACCTGGAACCTCTCCCACATGGAGAAACGTCTTAAGGATGTTGCCTGGTATCTTTTTTCAGTAGCACACTTCCTTCCAGCAAATGCTTTAACACCAACTCCTTTCCCACCCACACTGAGCTATGCTCAGCTCTGCCTTATAACGAGTGTGTGCACCTGGCCACACACTCAACCTGCAGAGCTCCCAGGAAAACCCGGACACATGACTGAAGACTCCATCCCTCCCAATGCTCTTTGAAGTCTTCAAGTTTCCAGCCCCAATCCAGACTTACAAAATCCAGAGAAAACTTAAAGCATAGTTTTCTCTGCTCAGCAATCTTTTGCTGGAACTTCTCAAATAGCTTCTTTGAGAGTCCTGTGTCCATTTCAAACACATTTCTTCTAAGCCAGGGGCTCTCACCCTCACATATCCCCCCCCCTATGTTTCGATCCGGAGGGAGGAACACCAGCACACATCATCAGGGTTGGGACACCTCTATGCCGGCTGTCAGCCGCGTAGGCCCAACCCTTTTTTCGGGTGCGCTTCCAGCCAAGTCCTTCCTTAACTCTCCATAGGATCCTACTCGTTTTTATTCTACGCTTTCTCCCTCTTCTGGGGTTCCTGGGCTTATTTGCTTTTCTCTGGGGAACTCTGCCTTCCCTAATACCCTCACTTTCTTGATATAGGGGACCTGTTCCTAATACTTTGCCTGATGGGGAACCACCTTTTCCTTCACCGATACCAGTTTTTCCCATCACAACAGTTTTTTTTGGTTTAATAACTTTTCTGAGGTTACCCACGGCAACTAAACCCTTGTTATCAGTAACAACCAGTGACATACCACAAATTCTGATGTTGCCACTTCCAATACCATCAGTGGTTCCCCTCACAGTGTCTCCGGGTACTTTAATTTGTACCTTTGTGCGAATGACATGAAAAATCTCTGCTACTGCCACGTCTATTTCGGGCCCTTCCTTCACGTGAGGTCTAGTGGGTGAGGCAGTGTCCGTGCCCTCTGACGACTGCTCAGCCGCACTTTGGGCCACATCAGCAGAACTTTTCCTAGTCACAGCATCAGGCGGAGAGACCTCTGATGCTTTCAAACGTTCTCCTGAGCGCCTTCCATCCAAACCGGTAACTGGAAGCACCCTCTCAGAGAACCTTGAGACCATTTGCCACACTGCTAATAAATATGGTACCAACCAGTTCCTCTCGTGATTAACATCAAGCATAGCTTGTACTACTTGGCTCCACCTACTGGTACTATGCAGTACCACCTTGTCCGACCACGGTGGAGACACCCAGGTGTACAGCAAATGTGTTTTTTGGACTTCAAGAATTTTCAACAACACATTTGTCATCTTAATGCAATCCACATCTACATGCAAGACCTTTCTAGGGACTTTTCCATTATCAATGACGTGGAGGGGCTCATCCACTGAAGCTGGAAAGGTAGGGACACATACAGTGACCTCCACTTTACTGGCAGTATCGGTCTCCACAGCTTGGTGCTCAACTGGAGCGCTGTCAGATGTGCGTCTCACATTTACCCTCTCTGTCCCAGCATCAGCGAGCCGCTGCAGGTCATACGTCACATTGCCATTTTTGCACTCACTATTTTCCAGCGGTTGGGCTGTATATAACCAAACTGCCATGCATGCGCCCTTAACCGGTCCTTCTGATTGGAGGGGGCCAATCTCTGCCGGGGCCAACACGCCCTTGGCCACTGGCCACCCTGCAATCCCTCCATTGGGCATAGCAGGTGTCATGTCCACATCTGTGTTACGTAACCTAGCCTTATCCAGCATGGCTAGCAATTGTTTGGCCCAGCTGTCCCAGTCAGTGGTACTTCCCTGACAGGTATCCTGAAGCAGTGCATCACCTGTTCCAAGAGGCACCAAAGGAACCTGGGACTCATTACCCAATACTGTACATTTGTCATCTCTATACGCATCACATTGTACAAGCACAGTTTCACTTATGTCACATTGGGACAATGCTTAGTCACAAAACGCAGGGTGTAATACACTATTTTGACCAGATTGTTCTGGTGGCGCTACCATCACATCCAGCTTTATACTACCAGCTTTACCAGGGTGAACAACTTGTTCACCAATCTGGTCACATACCAGGCGGGTGGTCTGCACCCACACATTCTCATTGTGTGGTGCAGTAACTCCTTGTTCCCCCAGAGTAGTGCCAGAGCGGTCCTGGACAACCTCCAGTTCCAACACAGGCAGATCCCTAGAGGTTTCCACAGACAACCCTGCAGCTCTGCCTCTGGTGGTTATGGAAGACATCCTACTTACAACCTTTTTAGTAAACTCATTACCAACATTATTCTCAAACATGACATTTCCAGAAATACATTTCTCAACCTTTAGAGGATCATCATGACACTTAGACATAGCTGTAGCTATTTTGGGTGGCCCTTTACCCACTTGAGCAGCTCCACAGCTGACCTGGGAAACCCTTTGCTCCAACACTGTGGGCTCCTGGGAGGTTTCCCTGGGCAACCCTGCAGCACCTGTCTCTGTCACTAGGGAACATGGTATATGGATTTCTTTGGTCACCCCTAGTACAGCTCTTCCAGCACTGTGCTGGATTCCACCAGGTACATACAGAGTCCCCATGTCCTTTTTAGTCTCTAGTCCTGCTGCCAGTTGGGCTTTACTCTGTGCCTTCCCCCTGCTCTGGGTAGCACACTGTAGCAAGTCCACCTGTACTGCGGATCTCCCCGCTGAACACACTTTAATTTCATTGGGTTCTGTCCCATAAACTGCAACAGTCTTACCAATTCCTGTAGCCGTTGTCATGGCCTTCATTTGAGTGCGTTGTCTCTCATCTGTGGTGTCTCCACAGGCTGACTCTTCCATGTGGTCATGGAGCAACACTGCAGCCTTTCCGGACCCACCAACACCCCCTGCATGTAACACAGGATCCCTGTTGCTAGGGGTAACAGCAGACCAGCACTCCAAAGATGGTTGGCTACACCTCCTGGTGAATACAGACTGTTGTGCCCTTCTTTCTGGGCTGACCACTTCACATAAGCGGCCATAATACACATCTTTATATTCCTCATTGTTACCCCCTGCAGTCCACACAGACTTCTTGCCACTGTTGCCAGGGGTGACAACCGATATGCTTGCAGAAAACACAGGGCTGGTACACCGATGCACACTCATGCTCTCCCGAGCCACCGCTCGACTGGTGCTTTGTTGTCGCAGTGATGCGTCTCCCGTTGCTATGGGCGATGACCTCTCTTTGCTGGAGCCCATGATGCGATGGAACTCTCCTCTGAGAAGGATTTCCTCTTTAAACTTGCAGTAGTCATCCTGGTCCCCATCCATCAAATGGTAAACCGACCGGAACTCTATCTGTAACAAGGTTTGCAGCAATTTTGGCCACCGATTCCTAGGCCATTTTCTCCTTACAGCGACTTTTTCAAATTTTTCCAGGAAGTCCCCAACCTCCTCTGTAGGTAGCATGGGCTGCATGTAATCAGAGGCCAAGATCATAGCCCCTTGAACTGCATCCGACTCTTTAGTCTGGTTCCGCTTGAACCACTCATTCACGGTCTCATACACCACTGGCCCCTTTTGACTGGCCCTCCTAGGCGTAGACATCTTCTCAGGCCACGCTGAGCTCACTTCCCCTTGAACTTGATTTAATATGAACTTCTTGTGTTTTGACTGCCTCATCATTGCAGTCACATGCACAGCAGTTTGTTACACAGTTCACAGTAGTAAAAGGAAAAAATTCTCACAGGTACACTACCTGCATGCAACAGTCCATCAAATAAACTTCTGCGCAATGCAGTTCGCCTGGCTGCCACACACAGCTAGCAGCAGTTCACTGCAGAGAAAAAAAATTTGACTTTTCCTTTACAGGTACACCACCTGCAACACGCAATGCCTTTTGCCTGGCTGCACTTCCACAGACAGCCAACAGTTCCTGACTTGAACTCACTATGGAGCAAGGACCCGGATTCCACCGTCTTGTGCCCGCATTCTCCACCACTGTAACATTGGGGAATGTTTAGCTCAGTGATAGATGCATTGTAGGTGAGTTCACAGCCAACAGGAACTAAGATTTAAGGGCGCGGTAGCCCACTTTTATTGAAAGAAACAGAAAGTAAAGTTCATACATGCATTTGGTTTCCCACACAGGGGTTCTTCTCCCAAAAACATCAACACATGAAAATGCCAATCCACCTGGCTCTTAAGGCTCGCTCAGCCTTGGGCGCAGTTCCTTGCTGCACAGGCCCACTCCTGGCCTCTAGGAAGGGCTCTCCTGACACTCCAGGCTTCCACACTCCTCCAAGACTTACAGTCCCCTCTGGTCCCCAAGACTCTCTTCCAGTTGTCTCAGCTATAGTCTCCCCGACTCTCTCAGCTGGCCCAACCCTCTCAGTCTACTGACCTGGAACCTCTCCCACATGGAGAAACGTCTTAAGGATGTTGCCTGGTATCTTTTTTCAGTAGCACACTTCCTTCCAGCAACTGCTTTAACACCAACTCCTTTCCCACCCACACTGAGCTATGCTCAGCTCTGCCTTATAACAAGTGTGTGCACCTGGCCACACACTCAACCTGCAGAGCTCCCGGAAAACCCGGACACATGACTGAAGACTCCATCCCTCCCAATGCACTTTGAAGTCTTCAAGTTTCCAGCCCCAATCCAGACTTACAAAATCCAGAGAAAACTTAAAGCATAGTTTTCTCTGCTCAGCAATCTTTTGCTGGAACTTCTCAAATAGCTTCTTTGAGAGTCCTGTGTCCATTTCAAACACATTTCTTCTAAGCCAGGGGCTCTCACCCTCACACCATACATTCCACACTACTGTGATGTGCATTTTAAAATGTTATATATTTTTGTGTATTTGGGCCTTGTAAGGCTATTTAGAAATGCCTGTATAATAAAGTATTTAGAATTTTTATTGCATCTCTGTTGGTTGGATCTGTATATTTTCCTGGCAGCACACTAAAAGTTCTATAACTTGTGCTATAGTTTGTATTCAGCAGCCTATAATTCCTAGCTCCCCAGAATGGCATGGTACAAAGTCACTGTACAGTCTACAAATATTTTTGTAAAATATTTTCTTTTCTGTATGATTTATCCTTAAGATACTAGACTGTAAAATCAGATTGTAAAGTGGGTGACTTGCTTTAAAGCTTGCGTTAACTATTTTATGTATGTACTATATTTATAACTCCTGGTTCGGCCACATCTGGAGTATTCCTTCCAGTTCTGGTCACCAGTCCTCAGGAAGGATGTGCTGGAGCTGGAGAGACTTCAAAGAAGGGCAACAACATTAATAAGGGTACTGGAGGACTATAAATACGAGGAACGACTACAAGCACTAAATGTATTCTTCCTGGAGAAGAGACGCTTAACCCCCTTGGCGGTATTCCCAAGTCTGGCTCGGGGTGAGTTTTTAATGCTAAGAGTGGTAACCCCGAGCCAGACTCGGGCTGCATCGCAGTATCCAGGGGAAGTTACTTACCTTGTTCCCTGGATCCTGCGATGTCTCCCTGCAGTGTGTGCGAGCCGTGTCTCGCTCAATTCACACTGCCGGGTGCCAAGCTCCGTTCCCTGCGACGTTGCGGCGCACGGGGGCGGAGTTCAGCGGCAAATTCAAAAAGTGAAACACACAGTATAGATACAGTATACCGTACTCTTACAGATTACAGTACTGTATCAAAAAATTACACATCCCCTTTGTCCCTAGTGGTCTGTCCAGTGCCCTGCATGCAGTTTTATATTATAAAAATAGTTCTTTCTGCCTGGAAACTGGAGATTGTCCATAGCAACCAAAAAGTGTCCCTTTATGTCAAAAGTGATTTTAGACCAGCTAAAAAACAGCAATAATAAATTAGAATCACTTGCAGAATTGAGCGATAGCGATATGTGGGGAAATTCGTCATCAAACACTAAATCTAATAACAGCGACAATTCTGCAACTGAGCAAATTTCTGTGTTTTTGATTTGATTACATTAGTGAATAATTTTTATTATAATTACATTACTATTTGTTATAATTATTTATAGTTATTTATTATATTATAATTCATGATTTTGTGTTTCAAACTTTATCATACCCGGCATGTCTACTAGACTCTTATTTGGTCAGATTTAAGTAAGTAATTACTAAGAATTGCAGGCCTACAATACATAACACCAAATTTCCATGCAAAATAATTGTACCGCTTTTGGTATATAATTCCAGACAGAATCATACCACAAGGGGGGTTAAGAGGGGACATGATAGTGATAAACAAACATCTCAATGGTGATCCCAGCGTAGGAAAAAAACTTTTCAGCCTCAGGGAGTGTAAGAGGTCATGGGGGCAACACAATGAGATTGGAGCAGAAGCGTTTTAACCTTAAATTGCGTAGGGGATTTTTCACTGTCAGGAAGATAAGGATGTGGAACACTCTTCCACAATTGTTGGTGTAAGTGAGGAGTATTGATATTTTTAAAAGTCTCTAGGATGTGCATCTTAGTGAACACAACATACAGGGATGTGGGAAATGATTGTCAACACTGACACACGTACACCTATACAGGTTAAACTTGATGGACTATTTTCTTTATTCAACCTTACCTACTATGAAACTATGATAAATGGCAGAAAAAAATAGAATGTTTTACTAAAAAGTAAGAAAATTTGATTATAAAAAAGATATTTACATGTGTGGCTAACTTAACAATCTGCTCAGAGCTATGAAAACTTTTAATTGTATCCACTGTATATTTTTTTCCCCACTTTATATAAATACATCAGATCCTTTATGAACCTTCAAATTTTATCTAAACCCTGTAGATTGTACATTCTAGTTATGCGATATCCTCTATAGTCTCATGGCAAGCCAGATGTATTAGGGTTTATGCTGACGAGCGATCTGGGATGGCTGCCAGCAAAAATAATAAGCAATAAGCAGCAGGCATGCACACAGGGTATACAAAACACCACAGCAAGCAGCTTGTATAAATCAATGACAGAGAAAAGGAAGCCGCTCAGGTGTAGAAATTCTCCAAATTACCTCCTCCCAGCAGCCAAGGGTACAAGCAATGCCAATATCAGCAAACAGGAACAAAAAAGTCTTCTGGATAGCAGCACTCCAAAAATAAAAGCCTTTATTTTAAAATTCAGGGATCCAAATACACACTGCACATCACGTCACACTGGTCAAAAACTAGCTAACGCGTTTCACACTGTACTAGTGCTTATTCATAGCTACCTGGTGCACAAATTTAATCTAATATATACCCTAAAAGAAGGGTCATGTGATCCAACACCAAGTGAAAGTAATGATTCAGTGATTGGCTGTGAATGAGGTGATTCGAGTGAAAAAGAAGGGTGTGGTCCACCAACCACTGTGATATGAAAAAAGAATCCTTCTCAAAAAACGCAATCAATGAAAAAGAAACATATATAAAAGATATATATATGTATATATGTGTAAAATGTGGTGTGAACAATAATAATAAGGTGTGGTATAATAATGTGTGAAATATAGTGAACACTAAAAATAAACACCAAAAATAAGAATATGAATAATAAATTGGAACAGAAAAGATATAATTCATATAAATGTAATATGTGTGACAAAGAACAACTATATGTATAATGACTGATTGACGTGGAAATAATGAAGCATAAGGAGATTTACATAAGTAATTTTAACCCCTTGTAAAGGTGAAAGTGAAAATTTAAACGAAAACATAAAGGATATGTGTGTGTATATATATTGTGACATATATTGGGTGGTGAAGTCAATAGTCAGAACGACACTATAGATGAATTAATTAAAAGTGCACGTTCCAAGCCATACAATACCAAGTTTAATTAATTAATGCAAACTCCAACATCCTTATATTTTTATTTTTTGTTTATGTATGAATATGTTTGTGTATTCAATCAATCAGTGTGTTGTTCTCAATCTTGATTGTCATAACATGTTCCTATATTTTAATTTTTAGTAATAGATTTTGTATTATTTATTATTATAATTAACTTTATTATTATTGTTTTTTGTGTATATATACTAACTGTGGATGAAAAACTACTATATTAATTGATTAATCAAACTCGTATTATGTTGTATTATGCTATATATCTAAATGTGTGTCCTGTGTGAAGCGCACCAAGCTAGTATTAAACACATACAACGTGCATAATCCATAATCCATATGCACGTCTACGCGAGAAAAAGTTAAACCCGTGCCGGTGACTGTCACTCATCAATGAAAGACTCCATGTGTAAATCATGCTATGCAATGCAATGTATGGAGTTAATCATCTGGTATAGGAAAATGTCAGTATGTCTCAGACCAGAACCTATGTGATATAAATGAAAGGTAAACTTGAAAAAAAGGGAATTATATGCATGAGACGCAAAAGAATGTGCATATAAATTTAAAATTTCAAAGAAACGCATGCGTGTGTATACATATAATATGGGGGCAAGGTCTGAAGTAGAAAGTTGTCTCAAGACTAGGGATGAGCTCGGTGTTCGAGTCGAACATACGTTCGACTCGAACATCGGCTGTTCGATCGTTCGACGAAGATCGAACGATTTGGGCCGTTCGCACCTAATTCGAGTGACGCGAACGGCCCACAATGCACTACGCCATCGCAGTGTCATCCAGGCGCTGTGATTGGCCAAGCATGCACTGTGACCCCGCATGCTTGGCCAATCACAGCGCCGGCAGCGAGGAGAGCAATGATTGGCCACAGGCAGGATGCCTGTGGCCAATTATTGCTGAGGGTGTTTAGTACACACCCCACACTATAAAAGGCCGCCAGCACGGCGGCCTAGTGTAGTGTGTTCCGGAGCAGGGAAAGAGAAGCATAGGCAGGGACAGTGACATTTTTTTTCTTGCTTAACCTGCATTCCTTTAGTTTAGGGAAAGAGAAGGATAGGTAGGGAGAGTGTCAGTGTGTTTTACTGTGCTAATCCTTGTTTCTAGGGACAGGGAAGGACAGTGAGGGAAATTCTCCTTGTGCTATACTGTGCTAAAACATTGATCATCAACCATCTTTAAAAAAACATTTTTTCTAGGGACAGAAAACTATAGGTAGGGAGAGTGTCAGTGTGTTTTACTGTGCTAATCCTTGTTTCTAGGGACAGGAAAGGACAGTGAGGGAAATTCTTCTTGTGCTATACTGTGCTAAAGCATTGATCATCAACCATCTTTAAAAAAACATTTTTTCTAGGGACAGAAAACTATAGGTAGCGAGAGTGTCACTGTGTTTTACTGTGCTAATCCTTGTTTCTAGGGACAGGGAAGGACAGTGAGGGAAATTCTCCTTGTGCTATACTGTGCTAAAGCATTGATCATCAACCATCTTTAAAAAAACATTTTTTCTAGGGACAGAAAACTATAGGTAGCGAGAGTGTCACTGTGTTTTACTGTGCTAATCCTTGTTTCTAGGGACAGGGAAGGACAGTGAGGGAAATTCTCCTTGTGCTATACTGTGCTAAAGCATTGATCATCAACCATCTTTAAAAAAACATTTTTTCTAGGGACAGAAAACTATAGGTAGCGAGAGTGTCACTGTGTTTTACTGTGCTAATCCTTGTTTATAGGGACAGGGAAGGACAGTGAGGGAAATTCTCCTTGTGCTATACTGTGCTAAAGCATTGATCATCAACCATCTTTAAAAAAACATTTTTTCTAGGGACAGAAAACTATAGGTAGCGAGAGTGTCACTGTGTTTTACTGTGCTAATCCTTGTTTCTAGGGACAGGGAAGGACAGTGAGGGAAATTCTCCTTGTGCTATACTGTGCTAAAGCATTGATCATCAACCATCTTTAAAAAAACATTTTTTCTAGGGACAGAAAACTATAGGTAGCGAGAGTGTCACTGTGGTTTACTGTGCTAATCCTTGTTTCTAGGGACAGGGAAGGACAGTGAGGGAAATTCTCCTTGTGCTATACTGTGCTAAAGCATTGATCATCAACCATCTTTAAAAAAACATTTGTTCTAGGGGCAGAAAACTATAGGTAGCGAGAGTGTCACTGTGTTTTACTGTGCTAATCCTTGTTTCTAGGGACAGGGAAGGACAGTGAGGGAAATTCTCCTTGTGCTATACTGTGCTAAAGCATTGATCATCAACCATCTTTAAAAAAACATTTTTTCTAGGGACAGAAAACTATAGGTAGCGAGAGTGTCACTGTGGTTTACTGTGCTAATCCTTGTTTCTAGGGACAGGGAAGGACAGTGAGGGAAATTCTCCTTGTGCTATACTGTGCTAAAGCATTGATCATCAACCATCTTTAAAAAAACATTTTTTCTAGGGACAGAAAACTATAGGTAGCGAGAGTGTCACTGTGTTTTACTGTGCTAATCCTTGTTTCTAGGGACAGGGAAGGACAGTGAGGGAAATTCTCCTTGTGCTATACTGTGCCAAAGCATTGATCATCAACCATCTTTAAAAAAACATTTTTTCTAGGGACAGAAAACTATAGGTAGCGAGAGTGTCACTGTGGTTTACTGTGCTAATCCTTGTTTCTAGGGACAGGGAAGGACAGTGAGGGAAATTCTCCTTGTGCTATACTGTGCTAAAGCATTGATCATCAACCATCTTTAAAAAAACATTTTTTCTAGGGACAGAAAACTATAGGTAGCGAGAGTGTCACTGTGGTTTACTGTGCTAATCCTTGTTTCTAGGGACAGGGAAGGACAGTGAGGGAAATTCTCCTTGTGCTATACTGTGCTAAAGCATTGATCATCAACCATCTTTAAAAAAACATTTTTTCTAGGGACAGAAAACTATAGGTAGCGAGAGTGTCACTGTGGTTTACTGTGCTAATCCTTGTTTCTAGGGACAGGGAAGGACAGTGAGGGAAATTCTCCTTGTGCTATACTGTGCTAAAGCATTGATCATCAACCATCTTTAAAAAAACATTTTTTCTAGGGACAGAAAACTATAGGTAGCGAGAGTGTCACTGTGGTTTACTGTGCTAATCCTTGTTTCTAGGGACAGGGAAGGACAGTGAGGGAAATTCTCCTTGTGCTATACTGTGCTAAAGCATTGATCATCAACCATCTTTAAAAAAACATTTTTTCTAGGGACAGAAAACTATAGGTAGCGAGAGTGTCACTGTGGTTTACTGTGCTAATCCTTGTTTCTAGGGACAGGGAAGGACAGTGAGGGAAATTCTCCTTGTGCTATACTGTGCTAAAGCATTGATCATCAACCATCTTTAAAAAAACATTTTTTCTAGGGACAGAAAACTATAGGTAGCGAGAGTGTCACTGTGGTTTACTGTGCTAATCCTTGTTTCTAGGGACAGGGAAGGACAGTGAGGGAAATTCTCCTTGTGCTATACTGTGCTAAAGCATTGATCATCAACCATCTTTAAAAAAACATTTGTTCTAGGGGCAGAAAACTATAGGTAGCGAGAGTGTCACTGTGTTTTACTGTGCTAATCCTTGTTTCTAGGGACAGGGAAGGACAGTGAGGGAAATTCTCCTTGTGCTATACTGTGCTAAAGCATTGATCATCAACCATCTTTAAAAAAACATTTTTTCTAGGGACAGAAAACTATAGGTAGCGAGAGTGTCACTGTGGTTTACTGTGCTAATCCTTGTTTCTAGGGACAGGGAAGGACAGTGAGGGAAATTCTCCTTGTGCTATACTGTGCTAAAGCATTGATCATCAACCATCTTTAAAAAAACATTTTTTCTAGGGACAGAAAACTATAGGTAGCGAGAGTGTCACTGTGTTTTACTGTGCTAATCCTTGTTTCTAGGGACAGGGAAGGACAGTGAGGGAAATTCTCCTTGTGCTATACTGTGCCAAAGCATTGATCATCAACCATCTTTAAAAAAACATTTTTTCTAGGGACAGAAAACTATAGGTAGCGAGAGTGTCACTGTGGTTTACTGTGCTAATCCTTGTTTCTAGGGACAGGGAAGGACAGTGAGGGAAATTCTCCTTGTGCTATACTGTGCTAAAGCATTGATCATCAACCATCTTTAAAAAAACATTTTTTCTAGGGACAGAAAACTATAGGTAGCGAGAGTGTCACTGTGGTTTACTGTGCTAATCCTTGTTTCTAGGGACAGGGAAGGACAGTGAGGGAAATTCTCCTTGTGCTATACTGTGCTAAAGCATTGATCATCAACCATCTTTAAAAAAACATTTTTTCTAGGGACAGAAAACTATAGGTAGCGAGAGTGTCACTGTGGTTTACTGTGCTAATCCTTGTTTCTAGGGACAGGGAAGGACAGTGAGGGAAATTCTCCTTGTGCTATACTGTGCTAAAGCATTGATCATCAATAGTGATGAGCCGAACACCCCCGGGTTCGGTTCGCACCAGAACCCGCGAACGGACCGAAAGTTCGAACGAACATTAGAACCCTATTAAATACAATGGATGCGAACGTTCGAATTCTAAAGTGCTAATTATAACAACTATTATGCATGTTATTGTCCTAAAAAGGGTTTGGGAACCCGGGTTCTGCACCAGGGGACATGTATCAATGCAAAAAGAAGTTTTAAAAACGGTCGTTTTTCGGGAGCAGTCATTTTAATGATGCATAAAGTGAAAAAAAAAAAGTCAAATATTCCTTTAAATATCGTACCTGGGGGGTGTCTAAAGTATGCCTGTGAAGTGCCACGTGTTTCCCGTGTTTAGAACTGTCCCTGCACAAAATGACACTTCTAAAGGAAAAAAAAGCCATTTAAAACTGCTTGCGGCTTTAATGTAATGTCTGGTCCCGGTAATATGGATGAAATTCTTTAAGAAAAATGGCATAGCTACCCCATGACCCCCCCCCCTACCCCAGCCCATTACCAGCCCCTTTGGGTCTTGTATGGATATTAAGGGGAACCCCGCACATAAAATAAAAAAGGCCCTATATACTCTGAACAGCCCTATACAGGCGGTGCATACAAGACAGGGACTGTAGGTTTGTTCTTATGTAGAATCTGTTTGTAATTTTGAACAGGTACATTGTTGAAGTGTAGCTCCAGACCAAAAATCTATTTTTAAACTTTTTGGAAAACATAGGTAAGGGTTATCACCCCTGTAACATTTGTTTTGCTGTCTGTGCCCCTGTTCAGAACATTTCACCTCACTTTCCGTCCCAATGACAACTGTTTTTGAAATGTGGTGTTTTTCTTGAAACAAGGATTGCTGATAAAGCATCAGTACAGAGGAGACACCTTTCTCCCATATTTATTCTTACAGGAGAGAATTTTCCTTCCTAGTGGTAGATTTCCTCTCACTTCCTGTTGTCTTCTTGCGTTTGCAAGTAGGAGTCGTTTGTAAGTTGGATGTTTGAAAGTAGGGACCTGCCGTATATACTCTGCAGAAATAGGCCCCTTAGTTGTTGGTGTTGGCACAACACTGTAAGCACTCACAGTTACTCTTGGTTGGTGCTGGAACGCCCTGCTGTCAACTATTATATCAGGAATTTTAATTACATATAATTGTTGAACAGTGGTAGTAAAAATTGGGCCTTTGATGGTGGTGCTGGTGCCACAACACTGTAAGCCCTGACAGTTACTCTTGGTGGGTGCAGCAATGGGCCCTGCTGTGAATTATTAGATCAAGAATTGTAATTACATGCCCCTGTTGAACAGGGGCTGAAAAATTGGGCCTTAGGCACTGGTGGCACAACACTGCAACCCCTCACAGATACTGTACTTGGAGCACAGCAATGAGCCCTGTTGCAAAGTATTGCTTCAAAAATTGTAATGACACGCCCCTGTTAAACAGGGGCTGAAAAATTGGGCCTTAGGCACTGGTGGCACAACACTGCAACTCCTCACAGATACTGTACTTGGAGCACAGCAATGAGCCCTGTTGCAAAGTATTGCTTCAAAAATTGTAATGACACGCCCCTGTTAAACAGGGGCTGAAAAATTGGGCCTTAGGCACTGGTGGCACAACACTGCAACTCCTCACAGATACTGTACTTGGAGCACAGCAATGAGCCCTGTTGCAAAGTATTGCTTCAAAAATTGTAATTACACGCCCCTGTTAAACAGGGGCTGAAAAATTGGGCGTTAGGCACTGGTGGCGGCACCCATAAACAAAAATGATCTTACAAGCTATCATCATCAATCGTATCATTGAGGACTCGGAGGAGGAGGATAGCCAGTCAACATAACAGCACAGGCACTCAGCATCAGCATCAGTCTTGAAGGGATGTGACATGTTAAAATCAATTAGTCTGTTATATCAGCATCAGGTGTGTGGTAGCTGGTGGTGATCCAAGACTGGTTCATCTTGATGAAAGTCAGTCGATCAACCGAGTCGGTGGACAGGCGCACCCTGTGATCCGTGACAAATCCTCCAGCAGCACTGAATGTGCGTTCCGAAAGAACGCTGGATGCAGGACAGGCCAGTAGCTCAATTGCATACTGTGCAAGCTCTGGCCAGTGATCCATCCTCAAGACCCAGTAAGCCAGAGGATTTTCGGTGGGGAAGGTGTCCAAGTCTGACCTTGCCCCTAGATATTCCTGCACCATGTTTATCAGACGCTGGCGATGGTTGCTGGAACCGATCATACTTTGGGGCTGCGGACTAAAGAATTGTCTGAACGCATCGGTCAGACGGCCACCTTCCCCACCGCTCCTTCTTTGACTGGCCGAAGCCTCAGCAACTCGTTGTCCAGGGCCAGGAGTTTGCAACCTCCCAGTCTCTGGGAACGCGTTGCACAGACCTTTCTGCAAGGCCTCCCGGAGTTGTCTCATCCTCTGCTCCCTCTGCGACGGTAACATAAGGTCCGCAACCTTACCCTTGTACCGTGGATCAAGGAGAGTGGCCAGCCAGTAATGGTCCCTCTCCTTGATCCGAAGAATACAAGGATCCTTCCGCAGACTTTGCAGGATCAGGGAGGCCATGCAGCGTAGGTTTGCTGAGGCATTCGCTCCGGAGTCCTCTGGGTCACTAAGGACGACATGATCCGCAGCCACCTCCTCCCAGCCACGTACAAGTCCACTGGTTTCTTGGGACTGTAAATCATCCCTAAAAGACTGCTGCTGATGATGCTGAGTGCCAGCCTCCACCTCCATGCTGACACAATCCTCCTCCTCCTCCTCCTCCTCCTCTTCCTGTGCGATGGGTGGGACAGAAGGAACACTGTCTGGGTAAAGGGGGCCTTGAGAGGCAAGGAAGTCCTCCTCTTCCTGCCTCTGTTCTGCCTCAAGTGCCCTGTCCATTATTCCACGCAGCGTGTGCTCCAACAGGTGGACAAGAGGTACAGTGTCACTGATGCATGCACTGTCACTGCTCACCATCCTCGTGGCCTCCTCAAATGGTGCCAGGACAGTGCATGCATCCCTGATCATGCCCCACTGGCGTGAAGAAAAAAAAACAAGCTCCCCTGACCCTGTCCTGGTGCCGTAGTCGCACAGGTACTCATTGATGGCCCTCTGCTGCGTGTGCAGCCGCTGCAGCATGGCCAACGTTGAGTTCCACCTGGTGGGCATGTCACATATAAGGCGGTTCTTGGGCAGGTTCAACTCCTTTTGCAGCTCAGCCAGGCGAGCACTGGCATTATAAGATCTGCGGAAATGCACACAGACTTTCCTGGCCTGCCTCAGGACATCCTGTAAGCCCGGGTACCTGCCCAAGAAGCGCTGCACCACCAGGTTAAGGACGTGAGCCACACAGGGCACATGGGTCAGTTGTCCCTGTCGGAGGGCAGAGAGGAGGTTGGTGCCATTGTCGCAAACCACCATTCCTGGCTTAAGCTGGCGTGGCGTCAACCACCTCTCGGCCTGGCCCTGCAGAGCAGACAGGACCTCTGCCCCAGTGTGGCTTCTGTCCCCCAAACACACCAGCGCAAGCACGGCATGGCATCTTTTTGCCTGCGTACTTGCGTAGCCCCGTGAACGGCTACGGAGCACCGCTGGTTCATAGGACAAACCACAGGAAGAGGCCATGGAGGAAGAAGAAGAGGATGGGGTGGAGGAGAGAGGTGTGTCACAACCAGTAGTAGCATTTTGGAGGCGTGGCGGTGGGACAACCTCCAACACTACTGCACCTTGTCCTGAATCCTTCCCAGCTGCCAAAAGAGTGACCCAATGGGCCGTGAAAGAAAGGTAACGTCCCTGTCCATGCCTGCTGGACCATGAGTCAGCGGTAATATGCACCTTACCGCTGACCGCCCTGTCCAGCGAGGCCAAGACATTGCCTTCCACATGCCGGTAGAGAGCCGGAATAGCCTTCCGTGAGAAAAAGTGGCGTTTGGGAACCTGCCACTGAGGAACCGCACATTGCACAAACTCACGGAAGGGGGCCGAGTCTACCAACTGAAAAGGCAGCAGTTGAAGCGCTAGCAATTTAGCCAAGCTAGCATTCAACCGCTGGGCATGTGGATGGCTGGGAGTGAACTTCTTTCGACGGTCCAGCAGCTGGGGCAGGGAAATTTGCCTGCTAGAATCGGACGTCGGTGTACTGCTAGCAGAGTGGCCGCAAGTACTTGGCTGTGACACACCTAATTCTACACCTTCATTCCTCTCAGTGCATGTTTCAGAGAGGACTGAAGTTATAGTGGGGTTGGAGATCCCAGCTGATGCGGTGCAAGGAGAGGTCCGCTTTGTTCTTTGGTGTGGGTCTTTGAGGTAGGCTTGCCAACGAGCTGCATGGCAGGTCAACATATGTCTGGTCAGGCATGTGGTACCCAAGCGGCTGATGTTTTGGCCACGCGATATACGCTTGAGACATATGTTGCAAACAGCAGCTGTGCGATCTGATGCACTAGCCTCAAAAAAGGCCCACACCAAAGAACTTTTTGAATGACGGGCAGAGGCAGCGCCCTGCACAGGCGGAGCTCTGCGGTGTGATTCCGTCGGTGTACTGCCCTTACGCTGGCCACCAAAGGGCATCCTGCCTCGTTGGAGATGTGCCTCCTCCTCATCCTCCTCCTCCTCCTCTCTCCTATTAGGCACCCACGTGGAGTCAGTGACCTCATCATCCCCTCCCTCCTCATCACTGGAGCCAATCTGGCAGTATGCTGCAGCTGCTGAAACATGACTGCCAGATTGGTGTCCTTCTTGAGCATCCCCTCTGTCTGCTCTCACGCTACTGCCTTCCTGTAGCTGGGTTTCATCATCAGACCCTTCGAAACGCTGGGCATCCTCCTGGAGCATGTACCCAACACTGTGCTGAAACAGTTCGGGGGACTCCTCAGGAGGAGGACATGGTGGGTCTAGGGAAGGAGTGACTGATGATTTGTCTGACATTGATACCAGGGAAGACGACGCTTTGGCAGCTGCTTTTCCAGTACCCTGAGCCTGGGTGAGAGAGGATGAGGAGGAGGAGGAGGGCTTGGTCATCCACTCTACCAAGTCTTCGGCATGATGTGGCTCAACATGTCCAGCTGCCGAAAAGAAGGACAAGCGTGTCCCATGGCCATGTGCTGATGACAATGCACCGCGTCCACGACCAGCACTGTTGCCCCCAGACACAGAGCCTGCTTGCCCTCTTTTATTGCCTCCTGACTGTCTGCCTCTCCTTGTTTGCCTTCCAGACATTCTAATAGATGGCCTGCAGGGAGATGGGAAAAAAGCAATAAGGGCTACCTTCAGGTGTCCTTCTCTGTCCCTTGAAACAAGGACTTTCACAGTGAAAGAAACTGACACTCTCCCTACCTACAGTTTTCTGTCCCTAGAAAAAATATTTTTTTTAAGCACAATATAGCACAAGGACAATTCACTCACTGTCCTTACAGGTCCCTGGAAACAAGGACTTGCAGAGTGAAAGAAAAAAAACACTCTCCCTACCTACAGTTTTCTGTCCCTAGAATAAATGTTTTTTTTAAGCACAATATAGCACAAGGACAATTCACTCACTGTCCTTACAGGTCCCTGGAAACAAGGACTTGCAGAGTGAAAGAAAAAAAACACTCTCCCTACCTACAGTTTTCTGTCCCTAGAAAAAATGTTTTTTTTAATCACAATATAGCACAAGAACAATTCACTCACTGTCCTTACAGGTCCCTGGAAACAAGGACTTGCAGAGTGAAAGAAAAAAAACACTCTCCCTACCTACAGTTTTCTGTCCCTAGAATAAATGTTTTTTTTAAGCACAATATAGCACAAGGACAATTCACTCACTGTCCTTACAGGTCCCTGGAAACAAGGACTTGCAGAGTGAAAGAAAAAAAACACTCTCCCTACCTACAGTTTTCTGTCCCTAGAAAAAATGTTTTTTTTAATCACAATATAGCACAAGGACAATTCACTCACTGTCCTTACAGGTCCCTGGAAACAAGGACTTGCAGAGTGAAAGAAAAAAAACACTCTCCCTACCTACAGTTTTCTGTCCCTAGAAAAAATGTTTTTTTTTAATCACAATATAGCACAAGGACAATTCACTCACTGTCCTTACAGGTCCCTGGAAACAAGGACTTGCAGAGTGAAATAAACTGACACTCTCCCTACCTACAGTTTTCTGTCCCTAGAATAAATGTTTTTTTTAAGCACAATATAGCACAAGGACAATTCACTCACTGTCCTTACAGGTCCCTGGAAACAAGGACTTGCAGAGTGAAAGAAAAAAAACACTCTCCCTACCTACAGTTTTCTGTCCCTAGAAAAAATGTTTTTTTTAATCACAATATAGCACAAGGACAATTCACTCACTGTCCTTACAGGTCCCTGGAAACAAGGACTTGCAGAGTGAAATAAACTGACACTCTCCCTACCTACAGTTTTCTGTCCCTAGAATAAATGTTTTTTTTAAGCACAATATAGCACAAGGACAATTCACTCACTGTCCTTACAGGTCCCTGGAAACAAGGACTTGCAGAGTGAAAGAAAAAAAACACTCTCCCTACCTACAGTTTTCTGTCCCTAGAAAAAATGTTTTTTTTAATCACAATATAGCACAAGGACAATTCACTCGCTGTCCTTACAGGCCCCTGGAAACAAGGACTTGCAGAGTGAAAGAAAAAAAACACTCTCCCTACCTACAGTTTTCTGTCCCTAGAAAAAATGTTTTTTTTAATCACAATATAGCACAAGGACAATTCACTCACTGTCCTTACAGGTCCCTGGAAACAAGGACTTGCAGAGTGAAATAAACTGACACTCTCCCTACCTACAGTTTTCTGTCCCTAGAATAAATGTTTTTTTAAGCACAATATAGCACAAGGACAATTCACTCACTGTCCTTACAGGTCCCTGGAAACAAGGACTTGCAGAGTGAAAGAAAAAAAACACTCTCCCTACCTACAGTTTTCTGTCCCTAGAAAAAATGTTTTTTTTAATCACAATATAGCACAAGGACAATTCACTCACTGTCCTTACAGGTCCCTGGAAACAAGGACTTGCAGAGTGAAAGAAAAAAAACACTCTCCCTACCTACAGTTTTCTGTCCCTAGAATAAATGTTTTTTTTAAGCACAATATAGCACAAGGACAATTCACTCACTGTCCTTACAGGTCCCTGGAAACAAGGACTTGCAGAGTGAAAGAAAAAAAACACTCTCCCTACCTACAGTTTTCTGTCCCTAGAAAAAATGTTTTTTTTAATCACAATATAGCACAAGGACAATTCACTCACTGTCCTTACAGGTCCCTGGAAACAAGGACTTGCAGAGTGAAATAAACTGACACTCTCCCTACCTACAGTTTTCTGTCCCTAGAATAAATGTTTTTTTAAGCACAATATAGCACAAGGACAATTCACTCACTGTCCTTACAGGTCCCTGGAAACAAGGACTTGCAGAGTGAAAGAAAAAAAACACTCTCCCTACCTACAGTTTTCTGTCCCTAGAAAAAATGTTTTTTTTAATCACAATATAGCACAAGGACAATTCACTCACTGTCCTTACAGGTCCCTGGAAACAAGGACTTGCAGAGTGAAATAAACTGACACTCTCCCTACCTACAGTTTTCTGTCCCTAGAATAAATGTTTTTTTTAAGCACAATATAGCACAAGGACAATTCACTCACTGTCCTTACAGGTCCCTGGAAACAAGGACTTGCAGAGTGAAAGAAAAAAAACACTCTCCCTACCTACAGTTTTCTGTCCCTAGAAAAAATGTTTTTTTTAATCACAATATAGCACAAGGACAATTCACTCACTGTCCTTACAGGTCCCTGGAAACAAGGACTTGCAGAGTGAAATAAACTGACACTCTCCCTACCTACAGTTTTCTGTCCCTAGAATAAATGTTTTTTTTAAGCACAATATAGCACAAGGAGAATTCACTCACTGTCCTTCCAGGTCCCTGGAAACAAGGACTTGCAGAGTGAAAGAAAAAAAACACTCTCCCTACCTACAGTTTTCTGTCCCTAGAAAAAATGTTTTTTTTAATCACAATATAGCACAAGGACAATTCACTCACTGTCCTTACAGGTCCCTGGAAACAAGGACTTGCAGAGTGAAATAAACTGACACTCTCCCTACCTACAGTTTTCTGTCCCTAGAAAAAATGTTTTTTTTAATCACAATATAGCACAAGGACAATTCACTCACTGTCCTTACAGGTCCCTGGAAACAAGGACTTGCAGAGTGAAAGAAAAAAAACACTCTCCCTACCTACAGTTTTCTGTCCCTAGAAAAAATGTTTTTTTTAATCACAATATAGCACAAGGACAATTCACTCACTGTCCTTCCAGGTCCCTGGAAACAAGGACTTGCAGAGTGAAATAAACTGACACTCTCCCTACCTACAGTTTTCTGTCCCTAGAATAAATGTTTTTTTTAAGCACAATATAGCACAAGGACAATTCACTCACTGTCCTTAGAGGTCCCTGGAAACAAGGACTTGCAGAGTGAAAGAAAAAAAACACTCTCCCTACCTACAGTTTTCTGTCCCTAGAAAAAATGTTTTTTTTTAAGCACAATATAGCACAAGGACAATTCACTCACTGTCCTTCCAGGTCCCTGGAAACAAGGACTTGCAGAGTGAAAGAAAAAAAACACTCTCCCTACCTACAGTTTTCTGTCCCTAGAAAAAATGTTTTTTTTAATCACAATATAGCACAAGGACAATTCACTCACTGTCCTTACAGGTCCCTGGAAACAAGGACTTGCAGAGTGAAAGAAACTGACACTCTCCCTACCTACAGTTTTCTGTCCCTAGAATAAATGTTTTTTTAAGCACAATATAGCACAAGGACAATTCACTCACTGTCCTTCCAGGTCCCTGGAAACAAGGACTTGCAGAGTGAAAGAAACTGACACTGTCCCTACCTACAGTTTTCTGTCCCTAGAATAAATGTTTTTTTTAAGCACACTATAGCACAAGCACAAAACACACTGACACTCTCCCTACCTATCCTTCTCTTTCCCTAAACTAAAGGAATCCAGGTTAAGCAAGAAAGAAATAACAGTCACTGTCCCTGCCTATGCTGCTCTATCCCTGCTCCGGAACACACTACACTAGGCCGCCGTGCTGGCGGCCTTTTATAGTGTGGGGCGTGTACTAAACACCCTCAGCAATAATTGGCCACAGGCATCCTGCCTGTGGCCAATCATTGCTCTCCTCGCTGCCGGCGCTGTGATTGGCCAAGCATGCGGGGTCACAGTGCATGCTTGGCCAATCACAGCGCCTGGATGACACTGCGATGGCGTAGTGCATTGTGGGCCGTTCGCGTCACTCGAATTTGGCGCGAACGGCCCAAATCGTTCGATCTTCGTCGAACGATCGAACAGCCGATGTTCGAGTCGAACGTATGTTCGACTCGAACACGAAGCTCATCCCTAATCATCAACCATCTTTAAAAAAACATTTTTTCTAGGGACAGAAAACTATAGGTAGCGAGAGTGTCACTGTGGTTTACTGTGCTAATCCTTGTTTCTAGGGACAGGGAAGGACAGTGAGGGAAATTCTCCTTGTGCTATACTGTGCTAAAGCATTGATCATCAACCATCTTTAAAAAAACATTTTTTCTAGGGACAGAAAACTATAGGTAGGGAGAGTGTCAGTGTGTTTTACTGTGCTAATCCTTGTTTCTAGGGACAGGGAAGGACAGTGAGGGAAATTCTCCTTGTGCTATACTGTGCTAAAGCATTCCTCATCAACCATCTTTGAAATCCTTGTTTTTTGGACAGTCAGGGAAATTGTCATTGTGCTATTCTGTGCGAAAGCAATCATCCTCAACCATATTTAGAAATCCTTAAGTAAAGGGACAGAGAAGGACACCTGAAGGTAGCCCTTATTGCTTTTTTCCCATCTCCCTGCAGGCCATCCATTAGAATGTCTGGAAGGCAAACAAGGAGAGGCAGACAGTCAGGAGGCAATAAAAGAGGGCAAGCAGGCTCTGTGTCTGGGGGCAACAGTGCTGGTCGTGGACGCGGTGCATTGTCATCAGCACATGGCCATGGGACACGCTTGTCCTTCTTTTCGGCAGCTGGACATGTTGAGCCACATCATGCCGAAGACTTGGTAGAGTGGATGACCAAGCCCTCCTCCTCCTCCTCATCCTCTCTCACCCAGGCTCAGGGTACTGGCAAAGCAGCTGCCAAAGCGTCCTCTTCCCTGGTATCAATGTCAGACTCATCATCAGTCACTCCTTCCCTAGACCCACCATGTCCTCCTCCTGAGGAGTCCCCCGAACTGTTTGAGCACAGTGTTGGGTACATGCTCCAGGAGGATGCCCAGCGTTTCGAAGGGTCTGATGATGAAACCCAGCTACAGGAAGGCAGTAGCGTGAGAGCAGACAGAGGGGATGCTCAAGAAGGACACCAATCTGGCAGTCATGTTCCAGCAGCTGCAGCATACTGCCAGATTGGCTCCAGTGATGAGGAGGGAGGGGATGATGAGGTCACTGACTCCACGTGGGTGCCTAATAGGAGAGAGGAGGAGGAGGAGGATGAGGAGGAGGCACATCTCCAACGAGGCAGGATGCCCTTTGGTGGCCAGCGTAAGGGCAGTACACCGACGGAATCACACCGCAGAGCTCCGCCTGTGCAGGGCGCTGCCTCTGCCCGTCATTCAAAAAGTTCTTTGGTGTGGGCCTTTTTTGAGGCTAGTGCATCAGATCGCACAGCTGCTGTTTGCAACATATGTCTCAAGCGTATATCGCGTGGCCAAAACATCAGCCGCTTGGGTACCACATGCCTGACCAGACATATGTTGACCTGCCATGCAGCTCGTTGGCAAGCCTACCTCAAAGACCCACACCAAAGAACAAAGCGGACCTCTCCTTGCACCGCATCAGCTGGGATCTCCAACCCCACTATAACTTCAGTCCTCTCTGAAACATGCACTGAGAGGAATGAAGGTGTAGAATTAGGTGTGTCACAGCCAAGTACTTGCGGCCACTCTGCTAGCAGTACACCGACGTCCGATTCTAGCAGGCAAATTTCCCTGCCCCAGCTGCTGGACCGTCGAAAGAAGTTCACTCCCAGCCATCCACATGCCCAGCGGTTGAATGCTAGCTTGGCTAAATTGCTAGCGCTTCAACTGCTGCCTTTTCAGTTGGTAGACTCGGCCCCCTTCCGTGAGTTTGTGCAATGTGCGGTTCCTCAGTGGCAGGTTCCCAAACGCCACTTTTTCTCACGGAAGGCTATTCCGGCTCTCTACCGGCATGTGGAAGGCAATGTCTTGGCCTCGCTGGACAGGGCGGTCAGCGGTAAGGTGCATATTACCGCTGACTCATGGTCCAGCAGGCATGGACAGGGACGTTACCTTTCTTTCACGGCCCATTCGGTCACTCATTTGGCAGCTGGGAAGGATGCAGGACAAGGTGCAGTAGTGTTGGAGGTTGTTCCACCGCCACGCCTACAAAATGCTACTAGTGGTTGTGACACACCTCTCTCCTCCACCCCCTCCTCTTCTTCTTCCTCCATGGCCTCTTCCTGTGCTTTGTCCTCTGAACCAGCGGTGCTCCGTAGCCGTTCAAGGGGCTACGCAAGTACGCAGGCAAAAAGATGCCATGCCGTGCTTGCGCTGGTGTGTTTGGGGGACAGAAGCCACACTGGGGCAGAGGTCCTGTCTGCTCTGCAGGGCCAGGCCGAGAGGTGGTTGACGCCACGCCAGCTTAAGCCAGGAATGGTGGTTTGCGACAATGGCACCAACCTCCTCTCCGCCCTCCGACAGGGACAACTGACCCATGTGCCCTGTGTGGCTCACGTCCTTAACCTGGTGGTGCAGCGGTTCTTGGGCAGGTACCCGGGCTTACAGGATGTCCTGAGGCAGGCCAGGAAAGTCTGTGTGCATTTCCGCAGATCTTATAATGCCAGTGCTCGCCTGGCTGAGCTGCAAAAGGAGTTGAACCTGCCCAAGAACCGCCTTATATGTGACATGCCTACCAGGTGGAACTCAACGTTGGCCATGCTGCAGCGGCTGCACACGCAGCAGAGGGCCATCAATGAGTACCTGTGCGACTACGGCACCAGGACAGGGTCAGGGGAGCTTGTTTTTTCTTCTTCACGCCAGTGGGGCATGATCAGGGATGCATGCACTGTCCTGGCACCATTTGAGGAGGCCACGAGGATGGTGAGCTGTGACAGTGCATGCATCAGTGACACTGTACCTCTTGTCCACCTGTTGGAGCACACGCTGCGTGGAATAATGGACAGGGCACTTGAGGCAGAACAGAGGCAGGAAGAGGAGGACTTCCTTGCCTCTCAAGGCCCCCTTTACCCAGACAGTGTTCCTTCTGTCCCACCCATCGCACAGGAAGAGGAGGAGGAGGAGGAGGATTGTGTCAGCATGGAGGTGGAGGCTGGCACTCAGCATCATCAGCAGCAGTCTTTTAGGGATGATTTACAGTCCCAAGAAACCAGTGGACTTGTACGTGGCTGGGAGGAGGTGGCTGCGGATCATGTCGTCCTTAGTGACCCAGAGGACTCCGGACTGAATGCCTCAGCTAACCTACGCTGCATGGCCTCCCTGATCCTGCAAAGTCTGCGGAAGGATCCTCGTATTCTTCGGATCAAGGAGAGGGACCATTACTGGCTGGCCACTCTCCTTGATCCACGGTACAAGGGTAAGGTTGCGGACCTTATGTTACCGTCGCAGAGGGAGCAGAGGATGAGACAACTCCGGGAGGCCTTGCAGAAAGGTCTGTGCAACGCGTTCCCAGAGACTGTGAGGTTACAAACTCCTGGTCCTGGACAACGAGTTGCTGAGGGTTCGGCCAGTCAAAGAAGGAGCGGTGGGGAAGGTGGCCGTCTGACCGATGCGTTCAGACAATTCTTTAGTCCGCAGCCCCAAAGTATGATCGGTTCCAGCAACCATCGCCAGCGTCTGATAAACATGGTGCAGGAATATCTAGGGGCAAGGTCAGACTTGGACACCTTCCCCACCGAAAATCCTCTGGCTTACTGGGTCTTGAGGATGGATCACTGGCCAGAGCTTGCACAGTATGCAATTGAGCTACTGGCCTGTCCTGCATCCAGCGTTCTTTCGGAACGCACATTCAGTGCTGCTGGAGGATTTGTCACGGATCACAGGGTGCGCCTGTCCACCGACTCGGTTGATCGACTGACTTTCATCAAGATGAACCAGTCTTGGATCACCACCAGCTACCACACACCTGATGCTGATATAACAGACTAATTGATTTTAACATGTCACATCCCTTCAAGACTGATGCTGATGCTGAGTGCCTGTGCTGTTATGTTGACTGGCTATCCTCCTCCTCCGAGTCCTCAATGATACGATTGATGATGATAGCTTGGAAGATCATTTTTGTTTATGGGTGCCGCCACCAGTGGCTAAGGCCCAATTTTTCAGCCCCTGTTTAACAGGGGCGTGTAATTACAATTTTTGAAGCAATACTTTGCAACAGGGCTCATTGCTGTGCTCCAAGTACAGTATCTGTGAGGGGTTGCAGTGTTGTGCCACCAGTGCCTAAGGCCCAATTTTTCAGCCCCTGTTCAACAGGGGCATGTAATTACAATTCTTGATCTAATAATTCACAGCAGGGCCCATTGCTGCACCCACCAAGAGTAACTCTGAGGGCTTACAGTGTTGTGGCAACGCCACCACCACCACCACCACGAAAGGCCCAATTTTTCAGCCCCTGTTCAAAAGGGGCATGTAATTACAATTCTTGATCTAATAATTCACAGCAGGGCCCATTGCTGCACCCACCAAGAGTAACTGTCAGGGCTTACAGTGTTGTGGCACCAGCACCACCATCAAAGGCCCAATTTTTACTACCACTGTTCAACAATTATATGTAATTACAATTCCTGATATAATAGTTGACAGCAGGGCGTTCCAGCACCAACCAAGAGTAACTGTGAGTGCTTACAGTGTTGTACCAACAACTAAGGGGCCTATTTCTGCAGAGTATATACGGCAGGTCCCTACTTTCAAACATCCAACTTACAAACGACTCCTACTTGCAAACGCAAGAAGACAACAGGAAGTGAGAGGAAATCTACCCCTAGGAAGGAAAATTCTCTCCTGTAAGAATTAATATGGGAGAAAGCTGTCTCCTCTATACTGATGCTTTATCACCAATCCTTGTTTCAAGAAAAACACCACATTTCAAAAACAGTTGTCATTGGGACGGAAAGTGAGGTGAAATGTTCTGAACAGGGGCACAGACAGCAAAACAAATGTTACAGGGGTGATAACCCTTACCTATGTTTTCCAAAAAGTTTAAAAATAGATTTTTGGGCTGGAGCTACACTTAAACAATGTACCTGTTCAAAATTACAAACACATTCTACATAAGAACAAACCTACAGTCCCTGTCTTGTATGCACCGCCTGTATACGGCTGTTCAGAGTATATAGGGCCTTTTTTATTTTGTGTGCGGTGTTCCCCTTAATATCCATACAAGACCCAAAGGGGCTGGTAATGGGCTGGGGTGGGGGGGGGGGGGAGGGTCATGGGGTAGCTATGCCATTTTTCTTAAAGATTTTCATCCATATTACCGGGACCAGACATTACATTAAAGCCGCAAGCAGTTTTAAATGGCTTTTTTTTCCTTTAGAAGTGTCATTTTGTGCAGGGACAGTTCTAAACACGGGAAACACGTGGCACTTCACAGGCATACTTTAGACACCCCCCAGGTACGATATTTAAAGGAATATTTGACTTTTTTTTTTTCACTTTATGCATCATTAAAATGACTGCTCCCGAAAAACGACCGTTTTTAAAACTTCTTTTTGCATTGATACATGTCCCCTGGTCAAGAACCCGGGTTCCCAAACCCTTTTTAGGACAATAACATGCATAATAGTCGTTATAATTAGCACTTTAGAATTCGAACGTTCGCATCCATTGTATTTAATAGGGCTCTAATGTTCGTACGAACGTTCGGTCCGTTCGCGGGTTCTGGTGCGAACCGAACCCGGGGGTGTTCGGCTCATCACTACTCAAGACCAGTCCAACTATAATGACCTAGGTGAAAATCAGTAAATGGTGCATTAGGCTAGTGCACCATATCACTAAATGTATGGCATGGACTAGGACAGGTGTGACATGAAAATCTAAAGCCTTGTTGTTGGATCAAGACACATTTTAAGTCAGACAGTTTGCCTGTATAAACATGTAAAACAGGTCTACACATGCCTATCTATCACCAAATGAACACATATAATACCACAGATAAGGAACACATATAACCCATAAATGTTATGTACGAATTTACATAAGTTGAAAAACGCAATGTACTGTGTATATGTACATGTTCATATGGGCTAAATGTGATCCTTGGTCTCAAAAATAAACACAATATAACCTAAAACAGGAGCAACCAAAACACACATATTCAGTATATTGAACACCAACATGTAATATTATGACATAGTTAAAATCAAAATCAATCAGCCACTGGTTAGTAGTTTGTGCAAAAGGAGAGACCAAATCCGTTCGATTTCTTGAATGGTATATGGATAAAAAATCCAAAACTAAAAAAGAAAGAAGAAAAGAAAGGACAAGGGTCCCTATAAAATAACAGAACTTTTATAAATCGCATGGCTGGCAAGCAACAATGGAGAGTAGTAATATTGGGGACATGACAAAAGGACCCTGGCCAGGACCCAATAGTTTGTATATATATATATATATCAGTACCCCTGCAGCATACGAAGGCAAAATCAGTGGAAACCAAAACCAGTTGTCACCTACAAGCTGCAGCTTGCATGTTGTATTTCAGAAATGACATTTTGGAAAAGGACACTGTGCAGGCGTGAGGGCTAATCGTAGTAGTGGGAAACATCCCATTCAAAGTTTAAACCGGCCGGTATTCTCGTATCCAATGAGAAAATCCAAAAGACCTCACGCCTGCACAGTATCCTGAACCTGTCTCCTCCTCTAACAGGGGTGTTGATTTTCTCAATCCCCTGTATGGAAAGACATGACACATTTTTATGGTGCACAGAAACCCAATGCCTGGCAACATTCGTATTCCTATCCTTCTGGATATCATACAAATGATCATACAACCTGTCTCTGAGTCCACGGGTCGTTCTTCCGACGTACTGAATGTTGCATGATTCGCACTTAATCGCATACACCACAAACTTGGTGTTGCAATTAATAAATTGCTTGATATCAAAAATATTGTGATTTGTGCTTGATTGGACTGTGTCACCTGTTTTAATGTGTCTGCAATAATTGCAACTTGTCATGCCACATCGAAAAGTGCCCTGAAAATGTAACCAATTAGCTACTGGTGGTTTACTGAGAAAAAGACTCGGTGATCGACGGCTACCCAAAGTGGGGGCTCTACGGGATACGGTTTTAACCCCCTTAGAGAGTATTTCCTGATAAGCGGGGTCATTCAATAAAATTGGAAGATATTTTTCAACGGTGGATTTTATTTTACTGAATTCACAACTAAATGGTGTAGAAAAAACCGGAGCCCCTTTGAATGACATGGCTGTAGGGTTCTTGGATTTGTTGGTGTGTTTCTGGAGCAATGTTTCCCTAGGGATAACACTCGCAGATTTAAGTGCTCTTTTAACAGCCTTGGGAGAATATCCCCTGCTGATGAACCGTTCGGTCATATTGGCAGCTTCAATAGTAAAATCCTCAGGTGTACTGCACAGTCGTTGGAGCCTAAGAAATTGGCCAACTGGAACTCCACGAATAGTGTGGCTGGGGTGACCCGAGTCTGTTCTGAGGAGTGCGTTGCCGGCTGTAGGTTTTCTATAGATACTAGTGGCTACCCTGCCATTAACAACTGACTTTTTCATTGATTGCGTTTTTTTAGAAGGATTCTTTTTTCATATCACAGTGGTTGGTGGACCACACCCTTCTTTTTCACTCGAATCACCTCATTCACAGCCAATCACTGAATCATTACTTTCACTTGGTGTTGGATCACATGACCCTTCTTTTAGGGTATATATTAGATTAAATTTGTGCACTAGGTAGCTATGAATAAGCACTAGTACAGTGTGAAACGCGTTAGCTAGTTTTTGACCAGTGTGACGTGATGTGCAGTGTGTATTTGGATCCCTGAATTTTAAAATAAAGGCTTTTATTTTTGGAGTGCTGCTATCCAGAAGACTTTTTTGTTCCTGTTCGCTGATAAATCAATGACAGCGGCCTTCACTGTTCACATGTAACTGCTCATCCAAACAGTTACATGCGATTAGGGACTCTGACTAGCTCTGAACGCAGACAGTTTGTGTCCAGGAACAATGTTTCTATGCGCACACAAACTGACCACAGCTCATAGCACAGAGTACTGCTGCATCCAGAGGTAGAATTTAGCCACCTCAGAACTCAGCAGCCTATCCGCCCTAGATTGGCCATCTTATTGAGCCCATAATTATTACGTGTTTGTAATGTTAAAGCAAGTAAACATTTTTCCACATATTTATTTGTTTGTGAATAATCTGTGCTCCCCTTTCCCCTCCGCAATTGTTGTGGCCTTTTCTTTACTGGTTTAACATTGCCATGGCAACCATCAGAGTGGTCAACCCATGCTTCTGTATTCATATGCATTCGTATGCAAATCGAATGTGGTTGAAAGTCTTTTTTGGAGTATTCTATAAATAGAAAAAATTGCAACATGGATGAGCAGAGAGTAGTAACCCTTACAACCAATAACATTTCAACTTGAGTCTACTAATATATGCTTTCTGGTTGCTATAGGTTACTGCATGTTGTATATCATCATTACTCTGTGATGTGTTATGGCTTCTCTTCTCTGTCTTCAAGGTCTGGGAAGTATTATATCAGGAAGGATGCCATTCTGAATTACCTATTCAATAGAACAGGCATACATCTGCTAATCTATATATAGCATTACTGTGCCAGGTCTATAATGAGTAAGGTTAGAGGTATTACATACAATTCTAAAGAGGAGTCTACAACCAACCAGATTTCATATTCTATTTGTTTAATAAAGTGGAAGGTAAAAACTGCTGGAGTGCTACTAACACCTTCTTTTGTACTTATTTTTCTCCTGTTTCAATTAACTCCATAGAAATAAACAAATTATTTGATTCTTTTTAAAATGTGCATTCTGGTGGCCGATTCACACCGTGCATTGCACAGGAATGCGCTGTGTGTTCCTGGGCAATTCACATGCAGTTCTATGCGGTGAACTGCATTTTGAATGGGCTGAACTCGCACTGCACCAAAAGTGCATGTACTACGTTTGGAAACTCACTGCAAGTGCGCGATCCAGGACAGGCAAACGCACTGCGTTTGTGACCTGCATTTGGGGTGTCAAATAATGTAATATTGATGCCCGCTGCAGTTTACAATTGCACTGTATTTTTAACACAGTTTGAAAAACGTGCATGGAATGTGGGTTTCCCACACTGCGTTTTGGTGTGCATAGGCCCCTTAAGAATAATTCTGTTTTTGGTGAGGGAAAAAACAATCCCCTCTGGGTGATGAACATACTGTATATTGCAAGGACATTAGTCTTTGCACTAATTTTTGCCGACTTCAGTGCGACTTGTTCTCCATAGAAAGTAAAGTAAGTCGGAACTAAATTGCATGTATATGTATGTCACCGCGACTTGTTGGGACTTGCACGGAAGTACAGTATATTTTTTTTCTACTGTTCCACCCAAAACACAATATCTATGCTCCTCCCAAGAACATCACTTCCCATAGCTCAGTGTACAGTAGTATGGGAGACAGCAGGAAGCATGGCCAGGCCTAGAAATCACAAACGACAACTTCATGACAATGAAGAAATCATCCGGCTTCTCAGAGAATGCCCAGCAATATATGACATCAGAGTTCCATTTTACAAGGACCATGCGAAGCAGAGAGCATGGTTGGAAGTTGTTGCATATATTATGAAACCTGGGACTCTTTATCGGCTACAGATTGGTCAGCAAAAAGTAAGTGGTTTATATATGCTGCTTATCACTTTGCAGCTTGCACCTATTTATTCCTTATAGCGGGGGCAGGACTGGAGCTTGTAGAACAGGACACAAGGTGAGTTGCAGGCAATCAGTGAATAGTAATAAGTGCAGTAACCTCTAGCAAAAAATTGGTGAGTGGTAATGATGTGCAGTAACCTCTAGCAACCAATAGGTGAGCGGTAATGATATGCAATAACCTCTAGCAACCAATAGGTGAGCGGTAATGATATGCAATAACCTCTAGCAACCAATCGGTGAATGATAATAATGTGCACTGTATACCTCTAGCAACCAATAGGTGAGCGGTAATAATGTACAATAACCTCTAGCAAACCAATCAGTAAATGGTAATATTGTGCACTGTGTTCTCCTGGTGGGGACGACTTCCCCTGCCAGGAGAACACAATGGTTTTGCAGGAGGGAATCTTCTGTCAATGCTGTCTGTGGCTGCAGGAAAGAAAATCGCTCCGTCTAGTCTGTGTATGTTGGGGGCCCAAGAAAATGTTTGCCCAGGGTCCAATCAATATTAAAGATGGCCCTGACCAAATCCTTCAGCACATACCAGATTATTCTGAAGGTGTCATGGATAATATAGCTTGCGGTTGTTTTCCCACCATCAACTCATTATGCAGCCTAGCAAATGAATGACCTATGGTCAGGTATTTTAAGAAAAATAATTGGAACTTGGTATTATCTTTATGTTTTGCAGCGCACTCATTAACACAAAACACGTTGGAGAAGTCTCAAAGACTGTGACAACTGGTATCTCGGTAAACTGCTAAAAGGAAGGCGTGGTTCCGGGTCTAGAAGAGTAGCCCCATATGCCCATGCCTGGGCAGGGCAGCCATCAGGAATTTTGGGGCCCCTTACACAGCTTCAGGCATGGGCCCCCTGGAGCCGAGGAGAACTGGGGGAGGGGGTGCTGCCGCCGCGAATTGAGAAGCGGGGGCTGCCGCAAATTCAGAAGCGGGGGGGTGCCACGAATTGGGAAGCAGGGGGTTTGGGTTTGACGAACACAAAAAAAAACAGAAGAACAAGAAAACAAAAAAAAAAGGGGGTTGTCATCCAGGGCCCTGGGGACCTCTGGGCCCCTTACAAAAAAAAATGTATAAAAAAGAAAAATAAATGTATAAAAAAAAAAGGGAGGTTTCCATCCGGGGCCCTGGGGACCTCCAGGCCCCTTACAAAACAAAAAAAAAATTAATAATAAAATAAAAAAAATATAAAAAATAATAAAAGGGAGGTTTCCATCCGGGGCCCTGGGGACCTCCGGGCCTCTGAGGACCTCTGGGCCCCTTACAACAATTTTTTATTAAAATAAATTAAAATAAAAAAATAATAATTAAAAAAATATATAATTTTTTTTTATAAAAAATAAATAAAAAAATGGAGGTTTCCATCCGGGGCCCTGGGGACCTCTGAGCCCCTTACAAAATAAATAAAATAAATAAATAAATAAAAAAAACAATTAAATAAAAAAATGAATAATAAAAAAAAGTATAATAAAAAAAAAGGGGGGGTTGACATTCGGGGCCCTGGGGAACTCCAGGCCCCTGGGGACCTCTGGGCCCCTTACAAAAAAAAAAGGGGGGCCTCCGGGCCCCTTACAGGTGTACTGCCTGTACCCCCCTGATGGCGGCCCTATGCCTGGGAGCTTGAATTTTTAAAGCCAGTGTTCAAAATTTGAGATTAAGTTGTCAGCAGGCATATTTGCTGTATATTACATATAAAATGTTATAACAATTTTTTCTTTAAAAATTTCTTATTCGTATTTCAGAACCCAAGCAAGCTGGGAAGGCAGCACACAGGGTTTGCCAGAGGAAGAGGAGTCATAGAAGACAGCAGGGGAGGTGGAATTACAAGGCACTGTTGAACTGCTGAACAGGAAAAAAAACACTACACCCCCAAACGCATTCTCCGATCAACCAACCAGAACCTCCTCCACATCCCCAAGTCCCGCTACAAATCAAAGGGAGAACGAAGATTTGCAGTCCAAGGACGATGGCAATGGAACACTCTACCCACGGACATCCGTATGGAAGAAAACCATCGGGCCTTAAGGAAAAAACTTAAGACCCACCTCTTCTGAAGGATCAGGACGTCACTGGATGCAAAGCACCTTGAGGCGATTTAGTTCGCATTTGTAGCGCTATACAAGTTATTCACTCACTCACTCACTCAGTTCTTATGGGAAACATGGTCAACACCAATCTCCAGGAATGTTACCCCAATAATAATGAGGAGGAGGAGGCTGAACCGGGGCCTAGCAAAGTAAGGCTTCATGGGGGAGTTGAGGTATAGGGCCCCCCAAAACTCTCCTATTTAAAGCAAAGACTCTATTCCTGAAGCTTTGCAGTTTAGGACATTCCCACCAAATATGATACATGGTGCCATTAGAATGACAAATGACGGAAGCAAAATGGTCATAATGGGACCATATACCATCTGGTCATAACTTTCACATTTGTTTCCACTAAAGAAATATTCAAAACACCCTTGTAAGCAGAGTTAAACATGTGTGCCAATGGTCCCTCTTCAATGCTAGAAACATAAATCCCAGGCCCTCATATAAGGTAATTTGTCAGTGGTGGCAATAGCATGTAAATGACCGAAATCACGTCTTTCTGACCAGTATCCTGCGTGCACCATTTTTCTTGAGAAGTTATCTTGGGATCCACAACAACCCCTGGTCCTAAAGATTGCAAGAAGTGAGAAAATTGGTAGAATTGTAAAGTCTCCGAAGGAGGCATTATCAGTTTGGGGTCAGAAAGTGACTAATCATATAAAGTCCAGTTAGGAGCCATTTATTTAACACCGTTATAAAAGCATCTCTTTTTTTTTCTTTTTTTTTCTCTTTGTAACACTTTTCCAACTTTACCTCTCTCCCTTCTCTTTACTTTGTCCTCCCTTATTTGATTTCTTTTTCTTTTCCTCCTCCATACTACGATCACATATATATCTAATAACAACGTTTATAATTTTTTGATTATTAATAGATATTGATATGACGTCGCTCAATATACTTACACTCAATGTACAAGGTCTTAATTCCCCTCCTAAACGCACAAAGGCTTTCCACTTTTTCTCATCTATCCCAGCTCATGTGGTTTGTCTACAAGAGACACTTTTCTACTCAATCTTCCCCTAAGTTTTGCAGCCGCCAATATCCTCAAGTATACAAAGCCTCAGCCTCCACCAAACAGAGAGGAGTTTTGATTGCTTTCCACCACACTACACCTTTTACCCTACACTCAGAGATTAATGACCCTGAAGGTCGCTATATAATACTAAATGGTTTATTACTTGACAACGAAATCACGGTTGTATCATATTATGCCCCCAACAAAAATCCATTATCTTTTCTCTCTCACTTATTCAGTGTAATAGACTCTCTCAAAAAGGGTACTCTTATAATATGCGGAGACTCTAACCAGGTAATATACCCAATTTTAGACAAATCCCCAACACCCGCAACTATTCACCGCCCTAAATACCAACAACTTTTAAACCAACATTCCCTTATTGATACATGGCGTGAACAACATCCTAGGAAAAAAACAATATACTCACTACTCTCATCCCCATAAACAATTTTCTTGAATAGACCATTTATTAGTAAATATCAATTCTTCTCCACTAATACCCAATTCACAAATCATGCCTTGTGCATGGTCTGACCACAATGCAGTACTGACTTCCTTTTCTTCTCTTATTCCAAAACCTAATCTGCGTACATGGTACATAAATGACAGCTTGCTAGCGATCCCTAAATACCGACAAGATATAGAAAAAGCCATTCAAGATTACATAGCAGATAATAAACCATGAGAGACAAATCCCCAAACTTATTGGGAAGCCCTGAAACCAGTCATCAGAGGAATCTGTATAAGTAAAGCAACTTACCTACGCAAACAAAATAAACTAATACAAAAGCAACTAGATGAAGCATTTTATAAGGCTTCAGAAAACTTTCAAAGCAACCCTTCTCCCTCTAACAAACTAGTCTATGATAAAGCCAAACTAGAACTCAACCTTTTTCTAACAGATTCAGCAGAACAGATTCTCCGCAAAACCAAACACACTCTCTATATGAAAGCCAACAAACCTACAACCTTTTTAGCCCTTTCTCTCCGTAAATCAGACCACTCACGGAAGCCAATTTGATTAAAAATATCAAAAAACACCTTCTCCAGTAACCCTCAAAAAATAGTGAATGAATTTGGTAGAAAATTATCCCGTTTATACCAAGAGACTCAAACTTTTGAACAATCACGCCTCGATTCGCTATTAGCTGATATTAAACTTTCCTCCCTTTCTGCAACCCAATTAGAAACCCTTGAAAAAACGATTACATCTCTTGAAATTCAAACAGCAATCAAAACTTTAAAGCCACACAAACGCCCAGGACCCAATGGTTTTTCAGCCACATACTATAAACACTTCCAAACACTACTTTCTCCTTTATTAATGGAAGCCTTCAATTCACTTCTAACTAGACATTCCTTCCGTCCAGAATCCCTTTTAGCTTCCATTTCTATGATCCCCAAACCAAATTCAGACGACACTTCATGGTCTAACTATACACCAATCTCTATTCTTAATTTAGATATCAAGCTACTAGCTAAAATCCTCTCCAATCGACTAAATCCAATCATAGGCAACCTTATACATAAAGATCAGACAGGCTTTATCCCATCCAGACAAACTGGTGATAACATTCATCGAGCACTTCTTTCTCATATGGCACGAACACGTCGCATCCCTGCCTGCTTCCTCTCTATTGATATACGGAAAGCATTTGATTCCTTATCTTGGCATTATCTTCACTCTATCCTCGGTAGATGGGGTTTTGGAAACAACTTTCTACAGTGGATAACTTCTCTATAGGACAAAATGAAAGCGTATATAACTTACTCAGGTTACAGATCTGACCCATTTATTATTGAAAGAGGAACCAGGCAGGGATGCCCATTATCCCCCCTACTCTTTGCTCTAGCAATAGAACCCCTGGCCCAATTAATTCACTCTAATATTAATATTAAAGGTCTTGAACACAGGGGCCATCAACACAAGCTATGTCTGTTCGCAGATGATGTCTTAGTTTTTCTCACTTCACCTTTAACATCAGCACCAAATCTTATATCCACCCTTACTAAATTTGGAGCTATATCTGGTCTTAAAATAAACTCTCAAAAATCTAAAGCACTAAACATCTCTCTCCCATTGGAATTGCAAACACATTTACAGGACTCCCTCCCCTTTAGCTGGTCAACTTCACATATCACATACTTAGGTATCTCTCTAACAGCAAACCCAGCAGAACTATATAAGGCAAATTACCTACCATTGATAAAAAAATTAAACGCACTAATGAAAAATTGGTCCTCTCTACCGTTGGCATGGATGGGTAGAATTACAGTCATTAGTTTCAATTTTACCCAAAATCCTATATCTCTTCCGAGTACTCCCAATTCAAGTCCCAGCATACTTCCTTCGTATTCTCCAACGCAAAACTCTACAATTCATATGGGGCAAACTTAAACCCTGTTTACCACAAGCTACTCTATATACCCCCCATATACGTGGTGGACTAAGTGTTCCAGATTTCACTAAATATTATTATGCTGCCCAATTGGCTCAACTCCCTAAATATCACGCTACCAAAGAGATTCCCCTCTGGGTCGCGATTGAATCAGTTGATTGCGATCCACTTTCTTTAGCAAATCTTCTGTGGCTCACTCCAACTTTACGCCGTACGATTTCTAATCCTATTACTAGACATAATTTATCCATTTGGAATAGGCTTAGAACACGATTTGGACTTCAATCTCCACATAATCCTCTCCTCTCCTTCCTAAACAACCCCTCCTTTTACCCAGCTTGGGCTTCCCCTTCTTCCTTCTCAGCATGGTCAAAAGCAGATCTAACTAGAGCATACCATTTCTTTGAATCCAACACCATCACGCCCTTTCCCAAACTCTGTGATACAAAAGAAATTCCACAAACAGAAACCTTCAGGTATCTACAAATCAAACAATTCCTACAGCAGAATGATTCCCCAAATTCTACAATGCCTAATCGTACAACATTTGAACAAACCTGCATCTCTGACCCACACCAACGTGGTCTAATCTTGGAAATATACAATCAATTACTGTGTCATACAACTTCAACTCCCCCAATCTACACTATCAAATGGGAGACAGACCTGAATCTCCAATCAGATGATATAAATTGGACTCAAATTTGGCAAGCCACAACATCAGCTACCCCAAATATTGCTGCATTAGAAACTAACTACAAGGTACTCACCAGATGGTACCTTGTGCCAGCAAGAATATCCAAATTTCTCCCTCAATACCCTGCCCAATGCTTCAGAGACTGTATAGATATAGCTACGCATCTGCACATATGGTGGAACTGCCCTAAAGTTAAGACTTTCTGGAAGCAAATATTTAACCTACTATCCATCGTGTTCAATACCATTGTTGTACCTGACCCAACTGTAGCACTCCTAAATAACAAACCACAAAATATCTCACAACGTCATTTCCAACTTCTACTCTATGTCACTACGGCTGCCAAACAAACCATAGCTCAAGCTTGGAAAACATCTACTTTATGTACAATTTCAACTAAACACCGGGTAACGCAGGCGATGATTCATGCCAAAACTGAAGCCATCTATTTAAATAAAATCCCGAATTTCGAAGCCCTCTGGCTTCCCTGGATAAATCATCACCTGCCGCCAGGGTTTGACAACTCCTTTGTACTATCCTAAAATATCCTACTACTGTGTTTATTATTAATTTTGCTATATCAGAATCTCATGAACCTTCTGATCCCCTCTGGAGATTCCCTTCTCCCTCCCCCCCTCTTTACTCCCTTTATTGTTATACACATTACTACTATACAAATAGTTATTCTCTCTATAAGCTGATTTTAGGAGTAATAAGATTATTTTTATTCAAAATTTCAGAGGGAAAGGAAAGTGGGATTTTTGCACGGTGCTAACAATAGGGTAGTAATGAGGAGGAGGTCCTTGTTTAAAAGTTTGTTACCATTTTATTATACAAATTTAAACACAGATATAAAGAAAATACAGAAAATGACACATTGGATAAAACCAAGGTGGTGGTATTATACATGTAAAGTGGTCACAGAAGCATGGTTATTTTCAAAAGTAAAGAGCAGAGAGCTTAATGCATCAGCCCGACATGTTTCGCTATATGTAGCTTCTTCAGGGGCGGTGCGTTTATGCTCAATGGTAGAGAAAATAACTGTATAAATGAAAAGGAGACATAAATAAACCAACAATATTGAAACAATTATTAATCCAAATTGCAAAAATGGTACATTATTTATTATATTATTATTATATTTATTTTTCATTTTTATTATATTATTTTTTTCTATTTTCATTTTCTCCTTTTCCAACATTTATTTCTTTTTTCATTTTTTTTCACCAGTTGTAGCTGTAGACCTCCGGTCTCTTTTGACCTGTCCAGCTATCACAACAAAAATCAGACCTCTTGTCATGGATATGCAGTAGTGTTTGTCTGTCAGCTTACCTTCCTTCCCATGTGTTCATCTTAGAGGCCTGAGCCCTTTCACCTGGCTTCCTTTATAATCTCCTCCCAGCCAGACTCCACCCCAGGCCCTATCACAGAACACTATATTAACCTGTGCACTGCAAGCCTGCTTGGCTGATCAACGTGTTTGTTAGGCATTGTGTGTTTGGGTTCCTGCCTGCCGTGTGCTTCGTCTGTCTCTCTGTTACGTTATTGGCTTGTCCCCGACTATCCCTGTCTGCTCGTGACCCTTGACCTTCGGCTCGTTCTTTCGTTATCCTTGTCTGCTTGTGGCCCCTGACCTTCGGCTTGTTATTCGGTTCTCTCTTATCGTGTGCTGCTGCTTCCCCTCTTTTCCCCTTATCCTACGGGGCGTGAGCTAGGAAACTCCAGGGGCCGTGACCTGGTCCCAGCCTGCAGCTAACATCCTCACCACTAGAGGCCCTGGAGAAGACCAGCTGGGTCTTAGACTCCGCGCCCTGTGGAATCTTGGCTCTAGCTTCCGTTTGGATCCCGGTTGTGCTCCTCTGGTCCCGCTTTCCACAACCACCCAGTTTCCTATCCGCAGAAGCCAGCCATAGGGTTCACTACCTCGCGGTGCACTCCTGTCCCCCTACGGTGTGCATCTGTCACCTGGCCACAGGTGACCCTGACAGTTTGATCAGCCATGAACCCGGCTGACATCCCGTTACCCGTGGATGATCCGTTGCAGGGCATAGTTTGCAGACTTGAAACCCAGGAATCGAATCAGACTCAGGTGATGCGATTCCTCCAGGATCTGGCTTCTCGCTTTTAGCAGCTTCAGGCCTCCTTGGGAACCCTGAATCCGCAACCTCGAATACAACCAGCGGCTGCACCTATTGCACCAGTCGCAGCCACACACTCACTACAACTGCCAGCTCCGTCCCGTTTCTCTGGGGACTCCAAGGCTTGCAGGGGGTTCCTTAGCCAATGCACAATTCATTTTGAGCTCCAGCCCAAAAACTTCCTGTCTGATCGGGCTAAGGTAGCCTATATCATTTCCCTCCTCTCTGGTGAAGCTTTAGCCTGGGCAGCCCCTCTGTGGGAACTGAATGATCCAGTGGTTTCTAGCCTGTCTGGCTTCTTGAAACTTTTTCGGAATATCTTCGAAGAACCGGCTCGTGTCTCTTCAGCGGCCAGCGCCCTTTTACGTCTCCGCCAAGAGTCTGCTTCTGTGGGACAGTATGCCCTTCATTTCCGCATACTGTCGGCTGAGTTGAGCTGGAACAATGAGGCCTTAGTCGCAACCTTTTTGCATGGCCTGTCTGATAGAGTGAAGGATGAATTAGCAGGAAGAACCATCCCCACTGATCTGGCCGGCGTTATCTCCCTGTGTAACCAGATCGATATTCGCTTTCAGGAGAGGACCTTAGAAAAGCAACGCCAGCACTCCTTGGTTCTTAGTCAGCCTGAGCTCCCCTCTCTTCGACCCGTAGAGCATCTCCTACCAGCTGAGGAACCCATGCAGCTGGGTCGGACCAGGCTATCCCCCGAGGAACGTGCTAGGCGCAGAACTCTTGGTCTGTGTCTTTACTGTGGGGGCAAAGGTCATTTTCGTGACACTTGCTCTCTTTGTCCAGTAAAACGTTCGGGTCCACTTCATCTGGAAAGTGGAGTATTGGACCCAGAAATATCACCTTCCCCTTCTCGTCTTCTGCTTTCTGTGTTCCTTCATGTTGGTGCTTCTTCTCATTCGGTCTCAGCATATCTGGATTCCGGAGCCGCTGGTAATTTTATGGACTGGGAAATCGCATCGTCCATGAGACTTACTCTTTTGCCCCTCACCACACCATTGGTGGTCTTGGCGATTGATGGTACTGTTCTCCCAGGGGGGCCTATCCGCTTCCAGACCCTCCCTGTTAAGATGTTGGTAGGGACACTCCACCAGGAGTGGATATCCTTCCTTATCTTACCCAAGGCCTCAACGCCTATAATTTTGGGTCTCCCATGGTTACAGCTCCATTCTCCTCATGTGGACTGGACTACTGGACAGATCCTGGCTTGGGGTCCCTCCTGTTCCTCGTCCTGCCTACCCAAGGTTGCCCCCTGTGAATCTGAGCCGGTCATTCATTCCAGGTTGCATAACCATTTACGTTTCTCTGTCCCTAACCACCCTTGGACGCACAGCCAGGCTAGCTTGTCTACAAGTCCTGCAGTCGCTACGTCTTGCGATGCGATTCAGGTAGTCGCTACACCTGACTCAGCTATTCACTCTGCCTCTGTACTAGTTATGCCAGTCCAGCCCATGCCCAGTAAACCTCCTACTTTTTCTTGTTTGGGACATTCTGCTTGTCCTTCAGCTATTCAGTTTGACTCCGGCGACATGTCACCTTCTAACCAACCTGACTTCAGGGTTCCACTGACATCTGCCCAGTCTGATGGTCCTGTGCAAGATGACCAGTTCCCCTTTAAGGGTCTAGGGGACCCTCCTCAGATTCCTGTTGATCCTCTCATGCCCTTGCTTATTCCTAGAGAGCCTTTGGTTCTCAATAGATCTTCTTGTCATCTCCCTACCTCGTTTTCGGTCTCTGAGGATAATCTTAAGTACGAGGTTAGACAAGTTCTGGATTCTCGGCTCTGCAGAGGCATTCTTCAGTACCTTGTGCATTGGAGAGGTTTTGGTCCTGAGGAGGCGTCTTGGATCGCTGCATCTGATGTCGCTGCACCTCATCTGTTGAGAAGGTTTCATCAGAGATTTCCCTTTAAGCCTGGGCCCAGGCGGGGGAGGGCCCATAAGAGGGAGGGTACTGTCATGGATATGCAGTAGTGTTTGTCTGTCAGCTTACCTTCCTTCCCATGTGTTCATCTTAGAGGCCTGAGCCCTTTCACCTGGCTTCCTTTATAATCTCCTCCCAGCCAGACTCCACCCCAGGCCCTATCACAGAACACTATATTAACCTGTGCACTGCAAGCCTGCTTGGCTGATCAACGTGTTTGTTAGGCATTGTGTGTTTGGGTTCCTGCCTGCCGTGTGCTTCGTCTGTCTCTCTGTTACATTATTGGCTTGTCCCCGACTATCCCTGTCTGCTCGTGACCCTTGACCTTCGGCTCGTTCTTTCGTTATCCTTGTCTGCTTGTGGCCCCTGACCTTCGGCTTGTTATTCGGTTCTCTCTTATCGTGTGTTGCTGCTTCCCCTCTTTTCCCCTTATCCTACGGGGCGTGAGCTAGGAAACTCCAGGGGCCGCGACCTGGTCCCAGCCTGCAGCTAATATCCTCACCACTAGAGGCCCTGGAGAAGACCAGCTGGGTCTTAGACTCCGCGCCCTGGGGAATCTTGGCTCTAGCTTCCGTTTGGATCCCGGTTGTGCTCCTCTGGTCCCGCTTTCCACAACCACCCAGTTTCCTATCCGCAGAAGCCAGCCATAGGGTTCACTACCTCGCGGTGCACTCCTGTCCCCCTACGGTGTGCATCTGTCACCTGGCCACAGGTGACCCTGACACCTCTCTTCCTCCTAATCACTTCTCTTGTGGTTTTAAGTAAGTGATATGTACATATATTTTTTCATATATGTCTTATATTTATTTTATTTTTATTTTTTGAACCTCTATTTGTTTATTGGTCATCTACATAATTATCATTTCCCATTTTGCCTTGTTTTTTCTCCCCTTTTTTCCCTTTTCCCTTTTTCTTTTTTCCTCTCCTTTTTTACATTACCCAGTACTCCTTCATACTGCCCTCTGTGACCATTGGGGACAGTCCCCTTCTAGCATTCCCTGGGCGACCAGTGTCTGATCCTGCAACTTTATCGGTGGTCTCGTCTGCATGTTACACGAGATGGGGTAAGCATAGTCTCTGGGTTCTAGGGCGGAACTCTGACCTTCTCTCTAAAGCAATGAATATGTACCCTTTTTGCAATTTGGATTAATAATTGTTTCAATATTGTTTATTGTTGGTTTATTTATGTCTCCTTTTCATTTATACAGTTATTTTCTCTACCATTGAGCATAAACGCACCTCCCCTGAAGAAGCTACATATAGCGAAACATGTCGGGCTGATGCATTAAGCTCTCTGCTCTTTACTTTTGAAAATAACCATGCTTCTGTGACCACTTTACATGTATAATACCACCACCTTGGTTTTATCCAATGTGTCATTTTCTGTATTTTCTTTATATCTGTGTTTAAATTTGTATAATAAAATGGTAACAAACTTTTAAACAAGGACCTCCTCCTCATTACTACCCTATTGTTAGCACCGTGCAAAAATCCCACTTTCCTTTCCCTCTGAAATTTTAAATATATTTATCTGGGATGTGGTGCCTATATCTGTGGGTGTTTTCCCCTTGACTGGACTAAAACATATAAAGATTATTTTTATGTCTGGTTCCATTTTTTATTTTTTTTCCCCCCATCGACAGGACACGCCAAGCCACAAAGCAGGATCTTTGCCTCTGTTAGAAATATATAATTTAACAACAATATGAACACCGCTTATGTTACCTTTTATTTGCCCCAAACTTTTAATCCATGCTTATTGAAAAATCAGATGTTACTTTTGCAAAATTTTTGTGAAATTTTTGAGAAGCTCTTAGATGTCTTATGTTCATCTTATTTTATTCCAGAATTAAAAACGTAATATACGATATATCACTATTATACAAAAAATGTATGTATAAAATACGTATTATTATCTACAATAAAATATTTGAAAAATAAAATAAATATAAAGGAAAACTCTATGGTCCCATTCACACCTACTAATGATCATTACCAAGCATGATACGTGCACACGGAACAGTGCAAATCCAGCTATGAGATTATGCAATATCTTATATTTCTTTATATTTAATAGATGCAAACTATAAAAATAAACATTTGTATAAGCAAATTCAAGTTGGGGTCCTTTCACACGGGCGGACCGTTTGCCTGTTTTTTCATCCATCTGTTTACTGATTGAAAAAGGGACATACATGTATCCCTATGGGATAGCGGGTGTCAGCGGATGAACATCCGCTGACACCCGATCTCATCGGTCGCCGCTATGCTCCGTTTCTGCAGACGGAGGAAAATCCTATTTTTCCATCTGTCTGCAGAGTGGATCGGATGAACACGGACAGACGGTCCGTGTTCATCCGATACCTCAATAGAGGAGAGCGGAGATCTGACAGGGCGGTCCCTGCACAGTGTGCAGGGACCGCCCTATCATCTGCCGGCTCAGCGGGGCCGGGGATCAACGGAGCGATCCCCGCTGAGCAAGCGGATATGAAAGGAACGGGTCATCATGGGATCCGCCCGTGTAAAAGTGTAGGGTCAACAAAATCAAAATGGATTGACATTTAAATGCTATAAACGTTTACACTTAGCAGATTCTTTATTAGGTACCGGTATATCTTGTTTGCACCTATAAAATGTGTACATTATAATCAGGTTTGATAACGTTTACATGGAATGAAAGTGTATGTAATAACAAGCTTTTCTTGTTTGCTGTTGATTTGTTAAACATATAACTGAAAGTAATTGGTTATTTTGGGAAGGGGGGGATGATTGTTTATAGTCCCGCTCTATGGTCAAAATGTGACAGCACTGCCACCCTAGGACTGGTGTCTTACTGACAGGATCAGGGGCATCACCAGGGTTGGTGTCACCCGGTGCGGTAAAACATGGTGTCACCCCCCCTCCACCAACTATAGTCACCCCTCAGTACAAACCCGCCTCATTCAGTACAGACCCCCTCCCCTAGGGTATAGATACCCCTCCTTTAGTAAAGACCCCCACCACCAATTATAATCCTCCCTCAGTACAGACCCCCCTCCACCAAGTATAGATTCCCCTCCATCAGTACAGACCCCTCTCCACCAATTATAGTCCTCCACAGTACAGACCCCCCCCCCTCCACTAAGTTTAGACCCCTCTCTGTCAGTACAGACCCCCCTCAGTACAGACCCTCCCTCCATAAAGTATAGTCCATCCTCAGTATAGACCCCCCCACTAAGTACAGACCCCCCTCCCTCAGTATAGACCCCCCACTAGGTATAAACCCCCTCCCAGTACAAACCACCCCCCTCCTTCATTAGTACAAACCACCCTCCCAGGACAAAGCACCCCTCCTCCATTAGTACAGACCCCTCCCCCAGGACAAAGCACCCCCTCCATTAGTCCAGACCCCCTCCCAGGACAAAGCACCCCCTCTATTAGCACAGACCCCCTCCCCCAGGACAAAGCACCCTCTTCCTTAGTACAGACCCCCTCCCAGGACAAACCACCCCCCCATTAGTACAGACCCCTCCCAGGACAAAGCATCCCCCTCCATCAGTACAGACCCCCAGGACAAACACCCCCTTCATATAATATAGCTGTGTCCAGCAGCAAAAACCAACCTCATTATCAAGCCCCCCCACCTGTCACAACCCAGTGGAGGACACCCCCCCCATCGCAAGCTGACACCCCCTTCCCTCCACGCATTACCGCACCAGCTCCGGCCGTTCGGCAGCTGGAGAGAAGACAGTGTGAAGCCACGCCGCCCGGGTGGAGAATAGATTGTGACATCAGGCTCAGGCAGCAGTACGGTAGTGAGAGACAGAGAGAAGGAGGAAAACACAGGCCAGGCACGGCCGCGGTGCTGGAGGTGGGTTTCCGGCTGAAAAAAAAAACTGCCAAAAGGGAGCCAGGGTTTTCGTCACCCTCGGGATGGTGTCACCCCTGTAGAAGAATCAAGGCTTGAAAATTGATAACAAATGCATTCCTCTCATCCAAGGACCAGTGAGCTGTAATATATAAAAAAAATCGGGTTTAGATATGCTTTAAAGTTCTTTTTTTATTGGGAGAGGATAGCAGAGATATACTTGATCCTCCAATCCTCCTAGCACAAGACTGGTCCGGCACCCCCCCCCCCCCCCCGCGCTCCAGCGGTCTTGAATAGTGGACAGTTACTGATGTAATCACACTCAGAGCAGGCTCAATAGATCAGGAACAATCCACCCCTGGACTGTGGGGGAGCGCCATTTTCCTGAGGATCATAGAATCGGGTGAGTATATGTCTTCTGCTTACTCCTAGACAAAAACAAGCAATTGACCCGTGCAGTGTAGGCATAGCCCCCACTGCATGGGAAAAAGAAATAACATTTTGTAGAGTTGGGCTTTTCTATTTGTATCAACAAAAAATTCACTACACTATTATACTAAGCACCATCAGACTATCAAAACAAGACAAATAATTCTGACCCAAACACCAGCACAGAAATGGATAACCATTAGACATGCAATATTATTGCAGTCTTCAGTTGTGCAGGTTTGTTCAGAGATGTCTTTGTTCACAATTTTGCTTTTAAAATGGAACTAAACCTATTGATTTAACTGACTCCCAAAACAGTTACATTCAAGGCATACTATGACTAATAACTGTCACAGATGCTGCTGCTCTTAACCAAAATGTCAAATCATCAAAAGGCTGGTGTCATAGCTGATCACATGTGCAGCATCATGTTAACTGAAGATCAAACAATGGCTGAGATAGCAGCTTCTTCTGCTGCTAAGGGTTTAGTTCCACTTTAAAAATGATAAACAATTGTGGGCTTCTTGTCAAGTGAAACAAGCTCTGACTTTAGCCATTAACAAGAGGTTTTGGCCAATTAAATTGCTACTCACTTTCATATATTAGAGTCTCTCCTACCTGGTGTTCCCCAGAACAGTAGAAGATCACTAGAAGCACCTAAGAGATCAAAAGAAATAGCATAACCAATTTATGGTGGAATGTTCTCCTACTGAGTGATGGCTTTATAGGTTGGCTCCGATGTCTCCTGTCAAAGCCAGCAATGCAATTAATGGCGCATCTTCTTTCACCTCTAAAGGCGGCCATACACAGATCGAAATTAGGCTGGTTCAGTAGGGACTCTTCGAATTTCAATCCATGTATAGCTGTGGTTGTACCAATCAACTTCTGTACAACCGCCCTGAAGGATTTTCCCCACTCAGTCAGTGCAACAGGATATAGCCTGCAATGCTGATCTGTGTATTATGATGGTCAAAATACAATGCCACAGCAGGGAAGATTCCCCCATCCAGCTTGAATGTGTGGATGGGGGAATTGGGTCTGGGTTTTTTGTTCAACCCACTTAGGTAAATAACCATTCAGCAGTGGGAGGGGAGTCTGGGCATACACTGGGATTGATTTACTAAGAAAACCCGGGAAGTAATGGTCGCTCTACATTTAATAGCACTCAATTAAGCCAATTAAGACTTCAACTAGGCGACCATGCGAATGAAAAAGAGCGCTATTAAGCCCTGTACACACGATCGGATTTCCGATGGAATAAAATCCGATGGATTTTTCCATCGGATTTCCAATGAAGCTGACTTCCATCAGTTTTGCCTACACACCATCAGTCAAAAATCCGACCGTCCCAAACGCCGTGACGTAAAACACTCCGACGAGCCGAGAAAAATGTTCAATGCTTCTGAGCATGCGTCGACTTGATTTTGAGCATGCGCTGGTTTTTTTCTCCGATGGAGTTCCACACAGACGATCTAAATTTGCTATCGTTTTTTTTTCCATCGGATACATTTAAAACATGTTCTATTTTTAATCACCGATGGAAAAAAGACCGATGGGGCCCATACACGATCGGTTTGTCCGATGAAAAAAAAGTCCATCGGACTGTTTTCATCGGTAAAACCGATCGTGTGTAAAGGGCTTTAGCGGCGAACATGCATTTGTAAATGCCGAATTGAAGCTGATCTGCGTTTCCGCGGATTTGCACGTTTATTATATGGAACTGCTCTGCAACCATGATCACATAATTGTGAATAAAACATTTTTATGTGAGATGTGCTCTACCTCGTGTTCATCTATTTATGTATATTCCAATTAGTATTTCTAGTTTTCTTCTTTTGCTAACGAATGCAGTTATGAATGAGTATTACAGAGTAATGTCTGCTATTCTGTAAAGTTACATATATTGAACATTTACAGTTACATACAGTGTTGGCCATCTTACGTTAAAAAAGTAATTAGTTACAGTTACAAATTACTTCTTCAAAAAAGTAATTGCGTTAGTAACTCAGTTACTACATTGAAAAAGTAATTAGTTACTCAGCAAAGTAACTATATTGGTTACATTATATATACACAGGGGTGGGGGCGGGGCGGTAGAAGGATGATATATATGTGATTTTTTCAGTGTATAAAAATAATAGGAGGGATAACAATAAATAATAATAAACAATAGGAGGGGATAATAATGAAGACGTGTGTAGAAATATATATATATATATAGAAAAAGAAGTAAACGGGACTATAGCGGTGCTAGCGTTAGTATTTAGACAACAGTGGAAGACTCAATTCATTAGATTAAAAAAAAGGGGATTTATCCATTTATTGAACAGGTAGTACAAAATAATTAATAAAATTACATATGTATATATATAAGCGTTTTCACAAAATTTCAAAAATAGGGCATAGCTGATATGGTGGTTAATTAGATGTTAAACCAAAGAGCTCATACGTCTTTGGTTTAACATCTAATTAACCACCATATCAGCTATGCCCTATTTTTGAAATTTTGTGAAAACGCTTATATATATACATATGTAATTTTATTAAATATTTTGTACTACCTGTTCAATAAATGGATAAATCCCCTTTTTTTTTAATCTAATGAATTGAGTCTTCCACTGTTGTCTAAATACTAACGCTAGCACCGCTATAGTCCCGTTTACTTCTTTTTCTACATTTTGTCACAAATTTGGGATGAGGTGCGTTATATTGGGTGTCTACCCTTAGTCAGACCACAAAACCATTTATATATATATATATATATATATATATATATATATATATATATATAGTAATGTTCGGAGAACCAGCTAGATCGCAGGACACAGGCTTTTCAAACAAAAAGGACATTTATTAAACTTAAATGGCTTCACAGCAGCAAAAACAAAAGAAATAACAGTCTCACCGACTTGTAGAGCTTAGAACTGCTATCGCAGTTAAAAAATCTTTACTTGATGTTGCAGGTAAGTTCCCCAGCTAGCAGGCTTCCATGCAGGCCACTGCCATGTACAATCACAGCTTTTCACAGCTTTTCACAGCCTCCACAGCTTTGCAATGTCCACCATTCACCATGCACAGTCTTCACTATACTCCTTCACTCTCACCTACAAACTTCCTGTCTGTCTTAAACCACTTCCTTGGACAGGTGTGTTAACCCATTCTGTTACCTTAAAGGAACCAAAGCCCAAACAGAGGGGAAATATAGCGTCCTTCCAGGACCCTGCCACGGCGTCCTGTACATATCCCCCACCTGTGCCCCAACGCCAAGGAGGTGGAGGCAACAGTGGAGCTAAAACAATGGACTCGGGAGAGGGCATCTGCATTTTGATGCAGTCTCCCAGGCCTATGCTCCACTACAAATTTAAATTCCTGGAGCGCCAGGAACCAACGTGTAATCCTGGCATTAGTCTCTTTACCTTGCCTCATCCATGTTAAAGGGGCATGGTCAGAAATCAACCAAAACTTCTCCGCTGGTGTCAACTTCCTACTGAGGAAGACTACTGGGTGCTCCTCACCATGAAAAACCTGTGACAACACAGCTCCCAATCCTACATCGAAAGCATCAGTCTGGACAACGAACTCGTTTGAAAAATTGGGTGCCATCAGGACAGGGTGTTGGCACAGTGCTGACTTGAGCTCCAAAAAAGCCTTTTCAGCATCTGCATTCCATTCCACCATGACCGATTTCCGACCCTTAGTCAGATCGGTCAATGGAGCCGCCAATGTGGCAAAGTTGGGTACGAATCTCCTGTAGTATCCCACCATGCTCAGGAAAGCACTACCTGCTTTTTTGTGAGGGGGCGGGGCCAATTCTGTATAGCCTCTACCTTGCTAACCTGAGGTTTCACCACCCCTCTACCGACAATATAGCCCAAGTATTTCACCTCCTCCATTCCCAAAGCACATTTTTCAGGGTTTATTGTAAACCCCTCCTTCCAAAGAGAGTCTAGTACTGCCTGGACTTCGGGCAAGTGTGATTCCCAGTCTCTGCTAAAAATTACTATGTCGTCCAAGTACACTGAGGCATACTCCCGGTGAGGTCGTAAAATCCTATCCATTGCTCGCTGGAAAGTGGCTGGAGCAGTTTGCAGCCCAAAAGGCATTCGTTTGTACTGAAAACTCCCCTCTGGGGTAGAAAAAGCAGTTTTCTCTCTAGCAGCCTTAGTCAACGGGATTTGCCAATACCCCTTGGTAAGGTCTAATGTTGTGATATACCTGGCTGGACCTAGTCTCTCAATAAGCTCATCTACCCGGGGCATGGGGTAGGCATCAAACCGTGAAACCTCATTAAGTTTCCGGAAATCATTGCAGAATCGCAGAGTCCCGTTGGGCTTTGGTACCAACACAATCGGGCTCGACCACTCACACTGCGATTCTTCAATGATCTCCAGGTCTAGCATCTTCTTCACTTCCTCTGAAACGGCCTTCCTTTGAGCCTCTGGGATGCGGTAGGGCCGGACAAAAACTTTGACTCCAGGTTCCGTGATAATATCATGTTCTATGCCACTAGTTAGCCCTGGCAAGTCTGAAAACTTTTCTTTATTTCTCTGCAAGAACTCCTTTGCCTGCTGACTTTGGATTTTAGACAGGGTACTTGCTACTTGGACACTCTCCACCCCAACCTGAGGCTCAAGTCTTGCACTAGCCAGGGAGGTCACTGGTTCCCTGTCTGTCCAGGGCTTTAACAAGTTGACATGATATATCTGATACGGTTTCCTCTTGCCTGGCTGGTGGACTCTATAATTTACCCTCTCCCACTTTTTCCACAACTTCAAAGGGACCTTGCCATCTGGCCAAGTATTTACTTTCCACAGTGGGAATTAGTACCGCTACTCGATCCCCCACTTGGAAGTGCCTTATTTTAGCAACACTGTTATAGACCCGTCGTTGAGCCTCCTGGGCTTTTTGCAAATGCTCTATGACCAGTGGCATCACAGTTTGGATCCTTTCCTGCATTTGGGAGACATATTCAAGAACACTCTTATGCTGAACAGGTTCATTTTCCCATTCCTCTTTAACAAAGTCAAGTAGTCCGCGAGTTCTCCGCCCATATACCAACTCAAAGGGCGAAAACCCAGTGGAGGCCTGGGGCACTTCTCTGATAGCAAACAGGAGAGATGGTAACAGGCAGTCCCAGTCTTTCCCATCCCTTTGTACCACTCTCTTGAGCATAGACTTAAGGGTCTTATTAAAGCGTTCCACCAACCCGTCCGTTTGGGGATGGTAGACCGATGTGCGCAGCTGTTTAATCCGGGACAGCTTGCACACATCGGCCATAACTCTCGACATAAACGGGGTGCCCTGGTCTGTGAGTGAGTATTTCCTTGGGAAAACCAGTCAGTGTAAACAACTGGAATAATTCCAGAGCAATAGCCTTAGAGGAGGTATTCTGCAGGGGAAGCGCCTCAGGATATCGGGTGGCATAGTCAAGAATCACCAATATGTAGGAGTAACCTCGAGCCGACTTTACCAAGGGACCCACTATATCCATGGCTATCCTCTCAAACGGGACCTCAATTATGGGCAGATGGACCAAAGGGCTCCGGAAGTGGGTCACCGGAGCGGTCAACTGACAGGTGGGACAAGAGGTACGGTATTTCTTTACCTCTGCCTTCAGACCTGGCCAGTAAAACTGGTCGGTAATCCGTGCCTCCGTCTTCTCAACTCCCAGGTGTCCCCCTAACACCCTGTCATGGGCCAGGTCCAGAACCTTTTGTCTATATTGTTGGGGTACCAATTGTTCTACCACATTTTCTCTCACCTTGGTAACCCGATACAATAACTCATTATATATTGCGAAGTGTGGCCATCGCTCATTCGCACCTGGCTCTTGGGGAACCCCATTTACTACTACAACTTGTTCCCGTGCACGGGCCAAAGTGGGGTTCTGTATCTGCGCAGTACCAAACGCCCCCTGGGGAACACCCAAATCTGGCAAGGCAGGGGTAGAGACCACTTCCTCGTTCTCTTCCCCCAGCATTACCTAAAGTGGGGAAGGTTCTCCCCCCTCAGTGTTTTGGTAGGTCTGTGGACCACATATCTTGACATTCTCAACAGTATCAGCTCTACTTTCATCACCATTAACCCAACCATTAGCATTTTCATCATTTGGATCCACATTAAGAACATTAGGCAGTTCAGGGTTATTCCTCTCAGCAGCAGGAACAGGGAGGCTAGTTTCTCCCCAATCTCTGAACTGTTCTCCTTGTTCCCACAGTTTTGTAAACAACGGACAGTCTCGTCCTATTATAACATCATGTACAAAGTTCTTTACCACCCCCACCTCTTGAGTACCAGTGCCACATGCTGAGGAGATGGACACCGAGATGAGAGGGTACTCTCTAGTGTCCCCGTGAATGCACACCACCCGTAAGGTTTTGCTTACCGGACCGATCTTCCCAATTACTCTAGGATGAACCAGGGTTACCATGCTTCCGGAGTCCAACAAAGCCCGGGCAGGGAGTTGGTTCACTTGGACTTCACACTCAAATTTTTCCTCACCCAGGTCGAGTGTGATGCATACTTTATGGGCATAAAAAGACCCCCTCCAAAGAACCCCGCATTCCATGGGCTCCTCTTGCAGTGGGCAGTGTGCCCGGGTATGACCCCAGGAATGACATTGCCAACATTGTACATCCCCTGCTCTCCGAACAGGAACAAAACGCTGAGGAGGTACCAGGAATGACTCTTGACCTTCCGGGGTGTTTGCTCCAGGACTCCTTGGGACATGCTTTTCGAAGGGCAGCAGTTGGTCGAACAGGCCGTGGCAGACTGGGTCCTATGCTATTGGTAGGTCCGAGCAGGTCCTCCACCACTGTATATCGTTCCACCATCTCGACAAGGAGGTTTGCTATTTTGGGGTCTCCATGGCTGACCCACCGTTGAAGGTCGTCTGGCAGGGATCTCAGGTATCGGTCCAGCACGACCCGTTCCACAATTTGGGGGCCAGACAACACCTCAGGCTGCAGCCATTTTTTTACCAGTTGCACCAGGTCATGCATTTGAGACCGGGGTGGCCGATACCTCCATTGGTGTACTCGTTGGGCCCGAACGGCCGTAGTCACCCCCAGACGAGACAGAATTTCTGCCTTTAACTTTTGATAGTCTTTGGCATCATCGGGTGGCAGGTCGAAGTAGGCTTTTTGAGGATCTCCGGTGAGAAAAGGAGCAATGAGGCCGGCCCACAGGTCCTGAGGCCACCCTTCTCTCTCTGCCGTCCTCTCAAATGTAGCAAGAAATGCCTCTAAATCATCGCGCAGGGACAATTTCTGCAGAAAATGGCTTGCCCTCACAGTCACCTGGTTGCCAGGGGCAACAGCCACTTGCTCCCGACCCTGAGACAGCTGCTGTACTGCTTCCTTTAAGACAGCCACCTGAGCCTGCATAACCTCTTGCTGGGCTGCTTGCTGGGTCACCAACAGGCAAGTATTTTCTTGCTGCAGCTGATTAGCTAGGGACAACTGTTTAATTAGCTCCTCCATTGCTTCGGCTTTCAACGTTTGTGCAGCTTTAACCTAGGACATAAATCCAATGTACTGTCCCTTTAACTGTCAGTTCAATGTCATGTTCAATACAAATAAAAAATAATATTTTCTTTTATTTTTATTTTTTATTATTATTATGCCTGTTATTCTGTCCTGCCCGCATTCGAGCACCAGTGTAATGTTCGGAGAACCAGCTAGATCGCAGGACATAGGCTTTTCAAACAAAAAGGACGTTTATTAAACTTAAATGGCTTCACAGCAGCAAAAACAAAAGAAATAACAGTCTCACCGACTTGTAGAGCTTAGAACTGCTATCGCAGTTAAACAGTCTTTACTTGATGTTGCAGGTAAGTTCCCCAGCTAGCAGGCTTCCATGCAGGCCAATGTGGAAGGCGAAGGAGTAATAATATACACACATATTTATTTATATTATATATATATATATATATATATATAATTTTTTTTTTTTTTTTTTTTTTTCAGTGTCAAAAAAAAATATGAAGGGATAACAATAAATAATATTGGTTATGTGCCCATGCCTCACTGTGCCCATGTCTCACTGTGCCTCACTGTGCCCATGCCTCACTGTGTCCATGCCTCACTGTGCCCATGCCTCACTGTGCCTCTAGTACGGTACCTTGATCGGCGTTATCTCCTGGCGCTGTGCCCATCCCCAGTCTTATTATGTCCCGGCGGCCATTCCAGTATTCAAAAGCCGCGCCTCCTCCTCGTCTGTGATAGACGGAACACTCAATTTCCCAGCATTCAGTGTTCCACCTATCACGGACATCCACTCATCCTCATAACACGGACGAGGATGAGAGGATGTCTGTGATAGGCTGAACACTGACTGCTGTGAAATTGACTGTTCCGCCTATCACAGACGAGGAGGTGCGGCTTTTGAACACTGGAATGGCCGCCGTCTGTCTGCATGACACGCTGATCAGGTAGGCAGACGGCGGCCACTGTAATTGTGGTAACATCTACTCGCGGCGGCGAGTAGATGTAATTGCAGTAACGCCGCCCAAGTAATGGGAACGGCATTACCATGAGGGGAAGAGTAATCCGTTAGATTACTCGTTACCCTCTAAAGTAACTGCGTTAAGTAACGCCGTTTATTTTAACGCAGTTACTACTATCACTGGTTACATATCTGTTAAATGTTTTTTTTTTATTGTAATTTCGTTTTTGATGCGACTATAAAGCAGTAATTATTTTCTTTAACCACTTGTCATTACGCAGCTTAATGACCAGAGGTGTTTTCACAATTTGGCACTGCGCTGCTTTAACTGGAAACAAAATTTGCGTCCTTTTCTTCCCACAAATAGAGCTTTCTTTTAATGGTATTTGATTGCCTCTGCAAATTTTATTTTTTGCGATATAAAAGGAAAAAGACCGAAAATTTTGAAAAAAAATTTGAAAAAAAAACACATTTTATACTTTTTGTTATAAGAAAAATCGAATAAACTAAATTTTAGTCATACATTTAGACCAAAATGTATTCAGCCACATGTCTTTAGTAAAAAAAATGTCAATAAGCGTATATTTATTGGTTTGCGCAAAATTTATAGCGTCTACAAACTAGGGTACATTTTCTGGAATTTACACAGCTTTTAATTTATGACTGCCTATCTCATTTCTTGAGGTGCTAAAATGGTAGGGCAGTACAAAACCCCACCAAATGACCCCATTTTGGAAAGTAGACACCCCAAGGAAATTGCTGAGAGGCATGTTGAAGCCCATTGAATATTTTTTTTTGTCCCAAGTGATTGAATAATGACAAAAAAATAATTACAAAAAGTTGTCACTAAATGATATATTGCTCACACATGCTATGGTTATATGTGGAAACCCCCCCCCAAATACATTTTGCTGCTTCTACTGAGTACAGGGATACCACATGTGTGGGACTTTTTTAGGAGCCTAGCCGTGTACGGGCCCCCGAAACCAAGCACCGCCTTCAGGATTTCTAAGGGCGCAAATTTTTGATTTCACTCCTCACTACCTATCACAGTTTCGAAGGCCATAAAATGCCAAAATAGCACAAAACCCCCCCAAATGACCCCATTTTAGAAATTAGACACCCCAAGGAAATTGCTGAGAGCCATGTTGAGCCCATTGAATATATTTTTTTTTTGTCCCAAGTGATTGAATAATGACAAAAAAATATTAAAATTACAAAAAGTTGTCACTAAATGATATATTGCTCACACATGCCATGGTTATGTGTGGAATTGCACCCCAAAATACATTTTGCTGCTTCTCCTGAGTACGGGGATACCACATGTGTGGGACTTTTTAGGAGCCTAGCCGCGTACGGGACCCCGAAAACGAAGCACCACCTTCAGGATTTCTAAGGGCACAAATTTTTGATTTCACTCCTCACTATCACAGTTTCGAAGGCCATAAAATGCCAAAATAGCACAAAACCCCCCCAAATGACCCTATTTTGGAAAGTAGACACCCCAAGCTATTTGATGAGAGGCATGGTGAGTATTTTACAGCTCTCATTTTTTTTTGAAAATGAAGAAAGAAAATAATTATTTTTTTTTCAATTTTCAAAACTTTGTGACAAAAAGCGAGATCTGCAAAATACTCGCCATACCTCTCAGCAAATAGCTTGGGGAGTCTACTTTCCAAAATGGGGTCATTTGGGGGGTTTTGTGCCATCTGGGCATTCCATGGCCTCTGAAACTGTGATAGGCAGTGAGGAGTGAAATCAAAAATGTACACCCTTAGAAAGCCTGAAGGCGGTGCTTGGTTTTTGGGGTCCCGTACGCGGCTAGGCTCCCAAAAAGTCTCACACATGTGGTATCCCCGTACTCAGGAGAAGCAACAGAATGTATTTTGGGGTGTAATTCCACATATGCCCATGGCATGTTTGAGCAATATATCATTTAGTGACAACTTTGTGCAAAAAAAAATAAAAATTATTTTTTCTGCAACTTGTGTCAACATATATAATATTCCATGGACTCGACATGCCTCTCAGTATATAGCTTGGGGTGTCTACTTTCCAAAATGGGGTCATTTGGGGGGGTTTTGAACTGTCCTGCCATTTTATACACAACATTAGGAAGCTTACATCCACTCTTCTAACCACTTGAAGACAAAGCCCTTTCTGACACTTTTTGTTTACATGAAATTTTTATTTTTTTTTGCAAGAAAATTATGTTGAATCCCCAAACATTATATATTTTTTTAAAGCAAATGCCCTACAGATTAAAATTGTGGGTGTTGCATTTTTTTTTTCCACACAGTATTTGCGCAGCGATTTTACAAACGCATTTTTTGGGGAAAAAATACACTTTTTTTTAGTTTTAATGCACTAAAACACACTATATTGCCCAAATGTTTGATGAAATAAAAAAGATGATCTTAGGCCGAGTACATAGATACCAAACACGACATGCTTTAAAATTTCGCACAAACGCGCAGTGGCGACAAACTACATACATTTTTAAAAGCCTTTACAGGTTACCACGTTAGATTTACAGCGGAGGTCTACTGCTAAAATGACTGCCCTCGATCTGACCTTCGTGGTGATACCTCACATGCATGATGCAATTGCTGTTTACATATGACGCCAGACCGACGCTTGCGTTCGCCATTGCGCAAGAGCAGGGCGGGACAGGGGTGCTTTTTTTTTTTTCTATTATTAATTTTGCTTTTTTATTTTATTTTTAAACTGTTCCTTCCATATTTTTTTTTTTTTATCATTTTTATTGTTATCTCAGCGAATGTAAATATCCCCTATGATAGCAATAGGTAGTGACAGATACTCTTTTTTTGGGGTAATTAGCCGCTAGGATTGCTTTTACATGAAAGCCGGCCGCTGGCTGAAAAGAATGATACCAAGATGATACCTAAATCCGCAGGCATCAATCTGGTATAACCATTCAAAGTCCAGCAACATACCAGTACGTTGCTGGTCCTTGTTGGACATGTATTGTAATCTTTTTTTTCATGCAGCCTGTTGGCTGAACGAAAAAAAGAGATTGATCGGTGGGTATGCCCACCATTAGAATACCTCCCTTCATCCACCCACTTCTAATGATGGGCATACATGCACCATTTATATATGCCGAAGCATGGGGGCATCCTCCCACAAAAGTTATGCCGCACACACATGGTCAGACTTTTCCACGGGCAAGCCTCCATCGGAATTTTGACCGTATGTACGCGGCATTAGGAGCAAAATCGCTCCTCCGCCCCTGCTCCCCCCATGCTTCGGCATATATGCTTTTTTTTTTTAACTATGGTGGTGAAATCACCTCCTACAGCACTGGAGTCGCAGGGATCAGGCATGTCTCTGCGAACACTGCAGTTATGTGTGTTGTGTTTTGTAAGTGACAGTGATCGATCGATACTGCACTTGGGTGGCCTGGACTGGACAGAGGGGCAAAACGCAGGTGCTAGCAGGTATCTGGGCTGATCCCGCTAACACTGCGTTTTTGGGAACCCTAAACTGCTGGGGACGCTAGTATAGATCTGATCAGATCAGATATTGATCTGTTCAGATACTGAAGGGAGGTGTATGCTTCACGCGTGGGTGTTAGCGTTACTGGCACTAACCTGACGCTGCCTGGGGTGACGCAGACCCTCTCTGATGCTAAAACCTAATTGATATCACCCGCCGGGCGATCAGGGGGTTAAACCTTTATTGGGTTATATACGGCGGGTGCCCTGACACTATAAAAAGCAAACTAACTAACCAGCGTCACCCGTAACACTTATTTGGTGATCACTGGTGAAAGGGTTAACTAGGGGCAATCAGGGGATTAAACCTTTATTAGGTAATATATGGGGGTACCTGACGCTATATAAAAACCTGACGGGGAACCTAAGTAACAAAATAACTAACTGGCTAACCAGTGTCACCAGTAACACTTATACGGTGATCACTGGTGAAAGGGTTAACTAGGAGCAATTAGGGGGTTAAAACCTTTATTAGATAATATATGGGATTAAACCTTTATTAGGTAATATATGGGGGTACCTGACGCTATATAAAAACCTGACGGGGAACCTAAGTAACAAAATAACTAACTGGCTAACCAGTGTCACCAGTAACACTTATACGGTGATCACTGGTGAAAGGGTTAACTAGGAGCAATTAGGGGGTTAAAACCTTTATTAGATAATATATGGGGGTACCTGACGCTATAAAAACCTGCGGCGAACCTAAAAAAAATAACTGACTACCTAGCGGCACCAGCATAACTAATACAGCGATCAGAAAAACGGTCGCTTAGTGACACTGGCAAAAGGGGGTGAAAGGGTTACCTGGGGGGCGATCAAGGGGTTAAACCTTTATTAGGTAATATATTTGGGGGTACCTGACGCTATAAAAACCTGCGGCGAACCTAAAAAAAATAACTGGCTACCTATCGGCACCACCGACACTAAGACAGCGATCAGAAAAACGATCGCTTAGTGACACTGGCAAAAGGGGGTGAAAGGGTTACCTGGGGGGCGATCAAGGGGTTAAACCTTTATTAGGTAATATATGAGGGTACCTGACGCTATAAAAACCTGCGGCGAACCCAAAAAAAATAGCTGGCTACCTATCGGCACCACCAACACTAAGACCGCGATCAGAAAAACGATCGCTTAGTGACAGTGGTGCTAGGGGGTGAAAGGGTTACCTGGGGGGCAATCAAGGGGTTAAACCTTTATTAGGGGGGGTTAGGGGACTACACTAGACCTAAAACTAACTGCCCTGACACTTTTACAGTCACAAATGTCACTGATTGCAGTGATCAGTAAATAAATGGTCACTGCAATCAGTGACACTGGGACTGGGGGCTGGGGGGTGATCAGGGGGTGCGATCGTGTGCCTATGTGTGCTGGTGTCAGTGTGCTGTTTAGTGCACTAACCTGTATGTCTTCTCTCCACGGCGCTCAGTATATGTGAGCGCCGCAGGAGAGATGACATCACTTCCTCCTGCCTGTGTAAACATTACACAGGCAGAGGAAGATTCTCATTCGCCTGGAGCGATCACGAGGGGGTGGCCGGAAACGAATGGCCGTCCCATCGTCACGGATCGCTCCCGGAACGATAACCACCGCTCACTGTATAGAAGGGGGGTCCGATGGGACCCCCCAACTATACGAAGGCAGTCACGTACAGGTACGTGATTGTGCCTGTCCGTGCCATTCTGCCAACGTATATATACAGTGAGCGGTCGTTAAGGAGTTAATCATACTACACTATTATGCAGGTCTTAGCACAATGGCTTGGTGCTGTGCACTGATATCTACAAAGTACTCAGATTATGAGTTCAAATTCCAGCCAACCTACCACCCAGCTAAGGCAGCTGTGTTGATTTTTCCAGTGCACAAGCAAATAAAAATAAAAATGTAAACTGTATGTTAACTAGTGTGTTATTTTTCTAATTCCACACCATAATATTATTGAATACCATTGCATGCATTTGAAGAGTTAATATTATGGAATCAACCAAACTGATGTGCATTGGCTAATAGGCATTCGCCTATTTTCAGCATATGCTGCTGAGCAGTGGCGGCTGGTGCTCAAAATTTTTGGGGGGGCGCAAACAAGCTGAAAAAAAAATCATCAATTGAAGCCACTGTGCCCATTAAATGCAACCACTGTGCCCAAATGCCACCAGTTTGCCCCCTCAAATGCAGCCAGTTTCCCCCCAAATGCAGCCAGTTTCCCCCCAAATGCAGCCAGTTTCCCCCCAAATACAACCAGTTTGTCCCCAAATACAGCCAGTTTGTCCCCAAATGCAGCCAGTTTCCCCATCAAATACAGCCAGTTTCCCCCCAGCCCTGCACTTACCTTCCTCGGGTCAGCGCCATCCTTCTTCCGTCCTCGATGTCTTCTCCCACCCTCGATGTCGCTTCAGCCAATCAGGTTACCGGTAACCAGACACGGTGAACCTGATTGGCTGAGACGCGTGTCAGTGTTAACCAAGAAACGCACACCCCGTGCGTCCCCTGGTTAACTATTTGAAAGCCGATTACAGCCCACAGGCTCTGATAGGCACTTCCAAAAACCAACAAGCCTCTATTATTCAGATGGCCGGCGCTCGCCATGGGGCCGGCCATCTGAATAGTGGGCGGCAGTGGCGCCGGCGACAATACATAGTGTTGCATGCGATGTAATATTCTATTTATATACTCTTGTAATCTATAATATATGTCTATCGCATGAATGTATTAATGTGTATTTGTGTCCCTTGTTTGCTAGTCTAATCTAAGTATGGTAGGCCTAATGATACAATGTTAATTATGAAGACAGACACAGTTGCTTAGTAAAAAAAGTCATATTTACTTCCTTTAAAAATAGGAAACATATCCTAACAACAGATATCAGATACAGTCTATAACAACAATAATATTAATGAAAGATACTTAAAACATCTCTCGGTAACCCTCACCGGCTGTGCTCACATGTAAAAGAGAATGAAGACCTAGGCCGCATGGCTAGGCCCAAGCATCAGGCCTTCCAGAGAGGCCTTCAAGAGCTTCATGTGGCTTCAGCAAGGTCTTCAAGTCAAGAGAGACTGAATTCATTCTTACAAACCCTTTTTACAAAACTCAGTTATTCAGACTTCCCCCATTGCCAACCCATTTGCCTTCTGGACCAATCATTGTTCACAGGGCAGTCTCTCTTCAGCTTGCTTGTAGATTTTATTGATCTATACACCCATAAGCCAGACCCCCTGCCAAATTCCGCTGTAGCTTCACTGCATGTGTCAGTATGGCTAACCTTGATTGTAAAAACAGATATACCAGGTTGCCCCCAACATATGCCGCTTTGCGCCTGAAGAGCGCATATCACCCTACTTCAGACATGGCTCCCATTGAACAGTCCATATGGTCCGAACAGTCCTTAACTGTCCTAATGTGTTGCGTTCTTCAACATGCGCCTCAGAAACAGCTCCTATGGAACCGCCTATAACTGTCTTCCACCATGTGCCTCAGAACCAGTACCTCTAGAACAGTCTTTAACTGCCTTTCAACATGTGCTTCAGAAACAGCTCTTATGGAATATTCCACAATGGTTTTACTGTATTGCGCCTCTCAACATAGGCTTCCGAACCAGCTCCTATGGAACAGTCCATAATGGTTTTAACGAGCTGTGCTTCTCAACACGTGCCGCTTTGCCACTGGGTGACACACCAACATAATTTTTCCGTGACGGCTTCCATGTCACCATTCTGTATCTTCTTCTTGACATCTTCATGAAGGGGTATAGTACCGGCAAGGGGTGTCCATTCACTCACCATTCACTCTCACACACTCAGAGCAACAACTCAACCAGCTTTCAGATGCAGAGTCTCGAGGGGGGCCTTTCTTGCACATATTACTAACCTAATATATATACCTTCATCACACTATACCATGACATAAATCAACCCATTGTCATAATATATGCATTTATATGATCCATCCAATTACGCCTCCCGCTCCCAACCTCCTATAACTCTTTATTGTAGATACAGATCGGGAATTGGGCAGGCTTGCTCACAGTTGTCTTTCCTACCGCAACTTGGCCTGTCTGCGGTACCTCAGGGATCTAAATTGGCAGCAAAGTCTCTAATTTGTACAAAGAGACCCTACCGTCAATTTGTCCCTCAACTTGCATAGATAAGCGGGAGAGCTTCCTATATAAGTTTTGAGTCTAACAACACATATGAAATTGAAACAATGACACAACCCACAAAATTCCATCCCTGTGACTGGATTTCAGTGACCATGCCCAGGGCATATCATGTACCCCTACCTACTGTTAGGTTCAAGAAACACCCTTGTTCCATAACTAACGCTACATCGGTATCCTCTAGGACAAAGAAACAAACTAGTCTATGTCCTAAGTAATACCCAGGTGCTTCCTTTCCAGCCATGATCTCTCCATCCAGAACACAGAGTACCGTGTATTGACCTGGTATGCAAAGGACATCATGGTCATGCTTCCGACAGAGGGAAATATCAACCTGCCCCCAGCTTCCATACTCTCTGATCACATGTGGGTCACTTAGCCACAAATGCAACAAGATAGAATCCCCAGTCAGTAAGCCACTGATGCCACCAAATCTACAGACCGAGTCTGCATGTCTGTATATGAGATCATACAGCATAACACCTTTCACAATCCAAACCAGTACAGCCCATCCAGGCATTCGACCACCACTTTGGATTAGTGTAAGCGCCGTGTTTTGGCAAAGTCTTACTGAGCGGTGATGCTAACTCATCAGGCCACTGCCCCTCATGTAGAGATACTGTCAATCAGCTTGATGTTGGTTGATAACTCCACTTGCCCCTGCGTGCAAGCCAGAGCCAATGACATATATCTGTCCTATACCATCTCACACTCTCTACCAACCTCTCACCATGGTTGACAAAATCTTGAGCCACTTTACACTGGGTATTTATGTGACTAATAAAAAAAAGAAAAAAAAATATCTCCGCTAACTGCAAATAAATTAGTGAAGATAAAGTGAATATAGCAGCTGGCACAGTCTGTTGATGGCAAACAAAAATATATAATCCAAAAATGCAGCGCTTCAGTAAGATTCAATGAAAATCCATGTAACAAATAATAGTTCAAGTCAAAAAACACAGTCAACATATGATAGATGAAGGATTGCTGTGAAACCATCACCAAGCTTCAGTGTGCACAAACAGAAAAGCACACCACACCACACCAACGTGCTCACAATCTGCTTACCAGAAAGTGAAAAGTAATGGGCGATGTAATCATACAATGCAGACGGTTGATGTTGAGGCAAACCACTCCAGATCAGATGGATCAATCACAGGAACAATCATCAGCATTGGTGACAAAGCAATTTCCAGAACATAAACGATGTACATGGATGCTAGGCAGATCTCAGCAGGAGGTATTACCCAAATATAAAGAAAGAGACTAGCATAGTGAAGCCCGTAAGTTAAAAACATACAAAAATTCATTGTAGTCTACTTACAGGTGTACAAGATCATCAAAGCATGTAAAAAGATAACAATTCCGCGGCTCTCAGCGTGCTTCCACCAGCCAGCCTGACATGTTTCATCCTATGTGGAATCTTTAGAGGCGTGGCCAATGTAGTAAGCACGCCCATATTTATACATATTGATCCAGATCATGCTGACCAATGCAGGAGCAGCATGGCTGGACATCAGCTGAATACAATAAAAACTTACATGGAAAGCCGCAATACATGCGCAATACAGTCGCGCCAACCAGAAGTTCAAACTGATTGGTCACTCGCGGCCGCACATGCGTAGTACGGCCGCAATCCAGAGAGACAGGAAGACCAAACCAACATGTTTAGTATCACTTCCGGGTGGACTAGCATCTACATCCGCCGGAAGTTGCATAGGTACGGACGGTCTCATGAAAGCCGCCTCCACTGCAGAAATGTCAACATCCGGTCAGATGATCAAACCTCTGACCCGGAAGTGACATGGGTGAGGAACATCAAGATAGGGCAATACACATCCTGACTAAATCAGGAAGGATACACGGGTAAAGTGAATGAACCACAGAATAACACTGCATTAATAGGCCAGCAGAAACAAACAATAGATAAAACATCATCAAATTAATGATAATAGTAAACATTAAGTATGTATCATATTATGGCACAAATATAATAATATTAAATTTATTTAAAAAAGGAATAAGACACAAGTGTAAGCACTGAAGGGAGGATGTAAAAGGAGGCTCCCGAAAGTGCATGCAAATAGGACGCTGCCCACTATGTCAATGGTGTATCATAGGTAGTCCTATTCAGACTACATGCAAATGCATGTAAACATGAAAAATATTATATGGTATTTTAAAATAATCTGAACCAATACCCAAAAAGAGTGAATTAGGGAACCAATGGAATTTTAAGAATCTCACCTTGCGGGTGCTAGAACATAATGATAAAAAACCAAACCACCCCCATTAATAACAAAAAATTATTATTTTTATGGAAATCAACTGTTATTAATAAAGCAGTTTACATCCCAATCGACATTCATGCCGAAAGGGGTGTAACACTTTAAGTCGTATATCCAGCGGGTTTCAAGTCTGGAAATCTCCCGCTTGGACATATTACCCCGCCAATGTGGGGTAAAACGGTCAATGGCCAGAAAGGTGGTGCCTCTTGGATTTTTCTTGTGGTGCTCCAAATAATGTCGAGACACTGTATGTTTCGGGAAACCTTTCTTGATGTTCGTGATATGTTCATTTACACGAACATGCATGGCACGTGTCGTGCGACCCACATACTGGAGATCGCAGGGGCAAATCAGCAGGTAAACCACATTGAGGGAAGTACAAGTGATGAAGGTGTTAATATCATAAACCTTGCCAGTGGTGTGTGAATTAAACTGGCATATTTTCCTCCTCCTGTCCTTATTAATTGCACACACATTGCAATTATGACAAGGAAAATAACCTTTAGATTTTTGAAAAAAAGACACTCTGTTAGGGGCATACAGAATATTGGGGAATAACTGAAGTTTAAGAGGGGGAACACCTCTAAAGACAATCTGCGGCCGATCAGGAAGAGCTGGCCCCAGAATCTTGTCGTTCTTCAGAACCCCCCAATGCTTGTTTAAAATGTTCTTAATATCGCAATGTTGTTGTGAAAAAGTAGTCACCATTGCAAAGTTGTAATTGGTTTCATTAGAAGACACCCTTACTTTTTTTTGGAGAACAGAAGTACGATCAACACTACCCACTTCATTGATAATGATGTTAAGCTCATGGGCTGAATAACCCTTTTCAATGAACCGCTCTTTCAAAGTATTGGCCTGCATAAAGTAGTCTTCTCTTTAGGTGCAGTTGCGCCTCAAACTGAGAAACTGACTTTTAGGGACCGCCTTAAGCCATGAGGGGTGATGACAACTACCCTGTCCAATATAACCGTTATGATCGGTGCTCTTAAAAAAAGTGTGTAGCGACCTCACCCCTTCTCATTCTCGGCTTGTCTTTCTTTGTCTAGGGGTGTTAGTGCTGGGGAGAGGGATGAGATACACCACGGCCCATGTCCTCCATAGTGAGGAGGTGAAGGCCAGAAAGATCGGGCTTTGTGTAGGTGTCCTAGAGTCAAGTCCTGTCCTTCGTCCCTGACTCCTTTGCTCCTAGTAACCAGAGTTCCACACAGTGAATAGGTCCAACACAGTTTTATTCTTCTCAGAGAATAAACACACAGCACGGTTAAGTTGGATTCTTTTGCAACAACTTAGTAGTAATGGGAATAGGTCGAGGCACAATCCTTTCCCTTCTCTTGCCAACCACTGTGGTATCACCAGGGGCGAATAGTCACTGCCACTGACTATGTGAAGTAGAACGTGAATTACCTTCGCTAGCACGGCCCCTGTCAGGGGAAGGATATCCATCCAAGGGAGATACCGGAGGCCTCTCTGTCACCAGCGATGCTGCGCCGGACTCTCCAGAGAAGTTCTGCACACCAGACCTTACGAACTCAGACACGGGCACCCAAGGAGTTAGGGCCCCCTCGGATTCCTCCACCCTCGCGGAACTTAGTCGAAGGTACTGAGCCCCGGGCATCCGCCATAGTACCTCACCCCAGGCTAAAGGTGCCTGAGATGGACTCCATCTCCGCTCCGGCCAGGTCGAAGGCACCTGGGCCCGGAACACCAGAACGCCAGCACCCAAGCTGAAGGTGCCTGGGTGCAGCCACGTCCTCCGACTCTGCACTCTGAACCCTTTGGTAAGGGCGTCCGCCCCTTTTATCTCCTCTCCCTTTGCGTCACAGCGGGTTCCCCGCTGTACCAGCTCCAGGGGAGGACAAAAAGGCACAGTCCTGCGGTGTGAGTTCACCTCCGGCCCCCGGCAACAACGCCACCTATAGGCCCAGGGAACCTCACACCACCAGAGTCCTCCAAGAACCATAAAAGGGCCTCAGATCCCCTAGCAATCAGTGCATCTAGGTTACACTACCACCCATATGCTTCCCCTAAATTCAAATACCCGCTACACTCTCCCCCCGTTGATTTGACACTGGTCCCCAGTGTCTGGTGCAAACCCATGTCTCCCAAGAAGTGGCAACATAAGTCTGACCCAGAGACCAACTACACAATTTAACAGTGAATTGTGCCAAGACCTAAAATGGGAAAAGGGAAAATAGAAATGCAAAACAATAAAACTTTCAATAAAATACTCTTAACATTTACACATGTACAATTCCCCCCCTTGCTATCTAAGGACCACCCCATTCTCAGCAGCCTTGATAAACGAGTCTCCTGCAAAGGGGAAAAAAAAAAGAAAAAGAACAGCACACATCCTAACATCATATATGTGTTTGCTTGGAATGAATGGGTCTGTCCGAGAAGAAACCCATTCACTCCAATGAGTGTTGCATAGTGTTCAAAAAAAACAAACAATCGTTGCGCAACACTGCCACCTGGTGACAATGCCACGGTAAAGACACTTATCACTTCCAGATGAACTTTTCTCTCTTGATCTTTTCTCTGTGACCCTACACTGACTAAAAACCCCAAAGTCAATGATTTCTCTGAAGTGCAAGGAGAAGGAGGGAGAACAAAACAGTAACAGCTCCCATTTCTCCAAAGAGTAGAACGCCCAAATACAAAAAAAAACTAGGGCACAGTCCTTGTGCTCCGGCAAAGGCACTCCGGAAAGTTCAGCGATGAGCAGCAAGAAAGAACACACAGGAGTCTTTTTCTCCTAAAGGTAAAACTTTGCATGCGGTAGAAACACAGGCTTCAAATTCTTGTCAAACGCCTCGATGTTGTACTCCAACATTTCCTCCATCCTTGCGACAAATCACCACTCTGTCCGCATGGATATGCCTTCCCAGCATCCACTTAGCTTTACAGTCCTGAAACTTCTTGGTGACCGTTGGTGAGCAAGAAAAGTATCGGTGTGCTTGAGGTACTTTAAGTTTGTCCCAAACAAAGGTATTGTACCACCTCTGGCGAAAAACTTCCACCTCGTAGAGCAATTCTCTAGGCAGGTATGGGTACTCCCACCCATACTCTTGGGCAACCTTCTGGCTAAAGAGACGCTGCAGCCTGGCCAAAGGTGGCATAGTGGCACGGTCTCCTTCTCCGGGCAACACAATTGCTTCTGGATGGCGAGGTGCGTTCACCACCTTGGTAGATCTGGGCACAGGAGCCCGCAGTGACTGGCGTTGCACTCCCGCAACAGGAGCAGGTGAAATAGAAGTTGAATTCAGAAGAGGGATTTCAGACAGTGGACCAGATTCTTCCCTCGGCGCCGAGGCCTCCACCCGGGGTGTACTATCCCCAGTAGACATAGGTGGGTCCCTTGAGACACGGGACAAGGGTAGCTTCATCTTGTCCCATCCCTTTCGGTGGAAGATTTTGTCTATCTCCCCATCATCGCCATTGTCAGACAATGAATCCAGGTCGGAGGTGTCATAACACTCAGCGGGCAGATAATTCCCAGTCACGGAATCATCCCCCTTGACGGCCTCCACCGACTGTGGGCTTCCGCCACCTTTAACCACACAGACAGTCCCAACCCCTGGCTCACCTGGGCCTTCAGAAGAACAGGGATGTCCAGGGCTCTTCCCTCCGGATCCATCCAGGCCAGGCAAGCAGCGGGGTGAAGCTCTTCCACGACCACACGAGGCCATCACTAGGCCGACTTTACTCTTCGGTGGTCGGAGCAGGGAGCTGCTGGTGACCGAAGCAGCATCTTCGGATTTTTCTCTTTTAACTTCCACTTGGGCAGTCACTTCGCCCTGGTCAGCGCGCACAGGAATACCCACCATGGCATCGATCTCTCCCTCCGGAGTGGCAGTACCTGTGAGGTAGTTGAGGTGGAAGGCGCGAGGCCTTTCTGTGGATGGCTCCACCTCGAAGAGAAACTCCTTGCAGACCTCACATCGCCCGAATGGCTTCAACTGAACCACCAGTCCCGAACAGCCGGGACAGATCACACCGAGGGCCTCTATGTCTCTGCAGGTGTACAGAGCCAATCGCCCCCGGTGCCTTATTCTGATTCCTGTATCCATAATGGGAACAGTAAAGGAAGTCATGTCCGTGAAAGAAGAAGCTGAAATCCACTGAGTATTTGAAGTCATCTTTCCTGTTCGCTGCTCCAATGTGCACTGACCCACCCGCACCGGAATCTTCACGTGCGTACGTCCACATGGCCAGACTCCTCCCACACTCTGCACTTGTTCGCAGGCTTTCGCTTTTCCCCGCCCACGAACTACGCAGCTAGGGTTTGCCTCGTGGCGCGTTGGCCAATATGGCCGACCTACTCGGAACTCCTCCGGGCAGCAAAGTTCAGTTTCAGACACCATACACATCCCGGACGAGCCCCCACGTGTAGCGACCTCACCCCTCTCACCCCTTCTCATTCTCAGCTTGTCTTTCTTTGTCTAGGGGTGTTAGTGCTGAGGAGAGGGATGAGATACACCACGGCCCATGTCCTCCATAGTGAAGAGGTGAAGGCCAGAAAGATCAGGCTTTGTGTAGGTGTCCTAGAGTCAAGTCCTGTCCTTCGTCCCTGACTCCTTTGCTCCTAGTAACCAGAGCTCCACACAGTGAATAGGTCCAACACAGTTTTATTCTTCTCAGCGAATAACCACACAGCACGGTTAAGTTGGATTCTTTTGCAACAACTTAGTAGTAATGGGAATAGGTTGAGGCACAATCCTTTCCCTTCTCTTGCCAACCACTGTGGTATCACCAGGGGCGAATAGTCACTGCCACTGACTATGTGAAGTAGAACGTGAATTGCCTTCGCTAGCACGGCCCCTGTCAGGGGAAGGATATCCGTCCAAGGGAGATACCGGAGGCCTCTCTGTCACCAGCGATGCTGCGCTGGACTCTCCAGAGAAGTTCTGCACACCAGATCTTATGAACTCAGACACGGGCACCCAAGGAGTTAGGGCCCCCTCTGATTCCTCCACCCTCGCGGAACTCAGTCGAAGGTACTGAGCCCCAGGCATCCGCCATAGTACCTCACCCCAGGCTAAAGGTGCCTGAGATGGACTCCATCTCCGCTCCGGCCAGGTCGAAGGCACCTGGGCCCGGAACACCGGAACGCCAGCACCCAAGCTGAAGGTGCCTGGGTGCGGCCACGTCCTCCGACTCTGCACTCTGAACCCTTTGGTAAGGGCGTCCGCCCCTTTTATCTCCTCTCCCTTTGCGTCACAGCGGGTTCCCCACCCCACTGTACCAGCTCCAGGGGAGGACAAAAAGGCACAGTCCTGCGGTGTGAGTTCACCTCCGGCCACCTATAGGCCCAGGGAACCTCACACCACCAGAGTCCTCCAAGAACCATAAAAGGGCCTCAGATCCCCTAGCAATCAGTGCATCTGGGTTACACTACCACCCAGATGCTTCCCCTAAATTCAAATACCCGCTACACTTGGATATATTAAAAGCACCATTATTAATCCGTATATTGAGATCCAAAAAATGAATAGTCTCGGTACTGGCTACAAATTCTAATACAATCCCCAACAAGTTGTCATTAAGGTATTGCATGAAGGAGTTTTCTGGCACATTTTAAACAGCCTTTTTTTCTCTTTTTTTCCTTCAGCCTACTAATTAAGGGGAGTGGTTAATTGGTCACAGGTGCTTGAGGCCTATATAAATTTCTGTAGAGCTCATTTAGAGCCTGCTCATTTTGAGTTGCTGGAACTCTGTCCAAGTGGAACTGGACTAAGTGGTGAGTTAAAATCAAGAGTTTAAAACAGGAGGTTAAAACAGGGGTCATAGTAGATGTGTAGTGTGAGTATCTGGGTGTTGTCTGAGTAGTGTGTGTGGATCGTTAGTACTTGTGTATTGTAGGTACACGCTGGTCTGCGAGTGCACGCGGGTCCATTGGTCTGCGAGTGCACACTGGTCTGCGAGTGCACGCTGGTCTGCGAGTGCATGCGGGTCCGTTGGTCTGCGAGTGCACGCTGGTCTGCGAGTACACGCGGGTCCATTGGTCTGCGAGTGCACGCTGGTCTGCGAGTGCACGCGAGTCCATTGGTCTGCGAGTGCACGCTGGTCTGCGAGTGCACGCTGGTCTGCGAGTACACGCGGGTCCATTGGTCTGCGAGTGCACGCTGGTCTGCGAGTGCATGCGGGTCCGTTGGTCTGCGAGTGCACGCTGGTCTGCGAGTGCACACTGGTCTGCGAGTGCATGCGGGTCCGTTGGTCTGCGAGTGCACGCTGGTCTGCGAGTACACGCGGGTCCATTGGTCTGCGAGTGCACGCTGGTCTGCGAGTGCACGCGGGTCCATTGGTCTGCGAGTGCACGCGGGTCCGTTGGTCTGCGAGTGCACGCTGGTCTGCGAGTGCACGCTGGTCTGCGAGTGCACGCGGGTCCGTTGGTCTGCGAGTGCACGCTGGTCTGCGAGTACACGCGGGTCCATTGGTCTGTGAGTGCACGCTGGTCTGCGAGTGCACGCGGGCCCATTGGTCTGCGAGTGCACGCTGGTCTGCGAGTGCACGCGGGTCCGTTGGTCTGCGAGTGCACGCGGGTCCATTGGTCTGCGAGTGCACGCTGGTCTGCGAGTGCACGCGGGTCTATTGGTCTGCGGGTGCACGCTGGTCTTCGAGTGCACGCGGGTCCGTTGGTCTGCGAGTGCACGCTGGTCTGCGAGTGCACGCGGGTCCGTTGGTCTGCGAGTGCACGCTGGTCTGCGAGTGCACGCGGGTCCGTTGGTCTGCGGGTGCACGTAGGTCTGCGTGGTACATGTGTATTGTCTTGTTGAGTACCTGTGTATTGTCTTGTTGAGTACCTGTGTATTGTCTTGTTGAATAGTTGGGTCAGGAAGCTAGTGTTAGGTAATTTGGACAGGGTATAATCTCGAATCCTCATTAAATTAATAGGTACGATGCCCAGCGGGTGTGGCAAGGCGACTCGGTGTACATCTTGCAGCATGTATGCATTCCTTGATCATCTGATCGAGGGCGATTACTGCTGTGCAAAATGTAAGCACATTGTTTCCCTGGAAGCCCAGGTTCTGAATCTAGGGAAGCAACTGTCAGCACTGGGAAGTCCCTCCACACTAAAGGAGAGCTGGATACGTACCCAGCAGGTGATGGCAGGGGCCAGCAAAGAGGTGGGTGGAGACAAAGAGGTGCAGGCACTAGAAAATAGTAGATGGGTGACAGTCAGGAAGGGTAGAGGGCGAAGTGCCAGGGAGGCCGATCCAGGGCTGGAGCATCCCAATAAGTATGCTCCATTGAGTGACATTGGTGAAACCAGTCAGGGACCAGCACTGCTGGAGCTGAGGGACTCTCCTAGCTGCCAGGGGAAGAACTCCTCCAGTGAGAGTGGGGGGGAAGCGAAGGGAAAGGAAAGACAGATTCTGGTGGTAGGGGACTCAATTCTTAGAAGGACAGAGAGGGCAATCTGTAACAAAGACCTGAAGCGCCGAACTGTATGTTGTCTACCGGGCGCTCGGGTTCGGCACATCACGGATCTGGTGGACAGATTACTGGGAGGGGCTGGGGAAGACCCAGCTGTCATGGTGCACGTTGGCACCAATGACAAAGTCAGAGGCAGATGGAGTGTCCTAAAGAACGATTTTAGGGACTTGGGAGCTAAATTGAGGAAAAGGACCTCCAAGGTAGTATTCTCGGGAATACTACCGGTACATCGAGCCACACCAGAAAGGCAGAGGGAGATTAGGGAAGTGAACAAGTGGCTGAAGAGCTGGTGTAGTAAGGAGGGGTTTGGGTTCCTGGAGGACTGGGCCGACTTCTCAGTCGATAACCAGTACTATAGAAGGGACGGACTGCACCTAAATGAGGAGGGTGCAGATCAGCTGGGAATAAGGATGGCCAAAAAGTTAGAGGGGTTTTTAAACTAGGTGACGGGGGGGAGGGTCCAGAGATAGTGAGAGTCAGCGGGGAACATATTCTAAAGGGTAGTATTAGGGGCATTAGTGGTAGGGTAACCAAAGCACATAAACCCAAGGTAAGTATAGTAGCAAGTCCTAGTTGCAATCTGGGAACACCCAAGAGGATAGTATGTGACCGGTCAAAATATATTAATGCATTAAAGTGTCTGTTCACCAACGCCAGAAGTCTGCCAAGCAAAATAGGTGAGTTGGAAGCTCTGGTGCATGAGGAGAGCTATGATGTAATCGGTATTGCTGAAACTTGGCTTCATTCCTCACATGACTGGGCTATTAATATTCCTGGCTATGCACTCTTTCGGAAAGACAGGGTAAAAAGGAAGGGTGGAGGGGTCTGTCTCTATGTGAGAAGTGATCTCAAAGCGAGTGTGAAAGAGGACCTGGTGGATGGAGAGTGTGATGAGGCTGAAGCATTATGGGTGGAACTGCATACAGATGTGCGTAGTTCAAAGCTAATCATTGGAGTTTGTTATAGACCACCCAATGTTAATGAGGAGGTGGAGACTCAGCTCCTTGCACAGATGGAAAGGGCTGCAAGGGCTGGGACGGTGATAATAATGGGGGATTTTAACTACCCAGAAATTGACTGGAGTAATGGAACTGCTGGGACAGTTAAAGGGCAAAAATTTATAAACCTATTGCAGGACAATTTTATGGTTCAGTTTATTGAGGCCCCAACTAGGAATGATGCTCTGTTGGACCTGGTAATCTCAAACCATGCAGAGCGTATTACTAATGTTCAGATAAAGGAACACCTGGGTAGCAGTGACCATAACATGATTTCATTTGATGTTAGTTGTAAGCAAAAATCACATACAGGAAAGATAAAAACACTTAATTTCAAGAGAGCAAATTTTCCAAGGATGAGCGCTGCTCTCCAGGACTTAGACTGGGAAGGAATATTGGCATCAATGGGCACAGAACAGAAATGGGAATTCTTCAAAAAGACTGTTTGTGAACTCACTGCAAAGTATATTCCCATGGGCAATAAGTTTAAAAGGCTAAAAATAAAACCTATGTGGCTCACTGCCAAAGTTAAAAAAGCTATAAACTATAAGAAAAGAGCTTTTAAAAAATATAAAAATGAGGGAACACTAGTGTCATTTAAATGTTACAAAGAATATAACAGGATATGTAAAAAGGAAATCAAGGATGCAAAAATTCAAAATGAACGACAGATTGCAAAAGATAGTAGGACAAACCCCAAAAAAATCTTCAAATATATTAATAGTAAAAAGGTCAAGTCTGAGCATGTAGGCCCTTTACAAAATAATCTAGAGTGGGTGACTGGGGTCAAAGAGAAGGCTAATTTATTAAATACTTTCTTCAGTTCTGTGTATACAAAGGAGCATGGGGGAGCTCATGTCCAAAATGGGGGTGGTAGTGACACAGCCCCAAATCCACAATGGCTCAAAAATGATATGGTCCAGAAATATTTAGATGAAATAAAGGTGGATAAAGCACCTGGACCAGATGGCATACACCCACGGATCCTAAAAGAATTGAGCTCTGTAATTTCAAAGCCATTGTATTTAATTTTTAGGGACTCATTAATGACAGGAATAGTACCACTGGATTGGCGCAGGGCCAATGTGGTGCCTATATTTAAAAAGGGAAGTAAGTCTTTACCAAGTAACTATAGACCTGTTAGTTTAACTTCTATAGTTGGGAAAATACTGGAGAGATTAATAAAAGACCACATAGATGAGTTCTTGCTGGAAAAAAAAAAAACTATTTAAGCAACAGACAGCATGGATTCATGAAAGACAGAAGTTGTCAAACAAACCTGATTTCTTTTTATGAAGAGGTAAGTAAGACCTTGGACAAAGGGGTGGCTGTGGACGTGGTATACTTGGATTTTGCAAAAGCGTTCGATACAGTTCCCCACACACGGCTCATGTGTAAGGTAAAGTCTACAGGATTGGAAATATCAGTTTGTAAATGGATAGAAAACTGGCTAAAAGACAGAATTCAGAGAGTAGTGGTTAATGATTCTTACTCTGAATGGTCCAAGGTTATCAGTGGTGTACCCCAAAGTTCAGTGCTGGGACCCTTACTTTTTAATATGTTTATAAATGATATTGGGTCTGAGATCAAAAGTAACATTTCTGTCTTTGCAGATGACACCAAGCTATGCAGTGGAATAACGTCCTTACAGGATGTCGCCAATTTACAAGCCGACCTCAATGCTCTGTCTAATTGGGCGACTAGGTGGCACATGAGGTTTAATGTTGATAAATGTAAAGTTATGCACTTGGGGGCTAATAATATGAATGCATCATACATACTAGGGGGAGTACAACTGGGGGGATCCGTAGTGGAGAAGGATCTGGGGGTTTTGGTAGATCATAAGCTCAATAATGGCATGCAATGCCAAGCTGCGGTTTCCAAAGTGAGCAAAGTCCTTTCTTGTATTAAGAGAGGTATGGTCTCCAGAGAGAGAGATATCATTTTGCCCCTGTTCAAATCATTAGTAAGACCTCATCTGGAATATGCAGTTCAGTTTTGGGCCCCAGTTCTCAAAAAGGATATTGGGGAACTGGAGAAAGTGCAGAGAAGGGCAACCAAACTGATAAGAGGCATGGAGGAGCTCAGCTATGAGGAGAGATTAGAGGAACTGAATTTATTCTCTCTTGAGAAGAGGAGATTAAGGGGGGATATGATCAACATGTACAAATATATAAGGGGTCCATATAGTGAACTTGGTGTTCAGTTATTCACTTTACGGTCAACACAAAGGACAAGGGGGCACTCTTTGCGTCTAGAGGAAAAGAGATTTCACCTCCAAATATGGAAAGGTTTTTTCACAGTAAGAGCTGTGAAAATGTGGAATAGACTCCCTGCAGAGGTGGTTCTGGCCAGCTCAGTAGATTGCTTTAAGAAGGGCCTGGATTCTTTCTTAAATGTACATAATATAACTGGGTACTGACATTTATAGGTAAAGTTGATCCGGGGAATATCCGATTGCCTCTCGGGGGATCAGGAAGGAATTTTTTCCCCTGCTGTAGCAAATTGGATCATGCTCTTCTGGGGTTTTTTGCCTTCCTCTGGATCAACTGTGGGTATAGAATTGGGTATATGGGATTGTACGATATATTTTTATTTTTTTATTTTTTATTTTTTATGGTTGAACTGGATGGACTTGTGTCTTTTTTCAACCTGACTAACTATGTAACTATGTCGCCATTCCACAGGAGGAGGATGTCGTCAATGTATCGACCCCAGAAGATCAATTCCGGTCTCTTGTTGGCATAGACGACATCCTCCTCCCATTTGGCCATAGATTGGCCATACTGGGTGCAAATTTTGCGCCCATAGCGACCCCTCTGTTTTGGAGGTAATGAGTCCCCCCAAACCAAAAATAATTATGGGTCATAGCGTACCGCAATAATTCCAAAATGAATAAGGCTCCCTTTGGATATTCCTTATCCATATGAAACAAGTGGATTTCACCTTTGGAATTTAAATTTGCTATGGACACTTTTTTCATTTCTGATAATTGAACACCTGCCTTTGATGCACAATTTTTATTAATTCCTTCACCATTGGGATTTTTTGTTTAATATATTGTTTCACAATTTCCTTTGTGATCATTTACACAGAGTTTATCAATATATATATTTTTTTGTTTGATGTATCAATATTAGTGGTTGCGCGCTTGTCTTTTTGCACACATCTATCATATGTTGACTGTGTTTTTTCACTTGGACTATTATTTGTTACATTGATTTTCACTGAATCACACTGAAGCGCTGCATTTTTGGATTCTATATTTATGTGACTCTGTTGAATGTTATCAAAGGGGGGGCACCAATCTCTCTGAGTAACAAAGCCCCGCCTACTGTCTGAAGCTCCTATTCCCCCAATTTAGTGCTGACTACATCCCTCCTCTTCCGGTTACCCCTCAGAAATAAGCGTTCCTCCCATCTCTGGGAGCAAGCCACTGATATACTGACCACACTTGATTCAGAGTATATTCAGCACATATAGGGTAATAGGTTTTTATCAACCACTATGAGATGCTGAAGCGCCATGTGGTGAAGGCATACTGTACCCTGGTAGCCAGTGTTTATTCCCTTTATTCAACGGAGCATGCTCCTGTATGTAGTCACTGGCATTACCTGTGCAGGGTTTCAAACCTCTCAGGTGAGACATCAATTAGGTGTATCTTCCACATGTCCAGTTCTGGTGTCCCACATGTCCACTAACCGAGAGCTTCTCTATAGGACTGCTAAGATTGAGACACCATCCCTACGAGGAAGTTTTCACCCCATTGATGTGTCACCTGGTACCCTCTAATCTGGCCAACAGACACCTTATTATGCATAGGTGCTAGCCCCCTAGGTACCTGCACCATATTCAGTTATGTCAATACATGTCACACATTAAAAAAAAATTTCCTTACTTCAATTCCTCCTCCCATAATAAAAAAAAACATATTTTACATCTCTTGTTCTGAAGGATTGGCTAGGTTATATTTCTTCCCCAGCCTCCAACCCATTGCATTTGTATTCATAGTCCGTTTGCATTCATAAATGACAGGAGAGACTTTGGCAAAATGTTTCACAAGTCTCGTTGCTGGGCAAAGTCTTTCAGATTCAGTATCAGCGCAAAAATTGTCCATAAGAAAAAGAAACCATATATTTCAAGTATTAATCTGAATCTTTTCTCTCCTGAACATTTATGAGAACAAATTTTCGGTGTGGTATGGCACAGACAAACTGCCAACCAAATAAAAATCTTTCATCTCTGTTCCAGAATCCTCTCCAATCTCGCTCTACCAAGATTCTGAAAGTTAAAAACAAGAGCAGAATCAAATTCTTATCCATAATATCTACTAACACAGGAATTTAGTATTCCTGACTTCTGAACAAATTATCAAAACAACCATGATTACTTTAGGATGAACCCACTCTAAAATGGATCCCCATGGTATGAGCAAAAATCGAAAATAAAAAATGAACGTGAACGTTGCTTCTCAAAAATTCAACATTTTAAGCATTTAAAAAAAACAATGCATTTTCTGTACTTTCAGATCTATGAACTACTCCCCCTTTCAGGTGGACAAAGTCTAAAGCCCTGTACACACGATCGGATAACCTATGGATTTTCGTCCGATGGATTTGACCAATCCGATGAAACTGTTTTTCATCAGTCTTGGCCACACACCATCAGTTAAAAAACCGACGGCAAGAAAACGACGGCACGTACAAAACGTACGACGCGCTATAAAAGGGCCGAACAAATCTAATGGCGCCACCCCTTGGGCTGCTTTTGCTGATTTCGTGTTACCGCGTGTTAGTAAAAGTTTGGTGAGAGCCGATTCGCGCTTTTCAGTCTCCGTGCTTTGCAGATCGTTTCCTGGTGTTCAGTTTGTGCTTGTGGGTTTGTATTTGTGATTCAGTGCATGCAGTCAGGTCGTTACTACCTTGCAGTGCCTTCTTGGCCGTTCGTTTACTGTTTTTCAGGTCGTTCTTCTCAGGCCTTGCTGTTCCACGGTGCGTTCTGTTTGAGTGCGTTCTGACCAGCCGACCGGTTTAAAACCATGTTTGAAGTGCGTTCTCGTTCTCGAGCTCGTGCTGGCTTTGGGCTTGGTGTTACAGTTAATACTGTAACCCGAGTTCAGTCTGTGAACAGGGTAAGGAGGAGTTCATGGACTAAGAATTGGTTGCTCCAGCGGGACCAATTCTCTCATATGCCTCTGCTGCGGGAAATCCATGAGAATAATCCTGATGATTTCAGGAATTATCTCAGGATGACGACCCCGTATTTCACCGTCTGTTGGATTTGCTGTCCCCCTATATCACGAGGCAGGACACTGTGATGCGCCAGGCCCTCACTGCCGAGCAGAGGCTTATTGCCACGTTGAGATACCTGGCGACTGGGAGAAGCTTGCAGGACCTCAAGTTCTCAACAGGCATCTCCCCCCAGGCTCTCGGGATCATTATCCCTGAGACGTGTTCGGCCATCATTCAGGTCCTGCAGAAGGACTATATGAAGGTAATTTTGCTCCTTTAACCTCACATTATATGTTTTTATTGTTTTAGAACCTTCTTATTTTTCCCCTCCTAACCCAAATTTGCCTTTTTGTAATATCCTGGTAATGTCCCCATTTTCCCCATGCATTTTTTTTACCTGTAAAGGCCTTTTTGGGCCCTACATGCCTATTTCCCTTCACTAACCTCTCCAGCATGCTATCGTGGGCGCAAACCCAGCTAGCCTTCTATTTTCCTTTTCCTTTTTTTGGGGTCATTGCCCGCGTAGTTTGACAACCCTCCCTCCCCCCCTCTAAAGATGTAAATAATTTTTTAGTTCTCAATCAAGCTCAGCAGAGTGGTAGAGCCTTTTTTTGGATCCCCCACAATCACCTTAGGCCCCCCCCTTAGATTATTTTAGAATGTCCACTCAGCGGGGGTGAGGCATCTGCTAAGTGGGCCTTTGTTTATTGGTAGGAAATACTCCCCTAAATAATAATGTTAGAATGATGTTGGTCAACAATGTTTTTGCGTGTAATCTGCTTGCACTGTAAACATAAACCGTACTAATGTCTTCTTTATGTTTGACTCCACAGTTCCCTAGCACACCACAGGAATGGCTGACTGTGGCTTCCCAATTTGCCCAGCGGTGGGATTTCCCCAACTGCGGAGGGGAAATTGATGGGAAGCACGTCCACATAGTGCCGCCACCCCGTTCGGGGTCATACTATTTTAACTATAAAGGTTTTAATAGCATAGTGTTAATGGCGGTGGTGTCGGCACGGTACGAGTTCCTGTATGTGGACGTGGGGAAGAACGGCTGGATGTCCGATGGCGGAGTATTCGCAGAGACGGAGTTCGCTCACCGTCTGCAGGCTGGGGGTCTTGCACTGCCTCCAGATGCAGAGAACGTGGAAGGGCTACCGTTCGTTTTCATTGCGGATGAAGCTTTTGGACTAGGACCACACCTCACGCGGCCGTTTCCCCAATGCACCCTCACCCCGGAGAGGAGGGTTTTTAATTACCGGCTGGCCAGAGCCCGGAGAGTTGTGGAGAATGCCTTCGGGATAATGGCCAGCCGGTTCCGCCTGTTCCAGACAGCTATAAATTTGGCGGATTAGAAACTCAACAACATTGTGTACTGCTGCTGCTTGTTGCACAATTTTTAAGGAAATTCTCCACAAATTATGTGTCATCAGTTGGGTCTGAGGCCGGTCCCTCTGAACTGATAAATCTGACCGGCCTCAGCACTGCCCGTACTGGCTTGGCCCCCCAAAGTGCCCGTGAAGTACGTCAGAAATACGTAGAGTACTTCACGGGTAGGGGGGCCATTGCAATGCCAGACCACATCTGACCTTTGATTTTACCTTTTTTAAATAAACAAAAATATTTGATTTGCTACAAACTTGTGTTGTCATTCTTTTATTTGTGGTTTATGTGTCTCCCAGGTTCTAGTAGTGCCAAGTGTATTTCTCCTTAGTAAATAGCCTCCAATCTCAGAGGTAAAAACACTCATTTTGCATCTTCAGAACTGCTATTGAGCATAGAAAGAACAAGGCACACCTTTTTTCGACTTCCCAAATGTTTTTATTGATTGCAACACAGTTTTGATTTTTTTTCGAAATATTTTTTTTTGGGTTTTTGTGCGGCTTTTTTAGCAGAAACATGCATGGGTCAAAAGCCACATTTTTTTTTCTGAAAAAGTAATAAAATAACACAGTGAAAAATACAAACAGGAGATGGGGTGATGTTACCCCTGATCCATCCCAAATGTGAAGAAACACACTTTCTTTTTGGGGCTCAAATGGGTATCTTCAACATGATCCCATGGCTAGGGTAAACATGTGCTATCTGCCATCATGGGGGATCAATGGACGTGCTTTGGGGTGAAAACCCTTCCTCTCCCCTACTTGAGGAGGGAGGAAGAGGTTGAACCACCAAAACAGGGACATAGATATCCTGTGACGGCAGATAGCACATGTTGAGTCTTCAGTGTGTGCATCCTCACATTTGGGCTGGTGGAAATCCCATAGAAAAATTCCGACACATAACAAAACACACAAAAGGGGGGGGTGGTCACACTATTCTCCCCAAAATATCTATCATGTTTTTATATTTTTTCTCAATCACAATCATTCTCTTTCTCATAATGTCCATTTCGCTACTGCATTCCATGATTTCCTGAATGATTATTTTGGCGCTGGCACTCGAGAATGGAGGATTTGGACTTCCTGACACACCCCCACGTTCAGTCCCTAAAAAGAAACAAATATTTTAAAACTATGCAGGCCTACATCTGTATTTACCTTGAAGTTGTGGTGACAGACACTGACCTGTTGTGCTGATAAGCTCCACCTCTCCTTCCTCCACCTCCCCTTCCTCCACCTCCACTTTCTCCCCCTCCGCTTCCTGAACCTGCTGAACTTGGTCTGCTTTGGGATCTTTGGGGAGTTTCTGTGGTGTTGGGTTCCTCGTCTCATGAGCATGGTGTCCTCCCACTCTCCTCTCCCCTATGGAAATAGCAAAAAAAAAGGAACCTTTAGCACACAAACTTTTTAGGCCTGAAAATGGATTCTCAATGTTTTAAAGTGGGGTCCAAATGATATTTGGCCCTGAGTTTCAAGATGAACATATGAGATCTTGCAAACTCAACAAAGCAACATGTTATTTTGGAGGACACTCACAAATACACTTGTATAACCACCAAGGTATCCACTGGACCACCTGTGTGTGACACCGTTAAGAAATTGGGTCATGTGGCCCAGAGTATAGTATCTTGCTGAAGAACAAAAAAGAGTACACAACTGCTGGAGTGTCATCTCCTTTACCCAGAATACAGTTTATTCTTTCATTCACATTCTAAATTTCCTTACAACACATCATCTAGCCAACAATGTGTAGATAAACATTGTTGAAGTAAAATGAGGCATGCCCACATGTAGTTTACGTGGATATGTGCCAAACATGTTTGGGGGAAGAGCAGCAATTATTTTTTCAACACATTTAGCAAATAAGTGGACTCTCCACTTAACATAAAAGTTTAGATTTTAAAATGTGAAACCAGTCAAGCCAAGCACATGGTGCAAAACATGGAAGAATACATATTACAATGTGAAAGAACACAGTAAAATAAACTTACTTTTTTCAATGCTTTTTATAAGCTTCCTATACTGCTCCGGCTCCCTGAGCTTCAGGTCTGACCACCTTTTACGGAGTTGTTCCTTGGATCTCCTGACCCCATATTTTTTATAGAGAGTCTTCGCAACTTTGTCCATAATTTGTGACTTCCGGAGATTAGGGGTGTCGTATGGGCCATGTGACAGAACCCACTGTCACTGTGTGCTTTGGAAGGGACTGAGGGCGGGCCTCCTACCCACAGATTATGGCCCAGAAGAGACTGAGACTCGGGGAGAATCTGGCATTGAGATAATGTAATGTAATGCTACATCCCTTCTCCCCTCTTGTTGCTGTGTTTAGCTGTGTTGAGTCATGGCACATAGACAGTGGTCTGGACTGCAGACATCTCTCCGCAGGGGATGTGTATTGAGGGGTTGCCTGCTTACCATAATCCCTTTATGTTTATCTGTAGTCTCTGTTTCAATGTACAAGTGTTAAGTTCCCATTGGTTCTTCCTTGTCCCCTACCCCCCCCTCTATGACAAGGCTAAGGGGAGTGTCCCTAACTGTGTGTAAAAGTGTATGTTTTGGATTTAATAAACTGTTGATGCTCTGCATGTTTAACCCTCAACACCTGTGTGGATTGTCTCGTGATTGAGGGGTTAAGGGCTGGTTATGGCGAATCTGCAGGCTGCGGGTGCGTTTGGAGGACAGGAGACACAAGTCTGGCGGATGTGCCCATCTGGGGTATCTGAGATCCGTCACAGTGGTGGCAGCAGTGGGGTGTCTCCTGCAGTCCGGGGGAACCAAACCACCACCAGGATTCAAGATCCGGGCAGCCGCCGAGGAGCGATACGGGGACCGGCCAGCATGAGAGCGGAGTTCGGGAGGAGGCTGCAAGGCATGCGGAAGCAACATCGGGGACCAGCGACGGAGCAAACCATGCTCGGCTGGGAGGATGTGATCCGCCGGCAACTCTGGCATGAGACACTAAGCCACGAGCGGCACCATCAGGGGAAGATCCTTCCCTCCTCCACAGAGATGTACTGGACGCAGTACCGTGCGCGAGAGGTGTTCCTGAGGGAACGACCGCGAGATGAGTCTAAGATGGAGCTTGGAAGATTGGTCCAGGAGGAGATGAGGCTGGACGCCAGCTACAGAGCCCTCCGGTGGTTCGCGGCTCAACTGTGGCCAAGTACAGCAGATGGCAGCCCGACAGAAGGCGTTGGCTACGGCAGCGTGGGGCTGCTCCATCAAAAAATGTACGGAGACCCAGACTTTGGGAGCGACGAAGAGTGGCGGCTGGAAGACATCCTGGACTTCCGAGATGAGGTGCTGGACCTTCCCAAAGAGGCGTGTGGCCTGGAGGAATTGGAGTTCCTGGTTGAGCAGGAATGGGAGCTCGAGATTGCCTACAAGCGGCTGTTTGACAGTGATCAGCAGCCTGGCATGGCTCCCGTTGCCTGGGACTGTCCTGGAGAAATAGTGGACAGTCACGAAGATGCAGAGCAAACGGGGCCAGGAGTGCCCCTACGTTTTCCCGTCCTAACCGCAATGGAAGAAGCGGCGATGATACAGAGGGCACTGCGAGTGCTAGAATGCCAGAATGCACCGGAGGTTTCCCAGGCAGCGAGACAAGATAAAAGCATAAAGGTCTCAGAAGGGGAAGTTGAGACGGGCGCTGGAAGGCTGGTAAATGGTGATCAGCAGCAAGTCCAGAGTATCGAATCCGGTGCCCCAGCAGAAGCACTGGCTACAGGGCAGAGTGCCGCTGGCCTCTGCCCAGCATCAGAAAAAGAGTTGGACCCGGAGAGTCTGAGAGATGCTCTTCGTGAGTTGTTTCCCCAACAGCAGATATCCCCAACGGGAGTGGAGGAAGCAATTCTCCCTCCCCAGCAATTGGACAGTACCCCAATGTTCATCCCCCCAGCAGAAGCGCTGGCTGCAGGGCAGAGTGCCGCTGGCCTCTGCCCACCCTCAGAGTTGGATCCAGGGAGTCCGAGGGATGACCTCAGTGAGCTGTTTCCCCAGCACTTGGACACTACCCCAGTGTTTATCCCCCCAGCTGAAGCGCTGGCTGCATGGCAGAGTGCCACGGGCCCCTGCCCAGCCCTCAGTATGTCTTTGGAGGGTTTGGGAGACAGCCCCTGTCAGAAGTCACCTCAGCAGCTGGTCACAGAACCAGGAGGGGAAAAACCCTTCCCCCTCTCCAGCGGCTGAACTCTACCGTTGTATATGTCCCCCTAGCAGAATCGCTGGCTACGGAGCAGAGCGCTGTTGGCCTCTGCCCAGCATCAGAAAAAGAGATGGAGAGTCTGGGAGATAGTCCCTGCAAGATACCTCCTCAGCGGCTGGTAACTACTCCAGGAGAAAAGAAAGAACCTTTTCCTCCCCAACTGCATAGCACTGCCAGCCTATGTTCCCTACAAGCTGAAGCGCTGGCATCGGGGCAGAGGATTATTCAGCTCCCCTCAATATCTGCAACCCAGCCCCGGATCACGGGAGTGCGGACAGCTGTTCCCACTCTGCAGCGGCTGTTTTTATTCACGGGAGACCGTATGTGCGATTTTGCTCCCCAGCGCCAGAGACGTACTTTTCCTTTTCCTGGTTGCCTGGGGTGGAAGTTTGTGACTAACGCAGGTCCAGACCAGTTGGGGGTCAGGAACCTGGTTAGTCTGTTTTTAAAAGGGGAGAAATGTGACAGAACCCACTGTCACTGTGTGCTTTGGAAGGGACTGAGGGCGGGACTCCTACCCACAGATTATGGCCCAGAAGAGACTGAGACTCGGGGAGAAGCTGGCATTGAGATAATGTAATGTAATGCTACATCCCTTCTCCCCTCTTGTTGCTGTGTTTAGCTGTGTTGAGTCATGGCACATAGACAATGGTCTGGACTGCAGACATCTCTCCGCAGGGGATGTGTATTGAGAGGTTGCCTGCTTACCATAATCCCTTTATGTTTATCTGTAGTCTCTGTTTCAATGTACAAGTGTTAAGTTCCCATTGGTTCTTCCTTGTCCCCTACCCCCCCTCTATGACAAGGCTAAGGGGAGTGTCCCTAACTGTGTGTAAAAGTGTATGTTTTGGATTTAATAAACGGTTGATGCTCTGCATGTTTAACCCTCAACACCTGTGTGGATTGTCTCGTGATTGAGGGGTTAAGGGCTGGTTATGGCGAATCTGCAGGCTGCGGGTGCGTTTGGAGGACAGGAGACACAAGTCTGGCGGATGTGCCCATCTGGGGTATCTGAGATCCGTCACAGGCCGTGCTTGCCGTCGTAATCCTTCCTCCGCAGAATGTCCACCATCTCCGCCATCTCAGAAAAAGACATATTAGTCGCCTTGTATCTTTTTTTACTGGATCGGGACGTTTCCGCCTCCGGGCTTTCCTCGTCGGTAATTTCTAATAAAGAAGCCACCTGTGTCTGCGACATGTCGCCGTCTCACACTGTGCGCCGATCGTTAAGGGGCGGGGAAATGCTGAAAAAGTCCATCATGGGTGGGCGACGAGGGCGGAGTTACACGCATGCACAGGGTATAAAAAGGGGAAAGAAGTTATTAGGGATGCGCGGAGTAAGGACGACCGGAAGTGAACCAACGAAGTGAACTAAGGTAAGAAGGGAACTCGGGCCTGCAGTGGCCTATAATGGTTCATGATTGTAAAGGTCAATATTGTGATAAGTTGAGGAGAATCAATTCTGATCCTTTTCTTTTTTTAACATTTTTTTTTACTTGATGATCCAAAAAGATGCATAAACTACGAGAGCCAGAGGTGATGCTGATTTTTATAGAAAAATATAAGGAACAGCGCAACCTGTGGGAACTGAAACACCCTGCGTACCACAAAAGTGATGTACGTCGGGCAACTATTACCAAATTAGCAGAGGATATGAAGCCATGGATCCCAGATGCAGACTACACTATGATCAATAATAAAATCAACAACCTGCGTAATTCGTATAAAAAAAAATACAAGGAAGTGCGCCAGTCAAAGAGATCAGGAGCAGCAGCCGACGATGTAGTAAAGCCCAAGCTGTGGTACTACAGACATCTTCAATTTCTGGATGACCAGATCGAGGCCAGGGAATCTATTTCCAGCCTTCCCTCAACCCTTCCTTCCACCCTTCCCTCCAGCGTTCCTTCCACCCTTCCCTCCACCCCTGCAGAGGCGGAGGAGGAGCCTCCCGAGCTAGAAGAGCCAGATCTTCGCATCTTCAGCCAGGTATAGTATTTTTGATCATAATTATTGTCCACTAAGTAATATTTTGTGGTACTGTTTGGATTAGCCATAAATGATATCACCCCCCCCCCCCACCCCAAAAAAAACAAACCAGTAATGAGATCAAAATTGTGTGTGATAGATTCCCAAAATAATCAAATTTTTCATTTTATTTTAAAAACAGGATGAGGCAAGCCAGGAGGAAGAGGGTCAGGAGTGTGGCAGGCAGGAGGAGGCAGAGGTGAGTGTCAGCCAGGAGGAGGCAGGGCCTAGTGGGACTCAGCAGGTCCCCAGGCCTAGTGGCAGCACCGTCTCCCAAGTGGCTCCCCTCCACGTCAGACCGCCAAAACAACGGCGGATGACACAAGTGGAGGAGGAGTCACTAAAGATGATTCAGGAGGCTGCTGCCATTATGAGGGCCCCCCTCAACCCTACAGAGGGCTTTAGCACCTATCTTGCGGATAAATTGCTCAGAATGGAGGCGGGACAACGGGCCCTTTGTGAGCACCTTATATATAGGGCCGTACACATGGGGGCGAGGGGGCTGCTGACTGAGGCCACCCATATCTCGCAGCAGGCCAATCCCTCTCCTCCTTCTCCTCCTCCTCCTGCCACATCACCACCCACAGTGGCCCAGCCTGCAAGGGTGCGTGGACGGGGCCGTGGAGAGAACGCTGCAGGGAGGCGTGGAAGGAAGGCTACAGGGAAGAGCAGGAGGTGATTCCCTGGCCTCGAGCTGCTCATCCAGAAATTGAAGGTTGATGGAGTACCACAGCTTGGGATGATGTATGTCTTTGGCTGCTGCTCCTGATTTCATGCTGTTGTTGATTTTATTATTGATCATAGTCAGGTCTGCATTTGGGATCTAATGACTTCATATTCTCTGCTAATTTCTGAATAGTTGCCCTTCGTTTTTTTTTGTTTTTTTTTCCGACATAAAGGGACATTTGATTTCAGCCAACATACATGCCTGATGTGTTATTTTTTTTGAAGTAGCAATAAGATTTCATAAATACAATGTGTAATTAATAACAAGGGACACCAACCTCCATGAGTAAAAAATAAAAAAAATATGTTGTTCGGAAAAATTGACACACCAAAAAATGCACCACAAATTTTAAGACAAAAAACAAAAAAAAGGTGTAATTTGTGAGGTCGGCCTTGAAGAATTAAACTAATTATTCCTAAGATCACAAGAAAGAAGAAAGACATACGTTTCTCCGAACTCATGAGAAAGATCTGCTGCCGAAATGACATTTTAAAGACCGTTCTAAAGCAACAAAACATGCGCTGCATTAAACGAAGCAATAACTTGCAGAATGACGAATGTGCTCTCTCCATTAGGAACGCTAGTTTTACCAGAACGAGCGCTCCCGTCTCCTAATTCAGTCTGAGCATGCGTGGGTATTTTAACCGATCGGAAATTCCCATCGGTATTTAAGACGATCGGAAATTCCCATCGGTTTTTTATCCATCGGAAAATTTTAAAACAAGTTCTATTTTTTCCAACCGATGGAAAAAAGACCGATGGGTACCATACACGATCGGTTGGTCTGATGAAAACCATCCATCGGACGGTTTTCATCAGTCAAACCGATCGTGTGTACGGGGCTTAAGCCTTTGGAACTTTTCCACCTGAATGAGAAGAAAACAAACAAAAGAGAAGAAAAGAAGGAGAAAAAAATTCCAGCAGCTAAAATGGCTTCCTACCAACTCTTGTCTTAGACAAAATGTAGTCAGCTGCTAATTGAGGACATAGTCAATGACCACCTAGTCAGTTTTTCCACCTGAACAAAACAAAAATTAAATATATGAAACAATAGTAAAAAAAAAATGAAAATAATAATAAAAAAAAAAATGGAAAAGAAAAAAAATAAATTACAAAATTAAGAAAAAAAATTATAATAAAAAAAATAAAAACGAAAGAAAAAAAATTCAAAATAAAATTAATAATAAAAAAAAAATATTACAAAAATTAATAAAAAAACGTAATAAAAAAAATGTGAAAAAAATTATGAAAAAAAAGAAAAAAATAAAGATCAATAAAAAAATTCAAAAAAATAATTAAAGGTTAGATAAAAAAAATTAAAACTAAGAGTATTTAAAAAAAAATAACGATCCAGAGGCTTATCCTCGAAAATATATAAATATATCAAGGTCCTCTATAATATTCGAAACATGAAGGGCAAATCTCTGTAACTCACATCTTATTCACAGCAAAGAAACATTAACCAGAAAATTCTCACCATCCCTGCAGCTCCCTAAGGGCTGCTACCATTGTTTCCCCCCATTGCTATATTTGAATGAACATGTGGCTCCCTCCATTTTTCATAGTAATGCCTTTCCTGTCTTAATTGAGTATTGTGGCCCCTATGCCTATTGCTACCCCATCTCACTGAATACACTTCATAACGCCTTGGGGTCGTTTTGGGGAGTTGAGATCTTTTGATATCATTATTCGCCGCCCCAACAATATTTGGCAATGTGACCCCCCCTGAGCTCCTCCATGCCTCTTATCAGTTTAGTTGCCCTTCTCTGCACTTTCTCCAGTTCCCCAATATCCTTTTTGAGAACTGGGGCCCAAAACTGAACTGCATATTCCAGATGAGGTTATGCTAATGATTTGTACAGGGGCAAAATAACCACTTCCATACCGGGTCATTGTAAAATGACGCCGGCAGGAACCCTCTCTCCCTCCGGGTGGGCGTCATATGACGTCCTGGGTGGGTTTGAGGGGGATATCTGAATGATGCCTGCAGCTAGAGGCATCATTCAGATATCCTTGTCTTCAGCCGGCGATCCTGCGCACCATAAGAATGATCATAGCGGCAGTTCCACCGCTTGATCGTTCTTATAGGCGGCGGGAGGGGACACCCCCCTCCCGCCACCATCCGGTGCTTCTCCGGGCTCTCCCGTGCCGTCGGGGACCTGGAGAGAATCGTCCAGTGCCGGTGGTGGGTCACGTGACGAGCATAGAGATGACTGGTGACCAGATAGTCACCAGTCATCTCTATGACCATCGGAGGCTCGGGCGCGATGTGATGACGTCACACCCGGGTCCTCAGATGTAAACAAAGCCGCCATTGCGGCTGTAAGTATGAGATCAGTGACATTTTTTTCACGATCTCATGCTTTCCAGCCTGGAGGAGAGATCTGGGGTCTTATTGACCCCGCATCTCTCCATGAAGAGGACCTGTCACACACATTCCTATTACAAGGGATGTTTACATTCCTTGTAATAGGAATAAAAGTGATAAAAAAAAAAGTGTAAAAAAAAAGTAAAAATAAAAAAAAATAAGTAAAATAAAAAAATAAATTTTATTTTTATTTTTTTTAAACGCCCCTGTCCCCAATAGCTTGCGCTTAGAAGCGAACGCACACGTAAGTCCCGCCCGCATATGTAAACGCCATTCAAACCACATATGTGAGGTATCGCCGCGTGCATTAGAGCGCGTGCAACAATTCTAGCACTAGACCTCCTCTGTAACTCTAACCTGGTAACCTGTAAAAATTTTCAAAGCATCGCCTCTGGAGATTTTTAAGTACCGAAGTTTGGCACCATTCCATGAGTGTGCGCAATTTTAAAGCGTGACATGTTAGGTATCTTTTTACTCGGCGTAACATAAGCTTTCATATTTTACAAAAGAATTGGGCTAACTTTACTGTTTTGTTATTTTTTAATTCATTAAACCATTTTTTCCCCCAAAAAAGGCGTTTGAAAAATTATTGTTCAAATACCGTGCAAGATAAAAAGTTGCAACGACCGTCATTTTATTCCCTAGGGTGTCTGCTAAAAAAAACATATATAATGTTTGGGGGTTCTGAGTAATTTTCTAGCAAAGAATGATGATTTGTACATGTAGGAGAGAAGTGCCAGAATAGGCCCGGTATGGAAGTGGTATAAAAAGCCCTGTATGGAAAGGGTTAATACAAGAAAGGACTTTGCTCGCTTTGGAAACTGCAGCTTGGCATTGCATGCCATTATTGAGCATATGATCTACCAAAACCCCCAGATCCTTTTCCACTACAAGTCCCCCCAGTTGTACTCCCCCTAGTATGTATGATGCATTCATATTCTTAGCCCCCAAGTGCATAACTTTACATTTATCAACATTAAACCTCATCTGCCACATAGTCGCCCAATTAAACAGAGCATTGAGGTCGGCTTGTAAATTGGCGACATCCTGTAAGGACGTTATTCCACTGCATAGCTTAGTGTCATCTGCAAAGACAGAAATGTTACTTTTGATCTCAGACCCAATATCATTTATAAAGATATTAAAAAGTAAGGGTCCCAACACTGAACCTTGGGGTACACCACTGATAACCTTAGACCATTCAGAGTAAGAATCATTAACCACGACTCTCTGAATTCTGTCTTTTAGCCAGTTTTCTATCCATTTACAAACTGATATTTCCAAGCCTGTAGACTTTACCTTGCACATGAGCCGTGTGTGAGGAACTGTATCAAACGCTTTTGCAAAATCCAAGTATACCACGTCCACCACCACCCCTCTGTCCAAGGTTTTACTTACCTCTTCATAAAAAGAAATCAGGTTTGTCTGACAACTTCTGTCTTTCATGAATCCATGCTGTCCGTTGCTTAAAATATTTTTTTCCAGCAAGAACTCATCTATGTGGTCTTTTATTAATCTCTCCAGTATCTTCCCAACTCTAGAAGTTAAACTAACAGGTCTATAGTTACTTGGTAAAGACTTTGCTCCCTTTTTAAATATAGGCACCACATTGGCCCTGCGCCAATCCAGTGGTACTATTCCCGTCATTAACGAGTCTCTAAAAATTTGATACAATGACTTTGAAATTACAGAGCTCAATTCTTTTAGGATCCGTGGGTGTATGCCATCTGGTCCAGGTGCTTTATCCACCTTTATTCTGTCTAAATATTTCTGGACCATATCACATTTGAGCCATTGTGGATTTGGGGCTGTGTCACTACCACCCCCATTTTGGACATGAGCTCCCCCATGCTCCTTTGTATACACAGTGCTGAAGAAAGTATTTAATAAATTAGCCTTCTCTTTGTCCCCAGTCACCCACTCTAGATTATTTTGTAAAGGGCCTACATGCTCAGACTTGTCCTTTTTACTATTAATATATTTGAAGATTTTTTTGAGGTTTGTCCTACTATCTTTTGCAATCTGTCGTTCGTTTTGAATTTTAGCATCCTTGATTTCCTTTTTACATATCCTGTAATATTCTTTGCAACATTTAAATGACACTAGTGTTCCCTCATTTTTATATTTTTTAAAAGCTCTTTTCTTGTAGTTTATAGCTTTTTTAACTTTGGCCGTGAGCCACATAGGTTTTATTTTTAGCCTTTTAAACTTATTGCCCATGGGAATATACTTTGCAGTGAGTTCACAAACAGTCTTTTTGAAGAATTCCCATTTCTGTTCTGTGCCCATTGATGGCAATATTCCCTCCCAGTCTAAGTCCTGGAGAGCAGCCCTCATCCTTGGAAAATTTGCTCTCTTGAAATTACCATATATACTCGAGTATAAGCCGACCCGAATATAAGCAGAGGCACCTAATTTTACCACAAAAAACTGGGAAAACGTATTGACTCGAGTATAAGCCTAGGGTGTCCATCTGCATGCCTCACTGTGCCTCCCTTTGCCTCACTGTGTCCATGCCTCACTGTGTCCATGACTAGACTGACGTTTAACATGGGAGTCTATGGAAGATGTGCCTGGCTTTGAAAAATCGGTGCTCCCCGGCCGTAGGTCCCTTAGAAAAAAAACTTTGCACACTTATAGAGGAGAAATGGGGCTACATGTGTGCCAAGTTTCGGGTCCAGGGGACCTACGGCCGGTACCGGGTCCCCAAAGTCATTGGAGAAATTACCGTTTAACATGGGAGTCTAAGGAAGGGGTGCCCAGCTTTGAAAAATCGGTGCTTCCCGGCCGTAGGTCCCCCAGACAACAAACTTTTCACACTTGTAGAGAAAAAGTGAGGCTACATTTGTGCCAAGTTTGAGTTCCAGAGGACCTACGACTGTCCGGTATCGGGTCCCCAAAGTCCGGGAGATCAGGCGCAAAAAGGTGACTCAAGTCTAAGCCGAGGGGGGCATTTTCAGCACAAAAAAATGTGCTGAAAAACTCGGCTTATACTCGAGTATATACGGTAAGTGTTTTTATCTTTCCCGTATGTGATTTTTGCTTACAGCTAACATCAAATGAAATCATGTTATGGTCACTGCTACCCAGGTGTTCTTTTATCTGAACATTAGTAATACGCTCTGCATGGTTTGAGATTACCAGGTCCAAAAGAGCATCATTCCTAGTTGGAGCCTCAATAAACTGGACCATAAGATTGTCCTGCAATAGGTTTATAAATTTTTGCCCTTTAACTGTCCCAGCAGTGCCATTACTCCAGTCAATTTCTGGGTAGTTAAAGTCCCCCATTATTATCACCGTTGCAGCCCTTTCCATCTGTGCAAGGAGCTGAGTCTCCACCTCCTCATTAACATTTTATACATTGTTTTATGGTTTATAACAAACTCCAATGATTAACTTTGAACTACGCACATCTGTATGCAGTTCCACCCATAATGCTTCAGACTCATCCCACTCTCCATCCACCAGGTCCTCTTTCACACTCGCTTTGGGATTACTTCTCACGTAGAGACAGACCCCTCCACCATTCCTTTTTACCCTGTCTTTCCGAAAGAGTGCATAGCCAGGAATATTAATAGCCCAGTCATGTGAGGAATGAAGCCAAGTCAAGCCAAGCCAAGATAGAAGCGCAGACCACTAAGCTATTGGGCTGAGCACAATCATGCATAGAAAATACATTTACTAATGTTTGATTTTTTTCATTCTATTCTATACAATAATGTTTTGCATTTGAGGCATTAATATTATGGAAACAATCATGCTCATGCTGATGTGGCATTGGCTATTAGGCATTCAACTATTTTTTTAAGCGAAGATGCGAACGCTATTAAGTCTATTGGACAGGAACATGAAAAATCCAAAGTCCTCATTTTAAAGGCTTATATGCAAGGTATTGCCATAAACAGTGTATGGGGACCTGGGTACTTCCCTAGGGGACATGTATCAATGCAAAAAAAAGTTTTTCAAACAATCATTTTTAAAGGAGCAGTGATTTTAATGATGCTTAAAACAATAAAAATGAAGTATTCCTATAAATATAGTGCCTGGGGGGTCCCCTTAGTCTGCCTGTAAAGTGGCACATCTGTGCGATGCGTAGAACATGCTGCAGCTATAATGACATTTCTAAAGGAAAAAATTAAATTTAAACTTGCTCGCGGCTCTAATATATTGCCGACTCCCGGCAATATAGATTTAAAAAATGGCCCTTAGGGCCTGGTATGGATTTTAAGGGTAACTCCACGCCAATTTTTTTTACAAAATTGGCACGAGGTCCCCCCAAAATCCATACCAGACCCTTATCCGAGCATGCAGTCTGGCAGGTCAGAATGGGGGGGGGGGAGGAGCGAGTACCCCCCTCCTGAACCATACCAGGTCACATGCCCTCAACATGGGGGGGTGCTTTGGGGCTGGGGGCTCTGATATCACATGATGTCAGAAGGGGGTGGGGTCACCCGGTTACATCACCAGGTGGCCCCCCTAGCCTATTTAAGAGCTGTTTAGTTGACATATTTCATGGTATACCTAGTCCATAATATAATTAATAGAGCCCTGAAAATCAGCATTGGAGCAGGGATTTCTTTATTTTTTTTATTTTACACTTTCTACCAATGACTTGCATGTGTGCACAACCAAATACTTTTGTATGCAACTAGATTTAATACAGATTTAAAGGGTGTGAGGGGGTTAACTCGGTAGCGGGTGTGTGTGACCCCCTGGTTGGGCTCCCCACACAAAAACAGGGCCAGCAGACGGAGGTTGTGGTTTTCAAAATCAAAAGGTGCGGTTTATTTCTCTATGTACAGTGACAAAACACAGCAAAGCCAAAAAGAAACAAACAAAATAAATCCTGGTCAGTTTGACCTCTGACTAAACATGCAGGTTTCCTAAACTAACAACTGGGATCAGCCTGGTGCTGTCCTAGTCCCTAAGTCCCTGGTTTAGTAAAAGTCCAAACAAATAGCCACACAGGCTTTGCCTCACCGCACAGGGGTTCACTCTCCCTAGACAGTCCACACAGGTCTGGTTCCAGGCATGAGCTAACATCTAATGAATCTGGGAGTTTTTATAGAGGCCTTAAACGAACTGACAGGCTTCAGCTGGTCTCATCAACTCCCTGCCTCACGACGCCCAGCACTCTCCCTAGAGGTATGAGTCATTCATGAGCCCACTAGCCTCAGCTGGGCTTCATCAACTCCCTAGTTGTATAAGTCGGCATAAAGCCTGAATCTGGGAGAAATATATCTACCCCCCTGGATGCAACCAGGTGACTTTACCTTCCTGCTGTCACATACCCCCCCCTCTTGTTTTAACCTTGGGGTTGGAACACCAGCAATCAGGCATTCATGTACTCGAGACAAAGCATCCACATTCCCCATTTGAACGCCAGGGCGATGCTTTACTGTGAAGTTGAATTCCTGTAGGGCCAGGAACCACCTATTCACTCTTCTATTTGTCTCTTTGTTTTGAGCCATCCACTTTAACGGAGCGTGATCCGTAACCATGTCAAAGTGCCTACCTAGCAGATAGTACCGAAGGGAATCTAGAGCCCACTTCACCGCTAAACACTCCTTTTCAACCGTGGCGTAATTTACCTCATGGGACTTCAACTTCCTGCTGAGGTAAATGACTGGGTGCTCTTCCCCGTTCCAGACCTGGGACAATACTGCTCCTAACCCCACATCTGACGCATCACTTTGTACGACAAAGTCTTTAGAGAAGTCGGGTGAGTACAACACTGGCTGGCTACATAAGGCTTGTTTCAAGAATTGGAATGCTGCCTCAGCCTCGGGGGTCCATTTAATCATGACCGACCCTTTCCCTTTCGTCAGGTTGGTTAGGGGCACAGCCTTAGAAGCAAAGTGGGGAATGAAGCGCCGATAATAACCCGCGATTCCCAGAAAGGCTCGTACCTGCTTCTTGCTGTTGGGACGTGGCCAACTCTGGATGGCCTCGACTTTGTTGAGTTGGGGTTTTATTACTCCCCTGCCAATGGTGTACCCAAGATATTTGGCCTCCTCCTGCCCAATGGTACACTTCTTGGGGTTAGCCGTAAACCCCGCTTCCCGAACAGAGTCCAGGACTGCTTGCACTTTTGGCAGATGTGAGGCCCAATCTGTGCTATGGACAATTACGTCATCCAGGTAAGCCGCAGCATACTTCCGATGGGGCCTCAGCATCTGGTCCATTTTCCGCTGGAATGTGGCCGGCGCATTCTGTAACCCGAACGGCATTCTCTTATATTGGAACGCCCCGTCTGGGGTTACAAATGCGGTTTTCTCTTTGGCCGTCTTGGCCAGGGGAATTTGCCAATACCCTTTTGTGAGGTCAAGAGTCGTCATGTATCGGGCTGTTCCCAGCCGGTCGATCAACTCATCTATACGTGGCATGGGGTAGGTGTCAAATTTTGTAACTTTGTTCAACTGACGAAAATCGTTACAAAATCGCCAGCTCCCATCCGGTTTAGGCACCAACACAATGGGACTAGACCAATCACTTTGGGACTCCTCTATCACCCCTAAGTTCAGCATTTTCTGTACTTCCTCCCGTATTGCCTCCCGTCGGGCCTCTGGGATCCGATAGGGTTTTAACTTCACCCTTTCACCGGGCGGGGTAATAATATCATGCTCTACCCCAGATGTTTGTCCCGGCAGCTCAGAGAACACCTCCTTGTTGCGAAGCACAAACTCCTTAACCTCCTGTTGTTGGGGTTGTGACAAGGTGGCTGCTATTCCAACCTCCGGAATCACGCAACCAGTTTGAGCTGGTGACCAAGTTTCTGCGACTAGGGACTCTCTATCCCTCCAGGCTTTCAACAGATTAACGTGATATATCTGTTCGGGCTTTCGCCTTCCTGGTTGTCTGACCTTGTAATTCACTTCGCTCACTTTTTCCATTATCTCGTAGGGGCCTTGCCATTTGGCAAGGAATTTACTTTCAACCGTAGGGACAAGTACCAATATCCTATCCCCCGGGGAAAAGGTACGGGTCTTTGCTCCACGGTTGTACACTCTCTGCTGTGCCAACTGCGCTTGGGCCAAATGTTCCTTCACGATGGGCATTACCTGTGCAATTCGATCTTGCATCAGGGCGACATGCTCAATCACACTCCTGTGGGGAGAACTCTCACTTTCCCAAGTTTCCTTGGCAATATCCAACAGCCCTCTTGGGTGTCTCCCATACAGTAACTCAAAGGGGGAGAATCCCGTAGAGGATTGGGGCACCTCCCTAATAGCAAACATCAAATAAGGAAGTAGACAGTCCCAATCCTTTCCATCTCTATCCACCACTTTCTTCAACATTTGTTTTAGGGTTTTGTTGAATCTTTCAACCAGCCCATCGGTTTGGGGGTGATACACAGATGTACGCAATTGCGTCACTTTGAACAATTTACACAGCTCTTTCATAACCCGGGACATAAAGGGTGTACCTTGGTCCGTAAGCAGTTCTTTACAAATACCCACCCGGCTAAAAACAAGAGATAGCTCTTTGGCTATGGTTTTGGCCGAGGTATTTCTGAGAGGGATCGCTTCTGGATAACGGGTGGCATAGTCCATTATAACCAATATGTACTGGTGCCCCCTAGCGGACTTGATTATAGGACCTACCAAATCCATTGCGATTCTCTCAAACGGGACCTCAATGATGGGTAGAGGGACCAGCGGGCTACGGAAATGTGGCATCGGGGCCGACCTCTGACACACAGGGCAGGAGGAACAATAATTTTCTATGTCCTTCATCACCCCAGGCCAATAGAATCTCTGTAATACCCTCTCCCGGGTTTTCTCTGTCCCCAGATGACCTCCAAGAATGTGCCCATGGGCCAACTCCAACACCAACTTCCTGTAAGGTTTGGGCACCACCAGCTGCTCAACGGTTTCTTCTGCCCTTTTTGCCACCCGATACAGTAGGTCCTTCTCTACGCTGAAGTATGGGTAAGTGCAGGTATTATCTGGGTTCACTAACTCGCCATCTATTTCCACTACGTTTTCCCGTGCCTTTATTAGGGCGGGGTCCTTTAACTGTTCTGTGGCAAAATTTTCCCTGTGAACCTCCAGATCAGAAAACTCCACAGACGGTAGGTTTTCGTCTGAGGAGGTGGGCTCCTCTCCAGTTTCTTGAGTCTCCCCTGCCAATACTGACAAGGGAAATTCTGGAGAGTCCTCACCACTCTCAGAGGAGTTCTGGCTATCACATTCCTGGTACATAGGGGCACCAGTGGGGGGCTCAGGATCATCCCACAGTTCCCAGAACTTCGGAAAATCCCTTCCCACAATGGCATCATGCGGTAATTGAGATACTAACCCCACTGGATGAGAGAGGGTACCTTTGGGGGTCTCGAAACACACTGTAGTCACTGGATACTCTCGGGTGTCCCCATGCACACAAATAACAGCTACCTTGCTATTCCCAGAGACCTCTGTTTTAACTAATTCAGCCTTTATCAGGGTCACAAGGCTACCTGAATCCAGTAATACCACAACATTTCTACCATTAATACACATTTTGCATAAATGTTTCTCAGTTCCCCGAATGGCAGTGCATGCGACTGTCGCACACAGCGACTGACGTCTGTCCATCAGAAAGTCACATTGCATGGGTTCCTCCACAACCGGGCAATTTGCTGCAATATGTCCCGCTTGCCGGCAGCGGTAGCAAACGATCCTTCTTGCGGCCTCTTGAGCCGCTGATTTCCCAGGCTGTTCTCGCCAAACTTGGGGTAGAGCTCCCACCCTCTCACTCTCTCCACCCTCACCCCTTGGAATCCTCTTATCCGCCCCTGGGGATGGTCTGGTCTTAGGGTGGAAAGTCCGAGAGTCTCTGGAAGAGGCCGTCAGGTTCTCTGTAGCCAAGTATCTCTCTACACGATCCACAAGTTTACCGGCCGTTTCTGGGTCTCCATGGCTTACCCACTTTTGAATGGCGGTAGGAAGAGCTCTCAAGAAACGATCCATCACAACACGTTCCACAATCTCCGGTGCGGACAAAGTCTCTGGCTGTAGCCACTTCCTGCTCAGGTGAATGAGATCATACATTTGAGACCTGGGGGGTTTTCCAAGCTGGAAAGTCCAGTTATGCACACGCTGAGCCCGGACAGCCAGGGTGACACCCAGCCTTGCCAATATTTCAGCTTTTAGCATCACATAGTCTTTTGCTTGGTCAGGCTCTAGGTCATAGTAAGCCTTCTGCGATTCACCAGTTAACAGAGGAGCCACCAGTCCAGCCCACTGCTCCTCAGGCCACTTTTCTCTTTCAGCAGTCCTTTCAAATGTGGTCAAAAATACCTCTGGATCATCCTCTCCAGTCATTTTTGTCAATAAACGACTCACCCCAAAGGACGCGGTATTAGTGGGACGGCTTTCCTCACTGGTCTGCGGACGTTGCTGCATTACTGCTTCCATTTGTTGTAGTCTCTGCTCTTGCTTCTGTAACAGGTCTATGAAGCGGGCCTCAGATTGCTGCTGGGCTTGTTGATGAGCTTGCTGCTGGGCTGCAAGGCTCCTTTGCAAACCTGCATTTGTCTGCTGTTGATTGGCATTTGCTAGAGCCAGCTGTTTCAGTATCTCCTCCATGCTGGCTTAAAAAAAACTGCCTGCATTCTCCACCAACTGTGAGGGGGTTAACTCGGTAGCGGGTGTGTGTGACCCCCTGGTTGGGCTCCCCACACAAAAACAGGGCCAGCAGACGGAGGTTGTGGTTTTCAAAATCAAAAGGTGCGGTTTATTTCTCTATGTACAGTGACAAAACACAGCAAAGCCAAAAAGAAACAAACAAAATAAATCCTGGTCAGTTTGACCTCTGACTAAACATGCAGGTTTCCTAAACTAACAACTGGGATCAGCCTGGTGCTGTCCTAGTCCCTAAGTCCCTGGTTTAGTAAAAGTCCAAACAAATAGCCACACAGGCTTTGCCTCACCGCACAGGGGTTCACTCTCCCTAGACAGTCCACACAGGTCTGGTTCCAGGCATGAGCTAACATCTAATGAATCTGGGAGTTTTTATAGAGGCCTTAAACGAACTGACAGGCTTCAGCTGGTCTCATCAACTCCCTGCCTCACGACGCCCAGCACTCTCCCTAGAGGTATGAGTCATTCATGAGCCCACTAGCCTCAGCTGGGCTTCATCAACTCCCTAGTTGTATAAGTCGGCATAAAGCCTGAATCTGGGAGAAATATATCTACCCCCCTGGATGCAACCAGGTGACTTTACCTTCCTGCTGTCACAAGGGATATGAATAGTTTTATAAAATATGTATTTATAGTCTGAAAAAGTCAAACACAAAGCAAAGCAGAATCAACTTTTTATTTCAACATTAGTATAAACATTTGGTACAATAATGTACTGCAAAAAAAAATAAAAGGCATGGAAATTATGCTCCAGCATTTGACACTATAGTTAGAAGGGCCCTGCTCAAAAGAGCTTAAAATCTACAAGGTAGAAAAGCAGGGATACAAATCAAGATAATAACAACCATGAAAAACCTTTTTGGTGATCAGAACTCCTCGCCCAAAACCCCTAAAAAGTTAAATTGCAGGATCATAAGCAAAAACAGACAAAATTAATCCAAAATCCAAAAAGGCCGTACACAAACAAAAACCATGCCCACAAAAAAACACTTTTGAGGGGCGTAATGCAAAACTATACCAGCAAACACATAAAGCAATCAGCAAATCACAGCCTTAGGGGGGTGTGAGTTGGGCATTATGCACAGCCCCCCCCTCCAAATAAAATAAAAAAATGTATATAGCATATATACAAATAGATATTTGCACTATATTTGCACTAATATAAGCACTGCAAAAAAAGATTCGGGCCTCTTCTCAGGCCAAACACCCTCCACAACTGCAGGCCTTTATATAACGTAGCTAGGATTGCTAGCACACCTAGACCCACCCAGTAAAGGACACACTCACCAGTGTAAATGATTCTGTCCCTTCATGTATGCCTCAAATGCTCACACCTGTTCATCAGGAAGACACACTCTTTACAAATGAAAGAATGCATCAGCATATATATCTGTGCAGGGCAAACCTAAAAATAACTGTAGCGACCTCACCCCTCTCACCCCTTCTCACTCTCGGCTTGTCTGTCTCTGTCTAGGGGTGTCAGTACCGGGGGGGAGGGATGAGATACACCACAGCCCATGTCCTCCATAGTGAAGAGGTGAAGGCCAGAAAGATCGGGCTTTGTGTAGGTGTCCTAGGGTCAAATCCTCTCTTCTAATTCACTCCCCTTTGCTCCTAGTAACCAGAGTTCCACACACTGAATAGGTCCAACACAGTTTTATTCTTCTCAGCAAATAAACATACAGCACAGTCAAGTTGGGACCTTTGCAACAGTTCAGTGTTAATGGGATTAGGTCGAAGCACAATCCTTTAAAGTATCGCTAACCACTGTGGTGTCACCAGTGGCGAATAGTGACTGCCACTGACTATATGAGGTAGAACATGAATTACCTTCGCTAGCACAGCCCGTCAGGGGAAGGATATTCGTCCAAGGGAGTCACCGGAGGCCTCTCTGTCACCAGTAGTGATGAGCCGAACACCCCCGGGTTCGGTTCGCACCAGAACCCGCGAACGGACCGAAAGTGTGCGCGAACATTAGAACCCTATTAAATACAATGGATGCGAACGTTCGGATTCTAAAGTGCTAATTATAACGACTATTATCCATGTTATTGTCCGAAACAGAGTTTGGGAACCCGGCTTCTGCACCAGGGGACATGTATCAATGCAAAAAGAAGTTTTAAAAATGGACGTTTTCCGGGAGCAGTCAATTTAACCACTTAACGACCGCCCACTGTAAATATACGTCAGCAGAATGGCACCGACAGGCAGAATCACGTATATGTACGTGATTGCCTTTGTATAGTTGGGGGGTCCGATCGGACCCCCCTTCTTTACAGTGAGCGGTCGTTTTACCTTCGGGAGCGATCCGGCATGAGGGGACGGCCGTTCGATTCCGGCCACCCCCTCTCGATCGCTCCCGGCGAATGAGAGAGCTTCCCCTGCCTGCCAGGAAGGAGGAAGTGATGTCATCTCTCCTGGGGCGCTCACATATACCGAGCGCCGTACAGGAGAAGATGCCAGGTTAGTACACAAAACAGCACACTGACACCAGGACACATAGGCACATAAATCGCCCCCCCAGACACCCCCCAGCCCCCAGTCACAGTGTCACTGATTGCAGTGACCATTTATTTAGTGATCACTGCAATCAGTGACATTTGTGACTGTAAAAGTGTCACTACATTTAGTTTTAGGTCCAGTGTAGCCCCCTAACCCCCCCTAATAAAGGTTTAACCCCCTGATCACCCCCCAGATAACCCTTTCACCCCCTATCACCACTGTCACTAAGCAATCATTTTTCTGATCGATGTCTTAGCGTCGGCGATGCTGATCGGCAGCCAGTAATTTTTTTTAGGTTCGCCGCAGATTTTTATAGCGTCGGGTACCCCCATATATTACCTAATGAAGGTTTAACCCCCTTGATCGCCCCCCAGGTAACCCTTTCACCCCCTATCACCACTGTCACTAAGTTATAATTTTTCTGATCGATGTCTTAGCGTCGGCGATGCTGATCGGTAGCCAGTAATTTTTTTTAGGTTCGCCGCAGGTTTTTATAGCGTCGGGTACCCCCATATATTACCTAATAAAGGTTTAACCCCCTTGATCACCCCCCAGGTAACCTTTTCACCCCCTAGCACCGCCGTGGCTATGCGATCATTTTTCTGATCGATGTCTTAGCGTCGGTGATGCTGATCGGTAGCCAGTAATTTTTTTTTAGGTTCGCCGCAGGTTTTTATAGCGTCGGGTACCCCCATATATTACCTAATAAAGGTTTAACCCCCTTGATCGCCCCCCCAGGTAACCCTTTCACCCCCTATCACCACTGTCACTAAGCGATAATTTTTCTGATCGATGTCTTAGCGTCGGCGATGCTGATCGGTAGCCAGTAATTTTTTTTAGGTTCGCCGCAGGTTTTTATAGCGTCGGGTACCCCCATATATTACCTAATAAAGGTGTAACCCCCTTGATCACCCCCCAGGTAACCCTTTCACCCCCTAGCACCACCGTCACTATGCGATCATTTTTCTGATCGATGTCTTAGCGTCGGTGATGCTGATCGGTAGCCAGTAATTTTTTTTAGGTTCGCCGCAGGTTTTTATAGCGTCAGGTACCCCCATATATTATCTAATAAAGGTTTAACCCCCTTGATCGCCCCCCAGGTAACCCTTTCACCCCCTATCACCACTGTCGCTAAGCAATCGTTTTTATGATCGTTGTCTTAGTGTCGGTGATGCCGATAGGTAGCCAGTAATTTTTTTTTAGGTTCGCCGTCAGGTTTTTATATAGCGTCAGGTACCCCCATATATTACCTAATAAAGGTTTTAACCCCCTAATTGCCCCTAGTTAACCCTTTCACCAGTGATCATCATATAAGTGTTACGGGTGACGCTGGTTAGTTAGTTTGCTTTTTATAGTGTCATGGCACCCGCCGTATATAACCCAATAAAGGTTTAACCCCCTGATCGCCCGGCAGGTGATATCAGTTAGGTTTTAGCGTCAGAGAGGGTCTGCGTCACACCCCAGGCAGCGTCAGGTTAGTGCCAGTAGCGCTAACACCCACACGTGAAGCATACACCCCCCTTAGTGGTATAGTATCTGATCAGCTCAATATCTGATCTGATCAGATCTATACTAGCGTCCCCAGCAGTTTAGGGTTCCCAAAAACGCAGTGTTAGCGGGATCAGCCCAGATACCTGCTAGCACCTGCGTTTTGCCCCTCCGTCCAGCCCAGGCCACCGAAGTGCAGTATCGATCAATCACTGTCACTTACAAAACACAACACACATAACTGCAGCGTTCGCAGAGACAGGCCTGATCCCTGCGACTCCAGTGCTGTAGGAGGTAATTTCACCACCACAGTTAAAAAAAAAAAGCATATATGCCGAAGCATTGGGGCAGCAGGAGCGGAGGAGCGATTTTGCTCCTAATGCCGCGTATATACGGTCGAAATTCCGACGGAGGCTTGCCCGTGGAAAAGTCTGACCATGTGTACGCGGCATAACTTTTGCGAGAAGATGCCCCCATGCTTCGGCATATATAAATGGTGCATGTATGCCCATCATTAGAAGTGGGTGGATGAAGGGCGGTATTCTAATGGTGGGCATACCCACCGATCAATCTTTTTTTTTCGTTCAGCCAACAGGCTGCATGAAAAAAAAGATTACAATACATGTCCAACAAGGACCAGCAACGTACTGGTATGTTGCTGGACTTTGAATGTTTATACCAGAATGATGCCTGCGGGTTTAGGTATCATCTTGGTATCATTCTTTTCAGCCAGCGGCCGGCTTTCATGTAAAAGCAATCCTAGTGGCTAATTAGCCTCTGGACTGCTTTTACAAGCAGTGGGAGGGAATGTCCCCCCCCGGATATAAAAAGCGCCATTGGGAAATTGGGAAAGCATTTTATCACACCGATCTTGGTGTGGTCAGATGCTTTGAGGGCAGAGGAAAGATCTAGGGTCCAATAGACCCCAGTTTTTTCAAAAAAGAGTACCTGTCATTACCTATTGCTATCATAGGGGATATTTACATTCCCTGAGATAACAATAAAAGTGATAAAAATAAATAAATATGGAAGCAACAGTTTAAAAATAAAATAAAAAAGCAAAATTAATAATAAAAAAAAAAAAGAAAAAAAAAAAAGCACCCCTGTCCTGCCCTGCTCTTGCCCAATGGCGAACGCAAGCGTCGGTCTGGCGTCATATGTAAACAGCAATTGCACCATGCATGTGAGGTATCACCGCGAAGGTCAGATCGAGGGCAGTAATTTTAGCAGTAGACCTCCTCTGTAAATCTAACGGGGTAACCTGTAAATGCTTTTAAAGGCTTTTAAAAATGTATGTAGTTTGTCGCCAATGCGCGTTTGTGCGAAATTTTAAAGCATGTCGTGTTTGGTATCTATGTACTCGGCCTAAGATCATCTTTTTTATTTCATCAAACATTTGGGCAATATAGTGTGTTTTAGTGCATTAAAATTAAAAAAGTGTATTTTTTCCCAAAAAAATGCGTTTGAAAAATCGCTGCGCAAATACTGTGTAGAAAAAAAAATGCAACACCCACCATTTTATTCTGTAGGGCCTTTGCTTTAAAAATATATATAATGTTTGGGGGTTCAACATAATTTTCTTGCAAAAAAAAATATGTTTTCATGTAAACAAAAAGTGTCAAAATGGGCTTTGTCTTCAAGTGGTTAGAAGAGTGGATGTCAGCTTCCTAATGTTGTGTATAAAATGCCAGAACAGTTCAAAACCCCCCCAAATGACCCCATTTTGGAAAGTAGACACCCCAAGCTATATACTGAGAGGCATGTCGAGTCCATGGAATATTTTATATGTTGACACAAGTTGCGGAAAAAAATTTTTTTTTTTTTTTTTTTTGCACAAAGTTGTCACTAAATGATATATTGCTCAAACATGCCATTGGCATATGTGGAATTACACCCCAAAATACATTCTGTTGCTTCTCCTGAGTACGGGGATACCACATGTGTGAGACTTTTTGGGAGCCTAGCCGCGTACGGGGCCCCAAAAACCAAGCACCGCCTTCAGGCTTTCTAAGGGTGTCAATTTTTGATTTCACTTCTCACTGCCTATCACAGTTTCGGAGGCCATGGAATGCCCAGATGGCACAAAACCCCCCCAAATGACCCCATTTTGGAAAGTAGACACCCCAAGCTATTTGCTGAGAGGTATTGTGAGTATTTTGCAGATCTCGCTTTTTGTCACAAAGTTTTGAAAATTGAAAAAAAAAAGAAAAAAAAAATGTTCTTTCTTCATTTTCAAAAAAAATGAGAGCTGTAAAATACTCACCATGCCTCTCAGCAAACAGCTTGGGGTGTCTACATTCCAAAATGGGGTCATTTGGGGAGGTTTTGTGCTATTTTGGCATTTTATGGCCTTCAAAACTGTGATAGGTAGTGAGGAGTGAAATCAAAAATTTGCGCCCTTAGAAATCCTGGAGGCGGTGCTTGGGTTCCGGGGTCCCGTACGTGGCTAGGCTCCTAAAAAGTCCCACACATGTGGTATCCCCGTACTCAGGAGAAGCAGCAGAATGTATTTTGGGGTGCAATTCCACATATAACCATGGCATGTGTGAGCAATATATCATTTAGTGACAACTTTTTGTAATTTTTTTTTTTTTTTTTTTGTCATTATTCAATCACTTGGGACAAAAAAAAAATATTCAATGGGCTCAACAGGCCTCTCAGCAATTTCCTTGGGGTGTCTACTTTCTAAAATGGGGTCATTTGGGGGGGGTTTTGTGCTATTTTGGCATTTTATGGCCTTCAAAACTGTGATAGGTAGTGAGGAGTGAAATCAAAAATTTGTGCCCTTAGAAATCCTGAAGGCGGTGCTTGGTTTCCGGGGTCCCGTACGTGGCTAGGCTCCTAAAAAGTCCCACACATGTGGTATCCCCGTACTCAGGAGAAGCAGCAGAATGTATTTTGGGGTGCAATTCCACATATAACCATGGCATGTGTGAGCAATATATCATTTAGTGACAACTTTTTGTAATTTTTTTTTTTTTGTCATTATTCAATCACTTGGGACAAAAAAAAAAATATTCAATGGGCTCAACATGCCTCTCAGCAATTTCCTTGGGGTGTCTACTTTCTAAAATGGGGTCATTTGGGGGGGTTTTGTACTGCCCTGTCATTTTAGCACCTCAAGAAATGAGATAGGCAGTCATAAATTAAAAGCTGAGTAAATTCCAGAAAATGTACCCTAGTTTGTAAACGCTATAACTTTTGCGCAAACCGATAAATATACGCTTATTGACATTTTTTTTACTAAAGACATGTGGCTGAATACATTTTGGCCTAAATGTATGACTAAAATTGAGTTTATTCGATTTTTCTTATAACAAAAAGTAGAAAATACCATTTTTTTCCAAATTTTTCGGTCTTTTTCCGTTTATATCGCAAAAAATAAAAATCGCAGAGGCAATCAAATACCATTAAAAGAAAGCTCTATTTGTGGGAAGAAAAGGACGCAAATTTCGTTTGGGTACAACATTGCATGTCCGCACAATTTACAGTTAAAGCAGCGCAGTGCAAAATTCTGAATTCACCTCTGGTCCTTTAGCTACCAAATGGTCCGGGGCTTAAGTGGTTAATGATGCATAAAGTGAAAAAAAAAGTCAAATATTCCTTTAAATATTGTACCTGGGGGGTGTCTAAAGTATGCCTGTGAAGTGCCACGTGTTTCCCGTGTTTAGAACTGTCCCTGCACAAAATAACATTTCTAAAGGGAAAAAAAGTCATTTAAAACTGCTTGCGGCTTTAATGCAATGTCTGGTCCCGGTAATATGGATGAAAATCTTTAGGAAAAATGGCATAGCTACCCCATCAACCCCCCCCCTACCCCAGCCCATTACCAGCCCCTTTGGGTCTTGTATGGATATTAAGGGGAACCCCGCACACAAAATAAAAAAGGCCCTATATACTCTGAACAGCCGTATACAGGCGGTGCATACAAGACAGGGACTGTAGGTTTGTTCTTATGTAGAATCTGTTTATAATTTTGAACAGCTGCATTGTTTAAGTGGAGCTCCATGGCAAATTCCTTTTTTTTAGCTTTTTGTAAAACATAGGGAACGGTTATCACCCCTGTCACATTTTTTTTGCTGTCTGTGCCCCTGTTCAGAACATTTCACCTCACTTTGCGTCCCAATGACAACTGTTTTTGAAATGTGGTGTTTTTATTGAAACAAGGATTGGTGATAAAGCATCAGTAGAGAGGAGACACCTTTCTCCCATATTAATTCTTACAGGAGAGAATTTTCCTTCCAAGGGGTAGATTTCCTCTCACTTCCTGTTGTCTTCTTCCGTTTGCAAGTAGTAGTCGTTTGTAAGTTGGATGTTTGAAAGTAGGGACCTGCCGTATATACTCTGCAGAAATTGGCCCCTTAGGTGTTGGTGTTGGCACAACACTGAAAGCACTCACAGTTATTCTTGGTGGGTGCTGGAACGCCCTTCTGTCAAGTATAATATCAGGAATTGTAATAACATATAATTGTTGATCAGTGGTAGTAAAAATTGGGCCTTTGATGGTGGTGCTGGTGCCCCAACACTGTAAGGCCTGACAGTTACTCTTGGTGGGCGCAGCAATGGTCCCTGCTGTGAATTATTAGATCAATAATTATAATTGCATGCCCCTGTTGAACAGGGGCTGAAAAATTGGGCCTTTGGTGGTGGTGGTGGTGGTGATGGTGGTGCTGGTGCCACAACACTGTAAGGCCTGACAGTTACTCTTGGTGGGCGCAGCAATGCTCCCTGCTGTGAATTATTAGATCAATAATTATAATTGCATGCCCCTGTTGAACAGGGGCTGAAAAATTGGGCCTTTGGTGGTGGTGGTGGTGGTGATGGTGGTGCTGGTGCCACAACACTGTAAGGCCTGACAGTTACTCTTGGTGGGCACAGCAATGGGCCCTGCTGTGAATTATTAGATCAATAATTATAATTGCATGCCCCTGTTGAACAGGGGCTTAAAAATTGGGCCTTTGGTGGTGGTGGTGGTGATGGTGGTGCTGGTGCCACAACACTGTAAGGCCTGACAGTTACTCTTGGTGGGCGCAGCAATGGGCCCTGCTGTGAATTATTAGATCAATAATTATAATTGCATGCCCCTGTTGAACAGGGGCTGAAAAATTGGGCCTTAGGCACTGGTGGCACAACACTGCAACCCCTCACAGATACTGTACTTGGAGCACAGCAATGAGGCCTGTTGCAAAGTATTGCATCAAAAATTTTAATTACACGCCCCTGTTAAACAGGGGCTGAAAAATTGGGCCTTAGCCACTGGTGGCGTCACCCATAAACCAAAATGATCTTCCAAGCTATCATCGTTAATCGTATCATTGAGGAGGAGGAGGAGGATAGCCAGTCAACATAACAGCACAGGCACTCAGCATCTGGTGTGTGGTAGCTGGTGGTGATCCAAGACTGGTTCATCTTGATGAAAGTCAGTCGATCAACCGAGTCGGTGGACAGGCGCACCCTGTGATCCGTGACAAATCCTCCAGCAGCACTGAATGTGCGTTCTGAAAGAACGCTGGATGCAGGACAGGCCAGTAGCTCAATTGCATACTGTGCAAGCTCTGGCCAGTGATCCATCCTCAAGACCCAGTAAGCCAGAGGATTTTCGGTGGGGAAGGTGTCCAAGTCTGACCTTGCCCCTAGGTATTCCTGGACCATGTATATCAGACGCTGGCGATGGTTGCTGGAACCGATCATACTTTGGGGCTGCGGACTAAAGAATTGTCTGAACGCATTGGTCAGACGGCCACCTTCCCCACCGCTCCTTCTTTGACTGCCCGAAGCCTCAGCAACTCGTTGTCCAGGACCAGGAGTTTGTAACCTCACAGTCTCTGGGAACGCGTTGCACAGACCTTTCTGCAAGGCCTCCCGGAGTTGTCTCATCCTCTGCTCCCTCTGCGACGGTACGATAAGGTCCGCAACCTTACCCTTGTACCGTGGATCAAGGAGAGTGGCCAGCCAGTAATGGTCCCTCTCCTTGATCCGAAGAATACGAGGATCCTTCCGCAGACTTTGCAGGATCAGGGAGGCCATGCAGCGTAGGTTAGCTGAGGCATTCAGTCCGGAGTCCTCTGGGTCACTAAGGACGACATGATCCGCAGCCACGTACAAGTCCACTGGTTTCTTGGGACTGTAAATCATCCCTAAAAGACTGCTGCTGATGATGCTGAGTGCCAGCCTCCACCTCCATGCTGACACAATCCTCCTCCTCCTCCTCCTCCTCTTCCTGTGCGATGGGTGGGACAGAAGGAACACTGTCTGGGTAAAGGGGGCCTTGAGAGGCAAGGAAGTCCTCCTCTTCCTGCCTCTGTTCTGCCTCAAGTGCCCTGTCCATTATTCCACGCAGCGTGTGCTCCAACAGGTGGACAAGAGGTACAGTGTCACTGATGCATGCACTGTCACTGCTCACCATCCTCGTGGCCTCCTCAAATGGTGCCAGGACAATGCATGCATCCCTGATCATGCCCCACTGGCGTGGTGAAAAAAACCCGAGCTCCCCTGACCCTGTCCTGGTGCCGTAGTCGCACAGGTACTCATTGATGGCCCTCTGCTGCGTGTGCAGCCGCTGCAGCATGGCCAACGTTGAGTTCCACCTGGTGGGCATGTCACATATAAGGCGGTTCTTGGGCAGGTTCAACTCCTTTTGAAGCTCAGCCAGGCGAGCACTGGCATTATAAGATCTGCGGAAATGCACACAGACTTTCCTGGCCTGCCTCAGGACATCCTGTAAGCCCGGGTACCTGCCCAAGAACCGCTGCACCACCAGGTTAAGGACGTGAGCCATACAGGGCACATGGGTCAGTTGTCCCTGTCGGAGGGCGGAGAGGAGGTTGGTGCCATTGTCGCAAACCACCATTCCTGGCTTAAGCTGGCGTGGCGTCAACCACCTCTCGGCCTGCCCCTGCAGAGCAGACAGGACCTCTGCCCCAGTGTGGCTCCTGTCCCCCAAACACACCAGCGCAAGCACAGCATGGCATCTTTTTGCCTGCGTACTTGCGTAGCCCCTTGAACGCCTACGGAGCACCGCTGGTTCCGAGGACAAACCACAGGAAGAGGCCATGGAGGAAGAAGAAGAGGAGGGGGTGGAGGAGAGAGGTGTGTCACAACCAGTAGTAGCATTTTGGAGGCGTGGCGGTGGAACAACCTCCAACACTACTGCACCTTGTCCTGCATCCTTCCCAGCTGCCAAAAGAGTGACACAATGGGCCGTGAAAGAAAGGTAACGTCCCTGTCCATGCCTGCTGGACCATGAGTCAGCGGTAATATGCACCTTACCGCTGACCGCCCTGTCCAGCGAGGCCAAGACATTGCCTTCCACATGCCTGTAGAGAGCCGGAATAGCCTTCCGTGCGAAAAAGTGGCGTTTGGGAACCTGCCACTGAGGAACCGCACATTGCACAAACTCATGGAAGGGGGCCGAGTCTACCAACTGAAAAGGCAGCAGTTGAAGCGCTAGCAATTTAGCCAAGCTAGCATTCAACCGCTGGGCATGTGGATGGCTGGGAGTGAACTTCTTTTGACGGTCCAGCAGCTGGGGCAGGGAAATTTGCCTGCTAGAATCGGACGTCGGTGTACTGCTAGCAGAGTGCCCGCAAGTACTTGGCTGTGACACACCTAATTCTACACCTTCATTCCTCTCAGAGCAGGTTTCAGAGAGGACTGAAGGTATACTGGGGTTGGAGATCCCAGCTGATGCGGTGCAAGAAGAGGTCAGCTTTGTTCTTTGGTGTGGGTCTTTAAGGTAGGCTTGCCAACGAGCTGCATGGCAGGTCAACATATGTCTGATCAAGCATGTGGTGCCCAAGCGGCTGATGTTTTGGCCACGCGATATACGCTTGAGACATATGTTGCAAACAGCAGCTGTGCGATCTGATGCACTCGCCTCAAAAAAGGCCCACACCAAAGAACTTTTTGAATGACGGGTAGAGGCAGCGCCCTGCACAGGCGGAGCTCTGCGGTGTGATTCCGTCGGTGTGCTGCCCATACGCTGGCCACTCAAGGGCATCCTGCCTCGTTGGAGATGTGCCTCCTCCTCCTCATCCTCCTCCTCTCTCCTATTAGGCACCCACGTGGAGTCAGTGACCTCATCATCCCCTCCCTCCTCATCACTGGAGCCAATCTGGCAGTATGCTGCAGCTGCTGGAGCATGACTGCCAGATTGGTGTCCTTCTTGAGCATCCCCTCTCTCTGCTCTCACGCTGCTGCCTTCCTCTAGCTGGGTATCATCATCAGATCCTTCCAAACGCTGGGCATCCTCCTGGAGCATGTACCCAACACTGTGCTCAAACAGTTCGGGGGACTCCTCAGGAGGAGGGCATGGTGGGTCTAGGGAAGGATTGACTAATGAAGATAATGATACCAGAGAAGAGGACGCTTTGGCAGCTGCTTTGCCAGTACCCTGAGCCTGGGTGAGAGAGGATGAGGAGGATGAGGTGGGCTTGGTCATCCACTCTACCAAGTCTTCGGCATGATGTGGCTCAACATGTCCAGCTGTCGAAAACAAGGACAAGCGTGTCCCATGGCCATGTGCTGATGACAATGCACCGCGTACACGACCAGCACTGTTGCCCCCACACACAGAGCCTGCTTGCCCTCTTTTTTTGCCTCCTGACTGTCTGCCTCTCCTTGGTTGCCTTCCAGACATTTTAATGGATGGCCTGCAGGGAGATGGGAAAAACAGCAATAAGGGCTACCTTCAGGTGTATATTGTGCAGGAGGCTTAGCAACAATGACACTGACACTGTCCCCTGCCTATCCTTCTCTGTCCCTAAACACAAGGATTGAAAATATGGTTCAGCAAAAAACTTTTAGAACAGAATAGCACACTGACACTTTCCCTCACTGTCCTACTCTGTCCCTCCCTACAAACAAGATTTAGCACAGAATAGCACACTGATAATTTCTACGAGTGTCCTTCTCTGTCCCTAAACTCAAGGATTGAAAATATGGAACAGCAAAATTGGTTTAGAACAGAATAGCACACTGTCAGTTTCACTCACTGTACCTCTCTGTCCCTCAACTCAAGGAATGAAAATATGGAACAGCAAAATTGGTTTAGAACAGAATAGCACACTGTCAGTTTCACTCACTGTACCTCTCTGTCCCTCAACTCAAGGATTGAAAATATGGAACAGCAAAATTGGTTTAGAACAGAATAGCACACTGTCAGTTTCACTCACTGTACCTCTCTGTCCCTCAACTCAAGGATTGAAAATATGGAACAGCAAAATTGGTTTAGAACAGAATAGCACACTGTCAGTTTCACTCACTGTACCTCTCTGTCCCTCAACTCAAGGATTGAAAATATGGAACAGCAAAATTGGTTTAGAACAGAATAGCACACTGTCAGTTTCACTCACTGTACCTCTCTGTCCCTCAACTCAAGGAATGAAAATATGGAACAGCAAAATTGGTTTAGAACAGAATAGCACACTGTCAGTTTCACTCACTGTACCTCTCTGTCCCTCAACTCAAGGATTGAAAATATGGAACAGCAAAATTGGTTTAGAACAGAATAGCACACTGTCAGTTTCACTCACTGTACCTCTCTGTCCCTCAACTGAAGGATTGAAAATATGGAACAGCAAAATTGGTTTAGAACAGAATAGCACACTGTCAGTTTCACTCACTGTACCTCTCTGTCCCTCAACTCAAGGATTGAAAATATGGAACAGCAAAATTGGTTTAGAACAGAATAGCACACTGTCAGTTTCACTCACTGTACCTCTCTGTCCCTCAACTCAAGGAATGAAAATATGGAACAGCAAAATTGGTTTAGAACAGAATAGCACACTGTCAGTTTCACTCACTGTACCTCTCTGTCCCTCAACTCAAGGATTGAAAATATGGAACAGCAAAATTGGTTTAGAACAGAATAGCACACTGTCAGTTTCACTCACTGTACCTCTCTGTCCCTCAACTCAAGGAATGAAAATATGGAACAGCAAAATTGGTTTAGAACAGAATAGCACACTGTCAGTTTCACTCACTGTACCTCTCTGTCCCTCAACTCAAGGATTGAAAATATGGAACAGCAAAATTGGTTTAGAACAGAATAGCACACTGTCAGTTTCACTCACTGTACCTCTCTGTCCCTCAACTCAAGGATTGAAAATATGGAACAGCAAAATTGGTTTACTACAGAATAGCACACTGTCAGTTTCACTCACTGTACCTCTCTGTCCCTCAACTCAAGGATTGAAAATATGGAACAGCAAAATTGGTTTAGAACAGAATAGCACACTGTCAGTTTCACTCACTGTACCTCTCTGTCCCTCAACTCAAGGATTGAAAATATGGAACAGCAAAATTGGTTTAGAACAGAATAGCACACTGTCAGTTTCACTCACTGTACCTCTCTGTCCCTCAACTCAAGGATTGAAAATATGGAACAGCAAAATTGGTTTAGAACAGAATAGCACACTGTCAGTTTCACTCACTGTACCTCTCTGTCCCTCAACTCAAGGAATGAAAATATGGAACAGCAAAATTGGTTTAGAACAGAATAGCACACTGTCAGTTTCACTCACTGTACCTCTCTGTCCCTCAACTCAAGGATTGAAAATATGGAACAGCAAAATTGGTTTAGAACAGAATAGCACACTGTCAGTTTCACTCACTGTACCTCTCTGTCCCTCAACTCAAGGATTGAAAATATGGAACAGCAAAATTGGTTTAGAACAGAATAGCACACTGTCAGTTTCACTCACTGTACCTCTCTGTCCCTCAACTCAAGGATTGAAAATATGGAACAGCAAAATTGGTTTAGAACAGAATAGCACACTGACACTTTCCCTCACTGTCCTACTCTGTCCCTCCCTACAAACAAGATTTAGCACAGAATAGCACACTGATAATTTCTACGAGTGTCCTTCTCTGTCCCTAAACTCAAGGATTGAAAATATGGAACAGCAAAATTGGTTTAGAACAGAATAGCACACTGACACTTTCCCTCACTGTACCTCTCTGTCCCTACAAACAAGATTTAGCACAAAATAGCACACTGACACTTTCCCTCACTGTACCTCTCTGTCCCTAAACTCAAGGATTGAAAATATGGTTCAGCAAGATTGGTTTAGAACAGAATAGCACACTGACACTTTCCCTCACTGTACCTCTCTGTCCCTACAAACAAGGATTAGCACAGAATAGCACACTGTCACTGACACTCTCCCTACCTATCCTTATCTGTCCCTAAACACAAGGAATCCAGGATTATGTAAAGGAAAAATAATGACACTGTCTCTGCCTATGCTTCTCTTTCCCTACTCCGGAACACACTACACAAGGCTGCCGCGCTGGCGGCCTTTTATAGTGTGGGGCATGTACTAAACCCCCTCAGCAATAATTGGCCACAGGCATCCTGCCTGTGGCCAATCATTGCTCTCCTCGCTGCCGGCGCTGTGATTGGCCAAGCATGCGGGGTCACAGTGCATGCTTGGCCAATCACAGCGCCTGGATGACACTGCGATGGCGTAGTGCATTGTGGGCCGTTCGCGTCACTCGAATTTGGCGCGAACGGCCCAAATCGTTCGATCTTCGTCGAACGATCGAACAGCCGATGTTCGAGTCAAACGTATGTTCGACTCGAACACGAAGCTCATCCCTAGTCACCAGTAATGCTGCGCCGGACTCTCCAGAGAAGTTCCGCTCACCAGTCCTCACGAACTCAGACACGGGCACCCAAAGAGTTAGGGCCCCCTCGGATTCCTCCACCCTCGCGGAACTCAGTCGAAGGTACTGAGCCCCAGGCATCCGCCATAGTACCTCACCCCAGGCTAAAGGTGCCTGAGATGGACTCCATCTCTCGCTCCGGCCAAGTCAAGGGCACCTGGGCCCGGAACTCCGGAACGCCAGCACCCAAGCTGAAGGTGCCTGGGTGCGGCCGTGGCCTCCGACTCTGAACCCCAAGGTCAGGGCGTCCGCCCCTTTTATCTCCTCTCCTTTTGCGTCCCAGCAGGTTCCCCACCCCGCTGTACCAGCGCCAGGAAAGGACAAAAAGGCACAGTCTTGCAGTGTGAGTTCAACTCCGGCCAGGGCGACAACGCCACCTGTAGGCCGCAGGGAACCTCACACCACCAGAGTCCTCCAAGAACCACAAAAGGGTCTCAGACTCCCTAGCAATCAGTGCATCTGGGTTACACTACCACCCAGATGCTTCCCCTAAATTCAAATACCCGCTACACTCTCCCCCTGGTAATTTGACACTGGTCCCCAGTGTCTGGTGCAAACCCATGTCTCCCAAAGAGTGGAAACATAAGTTCGACCCAGAGACAACATTCACATAATCCAAACTCAACAATTTCAATCAGAAATTGTGCCAGGACCTAAAACAGAAAAGGGAAACAGTAATATAAAACCATAAACTTTTGTAATAAAATACCTTAAATATCTCACATATTCACATTTCTCCCTCCCCCTGGCTATCTGAGGACCACCACATTCTCAGCAGCCTTGATAGACGAGTCTCCTGCAGAGGGAAGAAAAAAAGAAACACACATCCTAACATAATATATGTGTTTTGCTTAGAACGAATGGGTCTATTCGAGAAGAAACCCATTCACTCCAATGAGTGTTGCATAATGTACAGAAAACAAAAAAAACTATCGTTGCGCAACACCGCCACCTGGTGGTAATGCTGCAGTAAAGACACTTATCAAATCCAGATGAACTTTTCTCTGTGGCCCTACACTGACCAAACCCCAAAGTCACAGATTTCTCTGAAGTGTAATTAGAAGGAGGGAGAACAGTAACAGCTCCCATTTCTCCAAAGAGTAGAACGCCCAAATACAAAAAAAAACTAGGGCACAGTCCTTGTGTTCCGGCAAAGGCACTCCGGAAAGTTCAGCAATGAGCAGCAAGAAAGAACATACAGGAGTCTTTTTTTCCTAAAGGTAGAACTTTGGATGCGGCAGGAACACAGGCTTCAAATGCTTGTAAAAAGCCTCCATTTTATACTCTACATTTCCTCCATCCTTGCGACAAATCACCACTCTGTCCGCATGGATATGCCTTCGCAGCATCCACTTAGCCTTACAGTCCTGAAACTTTTTAGTGACCGTTGGTGAACAAAAGAGGTATCGGCGTGCTTGGGGTACTTTGAGCTTGTCCCAAACAAAGGTATTGTACCACCTCTGGCAAAAAACGTCCACCTCGTATAGCAATTCTCGAGGTAGGTATGGGTACTCCCACCCATACTCTTGGGCAACCTTCTGGCCAAAGAGACGCTGCAGCCTTGACAAAGGTGGCATTGTGACACAATCTCCTTCTCCAAGTAACACAATTGCTTCCGGATGGCGAGGTGCGTTCACCACCTCGGCAGACTTGGGCATAGGGGCCCGCAGTGACTGGCGTTGCACTCCCGCAACAGGAGCAGGTGAAATAGAAGTTGAATCCAGAAGAGGGTTTGCAGACAGTGGACTAGATTCTTCCCTAGGCCGAGGCCTCCACCCGGGGTGTACTATCCCCAATGGACATAGGTGGGTCCCTTGTGACACAGTACGAGGGTAACTTCATCTTGTCCCATCCCTTCCGGTGGAAGATTTCGTCTATCTCCCCATCATCGCCATTGTCAGACAATGAATCCAGGTCGGAGGTGTCATAACACTCAGCGGGCAGATAATTCCCAGTCATGGAATCATCCCCCTTAACGGCCTCCACTGACAGTGGGCTGCCGACACCTCCAACCACACAGACAGTCCCAACCCCTGGCTCACCTGGGCCTTCAGAAGAACAGGGATGTCCAGGGCTCTTCCCTCCGGATCCATCCAGGCCAGGCAAGCGGCGGGGCGAAGCTCTTCCACGACCACAGGAGGCCATCACCAGGCCGACTTTCCTCTTCGGCGGTCGGAGCAGGGAGCTGCTGGTGACTGAGGCAGCATCCTCGGATTTTTCTCTTTTAACCTCCGCTTGGGCAGTCACTTTGCCCTGGTCAGCGCGTGCAGGAATACCTGCCATGGCATTGATCTCTCCCTCCGGAGTGGCAGTACCTGTGAGGTAGTTGAGGTGGCAAGCGCAAGGCCTTTCTGTGGATGGTTCCACCTCGAAGAGAAACTCCTTGCAGACCTCACATCGCCCGAATGGCTTCAACTGAACCACCAGTCCCGAACAGCCGGGACAGATCACACCGAGGGCCTCTATGTCTCTGCAGGTGTACAGAGGCCTTAGTCTGATTCCTGTGTCCATAATGGGAGCAGCAAATTAAGTCATCTCCGTGAAAGAAGAAGCTGAAATCCACGGAGTGTTTGAAGTCATCTTCGCTGTTCGCTGCTCCAATGCGCACTGACCCACTCGCGCCGGAATCTCCACGTGTGTCCGTCCACATGGCCAGACTCCTCCCACACTCTGCACTTGTTCGCAGGCTTTTCCCCGCCCACGAACTACGCAGCTATGGTTTGCCTCGTGGCAAGTTGGCCAATATGGCCGACCTACTCGGAACTCCTCCGGGCAGCAAAGTTCAAATTCAGACACCATACACATCCCGGATACAATGCCCCCACGTGTAGCGACCTCACCCCTCTCACCCCTTCTCACTCTCGGCTTGTCTGTCTCTGTCTAGGGGTGTCAGTACCGGGGGGAGGGATGAGATACACCACGGCCCATGTCCTCTATAGTGAAGAGGTGAAGGCCAGAAAGATCGGGCTTTGTGTAGGTGTCCTAGGGTCAAATCCTCTCCTCGGATTCACTCCCCTTTGCTCCTAGTAACCAGAGTTCCACACACTGAATAGGTCCAACACAGTTTTATTCTTCTGAGCGAATAAACATACAGCACAGTCAAGTTGGGACCTTTGCAACAGTTCAGTATTAATGGGAGTAGGTCGAGGCACAATCCTTTAAAGTATCGCTAACCACTGTGGTCTCACCAGTGGCGAATAGTCACTGCCACTGACTATATGAGGTAGAACATGAATTACCTTCCCTAGCACAGCCCCTGTCAGGGGAAGGATATTCGTCCAAGGGAGTCACCGGAGGCCTCTCTGTCACCAGCAATGCTGCGCCGGACTCTCCAGAGAAGTTCCGCTCACCAGTCCTCACAAACTCAGACAAGGGCACCTGGGCCCGGAACTCTGGAACGCCAGCACCCAAGCTGAAGGTGCCTGGGTGCGGCTGTGTCCTCCGACTCTGAACCCCAAAGTCAGGGCGTCCGCCCATTTTATCTCCTCTCCTTTTGCGTCCCAGCAGGTTCCCCGCCCTGCTGTACCAGCGCCAGGAAAGGACAAAAGGGCACAGTCTTGCGGTGTAAGTTCAGCTCCGGCCAGGGCGACAACGCCACCTGTAGGCCGCAGGGAACCTCACACCACCAGAGTCCTCCAAGAACCACAAAAGGGTCTCAGACTCCCTAGCAATCAGTGCACCTGGGTTACACTACCACCCAGATGCTTCCCCTAAATTCAAATACCCGCTACATAACAAATGTCCAAGGCTCTGGCCATGATCGGTGATACCAAAAATCTACAAATTAAACTTGTACGTTGTTGGGCATGTGGAGGGTACAAAACAGGAAATTACTTTGTGAGGGCTGCTTCACACAAATTGTTGACAAAGCACATTCGTCATTCATCATCAGCATACATTAAAATATGTGTGCAGGATCACACCAGACTTATACATCCATTATGTGAAACCCATCAAAATGTTATTACTGGTGAAAAAGAACCTTTAAAACCACAACAGAGGAAGAACATGCAAACCTGGTAGTAGCATATTTGGGATTCAAACCATCGACCCCAGTGCTGCTAAGCAGAAGTGCTGTTTTTTTTTGCTTGGTAAGAGGCTGCAATTAGTGCTGGTGGGGAATTCTTAAGGTTGATTATTGTCCTTGCCCATGGAAAACATGGCATCATTTTCAATGGCGGTGGAACCCTCCTAACACATAAATATACAAATACTGCAATTCTTTTGACATATACCTATAGGTGGTGGCATGACAATAGTCAGGAGTTATGCTTCTTGATTTATTCTGTGATATTTGGTGGTTCTTGGTGTGTCAAATAGCAATAGATACCCTCTGTATTTTGGAAATGACATTTTTATTTCTGATGTTGGTACACATATACATTTTTTGGGGGTAAAATTATGATCATTTGGAAATACTAAACAACACACAAAATTGTGACTCATTTCAAATTTACATCAGCAATGGTATTGTTTGTAGTTTGTGAAGATACCTGTGGGATTTTCGGATTCGATTTTTGTGAAAAATAAATTTTACCAAAACATGAAAACATTACTAGCATTACTAGCATTCTTAAAAAAAAATATGAAAAAGAAGTAACATTGTTGCAAGGGCAATTTATTTTAGAGATATTGTTGCAAGTACAATTTATTTTATTGATTGCACATCTGTGCAATCAATCAGTGCCCATCTGTGCCGCCTTATCAGTGCCCATCTGTGCCATCAGTGCTCATCTATGCCATCAATCAGTGCACACCAGTGCTGCCTCATCAGTGCACATCTGTGCTCATCAGTGCCGGCTTAGCACTCACCAGTGCCCATCAGTGCAGGCTTATTAGCACACATCTGTGCCGGCTCATCAGTGCCACCTCATCAGTGCCCATCAGTGCAGGCTTAGCACACACCTGTGCAGTCTCATCACCACCAACAACAATGTCCAAAAAATCCTTTTCCGCCTAGGAGGCGTATCAAATTCTTAGTACGGCATCCACCAGCACCACAGTGCCATCCACCAGCACCTCAGTGCCATCCACAAGCAGCGCAGTACCATCAACTCGTCAAGAAAGACCAAGTACCAGTGGGGTGTCACCCCAGCCCTTTAGGGTTAGGACCCATGCCAGCCTTCCCTATGCCCTTCAGAACCCCTTGTGGCTTCCTCCTAACTCAGGAGAAGCTAACATTCCCCCTTTCACTGCCCAGCCAGGAGTCCAGGTAGACACGGATAATTTTTCCCCAATAATTGTTTTTGATTAAATTTTTACAGAGGACATGCTAGCATCAATTGTGGCCCAGTGCAACCTGTATGCACAACAATTTATAGCAAGTAACGCAATGTCCTATTATGCCAATCCTTACGAGTGGAGAGACCTAACAGTGGAGGAGTTTAAGATTTTTTTGGGCCTCACATTCTGTATGGGATTCACCCAAAAAAATTAATATCGATCCTATTGGTCAACCCACCCCATACACCTCATGCGGATCTTCTCCACAGTAATGCCCAGAACCAGATATCTCATAATAATGAGGTTCCTACATTTCAGTGACAATATCCAGTGCCCTTCCTGAAATTACCCAAATTATGACAGGCTTTACAAAATTCGTCCACTTCTAAATTATTTTTCAGAAAAATTCCCCCAGACCAACACATATGCGTGGATGAGTTACTAGTCAAATTTAGTGGCAGGCTGGGAATCAATCAATTAATCCCCAGCAAAAGGGCCCGCTATGGGGTGAAAGGGTGAAAGTGTACAAATTATGTGACCGAGCCACAGGGTACACATATGCCTTCATAGTGTACGAAAGGAAGGACACCCAGCTGCATCCCCCAAATTGCCCAGACTACTTAGGATCAAGCGGGAAAGTTGTTTGGGACCTTATATACCCCCTACTGGAGAAAGGATATCCCCTGTATGTAGACAACTTCTACAGGAGTCTGCCCCTGTTCCACAACCTTCACCGGAGGAAGACGCCAACATGTGGCCCCGTGAAGAAGAACAGGAAGGACTTTCCTCAAAGACTCATCAACAAGAAGTTAAGAGGGAAGACAGGGAGTCTGCAAAACAAGGAAATTCTGGCAATGAAGTGGAGGGACAGAAGAGATGTCTACATGCTGTCTTCGATCCACAATAACACCTACGTAGAAATCCCCAGAAGGAATGGCCCCATCCAAGAGCCAACATGTGTCCACAAATACAATTTGTTCATGGGGGGAGTCGACTTCAACGACCAAATGCTTGAAACCCTACCTTGCCACAAGACGAACATACCATTGGTACAAAAAAATAGCAATTAATTTTTTTCAATTGCCCATATACAACTCATATATAATTTACCACAACTCCACCGAAAGCCCCCAACCATTATTTGGGTACCATTAGGAAATTATCACTGCCCTTATACTCCGGCCCACCAGAAAACATTTTATCCAATGTTCTTAGTAGACTCTCCGAGCGCCACTTTCCCGATAAAATCCCTCCCAAACTAACAGGCCAAAAATGTCAGAAGAATTGTAAAGTGTGTACCAGTGGAGGAGTTAGAAGAGGCACCTCTTATTGTTGTCTCCCGTGTCCTTCCCAACCAGACCTCTGCATAGGTGACTGTTTCTGCCATTACCATACTTCAGTAAATTGTTAGTGAAGTATGGTAAATGTAATCCTCAGTTGCTGCCATTTACCTTCACACCCCTTATGCCACTGCCTGCTCCGTAACTGACCCTGGCTTGTTATTTGACCACGCTTCTGCCTACTGCTTCAGCCACAACTGGCAGAAGAATTGCCCGTGCCCCTGGAAGAAGTAAGTTTTTTATGAAACGGACGTAGGGCGGAGCGACACGCTGACGTCACCCCGTGCTTCACACGGTTCCCAGTAGGACGGGTGTCTGTTGTATGTGCACCGGCTGGCACACCAGACTTAAAGTGGCAGTAAACCCATTGATTTAACAGTTTAAAAAAAACAGTTAAATTCCCGGCATGCCGGAAATGCTAACTGCCACATTGGTTGTGCTCTCAACCAAACTGTCAAACCATCCAATGGCTGGTGTCATAACTGGTCACATGTGCAGCATCATGGCAGTTGAAGATTAAACAAAGGTCAAGATGGCAGCTTCCTTGGCTGAAAACGATAGGAGGGTTTATATAAACAAGAGAACCCTCGCGCTAGCTAAATGGTGGGACTTATGTGAGGTGGTAAAAAAGATGAGAAAGGGGGGGATGGATACTGCAGCAGTCACCTAGAGGTCTGGTCCAAATCGACAGTGAAACAATAAAAATTGTGATGGTGGCTGCGCTGTAGTGAATAAAATAAAGTGAGTAAGAGGGAGGGGAGGGGGGGGGCGGAGAAAGGAGGCGGGAGAATGAGAATGTGAGGGGAGGGAGGAAAAGGGGGGGGTGTATTAAATAATCGCTGGCTAGAAACCAGCTAGGTAGTAATAATGTGCAATGTGCACAGTGACACAAATAAGCGTAAAATAGATAAATAAACAGCTACTGGTTGCTATAAGACCAACTACGTGGTAGGTGTACAATATGCCCAGTGACACAGATATGTATAAAATAATAATGTGCAAAGAGCCACTGATTGCAAAATCTGATAGGAACAAGTGTCTGGGCAATCCTGTGATGCGCAAACGTGACTGATAATATACAACCTTAAAGCGAACGTGAATCACTAAGATAAATGCAATAGACAAAACAATGTCTATGAAGAACATAAAAGTACTAAAGACATAAGTGAGTAAACAAGTGAGGAAGGAGGATTCCTGATCCTGGTAGAGGCTCCTAATAGAGCTTCCAAATGTTGCAGAAAAAATTGTATTATAAATGAATATTATATGTGAATACAGTCATATATACAGAAAGTCCCATCACCAAGGATGTGCTTGAGAGTCTTGATATGGCATCCACCCAGTGATCAAACACAGCTTACCTCCCTGCTGGGAGGGGGCAGTATGAAGCAGATCTCTGTGGTGGGGAATTATGTATCGTCCTTATGATACAATCTTTAGAACTCAATTTTCATATCGCCCATTGGGATGCATGTGGAAAAAAAAAACACAGAAGAAAGGGACATCAATAGCGCAACTCTGTGAATGCAGCAGGCTGAATCGCAAATCGGTGTATTCACACACTCACTTGATATATAGTGAGCGTGGACCTCAATCCAAACGAGCACCGCACTCGTGCCAATAGGGAGATGGATTGGTATGTGTGATGCACTCAGTGCGATAGGAGGGTTTACTTCCACTTTAAAAGGGCTAATTTTATCTGCATATATGTAAGTGCAATATTGTTTGTTTTAATAAACCCCATATACTTTTAATGCAATGTGGAGCTTATATTCTTTTCATATCGGGTGTATCTGCTGATGGTTGTCGGGAGTTATTACCAAGGAAATGTCCAGTGTGATTGCAGACTTACGGAGAGAGCTGTTCACTTTATACATTCACTGATCCTCTGTCATGGGGGATCGTGACTAGTCGGTAAGGAGGAATTTCTTCTGTTTGTTGGTGGATCAACACGTATATTTTTTTGATACAATATCTCACCATATGGATTTCCTTTTCACAGAGCACTGGTGTTTTATGGACATTTTTTTGTTTATTCATTAATGGACTTTATTTATTATTATCAAATTTCATCTATTTGTGTTTCACAATCACTGTGCTTCACATTTTTTTGTTTTTCATTTATCACATTATTCATGTAGTGTTGTTATATATTGTTCACATATTCATTATTGCTGAATGGTCACGGGTTAGTGCGATTTTCCAGAAGAATTGCTCAGGATACAAAGAAAAACCCACAGGTAACCGCAGGACAAATACAAGCTGCTCTCCAAAAAAGACGGCGTGGTTGTTTTTAGGGAGCACAATTAAACGATACTTGAGCAAAAAAGAGCTGCATGGTTGAGGTGCCAGAAGAAAGCCTTTACTGCGCCAATGCCACAAAAAAGCCAATGAGGCTTGTCAAGGTGTTGTTGGGCATATTGTAACCAGACTTTTTTGTGGAACTTGTAAAGTAAAGGCTTCTTTCTGGTAACTTAAACATGCAGCTCTTTTTTGTCCAAGTATCATCTTATTGTGCTCCTTAAAATCAACCACATCATCTTTTCCCAGAGTAGGCTGTATTTCTCCTGAGGTTACCTGTGGGTTTTTCTTTGTATCCCGAACAGTTCCTGTGGCAGTTGTGGCTGAAATCTTTCTTGATCTACCGGACCGTGGCTTGGTATCAAGAGATCCCCAAATTTTCCACTTCTTATTAAAGCGTTTGTTAACCCAAAAAAAAAAAAGGATCCTGCTCCTTTAAAGCATTTTATATGTCACAGTGCTTGTCCTGTGTCATTTGGCCCCCTGTAACACCTAAAAAGCCGTCTGATCCTGCCAGTTTCTCCCCACCCCTCTGTAAAATGACCACGGTGTATCATGGCTGCTGAGACCAGACACCGTGATCAGTTTACTTGCCACTGTCATCAGCAGCCTGCTATCTGCTCGTCTCTCTGCTCCTGTGTCCTCCTCCCCCTCCCCTCTCTGTGTGTAAGCCACCCCTCCCCCCTCCTGCTGCTCTCATAACACTAACCTGTATACACCATCAGCACTGCCTCCTATTGCAGTGTCCCCCTCTGTGAATGATTTATAAATATAAATGCTGTAAATACCTAATTTAAGTGCAGATATTGTGATCACATGACCAGTCATTTCTCTCCTCCAGACTGACATCAGCAGAGGAATCTCAGCCCCGCCCGCTGCATCTCTCAGAGGAAAGGAGAAAGCTGTCATGTGATCGCAATCTCAGCAGTGAAATTAGGTATTTGCAGCATTTATTTTTATAAATCACACACAGAGTGGGATACTACAATAGGAGGCAGTGCTGATGGTGTATACATGTTAAAGTGGCTTAACAACCACTTTATGGGATTGAACAGTACTGACTGGCATATTCAAGGCTTTGGATATCTTTTTATATCCTTTTCCATCTTTGTAAAGTTTCATTACCTTGTTACGCAGGTCTTTTGACTGTTCTTTTCTACCTCCTGGCTCAGTGTATAGCCTGCTTAGTGCATCCATGTCGGAGCTAACAAACTCATTGACTATTTATACACAAACACTAATTGTGATTTAAAAAGCCACAAATGTGGGAAATTAACCTTTAATTGCCATTATAACCTGTGTGTGCAACCATCTGTGTGTGTACCAAGGCCAAACATTAAAGGGAATGTCAACATTTTATCAGGGCCATTTGGGTGATTTCTGTTATCATTATGATTTAAAAAGGATCCAAAAAACTATGTGATAATAAATGGCTTCATGTGGCTTCATGTGATTGCAATCCTTAAATAAAAGACAGTTTTTTGGCATGATCAGTCATATTTTCAATATTAATGCCACAATTTCTGCCAGGATGTGCAAACATTTGAGCACAACTGTGTGCGTGTGTGTATGTATATATATATATATATATATATATATATATATAGTGGGTACGGAAAGTATTCAGACCCCCTTAAATTTTTCACTCTTTGTTGTATTGCAGCCATTTGCTAAAATCATTTAAGTTCATTTTTTTTCCTCATTAATGTACACATAGCACCCCATATTGACAGAAAAACACAGAATTGTTGACATTTTTGCAGATTTATAAAAAAAAAAAACTGAAATATCACATGGTCCTAAGTATTCAGACCCTTTGCTCGGCATTTAGTACAAGCACCCTTTTGATCTAATACAGCCATGAGTCTTTTTGGGAAAGATGCAACAAGTTTTTCACACCTGGATTTGGGGATCCTCTGCCATTCCTCCTTGCAGATCCTCTCCAGTTCTGTCAGGTTGGATGGTAAACATTGGTGGACAGCCATTTTTAGGTCTCTCCAGAGATGCTCAATTGGGTTTAAGTCAGGGCTCTGGCTGGGCCATTCAAGAACAGTCACGGAGTTGTTGTGAAGCCACTCCTTCGTTATTTTAGCTGTGTGCTTAGGGTCATTGTCTTGTTGGAAGGTAAACCTTCGGCCCAGTCTGAGGTCCTGAGCCCTCTGGAGAAGGTTTTCGTCCAGGATATCCCTGTACTTGGCGGCATTCATCTTTCACTCGATTGCAACCAGTCATCCTGTCCCTGCAGCTGAAAAACACCCCCACAGCATGATGCTGCCACCACCATGCTTCACTGTTGGGACTGTATTGGACAGGTGATGAGAAGTGCTTGGTTTTCTTCAGACATACCGCTTAGAATTAAGGCCAAAAAGTTCTATCTTGGTCTCATCAGACCAGAGAATCTTATTTCTCACCATCTTGGAGTCCTTCAGGTGTTTTTTTTAGCAAACTTCATGCAGGCTTTCATGTGTCTTGCACTGAGGAGAGGCTTCTGTCGGGCCACTCTGCCATAAAGCCCCGACTGGTGGAGGGCTGCAGTGATGGTTGACTTTCTACAACTTTCTCCCATCTCCCGACTGCATCTCTGGAGCTCAGCCACAGTGATCTTTGGGTTCTTCTTTACCTCTCTCACCAAGGCTCTTCTCCCCTGATAGCTCAGTTTGGGCAGACAGCCAGCTCTAGAAAGGGTTCTGGTCGTCCCAAACGTCTTCCATTTAAGGATTATGGAGGCCACTGTGCTCTTAGGAACCTAAAGTGCAGCAGAATTTTTTTTGTAGCCATGGCCAGATCTGTGCCTTGCCACAATTCTGTCTCTGAGCTCTTCGGGCAGTTCCTTTGACCTCATGATTCTCATCTGCTCTAACATGCACTGTGAGCTGTAAGGTCTTATATAGACAGGTGTAGAAAAAACTAAAGCAATAAACCGCGCTAGCCTATAAACATAAACAAAAATACAGCAGCACCTGTGATATGTGATAACATATAAAGTAAACGAAAATAAAAGGAACAAGTGCGCTAATGTGAATTAACCAATGTATGAATGTTAGTACCAACACATAGAAATATATACATATGAAGTCCAATAGTGATGACAGTAGGTAAGTCTGGAATATATCCAAATAAAAGTCCATTCAAAAATCAAAAAAATGAAGAATGAAGGGAAGCCGTGAAGAGGTGACCCGCATCAGATTGGAATTCGGTGCATGCACACCCGTGTCCACCACCAACAATACAAACTGCTTACCAGAGGTAAGAAACAAATAAGCCCATCCACAATCCCAGGGGAAAATCCAGAGAGATCCAAACGTCACTTGATGTGCAGTGGTTGCGTCAAAGATTTCCCAAAAAGAGAGAGGAGGCTCGATAGTGCATTACCCAATGTTAAATTTATTTATAAAAAGGGGTATAAAAACACTTACACAATATAACATTAAAAGAGCATAACAACCGGCCGGTCCGCCGTACCTGTCCCGTGATGATGGCGTCAGCACGCTCACCTTCCCGACGTACGTGTCGTGTTCCTACACGTCATCATGGGGATCAGGTGATGTGCTGACGAATCACGAGATATAGAAGAAGAAAAGTCAAGCCTCATTCTGAGCGGCCAATGGAGTCGCGGCAATTAAACCAAGCCTCCATACCACCAGAAAGGCCCGGCCATGAACCAACACATAGCCAAGCCTCATTTTGATCACAGGCAGCGGTATATGAATAGACAAAGTTAACCCCAAATATATTAAAAATAGGAGGTGAACATATAAAACAGCATTTAAGTCGTAAAACTCATTTATAATGAACCTTATCATGTGTGTGGGCGGGAAGGATGTCCAAATTAATAAACAACCTCCACCCGTCCACCACAATATGGTATACTATTTGAAAAATATAGGAATACTTTGAAAAGTATGTTATAGGGATACATACTAATATCTATAAAGATAGAAATGTATATACACATAAAAAATGATAATAAAAAGGTTCTATATGTATTGTTGCATATTATAACCAGTGGAGGTAAAAAAAAAAAGACAAAAAAATATACTTCAACTAGAAACAGCAACAGAAAAAGGGAAAGGGGGGGGGAGGAATATTCTAAAGTGTGAGGGCCCATTGGGGGTCCCTTGGATGGTAAATTGGACATATAAGGATATATAATGGCAAACAATTGTGGTCACCAATATAGCAAGATCCACATATGCAAAGCAAGCTCCCACTTATCACAGACTAAGAGTTATCGATGAAAGCGTTGAGATCTACTTCAACATTCATCCCATATGGTACATAACTCTTCAGTCTGTGGATCCAAGCCATCTCAAGTCTGGAAATACTTCTGATCATGGAGTCACCCCTCCATCTAGCAGAGTATTTATCTATCCCCAGAAAGATGGTGTTGGTGGGGTCTTTGGCATGAATTTCCAAATAGTGTCGGGATACTGGGTGTTTTGGGAAACCTGTGAGGATGTTAGTGATATGTTCGTTTAGTCTAACACGGAGAAGTCGTTTAGTCCTGCCCACATATTGGAGTCCACATGGACATTGTAGGAGATAAACAACTCTCTCCGTGGAGCAAGTAATAAAGGGCAATATTTTATGCTCGACATTGGTTACAGTGGACTTAAACGTATTGGTACGTCTATGGGTACAACCACTCAACGAACATACCCAACACCTCCTACACTGATAGAAACCCACCAACTAATCGAGAAAAGTCTTGCGCACAGAAGGGGGATCTAGAATATTGGGTGCCACTCTCCCTTGTAAAGAAGGTGCTCCCTTGTATATAACCTGAGGGTGGACAGGTAATACTCCCTGCAAAACAGGGTCATTGTTGAGAATGTGCCAATGCTTCTTAATCAACTGTTTGATACCCCTATATTGAGTTGAATAGGTGGTAACAAATGGAATGGATGGCACTCTCGATTGGGACCTAGGTTTCTCAGCCAATAGGTCTTTCCTATCCAATAATGCAACCTCATTTAAGGTGTTAATGAGTGAATCATTGGAATACCCTTTTTCCAAAAATCGACCAACCAGGATTTGTGCTTGTTAGAAATTCTTTGTGATCTGTACAGTTACGTTTCAGCCTGATGAATTGACTCTTGGGTACGGATTTAAGCCATGATGGATGATGGCAACTATTGGTAGGTATGTATGAATTCCTATCCGTATTTTAAAAAAAGGTGGAAGTGGTGAAAGAGCCATTTTTAATACTTATTTTTAAATCTAAAAAATGAATCTCCTCCTGGCTCGCCTCAAAATTCAAGACGATACCCCTAGTGTTGTTATTGAGGTGCTCCATATAGGTATCCAGATCTTTACGATCCCCATCCCATAGGAGGAGGACGTCGTCAATGTACCTTGCCCACAACATGAGTTGGGGCGGGCGTTGAACATAGACAACGGCCTCCTCCCATAGGGCCATGAAGAGATTGGCCAGACTAGGGGCATATTTTGCCCCCATAGCCACTCCTCTGTCTTGCCTGTAGAATTGGTTATTAAACCAGAAGTAGCTCCTAGAAGCAGCAAATGATAGCAACTCAAGAATATATGAAATCTGTTCATCAAACAGTCCGGAGTCACGCCTCAAGTAGTATTCTACTGCAAATAAACCCAAATTATGGGGAATGATAGTATATAAGGACGTGACGTCCGCTGTTACCAACCACATGCCGTCCCCAGGGGTGATTCCGGTCAAAATATTGATAACCTGGCGGGAATCCTTGAGATGCGAAGGCATCATCAAAACCAATGGTTGTAAGAAGCCATCAATATAACGTCCCACCCTAGACGTGATGGAATCAATGCCACTAATAGGGCGCCCAGGGGGGTTTGTAGCATCTTTATGTATTTTGGGGCGATAATAAATGACAGGTGTGCGTGGCGCCCTAGGCACCAAATATTCACTTTCCTTCCTGTTAAGTATCCCAAGGTCTAGACCTCTTTGAACCAATACTGATAGCTCTCTTGTATATAGGGTCTTTGGATCGGATGATAGGGGAGTATAGGTGTCCCGATCGTTGACGATCCGAGACATCTCAGAAAGGTAATCAGCCTTGTCTAGAATGATAATACCCCCCCCTTTATCCGCAGGCCTAATAACAAGATCCCTGTTTTTACATAGGGAATCAAGGCCTTCAACAAGGGTTCTATCGGAATGTACCTTTTTAAGTGGCAATTGATCCAAATCCCTGAGGACCACATCCCTAAACACTTTAAGGGGCGGAGCCAATGCTCCAGGAGGGTTAAACAAAGATGCGTTTGATAATCCTGAGTGGGTGAACCCAGGTACCAAATCATTATTTGTGCCAATGGGATTGCACAAAAAATGGCGTTTAATGCTAACTCTCCTGATAAATCGGTGAACATCCATGTAGGTCTTAAATGTATTCAACCTGCACGGGGGGACATATTTGAGACCCTTATCGAGTACAATCTTTTCTGCATCAGTTAGAATAGCAGAACTTAAATTGAAGATACCTGAAACCCTCATGATTTTTGTCTTTTTGTTTTGTAGCCCTAACCCCCCCTCTAGTTCCTCTCGTGCGTCGCACAACCTTTTTTTACCTTGGCCCAATTTGTGAAAACCCCAATGTTGTCCATATGGACCGGGGCTATCACAAATCTCATGATGGGTAGTACTGGAGTGTTGTATCTGACTCTGATAACCATTCTCCTGTTCCGATAGGAGGCCATATCGGTCACTAAGGGGGAAAAAATTATTTGATATATCCACATTATATTCATAATCATCCCTGTACATAGATGGGCCGGGGGGTTGAAAATGATAGGATGTGGCACCCCCTTTATCCATATGGTTAGGTCCATAATTTAAATGTGGACCTTGGTAGTACCCCTGAGCCCATCCCTGACTGGGATTTTGTGGGTACGATGGTACATTTCTATATGTGTTACCCATATTCCCCTGATTGGGTACCTGAGGTAGCCGTTGTGAATTAGCTACTGTGGGACCATTACCATAGCAACGTCCCCGTTGGCCCTGGGGTCCGGGTCCTGGTCTGCGAAAGGGTCGTGGGGGTTTAGGAGCCTGCGTAGGTAACCCCCTACCTCCCCCACCATGTCTCGAGGGCGACTGATATGAGCCTCGCCTCCCTTTTTGTGGGGCTTGCATACGGCCCCCTGTTACGTGTTTATTAACAGGTTGAGGATTGGGAACAGGTGGGCCAGTATCCCCTATGTTTTGGGTATTTTGAATGGTGACCTCCATCTCTTGACTTGAGGAGGTGGGTTGTTCAGCTAAGAGTTTCTTTTGCCAATCAAATACAATACTGTTCTGGTAGTCAACCAGATCACGATTGTATTTTTTCTTTTTCTTAAATTTCTAACACAAGCACAAATCCTGGTTGGTCGATTTTTGGAAAAGGGGTATTCCAATGATTCACTCATTAACACCTTAAATGAGGTTGCATTACTGGATAGGAAAGACCTATTGGCTGAGAAACCTAGGTCCCAATCGAGAGTGCCATCCATTCCATTTGTTACCACCTATTCAACTCAATATAGGGGTATCAAACAGTTGATTAAGAAGCATTGGCACATTCTCACCAATGACCCTGTTTTGCAGGGAGTATTACCTGTCCACCCTCAGGTTATATACAAGGGAGCACCTTCTTTACAAGGGAGAGTGGCACCCAATATTCTAGATCCCCCTTCTGTGCGCAAGACTTTTCTCGATCAGTTGGTGGGTTTCTATCAGTGTAGGAGGTGTCGGGTATGTTCGTTGAGTGGTTGTACCCATAGACGTACCAATACGTTTAAGTCCACTGTAACCAATGTCGAGCATAAAATATTGCCCTTTATTACTTGCTCCACGGAGAGAGTTGTTTATCTCCTACAATGTCCATGTGGACTCCAATATGTGGGCAGGACTAAACGACCTCTCCGTGTTAGACTAAACAAACATATCACTAACATCCTGTCACGTACCAAGTGTGACCAGAACTGTGCAGCTAGCAACAGAGGAACACCAAACACGTATAAGTGAAATATAAAGATTTATTAAAGATAAGTGAAATAATATATATATAACCACCTCCAATACCACACAGTGCACAACAACCAATAACAAACAGAACCCACAATTAATAACAGTAACAGACAAATATGTACAAGTAATGGGGAAACCAGAATCATAAACAGGGCCAGGCCGAGGTCATACACAGGGGGATCAGCAGATGGGGTAAGGATGGATCAGGACAGGGAGACAGGATCAAGCAGGGGGCAACCAGGCTGCAGAGCAGGGATCAGGGATTAGGACGGACACAACAGGTTCAGGATCAGGTTACAGGTTCAGGTTACAGGGATCAGGATACATGGATCAAGGTTCAAGCAGACAGGCTACAGGTCAGGGCACGAGGACGATACCAGGGCAGTGTGTGTATACACCTGCCGGGTATTTATAGGAATGCCTGATTAGCTTCAGGTCACACCTGATCAGAGGGAGGGCAGTCTGCTCCACACTGCCAGGATCCATCCGCTGGTGGAAACCAGTACTGCGTCCAAAAGATAATACAACACCAGCAGGGAAAGATTCTCCTGACAGTTACAAACTGCCAGGAGACACCTGCTGGTGGACCACAGTACTGCAAGATAAATAATAAATGCCACCAGCGGATGGAACCTTTCCTGACACATCCTCACAGGTTTCCCAAAACACCCAGTATCCCGACACTATTTGGAAATTCATGCCAAAGACCCCACCAACACCATCTTTCTGGGGATAGATAAATATTCTGCTAGATGGAGGGGTGACTCCATGATCAGAAGTATTTCCAGACTTGAGATGGCTTGGATCCACAGACTGAAGAGTTGTGTACCATATGGGATGAACGTTGAAGTAGATCTCAACGTTTTCATCGATAACTCTTAGTCTGTGATAAGTGGGAGCTTGCTTTGCATATGTGGATCTTGCTATATTGGTGACCACAATTGTTTGCCATTATATATCCTTATATGTCCAATTTACCATCCAAGGGACCCCCAATGGGCCCTCACACTTTAGAATATTCCTCCCCCCCCCCTTTCCCTTTTTCTGTTGCTGTTTCTAGTTGAGGTATATTTTTTTGTCTTTTTTTTTTACCTCCACTGGTTATAATATGCAACAATACATATAGAACCTTTTTATTATCATTTTTTATGTGTATATACATTTCTATCTTTATAGATATTAGTATGTATCCTTATACCATACTTTTCAAAGTATTCCTATATTTTTCAAATGGTATACCATATTGTGGTGGACGGGTGGAGGTTGTTTATTAATTTGGACATCCTTCCCGCCCACACACATGATAAGGTTCATTATAAATGAGTTTTATGACTTAAATGCTGTTTTATATGTTCACCTCCTATTTTTAATATATTTGGGGTTAACTTTGTCTATTCATATACCGCTGCCTGTGATCAAAGTGAGGCTTGGTTATGTGTTGGTTCAGGGCCGGGCCTTTCTGGTGGTATGGAGGCTTGGTTTAATTGCCGTGACTCCATTGGCCGCTTAGAATGAGGCTTGACTCTTTTTTCTTCCATAGTGCTGCCTGTGATCAAAATGAGGCTTGGCTATGTGTTGGTTCATGGCCGGGCCTTTCTTTTTTTTTTAAATTTTTTTATTTATAACAAGGAAAGGGACCCTGTCGGGTCGATACATTACAAAGTAGTACGGGTATCAAGACAAACAACTTATTCAAAAACAGTCAGAATACATTACATCACATAGTCTTGATGTAGGAAGGAAAAGAAAAGCAGGGTTCAAACATATGAGTGTGAACAAATTGGTGGAGATTACGCTCCCTGGTGTATTGTCACTTAGTATGTCTGAGCTATTGTTAGCTTTATTCGTGACCTCTGATGTCTTTAATTTTGTTTCAGCGACTTGTTCCTTCCTAGGTGTCTAGTTCTGCCTGTTGGTTCCCTTTGCTCCGTTAGGGTATTTGTGCTTGAGGTTGTCGTGTTGTGTAGTACTGGGGACATGGGCCCAGTTCCTTGGTTTTTCCTGTTTATATTAGAGAAAAGGTGGAAAATAGAGTGTAAAGCAAATCCCCCCAGTTTAGGATGGGATTGGTTAAAGGTAGAATATTAGAATAGAGAAAGATATGAAAAAGAGAAAAAGAAGAGGGGATGGGGAGTTGTTGTGGGAAGATGGGTTGGGTGGTGGATAGGGGGGGGGGGGTATGGGGGTACTGGGGCCCACGAACATGGGACATCAGTAATTCAGTCCTGTGTATCGGATGGGATTGGCGGTGGCGGGGTGCAACTCTGTGTGTCTGTTGAGGTTCCCTTCAGCGCCTGGCCCTCTGCCGAGTAGATGAAGATAATCCACAACTGCCAGGTGTTGGAGAATGTCTCTTGTCTATGCTGGGCTGTGAGGACGAGGTCCTCCATATATCTTATTTCCTCCACTCTCGCTATCCATGATGCTATGGTAGGTGGGCTTGTGGATTTCCACATTATCGGTATGCAGGCCTTGGCTGCATCTAGCAAGTGTCTGATTACCGATTTTTTGTATGTTTTTTCCGGAGTGTCTGATGCGTGGAGTAGGAAGAAAGCGGGGTCTACTGGTATGGGGCTGTCTGTAAATTTTTGTATAACTTCTCGAACCACTTTCCAAAAGTGATGTAGTAAAGGACAGGACCAGAATATGTGCAGCAGTGTTCCCTTTTCTGCTCGACACCGCCAGCAAAGGTCCGGCGTTGTCGGGAAGAATCTGTGGAGCAGGTCTGGAGTTCTGTACCATCTTGACAGTAGCTTATAGTTAGTCTCCTGGATTTTGGCGCATATCGAGGATTTGTGGGTGTATTTAATTATTCGTTGTTTCTTAGTTGTGCTGAAGTTGCAATTCAGTTCCGTTTCCCATTTGGTCAGCCCTGGTGGGGTAAAGTCTGTTTGTGGTACGTTTAGCAGGCTGTAGGTTTGTGAGAGCGTGTGCGTTATGGTACCCGATGTGTTGCAGAGTTCTTCTAATGTTGTGAGGGGACGGGATGTTGTCGGGTGGGTTGTCAGTGAGTGTAAGAAGTGGCTTAGTTGGCTGGCTCTCAAAAAGTCCAGCCGAAATGGGCCTGTGGCGTCTGAAAGTTCTGTTAACGTGGGCCAACGACCATTGGTACTAAAGTGGGAGGCCTGGTGAGTGCCCTCGTCTCTCAGTCTTTTAAATTCCGCGTCCTGTATTCCTGGTGCAAAATCGGGGTTTCCCAAGATGGGGAAGAGGGGTGAATTGGGGGATGATATGGGGGTCGTCAAGAAGAGACGTGCGCAGACCTGTGTTGTGGTTCCTATTAGCGGGTGTCGCTTGATTTCCGCTGGCAGGGACGGGCAGCACCAGGGAGCCCTTCCAAGTGGAGTCTCGCTTTGATGTTGCTCCAGTTGTGTCCAGAGCTTAGTCTCCTGGTGCCTGCACCAGTCTATAAGCCTGCCCAGGTGTACTGCCTGGTAGTATGTACGAATGTTCGGCAACGCGAGTCCCCCGTGTTGTTTAGGTAGAACCAAGAGTTTATAAGAGAGTCGTGGCCTTTTCTTAGCCCATACAAAGTCTGTAAACATGGTTTGTATTTGTTTGAAGTAGAGTGTGGGAATGTGAATAGGTATCGCCTGCATAAGATAGAGGAATTTTGGGAGTATCATCATTTTGAGGATGTTGCAGCGACCTATCCATGAATGTAGACCGGTGTGCCATTTTTTAAGTAATATTTTGATTGTTTTCAAAAGTGGTGGGAAGTTCAGCTCATATAACCGTGGGAGCGTGCGAGGGATGTAAGTACCTAAATATTTTAGGGCTGTCTGCGTCCATTTCAACTGGAAACCTGATTGTAAATGTGCAAGTTGTGCTGGTTGTATTCCTACTCCCATCGCCTCGGATTTAGTAAAATTAATTTTTAGGTTGGAGAGGGCTCCATATATCTTAAATTCTTGTAAGAGGTTGGGGAGGGAGATTGAGGGGGTAGTAAGTGTAAACATGAGGTCGTCGGCGTACGCCGATACCTTATGTTGTGCTTGTTGTACTTTCACTCCTGAGATGTTGGGGTTTTGTCTTACGTGGCATAGGAATGGTTCCAGAGTGAGGGCAAATAGAAGGGGGGACAACGGGCACCCCTGCCTTGTCCCGTTTGTAATCAGGAAAGGGTCTGAGAGCACTCCATTAGCCCTCACTCTGGCAGATGGTTTTTCATAGGTTGCGGCTATCCATTTTAGCATGTTGTCTCCCAGTCCCACATGCCGCAACGTGGCAAACATAAAGGCCCAACTAACCCGATCAAACGCTTTCTCAGCGTCCGTGCTCATAAAAACACTGGGCGTTTGGGTGCGGGTGACCGTATGTAGTAGATTCAAGACCTTAGTAGTATTGTCCCTTGCCTCTCTTGTGGGGACAAATCCCACCTGGTCTAAGTGTATTAGGTGGGGCAGGTGAGTCTGTATTCTGGTCGCTATTATTTTGGTGAATAGTTTGAGGTCCGAATTAAGTAGGGAGATAGGCCTATAGCTTCCACAGTTGGTCAGGTCTTTGCCTTCTTTCGGGATGACGGATATTTGTGCTTGTAATGTGGTGGCGTGTAGTTTCCCTCCTTTAGTAAGGCCGTTAAGCACATTAACTAGGCGTCCTCCTAATACTGGTAGTAGTGTCTTGTAGTAGTGTGGCGTGAGTCCGTCCGGCCCTGGGGCTTTTCCGATTTTAGTGCTTTTCAGCGCAAGTTGGACCTCCGATAATGTGATAGGGGCTTCTAACAGATCTCGGGTGTCAGCGGAGAGGGTGGGCATACGGGAGGTAGTAATATAATCTGTTAGGTGTTCTACCGATGGTGGCGTGTTGGATATGTTGTAGAGCGATTCATAGTAGGATTTAAATTCCTGTGTTATATGTTGTGGTAAGGTTCTTTTCTGTCCCGATGGCGAGCGTATGGAGGGTATGTATGACGCTGTTCTCTGGTCCCGTAATGACTGTGCTAGTAGTCTGCCGCATTTGTTGCCTGACTCGTAAATCCTTTTCCGTGATATTTGTAGTGCCGTCTTTGCTTTAAAATTTAACAGGTCAGTGACTTGCGTGCGTAATGCGTCCAGTTCGTTCCCTATCTGGTCAGTCGGGGTTTGCTTGTGTCTGATTTCTAGGGCGTGAAGTCTGCTGAGGAGAGAAGTCAATTGGGCTGTCCTTTGTTTTTTTAGTCTTGCGCCGTGTTTTATAAGTATTCCGCGAATCACCGCTTTGTGTGCTTCCCATACTAGGCCTTCGTCACTTTCTGAGTCGCTATTGGTTTGAAAATAGTTGGTTATTTCCCTTGTCACCTCTGCCAGTGTGTCTGGGTCTTTCAGAAGGCTTTCATTAAGCCTCCACGGATTCCTTTGATTTTTTTGGAAGTCTGTTAGGGCATAACTCAGGATAGCTGGGGCGTGATCGGACCAAGTGATTGATCCTAGTGAGGTGTTTCTAACGGCGTGAAGTTGGTTGTGTGGTATCAACAGGTAATCAATTCGCGAATATGTGTTGTGGGGACGTGAGTAGTACGTATAGTCTCGTTCGCCAGGGTGAAAGAGGCGCCACGTGTCTATTAACTGTGATCTCTGAAGTGCTATATGGATGGTCTTGCGTGTGTTTCTCGGGGTTGATGAACTCCCTGTTGAGGTATCCTCCTCGGGTATTAGGGGGATATTCAGGTCTCCTCCCACTATTAGTTGTCCTTCAGTAAAGTTTTGTAGTTTGATCAAGTGTCTTGTTAGAAACATATCTTGTTGGGTGTTTGGGGCGTAAAGGTTTGCGAGTGTTATTTTGATGCCCCCAATTTGGCCCTTGAGGAATAGAAATCTTCCCATCGGATCTGTCAGTATGTCTGTCAGGGACCATGGGATTTTGGCTGAAATTAATATTGAAACTCCTCGCGATTTGGATTCCTTGTAGGTCGAGTGATACACCGTCGGAAAGTATCTATTCCTGAGGATCGGGAGTGTGTTTTCTCGGAAGTGTGTCTCTTGCAAGAGAACAATGTCTGCCTTTAGGCGTCGCATATCATTAAGTAACATTCTCCTTTTCTCTGGGATGTTGAGTCCCTTCGCATTTAAAGTGACAATAGTAATGTCATCCATGTTCGTGGGGGGGGGGGGGTGTAGGGAGGGGGGTAGGGAAGTACAGTAAAGAGTTAGAGAGAGGTATAGAATAGAGATAAGAATGTAGCAGAGAAAGATAGGTATATACAACCAGTACTAAAAGGGTATGAAATGCGCCCGCCAGAAGCCTAGTGCCTCTAGCGGTTGCCTACCAATTTAGCTGGTGCTCTAATGTGCGTGCAAAATTTTTGCAAAGACGCTCTCCAGGTGTCCTGGGTATCGTGCGTCGTCCTATGTGGGGGTGAGGTCAGCAGGGGTCCCTGCGAGTCTCCCGGTCCCTCCCCGACCACCCGGCCTCTGCTTGTATAAGAGTGTGTGGGCATACGTGCTCAATGGCGTATCGTATAGTGGTTTGTACGTTTCAGGCTATAATATATAAAAACAACACAAGGACATGGAAATTCAATACTTACTCATTTTCTAGTTATCAAAAAGAAAAAACTTTAACCAGAAAGACGGTATCAACGAAACAACATTAACTTAAATGCATAGGTTACATCTGTCAACGAATTATTCCCCCACATAATCCAACCCCCCCCCAACCCGCGCCAGAGAAATTCCCCACAATAATTTATGGTCCTGAGCAGTTTGGTGCGGTTTCATTGTTCCCCCCCCCCATTTATGACTCGACTCCCCTTTCCGTCTGGCACCGCACCCCCCCACCCCCGAACACCCTCCAAGGCTGCATCTTGTCCCCTGATGGGGTCCAAACCACCATTCCTCCCAAGCAACCACCCAGTATATGTTCTGCCTCCCCATGGTCCCCCACGGGCCACATCTGTGGGCGTGGGTCTTGTTACCTAGAAAGTATCTTGACACCTGTCATCTGTTAGCTCCTTTCTGGGTAGGTGGTTATGACCCAGTTGACATGACGGGGGAGCCAGGTAAGTACATGTGTAGTTCTCCGCTTGTGGAGCAAAGGATGACGCCTGTAGGGGTGGTGCTCCAGTTTGGTGGTCAGGTAAATTGGGGTTCGGTAGTCCACCCGGGACAGTGCTGCAAGAGTATGTTCTCCTGCATGTGTCCCCGGGGGGGGGGCGTGGGGGACGCACTGTCCTTCTCTCCCTTTGTGACCCCAGTCCTCCAGACAACAAAAAGGCAAAAAGGGCAAGGACTCCGGGGGGAGTAACCCTTGTGTTCAGCTCTGTGGGGGGTCTGCCGTGTGGAGGGCCTCTCTCTTAGTGGGAGTCTCAATTTGTAGTATGCAAAGTGTTGGGGAAAAAGGGGGGTAGGTGTGTATCTCTGCACCATGGCGGACCATTCTCCCCCTTCAAACTCTGAGGCGTGGGGGTGGCCTGGGCATAGAACTGGACCCTCGGCGGGTCTTCCGCAGCAAGCGAGGGGGGGGAGGGGGCAGAAAACGGGGGCAGCATCAAGGTAAGTTCAGTGGCCTATGCATTACAAACAATGGGTACAGGTATAGGCAGCTCTGCAGTAATCAGGACTCACGTGTACCATCGACTGCGGCGGCGGCGGTGCTGGAGCGGGATCGGCCTCGGTTCCTCTGCGAGCGCGGTGGTTGGTTGTATCTGCCCGTTGCTGGACCCGAGCGACCTGGTGCCTTCGGTAGCCTCATTAGCCAATTGGGCACCTGGACTGGTTCTGTGCCTATGAAGGAGAAGAATCCCGGCAGGTCCGCGGGCGTTCTCAGGGTGAAGGAGGTCTGCTCCGTTCGGAAGATTACCGCCAGGGGGTATCCCCAGCGGTAGGTGCATCCTCTACTTCTCGCCTTTTCCAATACTGGCTTTAACATGGCCCGGCGCTGCAGGGTTGCCCTGGATAAGTCCGGTAAGATCTGGATATTGGCCCCATCAAAGTCGACAGCGCCTGCCTCCCAAGCCTTTCGTAGTATGTTTTCTTTAATTGTAAAGCGGTGGAGGCGGCACAGTACATCGCGTGGCCTGGCTGGGTCGGTGGATCTGGGACCCGGTGTGCGGTGCACCCTGTCGATTTCAAGCGTCGGCGGGGGGGTCTCCAGCAGTCTGTGGAATATTGCGGTCACTGTCTCCGCCAGGTCTTCCGGGCCCGTGGCTTCAGGTATCCCCCGCAGCCGCAGGTTGTTGCGGCGGCTGCGGTCTTCCATTTCCTCTAGGTGTAATTGCATGTCTTGGGAGTTCATCGTGTGTGATACCTGCGCCTGCTCCAGGGCCTGCATGCGTGTCTCCAGTGCCGACACCCGTGACTCTCCAGATGTCACACGGTCCGACACTGTAAGCAGCTCTGCTTTCACCTCCTGGATGTCCCTGCTGTGCGCCTCCTCTATCCTTAGGATCAGCGTTTCTATGTCGGCCCTTGTCGGTAAGGCCTCAATGTCGGCTCTGGTGGGGAGGGCCCGCAGCATGGCGCGGAGGTCGTCGTCTATTCGGCCTTGCGATGTGTCCGACATCTCTGTACGGAATGCTGCCGGTGTCTCTGCAAGGTAGTACGGGTCCTCCGGTGGTGTTGGCGGATTGCTTTGGGGCAGGCCCGGGTTCCGTTCCGTGTGCGGCCCCCGTGGAGCGGCTACTATGGCGCCTGTTGCTTGCCTCGGTGTACCTTCGAAAAAATTATGAATACTGGTCTGCGAGTTCTGGGATCTGGTCCCTCTTGAGGTCGAGCGTGTCCTGTATTGATTTGGGGTGCTCATGCCGTGCCCACATGAGTTAAATGGCAGGTAATGGCCATGGTGTATCGGGTTAGGCCGGGGACTCTGTCGGTGCCCGTCTCTACTCGGCCATTGCTAAGCCGCGCCTCCCGGATTGTGATTTTATCATCAGTCAGGGAGTAAAGTCAAGCTATCCATCCCTGGGGGTCACAACCCGGCCGGCCAGAGTGCTCCAGCTCCCAGGGGCGGTTCACCAGTCTCAGGGGGGCAGAATGGTGGGCAAGGTGGCCGCCGGGTGAAGCAAGATGGCCGCCGTTCACAGGGCCGGAGCCGCTCTTCCTCCTGTCGGCCGCTGTGGGGGGGGGGTAGATGATAGCCCCTGATGGAGGGTGGGCTCCGGTTGCTGTGTGGGTGAAAAGCCGAGCCACGGGGGGTCTGGTATGCCAGTACTAAGCGCTGGAGCCACGGCCGGGTATAGCAAGATGGCCGCCGATCACAGGGCCAGAGCCGTTTTTTTGTCTGCAGGCCCCCGTGCAGGTGCGTAGATGGGAGTCCCTGATGGAGGGTGGGCTCCGGGTGCCGTGTGGGGGAAAAGCTGAGCCACAGGGGGTCCGGGAAGCCAGGATTGAGGGCTGGAGCCGCGGCCGGGTGTAGCAAGATGGCCTCCGCTCCGGGAGTTAGGCCGAAGCCGCGGACTTTCCTCCAGACGGCCCCAGACACTGGAAATTTTACCTTCAGGCGGCAGTCTGGTGGTCTGGTTCGCGTTGGGTGCCTTGTGGGGAGCAGGATGAACTCGCTGAAGGGTGGATGCTTGTGATTCCGCACAAGGATGGCAGGAGCTCTGTCACAGAACGTCCTGTTCAGACCCCGGTCAGGCCACGCCCCGGCCGGGCCTTTCTGGTGGTATGGAGGCTTGGTTTAATTGCCGCGACTCCATTGGCCGCTCAGAGTGAGGCTTGGCTTTTCTTCTTCTATATCTTGTGATTCGTCAGCACGTCACCTGATCCCCATGACGACGTGTAGGAACATGACACGTACGTCGGGAAGGTGAGCGTGCTGACGCCATCATCACGGGACAGGTACGGCGGACCGGCCGGTTGTTATGCTCTTTTAATGTTATATTGTGTAAGTGTTTTTATACCCCTTTTTATAAATAAATTTAACATTGGGTAATGCACTATCGAGCCTCCTCTCTCTTTTTGGGAAATCTTTGACGCAACCACTGCACATCAAGTGACGTTTGGATCTCTCTGGATTTTCCCCTGGGATTGTGGATGGGCTTATTTGTTTCTTACCTCTGGTAAGCAGTTTGTATTGTTGGTGGTGGACACGGGTGTGCATGCACCGAATTCCAATCTGATGCGGGTCACCTCTTCACGGCTTCCCTTCATTCTTCATTTTTTTGATTTTTGAATGGACTTATATTTGGATATATTCCAGACTTACCTACTGTCATCACTATTGGACTTCATATGTATATATTTCTATGTGTTGGTACTAACATTCATACATTGGTTAATTCACATTAGCGCACTTGTTCCTTTTATTTTCTTACATAGACAGGTGTGTGGCTTTCCTAATCAAGTCCAATCAGTATAATCAAACACAGCTGGACTCAAATGAAGGTGTAGAACCATCTCAAGGATGATCAGAAGAAATGGACATTACCTGAGCTAAATATATGAGTGTCACAGCAAAGGGTCTGAGTACTTAGGACCATGTGATATTTCAGTTTTTCTTCTTTTTTTTTTTAATCTGCAAAAATGTCAACAATTCTGTGTTTTTCTGTCAATATGGGGTGCTGTGTGTACATTAATGAGGGAAAAAATGAACTTATATGATTTTAGCAAAGGGCTGCAATATAACAAAGAGTGAGAAATTTAAGGGGGTCTGAATGCTTTCCGTACCCACAATAAATATATATATATATATATATATATATATATGTACACACACACACACACCAGGCAAAATAAGTATTGGACATGTCACCATTTTTCTAGGTAAATATATTTCAAAAGATGCTATTGACATGTCGGTAACAACCCATGAAATCCATACATACAAAGAAACCAAAACAAATAAATTCAGAAATTAAGTTAAGTTGTAATAGAATGGAATAACACAGGGATAAAGTGTTAAACACATGAAAATAGGGAGGTACAAAAAGGCATGGAAAGCCAAGACACCAGCTGAAATCTATCAGCAATTAGAAAGCAATCCTGCCCCTTGTCAGTGCAAATTAATATCAGCTGGTTCAGTCTCAACTGATGGGCTATAAAAATGTGAAATGGTGAAATGTTGTTATGGCCCCAACAGTGTTCACTGGAACATTCAGAAGTTTATAAATCCTTCTGTAACCACTGTCATCAGAATGTTTTGCAACAATAATTGCAAAGGTCTTAAGCAAGCTCTTTGTTTTTACCCATCATGAGATGTTTCTTATGTGACACCTTGGTAACGAGACACCTTTTTATAGGCCATCAGTTGAGACTGAACCAGCTGATATTAATTTGCACTGACAAGGGGCAGGATTGCTTTCTAATTACAGATAGAATTCAGCTGGTGTCTTGGCTTTCCATGCCTTTTTGAACCTCCCTTTCTTCATGTGTTCAATACTTTTTCCCTGTGTCATTCCATTTTATTACACATACAGTGGGGCAAAAAAGTATTTAGTCAGCCACCAATTGTGCAAGTTCTCCCACTTAAAAAGATGAGAGAGGCCTGTAATTGTCATCATAGGTATACCTCAACTATGAGAGACAAAATGTGGAAACAAATCCAGACAATCACATTGTCTGATTTGGAAAGAATTTATTTGCAAATTATGGTGGAAAATAAGTATTTGGTCAATATCAAAAGTTCATCTCAATACTTTTCTATATATCCTTTGTTGGCAATGACAGAGGTCAAACGTTTTCTGTAAGTCTTCACAAGGTTGTCACACACTGTTGCTGGTATGTTGGCCCATTCCTCCATGCAGATCTCCTCTAGAGCAGTGATGTTTTGGGGCTGTCGCTGGGTAATCGACTTTCAACTTCCTCCAAAGGTTTTCTATGGGATTGAGATCTGGAGACTGGCTAGGCCACTCCAGGACCTTGAAATGCTTCTTACGAAGCCACTCCTTCGTTGTCCGGGCGGTGTGTTTGGGATCATTGTCATGCTGAAAGACCCAGCCACGTTTCAACTTCTATGCCCTTGCTGATGGGAGGAGGTTTGCACTCAAAATCTCAAGATACATGGCTCCATTCATTCTTTCATGTACACGGATCAGTCGTCCTGTTCCCTTTGCAGAGAAACAGCCCCAAAGCATGATGTTGCCACCCCCATGCATCACAGTAGGTATGGTGTTCTTTGGTTGCAACTCAGCATTCTCTCTCCTCCAAATACGACGAGTTGCGTTTCTACCAAATAGTTCTACTTTGGTTTCATCTGACCATATGACATTCTCCCAATCCTCTTCTGGATCATCCAAATGCTCTCTAGCAAGCCTCAGACGGGCCCGGACATGTACTGGCTTAAACAGGGGGACACGTCTGGCACTGCAGTATCTGAGTCCCTGTTGGCCAAGTGTGTTACTGATGGTAGCCTTTGTGATAGGCTGATGGTAGCCTTTGTGATACCTGGTCCCAGCTCTCTGCAAGTCATTCACTAGGTCCCCCCGTGTGGTTCTGGGATTTTTGCTCACCATTCTTGTGATCATTTTGACCCCACGGGGTGAGATCTTGCATGGAGCCCTAGATTGAGGGAGATTATCAGTGGTCTTGTAAGTCTTCCATTTTTTAATTATTGCTCCCACAGTTGATTTCTTCACACCAAGCTGCTTGCCTATTGCAGATTCAGTCTTCCAGCCTGGTGCAGGTCTACAATTTTGTTTCTGGTGTCTTTTGACAGCTCTTTGGTCTTCACCATAGTGGAGTTTGGAGTGTGACTGTTTGAGGTTGTGGACAGGTGTCTTTTATACTGATAAAAAGTTCAAACAGGTGCCAATAATACAGGTAATGAGTGGAGGACAGAGGAGCCTCCTAAAGAAGAAGATACAGGTATGTGAGAGCCAGAAATCTTGCTTGTTTGTAGGTGACCAAATACTTATTTTCCACCATAATTTGCAAATAAATTCTTTCCAAATCAGACAATGTGATTGTCTGTCTGGATTTGTTTTCCACATTTTGTCTCTCATAGTTGAGGTAAACCTATGATGACAATTACAGGCCTCTCTCATCTTTTTAAGTGGGAGAACTTGCACAATTGGTGGCTGACTAAAAATTTTTTTGCTCCACTGTAAATTTACTTCTGAACTTTGTTTTGGTAAATATATTTATACAATGGTGACGTGTTCAATCCTTATTTTACCCTTATATATATATATATATATATATATATATATATATACTGTGAGGGGGCTAGCTCGGCAGCGGGTATGTGTGACCCCCGGGATGGGCTCCCCACCCAAAACAGGCCCAGCAGACGGAGGTTGTGGTTTTCAAAATCAAAAAGGTGCGGTTTATTTTCTATTTACAGTGACAAAAACACAGCAAGGCAAAAAAAACATAAACAAAATAAATCCTGGTCAACTTGACCTCTGACTAAACTTACAGGTTTCCTAACTAACGACTGGGATCAGCCTAGTGCTGTCCTAGTCCCTGGTTTTAAATGTCCAAGCAAAATATAGCCACACAGGCTTTCTCTCACCGCACAGGGGTTCACTCTCCCTAGACAGTCCACACAGGTCTGCTTCCAGGCATGAGCTAACATCTAATGAATCTGGGAGTTTTTTATAGAGGCCTAAATGAGCTGACAAGCTTCAGCTGGCCTCATCAACTCCCTGTCTGCACGACGCCCAGCCCTCTCCCTAGAGGTATGAGTCATCAATGAGCCCACTAGTCTCAGCTGGGCTTATACAACTCTCCACCTAGCTGTATAAGTCAGCGTAAAGCCTGAATCTGGGCGAAATATATCTACCCCCCTGGATGCAACCAGGTGACTTTACCTTCCTGCTGTCACATACCCCCCCCTCTTGTTTTAACCTCGGGGTTGGAACACCAGCAATCAGGCATTCATGTACTCGAGACAAAGCATCCACATTCCCCATTTGAACGCCAGGGCGATGCTTTACTGTGAAGTTGAATTCCTGGAGGGCCAGGAACCACCTATTCACTCTTCTATTTGTTTCCTTGTTTTGAGCCATCCACTTTAACGGAGCGTGATCCGTAACCATGTCAAAGTGCCTACCTAGCAGGTAGTACCGAAGGGAATCTAGAGCCCACTTCACCGCTAAACACTCCTTTTCAACGGTGGCGTAATTTACCTCATGGGACTTCAACTTCCTGCTGAGGTAAATGACTGGGTGCTCTTCCCCGTTCCAGACCTGGGACAATACTGCTCCTAACCCCACATCTGACGCATCACTTTGTACGACAAAGTCTCTAGAGAAGTCGGGTGAGTACAACACTGGCTGGCTACATAAGGCTTGTTTCAAGAATTGGAATGCTGCCTCAGCCTCGGGGGTCCATTTAATCATGACCGACCCTTTCCCCTTCGTCAGGTTGGTTAGGGGCACAGCCTTAGAAGCAAAGTGGGGAATGAATCGCCGATAATACCCAGCGATTCCCAGAAAGGCTCGTACCTGCTTCTTGCTGTTGGGACGTGGCCAACTCTGGATGGCCTCGACTTTGTTGAGTTGGGGTTTTATTACTCCCCTCCCAATGGTGTACCCAAGATATTTGGCCTCCTCCTGCCCAATGGTACACTTCTTGGGGTTAGCCGTAAACCCTGCTTCCCGAACAGAGTCCAGGACTGCTTGCACTTTTGGCAGATGTGAGGCCCAATCTGTGCTATGGACAATTATGTCATCCAGGTAAGCCGCAGCATACTTCCGATGGGGCCTCAGCATCTGGTCCATTTTCCGCTGGAATGTGGCCGGCGCATTCTGTAACCCGAACGGCATTCTTTTATATTGGAACGCCCCGTCTGGGGTTACAAATGCGGTTTTCTCTTTGGCCGACTTGGCCAGGGGGATTTGCCAATACCCTTTTGTGAGGTCAAGAGTCGTCATGTATCGGGCTGTTCCCAGCCGGTCGATCAACTCATCTATACGTGGCATGGGGTAGGTGTCAAATTTTGTAACTTTGTTCAACTGACGAAAATCGTTACAAAATCGCCAGCTCCCATCCGGTTTAGGCACCAACACAATGGGACTAGACCAATCACTTTGGGACTCCTCTATCACCCCTAAGTTCAGCATTCTCTGTACTTCCTCCCGTATTGCCTCCCGTCGGGCCTCTGGGATCCGATAGGGTTTTAACTTCACCCTTTCACCGGGCGGGGTAATAATGTCATGCTCTACCCCAGATGTTTGTCCCGGCAGCTCAGAGAATACCTCCTTGTTGCGAAGTACAAACTCCTTAACCTCCTGTTGTTGGGGTTGTGACAAGGTGGCTGCGATTCCAACCTCAGGAATCACGCAACCAGTTTGAGCTGGTGACCAAGTGTCTGCGACTAGGGACTCTCTATCCCTCCAGGCTTTCAACAGATTAACGTGATAGATCTGTTCGGGCTTTCGCCTTCCTGGTTGTCTGACCTTGTAATTCACTTCGCTCACTTTTTCCATTATCTCGTAGGGGCCTTGCCATTTGGCAAGGAATTTACTTTCAACCGTAGGGACAAGTACCAATATCCTATCCCCCGGGGAAAAGGTACGGGTCTTGGCTCCACGGTTGTACACTCTCTGCTGTGCCAACTGCGCTTGGGCCAAATGTTCCTTCACGATGGGCATTACCTGTGCAATTCGATCTTGCATCAGGGCGACATGCTCAATCACACTCCTGTGGGGAGAACTCTCACTTTCCCAAGTTTCCTTGGCAATATCCAACAGCCCTCTTGGGTGTCTCCCATACAGTAACTCAAAGGGGGAGAATCCCGTAGAGGATTGGGGCACCTCCCTAATAGCAAACATCAAATAAGGAAGTAGACAGTCCCAATCCCTTCCATCTCTATCCACCACTTTCTTCAACATTTGTTTTAGGGTTTTGTTGAATCTTTCAACCAGCCCATCGGTTTGGGGGTGATACACAGATGTACGCAATTGCGTCACTTTGAACAATTTACACAGCTCTTTCATAACCCGGGACATAAAGGGTGTACCTTGGTCCGTAAGCAGTTCTTTACAAATACCCACCCGGCTAAAAACAAGAGATAGCTCTTTGGCTATGGTTTTGGCCGAGGTATTTCTGAGAGGGATCGCTTCTGGATAACGGGTGGCATAGTCCATTATAACCAATATGTACTGGTGCCCCCTAGCGGACTTGATTATAGGACCTACCAAATCCATTGCGATTCTCTCAAACGGGACCTCAATGATGGGTAGAGGGACCAGCGGGCTACGGAAATGTGGCATCGGGGCCGACCTCTGACACACAGGGCAGGAGGAACAATAATTTTCTATGTCCTTCATCACCCCAGGCCAATAGAATCTCTGTAATACCCTCTCTCGGGTTTTCTCTGTCCCCAGATGACCTCCAAGAATGTGCCCATGGGCCAACTCCAACACCAACTTCCTGTAAGGTTTGGGCACCACAAGCTGCTCAACGGTTTCTTCTGCCCTTTTTGCCACCCGATACAGTAGGTCCTTCTCTACGCTGAAGTATGGGTAAGTGCCAGTATTATCTGGGTTCACTAACTCGCCATCTATTTTCACTACGTTTTCCCGTGCCTTTATTAGGGCGGGGTCTTTCAACTGTTCTGTGGCAAAGTTTTCCCTGTGAACCTCAAGATCAGAAAACTCCACAGACGGTAGGTTTTCGTCTGAGGAGGTGGGCTCCTCTCCAGTTTCTTGAGTCTCCCCTGCCAATACTGACAAGGGAAATTCCGGAGAGTCCTCACCACTCTCAGGGGAGTTCTGGCTATCACATTCCTGGTACATAGGGGCACCAGTGGGGGGCTCAGGATCATCCCACAGTTCCCAGAACTTCGGAAAATCCCTTCCCACAATGGCGTCATGCGGTAACTGAGATACTAAGCCCACTGGATGAGAGAGGGTACCTTTGGGGGTCTCGAAACACACCGTAGTCACTGGATACTCTCGGGTGTCCCCATGCACACAAATAACGGCTACCTTGCTATTCCCAGAGACCTCTGTTTTAACTAACTCAGCCTTTATCAGGGTCACAAGGCTACCTGAATCCAGCAATACCACAACATTTCTACCATTAATACACATTTTGCATAAATGTTTCTCAGTTCCCCGAATGGCAGTGCATGCGACTGTCGCACACAGCGACTGACGTCTGCCCGTCAGAAAGTCACACTGCATGGGTTCCTCCACAACCGGGCAATTTGCTGCAATATGTCCCGCTTGCCGGCAGCGGTAGCAAACGATCCTTCTTGCGGCCTCTTGAGCCGCTGATTTCCCAGGCTGTTCTCGCCAAACTTGGGGTAGAGCTCCCACCCTCTCACTCTCTCCACCCTCACCCCTTGGAATCCTCTTATCCGCCCCTGGGGATGGTCTGGTCTTAGGGTGGAAAGTCCGAGTGTCTCTGGAAGAGGCCGTCAGGTTCTCTGTAGCCAAGTATTTCTCCACACGATCCACAAGACCATCGGCCGTCTCTGGGTCTCCATGGCTTACCCACCTTTGGATGGCAGTAGGAAGAGCTCTCAAAAACCGATCCATTACAACACGTTCCACAATCTTTGGTGCGGACAAAGTCTCTGGCTGTAGCCACTTTCTGCTCAGGTGAATGAGATCATACATTTGAGACCTGGGGGGTTTTCCAAGCTGGAAAGTCCAGTTATGCACACGCTGAGCCCGGACAGCCAGGGTGACACCCAGCCTTGCCAATATTTCAGCTTTTAGCATCACATAGTCTTTTGCTTGGTTAGGCTCTAGGTCATAGTAAGCTTTCTGCGATTCACCAGTTAACAGAGGAGCCACTAGTCCAGCCCACTGCTCCTCAGGCCACTTTTCTCTTTCAGCGGTCCTTTCAAATGTGGTCAAAAATACCTCTGGATCATCCTCTCCAGTCATTTTTGTCAATAAACGACTCACCCCAAAGGACGCGGTATTAGTGGGACGGCTTTCCTCACTGGTCTGCGGACGTTGCTGCATTACTGCTTCCATCTGTTGTTGTAGTCTCTGCTCTTGCTTCTGCAACAGGTCTATGAAGCGGGCCTCAGATTGCTGTTGGGCTTGTTGCTGAGCCTCCAGACTCTGTTGTAAAGTTGCAAGGCTCTGTTGATGAGCTTGCTGCTGGGCTGCAAGGCTCCTTTGCAAACCTGCATTTGTCTGCTGTTGATTGGCATTTGCTAGAGCCAGCTGTTTCAGTATCTCCTCCATGCTGGCTTAAAAAAAAACTGCCACTGGTTCTCCACCAACTGTGAGGGGGCTAGCTCGGCAGCGGGTATGTGTGACCCCCGGGATGGGCTCCCCACCCAAAACAGGCCCAGCAGACGGAGGTTGTGGTTTTCAAAATCAAAAAGGTGCGGTTTATTTTCTATTTACAGTGACAAAAACACAGCAAGGCAAAAAAAACATAAACAAAATAAATCCTGGTCAACTTGACCTCTGACTAAACTTACAGGTTTCCTAACTAACGACTGGGATCAGCCTAGTGCTGTCCTAGTCCCTGGTTTTAAATGTCCAAGCAAAATATAGCCACACAGGCTTTCTCTCACCGCACAGGGGTTCACTCTCCCTAGACAGTCCACACAGGTCTGCTTCCAGGCATGAGCTAACATCTAATGAATCTGGGAGTTTTTTATAGAGGCCTAAATGAGCTGACAAGCTTCAGCTGGCCTCATCAACTCCCTGTCTGCACGACGCCCAGCCCTCTCCCTAGAGGTATGAGTCATCAATGAGCCCACTAGTCTCAGCTGGGCTTATACAACTCTCCACCTAGCTGTATAAGTCAGCGTAAAGCCTGAATCTGGGCGAAATATATCTACCCCCCTGGATGCAACCAGGTGACTTTACCTTCCTGCTGTCACAATATATATATATATATATACACTCACACATATGTTTGCCTTGCATTTCTATTTTTAATGGAATGGGTTGTTTTACAAGGTAAGGTTTCACATAAACGTACTGATTATGTTAATGTACCCTGTGACATAGACATCATTGTTATGCAATGGTTCTTTGAAACTTGACATTTTTTGTTGAGACTCTGTGACTTTGTCCAAAATTATTAAAGTGACAGTCTGTCAAATATCTAGTGTTGTATGTACAGTTGCAAAAAAAAGTATGTGAACCCTTTTAGAATGATATGGATTTCTTCACAAATTGGTCATGAAATGTGATCTGATCTTCGTCTAAGTCACAACAATAGACAATCACAGTCTGCTTAAACTAATAACACACAAATAATGAAATGTTACCATGTTTTTATTGAACACACCATGTAAACATTCACAGTGCAGGTGGGAAAAGTATGTGAACCCTTGAATTTAATAACCGGTTGAACCTCCTTTTGCAGCAATAACTTCAACTAAACGTTTCCTGTAGTTGCAGATCAGACGTGCACAAGTCAGAAGTAATTCTTTAGAAGTAATTCTTTACCATTCCTCTTTACAGAATTGTTTCAGTTCAGCAATATTCTTGGTAGAAAAATGGGGGGGGGGGGGGGGAGTTGGGACTTTAAATGAGGCCATAGGCCTGGTAAGGCCAATGCCTCCATCCCATTGGGACTTTGAATGAGGCCATAGGCCTAGTAAGGCCATGTGCCTCCATCCCTGTTAATTGACAAAAAACTGCAGCAAAAATACAGCTATAAAGGCGTCAGAGTGCAACGAGGGGGGGGGGGGGGAGTTGGGACTTTAAATGAGGCTCTTGGTGACAAATTGATAGAGTGATGGGTGGTAAAGCATTTATTAGTACAAGGATGCATGTTAGAATACATTGATTACATATACATAAAGCGCACATTCAATGGTGCCATTTCCTGAAACGGTAATTTCAAGTAGTAACGCATTGCAGACTTAGAATACATTACATAAAACGCACATTCAATAGTGCCAATTCCTGAAACTGTAATTTCAGGTAGTATCGCATTACAGACATCAATCACATTGTAGGTTAAGGCCCCTTTCACACGGGCGGCTGTTCTGCCGCAGTTAAAAGCATGTTTCTTTCTTTGAAATTCAAGACCCCAGGCACAGCAATCAGCTGCATTTGTACACTGCTTTTAGCTGCGTTTACGTGCGTTTACATGTGGCTGCGTTTAGCTGCGTTTGGCCATTATTGTCATCCCCATAGCAACCATTTTTATTTTGATGTGCTTCCTGTTGTTTTTTTCTTTTGTTCACGCTGCTATCCGCAGCTGACACAGTGCACTGCGATTACCTGCAGTTATGTGCAGATAGCTGCGCTACATCGCACCTGGACGCATTCAATTCTATTTTTTCTATTCGCACCGAACCGCATGTAACGAAATCGCAGCTAAACGCTGTGTGTGAATGGGGCCATAAGAAAGCATTGTGTGCTTTTGGCTGCGGTAGAAAACTAGAAAATCCGCAGCTAAAAGCACAATTCTATCCGTCCGTGTGAAAGGGGCCTTAGAGGGTACCACCACTATTCATAATAAGGTATGCATGATTAGCAATTATGGTCTGCACAATCTGGGGTCTTTGGTCCCTGTAAAATGATAAGTGATGGGCACATAACCAAGGAAGCGTGTAATGTATACACGGCGGGTTATAGCTCTACGCGTTTTGCGGCTTTAAGCCACTCGTCAGGAGCATGTATATGGAGGATCTGCAATAAGAAAAATAATGAGTGGTAAAAAGTCTTGGTAGACTAGTCTGTTTACAAGAGAATATAAATGACAATATAGCCATCCCTGAAACAGAGAGGGGTCACTTACCATTGTATGTGCACTTGGGGGTACACTAGCGGGGACCGTGAACCGAGGGTAACAGGATCGGGAGCTGAGAGGGCATGACCAGCGTCGGCACCCCCCACAGGCAGCGCCCCAGCAGGATCCGGATGCACCAAGCACTCCTATGTGAACAATGCAAAATAAACTGTGTATAATTGGGGCAATGATAGAAATGAAACTATGTGAGGTGATAATGTGAGTGCCTGTGAAAGGGGTGTGAAGGTGCTGTATGAGGGTGCAGGTGGAAGACCACAAAACAAGGTCGACACCAAGACACCCATTACCTGGAAAGAGGGAAGTGAGGAAGATGAAAGAATGGGAAAGAGGGGGGGGGGAAACAAGGGGGAAAAAAAGGAAAGTAGGAGAAAAAAGGGGAAGGAAGGGGAGTGTGTGGAAGGGTGTAGTGATACCTGGTGCTTGGGAAGCAAGGAAATCCAGTCCAAATGAAGAGACATGAGGTAGGTGTGAGAGACAGAAACATCCAGACCCCACCACGGCAGCCGCCCATATGAGCACGCCGACGCCCACCAGCCCCCAACACCACACCCGCAGGAAACGATGGGGAGGAGGCGGGGCCGCTGACAACCGGGCGATGATTCATCCGACAGGCAGCACTACCCCACCCCCACCCCCTAGCACGTGGAGATGTACAAAAAACGCCAGTATAGCAGCTTCAGAGGCGCACCCAACCCCCCGGGAAAGGGGGGGGGGAGGAGGGAAACACCTGCAGTGCGCATTGCAGCTCCCGACCATGCAAAACAGAGCAATTCATCGTGTCCCCCATGTGGCCAAGGCACAGTGTTACAAGATTTACTAGTATAAAGAAAAAGGCTGATAAATGAATAACCAAGGTAAAATATGGTAAAAAAGTAAAAAGGGTAAATTATGTATAAGAGGTACAAAGGTAAACAACTTATCCAGGCAAAGCTACCATAGATCAAAATTACTAGCACAGACAATTGATTGAAGAGGTAAAACCATGGATGTCACCAAGAGCTTCCATCCCTGATTCATTGTAGCAAAATGGGGGGGGGGGAGTTGGGACTTTAAATGAGGCCATAGGCCTGGTAAGGCCAATGCTTCCATCCCATTGGGACTTTGAATGAGGCCATAGGCCTGGTAAGGCCATGTGCCTATGGCCTCATTTAAAGTCCCAACTCCCCCCCCCTCATTTTGCTGGATGTTTCTGGCTCTCTCTCACACCTACCTCATGTCTCTTGATTTGGACTGGATTTCCTTGCTTCCCAAGCACCAGGTATCACTACACCCTTCCACACACTCCCCTTCCTTCCCCTTTTTTCTCCTACTTTCCTTTTCTTTTTTCCCCCTTGTTTCCCCCCCCCCCTTCCCATTCTTTCATCTTTCTCACTTCCCTCTTTCCAGGTAATGGGTGTCTTGGTGTCGACCTTGTTTTGTGGTCTTCCACCTGCACCCTCATACAGCACCTTCACACCCCTTTCACAGGCACTCACATTATCGCCTCACATAGTTTCATTTCTATCATTGCCCCAATTATACACAGTTTATTTTGCATTGTTCACATAGGAGTGCTTGGTGTGTCCGGATCCTGCTGGGGCGCTGCTTGTGGGGGGCGCCGACGCTGGTCATGCCCTCTCAGCTCCCGATCCTGTTACCCTCGGCTCACGGTCCCCGCTAGTGTACCCCCAAGTGCACATACAATTGTAAGTGACCCCTCTCTGTTTCAGGGATGGCTATATTGTTATTTATATTCTCTTGTAAACAGACTAGTCTACCAAGACTTTTTACCACTCATTATTTTTCTTATTGCAGATCCTCCATATACATGCTCCTGATGAGCGGCTTAAAGCCGCGAAACGCGTAGAGCTATTACCCGCCGTGTATACATTATACGCTTCCTTGGTTATGTGCCCATCACTTATCATTTTACAGGGACCAACGACCCCAGATCGTGCAGACCAGAATTGCTAATCATGCATACCTTATTATGAATAGTGGTGGTACCCTCTTAACCTACAATGTGATTGATGTCTGTAATGCAATACTACCTGAAATTACAGTTTCAGGAATTGGCACTATTGAATGTGCGTTTTATGTAATGTATTCTAAGTCTGCAATGCGTTACTACTTGAAATTACCGTTTCAGGAATTGGCACTATTGAATGTGCGTTTTATGTATATGTAATCAATGTATTCTAACATACATCCTTGTACTAATAAATGCTTTACCACCCACCACTCTATCAATTTGTCACCAAGAGCCTCATTTAAAGTCCCAACTCCCCCCCCCCCCCCCCGTTGCACTCTGACGCCTATATGGCTGTATTTTTGCTGCGTTTTTTTTTTCCAATATTCTTGGGATGTCTGGTGTGAATCGCTTTCTTGAGGTCATGCCACAGCATCTCAATCGGGTTGAGGTCAGGACTCTGACTGGGCCACTCCAGAAGGCGTATTTTCTTCTGTTTAAGCCATTCTGTTGTTGATTTACTTCTAGGCTTTGGGTCGTTGTCCTGTTGCAACACCCATATTATGTTGAGCTTCAGCTGGTGGACAGATGGCCTTAAGTTCTCCTGCAAAATGTCTTGATAAACTTGGGAATAAATTTTTCCTTTGATGATAGCAATCTGTCCAGGCCATGACGCAGCAAAGTAGCCCCAAACCATGATGCCCCAGTGGTGGGGGAGTGTGAGTATAAGTGGGGTGGGGGGTGCTTCAAATGGACACCCTTTAAAAAATGCCCCAGTCTTATCATAAAACAATGAAGCCAGGCTTAAGAATAAACAAGTCTTGTTACAACTAGCAGTCTGAATGTGTGGCGGTCTACTATAGCAAGAGATGAATCGGGCACTGTAGGAAACAGAGAATGTGCTTTATTCAAACAGCAACAATTGCACACACCTGATTGATTTCCTAGCAATGAAAGGATTTCTATTAGGCAATGCCAGTTAAATGGTTTCTATTCTTTTAGTAGAATGTTGGTTAAGAAACTAGAGACCTTTTTTTAAAAGGTAGAAACAGAAGAAACCTTTGCTTTTCAATGTTTACTTTACAGCAATATCACTCTACAGCCAACGAAACTTAATTCTTCCATTTCATATTCTTATATAGAAAATCACACAGTGAACATGGTCACAAAAGTAAACAATGTTGCAATGTGGATACAGGAGTTGTTACATTTTGTAACAGGCAAGTCAAACTACCTGAGATGATCAAAAACCACTATTTGAAACATTTTTCAGTATTAAAATTTGAGGGATAGAGAGAAGCCAATGGTAAAAAAGAGAAAAGTGGGATAGGTCTCACTATTGTCCTCTCATATCTGGGGAAGTACCTGCCTCGCCTGGGTTTGGGGTTCCTGTGGAGAAGGGAGTGATAGTCAGGAGTGGAGTATTCATTTGAGCAGAACCAGGTTTTTAAAATTTATGATGTGTGCCTCTGTCTGAGGCAATGATATTTTTCATGTGTTCCATTTAATTCACCTTTAATCACCAACATAGCTACTGAGGGGGCCTGAGACTGTTTCCAAGAAAGTGGAATATAACTCCAGGTGGCATTATTCAGGCGTGGGAGGCAGTGGCGCAACTAGAACCTTCAGGGCCCCGATGCAAGAAACTATGAAGGGCCCCCCTGACAGGGCTTTTTTCTCCAAGCCCGGTGGCGGAACAACAGGACCCGGTCGCAAGTAGGTGGCTGCATAAAAAGAAACCGATTGCTCCATTTCCCCCTGCTTCTACTCCTCTCCCTCCTGCAGGCATTCAGCGGCTGCAGGATGAAAATGGAGAGATTGGTTCCTCTATGCCAGTGTTTCTCAATATTTTTCCAGCCAGGGCACCCTTGAAGTATACCCTTAGGGGAATGGGGCTGCACTGCAACCACCCTGCAACTGTGTGCATTACATGCAGTTGCAGCATAGTGATGATGCATTTAAGGGGTTAAAACAGGCGGTCAGGAGGCAACATATTGCCTCTTTACCGGCTGTCAAATGCCTCTGAAAAGCGATGTGAGCATGGATCACTTTTCAGTGGAACAGCATTTTTTTGCTGGTACTATATGAACAAGCAAAAAAAAATTAAAAATCGATTCTGATTGTACACATATAGGGGGTCATGTGAACACACATACAATGTATATATATATATATATACACACACACACACACACACACACACACACACACACACACACACACATACATATAAATGCACATATGCACACACATATAAACCAATGGCGGCTGGTGCTCAAAATTTTTGGGGGGGCGCAAGCAAACTGAAAAATTCTTAAAAAAAAAAATTGCAGCCACTGTGCCCATCAAACGCAGCCACTGTGCCATCAAACGCAGCCACTGTGCCATCAAACGCAGCCACTGTGACCCCGCCCATGCGCAGTCTGCCCGGCACTTACCCTGTCTCAGTGGGGCAGCAGGTGACAGCGACGAGCAGTGTCCGCCATGCGTCTCCTCCCATCTTGTCCTCCTGATAGGCGTCCAATAGCGGCGCCTGTCTTTTCAGCCAATAAGGTGACAGGTAACAGACCCGAGCACCTGATTGGTGGAGAGGTGGTTCAGTGTTAGAAAAGTGAATATTCATTCGCTTTTCTATCACACCTGGGTGGACTGCGAGCGCCCAGCATGGTGCTTGCAGTTCACCTATTTTGAAGCCTATTAGTGCTTAAACCCCCCCCCCCGTCGCTGTAATTCAGGCGCCCGGCGTCCGAAAAGGGGCTGGGCGTCTGAATAGGGGGTGGTAGCAGCGGCCATGGATAGATTCATGCTATGCATGAATCTATCTATTGGTGATAGAGAGGGTGGCTGGAGAGAGGGGGCGGCGCCCGTGCGCCCTTATGGACGCACCGCCACTGATATAAACACATACATGCACACATACATACATACATATGCACATGAGTGCGCACACATGCACATGAGCACCCACACATGCATACATACACCAGGGTTGCCACCTGTTCGGGATTGACCCGGGCAGTCCGGATTTTGAGACTTATGCCCGGGTTTGCCTCCATTTGAATCCCGGACGCATAGCATACCGACAGTCACTGAAAACTGTTCTGGGGACGGAGCCAGTGCCGATCCAGGGAGGGCTTCTTTCAGCTGAACTACACAGCACTTGTTTTTACTCTGCTCCCCCCCCCCCAGCCGCCACAATGATTGCAGTAAAGTCCGTGTCCTAACAACCGAAAAGCCGCTCCAGCTCCGCCCCTAACTCCGGCTGAACGTCTTGCTTGCAGCGGCTTCTCTCTGCACACACAATTCTCACTGCATCTACAACAAAGGAGGAGAAGCAGCGGGCGGGGTATAAACACTCCAGCCTCGTGCCCGCAGCATCTCCCGAAGCCCGCACAGGTAGCCTGACTCGCTTAAGGTACAGACAGTACTTCTCTTCTGTGGGTAATAGAACTGCTGTGCACTGGACATAGAGGAGGGGAAAGGTCTGGGAGAGAGAGAGAGAGAGAGGGGTGCTCTGCACTGGGGGGAGGGGATAGAAATTTGGGGAGAGAGCTGACCTGACCCCACACTCTGCATATAAGCAATCCTGACCCCGCACTCTGTATATAAGCAATCCTGACCCCGCACTCTGTATATAAGCAATCCTGACCCCGCACTCTGTATATAAGCAATCCTGACCCCGCACTCTGTATATAAGCAATTCTGACCCCGCACTCTGTATATAAGCAATCCTGACCCCGCACTCTGTATATAAGCAATCCAGACCCCGCACTCGGTATATAAGCAATCCAGACCCCGCACTCGGTATATAAGCAATCCAGACCCCGCACTCGGTATATAAGCAATCCAGACCCCGCACTCGGTATATAAGCAATCCAGACCCCGCACTCGGTATATAAGCAATCCAGACCCCGCACTCGGTATATAAGCAATCCAGACCCCGCACTCTGTATATAAGCAATCCAGACCCCGCACTCTGTATATAAGCAATCCAGACCCCGCACTCTGTATATAAGCAATCCAGACCCCGCACTCTGTATATAAGCAATCCAGACCCCGCACTCTGTATATAAGCAATCCAGACCCCGCACTCTGTATATAAGCAATCCAGACCCCGCACTCTGTATATAAGCAATCCAGACCCCGCACTCTGTATATAAGCAATCCTGACCCCGCACTCTGTATATAAGCAATCCTGACCCCGCACTCTGTATATAAGCAATCCTGACCCCGCACTCTGTATATAAGCAATCCTGACCCCGCACTCTGTATATAAGCAATCCTGACCCCGCACTCTGTATATAAGCAATCCTGACCCCGCACTCTGTATATAAGCAATCCTGACCCCGCACTCTGTATATAAGCAATCCTGACCCCGCACTCTGTATATAAGCAATCCTGACCCCGCACTCTGTATATAAGCAATCCTGACCCCGCACTCTGTATATAAGCAATCCTGACCCCGCACTCTGTATATAAGCAATCCTGACCCCGCACTCTGTATATAAGCAATCCTGACCCCGCACTCTGTATATAAGCAATCCTGACCCCGCACTCTGTATACAAGCAATCCTGACCCCGCACTCTGTATACAAGCAATCCTGACCCCGCACTCTGTATGTAGCACAGCGTTCAAACTCTGCAGTCCGTGTGTAACGCACTCCTCAACTCTGTACTGTGTACATAGCTCACCCCTAAATGCTGTACTTTGTGTGTTAGAGGCCAGGGGTGGGGTCGAAGGGGCCTCATCGGGTAGGCTGTGGGGCCCCATGATTTCTAACAGCGGCCCTGCTAAGGAGGTTCTCTCATCTAATGGAGGTCTCTAAGGAAGGAGGGGGCACTGATAGAAGGGGACTATGAGCTAATGAGGGTCTCTAATGGGTGCTGGCTGATGATCTAATGGCTGATGATCATTAGATCAGCAGGCAGCACCCCTCCCCTACAGACACCCCATTAGATCAGAGTCTCTTTATATCAGCACCCCCTCTTAAAACCCCCCATTATATTAGAATCACCTTATATAAGCACCCCCTTCCTCTTACAGAGGTCCTTAAGAGGGGGTGCTGATATAAAGAGACTCTGATCTAATGGGGTGTCTGTAGGGGAGGGGTGCTGCATTAGATGAAAGATCCCCCTTATCAGCACTCCCTGTAATTTTTAAGTTAACAAAAAAAAAGAGAAAAACTTGGTAAATAAACTCACTGTTGAGTTGCTGCTAGCATTGATATGTGTTCCCACAAAACTCAAAAAAAAAAAAAAAATGCAGTACAAGCTCCACCTATAATTCTATTAATTCATATGTGAAAAAAAATTGTGAATGATGGGGGGGGGGGGGGGGATTAACTCCATATGATTTGAAATGTTATTTAATAACAAAATATATGCATAGTGCACACTACAAAAATTTTTAAAAATGCTGTGCGCCGCTTTAGTGTTCGGCTTCAAGAAAAAGGGGCAACCCTAACATACACACACATGCAAACACACACATACGCAAACACACACACGCATGAACACACACATGAACACACACATGAACACACACATGAACACACACACACATGAACACGAACACATGAACACACACATGAGCAAAAACACACATATAAACACACACACAGTAGATGAAAAACAGCAGTGCTTTACCTTCCTGTTCTTCCTGCCGGGTACTGCACTGTAGGGGGAGACAAAGAGCACAGCACACACATATAAACACACACACATATGGAGGAAAAGTTGTAGGTGGTTGGTGTGTCCTCTGGAAGATACGGCACCTCATCCCTGATTAATGTAAAGGGGGAAGAGTAGGGACTTTGGGGTTATTGCGGTGCCAAAAAAATTAGTATATACAACAATTATAATAAAAATATGTTTTATTTATACAAAAAATAAATAGCAGTATAGAAACAGATGCGTTTGTAGCTTTAGTGTACATAATTCATGGTTATACCCAACATGTTACACCAAAACATTGGCTTCATCAGGGGTACTTGATTGTACAGTGTAGCTTTAGAAGAAAATCTAAAATATAGAATATATATAACATGAATAAACAATTTCATACAAACAAGCATGTCATAAACAGGAAGGCAAAATTGGGCACCCTAAGACAAAAACAACAAAACCTAAGGGCGATGAAAGGAGTATTAAAGTGCAAGTCTGCCATACCCTCCAATCTTCAAGGACAACGCAATCAAATAGCTGCCAAGGGCCAACCAGGAAGCCAGACAATGTGGCTGCAGGGGACTATTAGGAAAAAGGAAAAATTAACATTAATCTTGGAATGTGTAGGAATGACTAGTGTGGACAGAAAAAAATCGCCACACTCAATTAGACATCCTATTATGTACTAACATAGTCTCTAGTACATACCAAAAATTTGTTTAGGAAATTTAAAACAAAAACGGGGCGCTGAAGGATATATCTGGACAAATTCCACTCCCAAATGAGGTATCAAAAATACATCTGAAACAGAAAGATAATCAAAGTGCTCAATTATCATCCAAATATATATGTCCATAAATTTTGTAAAAATAGGAGGAGGGAAGCTTACCTTTGACTAACAAGCTAGATGAAAAGTCAAAAGTTGCACGCTAATGTATGGTTGTTCAAAGGCAAAAAGACACCCCTGGGTATGATGTTGCTGGCAAGGAATAATAGCCCAATCAGCACACGCTTACGACAGCAAAGTTGCTTGTTGGTAATGAAGGAATTGGGAATAATAGTAAAAGGCAATGTTGAAAAAAACTAAAATGCCCAACAAGGAAAAAGAGTTGCATCAGACCAACCAAACAATGAGCAAAGATAAGTCAGTCAAATACTTATCACTCCAAAGAAAAAAAAAAAAGAAATAATGTTATTTAAGTACCTGATGTCACCACACAGCATAGCAGCAGTGCCCCGCACCAGTAGACAGCTAATGAGCTGTCTATGGTGATTTAAATAGCCCCCCAGCCGCCCGGCGTCTTGCGTCACTGGGCGGCGGCGGACGTAAGGTATCCAACGCGCATGCGCACAGTGCCAAGCGCCTACAATGACCATACTGCTTAGCGATGGACGTCACATGGCGCGGCCAGTGCGTACAGCCGAGAGGACGCAACTGGTAAGGACGGAGAGTGGAGAGATGTAACCAAGGCAACCTTGGGCAGGCGTGGCTAACGAGCGTCTGGCTTCCTGGTTGGCCCTTGGCAGCTATTTGATTGCGTTGTCCTTGAAGATTGGTGGGTATGGCAGACATGCACGTTAATACTCCTTTTATCGCCCTTAGGTTTTGTTGTTTTTGTCTTAGGGCGCCCAATTTTGCCTTCCTGTTTATAACATGCTTGTTTGTATGAAATTGTTTATTCATGTTATATATATTCTATATTTTAGATTTTCTTCTTTTTTTTTTTTACCTTTTTCTTTTTATTGGAAAATTATTCAACATGTAGTTACGTACACCCACATTTATGTGGAAAAAACAAAAACAAATTTTCGTACAAAAATATCTTTACATATTTCCTTCCTTTTCCTTTTCCCTATTTCCCTCCCTGTGTTCTCCCCTCCCCCCCACCCCCCCTATATTCCCCCGATCTGTCCCCCTCCTATCCTATTCTTTTCCTATCATTCCCTGAACGTATTTATCTGATTGTTTAAATATTCTCCATTTTTCCCATGTTGTCCTGTAATCTTCCCCCTTTCCCTGCTCTCCCTGGCTCAGGTATTCCATTTCTGAGATATACTCTACCCGTTGAATCCATTCTTTAATAGTCGGTTTCTTTATAGCTATCCAGTTTCTTGGAATTAGTCCTTTTGCTGCGTTAAGTAATGGTGGGACTAATGTTTTCTGGTATTGCTTTTTTGTTTTATTTGTACCATGAAATAGGCATGTCCACGCGTTTTGTATTATTTTTTCCCCCGTGACAACTTCAATGTAATCCAAAATCTCTGTCCAATACTCCTCTATTATTGGGCATTCCCACCACATATGCATCGTTGTTCCCACTTGCTTACAACCCCTCACACAGAGTGGGGAGTTGTTAGGATGTATTTTATTCATTCTTTCTGGCGTCCAGTGCCAGCGTACCATACTTTTATAATTTGCTTCTATTGTGGTTACATCCGATGCATAGCTGTGTACTGCCTCAATAATTTGCCTCTCGTCTAATTTTCTGCCCAGATCTTGCTCCCATTTTTCTATAAAGGGTAATGGTCCTTCTGTTTCTAGTTCTGTTAATATTTTATACACCTGAGATATACCATGTCTCAAAGGCTTTTTACTACATATTTTTTCCAGTGGGGTTAGTGTATTTTCATCTCTAATTGGTTGTGGAATACTGCTTACTAAGTGCGTTAATTGGAGGTATTCCCAGTCACTCAACTGACTCCATCCCTGACTCGTAATTAAATCTTGTTTTGTTTTTATTTTACCTACTGTAATTATATCTTTTAATTGTGCAGTTCCCATTAGCTTCCCTAATCATGTCCCGTTACCTGGTGTAAAAAACGTTGTGCCTGCTAACGCTATTAATGGAGAATTATATTTCCATTTTTCGTGTCGATGTAGTGTGTCCCATGTTTTGAATACCTTCTTTGTTATACTATGTGAGTCTGTGCCTAATACTCTAAATTTTGGTGGTATCCATATATTATTTTGTAAATGTGTCATACTTAGCACATTTTCTATTTGTGCCCATTTCTTTTTTGTTTGTGGATTTGCCCATTCTACTAATCTTGCCAGGATTATTGCTTTATGGTATCTTTCTATATCTGGTACAGCCATGCCCCCTTCTTTTTTTCCACGGGTTAGTAATATATATTTTATTCTAGCCTTTTTGCCCTGCCATATATATTTCAAGATCATAGATCTTATCGACTTAAAGAATGGTTTGGGTATATCTATTGGCAGCATCTGCAACCTATATGTTACTTTTGGGAGGATCATCAATTTTAAGATGTTGATCCTTCCTGTCCATCCAACGGGTCTCCTTGAAATATCCTTTAATTCTGCTTTAATTTCGTTTAGTAATGGGATAAAGTTGACCGGATATAGTTCTTCTTCAGTTGTAGTTATTTTAATACCTAGATATGTTAAGGTTTTTGTCTCCCAAGTGAACGGAAATTATTTCTGTAACAGTTTTTCTTCTTTTTTATCTATTCCTAAGTTCAGAATTACTGTCTTTACTGGGTTGATCTTGAAGTTAGCGAGTTCCCCGTATTTTTTTATTTCCTTTACTACATTAGGGAGCGACAGCCTTGGTTTCGTCAGATATAAAAGTATGTCGTCAGCGTATGCCGCCACTTTATGTTCCTCCCTGCCCATCCTCACCCCTCCTATGTCCTGATTATTCCGTATGTTCTGTAACAAAGGCTCCATTGCCAACACATACAGGAGGGGTGAAAGCGGGCATCCCTGTCTCGTTCCATTACGCATCTCGAACGTCGACGACACACTCCCATTTATTTTTACCCTGGCTGTCGGGTAAGTATATAGGTTTTTGACCCATTTCATATATTTGGGTCCAATCCCGACATACCGGAGTGTGTCCATCATAAACCCCCAGTCGACTCGGTCAAACGCTTTTTCTGCGTCTATCGACATGAGTACGACTGGGGGTTTCTTCTCCTTCCTTTTCTGGATTAATAAAAGGGTTCTTATGGTATTATCTCTTCCTTCTCTCCCCATTACAAAGCCAGTTTGATCAGCGTTTATTAGTTCCGGCATTAAAGTTTTTAATCTCGTTGCCAATATTTTTGCATATAACTTAATGTCTGAATTCAATAACGCTATGGGACGGTAGTTAGAACATATTGTTCCATCTTTTCCTGTTTTGGGTATAATGGTAATATTGGCAAGGAGAGATTCTTTTCTTATTTCTTCATCGCCCCCAATCTATTAAAATACTTACATAGCTCTGGGACTAACTGATCTTTGAACTTCTTATAGTACTTAATCTGAAACCCGTCCGGTCCTGGGCTTTTCCCCCCTGGTGTTTCTTGGAGAGCTTTGTTTATTTCATCCTGCGTAATTGGTTTTTCTAGGAGCTCTGCACTTTCCGATGTTATCCTTGGAAGGATCGTTTTTTCTAAGTATTCCTGTATTTTGCCTTTCCTGTTTTCTTCTTCTTCCTGTGCTGTCTCGTTCCCTCTAATATCATACAGTGCACTATAGTATGTCTTAAATGCTTCTGCGATTTCTGATGTTTTAAATTTCATCTCTCCACTCTGATTCTTTATTTTTTCTATGTAATTTAAAGTTTTTTTCCTTTTTGCTATTCTTGCAATGTGCTTCCTGGGTTTATTCCCCCATTTGTATCTTTCTTTTACTACATTCTTGAATATTTTTCTGGTTTCCTGTTCCATCAAATCTCTGAGTGGACCCCACTTAATTATTATTTGTTGGTATGTTTCTTTATCTTGTTGTCTTTTATCTTTTTGCTCTAGGTCATATAATTCCTTTAACAGGTTTTCCCTCTTTTGGTCCCTCTCCTTCTTTTTCGAGCCCCTATGGCGATCAATTTACCTCTTATACATGCCTTATGCGCTTCCCAGATTGTTGCTACACTCACTTCTGGTGTATTATTTATTCTAAAGTATTCTTCAATTTCTCTCGATATTATCTCTCCTACTTCTTTGTTATCTAGTAAGTCTTCATTTAAGCTCCACATACCCTTTCTTTGTTCTATATTATTGAATCTTATTTTTACAATAACTGGGGCATGGTCTGAGATTGATTTTACTCCTATCGAGGTGTCTACAACATATTCCAGGAGCCCGTGGTCCACCAGGATGTAATCCAATCTTGAATGCGTGTCGTGCACCGCAGAGTAGTACGTATAATCCTTTTTACTTGGATGCGCCGCTCTCCAAGCATCTGTTAATTGATGATCGAACATTTTTTTTTTGACCAGTTTTAATTGTTTATTATCTCGTGTCGGTGCACCGGATGTATTGTCTAATTTTGGGTCCATTGGGAAATTGAAATCGCCGGCAAGAATTATATAGCCCTGTTTGAAACCCATCAGGATATTTAAGATTCTATTCAAATATCTTTTGGGGTGGGTGTTTGGACAATAGACGTTAGCCAGTGTGTATTTTTTCCCCTGAAGATTCCCTTTTAAGAACAAGTACCTACCCTCTGGGTCAACTCTTCTATCCTCTACTATAAAGTTTATGTTCTTTCCAATCCCTATAGCTACTCCTTTAGCTCTCTTGTTTGGGGAGTCTCCATAGTACCAAGTGGGAATCGCACGCGAATAAATTTTTGTGTTAGAATCTAGTGCTAGATGTGTCTCCTGAAGAAATACAATTTCTGCGGCATACCTTTCAAGCTCCCTTAATGTCATATACCTTTTTTCTGGGGAATTCAGCCCTCTTATGTTATATGTGATGAGATTTATGTCAGTCATATGTTTTTTTTCTTTTTTTTTTCCCTCTCTCACTCTTCCTTGGGTGGACAGATCCTGGTTCCCCCCTCCCTCTCCCTCCCTCCCGCCCCGCCTCCCCTCATCCCCCCCTCCCTCTCCCCTCATCCCCCCCTCCCTCTCCCTCCCTCCCTCCCCTCTCTCCCCCCAATAGAACTTTGACCTCATGGTCTTAGTGCAGGATTTCTCTTTCACCTCTGCACTCTTTGGCCCGAGGTGGAGTTCTGTTTGGCACCGTCGGTCCCCTTTCCCCTTCTATTTGGGAACTGGTGCCGGAGCGTCCAGACGAGTCCCGGGCTCCCCCCACCGCCCCCTCTCCTTCTATACCTATTTCGTTCACTCCCTTAACCCCCATCCCCTCCCCCCGCCCCCTCCGTGTGTCAGGCGAGAAAATCACCGGTCATACAGAACAAGCAATTAACAGACATAGGAAGCGCCATAAACCCAGGGAAAAAGGGGGGGAGGAGAAGGAAGAAGGGGGAGGGGGAGGAGAGAGAAAAAAAAAAAAAAACCTCCTTCCTACCCCCTCCCCCATCTCCCCCACCTAATCCCCCATCTGGCATTGGAATTTCCAGTTTTTTACAGAATTCCGGTATTTCCTCTATGAATCTCAGTCTAGCCGTGATACCATTTTTCCTTCCTATCAGGCAGGCTGGGAAACCCCAGTTGTACTGGATTTCGTGTTCCTGGAGTGTCTTAAGTAATGGTCTTAGGTTTCTTCTTCTTTGTAGCGTTTCTTGGGATAGGTCTTGAAAAATCAGAATTTGGCTCTCTTCCCATTTTATTGGTGACTTCCCTCTCAAGTTTCTCCATAGTTGATTTTTTTCCTCCCAGCTTTCAAATCGGACAATGATGTCTCTCGGTTTATCCTGAGCTATTTCTCTTGGTCTTCTTATTCTGTGTGCTCTCTCTATTTTTAGTGGGGTTGTTATTTCTCTATCCAGAAGTGGGCTACAAATTTTCATTATTAGTTCTGATAGATTCTCTAATTGGGGTATCTCCGGTACCCCCCGGATTCTTATATTCTTTCTTCTGTCTCTATTTTCCTGGTCCTCTCGCTTGTATGCCAGTTCCTGTTGTTCTTTCCTTATTGACTTTATCTCTCCCTCTAGTCTTCCTATGGCTGTTTCATTATGGTCTGATTTCCTTTCCACTTCCTCCACTCTTTCGCGCAAGTACCCCATATTTTCTTGTATCACCTCCATTTGTGTCTTTAACGATTTTTCCAGGGCGGCGAACATCCCCTCGATTTCTATTTTTGTTGGTAATAGCGCCCTGTTTTGTGGTTCCTCTTCTCTTCTCTGTTCCATTTCTACTTCAGTCTCCTGTTCTATTCTAGACTCTGATAATGAGTCTGCCTCTGGCTGGTTTTTATTTTGCCCTTTTTTCTTATCCTTTCTTTTCTTTTCCTCCTTACTTTCCGTCTGACTGCTCCTCGCTCCCTGCTGCTTCTCCACCGCCTGTTTGTCACTATTTCCACCATAGGTTACATATTTATTCATTGAGCCCGGGCTCGGGGTCAAACTTAAGCGTGGTGATTTTGGAATTGCTCCCCCTCTTGCTCCCCTTGCCCTTGAGCTCATGTTATTTCTTTTGGGTACTCTGCTTGGGGCTTTATCCCCTTTGCAATGTTCCACCCCGCTGTTTGTTACCAAATGCTCAGATATACCCATCCTGCACACCCTTTAGTACCTCTATGATACAATCGAGGTCAGGACTGCCTCGTTTGACGCAGCAGGGGGCAATGTCTCAGGAAGATGGATGCCTGCAAAAGCAGACAATTTTCTGTATTTATTGTATTTTCTGTATTTATTGTACTCCCCGCTCCAACACGGTATCACTTCTGTCTGACCCCGTAATGTAAAGGTTAACAACAGTCTTAGTAACAGTTTATCAGTGTTTTCCTGTTGCCCGCACTCTTGTACACCTATACACCTTTCATGCAACTCAAAAAAGAGAAAGGCGCTTACTACTAGTGCCGTATCGCATCAGAGGGTATAGGTAGGTAATGAGTGACCTATTTTCAGCGTTTCTGCGTTTTAGACGCCTTTTACCCGTTTACGGTTTCTTTTGAGCACATCACAGAGGGGGTGCTTTGGCAGGGCAGGGCAGCACAAAGGAGACCAGCAAAAAAATAAAAAATAAATAAAAAAAATACAAAATAAAAAATAAATAAAAATAAATAAAAAAAATGACACATTTGAATGTTTCTCACTGCACGTCCCCTTTCCCATTCCTCAGTTCAAGTGAGAACAAGGCAAGCAATAATAGGCATTAGTAACAATTTCCTACATTTCCAGCGTTTCTGTACTGTTCATAACTACCCCAACAGATGCGGGCAATTTTAGTCAGTTTTCCTGTGTCTTTGATGTGATGCACTCACCACTTCCAAAGATGTTAAAAGGCACAGTGAGGGCACAGTGTTTTGCAAAGACACGATTCCTATATCGTAAGGGGGGGTCCGTGACTTCCGCATACGTGGCGGGTTTATCGAATCTTCCTACAGCGTGGAAAAATGTATCTCCAGCAGTTACAAATAAATTTAATCCAAATTAGTCCAGAATAGTAAGAAAAAACAAAAAGAGGAACAACCTTCTGGTATAATGACACGTACTCTTGGTTCTATTCAAACTCCCCACGTGCCTTATGAGTCTATTAAAGTCTATTCAAAAACCTTTCTAGTGGGTGCATACAGACCCTTTAGGCATGAAAGTATTGGTTAGTTTTCCCAATGCTCACTGTTTTATTTTCCCTCCCCCACTTCTGTCGTTTTTTTTCCCACAGGCATTCAATACAGTCAGTTTACTTAATTTCAGGCTGCTTTTTAAAGAACTAGCACTTTCACAGTTCTCACACTTTTTTTTTTCAAGAAAGTCCCCGCTGGGGGTTACTGTCATGGATATGCATTAATGTCTGTCTGCCATCTTACCTTCCTCCTCATGTGTTCATCTAGAGACCAGACCTCCTTCACCTGGCTTCCTTTATAATCTCCTCCCAGCCTGACTCCACCCCAGGCCCTATCACTGAACACTATATTAACCTGTGCACTGCAAGCCTGCTTTGCTGATCAACGTGTTTGTTAGGCATTGTGTGTTTGGGTTCCTGCCTGCCGTGTGCTACGTCTGTCTCTGTTACGTTATTGGCTTGTCCCCGACCATCCCTGTCTGCTCGTGACCCTTGACCTTCGGCTCGTTCTTCGTTATCCTTGTCTGCTTGTGGCCCCTGACCTTCGGCTTGTTATTTGGTTCTCTCTATCGTGTGCTGCTGCTTCCCCTTATCCTACGGGGCGTGAGCTAGGAAACTCCAGGGGCCGCGACCTGGTCCCAGCCTGCAGCGTAACATCCTCACCACTAGAGGCCCTGGAGAAGACCAGCTGGGTCTTAGACTCCGCGCCCTGGGGAATCTTGGCTCTCGCTTCCGTTGGGATCCCGGTTGTGCTCCTCTGGTCCCGCTTTCCACAACCACCCAGTTTCCTATCCACAGAAGCCAGCCATAGGGTTCACTACCTCGCGGTGCACTCCTGTCCCCCTACGGTGTGCATCTGTCACCTGGCCACAGGTGACCCTGACAGTTTGATCAGCCATGAACCCGGCTGACATCCCGCTTCCCGCGGATGATCCATTGCAGGGCATAGTTCGCAGACTTGAGACCCAGGAATCAAATCAGACCCAGGTGATGCGATTCCTCCAGGATCTGGCTTCTCGATTCGAGCAGCTTCAGGTCTCCTTGGGAACCCCGAATCCGCAACCCCAAGTACAACCAGCGGCTGTACCTATCGCACCAGTCGCAGCCTCACACTCACTAAGATTGCCAGCTCCGTTCCGTTTCTCTGGGGACTCCAAGGCCTGCAGGGGGTTTCTCAGCCAATGCACTATTCATTTTGAGCTTCAGCCTCAAAGCTTCCTATCTGACCGGGCTAAGGTAGCCTATATCATTTCCCTCCTCTCCGGTGAAGCTTTGGCCTGGGCTGCCCCCCTGTGGGAGAGGAACGATCCGGTGGTTTCCAGTCTGTCCGAATTCTTGAAGCTCTTTCGTAATATCTTCGAAGAGCCGGCTCGGGCTTCTTCAGCGGCTAGTGCTGTCTTACGTCTTCGCCAAGAATCTAGTTCAGTGGGGCAATATGCTCTTCAGTTCCGTATCCACACAGCTGAATTGAGCTGGAATAATGAGGCCCTGGTCGCTACCTTTTTACATGGCCTCTCTGACCGAGTGAAAGACGAATTAGCGGGAAGAGCCATTCCCGTCGGTCTGGACGATGTAATTTCATTATGCAACCAGATCGACATTCGTTTTCAAGAGAGGTCCTTAGAAAAAAGACGCCAGCACTCTCTGGGTCCTAGCCAGTCTGAGCTCCCCTCCCTTCATTCCGTGGAGCATCCTCTACCTGCTGAAGAACCTATGCAGCTGGGCCGGACCAGACTAACCCCCGAAGAACGTGCTAGGCGCAGAACTCTGGGCTTGTGCCTCTATTGTGGGGGCAAGGGTCATTTTCGTGACTCCTGCTCGCTTCGTCCGGGAAACGCTCGGGTCTAATACATTTGGAAGGTGGAGTATTGGACCCAGAAACATCACCTTCTCGCCTGCTCTTGCCGGTGTCCCTTCATGTAGGCACTTCTCCTCAGTCAACCCTTGCATACCTGGATTCCGGGGCTGCCGGCAATTTCATGGATTGGAGAACTGCTTCTTCTATGAAGCTTACCCTTTCACCTCTCACTACCCCATTGGTAGTCTCGGCAATTGATGGCACTGTTCTCCCAGGGGGCCCTATTCGCTTCCAGACGCTACCCATTAGGATGTCGGTAGGGATTCTCCACCAGGAGTGGATATCCTTTCTTATTCTACCCAAGGCCTCTACCCCAGTTGTATTGGGCCTCCCTTGGCTACAGCTCCACTCTCCACATGTGGACTGGGTCTCTGGGCAGATCCTGGCCTGGGGTTCCTCATGTTTCTCGTCGTGTCTTCTCAAGGTGACCCCCAAGGAGAGTCTTCCGGTTGCTGCCACTTCTGTTTCTTCTGATCTTCCCGCCGCATACAGCGATTACCGGGATGTGTTCTGTAAAAAATCAGCTGAGGTGCTTCCTCCCCACAGGTCTTTTGACTGTGCTATTGATCTTGTCCCCAGAGCAACTCTACCCAGGGGTCGTACCTACCCTCTGTCCATCCCAGAGACCCAGGCCATGTCGGAGTATGTAGCAGAGAATCTGGAGAGAGGGTTCATCCGGAAATCCTCATCGCCTGCAGGGGCAGGGTTCTTTTTTGTTGCCAAAAAGGATGGTACCTTAAGACCCTGCATCGATTATCGGGGTTTAAATGCGGTTACTATTAAAAATCGATACCCCTTACCCTTAATATCTGAGCTATTCGATAGGTTGAAGGGTGCCTCCATTTTCACCAAGTTGGATCTCAGAGGCGCGTACAATCTCATTCGAATACGGGAGGGTGACGAATGGAAGACTGCATTTAACACTAGAGACGGGCATTACGAATATCTGGTGATGCCTTTTGGTCTGTGTAATGCTCCAGCCGTGTTTCAAAACTTTGTCAATGAAATCTTCAGAGATCTGCTGTACCAGTTTGTTGTCATCTATCTGGATGACATTCTGATCTTTTCTGAAAATCTGCTCGTCCACAGAAACCATGTCCGCACTGTACTTCAACGTCTTAGAGAGAACAATCTCTATGCCAAGCTGGAGAAATGTTCCTTTGAATGTTCTGAGGTCCTGTTTTTGGGGTGCTTTGTCTCATGTTCGGGGCTTCGTATGGACCCTGGGAAGGTCTTGGCTATCACCAACTGGCCTCTTCCTGCTAGCCTCAAGGCCACACAGCGCTTTCTTGGCTTCACTAATTATTATAGGCAGTTCATAAGGAATTACTCTTCCATTGCCGCGCCTATTATCGCTTTGACCAAGAAGGGTGTGAATGCCAGAGACTGGCCTCCCGAAGCTGTCTCTGCATTTCACAACCTGAAACAGGCCTTTGTTTCTGGCCCCCTCTTGAGGAGACCAAATCCTGGGAATGCATTTTTTATTGAAGTGGACGCTTCCTCAATGGGGGTGGGAGCTGTGCTTCTTCAAATCTTTGAGAAGAGACGCCAACCATGTGCGTTCTTCTCCAAAAAATTTTCTCAGGCAGAGAGGAATTATGCCATCGGTGATCGGGAACTTCTCGCAATTAAATTGGCGTTAGAGGAGTGGCGTCATCTCTTGGAGGGTTCCCCTCACTCCATAACGATCTTTACCGATCACAAGAATTTACAGTATCTACAGAATGCTAAACGTCTGAATCCTAGACAGGCCAGGTGGAGTCTCTTCTTTGCCCGTTTTAATTTCACGATTACCTACAAACCTGGTTCCTGCAACGGTCGGGCTGATGCGCTCTCTAGGTCATTTGACACTTTGGACGAGGAGTCCGCCCCTGAACCTGAGCCGATCATTCCCACCTCATGCATTGTTGCCCACTCTACCACCCTGAAGTCTAAAATTCCGCCTGGTAAGACCTTTGTCCCCACTGAGCTAAGAGCTAAGATCCTTCGTTGGGGACATGATTCCAAGGTGGCAGGGCATTCTGGATTCCTCCGATCCTTCCTACTCATCAGTCGTCACTACTGGTGGCCTAATCTCCGCTCAGACGTCAAAGACTACGTTAAAGCTTGTCATGTCTGTGCTCAGTCCAAATCCTCCACACAAGCTCCTGCTGGTCTCCTCATGCCCTTGCCCATTCCTAAGGAACCCTGGGCCCATATTGCCATGGATTTTATCACCGATCTCCCACTGTCTGAGAATAATACAGTCATTTGGGTGGTAATCGATCGATTCTCCAAGATGGCTCATTTTGTTCCTCTTCCTGGTCTTCCTTCTGCCCCTGCCTTGGTTCCCATTTTCATTCGAGAAATTCTCCGCCTACATGGGGTCCCTTCTCATATTGTTTCCGACAGGGGAGTCCAATTCACGTCTCGTTTTTGGAGAGCCTTTTGCAAATCCCTCAATATTGTCTTGGATTTTTCTTCTTCTTACCATCCCCAATCCAATGGACAGACTGAGAGGGTTAATCAGGAGTTAGAGGTCTTTCTTCGCACCTTTGTGTCTTCTCACCATGACGATTGGTCCTCTCTACTCCCGTGGGCAGAATTCTCCCATAACAATCATGTGAATACCAGTTCGCAGAAGACACCCTTTTTCACAGTTTATGGAAAACACCCTCAACTTCCTCTTCCTATGATCTGTTCTCCAGACATTCCAGCTTTGGCTTCGGTTCAGGAGTCTCTCAATTCCGTTTGGGGTCACGTTCATGATTCCCTCCGGGCAGCTGCTGAAAAATTCAAAGGCTTTGCCGACCGCCGCAGGCGTAAACCGCCTTCTCTTCAGCCAGGGGACAAAGTCTGGCTCTCTACCAGGAACATCAAGCTCCGAGTTCCTTCTCTGAAGTTTGCTCCACGATTCATCGGTCCATACACGGTAACTGCTAAACTGAATCCGGTTTGTTTCAAACTCCAGATTCCTAAGAGCCTTAAAATCACTAACTCCTTTCATGTTGCTCTTCTAAAGCCTTTAGTCCTCAATAAATTCTCTCGTCCTCTTCCTACCGTGGCGCCTGTCTCTGAGGATAATCAGGAGTACGAGATCAGTCAAATTCTGGACTCCCGACTCTGTAAAGGCGTTCTTCAGTACCTCGTTCATTGGAAAGGGTTTGGTCCTGAGGAGAGGTCTTGGATCACTGCATCTGAGGTCTTTGCACCTCGTCTGTTAAAGGAGTTTCATCTGAAGTTTCCCTCTAAACCTGGGCCCAGGCGGGGAAGGGGGAGGCCTCGTAAGAGGGAGGGTACTGTCATGGATATGCATTAATGTCTGTCTGCCATCTTACCTTCCTCCTCATGTGTTCATCTAGAGACCAGACCTCCTTCACCTGGCTTCCTTTATAATCTCCTCCCAGCCTGACTCCACCCCAGGCCCTATCACTGAACACTATATTAACCTGTGCACTGCAAGCCTGCTTTGCTGATCAACGTGTTTGTTAGGCATTGTGTGTTTGGGTTCCTGCCTGCCGTGTGCTACGTCTGTCTCTGTTACGTTATTGGCTTGTCCCCGACCATCCCTGTCTGCTCGTGACCCTTGACCTTCGGCTCGTTCTTCGTTATCCTTGTCTGCTTGTGGCCCCTGACCTTCGGCTTGTTATTCGGTTCTCTCTATCGTGTGCTGCTGCTTCCCCTTATCCTACGGGGCGTGAGCTAGGAAACTCCAGGGGCCGCGACCTGGTCCCAGCCTGCAGCGTAACATCCTCACCACTAGAGGCCCTGGAGAAGACCAGCTGGGTCTTAGACTCCGCGCCCTGGGGAATCTTGGCTCTCGCTTCCGTTGGGATCCCGGTTGTGCTCCTCTGGTCCCGCTTTCCACAACCACCCAGTTTCCTATCCACAGAAGCCAGCCATAGGGTTCACTACCTCGCGGTGCACTCCTGTCCCCCTACGGTGTGCATCTGTCACCTGGCCACAGGTGACCCTGACAGTTACTCACGTTGCTTCAGTGCTTATCAGTGCTTCCATTTCTTTGTTTAGTGCAGCGGGGGGGGGGGGGGGCATCATACTAAAAAATGCAGGGAGCAGGACACATGGAGCTGTTTGGGAAGCAGGCAGGCACATAACCTTGGGGGGGGGGAGGGTCCGTGCTGTAACAAGGTCTGAGCTGTGACTCAGCCCCGGTCTCTCACTTCTCCTCTCTCACTCCTCCTTTCCGTCCATCATCCCCACCACTCTTGGTGCTCCCTGCTCTGTCCAGCTTCTCCGGATCTCTCACACCCGTTCACTGCTGGCTGTATCTCCGCACGGCGGGCTGCTTCTCTCGGATCTCATACAGAGCCACCGCTCAGCCTCCTGTACTTTAGGTCTCTCACGCTGGCTGTATCTCCGCACACCGGACTGTTCACTCGGAGCATGTAAGGGGACAAACGTACTTCCAGGCGGGGGGGGGGGAGCGGGCGTGCTACAGGGTCATTAGGCTTATCTCCTCATTTCTCGTAGGGGGGTCAGGAGACCGGCGTCTCACCTACACGCTCCTGCAGGCCATCGGCGCCATTACTAGGCTCCTCCCTCTTAGATTTTCTTCTAAAGCTACACTGTACAATCAAGTACCCATGATGAAGCCAATGTTTTGGTGAAACATGTTGGGTGTAACCATCAATTATGTACACTATGCCTACATACACACACATATAACACAGAGAACAAAAATAATATAACACAATAATATAACACAGAGCACAGAACACACACACACATATGACAAAGAGCACAGCACACACACACATATAAACAAACACACACATATAAACACACACACAGTAGATGAAAAACGGCAGTGCTTTACCTTCCTGCTCTTCCTGCCGGGTACTGCACTGTAGGGGGAGACAAAGAGCACACCACACACTGTGCTTTATGTAATCAATTTGACAAGCTCCCCGCACACAGTGCCGATTACAGTTCGGCTTAGGATCGGGGAGCTCGTCTCCGCTCCTATCGAAGTACTGTATACAGGGGGCCATTGAGGGCCCCCTGCAGCAAGGGGCCCGGTCGCCATGGCGACCTCAGCGACCCCTATAATTCCGCCACTGGTGGGAGGACTGATCTATTGCTGGTGATCTTGAGAATATTAGGATGATGCAATCAGAACAAAACTGGGTCGTGTAGTAGATGAAAGTCAGTATATTTTTGTGAGATGCCATTAATCTGCCCTGTGAGGAGAGAGCAGAGAGAGTTGCTGCTCTTGAGCACAGGGCTGGATCAAGAATGGGTTCAGGTAAGTATTGGGGTGGGGGGGGGGTTGGGGGAGCTGCGCACAGAAGGTTCTTTACCTTCATGTATAGAATGCATTCTATGCATGAGGCTTTATTCACACTTGAAAGTTTGACACAACTTTGGATGGGTGCAACTTGGATATGACTTTGGCTTTAACCAGTGATAATAGACAACTGTTGCACACAAGTTTCAATAAACAAGTAAAAATTAAAAGATCATTTAGTGGAGCAGCGAACAATCCTTATCTGCTCCAAACATGTAACGGGGAAACGTACAAATGCAAGGTTTGTAAGAAACTGATGAGGACCATAGTACATATGTAAGAGATGTCATGGGGCCCTTAAGCGTACATATGTTTGTATTTGAGAGTCAGGTACGACTTTCATGCAGCTTCTGAGGGTTAACATTGAAGTCTATGGCCCTCAAGTTGCATGAAAGTTGGACCAAAGTAGTGCATGAACTACTTTGAAGTTTCTGCAACTTTAAAGTGGTTGTAAACCCTTACAGACCACATTTTACCTACAGGTAAGCCTAGATTAGGGCTTACCTGTAGGTGCAACCTACACGGTTTAGGAGATATTTGCAAAAAAGACAGCACCGATGTCTACTGCGCGCACTGAGCGTGCCGTTAGTGGCGGCTCCCGCGCGCATGCGCGGGAGTGACGTCATCACAGCTCTGGCCAGTCACAGCGCTGGAGCCGCGATACCCTGAAGTCACTCCGGGAGACATGGCGGCGACGGAGGAGGTGAACAAGGGCGGCTACGGGGGCTTCGATCTCAGGTAAGTACTTCATAATGAGCTAATATGCTATGCATACTAGCTCATTATGCCTTTGTCTTGCAGGGTGTATTTTTTTTTTTTAAGGTGGTTTTACTTCCTCTTTAAAGTGGTTGTAAACCCACTACTCGTTTTTTTTTTTTTTTTTACAACACCTGCAAGAGAAAGGCATAATGAGCTAGTATGACTAGCATACTAGCTCATTATGTACCACTTACCTGAGATCGGGGCCCCCGAAGCCGTCCATGTCCCTGTCTTGAGCCGCAGCCATCTCTGCGGCGATAGCCGGAATGTTACTTCCGGGTATCGCCGCACCAGCCAATCACAGCGCCGCTCCGGCGCTGTGATTGGCCGGAGCGGCGGAGACGTCACTCTGCGCATGCGCGCGGGAGGCGTCCCATTCGGCTATGCCCAGCTATTGCTGGGAAGTAGCCGAGTTTGTGAATGGGATTAACCCCATAAATGCGCAGTTATCTACGGCGCGCATGCGCCGTTATCTACGGCGCGCATGCGCCGTAGACAGCGGCGCCTGTCATTTTAGTAAATATCTCCTAAACCGTGTAGGTTTAGGAGATATTTCTTGCACCTACAGGTAAGCCTTAATCTAGGCTTACCTGTAGGTGCAAGTTGAAAAAGTGGGTTTACAACCACTTTAAGTCATGCATATATGAATAGGTATCACTGGAAAACATGGGGAACGAGTGAATGGAACCTTAAGGTAAAATAATCTTCTACCTTTAAACAACTTTAAGACAGAGGAGAAATGGACTTCAGATGTTTGAGACAGTTCTCAAGTAATTTCAGTCCCTAAGTATCCAATAGCGCATTCTGTCAAGTGGAAGCATTCCACATATTCCTGGTACCAGTGCCCCCCCTGCCAAAATTTCTATTGCAGGCTTCGCTTGGCCATCTGCAGGCCCAGGACCAACATGGCAGATGCCAACAGGTGGAAGGGAGGGAGAAGAGTGGACACACATCCGCTCTCCTCCCCTTTTTACTGTGACCAGGAAAGTGAGGTGTATGACGTAACTACCAGGTCACCCTGTCACTTTTCCTTAGCATAGCTGGGAAGGGATGTATTCCAATGCGATGTGCATTGCAATACATTCAGTGAGCCCAGAGGAGATGTCTCATTAAAGAGAATCTGGCACCTAAAAATCATCACATAGGGGACTTTTTGTCCCCTATGCAATGAAAAAAAAAGTTACGCAAAAAATAGTTACACCCAATCACATAAAAGCCCCCACCCCCAAAAAATGTTTTGAGGCTCCCCCACCCCCACATACGAACATAAACTGACATGTCGGGGGCGCCTACGCATGAAAACGTTGATTGCGATACACGTTACATATCGCCATGCACACCGGAGAGCAATAATTATACCACAAGACGTAGCAGCAGAACAGCCAACCGTCGGGAGGGAGGAGTCTAGTAATGGCGCTTGAGGCGTTCCTGAGCGTGTAGCGGGAAATTCGATCTCCCACCCCGTATGATGCTGAGATATTGAGCATGGTAATAGCCTTACCTGCCCGACTGACCGGCTTCCTCCCCCTCTTTTCCCCCGCTATCCCCGGATAACAACAGTAATAGCCTTGCAACAGACGAGCCTGCGCTGGCAGTATCACTGGATTAGGAAGTCGGGAGTGCGAGTCCTCCCCCTCAGTGAAGGAGGAGAGTGAAGGAGGTGAGCGCAACACGGGAACTCGTGCAGAAGCTGCCATCCATCGCAGCCCCGTAGCAACCACCGACCCGGACAGCTCCCCCGTCCCCCGTTCTAGGCAGGAGTACGTTCAAAGACCGGAGCCCTCCTTTCTCCTCCTCCCCCGACGGATAGTAGTACATCAGCGCCGGGCCGAGAACCCGGGCAGCGGAGGAATGAGCAACGGAGACGGAGGACTAAGGAGGAGCCGACGGCACTTGGAGAGTCTTGGGGGATGGTGAGCTGGTGAGAGGAGAATCCCGCAGTCCCGGTGGACGAAGCTGACAGGTGTTTCCCTCATCGGAACCTCCATAAAGGCCCCCCTGTGTCCCCCTTGCGCCCCCTGCCTTCCTCCACTGTTACACAGACTCCCTTATCGGGTTATGCTCCAGCAGTGTAAACTGCGCCGGAAGAACAAGCAAACTGACCAGAGACAATGATACGGTGGTGGTGAGTACAAGGAGCAAATAAAAAAAAAAGCACTGTTCATGCACTGTATAAATCATAAAGAAACTATATGCAGCAATACTGATGCAATATTGATGTTTAAATATATTGGAGTGAACGGTGAACTGTGATAAATTCCCAAGAGACATTTATGGGGTACTGGACACTGGAGGATTATCCTGAGTTGTAGGTGCTGGTAAAACTGCTAAACAGTTGAAAGTGAAACGAGATTCAGCTGTGATTATAAGGTGATAAAAAAAAAAAAAGGATAAGATTTGTGGAGACCCCATACACACTCAACTACACAGAAAAATACTCACCACCCCACTAAGTTCCATATAAGGTCAGTAAAGGACTGTGCATATAAAAAAAAAAAAAAAAGAAGAAGGGGGACCCCCTGAGAATATCTTGGGGTTAAGGAAAAGAAAGGCCAGTGGACTTGAAGGGGCAGAGGGAGGAAAGGGAAGAAAAGGGAAAAAGAGGAGAGCAGGAGCAGGGAAACTACCTAGTAGTGGAAAAGATGAGGGGTAGGTCGGCAAGAGGAGGAGCAACCCCAAAATCACCCCGTCTAAGCCTGCCACCTAGCCCGGGCCCAATGAACAAATATGTCACACACGGAGGAAACGGTGATAAGCAAACAAACGAAAAACAGCAATGGCTTAAGGCTAGCCAAATGGAGAGTAAGGAGAAGAAAAAAAAGAGTCAGAATAAAAGCACAGAGACGGACACTCTACCAGAGTCCAGAATAGAACCAGACCTGGATATAGGACATGAACATAGGAGCGAAGAGGAATCTCAAAACCTAGAACCACCTCCCACTAAAACGGAGATGCAATTAATGCTAGCGGCCCTGGAAAAATCGCTAAAAGCTGATATGAGGATAATCCATAGAAACTTCGGTCATATGTTGGAACGAGTAGAGGAAGTGGAAAAATCAACGGATCTTAATCTAACGAAAATAAAAAAATTAGAAGGTGAAATTAAATTAATAAAAAGAGACCACCAGAAGCAGGCATATAAAATAGAGAACCAAGAGAACAGGGACAGAAGAAAAAATCTAAGAATCCGTGGTGTCTCCGAAGCCCCCCAAAATGAAGATCTAACAGAAATAATAAAGAAGATATTCAACCCGGTAATGGACAAAGAAATTACAAATCCAATAAAAATTAAGAGGTCACATAGACTAAGAAGGCCAGGAGAAAAATCGCAGGAGAAACCGAGAGATATCATAGTGCGATTTGAAAGCTGGGAGGAAAAGAATCAAATCTGGAGGAAGCTAAGAGCGAAGTCACCAATAAAATTTGAAGAGAATAACATCCAAATTTTCCAAGACCTTTCAAAGGAAACTTTAAAAAGAAGAACCCTAAAACCGCTCTTGGCGACTTTACAGGAACATGGAGTACAGTACAACTGGGGTTTCCCTGCATGCCGGATTGGTAGGAAAAATGGGAATACATCTAGATTGCGATTTATTGAAGAGACCACTGAATTTTGTAAAAAATTGGAGATTCCAATCCCAGGGAATGGCTCGGACATGAGGCTAAGAGCAGAAGAAACTACAGCAGAAGGATAGAACAAACAACAAGAACAAGAAAGATGACCCCAAAAACCTATAAGAGAAGGAACCGAAGAAGAGAGGAAGAATTTTTGTTGCCTGATTTTTTTTACATTTCTTTCCTTCTTCCGTTTTTTAGGTTTTTCTTCTCTCTCCAATATTTGGAGAGAGGCAGGGGAGGGGAGGGAGGAGCGGGAAATGGCTTATAAAGACAGAAAGTACGGGGAAGGGAAGACTGATTCCCGGCAAGCTTAGGAATTGCCTCCCTAGAAATAGGGGAGGTGAGACCAATAGCGCCACACAGAACTCCACCTCGGGCCTGAGAGAGCAGGGCGACAGGAGTGTCCCCATGGAGAGGACGATTTCTGCTCTAGACCATGAGGTCAAGGGGGGGGGGGGGGGGGGAAGGAAAGATCTGTATATTTTTGTTTATAAATTAATATGTTGATTTAAGAAATAGGGAGATCCGTATACTGCAGCATAAGAATCTGTCTGTTAAAGCAAGTAAGTTAAAAGAAAACAAAACCGATGACTACACGTTTATGACATACAATGTAAGCGGACTGAATACCCCCAAAAAAAGACACATGGTGCTAAGGGAGTTGGAAAGGTATGCTGTTGAGATAGTTTTTTTTACAGGAAACACATCTATCCCTTGATTCAAACACAAGATTGTACTCACGGGCTATCCCAACCTGGTATTATGGGGATTGCCCAAATAAAAGGGCAAAAGGAGTTGCTATTGGTATAGGGAAAAATATACGTTTTTTGTTGGAATACAGAAGAGTAGACCCAGAAGGCCGTTTTTTGTTCCTTAACCACTTAACGACCGCTCACTGTATATGTACGTCAGCAGAATGGCACCGACAGGCACAATCACGTACAGTGTACGTAATTGCCTTTGTACAGTTGGGGGGTCCAATCGGACCCCCCTCCTATACAGTGAGCGGTCGGTATTCGTTGGGGAGCGATCCGAGATGAGGGGACGGCCGTTCGATTCCGGCCACCCCCCCCGCGATCGCTCCCGGCGAATGAAAATGCTTCCTCTGTCCGTGTAATGTAAACACAGGCAGAGGAAGCGGGAGGAAGTGATGTCATCTCTCATGCGGCGCTCACATATACCGAGCGCCGTACAAGAGAAGACATCAGGTCAGTGCACAAAACACTACACTAACACCAGGACACATAGGCACACAAATCGCCCCCCCAGATCACCCCCAAGCCCCCAGTCACAGTGTCACTGATTGCAGTGACCATTTATTTACTGATCACTTCAATCAGTGACATTTGTGATTGTAAAAGTGTCACTAAAGTTAGTTTTAGGTCCAGTGTAGCCCCCTAACAAAGGTTTAACCCCCTGATTACCCCCCAGATAACCCTTTCACCCCCTAGCACCGCCGTCGCTAAGCGATCATTTTTCTGATCGCTGTCTTAGCGTCGGTGATGCAGATCGGTAGCCAGTAATTTTTTTTAGGTTCGCCGCAGGTTTTTATAGCGTCAGGAACCCCCATAAATTATCTAATAAAGGTTTAACCCCCTTGATCGCCCCCCAGGTAACCCTTTCACCCCTATCACCACTGTCGCTAAGCGATAATTTTTCTGATCGCTGTCTTAGCGTCGGTGATGCAGATCGGTAGCCAGTAATTTTTTTTAGGTTCGCCGCAGGTTTTTATAGCATCAGGTACCCCCATAAATTATCTAATAAAGGTTTAACCCCCTTGATCGCCCCCCAGGTAACCCTTTCACCCCCTATCACCACTGTCGCTAAGCGATCGTTTTTCTGATCGCTGTCTTAGTGTCGGTGATGCAGATCGGTAGCCAGTAATTTTTTTAAGGTTCGCCGCAGGTTTTTATAGCGTCAGGTACCCCCATATATTATCTAATAAAGGTTTTAACCCCCTAATTGCCCCTAGATAACCCTTTCACCAGTGATCACCATATAAGTGTTACGGGTGACGCTGGTTAGTTAGTTTGCTTTTTATAGTGTCAGGGCACCCGCCGTATATATAACCCAATAAAGGTTTAACCCCCTGATCGCCCGGCGGGTGATATCAATTAGGTTTTAGCGTCAAAGAGGGTCTGCGTCACACCCCAGGCAGCGTCAGGTTAGTGCCAGTAACGCTAACACCCACGCGTGAAGCATACACCTCCCTTAGTGGTATAGTATGTGAACAGATCAATATCTGATCTGATCAGATCTATACTAGTGTCCCCAGCAGTTTAGGGTTCCCAAAAACGCAGTGTTAGCGGGATCAGCCCAGATACCTGCTAGCACCTGCGTTTTGCCCCTCCGTCCAGCCCAGGCCACCCAAGTGCAGTATCGATTGATCACTGTCACTTACAAAACACAACACACATAACTGCAGCGTTCGCAGAGACAGGCCTGATCCCTGCGACTCCAGTGCTGTAGGAGGTGATTTCACCACCACAGTTAAAAAAAAAAAAGCATATATGCCGAAGCATTAGGGCAGCAGGGGCGGAGGAGCGGAGGAGCAATTTTGCTCCTAATGCCCCGTACATACGGTCGAAATTCCGACGGAGGCTTGCCCGTGGAAAAGTCCGACCATGTGTGTGCGGCATAACTTTTTTGCGGGAGGATGCCCCCATGCTTCGGCATATATAAATGGTGCATGTATGCCCATCATTAGAAGTGGGTGGATGAAGGGCGGTATTCTAATGGTGGGCATACCCACCGATCAATCTCTTTTTTTGTTCAGCCAACTGGCTGCATGAAAAAAAAAAGATTACAATACATGTCCAACAAGGACCAGCAACGTACTGGTATGTTGCTGGACTTTGAATGTTTATACCAGAATGATGCCTGTGGGTTTAGGTATCATCTTGGTATCATTCTTTTCAGCCAGCGGCCGGCTTTCATGTAAAAGCAATCCTAGTGGCTAATTAGCCTCTGGACTGCTTTTACAAGCAGTGGGAGGGAATGTCCCCCCCCCCCGGATATAAAAAGCGCCATTGGGAAATTGGGAAAGCATTTTATCACACCGATCTTGGTGTGGTCAGATGCTTTGAGGGCAGAGGAAAGATCTAGGGTCTAGAAGACCCCAGTTTTTTAAAAAAAAGAGTACCTGTCACTACCTATTGCTATCATAGGGGATATTTACATTCCCTGAGATAACAATAAAAAAAAAAAAAAATATGGAAGGAACAATTTAAAAAAAAAAAAAAAAAATATGGAAGGAACAATTAAAAAAAAAAAAAAAAAAAAGCACCCCTGTCCTGCCCTGCTCTTGCCCAATGGCGAACGCAAGCGTCGGTCTGGCGTCATATGTAAACAGCAATTGCACCATGCATGTGAGGTATCACCGCAAAGGTCAGATCGAGGGCAGTAATTTTAGCAGTAGACCTCCTCTGTAAATCTAACGGGGTAACCTGTAAAGGCTTGTAAAGGCTTTTAAAAATGTATGTAGTTTGTCGCCAATGCGCGTTTGTGCGAAATTTTAAAGCATGTCGTGTTTGGTATCTATGTACTCGGCCTAAGATCATATTTTTTATTTCATCAAACATTTGGGCAATATAGTGTGTTTTAGTGCATTAAAATTAAAAAAAGTGTATTTTTTCCCCAAAAAATGCGTTTGAAAAATCGCTGCGCAAATACTGTGCAGAAAAAATGCAACACCCACCATTTTAATCTGTAGGGCCTTTGCTTTAAAAATATATATAATGTTTGGGGGTTCAACATAATTTTCTTGCAAAAAAAAAATTTTTTTTCATGTAAACAAAAAGTGTCAAAAAGGGCTTTGTCTTCAAGTGGTTAGAAGAGTGGATGTAAGCTTCCTAATGTTGTGTATAAAATGCCAGAACAGTTCAAAACCCCCCCAAATGACCCCATTTTGGAAAGTAGACACCCCAAGCTATATACTGAGAGGCATGTCGAGTCCATGGAATATTTTATATGTTGACACAAGTTGCGGAAAAAAGACAATTTATTTATTTATTTATTTATTTTTTGCACAAAGTTGTCACTAAATGATATATTGCTCAAACATGCCATGGGCATATGTGGAATTACACCCCAAAATACATTCTGTTGCTTCTCCTGAGTACGGGGATACCACATGTGTGAGACTTTTTTGGAGCCTAGCCGCGTACGGGACCCCAAAAACCAAGCACCGCCTTCAGGCTTTCTAAGGGTGTAAATTTTTGATTTCACTTCTCACTGCCTATCACAGTTTCGGAGGCCATGGAATGCCCAGATGGCACAAAACCCCCCCAAATGACCCCATTTTAGCACCTCAAGAAATGAGATAGGCAGTCATAAATTAAAAGCTGTGTAAATTCCAGAAAATGTACCCTAGTTTGTAGACGCTATAACTTTTGCGCAAACCAATAAATATACGCTTATTGACATGTGGCTGAATACATTTTGGCCTAAATGTATGACTAAAATTGAGTTTATTCAATTTTTCTTATAACAAAAAGTAGAAAATATAATTTTCTTTCAAAATTTTCGGTCTTTTTCCGTTTATATCGCAAAAAATAAAAATCGCAGATTCAATCAAATACCATTAAAAGAAAGCTCTATTTGTGGGAAGAAAAGGACGCAAATTTCGTTTGGGTACAACATTGCATGTCCGCACAATTTACAGTTAAAGCAGCGCAGTGCAAAATTCTGAAATCACCTCTGGTCCTTTAGCTACCAAATGGTCCGGGGCTTAAGTGGTTAAAGGGACACTACAGGGAATCAGGTACACGTTAGCAAATGTGTATTGTCCTAATAAGTATCCTAAAAAATATCTAAAAAGAGATTCTTGACGCCTTGGCGGAGTTTAAACAAGGACATCTGATTGTGGCAGGAGACCTTAACTTCTCAATGGACCATGGTCTCGATAGTACGTCTGGTGCACCGATGAGAGAGAGTAAACAACTGAAACGGATTTAAAAAAAAATGTACACCCAGCAGTTGGTAGACATATGGCAAATAGTTCATCCAAGTAAAAAAAGACTTCACATTTCACTCACCGGTGCACGACACGTACACGACACTGGTATATATCGTGGTTGACCATGCAATTCTAGAGTATGTGGTAGAAACCTCAATAGAAATGACAACAATTTCGGACCATGCCACGGTAACAGTAAAAAATAGACTTAAAGTGGTTGTAAACCCACTTATGCAACTTGCACCTACAGGTAAGCCTAGATTAAGGCTTACCTGTAGGTGCAAGAAATATCTCCTAAACTTACACGGTTTAGGAGATATTTGCTAAAAATTAAATGCATCGGTGTCTACGGCGCATACGCGCCGTAGACAACGGCGCATTCATAGGGTTAATCCCATTCACAAATCTGGCTTAATTGGATTTGATGGCTCCCACGCGCATGCGCGGAGTCACGTCTTCGCCGCTCCGGCCAATCACAGCGCCGGAGCGGCGCTGTGATTGGCTGGAGCGGCGATAGCCGGAAGTAACCTTCCGGCTATCGCCGCAGCGATGGCTTCGGGGGCCCCGATCTAAGGTAAGTGATGCATATTGAGCTAGTATGCTAGTCATACTAGCTCATTATGCCTTTGTCTTGCAGGTTGTTTTAAAAATATATATATTTTTACAGGGTTTACAAACACTTTAAGGATAAGGAAAATAGGAAAGGGACATGGAACTTAAATGAAGATCTTATAGAGGATGAAGAAGTGGGTACAAATCTAATAACTGAAATCGAACAATTTTTTTGTATAAATGACACACCAGATGTGGCAAAGGAAAGATATAGATGGGGAAATAAGCCCAGAAGATACCTAGCAAAAATTTCAAGGGAAAAAAAACACTTTAAATTACATAGAAAAGATAAAAAATGAAAAAGGCGAAATTAATTACAAAACAATTGATATTGCAAAGATTTTTAAGAAATATTATAGTTTGCTATATGCAATCAGAAATAAAGAAACACGACAGGAGGAGAATCATAGGAAACTTAAAATACAACAATACTTAGCAGAAGTAAACCTACCAAAAATAACAGCAGATAATATAGAACTCCTAGAGAGGTCAATAACACAATAAGAAATTAACAACGCCTTAAAAAAAATACCAGGAGGGAAAAGTCCAGGCTCGGACGGCTTTACGATAAAATACTATAAAAAATTCAAGGAGCAATTAGTACCAGCACTTTGTACCTACTTTAAAAAAATAGGAAAAAAATAGCAAATTAGAAAAGAATCTCTCTTAGCAGACATCACAATTATACCCAAAGTAGGCAAAGATAAATCTATCTGCTCTAGTTACCGTCCTATTGCGTTATTAAACGCAGACGTAAAACTGTATGCAAAAGTACTAGCGGCAAGGTTAAACAACCTGATGCCAGATTTAATAAATGTGGATCAAGTATGTTTTGTTCCAGGAAGGGAGGGCAGGGACAATAGTATAAGAACAATGCTACTAATGCGTAGGGGTCAGAAGAAAAAGCCCCCAGTCTTGCTCATGTCAATCGATGCTGAGAAAGCATTTGACAGGAGTAGACTGTTTTTTTTTTGGAAATCCCAGAAATGGGAGGGTGTGTGCATGGGACTATAACGGTGCTTGTATTGATTTTACCAATGAATAGAATAGATAAAAAAAGAAAATTGATAAAAAAATAACAATTTATTCATAGGTTACAATACATTTAAATGATATTGAGGAGAAGTACAACGCAGTGCACTTTGTCCTTGTGAGTCACCAACATAACAGTCCTACATGTTTCGCCTAATCTAGGCTTCTTCAGGGACGTTTGGAGACTCTATGTCAATCTAAAAATAATATAAACAATTCATAGTTATATAATTTTTGAACATCAAAGTTAAAGAAAAATTAATTACTCAAATAAAGTACATAATACATTGCTGGAGAATAAAGGTATATATAAGGCAGTACCTCTGAAATCCTGATGGCCCTTACAACCAGATAAGTGTCCCTGTGGTGGATCAAATATACTGGGAACACTATATGGAGTAGCCGGTATCTGTGTTAGGCAGTGTCCGGGTTCAAAACAGCCTGCGCATAGGATCCACAAAATCCAAATAAGGAGATATTGGGTTAGCACCTAGGCTAGTCCAATCTAAAATATATATCAAAAGAAAAAAGAGAAAGGGACAAAAGGACTCTCTTAAGAATGCTTGTCAAATAATGTGACTACACTCAGATCTACTATATATAGTACAATATAACAAAAAATAAAATTTCATTAACTTACATATTGATATAGCAATGGGTGTATATTCTGGGAGCCCAGGAATAACAGCATAAGGGGCAACAGGTACATGTAACAAATCCACAGCACCTGGTTCAATGTCTATAGATAATGCCAGAGGCAGAGAAAAAGGAGAGAAAGAAGAGGAGTCAAACAAGGCCTGGTATGAAAACACTTCAGGCTCCAAAGAAAACATAAAGTGGCCCTGCAGCCCATCAAAGGTGGGGCATTTACCTTGAGATCTCTTCACAAAGGTTTTGGTTGTTCATTGCAGAGATGCAGCTGAAGGCTTAATCCAAGCCAACAAAATATATCTGATCTGCATGAACAAAAAACGATTCAATAATTTGTATAAAAAGCAGCCCAGCAAAAAGTGGGCTTGATGCTTTGGGTGTGGGTACATACCTGTTTACTCTGTGCGGTTAGCGTGGCTCCCAGAAAGGATCCCATGACAGAGTTCTTACCAGCATGGGTCCTATTTATATCCCAAGTGTGCAATTGAATGGCAGCGTACTACGGGCGCTGGGTGATGATGTCAGCAAAAAACAAACAAAAAACCTGCTGGTGAGAGAAAGGTCACATGTGCAGAGAGATCCATCAGATGGAAAGCGGTACGCACGGCAGCGCCCCCGTGTGGGCGACGCAAATGTTGCCAATGCTGTCTCAGTGCATGCGATCATCTCCAGCAGAACTGGGTCACCATTGCGGACAGTCATAACACCCGTGCCTCCGCTCAGGTTCAGCGGCATAGATGCATACTGATGACTGCCCCCTAGCGCCCGTAATGGATCTTTGTGGTTGTCACAAGCTGGTGAACCTAAACACTGCAAGCGCAGATGTCGGTGAATGCAATAACTATCAAGCTGCAATGGTATGCAGCAGGAAAGGAAAATTATACAAACAGATAGGGTAAATGTTTAATGATAAAATTTGGAAGTATAGCCTGCTATAATGTCAGGACATATACATGTAAGGCATTCGGAAAGTGAGAGGTACTGCTTGGTAACTTACAAAAAATACATCAATTTGATTAAATAAAGGAACAAACCAATGAAAAAGATTACTTGGACTAGTAATATTAGTTATATGCATATTTCTGATATTTATAACATTATTGCTGAGAGCAGCTGGGATTACAGTGGAGGTGGTAATCCTGTATCCCTGTGTGACAATAGCTCTCCTGTGTAGAAATCGGCCAGAGAGTGGCCATAAGTGGGGGGGAGGGGGGATGGGGAAATGGAGGGAAGGGAAAATGGGATATCGCTCAGATGGCCCTAGGCGTACCCAGAGAAATGTCTCACGGTGTGAGACAGGGAAAGAACGGGCAAGGATGAAAGGAATTCGCAGAGGTTCGCCAGAGGGCTCGAATCCAAACTCTACCATATTGTGGATGGTTATTACAAAAAGGATTCGAGCCCTCTGGCAAACCTCTGCGAATTCCTTTCATCCTTGCCCGTTCTTTCCCTGTCTCACACCGTGAGACATTTCTCTGGGTACGCCTAGGGCCATCAGCAGGGATATCCCATTTTCCCTTCCCTCCATTTCCCCATCCCCCCTCCCCCCCACTTATGGCCACTCTCTGGCCGATTTCTACACAGGAGAGCTATTGTCACACAGAGATACAGGATTACCACCTCCACTGTAATCCCAGCTGCTCTCAGCAATAATGTTATAAATATCAGAAATATGCATATAACTAATATTACTAGTCCAAGTAATCTTTTTCATTGGTTTGTTCCTTTATTTAATCAAATTGATGTATTTTTTGTAAGTTACCAAGCAGTACCTCTCACTTTCCGAATGCCTTACATGTATATGTCCTGACATTATAGCAGGCTATACTTCCAAATTTTATCATTAAACATTTACCGTTTGTATAATTTTCCTTTCCTGCTGCATACCATTGCAGCTTGATAGTTATTGCATTCACCGACATCTGCGCTTGCAGTGTTTAGGTTCACCAGCTTGTGACAACCACAAAGATCCATTACGGGCGCTAGGGGGCAGTCATCAGTATGCATCTATGCCGCTGAACCTGAGCGGAGGCACGGGTGTTATGACTGTCCGCAATGGTGACCCAGTTCTGCTGGAGATGATCGCATGCACTGAGACAGCATTGGCAACATTTGCGTCGCCCACACGGGGGCGCTGCCGTGCGTACCGCTTTCCATCTGATGGATCTCTCTGCACATGTGACCTTTCTCTCACCAGCTGTTTTTTTTTTGCTGACATCATCACCCAGCGCCCGTAGTACGCTGCCATTCAATTGCACACTTGGGATATAAATAGGACCCATGCTGGTAAGAACTCTGTCATGGGATCCTTTCTGGGAGCCACGCTAACCGCACGGAGTAAACAGGTATGTACCCACACCCAAAGCATCAAGCCCACTTTTTGCTGGGCTGCTTTTTATACAAATTATTGAATCGTTTTTTGTTCATGCAGATCAGATATATTTTGTTGGCTTGGATTAAGCCTTCAGCTGCATCTCTGCAATGAACAATCAAAACCTTTGTGAAGAGATCTCAAGGTAAATGCCCCACCTTTGATGGGCTGCAGGGCCACTTTATGTTTTCTTTGGAGCCTGAAGTGTTTTCATACCAGGCCTTGTTTGACTCCTCTTCTTTCTCTCCTTTTTCTCTGCCTCTGGCATTATCTATAGACATTGAACCAGGTGCTGTGGATTTGATACATGTACCTGTTGCCCCTTATGCTGTTATTCCTGGGCTCCCAGAATATGCACCCATTGCTATATCAATATGTAAGTTAATGAAATTTTATTTTTTGTTATATTGTACTATATATAGTAGATCTGAGTGTAGTCACATTATTTGACAAACATTCTTAAGAGAGTCCTTTTGTCCCTTTCTCTTTTTTCTTTTGATATATATTTTAGATTGGACTAGCCTAGGTGCTAACCCAATATCCCCTTATTTGGATTTTGTGGATCCTATGCGCAGGCTGTTTTGAACCCGGACACTGCCTAACACAGATACCGGCTACTCCATATAGTGTTCCCAGTATATTTGATCCACCACAGGGACACTTATCTGGTTGTAAGGACCATCAGGATTTCAGAGGTACTGCCTTATATATACCTTTATTCTCCAGCAATGTATTATGCACTTACTTGAGTAATTAATTTTTCTTTAACTTTGATGTTCAAAAATTATATAACTATGAATTGTTTATATTATTTTTAGATTGACATAGAGTCTCCAAACGTCCCTGAAGAAGCCTACATTAGGCGAAACATGTAGGACTGTTATGTTGGTGACTCACAAGGACAAAGTGCACTGCGTTGTACTTCTCCTCAATATCTTTTAAATGTATTGTAACCTATGAATAAATTGTTATTTTTTTATCAATTTTCTTTTTTTAGCTATTCTATTCATTGGTATAATCAATACAAGCACCGTTATAGTCCCATGCACACACCCTCCCATTTCTGGGATTTCCAAAAATTTTCACAGGGATGCAGGTGCTGCCCCATACCTATTTTGTTCCACGTGTTAGCTCTACAAACTTTATCTACAGAGTAGACTGGGGGTTTATGATGTAGACACTACGAAGTATAGGGATGGGCTCAAAATGTATGAGATGGATCGAAAACTTATACAAACCTCCTATGGCCAGGGTCAAGGCGAATGGAAGTATGTCGTCCTCTTTTGAGATGTTCAATGAAACAAGACAAGGCTGCCCACTCTCACCACTCCTGTATGTAATCACACTAGAGCCATTGTTGGAAAAAATAAGGAAAAATGTGGATATAGAAGGGGTTAGAGTGGGAGAAGAAGAGCACAAGGTCGCTGCCTACTCGGACGACATACTTCTATATATTACTCAGGGAAAGACACAATTAAAAGAGACAAAGAGGCTGCGCACCCCGAAAAATGGATGATATAGGAAAGTTCCCCATGGGGCTTTGTACAGCGAAGTAGAAAAGTAAACAATTGTTATGGAGTGATGATATACACCATTTATTAAACATAGAACTGAAATGCAAGATAAATAATAAAACATGTTTCAGATCTGATGATACAGTACAGTTCCACAATAAATGTATAAAAACAATTGTGCACAACATTACATTGCATAAAAGCTATATAATGTGCGTGCCCGACGCGTTTCGACCTGTGTACGGTCTTTTCAGGGGGTTACATGACTTCTAGAAAATACACATTACATATATTAGGGATTAATTAAACATGCCATATATATGAACACATAGGTAAACCAAATTATATTATTTACCGTAAAAATGTGGAATGGGTATTGGAGTAACCAAGATTAATACAGGTAATTGGAGAATCCAAAGGGGAGCCTCACGGGCGCTGCTCAAAACCCGAGAGGGGGTGGAAGAACCGAACCTGAAGGGCTTACAAGGAGCCACACTGTAGACGCCCTCCAAGAAGACTGGGGAGCCGATGCCTGCAAGGAGCACCCAACTGTTAGCCATATGTTGAAGAAAGTATAAGTAATATTAAACTGTTATTCTAGCAATAACATGCTAGAATTTATCTGTTGAGTATTGTTTAGGGCACATATAGGGGCTGGCAACGATAATATAAATTGTAAGTGGATAGTGGGTCAAGACACTATGGACCGTGTCCCATTGGAGTATCTAGCCAATGAAGAATGTGAATTACTTAGAGTGATATATTGTAGCTTGATGAAGGGTCAAGGTATGTGATCCAAAAAAAGTGTACCGGTAATTGGGGATTCATTAGTGAAAAACACACATCTTGCTTGGTGTTATCCAAGCAAGAATGCAGTGCGTGTGTGTGAAGGAACTAAGTGGCAGTTTCAGTTAATTAACTCCTTTGTGCTGCAGCATGAAGGGGTTAATTAACACTGACACCACTGCCACTAATGCAGTACAAAAGAGTTAATTAACTGCCACTAGTCACTAATGCATCAGTTACCAATGGCAATACATTAATAACCCCCCTCCATGCTGCATATTCCAAATAGCATTATAGATTAACTATGCGGGGCTGGCCCAAGACATTGTGCTGCCTGGTTTCAATAATTAAATGCTGCCCCCCCCCCCCCAAAAAAAAATCACACCCACCAAAGGTGCCGCCTATCAGTGCCCATCAATGCCACCTCTTCAGTACAGCCTCATCAATGCCACCAATTAGTGCCAATCAGTGCAGCCTTATCAATGCCCATTAGTACTGCCTCATCAGTGCAGCCTATCAGTGCCCACCAATGCAACCTCATCAGTATGGCCTCATCAGTGCAGCTTATCAGTGTCACCAGTGCTGCTTATCAGTGTCTATCAGGGCCACCTCATCAGTGCTCACTAGTGCAGCCCATCAGTGCTCACCAGTGCAGCCCATCAGGGCTTACCAGTGTAGCCCATCAGTAAAACCACCAGTGTTCCATCAGTACCACCTCATCATGCCCACCAGTGCAGCCTATCAGTGTCCACCAGTGCTGCCTGTCAGTGCCCATCAGTGCAACCTCATCAGTGCCCACCAGTGCCGCCAATCAGTGTCACCTCATCAGTGTCCACCTGTGCAGTCTATTAGTGTCACCTCATCAGTGTCCATCTGTGCAGTCTATCAGTGTACATCGGTGTAGCCTATGAGCTGGCAATGTGGTGCTTACTGTTCCTGAGCCTCTTATCTGCTCCCTAACCCATGTCCTGTTCTGGCTCCGCCCCACAAGCCATGCCCACCATAACCGGCTCCACAACAAATGCCTCGTCTTGCTCGGCTGCTCGCTCCCCAGTTGTACAGTGTACACGGAAGGTGACACTGTATGCTGACAGCAGAGACGTGCGGTGCCGGTGTTTTCTATACTCAGGGCTGGTGCAAGGATTTTTGACACCCTAGGCAAAACCTAATTTTGTCGCCACCCTTGGCTCCGCCCCTGACACCACCCTCTTTGTCATGCCCATGTATACGGTGAAGGTGGCGGGGGAAATGTTTGCGGTGCCTCTCCACTATTTCTTCTGCCGTGGTCCGCCATCCTGCACCTGCACCTCTAGACCTGGCCTGAAGACAAATAGTGACGGCATCGGCTCACTTCCTCAGGTATACAGGCAGGCTAGGACAGTATACAGGCAGGCTAGGACGGTATACAGGCAGGCTAGGACGGTATACAGGCAGGCTAGGACGGTATACAGGCAGGCTAGGACGGTATACAGGCAGGCTAGGACGGTATACAGGCAGGCTAGGACGGTATACAGGCAGGCCAGGACAGTATACAGGCAGGCCAAGACGGTATACAGGCAGGCCAAGACGGTGTACAGGCAGGCTAGGACAGTAAACAAGCAGGCTAGGACGGTATACAGGCAGGCTAGGATGGTATACAGGCAGGCCAAGACGGTATACAGGCAGGCTAGGATGGTGTACAGGCAGGCTAGGACAGTAAACAAGCAGGCTAGGACGGTATACAGGCAGGCTAGGACGGTATACAGGCAGGCTAGGATGGTAAACAAGCAGGCTAGGACGGTGTACAGGCAGGCTAGGATGGTATACAGGCAGGCTAGGATGGTATACAGGCAGGCTAGGAAGGTATACAGGCAGAATAGGATGGTATACAGGCAGGCTAGGATGGTATACAGGCAGGCTAGGATAGTAAACAAGCAGGCTAGGACGGTATACAGGCAGGCTAGGATGGTATACAGGCAGGCCAAGACGGTATACAGGCAGGCTAGGATGGTGTACAGGCAGGCTAGGACAGTAAACAAGCAGGCTAGGACGGTATACAGGCAGGCTAGGACGGTATACAGGCAGGCTAGGATGGTAAACAAGCAGGCTAGGACGGTGTACAGGCAGGCTAGGATGGTATACAGGCAGGCTAGGAAGGTATACAGGCAGAATAGGATGGTATACAGGCAGGCTAGGATGGTATACAGGCAGAATAGGACGGTATACAGGCAGGCTAGGACGGTATACAGGCAGGCTAGGACGGTATACAGGCAGGCTAGGACGGTATACAGGCAAACTAGGACGGTATACAGGCAGGCTAGGATGGTAAACAGGCAGAATAGGACGGTATACAGGCAGGTTATGAAGGTATACAGGCAGGCTAGGATGGTATACAGGCAGGCTAGGATGGTATACAGGCAGGCTAGGATGGTATACAGGCAGGCTAGGACGGTATACAGGCAGAATAGGACGGTATACAGGCAGGTTATGAAGGTATACAGGCAGGCTAGGATGGTAAACAGGCAGAATAGGACGGTATACAGGCAGGCTAGGAAGGTATACAGGAAGGCTAGGAAGGTATACAGGCAGGCTAGGAAGGTATACAGGCAGGCTAGGACGGTATACAGGCAGGCTAGGATGGTAAACAGGCAGGCTAGGAAGGTATACAGACAGGCTAGGATGGTATACAGGCAAAATAGGACGGTATACAGACAGGCTAGGATGGTATACAGACAGACTAGGCCCTAGCCTAGAACTAGAGAGAGAGGAAGGTGAGTAGGAATAAAGGAGGGAGGGTAAAGAAGGTACATAGCAAAAAGGGGCGGGAACAGAGAGGGAGGTTATTCTGGGGGTCTCACTCACCAATTATGCTTTTTCATTCAGGCTGGTCTCCCCCAGGGCTGTGGGAGCTATTGTTTGAAAACTGCCGCCCAGCTGCACACAGAACTTCTCTCACAGTACAGTGCCTGGCATGCATGTGGCTGGAGTCTGGGCGGGGCTGGGCAGGCACAAATGGGAGGCGGCATATTGGATTGGACAAGCAGGGCAGCGAGGGCGGGTTTAGGAGAATAGTGGAGACAGAGAACAGCCCGACTCCTGCACAAGCTGGCTTTCCCCGCTCTCACTGAGTCACTGTGACAGGATGCCAGAGGCTGTGGAGCGCCGGAGCTAGAGGGGAATAGCTATCCTTGTTGATCTCCACACTGTACAAGTCTTAGTGCCTGGGGGAGAGGACGCTCCTCCCGCAGCTGCCCACACAGACTCCGCCCCCTGCTCTGCCGATGCTTGTTTATCCTCATCCCTGCCAGTCTCATCCTCTGGCTTGTCACCCCGCATCCCGCAAAAGAGGTCCAATCTGCTCGGGGTGCAGCGGGGTGTTTAATAGCAGCCAGCGTTGCGGGGACACTGTGTCAGCATGGATTTTTTCCCGCCCCCTCCATCCAGCTATACTGCTGTTTCCGCCCGGCCGACGCATATTCCCACTGCTCCGCTGCAGCTCTGCAAGCTCATCAGCACTTTGTAGCGGTGGCCGCGGCTATACATAGTGTCTCATCCAGCCCTGAGTGCGGCCTTTTCCCCAGGAATCAGAGCGGCCCGTGGGGAGATTTCCTCCCTGCCCCATGGCCCAGTCTGCCCCTGGGAGCAGTACATAACTACGCAACAGATATCACCACGATAGACGCTAACTATAAGTGTTTGGTAAGGTGGCACCTGACCCCCGGAGAGAATCAATCAATTTCAGCCAAATAGGTCTCCCCAGTGTTGGAGAGATTGCAAACAAAGGGGAACAACAATACACATTTGGTGGGAGTGCCCATAAATAAAAGAGTATTGGCATAGTATCCTAGATTACATTGAGAAAATAACCGGGTAAAGGATCCCACAAAACGCTTGGAACGTGTTGTTCCATGGGACTAATAAAACAAAAAAACAATATAAAGATACTTTGGTCCCTCCCCTACTCAATGCTGCAAAGGCTCTGATCCCCAAAAATGGCTTCAAGTAGAGAAGCCATCTATAAAAGAATGGATACAGAGAGTGGACCATGCTTGTGAGATGGAGTACTTGTGCAGCAGGGAGCAGGGAACGGAGGAAAGATACAGATTAACCTGGAAGAAATGGAGCAGTATGCAGTAGCTATGATAGAAACGGATGGGCCCGAAATAAGCTAAGATGGCGAAAAGATCAGCTCTTGGGTGGGAGGGAAAGGTCAAATAAATATAGGATGTTTGTAAGATTTTAAAATGTACTGTATGTGGAAATATTTCTAAATAAAATAAAGTTTAGATATAAAAAAAAAAAATTATACCACAAGACCTCCTCCGTAATACTAAACTGATGACCTTTTGAAGCGTCACCTATAGAAAATATAGGGTACTGAAGTTTGTTACCATTTCACAGGTACACACAAACTTAAGGTTTGACATGTTGGGTATCTATTAAGGTGGTGCAACCTTCTCTTTTGTACTTTACCAAAAATGTGGGTGGTTTATTGCATTTGTTTGCCCTAAAATTCATTTTAGTGTGTTTTTTGCATTTCCTAGACCTTTGTCCTAATATCAAGTGACATAAAAAAATGGAACTACCACTATTTTATTTTCTACGGCGGGGGTTGGCAACCAGTCGATCGCGAGCCACCTGTTGACCGCTGGCAGATGACAGGTAGCTCGCAAAAGATATTCCTGCCTCATCAACCCAGCGATTTCTACAGAGCGGCACAGGGGCATGCCCAGTCAATCCTAGCCAGTGGGGCAGCCTCCGCCCTCTGCATACAATCGGCTGGGGTTTCGAGGTAAGCCATCAGAATAGCTCAGGCAGGTTCAGGCTCTTGTATGGCCCCTTTGTCCTCCGAGCCGGAGAACATCATAGGTGGGTAGAAGGAGGAAAAGAGAAACACAGTGTTCCACGCCACTTCATCAAATATCACCAACAATCATCTGCAGGCTTAGAGGTGTGGATAGTAGAGCAGATACTCAAAAAACTTTCAGAAGACAAGAGATTCCACAGGCTTTGTGAGCGTGAGACTTTGATCACTAAGACTCTGGATTTACTCTTAGATACCCTCTCGCCTGGTGACTTGGTGAAGAACTAGTGTTGTACACTATTTTGTAACATTGATATCTTATCCTTTCCTTTTCTCTGCAGAATACCTTAACCCTACCTGTGATCAATAGGGTTGGAAAATGTCAGGGGTGGTGGGATCTCCATACGAGAGTAAGTAAATATACCTGAACAATATCACTGGTACCATAGTGCATGTTGTCACCAAGGTTTGTGTAGTTTCTGTGTCAGATATATAAAGATTAATTATTTAAAATATTCCTATCCATACTTGTAATCCATTATTAGGAACATACACTGTTTATATACTGTGGAGAATTATCCACAGAGTTTTTCTTTTTCATACATATTGTACAGGACGCCAAGGTTGGGTCCTGGACGGGTGCTATATAGCACCAGTATTTGGGTTGTGGTCCCTGTAAGGGTGTCTACTGGAAGCTGCCAAGGACTTATCAAGGACTCTTGAAGTTTTGGGGCGAAGACCCATCTACAAAAAACTTTATGTGCCTTTTCTTTAATTTGTTTTGTGCTGAAGACAAGCGGACTTTATTTTATGCTGAAGATAAGCGGACTTTGTTTTATAGTCTTCCTGTGTGCTGAATGAGGCTTTATTTTGGTTTGTTTACAAATAAAAGCCTTTTTTCAAGATCAAACGGTTTATGCACTTGGTCCCGTGGAGCTATAATTCCCCAAACTTTACAACTGGTGTCTTGGATGCTGGCAAAGTGCATTAAGGGCTCTTTCACACGGGGCGGATCCGTGCAGATCCGCCCCGTGAAGCTCCGCTTGCTCAGCGGGGATCGCTCCGTTGATCCCCGCTGAGCCGACGGATGACTAGGCGGTCCCCGCACACTGTGCAGGGACCGCCCTGTCAGAGCGCCGCTCTCCCCTATGGGGAATCGGATGACGACGGACCGTAGAGTCCGTTGTCATCTGATCCGCTCCGCCGACGGAAGGAAAAATAGGGTTTTCCTCCGTCACACTTTGGCGGAGCGGAGCGGATGTCAGCGGACATGTCACCGCTGACATCCGTGCCTCCATAGGGGTGCATGGAGGATCCGTTTCAGGTCCGCCTAAAAAACTGACAGGCGGACCTGAACGGACCTCCGTGTGAAAGGGCCCTTACAGCCGCAAAAAAACGTTTAAAAAACAACTGACATTTAAAGAGACAGTGTGCTTATGGCATGTCTTGGGTGAAGTCAGCTCAGACATTGTAAACAGCAGACAAAGGCATGGAGGAGGTCATAAAGGCTTTGGCACAAGCCACTGTGACCCAGCAGCAAGCTTTAGCAAAGGCAAACCGTTGCCATGAGGAAGCGATGGCTCAGCAGCAGGAAAGCACACGGCTGCTAGCTGCCCAGGTTACGGCCCAGTAGGAGTCCACTCAAGCACAGGTGGCTGCCTTGCAGGAGGCAGTACAGCGGCTGGCTCAGGGACGAGAGCAAGAGGTCGTTGCCGCTGGCAACCAAGTGTCCGTGAGAGCCAGCCATTTCTTACAAAAGCTAACATCCAGCGATGACGTGGAGGCCTTTCTCACTACCTTTGAAAGGATAGCAGAGAGAGAGAGGGGTGGCCCCGTGACCAATGGGCTGGCATTATCTCCCCTTTCCTTACCGGTGACCCGCAAAAGGCTTATTTTGACCTCCCATCTGAGCACATCAGCGACTATGAGTGGCTGAAGGCAGAGATCCTGGCCCGCCTGGGAGTGACCACAGCCGTCCGGGCTCAGAGGGTGCATCACTGGCGGTACAAACCTGACCGACCACCTAGGTCCCAAATGCACGAACTAGTGCAGCTGGTGAAAAAATGGCTGCAGCCGCAAAACATTGTCGGGCCCACAAAAGGTGGAACGGGTGGTGATGGACTGGTACCTGCGGTCCCTGCCAGATGACCTTCAGCGCTGGGTAAGCCATGGAGACCCTGCAACTGCTGACCAGCTGGTTGAGTTGGTCGAAAGGTATACCGTGGTAGAGGACCTGCTTGAGCCTGCCAAGCGTCAGGAACCCACACCAAGGGCAACCAGACCAGCCACAGCACCTAGGAGAGAAGCCCTGCCTGACATTGGAACCCGCAAACCTGCATCATCTTCCGCAGAACCGCAAAGGTTGGTTCCTGTCCCAAGGATGGGGGACCTACAGTGTTGTCGATGTCGGTCCTGGGGGCATACCCGGGCACAGTGCCCACTGCAGGAGGAGCCTATGGACTGTGGGACTGGTCGAAGAAGCTCCTTCTATGTGCAAAGAGTGTGTGCCACTCATCTTGATCTGGCTGCAGGACGGTTCGAGTGTGAAGTGTGGGTGAACCACATTCCTGCCAGGGCTCTACTGGACTCTGGTAGCATGGTAACACTTGTACATGCCAGGGTGGTCGGGAGACTCGGCCCAGTAAATAAGACTCTACAGGTAGTGTGTATCCATGGGGACACCAGGGAGTACTCCTTGGTCCCGGTGACGGTTTCCTATGGCCATACCTCAGTTACACAAAAGGTTGGGGTGGTAAAAAATGTAATACATGACATCATAGTGGGGCGGGACTGTCCACTATTTCTCGAACTATGGAACCAGGTACAGATGGGGCTGCCAGGAGAACTGGGGACACTGGGCCTGGAAGGGACAGAGTCTGAGGGGTCCGGGCCTGAAACCCCCACAACACACCCTTCTAATATGGAGATACCCATCACTGATAATGAAATTACAGAGAATGCTAATTTGGATGATAATGTTCTTGTTCCAGGTCTCAAAACCGAGTTGATCTCGGGGGGGGGGGGGGAGTTTTCCCATTACAAGTTATGCTGGGGGAGGATGATGAGGAGCTCTCTCTAGTTGAGGAGGATGGGGGGGGAAACATCCTCGAGGCCAGTGCATCCAGACCTGGATGTATCCAGGGGTTCATTTGGCACCGCCCAATTACAGGATCCTACCTTGATCAATGCTAGAGAGCAGGTTTCTGTTATTGACGGGGTCTCACAAATGCCAGGTGCAGATCAGAGGTTTCCTCATTTTGCGTTGAAGGGGGACTTGGTATATCGAGTAGCTGAGAGCCGAGGGGAAACTGTAGAGCAGTTGCTGATTCCCCAACTGCATAGGCGGATGCTCCTTGATCTAGCCCACAACAATGCACTGAGAGGACACCTGGGGGCGGAGAAAACAGAGGCCAGGATAACCGACCAATTTTAATGGCCAGGGGTAAAGGCCGAGGTTAAAAGATATTGTGCATCTTGTCCCATTTGCCAGTTAAATGCCCCAGTGTCCCACTATAGAAACCCACTAGTACCCTTGCCAATTATTGAGGTCCGATTCGAGCGGATCGCTATGGATCTTGTGGGACCCCTGGTAAAGTCGGCAAGGGGGCACCAATACATATTAGTCATCCTAGATTACGCAACTAGGTATCCAGAAGCAGTCCCTTTGAGGAAATCTTCCTCTAAGGCCCTTGCCCGGGAGTTATTTCAAATGTTCTCACGAACTGGGTTCCCCAAAGAGATACTGATGGACCAGGGCACCCCTTTTATGTGAAAGGTGATGGCGGACTTGTGCAAACTGTTTTAGATTAAGCAGTTGTGGGCGTCCGTGGATCACCCGCAGACTGATGGCCTAGTTGAGAGGTTTAATAAAACTCTAAAGTCCATGTTGAAAAGAGTGGTCCAGAAAGACAGGAAGGATTGGGATATGTTACTCCCTGCCCCGTTGTTCGCCATCCGGGAGGTTCCACAAGCATCCATGGGCTTCTCACCGTTTGAGCTAGTGTATGGACAAAGGCCCCGGGGGTTGCTCGATCTGGTAAAGGAAACGTGAGAAAGTGAGTCCCCACCGCATAAAACCATGGTAGAGCATATCTCTTAAATGCGAGAGAGGGTGACTAAGGTGATGCCGCTGTGAGGGAGCACATGCAGAAGGCTCAGGATGCCCAAAGAAGAGTGTATAACCGGTCGGCTAAAATTAGACAGTTTCAAGTAGGAGACCGGGTGGCTGTTCTAATACCCACGGTGGAGAGCAAATTCTTGGCCAAGTGGCAAGGTCTGTTTGAGGTAGTAGAGAAAGTGGGTGAGGTGAACTACAAGGTACACCAGCCAGGCAAAAAAAAACATATCAAATCTATCACGTAAATTTGTTGAAACCCTGGAGAGACAGAGAACAGGTATCCGCGGTGGTAGGGGTACAGTCAGGGGACCATGCAGGGATCGACCTGGTGCAGGTTGCTGCCACCCTAACTAGGCCCCAAACCCAGCAAGCAAAAGAGTTTCTGCAAAGAAATAGGGTCATGTTTTCAGGGTTGCCCGGTCTCACCAACGTCATCGAGCATGACATTGTAACCGAGCCCAATGTAAAAATCTGGTTAAAGCCTGAAGCCTCGTACACACGACCGAGTTTCTCGACAAGAACCAGCAAGAAACTTGCTGGCAGAGATTTCTTGCCGAGAAATTTGTTCGTGCGTATGGTTTCTCGTCAAGAAAAGTGACAAGAATCTTGACGAGAAAATAGAGAACCTGCTCTCTATTTTCTCGTCGAGATTCTCGTCAGCCTGTTTCTCGACGAGAAAATTGAGTGTGTGTAAACTTACCTGTTCACCGGGAAGCCCGCGCATGCTCGAAATGACTTCGACGCATGCGCGGTAGCTTCCTAGGCATAGGTAGGGTGAACCAAGATGGCGGCGACGGCATCGAATATGACGAGCGCATGCTCGTCATATTCGATGACGTCACCGCGTACGCTCCATTCAAAGAACCGCGGGTTCTTTGAAATGAGCGTGTGTACACTCGGCCGGGACAAGTTTCTTGTCCAAGGATCTCGTCGTAAAAAACGACATGTTTTTAACGACGAGATTCTCGGCCGTGTGTACGAGGCTTTACCGTATCCCAGAAGCTCATAGGGTGGCAGTATCTGCAGAGGTTAAAAGAATGCTCGAACTTGGAGTCATTGAAGAGTCACAGAGCGAGTGGTCGAGTTCAATTGTGTTGGTACCCAAACCCAACGGCACCCTCCGCTTCTGTAACGACTTCAGAAAACTTAATGAAGTCTCCAAGTTTGATGTATATCCCATGCCACGGGTAGATGAGTTAATCGAGAGGTTGGGTCCTGCCAGGTATATCACCACGCTGGACCTCACAAAAGGGTACTGGAAGATTCCCCTGACCAAGGAAGCCAGGGAGAAAACAGCCTTCTCTACCCCGGAAGGCCACTTCCAATACAAAAGGATGCCATTTGGTCTACACTCTGCCCCCGCAACGTTCCAAAGGGCCATGGACAAAACTTTGCGTCCACATAAACGGTACGCTTCCGTCTGACATAGTCATCTTCAGCACTGATTGGGAGTCCCATCTTCCCCAGGTTCAGGCAGTCGTAGACTCCTTGAGAAGAGCAGGGTTCACCATCAATCCGGAAAAGTGTGCTGTTGGGGTGGAGGAAGCCAAGTACCTAGGGTATATTGTGGGTAGGGGGCTGGTGAAGCCCCAAATGAGTAAGGTGGAAGCCATACAGGACTGGCCCCGTCCCCTAACCAAGAAGCAGGTCAGAGCATTTTTGGGCATAGTTGGCTATTATAGGAGGTTTGTCCCCAACTTCGCCACCATTGCTGCACCGCTGACTGACTTGACAAAGGGCAGAAAGTCGGTGATGATAAAGTGGAATGCCGAGGCCGAAAAAGCTTTTCAAAAGCTTAAGACGGCATTGTGCCAGGATCCGGTGCTTGTAGCTCCGGATTTTTTGAAGGATTTTGCAGTACAGACAGATGCTTCAAGTGAAGGGTTGGGAGCAGACCTGTTGCAGGAAATCAATGGGGAAGAGCACCCCGTAGTTTTTCTTAGTAGGAAGCTGACGGCAGCTGAGAAAAACGACGCTGTGGTAGAGCGGGAGTGTCTTGCCATCAAGTGAGCTGTGGACTCCCTAAGATATTTCCTCCTAGGTAGGAGGTCTTGCTTGGTGTCAGACCACGCTCCCCTTACCTGGATGAGGCAGAACAATTACACCAATGCCAAAGTAACAAGGTGGTTCCTTTCTCTCCAGGAGTTCAATTTTGTGGTAGAGCACAGACCCGGGAGACAACATCAGAATGCCGATGCCCTCTCTCTCGAGTCCATTGTATGATGTCGAGTGGTGCCTCCAACACCTCTGCGTTGAGGCAGAGGGGGGGATATGTACAGGACGCCAAGGTTGGGTCCTGGACAGGTGCTATATAGCACCAGTATTTGGGTTGTGGTCCCTTTAAGGGAATTGTGATAGTGTTCAGGGGGTCACCCAAAATGGGTGAGGAATTCCCGGCAGTACGATTAATCCAGAGAAGACTGGCTCGCAGCCCTCTCTGTCTTGATAGAGAGTCATTTGGGGCCCAGAATTTCGGAGGCTCTAAAGTGATATTCGGGTGGGAAAGAGCCTCCACTCCTGACCACTGGGAGTCAGCACACAGGGGGTTAAAGGCTTCCAGGAAACAGCTCATACGACAGGAAGTGGTGCTAGAGGTGGAGAGGAGGAGTATGGGATTGCACCTGTTGTGATGAGCTGTGTGTCTGCTGGAAGCTGCCAAGGACTTAACAAGGACTCTTGAAGTTTTGGGGGCGAAGACCTATCTACAAAAAACTGTATGTGCCTTTTCTTTAATTTGTTTTGTGCTTAAGACAAGCGGACTTTATTTTATGCTGAAGATAAGCGGACTTTGTTTTAAAGTCTTCCTGTGTGCTGAATGAAGCTTTATTTTGGTTTGTTTACAAATAAAAGCCTTTTTTCAAGATCAAACGGTTTATGCACTTGGTCCCGTGGAGCTATAATTCCCCAAACTTTACAATATATATATTTTTTACAAAATTCCTCTCCCATTCTAGTACTTCCCCTTCTACCACATCACTTTAATACCCCAATTATACAATTATAGAAATTATATTCATTTACCCACCCTGTGGAAATTTATCCACAGCTTCCCTTCATATCATTTTATAGAATTTTTTTCTATCCTATTATAATAACACCTGGCGTTTACCTATTTACATATAATAAAGGTTATTTACATGTTCGGGTATGTTATATCCTGTTTCTACACTAATACCATCCCATTTGTTTTTATAGCCTTGATAATAAGGAATTAATTTTTAATCATTGGTGGTATAATACAATATCCACCTCTTAATATATTTATATCTTATACCACATAAGTATATGGCTATTGTTTGTTTTATTATGATATACATGTAGAATATGCTTTTTCAAATTTAGCAGGTTTGTTTATTATAATATCCTCATTGGATGGTAACTTTTTACTTTAACCACTTCAGCCCCGGAAGAATTTACCCCCTTCCTGACCAGAGCAATTTTTGCGATTTGGCACTGCGTCGCTTTAGATGACAATTGCGCGGTTGTGCGACATTGTACCCAAACAAAATAAAAAATTGACGCCCTTTTTTTCCCACAAATAGAGCTTTCTTTTGGTGGTATTTGATCATCTGTGCGGTTTTTATTGTTTGCGCTATAAACAAAAAAAGAGTGTCAATTTTGAAAAAAAAAAGCTGTATTTTTTACTTTTTGCTATAATAAATATCCCCAAAAAATATCTAAAAAAACGTTTTTTTTCCTCAGTTTAGGCCGATGTGTATTCTTCTACATATTTTTGGTAAAAAAAATCGCAATAAGCATATATAGATTGGTTTGCGCAAAAGTTATAGCGTCTACAAAATAGGGGATAGATTTATGGCATTTTTATTATTATTTTTTTTACTAGTAATGGCGGCGATCTGGGATTTTTATCAGGACTGCGACATTATGGCAGAAACATTAGACACTTTTGACACTATTTTGGGACCATTGTCATTTATACAGCGATCAGTGCTATAAATAGCCACTGATTACTGTATAAATGACACTGGCAGGGAAGGGGTTAAACACTAGGGGGCGATCAAGGGGTTAAGTGTGTCCTAGGGAGTGATTCTAACTGTGGGGGGGATGGGCTACCACTGACATGAGAGCGATCACTGCTCCCGATGACAGGGAGCAGTAGATCCCTGTCATATCACTTGGCAGAACAGGAAAATGCCTTGTTTACATAGGCATCTCCCAGTTCTGCCTCTCGGTCTCACCGTGGGCTGCCGGCAAACATCGAGTTTGCAGGACCCACAGGCACACTCCTGCGACGTACATTTGCCTGTATGAGCCCTTCTGTCGACGTACATCTGTGTGCACTGGTCGGCAAGCGGTTAATATGCTGCATGTAGCAATATAAAAATTCTCCACTAGGCGGCAGTACCACTTGGATACAAATACAGCATGTCTAATTCATCTGAAACAGCTTGAGAAAGGAGCGCGCATTCCTCCTACCACCAGGGTGCACTAGCCCGGAAACGCATCTCGAACACATCTGTGGAGCCATCACAATCGGCGCTGCAGTCCAAGGAGCGCTCCAAGCTTCCTCTTCGGCTCTTTTCCACTACACTTTCATTTGCCGGCCACGAGAGAGTATAGAGCGGCAGAGACAGCTTCCCCATGTTTGACCAGCGTCATGGATGTCTCACTGAGCGATCCCCAACAGATGTACCCATTATTGTAATCAAAATGTGAGTTACTATGTAATTTTTTAATACAATTTATACAGTCTACACTCAGAAGCGCCTGCATTTGTTTTTGTTCTTGCATATCTTGGAGATCGCGTCTGCTTCCCTGCAAAAGGCTGGCCCTGAATCAGTGGACTTTCCCTTGGCTGCATAGCAGCCCTAATACAATAGACTATCAGAACTTACAGTACCACAGGATCTGTCTCAGAATGAGCGCCACATGTATATTTGTTGTTCTTGTACGAACAATCCCAAGCTCTTTCCATGAGACCTGTGTATAGTGAGCTCATTCCCAATGCCCCGCCTCCGATCCATCCAAGGTGCTTGTGGGATGAGAGTGGAGGGCTGGTGAGGATCAGTGCCAGAATATGCTGCTTCCCTGCGCTACTCTGCATCTGGTAACAACTTCTGCACCCTTCTGACCCCACAGTACTATTTCCTCCTTGGTCCCCAGTACCATACACTCTTCTGAACCCCTAATAACATGCCCTCCTGACCCCCCAAGTTCCGTGCCCTACTGACCCCCCCCATATCATACCCTAAAGGGCACAAACAGGAATAGTAGTAATAGGGGGTAAGGAACCATGCTTACCTAAGGGAAAATAGACTCAAGAACAGGCTACAGAAAATGGGGTCATCAAAGATCCCCAATCAATACGGGGCTAACAAACTGCCCAACAACCCGATTCTTGCAATTTAAATTAGAATTCCTATTAGTCAGAGATGGCAAAAATCCATAGGGTATTGTGCGCCTCAAGGGATATCTATAATACATAAGACATAATAAATATGTCAGTCAGTGTAGCAAGGTTGCTGTATGCCAGCTACATCTAAAAAGACATGACTGGTACAGCTGACAAAAGATTAATTATAGAGCTGCTTAACCAACACAAACATGAATACCTGCTCTTAGACCATTGCTTGAGTTCCTCCATTTGGGGTGACAGCCCTCTGAACAGCAGAGATGCCTGTACAAAGGACGCCGTTGCTTCCCTCGTTTAAATGTGTTTACGCTCTGTGTATGTCAGCACAGCGCCACTCATGGCACTTATCCGGGGGTCGAGCATCATCAAAGTGCGCATGCGTGCGGCCAACCAAGCCACAAGTTGGGTATCCAACGGCAGGGCGTGCCACGTGATCGCAGAATAACTGCGCACGTGCACAGCCTAAAACCGCCCCATTGTAACAATCGGGAACAAGGAAAAAACATAGCCATCACAGACCACAAATGCTGAGCCTTCAATGGGAATTAATGGAATACTCACCAAGACCTACAAAACCCCTCCCGTCCCGATTGTAGATGATGAACATGGGACTGTAATAATCCATCACAGTTTCAGGATCATACCAAACTGTCCAGTGAATCTCTTGGGTAGAGATTTGATGGAAAAATTGGGTATGAAAATAGTAATGTCCCCTAGTGGCGGTCTTACTAGCTATCCAAAAAAGGTCCCCATCGTGCCCATTTTGGCCCTAAGTAATGAAGTACCAACAGAAGAATTCCCAAAAGATTTACAAAATGCCTGGTCAGATGGGTCTTTGGATGTGAGTCTTATCTCTTGTACCCCATACAAAGCCACCCTCAAACCTTTGGCAGAACCCATCTACCCACAAACAATACCCTTTTGCTCCCATGGTGGAACATTTCCTTAAACAAGGAATTTTAAAGGAAACAATTTCCCCTTACAACACTCCTATAAATACGGTCAAAAAGCCGGATGGCAGTTATAGGTGTGTTCAAGACCTTAGGGCCATAAATAATCTCGTAGTGCCCATAGCACCTATAGTACCTGATGTGCCATCACTCTTAACTTCCATACCATCCGATGCAGAGTATTTTACAGTTATTGATTCAGCAAATGAATTTTTTAGCGTCCAGGTGGATGAAGAGACACAGCCTATTTTTGCATTTTGTTTTCGAAATCTCCAAATGACATGGTGTAGAATGCCCCAGCGTTATGTGGACTCCCCTGTAGTCTACTCAGTTGTGCTCCAGGCCACATTGCAGTCCTGGACTCCCTGCCATGGTTCTGTCCTACTCCAATATGTGGATGATTTACTATTATGTAGCCCAAGCCAGGTAGCCTGCAAGGAGGATGGTTTAAAACTGCTATATTGGTTGGCAGATAATGGTCATAAAGTTTCCAAAAATAAACTTCAGTGGTGCCAAGAAACTGTTGAATACCTTGGTTTTACACTCAAAGGGTGAAAGGAAAGTCAGTCACAAGAGAGCTTTGGCTCTCGTGGGTCTAGCCGCCCAGACTAAGAAGGATATGCTGTCCTTCCTTGGCATGGATTGGTTACTGTCACCAATGGATACTTGACTGTTCCTACTATGATAACATTTTGAGACAAACCACAGGTACTGACATGCCAGATTGTATAAAATGGAATGATGAAATTTACAATGCCTTTGTATACCTTAAAACATCTATGGTAACAGCTCCTGGACTTGGCTTACCTGAGTACAGCAAAAGGTTTCACCTATTTGCTAGGGACAACTGTAAAACCATGGCGGGAGTCCTAGCGCAAGAACATGGGGGCAAAATGCGCCCTATTGCATTTTTTTCAAGAGTAGTGCCAATGCCGGTACAGGGTATGCCGGTGTGTCTCAGAGCTTTGGCATCCTGTGCTATGGTAGTAGAAATAGAAAAAAGGAGATCTGGTCTGATGCAACCACTCAAACACCTCCATCCCTAAACAATGAAACAGAAAAACAAAAAATGCATGTTGCCCTGGGACTTTGAGTGAGGTGAGAGAGTTAGGCACATGCTCACACAGATGCATGATAAAAAACAATTTATTAGTAACAGATGCTGTAGAAACAAAATGGAGACAACAGTGATTGTGCGTCACCCGGCATAGTAGCCAATGTAAAACAACATAGGTACAGGTAATTGTGAATACATTGCAAATATAATACATCCTTGACCAATATGATGACAATTGATAGCTGAACCAGTGGATGGATACATGCACATAGACAAGGTTACTTGAAAAAATATTGTTGTATAAAAATCATTGTAAGAGCTTGTTGGGGAGAGTAAGGTCCTCAACGCATGCAGATACACAAAAACGCATCATTATGTCCTACGCATTTCGCGAGATTCCACTCGCTTCCTCAGGGGCTGATGCATGGTAGTTGTATCTGTTGTGGAAATAAAGACAGCAAAAATATTTTGGTAATAGTTGGGGGCAATGGGAAATGGTGAGTAGACGCACCGGGTGACGCACAATCACTGTTGTCGCCATTTTGTTTCTACAGCATCTGTTACTAATAAATTGTTTTTTATCATGCATCTGTGTGAGCATGTGCCTAACTCTCTCACCTCACTCAAAGCCCCAGGGCGACATGCATTTTTTGCTTTTCTGTTTTATGGTAGTAGAAATGGGTACTTCTTTTACTCTAGGACATCCAACCACCTTACCACACAAAATGTATCCCTTTTGTAAAAAAAAAATCATACCCAGCACGTCAGCTCAGAGATTGAGTGGATATGAGGTGATTCTCCTCTCAAATCCTAATCTTGAAATAATATATGCTGCACACACTTCAGGCCCAGCCCCAATTCTAAATGCGTTACTAGGTCTAAAAGGAGAAGAGGATGAGGTAGTTCCTCAACATGAGTGCATGGAAATAATCCACCAGGACACATCTCCACGTGCAGATATGTCTTCCAACTGCAATCCCTGGGGCACAAAATGTTTTTGTTGATGGTTCTTGTTCCAGACCAAATGACAACACATATCATGCAGGATATGCTGTAGTCCAGTTGCCTGATGTAGTGCTTGAAGCAAACCCAGTCCCATTTCAATCAGCACAGGCTGCAGAACTGATTGCCCTTACAAGAGCATGTCAGCTCTTTTGAAGGACAAGATGTGAACATTTAGACTGATTCTAAATACGGATTCGGTGTATGCCACGATTTTGGTATTATCTGGCTAAAAAGAGGATTTATAGCAGCAGATGGAAAATCTATTTCACATTGAACATTAGTGTCCAGTCTTTTGGAAGCAATTAAATTGCCCAGATCTGTAGCTATCCTACATTCAGTGGCGTCTCCAGCTTTCATATTTAGGGGGGGGGCACATGGGGGGACAGGGACAAAAGTAGGGGGGCCAACTATAAAATGCAATTTTATATATTGTGAGGGGGTTAACTCGGTAGCGGGTGTGTGTGACCCCCTGGTTGGGCTCCCCACACAAAAACAGGGCCAGCAGACGGAGGTTGTGGTTTTCAAAATCAAAAGGTGCGGTTTATTTCTCTATGTACAGTGACAAAAACACAGCAAAGCCAAAAAGAAACATAAACAAAATAAATCCTGGTCAGTTTGACCTCTGACTAAACATGCAGGTTTCCTAAACTAACAACTGGGATCAGCCTGGTGCTGTCCTAGTCCCTAAGTCCCTGGTTTAGTAAAAGTCCAAACAAATAGCCACACAGGCTTTGCCTCACCGCACAGGGGTTCACTCTCCCTAGACAGTCCACACAGGTCTGGGTCCAGGCATGAGCTAACCCCTAATGAAGCTGGGAGTTCTTATAGAGGCCTAAATGAGCTGACAAGCTTCAGCTGGTCTCATCAACTCCCTGTCTGCACGACGCCCAGCACTCTCCCTAGAGGTATGAGTCATCCATGAGCCCACTAGCCTTAGCTGGGCTTATACAACTCTCCCTCCCTAGTTGTATAAGTCGGCATAAAGCCTGAATCTGGGAGAAATATATCTACCCCCCTGGATGCAACCAGGTGACTTTACCTTCCTGCTGTCACATACCCCCCCCTCTTGTTTTAACCTCGGGGTTGGAACACCAGCAATCAGGCATTCATGTACTCGAGACAAAGCATCCACATTCCCCATTTGAACGCCAGGGCGATGCTTTACTGTGAAGTTGAATTCCTGTAGGGCCAGGAACCACCTATTCACTCTTCTATTTGTCTCCTTGTTTTGAGCCATCCACTTTAACGGAGCGTGATCCGTAACCATGTCAAAGTGCCTACCTAGCAGATAGTACCGAAGGGAATCTAGAGCCCACTTCACCGCTAAACACTCCTTTTCAACCGTGGCGTAATTTACCTCATGGGACTGTCTACTTCCTTATTTGATGTTTGCTATTAGGGAGGTGCCCCAATCCTCTACGGGATTCTCCCCCTTTGAGTTACTGTATGGGAGACACCCAAGAGGGCTGTTGGATATTGCCAAGGAAACTTGGGAAAGTGAGAGTTCTCCCCACAGGAGTGTGATTGAGCATGTCGCCCTGATGCAAGATCGAATTGCACAGGTAATGCCCATCGTGAAGGGGGGGGGTATGTGACAGCAGGAAGGTAAAGTCACCTGGTTGCATCCAGGGGGGTAGATATATTTCTCCCAGATTCAGGCTTTATGCCGACTTATACAACTAGGGAGGGAGAGTTGTATAAGCCCAGCTAAGGCTAGTGGGCTCATGGATGACTCATACCTCTAGGGAGAGTGCTGGGCGTCGTGCAGACAGGGAGTTGATGAGACCAGCTGAAGCTTGTCAGCTCATTTAGGCCTCTATAAGAACTCCCAGCTTCATTAGGGGTTAGCTCATGCCTGGACCCAGACCTGTGTGGACTGTCTAGGGAGAGTGAACCCCTGTGCGGTGAGGCAAAGCCTGTGTGGCTATTTGTTTGGACTTTTACTAAACCAGGGACTTAGGGACTAGGACAGCACCAGGCTGATCCCAGTTGTTAGTTTAGGAAACCTGCATGTTTAGTCAGAGGTCAAACTGACCAGGATTTATTTTGTCTGCTGTTGATTGGCATTTGCTAGAGCCAGCTGTTTCAGTATCTCCTCCATGCTGGCTTAAAAAAAACTGCCCGCATTCTCCACCAACTGTGAGGGGGTTAACTCGGTAGCGGGTGTGTGTGACCCCCTGGTTGGGCTCCCCACACAAAAACAGGGCCAGCAGACGGAGGTTGTGGTTTTCAAAATCAAAAGGTGCGGTTTATTTCTCTATGTACAGTGACAAAAACACAGCAAAGCCAAAAAGAAACATAAACAAAATAAATCCTGGTCAGTTTGACCTCTGACTAAACATGCAGGTTTCCTAAACTAACAACTGGGATCAGCCTGGTGCTGTCCTAGTCCCTAAGTCCCTGGTTTAGTAAAAGTCCAAACAAATAGCCACACAGGCTTTGCCTCACCGCACAGGGGTTCACTCTCCCTAGACAGTCCACACAGGTCTGGGTCCAGGCATGAGCTAACCCCTAATGAAGCTGGGAGTTCTTATAGAGGCCTAAATGAGCTGACAAGCTTCAGCTGGTCTCATCAACTCCCTGTCTGCACGACGCCCAGCACTCTCCCTAGAGGTATGAGTCATCCATGAGCCCACTAGCCTTAGCTGGGCTTATACAACTCTCCCTCCCTAGTTGTATAAGTCGGCATAAAGCCTGAATCTGGGAGAAATATATCTACCCCCCTGGATGCAACCAGGTGACTTTACCTTCCTGCTGTCACAATATATATATATATATATATATCCTCGGGCCCTTTACTACGATCCCACAACGGGCCCTTTCACATGTTCTACAGTGAGCTCCCTTCCCACTATACTGGGGCCCTCCAGGGTGGCAGAAAACAAGAGATATATGTCAACAGCACACCAAGAAAATATAAGGGTCCACAGCAGTGGGAGAACTATCAGGGTTGCAAAGGTTGTCTTGCCATCGGGCCCTGGTGTTCTGCCACTGTGGGGTTCCCCAGCTGTCCTGTCCCTGCTATTGACAGCACTGGTCTGGCATCTGTCTCCTTGGCAGCGGAGGCAGTCTATTAGGACCTAGTGGGTGCATGCAGGGGAAGGCTGGCACTATTGGTTATAGAGAGCCGAGCCCCCAGCTGGTCACCTAGCAGCAGTAATGCTGTATAACCTTCTCTGTTGACATGCTGATCGGGACGTGATCCTGGTGATGCTCCCAGTCAGATCTAATAAACACAGTATTTATTAGCATCAAGAGTACAACCACATATATATAATCAACCGTATGTTCAGCAGCCATGTGGGCTCTATGCCTGTAAAGTGTGGGCTTTGATCAATAAAATCACTGATATTTAACACTAGGGGGTTGATTTACTAAAGGAAAATCCACTTTGCACTTGAAAGTGCACATGGAAGTGCAGATGCTGCAGATCCGAGGGGGACATGCAAGGAAAATAAAAAACAGCATTTTAGCTTGCACATGATTGGATGATAAAATCAGCAGAGCTTCCCCTAATTTCAGAGCTTCACCTCAGATTTACAGCGATCTACAGCGACTGCACTTCCAAGTGCAAAGTGGATTTTCCTTTAGTAAATCAACCCCTAGGATTTGACTAGGAGCATCACCTGGACTGCATCCCGATCAGCATGTCAGAGAAGGCTCCACTGCTGCTAAGCAACCTGCAGGGAGCTCAACTGTCTACAACCAATAGAGATGGGCTCGGGTGTGTTTGAAATCCCACATGCCCGATCCCGCCAGGAAGCCGACACTCCACAGTGCTAATCACAGCCAGTGAGACGTTTCCTGATCTGTACAGCTGCGGACCGGCAAATGTCTCACTGCCTGTGATTAGCGCTGTGCAGTGTGGGCTTCCTGGCAGGCTCTGGCATGTGGAATTTTGAACATGTCTAGCCCATCTCTAACAAATTGTGCTGGCCCTCCTGTATAATATCCGCAGTCTCTCTCCTGTATAATATCCGCAGTCTCTCTCCTGTATAATATCCACAGTCTCTGACCGTCTCCTGTATTATATCCGCAGTCTCTGACCATTTCCTGTATAATATCCGCAGTCTCTGAACATCTCCTGTAGTATGTCTGCAGTCTCTGACCATCACTCTTTCCAAAACGCACTCCTGAACCTTGCACTCTCTACATAGCATCCTCTTGAGCCCTGCATCCAGCACCCACCTGCACTCTGCATGTAGCACCAGCATACAGGGGGCACACTGACCACCAATATGCATTGCCAGTGGTTACCAGTATACAGAGGACATAACAAATCAGGTAAATCAATTACCATGCAACTAAAAATATCTCAAAAGCAATAAGAGAATCTTTTTAGCTGGTTCCCTCATCTAACGCGAATCAATAAAAAGCAAAAAATGCAGCGCTGCCCTATACTTCATCTGTAAAATTGTACAAATGAACTTATAAGTGATATAGTAACACCTATAAATGAATATCCAGTGAAAATCAACCAATGTATTGCAATATAGTAGTGATGGTGTCACCCCCTCTGCAAAAATATTTTGAGAAATTGCAGAGCTTCAATGTGCAAATAGCGGTGACACCCCCTACATACAATAATAATAATAACAAAGACACAAATCAACCCATGTATTAGAACGTAGTAGTGATGTTGTCACCCTCTCTGCAAGAGGTAATACATTTTTCAGAGCTGCAATGTGCAAATAGTGGTGAAACCACCTATATATAATCAGAATAATAAAATGTAAAATATATACATCAAGTGTACATTTTATTATTATCATTATTATGATTATATATAGATGGCTTTACCACTATTTGCACATTGCAGCTCTGCAATATTTCTTACCTTTTGCAGAGAGGGCGACACCATCACTACTATATTCTAATACATGGGTTGATTTGTGTCTCTGTTATTATTTTTGTATGTAGGGGGGTTCACCATTATTTGCTCTGCAAATTCTCAAAATATTTTTGCAGAGGAGGTGACATCATCACTGCTAAATTGCAATACATTGGTTGATTTGCATTGGATATTCATTTATAGGTTTTACCATTTCACTTATAAGTCCATTTGTAGAAATGTATAAATGAAGTGTAGGGTTGTGCTGCATTTTTTGGCTTTTTATTGGTATACAGAGGCCAGGACATACTGATCATCATTGGACGCCATGATGAAACCGCCACTTGCTGGCCACTCCCACAGGTGTGTGGTAGCGCACCGCATTAGCACCCTCAGTTTTACTTCAAGCACCACCATAGCACTCCAAAAAAACATTGTCTGGAGCCACCCCTGCCTGGATTGGATTTAAATTTTGGGACCCCATCCCTCCCAAGTTTTTCTCTATCTTCTCTTCATAACATTTGGTAGTCATATCCCAAAAATTCTAAGAAGTATTTTTTTTTTTCCATCTCATGGACGAAATGTGGCAAAGAACGTATATATCATACAATCATTCCATAAACACCACATACACTGCATATATCATTTGAGGAAAATATGCCTATAAAATAGTTTACCATTAGCCAATAAAAAAATAAAAATAAAATATGTCCCCAGATTTAATTTTAAAAATCTGGTCACCTTACTGTACATCAGCCCCATAAAGTGACCAGCACTGGGTTCCAATGTGCTGCCGCCGCTGCCATGGAGACAGAGACCAGCGCTGTGAATAGCCGGGACAGGACAGCAACTCTGGTTGTTCCAGCACTGGTCCACACTGGGAGGATTCCCCCATCCACCTATAATGTGTAGATGGGGGAATTGGATCTTTTTTTTTTTTTTCATTCAACCTAATAGTTGAATTGATCAATCTATGGGCTGCCTAAGAGCTAAGACCAGCCATAGACAGTTTAAATCTCAGCTGGTTCAGCAGGAACTGGCTGAGATTTGAACCATTAATGAGCAGATTCTCTTATGATTATCACTAGTGGTTGCTATAGCCACTAGTGATAATCACTGTTTGTCGGGAGAATACAATTGCTGGGCAGGAGGGATATTCCCCTGTCAGCACTGTCTGTGTTGATGGGGGAATTATGCAAGTTTCTTTCCTTCAATCTGTGGATGCAAGAAAGAAATTTGCACCGTATATTACCTGCCTAACTGAAAGTGAAAGTGAAAGTAAATTGTGAATGTCTTGAAAGAACAGGAGAGGGGGAGGGAGACAGATGGGGGAGAGAAGGGATGGAGATAATGCAGTTCAGTGATTTACAGTGTACTGCAGTCTGCAGTGCACACACTTACCCACGGTCCAGGCTAAAATCTGAGGCATCATTCACACACAGCCAGGAATGCTGCTGATTTTCATATTTCCCGCCCACACATCCCCTCTCTTCAGATACAGCACGCCGGGATAGTGTGGGCGGGACTGGAAGGAGGAGGAGGAGCTGTATTCCTCCCTGCTCGTATGTGAGGAGAGTGAGGGGGGGTGGCTGGACTCCCTGCGTTGTGAAAGAGTGTCATAGACTGACACTCGGCTCAGCTTGCAGTCACCACTCTCGGAATTTACAGGCTGGTTTTTCTGTCCTAAGGACGGGAGAAATCAGTCTGTTTTTTCAGTAACTGAGATGAAGGCTTGGGCCAACTCCCTCCCACAGTGCTCGTGGAGTCCTTCCTGCAACTCGCTCTTCTCCGTGCCAATGAGGATGCAGGGGAAGGAGCAGATCGGGCGGCTGTGGTTGTGTGAGTGCTCGCATTTTGCAGTGTCAGCGAGCAGAGGGAGGGGGAGGAATCCCCCACAGGAGCTGACTGGGGATGCTCTCCCTCTCAGGAGAGACTATGTTACCCCAGCAGCCCGAGCGAAATACAAAAAAGCGGGGGGCACATGGTGGGGCACATCATAATGTTGGGGGGGCCAGGGCCCCCTCTGCCCCCCCCCCAGGGACGCCATTGCCTACATTGCAAGGCACATACCACAAACCAAGATGATGTTTCAAAAGGAAAGAAGCTACCATACAAATGCCATCACTTGCACCTGAAATGCCCGTTAGATCTTCAGGCATATGTTACAGAAAACGGAAAATTGAATTCAAATACTTACTGTAATTTTCCTTTCCTGACGAGCTTCAGGTCAGCACAGCTGGGTGAGGCTCCGCCCACCCCTACGTAATCAGAACTTAACTATAAATTTAAACTCACCTTAGCTTCAGCGTTTCCTGAATATTACTACTTAACTGGGTGGGTTCTGTGCTGAAATGGAGCTCGTCAGAAAAGAAAAATTACGGTAAGCATTTGAATTCAATTTTCCGTTTTCTGTAGCATATGCCTGAAGATCTGACAAGGTTTGGTATAACAGGGGCATTTCAGGTGCAAGTGATGGCATTTGTATTTTAGCTTCTTTCCTTTAGAAACATCATCTTGATTTGTGGTATGTGACGGCTCCATGTCAGCACAGCTGGGAATTACCTAGCCAAAACAGGGGAGGGATAATGCTACACACTCCATAATTCTGACTAAAACCGTAACAGAAGCCATGATGCCTCTGACAAACTCAATTGTCATTAATCCATGAATATGAATATTTTGGTGTCCACATGGCTGCATTGCAGATAGTTTGAGACACCCGGCCTGCTGTCACTCTCAAGGTCCGGACCCTTCTAGTGAGAGTGCCGTGATTCTCCTGGCACAGCCAGCCCTACAACCTGCAGGTCAAGGAGATGAGGTTACCAACCAAGAGATAATAATCTTGCTGGAAGCCGTAAAATCATTGTGTGTTCCACCTGAAAGACAAACAGATGCTCAGACTTCCTGATGGTAGGAGTCGCCTTGATTAAATATTTTAGAGTTTAGCCCACATCCGATGGCAGGAGTCGCCTTGATTAAATATTTTAGAGTTTAGCCCACATCCGATAGCAGGAGTCGCCTTGATTAAATATTTTAGAGTTTAGCCCACATCCGATGGCAGGAGTCGCCTTGATTAAATATTTTAGAGTTTAGCCCACATCCGATAGGCTAACTTCTTGAGTACTCCCCAAAGGGAACGTAGGAGGAAAACCTCGTGTGATACGAACTCTGAAGGTCAGTTCAGGCACAAATTCGAGCATTGGCATGAGCACCATCCTGTCTGGGAAGTATGGGAGTATGGGTTCTCTAAACCCCAAGGACACCAATGCTGATGTAATTGCCACAAGTAAATCAGTTTCAGTGAGAGGTACCACATGGTGATTGAAGGTATCTGATGAAATAATTAAGCGTTGGAAGCCCGCTGAATGCCGGTGAAGACAGAGATAGCCAAAATGCACGATTGCGCAAAGAACTAAGTCAAGCCTCGCCTGTAGGCATTCGGAGCAGGCTTCTGAAGAGTCCAGCATAAGATCTTGATCAGCGAATATACTGGGTATACATGCCATGTCCACTATAGGTATGCTTAGCATTGTCCTTTCTTGTCTTGTAAGATTATTCAGATCTTCACAGAGCATTGTACATCCGTTAGCCTCTGCCTCTCCAGACCCCAGCCATCAGGCTGAGCCTGTCGGATGCCGGATGAATGGGACTGGAGAAGATTTGATCTACCAGGCAGAGGGAGTCACTCCTTGACATTCATAAGGATGAGTAGCGGGTACCAGAACTGTCACCTTCCCTCGCCCCAGCCTTAGCTGAAAGCTGAGAATCAGAGGGAGCAGCAGAAAAAGGCATAAAGCCGTCTTGGCGATCCATTCTGCGGTCAGCACTTCCACTCCGAGAGCTTGTGGATCCTGGGCCCTGGAATGGAACTTCAGCAACTTAGTGCCGACTGGGAGTGTAAGCGGTCTACCTTTGGCAGAAGAAAACACCAAGCTCTGTTAGTTCTCGGAAGACTCGCAGTAGCCTGGATCACTCTTTTTTTTTTTTCTTTTATCACAGGTGACTCCTCCACCTTCTTTGGAAAATGCTGGTCTTTGGAGGGGGTTTGGCATAATGGCACAACAGTCAAGCAAACATGAGAAGCCACCAACAGATTTATTGTGTTTATGCCATGTGTAAACAGACAAAGTGTTACTTTGTATACCTGTTATGCAGAGTACCCCCAGTGGAGGAGTTAGGCTATGTATAGTGGCTGCAGGAAGCAAGGTCCAACAATATCCAGTAATGCAGCATACATTTGGATACAAAGCATATAGCTTACCCAACCTTCGTCATCCGACCGACACTGGCACAGCGCGGGTGCGCGTGCATAGGGGAGCACTCTGCCATGACCGCTGTCCACTTTATGGACCTTGCAGACCCCAGACATGGCTGTTAGCCATGATAAAGCCGCCCCGAGGACCAGCAGTGGGGCTCCCTGGATTATGATCATTTAGACGAGACACCAGGGACTGCGTCCAGCTTAATCCACACGTATGGACGGACGGACGGCCAGCCATTTAGACCAGCCAGGTAGGTAGAGGTGCACACCTAGGTCCTGCACGTAGGAGGAAAAGAGAAGAACGCTGAGGTGAGTGAAAAAATTATTGTTAAGTCTTGATTACGAGGGGTGGGCAGAGCCTCACCCAGCTGTGCTGACATGGAGCCGTCAGGAAACTGATATTACACAATGGAATATTGCAGGAGTGCAGAAAAGCCCAGATACTGGACTTGTCTGCCAAGAAGGGAGACCATGTATACCTGTAGCTAGTGCACCTTTATTCATTTCTCAGTATCATGAGGTAGGGCACAGAGGCTAGCAGGTCACATGTGAATTATTGGACAATGATTTCTTTATCCCCGGTCTTCCTTCTTTGGTCAAATCATATGTTGCCAGATGCATGCAAAACAACCCAAGAAATCCACACAAGGCAAAACATGAACACCTTACGTATCCTTCCACACCTTTAACACATTTACAGATTGACTTTACCCATATGCCCAGGCTAGGGAAAAGGCAAGAATATTTACTTGTAATAGTAGACATGTTCTCAAGATGGATAGAAGCATTTGAAACCACAAAAGAAGATGCAAACAGTTGTAAAAATCCTCATGCAGGAAATTATCCCAAGATAGGGATGCCCGTTCCAAATAAATTCTGATAATGGGCCTGCCTTTATTTCAAAAGTGTGCCAAGATTTAGTGAAAGCACTTAAAATTGATTGGAAATTTCATATACCCTATCACCCGCAGAGTTCAGGTATTGTTGAGAGAATGAACAGAACCATTAAAGATAAAATAAGAAAAGCAACAGGAGGTACATATATAAGTGGCAGAAAGTCCTACCAGCAGTTTTGGCCGAAATAAGAATGACCCCCTCAAAGAAAACAGGATACTCTCCATTTGAGGTCCTTATGGGTATGCCATTTCCCACCCCGTGGGCCAGACATCCACTTATGTTAGAAAGAGGGGATCTAGAAGTAATACAGGGAGAGTATTATTAGGAAACTCATTGAAACTCTGGACATAGTTGAAAGAAATGTTGCTCGCACCTCTCCTTTCTCTTCGCAGGAACCTACACACGCTTTCCAGGTAGGAGACGTAGTGGTGGTCCAACAGCTGAATCGTACTAAGAAGCAAGAGTACCCGTTGGGACCCCCGACCACTGTGATCGCAGTCACACGTACCACAATCCTTACCGAGGGACAACAGTCTTGGATCCATGCCAGTCATGTGAAGAAGGTGAACCAAACACCTAAGAAGCAAGCCAAGGATAAAGGAGGTGAAGAAGGTGGTACAAATCCTCGAACAGTGAGTGAAGCAGGTAAAAAGGTCTCTGAACAAGATGACCTTGCTTATTTCACCACAGACTTCTGGGAAGGCCTTGGGCCTGCTGTTCTTGATGACTTTGATGGTGTTCTTACCAACATGGATCATAACTCACTGTATTTATCATCCTGAGGACTTGGAAGCCCTTAAAGGCATATGTGGGTCACCCAATAACACCACTGATAATACACATACCAGACACAAGAGAGATACACAATCAGATAAGGAAGGAGTTAAAACTAATAGTTTTACAGACAAAATGTTGCTACTTAAATTTAAATATAGCTATGCCCAGAAATCAGGATATGAAAAATGTTGGATATGTAGCAAACTACATTCCTAGTACAACCCGTATTCCTCTTATGGCTGTACCCTTAAATATCACTCTTTTTTTAAATGGAACTCCTCCCGTTGTTTTAACTAGCATATCAAGTTTATATATAAACAACACTGTTACTTTTCCAATAATGGGTAGAAGTCATTCCCCTGACTGGTGTTTTAATTTAGGGAATGAGACACAGACTAACCCTTCTACATGCAGTAGGTCAATATTTAACATTTCCACATGTAAACCTAAGGGAAACTCTGCCTGTTCACTGTTTCACATATCTGATCCTGATTTAAACAACACCTTGCATAACTTTTCTTCCCTCCCTGATAATGTAAGTGATATTCTACACCAATTCATACTCGCAGCACAGAACAAGGACACTCATGGGCTTATTGCTAAGAAACCATTTTCCCTAGGACAAAGTATCTATGTGTGTTGTGGAAAGGTATGCTATCCCTGGATTCCTCTCCATGCCCAGGGCTGGTGTTATATGGCTTCTTTGATTCCAATCATGGGAGTAATGGGTAACAATAAGAGAGATCACCTACTTGAGGCCAGTATACATCCCAGATACCTCCTTAAGCATAGAAATAAAAGGGAACTATTTTTAGAAAAGGACATGGCATGGTTTCCCTCATGGACTGGATGGGGAATTGATACAATGAAGAAATTAAATAATTATTCAGATACTAGATGAAATGCTAGATAAAAATTCAGATGACATTACTAAGTTACCGTATATACTCGAGTATAAGCCGACCCGAATATAAGCCGAGGCACCGAATTTTACCACAAAACACTTGGAAAACTTCTTGACTCGAGTATAAGCATAGAGTGTCCATCTGCATGCTTCACTGTGCCCATGCCTCACTGTGCCCATGACTAGACTGACGTTTAACATAGGAGTCTATGGAAGGGGTGCCCGGCTTTGAAAAATTGGTGCTCCCCGGCCATAGGTCTCCCAGACAACAAACTTAGCACACTTGTAGAAGAGAAATTGGGCTATATGTGTGCCAAGCTTCGGGTCCAGGGGACCTATGACCGGCCGGTCCCGGGTCCCCAAAATCACCGGAGAAATTACAGTTTAACATGGGAGTCTATGGAAGGGGTGCCCAGCTTTGAAAAATCTGTGCTCCCCGACTACCAAACTTTGCACACTTATAGGAGAAGAGGGGGGTTACATGTGTGCCAAGTTTGGGGTCCAGGGGACCTAAGACCGGTCGGCACCAGGTCCCCAAAGTCCGGGATATTAGGCGCAAAAAGGTGAGTCGAGTATAAGCCGAGGGGGGCATTTTCAGCACAAATAAATGTGCTGAAAAACACGGCTTATACTCGAGTATATACAGTAAATTTGGAAACAAGAGCAATCAGAAAACAGTTAGAACTACATGACCTGGCTATAGAAAATATGAGTGCAGCCCTTACAGGGTTATGTGAGATGACTGAAGACTATGAATGTTGTACTTGGATACATAATACCAGTATAGAAATACTTGATTATTATGACATAATCTTACAACACAAAAAAGAAGTAGATAAATTACAAACAGAAGCACGAGACATAGCAAAGAATTGGGATCCTTTCAAAGGATTAGGTGGATTTAGTTTTGGATGAATATTTTCATGGCTGAAAGACATTGCTATGACTATTATGATTTTGCTTTTTCTATTATTTTTATATGCATGTTTCAAACTTGTAATGTGTATCATTGCGAGAGCTACTCAAACGCCGGACCCCGTGGCTGCTAATAAAGCCTACCTTAGCATGTACTATAAGGAAGCTAATTATGTTACCGTGGAAAGAAAGTAAGTCATGTTTTTTATGACTTAAAGAGGGGATTGTAAGAGAATGTATAAAACAATTGTTACTCCATTTTAAAATTCCACCCTCATGGCAGACTAAGTTTATATGAATCTGTGTATGTGTGAGTTTCACTATAGCAAAACTTAAATCAAGTATTCATAGAACTAACATGTGTAAGGTTAAAGATATGTGTGCTTTATATTCAGTCCCTCCTCTTTTGTTGGTTCCCCTGGTTTATAAAAACTATTTACTTCCTCATTAAAGCCGGAGAACTCATGATCACACAAGCCTGTTTCACGTGTGATTTGCTCTCCCCTGAATTCGGTGTGTTGCAGTGGTGGCCTATTTAACCACCGTGAATTCGTCAGAGTGTATAATTCCTTTCAATATTGAAGTTTATTGCGATTTGCATACATTAGAGCAGGGGTCGGCAACCTCCGTCATTCGTGCCAGACATGGCACGTGGATACCCTTCGGATGGCACTCGAGAGCGATCCTGGGAGACCCACCTCGCAAAACGTGAAAGCCGGTCTAGTTGAGCGGCTGTATAGAGCAGTGTTTCTCAACTCCAGTCGCCCCAACAGGTCATGTTTTCAGGATTTCCCTCAGATGAAACGGCTGTGGTAATTACTAAGGCAGCGAAACTGATCAAATCACCTGTGCAAAATAATGGAAAACCTGAAAACATGACCTGTTGGGGCGCCTTGAGGACTGGAGTTGAGAAACACTGGTATAGAGAAGCACTGAAGCAGTATGCACATGGACAACTGCCGGGGTGCATATGAGAATGATCCTGGGAGACCCACCTCCCACATGTGAAAACCGGTCTAGTTCAGCGGCAGTATAGAGGAGATTCAGCAGTGGGGCTGGTCCCCGCCCACCTCTCTTCTCAGCAGCATCAGTGAGCACTTACCATTCATTCCAACTGTGCAGCGAGGGAATTGAGTGCCCTAAGGCCAGCAGCACTGCTCATGGTAGTAATTATGCACTTTTCTTTTTCGTACATCATGGGACACAGAGCGACTTAGTCATTACTAATGGGTTATATAGTTTACCTTCAGGTGCTGGCACTGGCAACTTCCAAACCGGTAGTACCCTCCCCTATATAAGCCCCTCCCATCCGGGAGCACCTCAGTTTTTTGCCAGTGTCTAAGGTGTTGGCCAAAGAGTAACATGTGTTTTCCTGGGCTTGCGTACAGGTTCTTTTATGGGCCTTAGTAAGCTGTTCCGGATCCCACCAAAAAAGCTTCATAGCTAAACGGTCGGTACCCGGGCCTTGCAACAGAAGAGCAAGGTTTTGCCTGTAATGCCTCTCCTAGGAGGGCTGGACCCTGGGATCCAGAGCTCTGGTCATACCCACGACCAAGATGTTTTCTGTGCAGGGTGCTATACAGGTCCAGGGGAGTGGAATCCTTGGGAACCCGGTCCCTGAAGGTTTAATTACAATGCCTGCCGTGATAGGTGAAGTTTGGGCTTCTGTGGACCAAACAGAGTCCTGCGGCGGGGAACAGGTAAGTGGGGGCCCCCAGGAACTTGGTTCTATTGGGGGACCCCCAAGCCTAATTTGTCTTTCTGTCTGTTACCTAATGGTATTCCCGCTAATATCTGTGTATGCCTGTAACTACTGGAAAATGTAAAATTTTAATAGTAGTCAAGAAAAAAAAAAAAAAAAAAGAAGAGGACCGCGGTACCTGTGTTAAACCACTAGAGGCCGCTGTGGTCCACTTTTTCTTGTCATGTGGATCTTTGGTTTTCTCAAGTCAAAAGATCCAGGCAGTTGGTAAGTTTTCTGTGGGAATCCACTTCCTCTGCCCTGTTGCTGCGCTCATCCACCGCACAGGCCCTCCGGCAAAAAGGGCCCTGGCTCCTAGTCCCTGCTTGGTTTCGAAGAGGGCGCCAATGGCGCACGGGCGCGCGCGTGCACGCGCCTCCTATGAAAAAAAAGGGGCGGGGCGGGTGGATGACGCTCGATGCGCGCCGCGGCGCTTCTGCGCATGTGCAGGCGTCCCAGCATGTGTAAAAGACACAGTACAAGTGTCAGCTGGATGCAAGCAGAGCTAGCAACAAAACAGTGGCACACAGAGGCGGTTGATGCAGGCATCCCCATAGAAAGACATTTTAGTGGACACCAGCTGGTATATAGCAGCAACTGTGTTAGACTATTACCAGCAAAATTGGTGTATGACGACGGGAATACCTCAGCTTTGTGCTTATAGGATATGTCGTCCAGACGCTCTGGAAATAAATCTTCCAAGAAGCGAAAGGGGTCTCCGTCGGGCTCTGAGGATTTTGGGCATGCTGTACTGCGCCAATCTCCCCTGAAATTTCAGAGGTCAGTAGCCGTAGGAACCCCGCAGGAGTACCTGGTACTGCGGCTGTCCCCAGTCCACCTGCTCCTGTATATATAACAGAGGAGGTTTTATCCTCAACTCTGGGAGGATTGGAAGAGAGATTAACAGCATTGATCGCTGCTTCCCTGTCACAGGAAAAGCGCGTCCGATCTCCGTCTCCTCCTGCAGAGTGCCTGTTAGTGGAGGAACAGTCCCAGAGATCGACCTACCTGAAGGGGATCAGGTGAGGTTGATAAAGTTATAGAGGAATCAACAGTGGAAGAACCTTTCTCAGCATCTCAGGCTGAAAGATTATGGGTTCAGTCTCTGACTAACATGGTCCGAGCAGCATTTTAAATGCCTCTGGCGGAACCATCAACCACTACTGTCTCCTCGCTGGGGTCGCTGAAAGCTCCCCAGACTGTCTGTTCCTTCCCAATCCACCCTTTATTAAAAATTTACTCCCCCCAAGAGATTTCCAGTGATCTATCCCATGGAGGATAAGTTCATAAAAAAAAATGGAGGGTCCCTACAGTGGACACAGCCATCTCTTGTGTAAATAAATCACTGACATGTCCAGTAGATAATGTTCCAATGTTCAAAGACCCAATAGATAAAAAATTGGAGTCTTTACTAAAATCTGCTTTCTCTACAGCAAGCATGGTGACACAACCTGCAGTAGCAGCGATTGGAGTCTGCCAAGCAATGAAAGATCAGTTGAAACAAGTCTTAATGGACTTGCCAGATCAGCAGGCTCTTGCCCTAGCTGACCTACCTAGAGCCTTGTGTTGCGGTGGACGCCATAAAGGATACAATCCAACAGGCATCCCGCTTTACGCTGTCTGTAGACATATGCGTAGACTTCTATGGCTCAAAAACGGGTCTGCTGAAGCTCCCTGTAAGAAAGTGCTGATTAGCTTCCCATTTCATAGAGAACGCTTATCTGGAGATGATCTGGACAAATATATCCAGAAAACTTCTGCCGGTAAAAGTACACTCTTGCCGGTTAAGAACAAGGGTAGAAGTCCTTCTTTTAAGAGGCCTACTGCTCCAGTCCCTGGCACATCGGCTGTGAAACAGTTCCGACGGCCTCCGCGGTCAAATCCAGGGGGCAGAAATCAGGGACAATCACAGGGTAACAAGAAACCCTGGGTCAAGAGAGGTACAAAACCTCCCCCCAAGTCATGAAGGGTTGCCCCCACTCAATCGGGTGAGGGGAAGACTTCAGTTGTTCACAGAGACCTGGCGGGACACCATCAGAGACAGATGGGTGATCTCCGCAGTAAGTCTGGGATACAGGCTGGAGTTAAAAGACATTCCTCCTGCCCATTTTATAAGGTCAAACGTGCCAAGCGATCCCCAGAAGAGTGGATCCCTCCTTCTGGCACTAGAGCAACTATTGCTCCAAGGGTAATCATGAAGGTTCCCTTGGAAGAAAGTGGGTTCGGGTTTTACTCGAACCTTGTCACAGTCCCCAAACCAAATGGGGACATGAGGCTCATATTAAATATAAAAGGGCTAAACAAGTTCCTACATATCAGGACTTTTTCGGATGGAGTCGATCCGATCGGTGGCCACCGCCCTACAAGGGCAGGAATGGTTAGCCTCGATCGACATAAGGGATGCTTATTTGCATATTCCCATCTGTCCGGCCCACCAGAAATTTCTACGCTTTGCAGTAGAAGGGCGCCATTTTCAGTTCAGAGCCTTACCTTTCGGTCTGGCCACAGCACCACGAGTGTTCACAAAAATTCTGGCCCTACGATTGGCCAAACTAGGAACACAAGGTGCAACGATAATGGCATATCTAGACGACTTGTTGCTGATAGACCACTCAGTGAAAAAAACTAGAAGTGGTCGTTCACAAGATAATCAAGTATCTGGAATCTCACGGTTGCATTATCAACCGAGACAAGTCAGCCCTAAAACCAGTCAAAAGTCTGGAATACTTGGGGGCTAAGACTGGATTCAAATCAGAGAAAGATTTTCTTACCTCCAGAGAAGGTGTCGTCTTTGAAAGATTTGACCCACTTAGTGGGTACAAAAAAGAAAACCATCCATACGCCTGTGTATAAGGCTGCTGGGAAAAATGGTGGCTTCATTCGAAGCAGTACCCTACAGTCAATTCCATTCAAGGAACTTGCAGAGGGCCATACTGTCAGCCTGGAACAAAAAAGTTCAGGCTTTAGACTTACCAATGTCCCCTTCCGTTCGCAAGAGCCTCCATTGGTGGTTGGTGCCCCAGAATCTGGAAAAAGGGAAACCCTTCAGTCCGGTTTCTTGGAAGGTGGTCACTACAGATGCCAGCCTCATAGGCTGGGGGGCAGTACTGGAGCAATGGTCTCTCCAGGGCAAGTGGTCAGAAGCAGAGAAGGCCCTGCCCATCAATCTCTTAGAGATACGAGCAGCCCGGTATGCCCTAGTAGCATGGACATCCAAACTCCAAGGGTCACCTGTCAGAATTCAATCAGACAATGTCACAGCAGTGGCATATATCAATCACCAGGGTGGCACCAGGAGTCGTGCAGCCCAGAGGGAAGTGAATTGCATCCTGGAATGGGCAGAAAGGTATGTCACAGCCATATCCGCGGTTTTCATCCCAGGAGTGGAAAATTGGAGAGCGGACTTTTTAAGTCGCCAGCAATTATGCCCGGGGGAATGGTCTCTTCACCCCGAGGTTTTCCAGGCAATATGCCAGCGGTGGGGAACACCGGATGTATATCTGCTAGCATCCAGATTCAACGCAAAGGTGGACAGATTTGTGTCTCGCACAAAGGATCCCCTAGCTTGCGGTTCGGATGCCCTAGTGTTCCCTTGGGATCAGTTCAAGCTGATATATGCATTCCCACCGCGATTAATCCGCAGAATCAGGGTAGAAAAGAAACCAGTGATTCTGGTGGCTCCAGCGTGGCCCCGAAGGGCATGGTACGCGGAGATTGTAAAAATGTCAGTGGGAAGTCCTTGGACCCTCCCACATCGTCCGGACCTGCTTTCGCAAGGACCGATATACCACCCTTCCTTACCAGCCCTAGGTTTGACGGCCTGGCTATTGAAGCCCACATTCTAAAAAAGAGAGGGCTCTCTAATCCTGTGGTATCTACCATGATCAATGCCAGGAAGCCGGTATCCAGGCAGATCTATTATAGGATCTAGAAGGCGTACATCACGTGGTGTGAGGCCAAGAAATGGCATCCACGTAAGTACGTAATAGGTAGGATTCTGGACTTCCTACAGTGGGCTGTACATAGGAAGCTTGCCTTGAGTACTATCAAGGGTCAGACGGCCTTGTCAATATTTTTTCAAAGGCCCTTGGCTTTGCATTCATTAGTCAAAGCTTTCATACAAGGAGTGATGCGTATTAGCCCTCCGGTTAGTATTCCCATATGTCCATGGGACTTAAACCTGGTTCTGTCGGTTCTACAGAAACAACCATTTGAACCATTGCGGCACATTTCCTTGGTTCTTTTCACCAGGAAATTGATTTTCTTAGTAGCCATTTGTTCGGCTAAAAGAGTATCGGAATTAGCCACCTTGTCCTGTAAGGAGCCATATTTGGTTGTCCATAAGGACAGAGTAGTATTACGTCCTCATCCAGCCTTCTTCCTAAGGTGGTATCGAGGTTCCATTTGAACCAAGATGTGGTTCTTCCTTCCTTTTTCCCCAAACCTAGTTCGGTAGAGGAAAAGTTATTGCATTCTTTGGATGTAGTAAGAGCAGTTAAAGCTCATCTTAAAGCCACTGCTCAGATTCGTAGAACGGATACTTTGTTTGTTCTGCCAGAAGGCCCCAGAAAGGGTCAGGCAGCATCAAAAATCTACTTTAGCCAAGTGGATTCGACAGGTCATAATGCAAGCCTATGGCTTGAGAAGGAGACCGCCTCCGTTCAAAGTTAGGGCGCATGCCACAAGAGCAGTTGGAACTTCATGGGCAGTGCATCACCAGGCCTCCCTGGCTCAAGTCTGTAAGGCCACAACATGGTCCTTAGTACACACGTTTACTAGATTCTACCAGGTAGACGTCAGAAGTCAGGAGGATGTCGCCTTTGGGCGCAGTGTGTTGCAGGCCGCAAAAGAGCCTCATGCCTGATGGCGCCCAGCTTATGTATAGTGTATCCCTCCCCTCATTGGGCATTGCTTTGGGACGTCCCATTAGTAATGACTAAGTCGCTCTGTGTCCCGTGATGTACGAAAAAGAAAAAGGGATTTTTATAACAGCTTACCTGTAAAATCCTTTTCTTGGAGTACATCACGGGACACAGAGCTCCCACCCCTCTTTTTGGGACACTTATTGCTTTGCTACAAAACTGAGGTGCTCCCGGATGGGAGGGGCTTATATAGGGGAGGGTACTTCCGGTTTGGAAGTTGCCAGTGCCAGCACCTGAAGGTAAATTATATAACCCATTAGTAATGACTAAGTCGCTCTGTGTCCCGTGATGTACTCCAAGAAAAGGATTTTACAGGTAAGCTGTTATAAAAATCCCTTTTTTTTCCCCTCTGTGGCAGTCTCCTAATCAGCAGGCTTATGGCTGGGCTTTTCCATGTGTGCACCTGCTGTCTCTGAACCTTCATCTGCTTAAAGGGTAAGTTCACCTTTACAGAAAACTCTGTATGGTGACCTTATACAAGTCCCCCTCCTCCATGGGTCCCACTGCCCTGTACTGCTGCAATCAACGGTTCTGAGCCTCGGTATTTCCACGTCAGGAGTCCGGGGCTTAGAAATCATCTGTGCTGAATGTCCAAAACGTCCCTCATCAGGGGGACATTTTGGAGCATTCTAATTGGTTAGTGCCATCACATGGGTGGCACCAACCAATCAGCAGCCGCATAGTCCGTCCTGTCAGCTATGCAGAAGACGCGAGGATGAATAGAGGATTTGTAACCGGGACTTAGAACTGGAGCTTGAGGTCAGTGGAACCAGGGGGGGGGGGCGGGGAGGGTGACCTGTGTAAGTTCACCTTTAAGTAGCCATGCAACAGACTCAAGCAGAAGGGGAGACCAATGAGAAATGCTATATACCGTGATTGTGAGAAATGCTATATACCGTGATTGTGAGAAATGCGATATCCCAGGATTTGTGAGAAATGCTGAATACCAGGCCTTGAGGTGTGATAGGGCAGGAATTGGGACTGACCTGAGGGGCAAAGGTGCAGGAGTTGGGACTGACCTGAGGGGTGAAGGGACAGGAGTTGGGACTGACCTGAGGGGTGAAGGGACAGGAGTTGGGACTGACCTGAGGAGGGAAGGTGCAGGAATTGGAACTGATCTGAGGGGTGAAAGGGACATGAATCGGGACTGATCTGAGGTGTGTAATAAAGGTGCAGGAATTGGGACTGGCATATACATCTCCACTTTACCACAGTTACCTCGCAGTATATATTTCCTTTTCGTGATTGAGAGTGAGAAGTTGACATTTTGTTTTATGTAGCTGGCACTGACAGTTTCTTCGAAAAATATTTTCGGCACACTCTGCTCAAAAGATTGCCAACCCCTGCATTAGAGGGTTCCACCATTATTATGTTATTGATTAGTAAGTTACAAGCAGGTTAAATAAGGGGTATCAAACAGCACTCACAAATTGTGAGTACATCTGTCCTGTGTAGTGTATACAGCTATATACACACCCACCTTCTACCTTCCTGTATATAGAGACTCTCTATATACAGGAAGGAAGAAGGTGGGTGTATATAGCTGTAAAACGCTACACAGATATACACAAATTGTGATTACATCTGTCCTGTGTAGCGTATACAGCTATATATATACCCACACCTTCTTCCCTCCTGTATATAGAGACCTTCCTCCATCATCGACTGCAGATATACATCATCTGTCCGGTTACTGTATACAGTGCCTTGCAAAAGTATTCACCCCCATGGCATTTCTCGTGTTTTCATAATTTCATTTACAGAACATGACCACAACTTTGAAGATGTTTTTTTTTATTGTAAAGCAAACAACAAATAGGACAAAATAACAGAAAACGTCAATGTGCATAACTATTCATCCACCTAAAGTCAATACTATGTAGAGCCACCTTTTGCGGCTATCACAGCTCCAAGTCACTTTGGATAAGTCTCTATGAGCTTGCCACATCTTACCACTGGGATTTTTGCCCATTCCTCCTTGCAAAACTGCTCCAGCTCCTTCAAGTTGGATGGTTTGCACTTGTGAACAGCAATCTTTAAGTCTGACCACAGATTTTTCTATTGGATTGAGGTCTGGGCTTTGACTAGGCCATTCCAATACATTTACATGTTTCCCCTTAAACGACTCAAGAGTTGCTTTAGCAGTGTGTTTGGGGTCATTGTCCTGCTGGAAGGTGAACCTCCGTCCTAGCCTAAACTCACACACAGAGTGGTACAGGTTTTGCTCAAGAATATCCCTGTATTTAGCACCATCCATCTTTCCCTCAACTCTGACCAGTTTCCAAGTCCCGACTGCTGAAAAACATCCCCACAGCATGATGCTGCCACCACCATGTTTCACTGTGGGGATGGTGTTCTTTGGGTGATGTGATGTGTTGGGTTTGCGCCAGACATAAGGTTTACTTTGATAGCCAAAAAGTTAAATTTTAGTCTCATCAGACCAAAGCACCTTCCTCCATACATTTTGGGATCTTCCACATGCCTTTTCGCAAACTCAAAACGTGCCATTTTGTTTTTTGCTGAAAGTAATGGCTTTCTTCTGGCCACTCTGCCATAAAGCCCAACTCTATGGCATGTAAGGCTTATTGTCGTCCTATGTACCAATACTCCAGTCTCTGCTGTGGAACTCTGCAGCTCCTCCAGGGTTACCTGAGGTCTCTGTGCTGATGGGCACAGTATGGCTGCATTTAATGGGCACAGTGAGGCCACATTTGATGGGCACATCTTGATGAAATAGACACTTGCATTTGGCAGTGCCCTACCTATCTCTCTTTTAAACTTACCCAGATTGTCATTTGACTCATAGGTACTGAATTGATCATTGTGGAAGCAAACACAATTTCTCAACATCATGAAGGAAAATTCTGTTTTATCATTGAAACAATTACCCTTCACAAGGTGTTTTGATGAAGAGAAAAAGAGGATAAAGGGAACTTAGACCAGGTCGACCCAACTTGCAGATTAATCAGCAGTCGAGTGATCGTGGTCGAGTTACACTCTGAGCTTTTCCCCCGCAAATTATCAGACATGGAGTTGGCTAGCTGGATGTGATGCGAGTCATGCCTTTTATTGTTTTCCCTGTTTGCTATTTGAAAGTCCTGGCACCGACAAGTGGACAAAAAATAGGATTTTTTGTACTCACCGTAAAATAATTTTCTCTGACGTCCATGGACTAACACAGCATCTTCATTCTTGACAAAGTGGGTTATGTTCCTGCTCATAGGAGAAGACTAGGCAGAATGTTAGATGTTTTAACATACATTCCCTTACCAGAGCTGAACAGCCACGCCCAGGGGGCGGTCCCTCCAGACATAACCCTCCTACCTGCAGCCAGCAGCCTCAGTTCGTAGTATTAAAGCTGTACAAACTCAAAAAAAAAAGGAGAAGGGGTGGGTTCTGTGTCAGTCCATTGACGTCAGAGAAAAGGATTTTACGGCGAGTACAAAAAAATCCTATTTTCTCTTACCGTCCATGGACTAACACAGCATCTTCATTTTTGACAAAGTGGGACGTCTCAAAGCAGTGTCAAAAACGAGGGGTGGGAACAGTATCAAGGGAAAAAACAAAACTTCACCCCAAACAAGCAGAGCTCCTCAACGGAGGCGTTGCAACATTAAACAGCCGCCTGCAAAACCTGGCGGCCGAAGGAAGCATCAGAAGATGCAGCCACATCAACCTTATAGAACATCGAAAAGGTATGTGCGGACGACCAAGTCGCCGCCTTGCACACTTGTGCAACAGATACTTGATGTCGGAAAGCCCAGGAAGCACCTGGTTGAATGGGCCTGTATGACGGTCTGCCTGATCCACCGATAAATGGTGGCAGACGAAACCGCTTGGCCCTGTTGTGGACCAGACACAGACACAAACAGCGAGTCAGACTTCTGAATTGAAGCCGTAGCAGACAGATACACCCGCAGTGCACGTACCACGTCTAACGTGTGGAGCGCAAACTCTGGGATGCGACGGATAAGGACGGGAGCACAATGTCCTCGTTAAGATGGAAGGCCGAGACCACCTTCGGAAGAAAAGAAGGCTGCGGGCGTAGCACCGCCTTGTCCTTATGGAGGACCAAGTATGGCGGTTTGCAAGACAAGGCCGCCAACTCGGAAACCCGTCTGACAGAAGTAATGGCTACCAGAAAAGCCACCTTCTGAGATAAGGTTAAGAGAGGAATCTCTCTGAGGTTTTCAAAAGGAGGTTCCTGAAGAACCGAGAGCACCAAATTCAAATCCCAAGGAGGAAGAGGTGGTTTAACAGGAGGGAGCACATGTCGGACCCACTGTACGAAGGTACTAATCAAAGAATGGCCCGCTAACGGCCTCTAAAAGAAAATGGCCAGGGCTGAAATCTGACCTTTAATGGTGCTTTAATGGTGCTTAAGGCAAGCTTTTGGATCACAGCACGCTGTAAGAACAGCAAGATTCGGGGAACGGAATATGTCCATGGACGCCAATCCAGCTCCTCGCACATAGCGATGTAGGCTCTCCAGGTACGGTGGTATATCTTCCTGGAAAAAGATTTCCGTGCCCTCAGCATGGTCGAGATGACCGATTCCAAGAGACCCTCAGCACCTGGCTTTCAATAGCCATGCCGTTAAAGCCAGCGACTGTAAAGCAGGATGAAGTATGGGACCTTGAGACAGAAGGTCCTCCCGCAGCGGCAGTCGCCATGGAACGTCCGCCACTAGGCATACAAGATCGGCGTACCAAGGACGTCAAGGCCAATCTGGAGCGATGAGGATCACTGGAATCCCCTCTGCCTCTACCCTGCGAAGCAATCGATGAAGCAGCTTCAGTGGAGGATAGGCATAAATCAGCCGATACCGACCCCATGGGGCCACCAACGCGTCTGCCCAGGGATTCCTGGACCTGGCCACGAATCTCGACACTTTGCGATTGAGTCGAGAGGCCAAGAGGTCCACATCCGGCGTGCCCCACCTCCGGCAAAGGAGGTGAAACACCTCCGGATGCAAGGACCATTCCCCCTGGTCCAACATCTGGCGGCTCAGATAGTCCGCCTGCCAGTTGTCCACTCCCGGAATGTAAACGGCCGACAGAGCCGGCACGCTTCTTTCCACCCATCTTAAGATGTGAGCGACCTCGGACGCCGCCGCCGAGCTCCGAGTTCCCCCCTGATGGTTGACATAAGCCACCGCCGTGGCGTTGTCTGATTGGATCCTGACCGAGCGTCCCTGCAGTCTCCTCGACCACGAGGAGAGGCACAGTCCGATTGCCGGAGTTCCAGGACATTGATCGGCAGACGGGACTCGTCCAGAGCCCTTGGGCTGACAGAACTCCCCAGACTCCGCCCCAGCCAGAAAGACTGGCATCCGTTGTGATCACAGTCCACTGGACAGGAAGGAATGACTTACCCGACCAAAGGGCCTGGGGATCTCAGCCACCACTTCAGGGATGCCCTGACCAGGTGACTCACCTGGATCTGACGATCCAGTGATAAGGGAGACTTGTTCCAGCAAGATAGGATCTCCTTTTGCAAGACTCGAGTGTGGAATTGGGCTCCTGCACATACTGTTGCATAATCTTTGCCCATTCCGTGAGCGTCTAAGTCACCAGGGTCGCCGCTACAAGAGGACGCAGTGTGGACCCCAGCATGGTGAACATGGCACGGCTCACCATTTCTGACTTCCTATCAGTAGGGTCCTTAAAAGCTGGGGTCCCCTCAACCGGCAGAGTTGTGGCTTTATTCAACCGGGCGGTTGGCCACCGGAGGAGAGGCCCACTTTTTAATCGGGCTGTCCTCAAAGGGGTACCTAACTGCCAGACGCTGCGCGACCGCAAAGGCCTTTTGTGGTTTGTCCCAAACCTGGTCTATGAATCTGTCAAAAAAAAGGTGTATAGGGAAAAACCTTTTTAAAAAGCTTAGCCTGAAAAGAACCAAAGGAGACTGACTCCACCACAGGTTCCTCAGCCACAGTATCCAGCTTGAGAGTGTCCCTCACAGCATCAATGAGTTCACTCACAAGTGTCATGTCATGTACTGACCCAGATAAGGAGTCTTCCTCACAGGAAATGTCCTGGTCACAATTATAAAAAATGTTATAGAGCCTGTGCCTCAGCAATGCCCATATCTGAATGAGAGCACTCCCCTGGAGATGGTGGGGGGAGAGGGCGCCTAATAGCCCCCTTGCGCTCGCATGCCGCTTCCATCCTGGCAACAAATGATTCCAGGACTGCCGACAACTGTTCCATAGGGACCGCAGGTGCAGCAGCACTGCCAGTTGCTTCTGACATGATAGGGGAAGCAGGTGACACAGACTCCATGATACCACTCTCTGGGACTATGTCCATATGAGGCACAAAGTCCACCCTCCGGCTGCGCTGACTGTGGGGGGGTTACCCAGGGGACTCACCAACCCGGCTAGGACCGCTCAGTTCCGCTGCCTGTGTCTGTTCCTCTACAGCGCGGCTCCTGCGAGTGAGCAGTGAGGAGACTGAGGAGAATTGCGCCATCCAATGAGCGATAGGGGCCAACCCAGCACAAAAAAGCTCGCGCGGCTAGAAGAAAATGGCCCCCGCAATGATAAGTGCGCCACAGGCGGCTACGGCAAGATGGTCGCCAATGCGGTTTTCAATAGGAAATAAAATACAGTAAAAACATGGCGCCGAACGGCGTTCAAGGCCCCCGCTGACACAGCTAAAAAAACCCACACCGCATGCAGACCCCTGTGGACCCCCCAGGGCAGAGAGACCCCCAGGCACCCCCCAGTCAGCGCACCATAGTGTAATTGACAGACAGCAGTAAAAACAAGGGGGAGACAGGGAATACCACCCTACCATAGGAACACACAGCATGTACTCACCTGCTGAGGCAGGGAAACAGTACTTACTCGTCCAGCTAGGACCCACTGGTGTGTTCCTGACAAGCATATCACAGTGCAGTACTGAGTAGCTGTCAGCCAGTCCACCGCGAAAGATACAGCAAAACTGTTCAATCCTTTGTGGACCCTGGAGAAAAAGCTCACCGGCCACCCCCTGGAGCCACGGAGTATGTCGTGAACTGATCTCACGCAGAGCGAGGATCAGCACGCTCGATGCTCGGACTGGGAAGACTACGAGGACAGCGAACTAGCCAACCTGTTGCCCAGCCGACAGTTGATAGAAGAATCTCAAAAATAAAATAAAAGTCCAAAAAAAGACAAAACATTTCTTCAAGAGACTGGCTCTGAAGAGAGCCACGTCCTCTCCTCTGCTAGGCAGAAAAAAACTGAGGCTGCTGGCTGCAGGTAGGAGGGTTATGTCCGGAGGGACCGCCCCCTGGACGGGGCTGTTCAGCTCTGGTAAGGGAATGTATGTTAAAACATCTAACATTCTGCCTAGTCTTCTCCTATGAGCAGGAACATAACCCACTTTGTCAAGAATGAAGATGCTGTGTCAGTCCATTGACGGTAAGAGAAACAGGGGTTTCCGACTTAAAGCATCTCAGTGAAAAGTGCAAGCGGCATGAAAGTACCCAAAGCCAGCTTGACAATGCTCTGAAGCTCCAGTTTTTTGGGAAGCGTAGCATTGTTGAACAGCTAGATGCAAGCTACAGAATTGGAATTAGAAGGCACAATGAAAAGGTCACAAAAAAAAAAATCGACACATCCTGTCTTGAATAGACTGTTTAAAATTTTGTGGCGCATTCGAGCTGGCTTTGCGTGGCCACGACAAGAGTGAGAGATCAGAGAATCCCGGGATAATCCGTGGCTTGGTTAATTTTGTTGCTTCTCTTGATGGAGTTTTTAAAGAGCACCTCGAGAATGCCACTGTGTTTAAAGAAACTTCGAAAACAGTGCAAAATGAACTGTTGGATTGTATGCTATCTGTTGTGAAGGAGCACATTATCCAAGAAGCACGGAGCATCAATTTTCTCTCAATCCAGGCCGACGAAACCACTGATATTGCCACTCATTGCAAAAGTTGTGCTTGTACTGCGCTACATTGATGCCAAAAACAATGTACAGGAGAGGTTTTTCGAGTTTATTCCTCTGCATTCAACCACAGCGGATTCCATTGCTACAGCAATACAAGAGCGCCTTGCTGTCATCCTTCTAGAGGATCAGAAGCATAAACTCATCTCCCAAGCATATGATAGAGCCAGTGTGATGAGGGGTGCCACTGCAGGTGTGCAAAGCAAGATACAAGATGTGTGCCCAAATGCCCGTTACATCCACTGCTATGCACATCAGCTGAACCTAATAATGCAACAGGCCACTTCTCAAATACCCAAAGTGAGAGTTTTTTTCTACCCTTGGAGGATTTGCCAGCTTTTTTGCAAGATCACACAAGCGCACAGATGTTCTTGATAAAGTAGTTGCCCATAGACTACCAACATCAATCAGTGTAAGATGGAACTTTCACAGCTGTGCCGTCAATACAGTGTTTGAGCACAGAGAGGACCTCATCCGCTGTTTTTCAGAGATTCTTTCCCATCCCTGGTTGACAAAAGCAGTGAAGGTGGTTCTCAACCGAAGAGGCGGTGCTCGCTCGATCCAGAAGGCCATAAACGCATTGCAGCCGAGGTGAGGTTTTTTTTGTTGCAATATTTGTCTTTTTGTTGGCTCCCTCTTATAGATATAAATATTGGAAAGAAAAATATTTTTCTTGCAATATTAATCTAAAAATTATGATGATTTGTTATTCCTTCTAGTGGATAACATTAGTATTACGGCCTTCATCTGTTAGCTCCCCGAGCATCAAAAATGCATGAAACTTGATATTTTTTCTAAGAATGTCCTGTCCATGTGAAAGGAGTTCTGAGAAATTATGCATGCAAAAATACTGAAACTGATCTCCCTTTATAACTGAACATTTTAAAGGTTGCAGTCTGCAACCTTTAAAATGACCAGTTTTAAGTTATGAAGGGAGATCGGCTTCAGACCTTTTGAAACCATAATTTCTCAGAACTCTATACACATGGACAAGACATTAATGAGTAAATATGTCAAGTTTCATGCATTTCTGATGCTCAGGGAGCCAACAGAGATGACATTTACATTTTGTCATAATTACATAACTTTGGTTTTTCACTCTATAGGTCTGTGATCCCATACTGGTACACCCCAAGGAACGTTTCTCCTTCACAAACCACCTTGTTAGTGCCACCTTGCTTCAAGCAGACAGGTTTCAACGCTACACAGTGGCGTTTCCTGAGGATGCACTGAGCAAGACTTGGCAGGCCTATTCGGTGCCCAGTGGGAGTAAGTTGAAGACAGAGCTTAGTCTCATCTACAGTAAAGAAGATTTCAGAAAGTGTGATGGTGCTGTGGACCTATTCCAGCTATTTATGGAAAACAATCTTGAACAAATCTTTGGAGAGACTGTCTCTCTGCTAAAGATCCTCATCACCCCACCCATGAATTAAGACTTTTCTGAGGAATAGCATGACCCAGGAGAGGCTGAATGCATTGGCCATGCTGTCAATGGAAAAGAGAGTGGTGACTGAGATGACCGACTTCAATTAGAAGGTCATTGAAAAATTTGCAAGCCAAAAACAAAAAGGAGAGCAACATTTATTTTCATATGAAACTACTGCTGGCATGAATGGGAATGTGGCGTGCATTTGTATCCAAGTCATCTTTACTCTAATTCAGAGTTTTTTTGTTGTTGTTTGTTGTACAATAAAGTTTTTTACCGTTTTAATTATTTTTTACTGATTCATGGCACAGTACATTTATTGCATTCTTTAACAGTTGACTTAAACATTAACGTTTTCAATATTTTATCTAGCAGTAATGGTTACATAATCACCTGATAAATGGCTATTTACAGTTCTACATTACTAACAGTTTACTTTTCCAGTTTGTTTGGGCCCCCCAAAAATTTTGAGCACCAGTCGCCACTGGGAGGAGCTGACATTGATGAGGATGTGTTCTATATGGGAGAATAGTTTGTGTGTGTGGGAATAGTGGGTATACCGTCTCTTTACGGGGTTTTGTTCCCTCCAGGAGTCGAGCAAGAAATGTTGCTGCAAGAGTTGTTGAAAGGAGAGGCGATGTATAGTGTGCGGCACTGGAGATTTATCCAGATATGGATATATTACTTGATTTGAGTCACCACAAAGAAGAAATGCACCTCGCTTGTGGGAGGCGATTACAGAGAACAAGAGGGAAAGAAGGGAGAGTGGTTTCTTATTAGGGGCATAATCCAGGAGGTGACCAGTTAGGATAAGGCAACGGCTTTCCGGGTTCCTAATCTCCACCAGGAGTGTTAATAGGGTGGTGCGGTGAAAGGCGATGAAAAAACCTCTTTGGTAGCGGTTGAAGCGGTATAAAAACTTGTGGGTATTGGGGCCCGAAGAATTGGGTGTTAAGGTAGTTGAGAAGTGGGTCTCCTGTAAACAAACAATATGTGCTGAAATAGAAGCAAAAGAGCAAAAAGCCTTGGTGCGTTTAGTAGGGGGGTTAAGACCTTGAACGTTAGGGTTAAGGCGTTCAAGGAAGTTATTGTTGTCTGGATAAGGGGTCAGGGAAGGACCCTACTGAGGCGGTAGTAAGTAGAAATTGCTCTCTGGGGGGTGAAGGAGAAGAGGTGGTGAGGCTTGTAAGGGGGGAAGTTAGCAAAAGCTAAGATGATAGTCGTTTGAGAAAGGTTTGAGGCGATTTAGTGGGCGGGTCATTGAAGTAGGAGGTGTCCAACGAGTGTAAGTATCGCTACACCATCTAGGACAACAAAAAAAGTAGTCCAAGAGACTGCTCACAAGAAAAATAGGAGGTGTTCAAGGACTGGATGGGATACAGTGAACTGTCTCCGGAACTGTAACAACCTGTTAAAGTGAAGTCAACATAATCAACAATAAACGGATCTCAGCAATATTCAGGTCACAGGGAGCTTGGATAGGAGGTCTCTGCTAGTCATATCTCTATATGTCAGCCTAAATGAGGGGAGTATTTGGTTAAGCTGATTGGCTATAGTTTGGTACGCCAAAGTCAAGCTGCTATTCCGAATAGCGTGGGACAGAAATATAAACAGCAACAGTAGGTATCAATCACAGTGAGAATTTAGGGTAATAAAGCAGTGGGTAATTAGTTAAATCTCACAGGATTAAACGGCAGGAAATAAATTGTGGAATCGGTGGATATGGCCAATGGGTCAAGTTTGGGTCCCAGCATCAGTACGAGGCTGGCGGGAGGAGTCAGAGTAAATGGGTTTTTAGGATTAAGTGGGCATTGTGCATTCCTGAGTTCAGAGTGGGGCCCATGGAGAGGTACCAAGTTGTGGAGGCCTCAAGGGGTGGCCGTATGTGAGGGATAACTTCAATATGAATGTTCAGGGGGCTTAAAGGGGTTGTAAAGGTTCGTTTTTTATTTTCAAAATAGGTTCCTTTAAGCTAGTGCATTGTTGGTTCACTTACCTTTTCCTTTGATTTACCTTCTAAATGTTTTTTTTCTTTGTCTGAATTTCTCACTTTCTGTTTCTCCTCACTAAACTTCAAACCATCATCCGAGTGGTGTGGAGTCAGCCAGAACAGCTTACTGAACAGCTTACTGAGGAGGAACAGGAAGTGAGAAATTCAGACAAAGAAAACAAAGAAAAAAAATATTTAGAAGGGAAATCTAAGGAAAAGGCAAGTGAACCAACAATGCACTAGCTTAAAGGAACCTATTTAGAAAATAAAAAACGAACCTTTACAACCCCTTTAAGATTAGCCAGTTTGGGGAGCAGTATAGGTCCCCTTAATAAAGAGGAAGGGGAACAACAAAACCTGAAAGTCCAGGAGCATAGATTCAGCTCATTGAGTCTTCTAATTCCTGTGCTGGTGGTGGGTTCGGGGGGATGTAGCGGCCACGTTTGGAGTCAGTGGAGGGAGATTGCTGATAGTTAGATGAATTCAATTTCTTGGGTGAGCTGTAGGCGGCTCGCCGTCTGGATTTTTCCACAGTGGCTTCGTTAGGTGTCAGGTGAAAGCCTTGGAGGATGTTCAGGAGATCTTCCGCTGACCTACACTGGTATGAGGATCCCTTATAGGAGAAGCAAACCGCAAGGGGGGAAGTGCCAGCAGTATGGGATGCGTTGCTGCTACAGAATCTGCAAGTGGGGGTTTCAAGGCCTTCCGTTTCATGAGGGCAAGCTGTGAGAGGTCTTGGAAGATTTGGCATCTGTGGCCTTGGAAGACCAGGGTATCTTTAGAATAGGATGCCTGCATCAGTTGTTCTTTGGTACGGAAAAAAAAATTGTTTAATGTCATGTGGGGGCCGTCTTCAGGTCATGGTGACAGGAAATAGTGGATTCTGTCCATCTCTAGCCTCTCAATGGGGATTGAGGGGGAAAGTTCTTGAAAGAGCGCTGTGATAGTGGACTGGAGGTCAACAACTGATTCAGGAATCCCCCTGGGAGGGTCTGTTTTTCTTCACGTAAGGTCTCTAGTTCTTCGGTGTGGTTGCCAGCGAGCAACTCTAGGTCATCCATTCTATGTTCTAATATTGTGGTGTGGCGGCCCACTTCACGGATTTTGTGGGTTAATTTCTCGGTAATTGAGTTAAATTCTTTAAGTCATGTGCTCAAACTGGGTAAGTATATTTGGCTGTATATCACTGTGGATATCATTGTGGAGTGCCAGTGGAGTGAGGCTTAAGTCAAAGTCAGACTAACCATCCACAGCTGCAGCAGGAAGCCTTGTTAGCTGTGGTGTGTCCTGCGTCTGCTGTGTGAGGGGCTGGAGCCGAGAGGATGGCGCCGCCACCATCTTGGATGTGGCCTTAGTCAGCACATCTTTGATGGATTTCGGTTTGTTTTATGCCTCTGTAAACGATTGCGGTCACTGCCGGAGGGTAACCGCAATGTGTGGGGTCATTGGCTGCGGGTGGATGTGCCGGGATCCAATGCTGGGAGGCTGTGCAGGTCAGTGAGGTGCAGAGCTTCACTCGAGTATGTTCGGCTCAGGAGGCTTTGGGCATGTGCTCTCATAAACACTTTTTATCATGCCTTTAAAGCGGTATTAAACCCAAAAACAAAGATTTTATATATTGTATCTTACCAAACTGTAGATGTGGTAGCTGCATTCATTTTAGTTTTTAGGCTTTTTTTTCCCCCTTTATTTCACCTGGTGATTCAGCCAGTAACACAGTTCCTGTCTTAGGGTGTCTGCATTCTGGATGACGTAGTAAAGCAGACACCTTTGGATAGCAGCATTGTCAGACCGGGGAGAGGGTAGTGTAATGGCCCATACACACGATCTGATTTTCCGACGGGAATTGTGTGATGGCAGGCTGTTGTTGGAAAATCCGACCGTTTGTATGCTCCATCGGACAATTGTTGTCGGATTGTCTGACAAGAAATGTTGGATAGCATGCTTTAAAATTTTCCGACAACAAATGTGTGTTGTCAGATTATCCGATCGTGTGTACAGAAGGCCTTCGGAAAATAATCCAAAGTACAAACACGCATGCTCGGAAGCAATGCTAACCATAACACAACATTAGCAGAAGTTGCCCAAAGGGTGGCGCTAAAGAGCTGAAAAAACACGTAGTTTCGTGTTTATTGGCTGACAATTCTTTGCCGTTTGTATGCAAGACAAGTTCATGGCCAACGCCCTTCGAACAAAAGTCCTACGCTTTGTCCACGGAAAATCCGATCATGTGTACCAGGCTTTAGACTTGCAGATTTAGATTATCATATTAACCACTTTTCGGCCCGCGCTATAGACAAATGACGGCTACAGCGCGGGCCTGAAAATCCGGGAGGCCGTCAAAAGACGTCCTCCCCTTTGCGCGCTCTGTGATCACCGAGTCACTGAGACTCGGTGGATTACAGATCCGTGTAAGGGGCCGGTCCCGGCCCCTTACCACGTGATCAGCTGTCAGCCAATGACAGCTGATAACATAATGTAAACAAAGGATCGGTAATCGGTTTTTTTCTCCTCACACTGACAGCGTGAGGAGAAAAAAAAAGCCGATCACCAGCTTGTTTACAAGGGACATCGGTCCCGAAGAGGAAGGAGGCACATCTGCCTCCTCTGTGCCCCAAAATACCACCTGCCAGTGCCCACAGTGCCACCTATCAATGCCCACAGTGCCACCTATCAATGCCCACCTGTGATGCCAATCAGTGCCACTTATCAGTGCCCACCAGTGCCGCCTATCAGTGCCCACCAGTGCTGCCTATCAGTGCCCACCAGTGCCGCCTATCAGTGCCCACCAGTGCCGCCTCATCAGCATACATCAATGAAGGAGAAAAATTACCCGTTTGCAAAATTTTTAACAAAATTAAATCTGTCTTTAAAAAAAAATTTAACAAAAAAGAAAAACCACAGAGGTAATCAAATACCACCAAAAGAAAGCTCTATTTGTCTGAAAAAAATGATACAAATTTCATTTGGGTACAGGGCTGCATGGCCGCGCAATTGTCATTCAAAGTGCGACAGCACTGAAAGCTGAAAATTGGTCTGGGCAGGAGGGGGGTTTAAGTGCCCAGTAAGCAAGTGGTTAAAGCTGAACTCCAGCTTTCACTTTATAAGCCATTTTTTCTACTTGGGATAAAGGTTTTAAACAAATGAATAAAAGCTGACCATTGTAAGCACCCCTGTCAGTGGTAAATGATTTGTCTCAATTTATTAACTTCCACTTTGTCTGGGCAGCTTGGTCTGTTAAAGGAAGCTGACAAACAGACTTACTGGTGGAATCACCAAGTGAAAATTAAGGTAAAAAAGCAAACTAGGGGGGCGTGGTCTGACCTCGCTGGAAGATGGCAGCATAACTCCAGAGCTCCCGCCGCTGCAGTTCCTCTCAGCTTGAAGGAGAGCCCTTTACCGCTTATACGGTCGACAGAATATGGGGACGGCATCACGGCATTCTTCTGCCTCACGTTCCCGATCTCCGCGCAGATTCCCGAACGGTAGTGACCAGTACACTCCCCGCGCATCTAGGTCTCAGAGACGCAATATGGCGGCGTCACGACAAGGCCCCTCACAGAATTCGACGCTAAACATGGCGGAGACGACCCCTCACATACTCACGCCTGAACCGGAAGGAAATTCGACACAGAGGCAACAGCACCCCAGCCTATATGACCTCCGTTCAGTGGCAGCTGACATTAAGGACACCCTGTCAGCTGCTATTGCTGAACTGCGCATAGACATCCGCGCCATTGCTGACAGGGTACAAGATGTGGAGAAAATCACTGAACGACAGGGAACTGTCCTCCGCCGAGTGGCCCGTAAGGTAGATGCCCACACATTACAATTTAGAAGAACTCGATAATAGAGGACGCCGCCACAACCTTAGAGTTAGAGGCCTACCTGAATCAGTGGATGTGGACCAGCTTACTGCCGCCATTACTGGCATATTCAATGATCTATTGGATAAACCAGCACAGTCAGTCATAGAAATGGAACGTATTCATCGCGCTCTTAGACCGAGGGGGAGAGCCACTGATCCCCCTAGGGATGTAATATGTTGCTTAGTTGATTTTAAATTAAAGGAAGAGATCATTAGAAAAGCCAGAAACAGAATCAACATTTCCCATGGAGGCTCTAATTTTCAAATTTATCAAGATCTCTCTAACATAACATTGCAACATAGGAGAGATCTTAAGCCTTTGTTAGATGTCTTACGGGATAAAGACATAATTTACAGGTGGAAATTCCCCTTTGGCCTCCTAGCCACTACTCAAGGTCGTTCAGCGTTGCTGAGGGTACCGGAGGACATTAAACCGTTCTGTGTCACTCTAGGCATACCGGTGGTTGAGGTCCCGAACTGGTATGCAGAGTTCCGTCACACAACTAGAAGAAGAGAACAAGAATCTGAGGAACCTATGGAAGCTCAGAAGAAGAACGCCGTCTGCGAAAGCTGGTCATTTGAGGAAAGATCACATACGGCACCCAATGGATCTCAGGATGGATCGAGCCCATTGGAGGCCCATCGCTCTAGAAGATTCCGAAGTGATTACTAATAGACTCAGAACTTACCATCTGAACTAAACGTTCTTGGTCGTGCCTACTAACATATCTTTATCATTATAATCTTAGTTATTTAACACCAACAGACTTGATTGCATCGTTTTTTATCCTTCTCTTCTAACAGCCCAATGATGGGCACTGGTTGTAAGGTACCTTTAGTTTAAACATGTTTGTTATGTTGTTTGATGTGTGCTGCTGCCTTTTACTGGGAGACATTCAGCCCAAATAACTGTTCAGTGTTTCCACACGTATACTTAGCAGGTTAATACTTTACCTCTCTTTACTTATATTGTCAATGACTTATTATACTCAACAGTATTTTTACAATTTGTTATAGTTAGTCTTCATTTACTGACATAATACATTGCATTCTGGCCTAAAACACGTATGGTCATATTAGGTCAGCTGTTTGATTCCTTACTAAATCTAAAGCCATGAATCTTCTTCCCTCTTTTATTACTATTAAAATAGTAAAATAGTTCAAATTATACTCTTGCTGTGATTCATATATGAATGACCAATTTAGCCCTTCTTCATCCATTTAAAGGGGTGAAAAGGAGAAAGGCAAAGGGAAAAAAAAAAGGGGGAAAAGGGAGAGAAGGACGGAAAGGGGAAGAAAGAAGGAGAAAAAGGGAAATAAAGGGACAAAGAGAAGAAAACAAAACAATAGGGAATTTTGGTACACTCTCCTTTAAATTCCGCTACTTCATTTATATTAGTCGGTCTGTAGCGGCGGGGTGTTATGACACTCATTTCCTTCTTCCAGTTGGGATTTTTTCCAACCCCCACATAGTAGTGAAAGATAGTGGTTAGTCTCTTTTAGGTGATTGACCTCTGTTTTTCCTCTATACCTTGCCGTCCTTTATATATATATTGAAGAAAGGGCAGGTCCCAGTTCTTCTCGGTCATTTGAGGAGATTTTATCTCCTTGAAGGTTTTTATATATATATATATATATAATTTTAGTATATTGTTTATAGGCGTAACTGCTTTCTGAATGCCTTCCCTGAACAGCGCACTTCCCCCTCCCCAGGTCAAAATGTATTCTCTGAATATAAAAGGACTGAACGTACCCGAAAAAAGATCTAAATTACTTCTACTTTTGCGTAAAGCCAAAACTGACATAGTTTTTCTTCAAGAAACCCATTTTAAAACAAATGATATTCCAAAACTAAGCAATAAATTGTTCCCTATAACTTACCACGCTACCAACCCTGATTCTAAATCAAAGGGTGTCTCAATACTCATTTCGAAAAATTGCCCTATCAAAGTACTATCTACCTTGATTGACGATGATGGACGATACATTTTTTTTGAAGGGCACTTTATACAATAAACCAATTACGTTAGCTAATATTTACGTTCCAAATACACAACAAATTCCCTTCTTAAGAAACATCACTCAACTTCTCACTTCCTTTCAATCTGGATTACTTATCCTAGGTGGGGACTTTAATTTAGCTCTCTCTCCCTTAATTGACACTTCCTCAGGCTCTTCTTCATTACCTTACACTGCACTTTGTGCGGTTAAAAATATGCTTAATGGAATAACCGTTCACAACACATGGCGCACTTTACACCCTAACGTTAAAGATTTCACTTTTTTCTCCCCGCCTCATAACAGATACTCAAGGATCGACTATCTCTTTTTAACACAGGCGGACCTTGACTCTCTGGTTACGGCTACTATAGACCCCATGATTCTCTCAGATCACCACCCTATCTCAATCACCCTTACATTTTTTTCCATGCCCACTAGATCCCCAATTTGGAGACTTGATAATTCCCTTCTTACGGACCCGACTAATATGAAATCAATAAATTCTTGTTTGTAACATTATTTTCAAGAGAATGAATCCCCTGAAATTCATCCTTTAACCCTATGGTCAGCACATAAATGTGTGATCAGGGGGGAATTTATCTCCATGGCTTCCAAAAGGAAAAAAGCCAGACAAGCACGTATAGCAAATCTTTCGGACCAGATCCATTCTCTTGAGAGTAAACATAAACAATCACTGGCTACTGGAACCTTTACAGAACTTCAAAAAGCGAGAGCATCACTACTTGATGAATTAGGAAAAAGAACCAGACGGTCATTTGCATTGTCAAGCAAACTCTTCTATGAATTCGGCAATAAATCAGGAAAATTACTAGCTAGAGCTCTTCAATCTAAGAAGGCTGAATCAACTATTCATTCCATATCAAATCCCTCGGGTAATAAACTTTGCACATCGTCTGATATTGCAAAAGAATTAAAAAACTTCTACTCCAAATTATACAATTTGAAGACAACAACCCCTATAGATCATCCCAATCACAGAAAAGAGTTAATAAAAAATTTCTTATCACAATATAGCCCGAACCCCATTTCCCAATCAGACGCCGACAATTTGGAAACTCCAATAGTATTGGGATGAAACACTTAGGGCCCTTAAACAATTGAAAACAGGCAAATGTCCTGGACCTGATGGCTTATCTGTGAGCTATTATAAATCCTTCACAGATGCTATCATCCCGTATTTTTTGAAAACTTTCAATACTATTCCCACACCTTCCCAAAATAATAGAGACCTTCTTGAAGCACATATCTCTATGATCCCGAAGGCGGGTAAAGGTACCTCCCTAGTCTCTAATTATAGACCCATTTCGCTCCTCAATGTTGATATAAAATTATACGCAAAAATCCTTGCTAACCGATTACTTCCTTTTATCCCCAGCTTAATTTCTTTGGATCAGGTTGGATTTGTTCCTGGGAGGGAGGCTAGGGATAACACTTTAAAAACCATTGACATTCATCACTGGTTGTCTAATGCCTCCACCCCGGGTTTCTTTCTTTCTCTCGATGCGGAGAAGGCGTTCGACAGGGTGGCATGGGACTATATGTCAGAAGCTTTGAAAGCAATTGGAATCAAGGATCGGATGCTTCAATTTATCCTTACACTCTATTCCGCACCGACTGCGAGAATCAAAATAAATGGTTGCCTGTCGGACGCTTTCTCCATCTCGAATTGCACCCGTCAGGGGTGCCCCCTCTCCCCCATTATCTTTATACTTACTTTAGAACCCATCCTTCGTAGAATTAGGGAAAATCTGGACATTAACCACTTCCCTACCCAGCCATAGTCAAATGACGTCCACAGATGGGATCTCCCATCCTGGGTGGACGTCATATGACGTCCTCGGCTTTGTAGGGGGATATCTGAATGATGCCTGCAGCTAGAGGCATCATTCAGATATCCTTTTGAAGTGCCGGCGATTCTGCGCACCATAAGAATGATCATAGCGGCGGTTCCGCCGCTTGATCGTTCTTACAGGCGGCGGGAGGGGACATCCCGCCCCTCCCGCCGCCATCCGGTGCTTCTCCGGGCTCCCCGTGCGATCGGGGACCCGGAGCGAATCTTCCGGCGTCGTTGGTGGGGTCACGTGATGAGCATAGAGATGACTGGTGACCAGATGGTCACCAGTCATCTCTATGATTGTCGGAGGCCCGGGCGCGATGTGATGACGTCACGCCCGGGCTTCAAATGTAAACAAAGCCGCCATTGCGGCCGTAAGTATGAGATCAGTGAAAAATTTTTCACTGATCTCATGCTTTCCAGCCTGGAGGAGAGATGTGGGGTCTTATTGACCCCGCATCTCTCAATAAAGAGAACCTGTCACACATATCCTATTACAAGGGATGTTTACATTCCTTGTAATAGGAATAAAAGTGATCAAAAAAAAAAAAGTAAAATCATTGTAAAAAAATAAATAAATAAGTAAAAAAAATAAATAAATAATAATTAAAAAAAATTAAAATGCCCTTGTCCCCGGTAGCTCGCGATCAGAAGCGAATGCACACGCAAGTCGCCCACATATGTAAACGCCGTTCAAACCACGCATGTGAGGTATCGCCGCGTGCGTTAGAGCGCGTGCAACAATTCTAGGACTAGACCTCCTCTGTAATTCTAACCTGGTAACCTGTAAAAAAAATTAAAGCGTCGCCTATGGAGATTTTTAAGTACCGAAGTTTGGCGCCATTCCATGAGTGTGCGCAATTTTAAAGCGTGACATGTTAGGTATCTATTTACTCGGCGTAACATTATCTTTCATATTTTCCCCAAACATTGGGCTAACTTTACTGATGTTATTTTTTAATTCATGAAACCATATTTTTTTTTTAAAAAAGGCGTTTGAAAAATTATTGCGCAAATATCATGCAATAAAAAATGTTGCAATGACCGTCATTTTATTCCCTAGGGTGTCTGCTAAAAAAACATATATAATGTTTGGGGGTTCTGAGTAATTTTCTAGCAAAAGAATGATGATTTGTACATGTAGGAGAGAAGTGCTAGAATAGGCCCGGTATTGAATAGGTACAAAAAGCCCTGTATTGAAGTGGTTAAAGGCATTGACATTAAAAATAGACACTATAAATTGGCTGCACACGCAGATGACATTTTACTTTTCCTCACTGATCCTATTGTCACAATACCCAACCTACTAAAAGATTTTTCTTTCTTTAAACTAATCTCAAATTTACAAATCAACTTTTCAAAATCCAGAGCGCTTAATATCTCCCTTACCCCCGAAACGGTTTCTCTATGCAAACATAATTTCCCTTTTGGTTGGGAAGACCAAGCCCTGACATACTTGGGTATTCGTATTCCTCTGAAACTTCAAAACCTATATTCTGAAAATTTCCCCCCTATCTTTAAGACTATACAAAATGATCTCCTACGGTGGGACAAGGGCCTCTTCTCCTGGTTCGGGAGGGCGGCTATAATCAAAATGAATATCCTGACTCCTTTACCTAATGCAAACCATCCCAATCAAATTGCCAGCTTCCTTTTTTAACACGTACAAAACGATGTGTTCTAAATTCTTATGGGCATCTAAACAACCCAGAGTAAAATGGGACAAACTTCTTACTCCTAAATTGCTCGGGGGCATCGGTTTACCTGATCTAAGGAAATATTATTGGTCCTATTATCTATCCCGCATAGTTGACTGGCACGTACATACCAAAGCAAAAGCCTGGATTGACTTGGAAGGAACTACTTCAAAATTTCCATTACAGCACTTACCCTGGATCAATTCTCGTAAAATACCTTGTGACGTTAGTCAACACCCTCTCACTGGGCCTACATTGCAAATTTTCAAATCACTTTGTGGCAAATTTCACATCTCTTCATCCCCTAGTCCCATTATCCCTATTAATCTCAACCCAGACTTTCCTAAAATCGCCTCCATGTATAATACCCCTGGCGGCTCTCCCTTTCCCTCTATTAGAGCGGAATTTTTTTTAGAAGATGGGAATTTCATTACTTTTAATGCTTTTCTTCTCAAATACCCTAATTGTGTTATCTCTCCATTAGATTTTGATAAGATTAAATCAATTTTTCTTTCCTCCAGCCCATCTTCCTTATGGTACAGGAAAAAAACCGCCTTTGAAAACTTATGTGTCAAACTAGAACCCCAAAGACATTTAATCTCTAGTATATATACTCTTTTATTTGCAGATCTTGATCCGAAAGAAGACGAAACTTGTAAAAAATGGGAAAACGATCTTGATATGGATCTTTCTCAAAATGACTGGAAAAATATTTTTTTTTAACATACATAAGGGTTCTTTAAACGTCCTTGCACAAGAAAATGGCTTTAAACTGTATTCAAGGTGGTATAGAACGCCTATTATTATACATAAATTCAATCCTAGTGTTCTTCCTGTATGTTGGCGGTGTGAGATCGAACATGGAACGCTACTTCACATTTGGTGGGATTGTCCCCGTTTACAACCTTTTTGGAGGGAAGTCCACCGCCTCATTTCTCTTATCACATCTTATACACTGGATTTTACGGCAGCACAATTTTTATTTCATCATACTTCTCTCTCACAGTCCACATACAAAAAAACTATAATCCTGCATCTCATCAATGCAGCTAAGCTTTGCATTCCGGTCCACTGGAAAGACACTTCACCTCACAGCATTTGCGAATGGCTTCTGAGGGTTAGAAAAATTGCAGAAATGGAAGATCTGATCCAGCAATCCAGGGACTCCCCAAAAAAGTTTACTGAACTATGGGCTTGCTGGCTTCATTTCATAATTTCTGCGGAATTCCATTCTATTTCTCATTCCACATAAGAGCGTGATATAGATGGTTTAACTTATTTTACACTATCCCTGCCTTGCAGGGACCTACTCCTAGCCTTCTTTGAAAAAAGTTTTGAAATACCTTTCTCTTACACCCTGCTCTTCATTCTCTCCCCTCTTTTGGGTGGACCCATTATTACGAATTTTACTTTCTTATAGACTTGGGGGTGGGGGGGGGGAGGGACAGGGAAGGAAAGAATGATGATGAAAAGACGAATTTTCTTCCCCCCTTTTTTTTTTTCCCTCTCCCTTTTCGGTTTATTAAAAAATTAAGTATTTATTGTTATATTTGGTTGATTGTTATATGGCATATCTTGTTGTACTGATGCATGTATATTGCTTGATTTATTTCATGCCTTGATAAGTACATACTCTTTGACATGCCATTATATGCCTCATTTCATGTATATTGTGACTTATTAATAATAAAAAATTTATTGGAAAAAAAAAAGCAAACTAATGCAGCTACCACATAAATAAAAAAGAGTGAGCTTCAATGTATTACGTTTTTTTGGGGGGTTTAATAATGCTTTAACCACTTCCCTACCGCCCACCGTCAAATGACGTCCTTGACTTTGCGCGGTGATATCTGAATGATGCCTGCAAGGCTGCCAGCTCAGAGAATCGTCTAACTGGCGTAACAGCCACCAAAAAGACCACTTTCTGAGAAAGTGTCAACAGGGGAATATCTCTAATATTCTCAAACGGTGCCCTCTGAGGCACCGAGAGGAACAGGTTCAAGTCCCACGGAGGTAGCGGGGGACGGACCGGAGGGGCCACATGTCGAACCCCCTGCACAAATGTACTCACGAGAGAGTGAGTCACCAGGGGTCGCTGAAAAAAAAGACAGCCAGGGCAGATATCTGTCCCTTAAATCGTACTTAAGGCAAGCCCTTGGTCCACCCCATGCTGTAAAAACAGCAGGATTCTGGAAACCAAATAAGTACGCGGATGCCATTTCATTTCCTCACACATGGAGATGTAGGCCTTCCAAGTGCGGTGATAAACCTTCCTAGAGGACGGTTTCCGAGCACTTCTCATAGTAGAGATAACTGAATCTGACAGGCCCCGGTCTCTCAGTACCTGGTTCTCAACAGCCATGGCGTTAAAGCCAGTGACCGTAAAGTAGGATAGAGCATGGGACCTTGCGATAGCAGGTCCTTCCGTAGTGGTAGGCGCCAGGGGACATCTGCTACCAGACGTACTAGATCGGCGTACCAAGGACGCTGAGGCCAATCTGGAGCGATTAGGATCATTGGAATTCCCTCTGCCTCCACTCTGCGGAGCAGAAGAGTAAGTAGCCTTAAGGGAGGGAAGGCATAGATTAGCCAATACTGACCCCACGATGCCACCAACGCTTCTGTTGTGTCTGCCCATGGGTCTCTTGACCAGGCCACAAACCTCAATACCTTCCGATTGAGTCGGGAAGCCAGATCTACATCTGGTGTGCCCCATCTTTGGCAGAGGAGTTGGAACACCTCCGGGTGTAAGGACCATTCTCCCTGGTCCAGCATCTGGCGGCTCAGGTAGTCCGCCTGCCAGTTTACCACACCCAGAATGTACATGGCCGACCGTGCCGGTACGCTCCTCTCTGCCCACTTCAGGATGCGAGCGACCTCCGATGCTGCAGCGGAGCTTCTTGTTCCTCCTTGATGATTGACATATGCCACTGCTGTGGCGTTGTCTGACTGGATCCTGACTGGACGCCCTTAGAGCCTCTGAGACCATTTGAAGAGGCACAGCCTGATCGCCCGGATTTCCAGGACATTGATCGGCAGGAGGGCTTCCTCTGGGGTCCAGCGAACTTTCCCCTGACTGAACACCCCAGACTCCCCCCCCAACCTGTAAAGCTGGCGTCCGTCGTGATCACTATCCAGTAAACCGGAAGAAATGACTTCCCGGCCATTAGAGCCGGTGCTGTCAGCCACCATACCAGGGATCTCCTGACTAGGTGGCTCACTCGGATTTGATAAACCAGAGATGATGGACATCTGTTCCATCTGGACAGAACTTCCTTCTGTAACACTCGAGTGTGGAATTGAGCAAATGGGACCGCCTCGAAGGAGGCTACCATGAGGCCCAACACTCGCATGCAAAAACGGAGTGACGACCAATTCCTGGAAGTCAGCTGCCATACTGCAGCCTGGAGGGTCTGCAACTTCTCCACGGGGAGGAATACCTTTGCCTCTGAGGAATCCAGAATCAACCCTAGGTACACTAGGCGTTGAGTGGGCACCAATACTGACTTTTGCGTGTTTAGTATCTCACCACAGTCTCGAAGAGTCTGACAGGTAATGGACACGCTTACCTCTAATTCTGAGCTTGAAGGGGCCTTCAGTAGAAGGTCGTCCAAGTAGCCCATGATAGCGATACCCCGCTGTCTTAGAAGTGCCAGAATCAGAGCGAGCACCTTGGTGAACGTCCTGGGTGCTGAGGCAAGGCCAAACGGGAGGGCCACAAACTGGTAGTGGTTCTTCCCGATAACAAATCGCAGAAACCTCTGGTGTCTGGAGTATATGGGGACATGCAGGTATGCGTCCTTGATGTCCAAGGAGGCCAGAAATTCCCCCGGATGGAGAGCCTTGACTACAGATCGAACAGACTCCATCCGAAATCTTTGTACCTTCACAAAGCAATTGAGGGCTCTGAGATCCAAGATTGGATGAACCCCATCCTTCTTCGGCACAATGAACAGATTTGAGTAAAAACCCTGACCCTGTTCCTGTTCTGGAACTGGAATAACTACCCTGCGTTCCAGTAGACCCTGGACCGCCCCATACAGGGCCTCCCGACGGGTCGGTAGTAGCTGGAGATTGGAGGTGACGAATCTGTCCGGTGGACAAGAGAGAAATTCTATCTTGTAGCCTGAGATTACTTCGCAAACCCACCTGTCGGAGACCAGAGCTGTCCACTGAGTCGCGAATTTGCGAAGACGTCCCCCCCCACCCAAGAGCTGGGTGGTGGCGGACCTTCATGCGGACGCAGATTTGTCCGCAGGCTTGTTGGGTTTGCGGGACCAAAGACGCTTTTGTCCTTGGGCAGGCGCCTTGTCGGCCTGGGGTCTTTTCCCTGTCGCCCTAGGGGGACGAAAAAAACGCTTGCGTGCAGTAAAGGAGGGCCCTTGCCCTTGGTGTGGCCCCTACCCTTGCTAGTTTGAGGACGCAAAGTGCTTTTACCTCCTGTGGCATCCTTGATGATGTCATCCATAGAGGCCCCAAAAAGTCTGTCGCCCTTAAAAGGCAGATCCAACAGGGCTTTCTTGGAGGTCTGGTCCGCAGACCAGCCCTTTAGCCAGATCAGGCGGCGTATTGCTACTGCATAAACCGAAGCTTTTGACAGCAGGGGAATAGTATCCATGTCTGACTCGCAGACAAACCTAAGGCCCTGGACCAACTGGTCGGCCAATGTTATCTCATCAGGAGGAGCATCTCGCTCCTTAACCCCTGGAGTAGCAATCCTTGCCCATTCAGTAAGTGTCTGAGACACTAGGGCCCCCGCCAATGCCGGGCGTACTGCCGAGCCTACCACTGAGTATAGGTAGCGAGCGAGTGCTTCAGCCTTCTTATCCACAGGGTCCTTGAAAACAGGAGCCCCTTCTACTGGAATTGTGGTGGCTCTATTAAGTCTGGACACCGGAGGGTCCACTATAGGGGGAGAGGTCAATTTCTTCAGAAAACTCTCCTCAAAGGGGTACCGTACCGCAAACCTCTTTGGGGCTGTAAAGACCCTCAGTGGGTTCTCCCATTCCTTGTATAAGAGTTTATCAAAATAAGACACACAAGAGAACACCTTAGCAGTGCGGGCAGGTTTATGAAACCCAAAGTGGACCGGAGTCTCTGTTGCTTCTGCAGTATTTTCCAACTTTAGCGTATCCCGCACTGCAGTAATAAGGTCAGATACCAAAGCCGTCTCGCGTACTGACCTGGACTTGGAGTCATCCTCACTGTCCGGTCACGGTCTGCAGTCTCTGATGCGTCAGAATCTGGGCCCTGAGCCGTAGCTGGACCTGGTTCTGCATCAGAATTATCCCCAGAAGCTTGCAGGGAACGGGAGCGTTTACTACCCCCTGTATTCCCGCGTGATGCTTCCACCCTGGCAGAAAACGCCTCTAGGATTGCCGTCATAGCGTTCATAGACACCAGCTGCTAAATCTGGTGTTTCAGGGGAGAAGACATCTGTCTCAGATGCCATGACACCCACAGGGCTCCAAGCAAGATATCAATAGGCCACCCTCCTGTGCTGCAGAGATGCTGGGTCACCCAGAGGACTCACCACCCTTGGATCGGTACCGCTATGCTGCCGTGCTGTGCCTGTGATGCTGTCCCTCCGCTGCTGTGTCAGTCTGCTTCTTTTATCAGTGCTTCCTGTGTGAACGTCTCACGCCAGTGTAATGCACCCTAGAGGCCGGAGACTCTCGCAAAATGGCAGCCAAACGTCTGTATGGAAGATAATGTGGGCTCTAAGAAAATGGCCGTCGAGCCGAAGCAGCCGTAGACCACAAAAAGATGGCCGCCGAACGGTAATATATACATACAGCGTGGATCATTACAAACATGGCCGCCGATCAGTCGATAGAGGCCAGAGGGTGTGGAACTACAAAAAAATGGTGCCGAAACCACAGGAAGATGGCCACCGGACAGTCACTAGAGGCCGAACCCAGCATGGACCACCGCAAAATGGCCACCGACAGCATGGAGGAGGAAGAAGCACACACACAGGTAAGCAGAAATGACATCTTTTTAAATGTTAGTTACAGCCAGCCCCGCTCCAGTGGAACCCCCTAGGTGACCCCCAGCACCCTTAGCTAGAAGCCCAGGGAGGAGGGAAGGGCAAGGAGAGAGGGAAGAAAGGGGCCACAACCACTTACTTGGTCTCTCCAGGAATGTCCAGCCAAATCACCCAGCCGAGGCAGGGGAGTTTACTTACCTATCCTGCATGTATCATGCTGGAAGACATTCCAAACAGATCATCGTCCGCGCACGGAAAGTGACTGTTGGCCAGGCATGCTGTGATTGGACCCAAGGGGACGATCATATGTATGCCCTGGAGTGCGACGCTCACCGGACAGGCTGCTGCGACTCGGCCGTAAGGTCAGCCGAAGCTGAGCGGTCTGATGCAAGCCGTGGAGCGTAAGCTCACCGGCCAGGCTGCTGCGACTCGGCCGTAAGGTCAGCCGAAGCTGAGCGGTCCGATGCATGCCCTGGAGCGTAGGCTCACCGGCCACCCGTGGAGCGACGGGCATGTCGTGGAAAACCCAGCGCGTAGCTGGGGTCAGCACACGCTCGATGGCCGAAACTGGGGAGACTACAAGGATCGAGGATCCAGCCTGTCACCCAGTCGGCCATTCATTGAAGATCGCAGGAAACAAAAAAAAAAATGTAGCAAAAAAATATATATTTTTCCCCCGGACCAATGGGCCCGAAGGGAGCCATGTCCTACTCCTTGCTAGACAGAAAAAAACTGATCTGCGAGATGAAGACTGAGGGGATATACCCAGAGGGTCCGCCCCCTGGGCGGTACTGTAGAAGGTGTGATGCAACACTTTTTACAAGTTTTCTGCCTAGTCACTCCTAATTAACGGATAATACCCACTATGTCAATAGAGAAGCTGTGTCGGTCCATGGACGAAAGAGTAATTATGATTTTTACATGAAGGAGAGAAGTGCCAGAATAGGCCCGGTGCTGAAGTGGTTAACCACTTAATGACCGCTCAATGTATATATACGTCGGCAGAATGGCACAGACAGGCACAATCACGTACCTGTACGTGACTGCCTTCGTATAGTTGGGGGGTCCCATCGGACCCCCCTACTATACAGTGAGCGGTCGGCATCGTTCCGGGAGTGATCCGTGATGAGGGGACGGCCATTCGTTTCCGGCCACCCCCTCGCGATCGCTCCCGGCGAATGAAAAGCTTCCTCTGCCTGTGTAATGTTTACACAGGCAGAAGAAAGTGATGTCATCTCTCCTGTGGCGCTCACATATACAGAGCGCTGTGGAGAGAAGACACACAGGTTAGTGCACTAAACAGCACACTGACACCAGCACACATAGGCACACGATCGCCCCCCCCAGCCCCCAGTCACAGTGTCACTGATTGCAGTGACCATTTTTTTACTGATCACTGCAATCAGTGACATTTGTGACTGTAAAAGTGTCAGGGCAGTTAGTTTTAGGTCCAGTGTAGCCCCCTAACCCCCCCAATAAAGGTTTAACCCCTTGATCGCCCCCCAGGTAACCCTTTCACCCCCTAGCACCACTGTCACTAAGCAATCGTTTTTCTGATCGCTGTCTTAGTGTCGGTGGTGCCGATAGGTAGCCAGTAATTTTTGTTAGGTTCCCCGCAGGTTTTTATAGCGTCGGGTACCCCCATATATTACCTAATAAAGGTTAAACCCCTTGATCGCTCCCCAGGTAACCCTTTCACCCCCTTTTGCCAGTGTCACTAAGCGATTGTTTTTCTGATCGCTGTCTTGGTGTCGGTGGTGCCGCTAGGTAGTCAGTTATTTTTTTAGGTTCGCCGCAGGTTTTTATAGCGCCAAGTACCCCCATTTATTATCTAATAAAGGTTTTAACCCCCTAATTTCCCCTAGTTAACCCTTTCACCAGTGATCACCATATAAGTGTTACGGGTGACGCTGGTTAGTTAGTTTGCTTTTTATAGTGTCAGGGCACCCGCCGTATATAACCCAATAAAGGTTTAACCCCCTGATCGCCTGGCAGGTGATATAAATTAGGTTTTAGCGTCAGAGAGGGTCTGCCTCGCCCCAGGCAGCGTCAGGTTAGTGCCAGTAATGCTAACACCCACGCGTGAAGCATACACCTCTCTTAGTGGTATAGTATCTGAACAGATCAATATCTGATCTGATCAGATCTATACTAGCGTCTCCAGCAGTTTAGGGTTCCCAAAAATGCAGTGTTAGCGGGATCAGCCCAGATACCTGCTAGCACCTGCGTTTTGCCCCTCCGTCCAGCCCAGGCCACCCAAGTGCAGTATCGATCGATCACTGTCACTTACAAAACACAACACACATAACTGCAGCGTTTGCAGAGACAGGCCTGATCCCTGCGACTCCAGTGCTGTAGGAGGTGATTTCACCACCACAGTTAAAAAAAAAAGCATATATGGCGAAGCATGGGGGCAGCAGGGGCGGAGGAGCGATTTTGCTCCTAATGCCGCGTACATACGGTAAAAATTCAGACGGAGGCTTGCCCGTGGAAAAGTCAGACCGTGTGTACGCGGCATAACTTTTGCAGGAGGATGCCCCCATGCTTCGGCATATATAAATGGTGCATGTATGCCCATTATTAGAAGTGGGTGGATGAAGGGAGGTATTCTAATGGTGGGCATACCCACCGATCAATCTCTTTCTTTCGTTCAGCCAACAGGCTGCATGAAAAAAAAGATTACAATACATGTCCAACAAGGACCAGCAACGTACTGGTACGTTGCTGGACTTTGAATGGTTATACCAGATTGATGCCTGCGGGTTTAGGTATCATCTTGGTATCATTCTTTTCAGCCAGCGGCCGGCTTTCATGTAAAAGCAATCCTAGCGGCTAATTAGCCTCTGGACTGCTTTTACAAGCAGTGGGAGGGAATGTCCCCCCCCCCCGGATAAAAAAAGTGCCATTGGGAAATTGGGAAAGCATTTTATCACACCGATCTTGGTGTGGTCAGATGCTTTGAGGGCAGAGGAAAGATCTAGGGTCAAATAGACCCCAGTTTTTTCAAAAAAAGAGTACCTGTCACTACCTATTGCTATCATAGGGGATATTTACATTCCCTGAGATAACAATAAAAATGATAAAAAAAAAAAAAAAATATGGAAGGAACAGTTTAAAAATAAAATAAAAAAGCAAAATTAATAAAAAAAAAAAAAAAAAGCACCCCTGTCCCACCCTGCTCTTGCGCAATGGCGAACGCAAGCATCGGTCTGGCGTCATATGTTAACCACTTCAATACAGGGCTTTTTGTACCACTTCAATACCGGGCCTATTCTAGCACTTCTCTCCTACATGTACAAATCATCATTCTTTTGCTAGAAAATTACTCAGAACCCCCAAACATTATATATGTTTTTTTTAGCAGACACCCTAGGGAATAAAATGACGGTCATTGCAACTTTTTTTCTTTCTTTCTCACGATATTTTCTCAATAATTTTTCAAATACCTTTTAAAAAAAAAAAATGGTTTCATGAATTAAAAAATAACAAAACAGTAAAGTTAGCCCAATTTTTTGGGAAAATATGAAAGATGATGTTACGCCGAGTAAATATATACCTAACATGTCACACTTTAAAATTGCGCACACTCATGGAATGGCGCCAAACTTCGGTACTTAAAAATCTCCATAGGCGACGCTTTCATTTTTTTTACAGGTTACTAGGTTAGAATTACAGAGGAGGTCTAGTGCTAGAATTGTTGCATGCGCTCTAACGCACGCGCCGATACCTCACGTGTGTGGTTTGAACGGCGTTTACATATGTGGGCGACTTATGTGTGCATTCGCTTCTGATCGCAAGGTACCGGGGACAGGGGCGTTTTCATTTTTTTTTTTTATTATTATTTTTTTTTTACTTTTTTTTTGATCACTTTTATTCCTATTACAAGGAATGTAAACATCCCTTATAATAGGAATGTGTGACAGGTCCTCTTTATTGAGAGATGCGGAGTCAATAAGACCCCACATCTCTCCTCCAGGCTGGAAAGCATGAGATCAGTGAAAATGTTTTCACTGATCTCATACTTACAGCCGCAATGGCGGCTTTGTTTACATTTGAGGACCCGGGCGTGACGTCATCACATCGCGCCCGGGCCTCCGACGATCATAGAGATGACTGGTGACCATCTGGTCACCAGTCATCTCTATGCTCATCACGTGACCCACCAACGGCGCCAAAAGATTCGCTCCGGGTCCCCGATCGCACGGGAGAGCCCGGAGAAGCACCGGATGGCGGCGGGAGGGGGGATGTCCCCTCCCGCCGCCTATAAGAACGATCCGCCGCTATGATCGTTCTTATGGTGCACAGAATCGCCGGCACTTTAAAAGGATATCTGAATGATGCCTCTAGCTGCAGGCATCATTCAGATATCCCCCTACAAAGCCAGGACGTCATATGACGTCCACCCAGGAAGGGAGATCCCATCTGTGGATGTCATTTGACTATGGCTGGGTAGGGAAGTGGTTAACAGCAATTGCATCATGCATGTGGTATCACCGCGAAGGTCAGATCGAGGGCAGTCATTTTAGCAGTAGACCTCCTCTGTAAATCTAACGTGGTAATCTGTAAAGGCTTTTAAAAATGTATGTAGTTTGTCGCCACTGTGCGTTTGTGCGAAATTTTAAAGCATGTCGTGTTTGGTATCTATGTACTCGGCCTAAGATCATCTTTTTTATTTCATTAAACATTTGGGCAATATAGTGTGTTTTAGTGCATTAAAATGAAAAAAAAAAAAGTGTATTTTTTCCCCAAAAAATGCGTTTGAAAAATCAGTGCGCAAATACTGTGTGGAAAAAAAAAATGCAATACCCACCATTTTAATTTGTAGGGCCTTTGTTTTAAAAAAATATATAATGTTTGGGGGTTCAACATAATTTTCTTGCAAAAAAAATATATGTTTTCATGTAAACAAAAAGTGTCAGAAAGGGCTTTGTCTTTAAGTGGTTAGAAGAGTGGATGTAAGCTTCCTAATGTTGTGTATAAAATGCCAGGACAGTTCAAAACCCCCCCAAATGACCCCATTTTTGAAAGTAGACACCCCAAGCTATATACTGAGAGGCATGTCTAGTCTATGGAATATTTTATATGTTAACACAAGTTGTGGAAAAAAATATATATTTTTTTTTTTTTTTGCACAAAGTTGTCACTAAATGATATATTGCTCAAACATGCCATGGGCATATGTGGAATTACACCCCAAAACACATTCTGTTGCTTCTCCTGAGTACGAGGATACCACATGTGTGAGACTTTTTGGGAGCCTAGAAAAAAAGAATATGGAGGGGAGGTAAATATCAGTCATCACATCCCAGTTTAATAGAAAAGTAAGGGGGGTCACAAGGCCCCGGGATTTTAAAGATGTCGATAGAGTGTCTAATCAGATAATTAAATACTGACTGAACACAATGAGTAGAGAAAAATAGAATTTTTATTTACAAAAAATTATATGTATAAAACACACCAATACAGTATACAACCATGATCAATTATATTAGTGCACGATAACAGACACAAAGATGCCAATGTACTCACCGTTTCGCTCTAGAGAGAGCTTCCTCAGGAGAATTTACCATGGCATCATAAGGTATGCTGGCAGCAAGACAAAAGACAGGATGTAAACCGTGGTGTAAACAGATATCAAGAGAAATACATTTTTATCTTGATATTTACATATGACACTATCGACATCTTTAAAATCCCGGGGCCTTGTGACCCCCCCTTTCCCCCACTTACTTTTTGGGAGCCTAGCCGCGTACGGGACCCCAAAAACCAAGCACCGCCTTCAGGCTTTCTAAGGGTGTAAATTTTTGATTTCACTGCCTAGCACAGTTTCGGAGGCCATGAAATGCCCAGATGGCACGAAACCCCCCCAAATGACCCCATTTTGGAAAGTAGACACCCCAAGCTTTTTGCTGAGAGGTATGGTGCGCATTTTGCAGATCTCGCTTTTTGTCACAAAGTTTTGAAAATTGAAAAAATATATATATATATATATATATATATATATATATATATATATATATATATATATATATATATTTTCTTTCTTCATTTTCAAAAACAAATGAGAGCTGTAAAATACTCACCATGCCTCTCAGCAAATAGCTTGGGGTGTCTACTTTCCAAAATGGGGTCATTTGGGGGGGTTTTGTGCTATTTTGGCATTTTATGGCCTTCGAAACTGTGATGGGTAGTGAGGAATGAAATCAAAAATGTGTGCCCTTAGAAATCCTGAAGGCGGTGCTTGGTTTTCGGGGCCCCGTACGCGGCTAGGCTCCTAAAAAGTCCCACACATGTGGTATCCCCGTACTCAGGAGAAGCAGCAAAATGTATTTTGGGGTGCAATTCCACATATAACCATGGCATGTGTGAGCAATTTATCATTTAGTGACAACTTTTTGTAATTTTTTTTTTTTTTGTCATTATTCAATCACTTGGGACAAAAAAAAATATTCAATGGGCTCAACATGCCTCTCAGCAATTTCCTTGGGGTGTCTACTTTCCAAAATTGGGTCATTTGGGGGGGGGGTTTGTACTGCCCTGCCATTTTAGCACCTCAAGAAATGAGATAGGCAGTCATAAATTAAAAGCTGTGTAAATTCCAGAAAATGTACCCTAGTTTGTAGACACTATAACTTTTGCGCAAACCAATAAACATACGCTTATTGACATTTTTTTTACTAAAGACATGTGGCTGAATACATTTTGGCCTAAATGTATGACTAAAATTTAGTTTATTCGATTTTTCTTATAACAAAAAGTAGAAAATATTTTTTTTCAACATTTTCAGTCTGTTTCCGTTTATATCGCAAAAAAAAAATAAAAAATCGCAGAGGCAATTAAATACCATTAAAAGAAAGCTCTATTTGTGGGAAGAAAAGGACGCAAATTTCGTTTGGGTACAACATTTCATGTCCGCACAATTTCCAGTTAAAGCAGCGCAGTGCCAAATTGTGAAATCACCTCTGGTCATTATGGTCCGTATTGGTCCGGGTCTTAAGTGGTTAAAGAGACAGAGTTGATTTACTAAAGGCAAATCCACTCTGCACTACAAGTGCACTTGCAAGTGCAGTCGCTGTAAATCTGAGGGGGAAGATCTGAAATCAGGGGAAGCTCTGCCGATTTTATCATCCAATCATGTACAAGCAAAAATGCTGTATTTTCTTTGCATGTACCCTTCGGATCTACAGTGACTGCACTTCCAAGTGCACTTGTAGTGTAAAATAGGATTTTTTACTCACCGTAAAATCCTTTTCTCTGAGTCCATGGACCGACACAGCTTCTCTATTGACAAAGTGGGTATTATCCGTTAATTAGGAGTGACTAGGCAGAAAAACTTGTAAAAAGTGTTGCATCACACCTTCTACAGTACCGCCCAGGGGGCGGACACCCCGGGTATATCCTCTCAGTCTGCATATCGCAGATCAGTTAGTCAAAAAGCAGTACAAACTTAAAAGGAGGGGTGGGTGCTGTGTCAGTCCATGGACTCAGAGAAAAGGATTTTACGGTGAGTAAAAAATCCTATTTACTCTTTCGTCCATGGACCGACACAGCTTCTCTATTGACAAAGTGGGACGTCCCAAAGCAGTGTCAGACAAAAAACGAGTGGTGGTAACAGCATAAAATAAACTTCACCCCAAACACAAAACAGCACTCCTCCAACGGAGGAGCTGCAACTCTAAACAGCCGCTTGTAAAACCTTGCGGCCGAAAAGAGGCATCCGAAGACGCACCTACATCAACTTTGTAGAATTTTGTGAAAGTGTGAGCGGACGACCAAGTCGCCGCTTTACATAACTGGGAAACAGACGCTTGATGTCAGAAAGCCCAAGAGGCACCTCTTGCCCTGGTCGAATGCGCCGTGACCGGAAAGGGGGGCGCTTGACCCTTTAAGGCGCAAGCCTGGTTTACTCTCTGTCGGATCCACCTAGAGATGGTGGCCGACGAGACTGCTTGGCCCCAGCCACCGAAACAAACAGTGAATCTGATTTCCTGGAACAGGGAAGTAGCAGATAGGTATAGTCTCAAAGCTCGGACAACGTCCAAGGAATGCAACGCCGACTCCTTAGGATTCGACGGCTGAGGACACAAGGATGGAAGTACAATGTCTTCATTGAGATGAAAAGCCTTAACGACTTTTGAAAGGAAGGCTGCGGCCGCAGCACCACCTTATCCTTGTGGAAAACCAAATAGGGAGCCTTGCCGGACAAGGCTGCCAGCTCAGAGACTCGTCTAACTGACGTAACAGCCACCAAAAAGACCACTTTCTGAGAAAGTGTCAACAGGGGAATATCTCTAATATTCTCAAACGGTGCCTTCTAAAGCACTGAGAGGACCAGGTTCAAGTCCCACGGAGGATGGACCGGAGGGGCCACATGTCGAACCCCCTGCACAAATGTACTCACGAGAGAGTGAGTCGCCAGGGGTCGCTAAAAAAAGACAGCCAGGGCAGATATCTGTCCCTTAATCGTACTTAGGGCAAGCCTTTGGTCCACCCCATGCTGTAAAAACAGCAGGATTCTGGAAACCAAATAGGTACGCAGATGCCATTTCATTTCCTCACACATGGAGATGTAGGCCTTCCAAGTGCGGTGATAAACCTTCCTAGAGGACAGTTTTCGAGCACTTCTCATCGTAGAGATTACAGAGTCTGACAGGCCCCGGTCTCTCAGTACCTGGTTCTCAACAGCCATGCCGTTAAAGCCAATGACTGTAAAGCAGGATGGAGTATGGGACCTTGCGATAGCAGGTCCTTCCGTAGTGGTAGGCGCCAGGGGACGTCTGCTACCAGACGTACTAGATCGGCGTACCAAGGACGCTGAGGCCAATCTGGAGCGATTAGAATCATTGGAATTCCCTCTGCCTCCACTCTGCGGAGCAGAAGAGGAAGAAGCCTTAAGGGAGGGAAGGCATAGATTAGCCGATACTGACCCCACGATGCCACCAACGCGTCCGTTGCGTCTGCCCATGGGTCTCTTGACTGGGCCACAACCTCAATACCTTCCGATTGAGTCGGGAAGCCAGAAGATCTACGTCTGGTGTGCCCCATCTTTGGCAGAGGAGTTGGAACACCTCCGGGTGTAAGGGCCATTCTCCCTGGTCCAGCATCTGGTGGCTCAGGTAGTCCCCCTGCCAGTTTTCCACACCCGGAATGTACACGGCCGACAGTGCCGGTACGCTCTTCTCTGCCCACTTCAGGATGCGAGCAACCTCCGATGCTGCAGCTGAGCTTCTTGTTCCTCCTTGATGATTGACATATGCCACCATTGTGGCGTTGTCTGACTGGATCCTGACTGGACGCCCTTGCAGCCTCTGAGACCCTTTGAAGAGGCACAGCCCGATCGCTCGGATTTCCAGGACATTGATCGGCAGGAGGGCTTTCTCTGGGGTCCAGCGACCTTGCGCCGACTGAACACCCCAGACTCCCCCCCAACCTGTAAGGCTGGCGTCCGTCGTGATCACTATCCAGTAAACCGGAAGAAATTACTTCCCGGCCATTAGAGCCGGTGCTGTCAGCCACCATACCAGGGATCTCCTGACTAGGTGGCTCACTCGGATTTGATAATCCAGAGATGAAGGGCATCTGTTCCATCTGGACAGAACTTCCTTCTGTAACACTCGAGTGTGGTATTGAGCATCTGGGACCACCTCAAAGGAGGCTACCATGAGGCCCAATACTCGCATGCAAAAACGGAGTGACGACCAATTCCTGGAAGTCAGCTGCCGTACTGCAGCCCGGAGGGTCTGCAACTTCTCCACAGGGAGGAATACCTTTGCCTCTGAGGAATCCAGAATCAACCCCAGGTACACTAGGCGTTGAGTGGGCACCAATACTGACTTTTGCGTGTTTAGTATCCAACCACAGTCTCGAAGAGTCTGACAGGTAATGGACACGCTTACCTCTAATTCTGGGCTTGAAGGGGCCTTCAGCAGAAGGTCGTCCAAGTAGCCTGTGATAGCGATACCCCGCTGTCTCAGAAGTGCCAGAATCGGACCGAGCACCTTGGTGAACGTCCTGGGTGCTGAGGCAAGGCCAAACGGGAGGGCCACAAACTGGTAGTGGTCCTCCCCGATAGCAAATCGCAGAAACCTCTGGTGTCTGGAGTATATGGGGACATGCAGGTATGCGTCCTTGATGTCCAAGGAGGCCAGAAAGTCCCCCGGATGGAGAGCCGTGACTACAGATTGAACCGACTCCCTCCGAAATCTTTGTACCTTCACAAAGCAATTGAGGGCTCTGAGATCCAAGCTTGGACGAACCCCCTCCTTCTTCGGCACAATGAACAGATTTGAGTAAAAACCCCATCCCAGTTCTGGAACTGGAATAACTACCCCGCGTTCCAGTAGACCCTGGACCGCCCCCCTACAGGGTCTCCCGATGGGTCGGTAGTAGCTGAAGATTGGAGGTGTTGAATCTGTCCGGTGGACAAGAGAGAAACTCTATCTTGTAGCCTGAGGAGATTACTTCGCAAACCCACCTGTCGGAGATTAGAGCTGTCCACTGACTCGCGAATTTGCGAAGACGTCCCCCCACCCGAGCTGGGTGGGGGAGGACCTTCATGCGGACGCAAATTTGTCCGCAGGTTTATTGGGTATGCGGAACCAAGGGCGCTTTTGTCCTTGGGCAGGCGCTTTATCGGCCTGGGGTCTTTTCCCTGTCACCCTAGGGCAGCGATTCTCAACCAGGGTTCCGTGGAACCCTAGGGTTCCTCCAGAGGTTGCAAGGGGTTCCTTCAGCATTGGGCAATTTCGGCCTCTCAGATAAGTTCCCACTGACACCATTGATCTTTTTATCTATCTGTAAGGAGGAAATTCTTCCCAATGACCACAAGTGTAAGGACCATCCTTCCCACTGACCATCACACTAATGTATCATGAGTTGTAGATTTCTGATTTTGAGCAGGGGTTCCCTGAGACCGGAGAACTATTTCAAAGGGTTCCTCTGTGTTGAAAAGGTTGAGAAAAAACGCTTGCGTGCAGTAAAGGAGGGCCCTTTCCCTTAGCGTGGACCCTTACCCTTGCTAATTTGGGAAGCAAAGTGCTTTTACCTCCTGTGGCATCCTTGATGATGTCATCCAGAGAAGCCCCAAAAAGTCTGTCGCCCTTAAAAGGCAGATCCAACAGGGCTTTCTTGGAAGTCTGGTCCGCTACTGCATAAACCAAAGCTTTTGACAGCAGGGAAATAGTATCCATGTCTGACTCGCAGACAAACCTAAGGCCCTGGACCAACAGGTCGGCCAATGTTATCTCATCAGGAGGAGCATCTCGCTCCTTAACCCCTGGAGTAGCAATCTTGCCCATTCAGTAAGTGTGTGAGACACTAGGGCCGCCGCCAATGCCGGGCGTACTGCCGAGCCTACCACTGAGTATAGGTAGCAAGCGAGTGCTTCAGCCTTCTTATCCACAGGGTCCTTGAAAACAGAAGCCCCTTCTACAGGAATTGTGGTGGCTCTATTAAGTCTGGACACCGGAGGGTCCACTATAGGGGGGAGAGGTCCATTTCTTCAGAAAACTCTCCTCAAAGGGGTACCGTACCGTAAACCTCTTTGGGGCTGTAAAGACCCTCAGTGGGTTCTCCCATTCCTTGTATAAGAGCTTATCAAAAGACACACAAGGGAACACCTTAGCAGTGCGGGCAGGTCTATGAAACCCAAGTGGACCGGAGTCTCTTCTGCTTCTGCAGCATTTTCCAACTTTAGCGTATCCCACACTGCAGTAATAAGGTCAGATACCAAAGCCGTCTCGCGTACTGACCTGGACTTGGAGTCATCCTCACTGTCCGATCGGTCACGGTCTGCAGTCTCTGATGCGTCAGAATCTGGGCCCTGAGCCGTAGCTGGACCTGGTTCTGCATCAGAATTATCCCCAGAAGCTTGCAAGGGACGGGGCCTCTACTACCCCCTGTATTCCCGTGTGCTGCTTCCACCCTGGCAGCAAACGCCTCTAGGATTGCCATCATAGCGTTCATAGACACCTCAGGGGCACCAGCTGCTAAATCTGGTGTTTCAGGGGAGAAGACATCTGGCTCAGATGCCATGCTGACCACACGCTGACACTCCAGGCAAGATATCAATAGGCCACCCTCCTGCGCTGCAGAGATGCTGGGTTACCCAGAGGACTCACCACCCTGGACCGGTACTGCTATGTTGCCGTGTGCTGCGCCTGTGATGCTGTCCCACTGCTGCTGTGTCAGTCTGCTTTTATCAGCACTTCCTGTGTGAATTTTCGCGCCAGTGTAATGCACCCTAGAGGCCGGAGGCTCTCGTAAAATGGTTGCCAAAAACGTCTGTATGGAAGATAATGTGGGCTCTAAGAAAATGGCCGCCGACCGAAGAAAGAGGTCAAGCAGCCGTAGCCCACAAAAAGATGGCCGCCGAACGGAAATATATACATACAGGGTGGACAAACATGGCCGCCGATCAGCTGATAGGGGCCTGTGGGTGTGGCCGAACCATAGGAAGATGGCCGCCGGGCAGTGACAAGAGGCCGAACTCGGCATGGACCACCTCAAAATGGCCGCCGACAGCATGGAGGAGGAAGCACACACACAGGTAAGCAGAAATGACATTTCTTCTAAATGTTAGTTACAGCCAGCCCCGCTCCAGTGGAACCCCTTAGGTGACCCCCAGCACCTTTAGCTAGAAGCCCAGGGAGGAGGGAAAGGCAGGGAGAGAGGGAAGAAAGGGGCCACAACCACTTACTTGATCTCTCCAGGAATGTCCAGCTAAATCACCCAGCCGAGGCAGGGGAGTTTTACTTACCTATCCTGCATGTATTATGCTGGAAGACATTCCAAACAGATCATCGTCCGCGCACGGAAGGTGACTGTTGGCCAGGCATGCTGTGATTGGACCCAAAAGGGACGATCATATGTATGCCCTGGAGCGTGACGCTCACCGGACAGGCTGCTGCGACTCGGCCGTAAGGTCAGCCGAAGCTGAGCGGTCCGATGCAAGCCTTGGAGCGTAAGCTCACCGGCCAGGCTGCTGCTACTCGGCCGTAAGGTCAGCCGAAGCTGAGCGGTCCGATGCAGGCCCTGGAGCGTAGGCTCACCGGCCACCCGTGGAGCGACGGGCATGTCGTGGAAAACCCAGCGCGTAGCTAGGGTCGGCACACGCTCGATGGCCGAAACTGTGGAGACTACAAAGATCGAGGATCCAGCCTGTCACCCAGTCGGCAGTTGAGCGAAGATCGCAGGAAACAACAAATGTAGCAAAAAAAAAAAAATATATATATATATCTTTTTTCCCCCGGACCAATGGGCCCGAAGGGAGCCATGTCCTACTCCTTGCTAGACAGAAAAAAACTGATCTGCGATATGCAGACTGATAGGATATACCCAGGGGGTCCGCCCCCTGGGCGGTACTGTAGAAGGTGTGATGCAACACTTTTTACAAGTTTTTCTGCCTAGTCACTCCTAATTAACGGATAATACCCACTTTGACAATAAAGAAGCTGTGTCGGTCCATGGACGAAGGAGTAAGTGGATTTGCCTTTAGTAAACAAACTCCAATGTCACCTTGCCATGCAAGGCTCTCCTCTGACCTTCCTAAACTTACCAACAATCCAGCACTAAAATTACTGGTGTCAGCAACCCAGGGAAGCAGTGACATTGCTCGGGCCTAGCAGTTGGCTACCTGACCTAAGCATTGTCATGTGGGGGAGGTGCTTTTTCAGCTTGAATGAAAGTAATTGTTCTGAAAAAAAAAAAGTTTGTATCTGATGCTTTATAACCTCACTGTATAACAATGGTTTCTAAATTTAGGCTTACGTGTAAGAAAATACAATTGTATTACCAGTTTTCTATGGGTCACTCATGTCCTCTATGACTTTTGCTGATGTATATAAATGTGTGTATCCAATGTTCCTAATATTGTCATACTTTATGAACGCAATCTGCTGATTAGGGATGAGCTTCGCGTCGAACACACGTTCGACTCGAACATCGGCCGTTCGATGAAGAACGAACTTTATGGTCCGTTCGCGTTAAATTCTTGTTGCGCGACACGGCCCATAATTCACTGCAGCATCGCAGTGCATTGCTGGCTGATGATTGGCCAAGCATGCACTATGACCCGCATGCTTGGCCAATCACAGCGCGGAAAAAACGGAGAGCCGTAATTGGCCAAAGCCAGCAGTGGCATGTAAATACAATTCCTGATATAATAGTTGACAGCAGGGCGTTCCAGCGCCCACCAAGAGTAACTGTGAGGGCTTACAGTGTTGTACCAACACCTAAGGGCCAAATTTCTGCAGACTATATATGGCAGGCCCCTACTTTCAAACATCCAACTTACAAACAACTCCTACTTGCAAACGGAAGGAGACAACAGTAAGTGAGAGGAAATCTACCCCTAGGAAGGGAAATTGTCTCCTGTAAGAGTTAATATGTGAAAAAGGTGTCTCCTCTCCACTGATGCTTTATCACCAATCCTTGTTTCAATAAAAAAAAAACATTTTCCAAAAACATTTGTCATTGGGATGGAAAGTGAGGTGAAATGTTCTGAACAGGTGCACAGACAGCAAAACAAATGTTACAGGGGTGATAACCCTTCCCTATGTTCTCCAAAAAGCTTAAAAATAGATTTTTTGGCTGGAGCTACACTTAAAAAATTTACCTGTTCCAAATTACAAACAGATTGTACTTAAGAACAAACCTACAGTCAGTGTCTTTTTTGCACCGCCTGTATACTGCTGTTCAGAGTATATAGGGACTTTTTTTATTTTGGGGGCGGGGTTCCCGTTAATATCCATACAAGACCCAAAGGGGCTGGTAATGGGCTGGGGTAGGGGTGGGTGATGGGGTAGCCATGCCATTTTTCTCAATGATTTTCATCCATATTGCCGGGACCAGACTGCCGCAAGCAGTTTTAAATGGCTTTTTTTCCTTTAGAAATTTAATTTTGTGCAGGGACAGTTCTAAACAAGGGAAACACGTGCCACTTCACAGGCATACTTTAGACACCCCTCAGGTATGATATTTAAAGGAATATTTAACTTTTTTTTTCACTTTATGCATCATTAAAATGACTGCTCCCGAAAAAACGACAGTTTTAAAAGATTATTTTTACATTGATACATGTCCCCTCGGGCAGGACCCGGGTCCCCAAACCCTTTTTAGGACAATAATATGCATATTAGGCGTTATAATTAGCACTTTAGATTTCGAACGTTCGCATCCATTGTATTTAATAGGGTTCTAAAGTTTGTGTGAACATTCGGTCCGTTCGAAGGTTCTGGTGCGAACCGAACGGGGGGGGGGGGGGGGGGGTGTTCGGCTCATCCCTATTGCTGATCACCAATACAAGCCCCTAATCCAGGGATAGGCAACCGCAGTACTCCAGCTGTGGTGAAATTACAAATCCCATCATGCCTCTGCCTGTAGGAGTCGTGCCTGTGATTGTCAGGGTCTTGCAATGTCTCATGGGACTTGAAGTTTCACCACAGCTGGAGGGCCGAGGTTGCCTACCCCTGCCCTAATTCCTCTATCACTCATTGCTGACCCATGGCATAGATGTCTTGGCGAGAAGAGCGATTGGGACAGGTTGCAGGATCCAACAGTTAACGTGATTGTAAAGCTTTTTTTTTTTTTTTTTTTTTTATATTAAAAGATGGTAAAAAACTTACCTGCTCTATGCAATGGTTTTGCCTCTTCTGGGGTCCCTCACCAGAGCTCTTGGCTTCTCTTCCCTTCTGAGTGCCCCCATAGCAAGCTGCTTGCTATGGGGGCAATCATACGGGCTCAATCATGAGCCAGGCTGTGTGCATCTATAAATCTATAGACACACAGCGTGGCTGGGTCCCGTCTCCTGCTCTCTCCTCAGAGGATTCGATTGACAGCAGAAAAGCCAAAGACTCTCACTACTGCCTCTGTGTCCTCTGAGGAGAGAGAGCGCAGCGCTGCTGCTCTTGGGCACAGAGCTGGACCAAAATCAGGCTCAGGTAAGTATTTAATTGGGGGAAACTGATCATGGAAGGTGTTTTACTTTAATGCAGATGAATGCATTAAGGTGTAAAAGCAAAAAAACTAAAAAATTTTAGCCTTTACAACCATTTCAATTGTGTGTGTGAAAATCGCCAATGTTTTACTGGGCAACGATCTTATAGTAAAACTAACACATTTTTACAGTATAAAGAGCCCAAATAAAGTGCCTTGAAAAAGTATTCATACCCCTTGAAATTGTCCACATTTTATCATGTTACAACCAAAAACGTAAAGTTCATTAAAGTAATATCCAAATAAATGTGATTGTTTAGATAAATATCCCCACCTGGTGCACCTCCATAGTGATAATAAACAGGATGTGAGCTTACCAGATATCTAGACTCCACGTTATAGGAGTCTAGACCGAAAAGGAAGGTAACATGGCTGGTCAAACAAACTCTGGGAGTTCCTCAGACGTGACCAATAAGGAAGAAAAAGGGGGTCCACATAGTGTAAAACACTTTTATTTTGAGAAAAGGTTACTAAACACTTACAGCAATCCAGTGAATAGTCAGCGATTAAAATGATAGTTCCCAGGATAAAAACAACTTGTTTTTCAGACAGACTAGAAAGCCATTGTTGAAAGAAAGCCATAGATACGAAGATAGATGGAGCCAAATACAATCTTAGAAGGAAACCTGTTACAGTCTGCAAAATACTTGAGACAACGACCCTAAACATACAGCCAGAGCTACAATGGAATGGTTTAGATCAAAGCATATCCATGTGTTAGAATGGCCCAGTCCAGACCTAAATCCAATTGAGAATCTGTGGCTAGACTTGAAAATTGCTGTTCACAGACACTCTCCATCCAATCTGACAGAGCTTGAGCTATTTTGCAAAGAACAATGGGCAAAAATGTCACTCTCTATCTGTACAAAGCTGGTAGAGACATACCCAAAAAGACTTGCAGCTGTAATTGCAGATAATGTAATGGTTCGATAAAGTATTGACTAAGGGGGCTGAATACAAATGCACGCCACATTTTTCACATATTTGTAAAAAAAAAATTGAAAAACATTTATCATTTTCCTTCCACTTCACAATTATGTGCCACTTTGAGTTGGTCTATCACATAAAATCCCAATAAAATAGATTTACATTTTTGGTTGTAACATGTTGAAAATTTTAAGGGGTATGAATAGTTTTTCATGGCACTGTAAAGTTGTTTGTAACTAAAGTTTCTTCAACATTTTATTTACAAATTGTACTTTTAACAAAAACTTTCAAGACATAGCTGTCAGGGTCACCTGTGGCCAGGTGACAGATGCACACCGTAGGGGGACAGGAGTGCACCGCGAGGTAGTGAACCCTATGGCTGGCTTCTGCGGATAGGAAACTGGGTGGTTGTGGAAAGCGGGACCAGAGGAGCACAACCGGGATCCTAACGGAAGCTAGAGCCAAGATTCCCCAGGGCGCGGAGTCTAAGACCCAGCTGGTCTTCTCCAGGGCCTCTAGTGGTGAGGATGTTATGCTGCAGGCTGGGACCAGGTCGCGGCCCCTGGAGTTTCCTAGCTCACGCCCCGTAGGATAAGGGGAAAAGAGGGGAAGCAGCAGCACAAGATAAGAGAGAACCGAATAACAAGCTGAAGGTCAGGGGCCACAAGCAGACAAGGATAACGAAAGGACGAGCCGAAGGTCAAGGGTCACGAGCAGACAGGGATAGTCGGGGACAAGCCAATAACGTAACGGAGAGACAGACGTAGCACACGGCAGGCAGGAACCCAAACACACAATGCCTAACAAACACGTTGATCAGCCAAGCAGGCTTGCAGTGCACAGGTTAATATAGTGTTCAGTGATAGGGCCTGGGGTGGAGTCAGGCTGGGAGGAGATTATAAAGGAAGCCAGGTGAAGGAGGTCTGGTCTCTAAGATGAACACATGAGGAGGAAGGTAAGATGGCAGACAGACATTAATGCATATCCATGACAATAGCTTTAATAAAATAGCATTCAGGTTTATTTTGAGTTTACAAGACACAATGTAGTCAACAAAACAAAAAAAAAAAATATATATTGTACAGGTATATACACATATTACTTGTTTAAATGTATTTTTTCAGCTCACATTTTTAGACAGATTACGTATATAGTCTTCTTGGGTCTAATTCGCAAATCTATTTCGAAAGTTAAAAAATAGTAAGTGATGTGAAGACACAAATATGAGTGAAAAAGGTCCCTACAGGTAAACCTCACAGTCTACACCAGGCCCAGACCTTTCAGAGCTGAACAAAAGAAAGGAAGGACAATTAAAGGAATTTTGACTTGCCTGTAAATTCCATATCTTGGAGTACAGTATAGTACAGACGTATTCATAGACCTTGGGTTATAGGCTCAAACTCTCAGGTGCGTGGCCACCAACAAAGCTTTAAAAGACATGGCCCCCTGGGTGTCTCCTCTAAAACCCTACCCCACTCCCTGAATCCTCAGTTTTGTAGCAAGTAATGCAGGGTAGCCAAGGAAGAGAAGGCCATTCAGAATAACCAAGGAATAGAATAGAGGGTGTCCTGTAGTGTACTCCATGAAATGGGATTTACAGGTAAGTCACAATTCCTCTCAACTAAATCATACAGTGACGGAATGCCCAGGAAACTTCCGCTGGAGTTGGTGGAATGAGCATGAAAAAGTACAGAGGGGGTTTCACCTTTAAAGTGTAAACTTTCTTGATCAGTTGTCTTATCAGCTTAGCAAAGGTGGACTTGAAAGCAGGCTGTCTTCCAAGATCAAGACAAATAGGGAGTTAGTCTTCCTGACAGAAGCTGTTTTGAGGTAAACGCTAACGGCTCTGACTACATCTAGGCCATAAAAAGCAATTTCCTTTGGGTGTTTTGGAATTAGGATAAAAGGATTATGGCTTCCCTGAGGTGCAAGATGGATACCACCGTAGGAATTAAGTTGGTCTTGGGCGTAGGAAGAATGAGAAACAGCTTCTTACAAGAGAGCTGCTAACTCAGACACACATCTGACAGACCCGATAGCAACCAAAAAGGCCACTTTGCAGGAGAAGCCATCTAAGGGGGTATCCCTGATGGGTTTAAAGGGTGATTTCTGATAAGATAAACGGGATTATGCAGAAAGGCATCTTGGAATGTCAGATATTTCCCTTGTCTCAGAGAGGCAATAACCGTCTTTGCCGATTTCATTCTGGAATTTTTAAAATTTGAAGGTATTTGTTGAAGGATTTTAGGTCCAGGATATGATGAATACAAACTTTGGGCCTTAGGACCGTGAACAGGTTTAAAAAGAGTCCTTTGAATCAGTATTGATGGACGGTAGAGTCCCAAGGCTCTGCCAAGGAGTCCACAAATCCAAAAGCTGCATGAGAAGCCAGAGTGGCTATGATGCAGCCTATTGATAGAAAAATAGGATTTTTGTACTCACCATAAAATCCTTTTCTCTGTCGTCCATGGACGGACACAGCTCCTTAATTCTTGACAGTTGGGTTATGTTCCTGTTCATAGGAGAGGACTAGGCAGAACATGTTAGTTATCTTAAAACATGTAACTTTAACAGAGTTGAACAGCCCCGCCCAGGGGGCGGTCCCTCCGTACATAACCCTCCAACCTGCAGTCAGCAGCCTCAGTTCGTAGTAAAGCAGTACAAACTAAAAAAGGAGGGGTGGGTGCTGTGTCCGTCCATGGACGACAGAGAAAAGGATTTTATGGTGAGTACAAAAATCCTATTTTCTCTTTTCGTTCATGGACGGACACAGCTCCTTAATTCTTGACAGTTGGGACGTCCCCAAAAAAAAAAAAAACCAGGGGTGGGCACAGCATTAATAAAACATTTTCACCCCAAACAAGCAGAGCTCCTCAACGAAGGAGTTGCAACCTCAAAACAGCCGCCTGCAAAACTTTGCGGCCGAAGCTAGCATCCGAAGATGCACTCACATCAATCTTGTAAAATTTGGAAAACGCGCAAACGGACGACCAGGTCGCCGCCTTACACACTTGTGATACAGATGATTGAAGTTGGAAAGCCCAAGAGGCACCAAAAGCCCTGGTCGAACGCGCCGTAACGGGAAAGAGAAGCGCCCGCCCCTAAGGGCATAGGCCTGGATGACGGTCCGCCTGATCCACCGAGAAATGGTGGCCGGCGAGACCGCCAGGCCCCTTTTGTGGACCGGACACCGACACAAACAGTGAGTCAGACCTCCAAAACGGAGCCGTAACAGACAGGTACACCCGCAAGGCCCGTACCACGTCCAAAGTGTGGAGCGCAGACTCTCTGGGATGCGATGACCGAGGACACAAGGATGGAAGTACAATGTTCTCATTCAGGTGAAAAGCCGAAATCACCTGTGGAAGAAACTAAGGTCGCGCGCGTAGCACCGCTAAATCCTTATGGAGGATCAAACATGGGGACTTGCAAGGCAAGGCCGCCAATTCAGAAACCCTTCTGACAGAAGTAATGGCCACTAGAAAGGCCACCTTCTGAGATCATGTCAGGAGAGGAATCTCACTGGTGTTCTCAAAAGTAGGTACCTGAAGGACCGAGAGCACCAGGTTCAAATCCAGAGGAGGGAGAAGTGGTCTAATTGGGGGAAGCCCCCATCAAAACTCCTGTACACAAAAGGTACCCACCAGGGAATGGGACGCCAACGGCCATAGAAAGAAAACAGCCAAGGCTGAGACTGACCCTTGGTGGTGCTTAAAACAAGTTTATTAAAACCACTCCATGCTGTAAAAACAGTAGGACCCTGTGAACCGAACACGTCCGTGGACGGCACTTCATCTCCGCGCACCTGGAGACGTAGGCCTTCCAGGTGCAATGGTAGATCTTGCAGGAGGAAGAATTCAGTGCCCTCAGCATGGTCGAGATGACCAAATCTGAAAGACCTCGGTCCCTTAGTACCTGGCTGACGATAACCATGCCATACAGTCAGCGGCTGTAAGGCAGGATGAAGTGTGGGACCTTGAGACAGAAGGTCCTCCCGTATTGGCGTCCGCCACCAGGTGTACGAAGTCGGCGTACTAAGGACGCCGGGGCCAATCAAGAGCGATTAGGATCACCGGGAATACCCTCGATCAGCACATTGAGGAGTAGCCGAAGTAGCCACATCAGTGGAGGATAGGCATAAACTAGCCTCCACGCGTCAGACGCGTCTGCCCAGGGATCACTGGACCGGACCACGAATCTCAGCATCATGCAAACGAGTCGCGAAGCCAGGAGGTCCACGTCCGATGTCTACCTCCGGCAAAAAGAGTGGAAACCCCTCCAGGTGCAAGAGCATTCCCCTTGTTCAACAACTGGCGACTTAAATAGTTCGCCAGTTAGAGTTCCACACCGAGAATGTAGACAGCTGACAGAGCCAGCACGCTTCTTCCCGTCCACCGCAGGATAACCAGAATATTGACATAAGCCACAGCCGTGGCATTGTCCGACTGGAACCTGATCGGGCGGCCTTGAAGGCTCCACGACTTCCTGACCGTCTGAAGTTCCAGAACATTGACCGGCAGACGTGATTCGTCCAGAGTCCAGCGACCTGGACCGACTGGACCCCCCAACCTCCCTTCAATAGAAAAGGGAAAAACTTCCCGGACAGAAGTGCCGGAATGTCAGCCATCAAGTCAGGGAGGCCCTGACTAGGCTATTCATCTGAATCTGATGATCCAGAGACAATGGGGATGTGTTCCATAGGACCGAATTCCCCCTCCAAGGACTGGGAAAAACGGTGCTGCCTCGAAGGAGGCCATCATGAGACCCATTTCACTGCCCCCTGGAGCATCCACAACTTTTCTGGAGGAAGAAAAATTCTCGCCTCTGATGAGCACAGAACCAGCCCCAGGATGGTGACTGACTATAGACACGTCTTCCTTTAATTCTAAACTGAAAACTGGTTATAAAAGAAGACCATTCAGAGACCAATGATGACAATGCCATGTTGACTCAGCAAGCTAGAATCGAAGCGAGCACCCTGGTGAAAACTCCCAGTGCCGCTAGGTCAAAAAGGAGAGTCATAAATTAATAGTGGTTCTCCCTGACCGCTAATCACAGGAACCTCTGGTGTTGGCCGCATCTGGGGACATGCCAGCTTGCGTCCCTAAAGTCCAGGGACGTCTCTGGATGGAGCGAACCGACTCCATCCTGAATTTCCAAATCCCCACCCAGTCTTGAACTGCCCCATTAGGGCAGTCCGACGAGACTGTAGGACAAAGAAACCATCCGGTGAATAAGAAAGAAAACATCGATCTTTTATGAGGCGACCACGTCACAAACTCCGTGGTCGGAAAAAACGGACGGCTACACAAAGGCATTCAGGGCCTTGAGGCCTAAGAGCCATGAACAGATCTGAATCTGTCCTGCAGCGGTATGGGTATGACAACCCCTAAGAAACACCGCAATATATTGGAGAAGGAAGGTCCCAGCTTATGGGGTGCCTCTACTGTTAGCCAAAGAAAGGCAAATTTGTCAGAGCTTCCCTAGAAAGCGGACAAGTATATCAGCCTTTTCAGGTGGCGCAAAACCACCCCGGACTCAGAGGCCCTAGAGCCTAAAGCAGTCGCAGTGCACTTGCTGGTCGACTTATAGAGGAAGCTCCTCCACTGTCTGGCACAAAAGCTTTGCCCAGTCATTGAGTGTCAGAGACACCAGAGACGCAGCCACTAACGGGCGTAGCGCTGACCTCAGCATGGCGAACACAGTCCGAGCCATCGCTTCTGATCACCTCTGAAAGGCAGGTGACCCCCCTGCCGGGAAAGTGGTACCCCTGATACCAGGGGTCAACTTCATAGGCAAAAACACATATCCTTACAAAAATGCTCCACAAGGAATAACGTGCGTTGAGGGACCAAAAAGAACCTCTGCGACAAACCCAGCCCCCATCTATGAAGAGCTGGTCTTCAATATAGAGTGGGTTGAGTGCGACCCAAAAAAGGGACCGACACCTTCCAGCAGCTACTTCATTGATAAGTGCTGATATAGTTTATACTGTGTATTGCGTCAAAACGTGCAATTGGAGCGTGGGAGGAAACCCACTCAGCCACAGAGAGCATAGTACATAGACATATGGTGTGTGTGTTTTAGTATGTGTGAATAAACATATTGAACATGTTTATGCTGTGCATAGCCCAGAAGGCGCACATACCATTGGAGCGTGGGAGGAAACCAGACACCCAGAGGAAACCCACGCAGACACAGAGAGCAATAATACATACATTCAGTGTTGTGTATAAACATATTGCGTATGTTCATACTGTGTATTGCGCCGAAGGCGCGCATGACATCGAGCATAGGAGAAAACCGGAGCACCCGAAGGAAACCCACACAGAAACAGAGAATAACCATACAGACATACAGTATGCTGTGAATGTATTTAGTGTCGTATATAAACATATTGTTTATGTTTATAATGTGCATTGCGCCGAAGGCGCGCATTTCATAGGAGCGTGGGAGGAAACCGGAGCACCTGGAGGAAACCCGCGCAGATACAGAGAGTAACCATACAGACACATACTGTGAATGAATTTAGTGTCGTATATAAACATATTGTTTATGTTTATAATATGCATTGCACCGAAGGCGTGCATGTCATAGGAGCGTGGGAGGAAACCCGGAGTACCCGGAGGAAACCCACGCAGACACTATAAACATAATTGTGTATGTTTAAACTATGGCGCCGAGGGCGCTTAATCCTCTCTGAATCCAATCTGAGTATAAGTGCTGCTGAAGCAAGCACCAAACTGCACACAAAAAACAACCTCTGACCCTCAGAACAGTGGTCCTGTCAGAGTCAGAGCATCCCTCAGGAAATGGCGGGAAACCACAGGTGCAGGGGCACTGGCTGTTGCCTCTCAGATACTGACTCCATGTTACACAGAAAGCTCTCAGGACTAGTCAAACTAATGATCAAAGTCCACTCCATGCTGCACCGACCGGGGGGTCACCCAGGGGACACACCTGCCCAGAATGAGACCGCTCAGCGCCATTGCCCGCCTCTATACACAAAGACTGTGTATCACTGTAATATGCATGCTGCTCTATAAGCAGTGTGTGGAAACAGTGAGGGAAGTTGTGAGGAGAATCGTGCTTGCCATCCAGGAGCCAGCACTATAGGCCCACACTGCACCAATGATGGCCGCCGGACGCCTCAGGAAAGGGCACGACCACAAGAAAATGGCCGCCTGCAATAGCAACTGCGCCAGTGCGCAGCCACGGCAAGATGGCCGCCAATGGAAAAAAGCAATGCAATAGAAAACACCTTGAAAATGGCGCCAGTGCTGTCAAAATGGCGCCCGAGCACCGCAATGTGGACGAGGCCAGGCATGGGCTTCCCCGGAGTAGAGCACCCCCCACAGAGGAACGAGCTATGACACCGCACGGACCCCCACCAGGACCCGGAGCCCCCCACAGGTACGCCCCGGTCGCAGCCAGCCCCGCTGTGGCAGAAGGGATAAAGGTGACAGAAAACAGGGAAGGGGAGCACAGGAGAACCCCCTTTCCCAGGAATGCCCAGCTGTTCACACCCGCCAAGGCAGGGGGAACTGTACTTACCCGTCCAAACGAGGACCTGCTGGTGCGTTGCTGACAGGCCTACAACTGAGCGGTACGGAGTAGCTGTCGGCCCGGTCCACTGTGAGTGAGACAGCAAGCAGCCCAGTCATATGTGGACTCTGGAGCAGAAGCTCACCGGCCACCCCTGGAGTCATGGGGTATGTCGTGACAGACCCGACGCCTATTTGCAAGGGGCTGTAACACGCTCGATGGCCGGACTGGGGGGACTACAAGGATCTATAATATCCTGCCTGTCATGCCCAGCCGGCAGTTGATAGAACATCTTAAAAGATAAAAGTAAAATAAAATAAAAATGTCTTCAAGACTCAGGTCCGAAAGGGAGCCACGTCCATCTCCTCTGCTAGGCAGAAAAAATTGAGACTGCAGGTAGGAGGGTTATGTACGGAGGGACTGCCCTCTGGGCGGGGCTGTTCAACTCTGTTAAAGTTACACGTTTTAAGATAACTAACATGTTCTGCCTAGTCCTCTCCTATGAACAGGAACATAACCCAAATGTCAAGAATTAAGGAGCTGTGTCCGTCCATGGATGAAAAGAGAAAGTCAACCTGAAAGATCGTCATCCAGAGAAGGAGAGATAGAGAAAAACAAAGGAAGCCTCTCTCAGAGAGAAAAGGTCCACTGTCTAAGGGAAGTAGCAAACCTGAGGCTAGCTTGTGAGTGGGAGGGGATATATAAAAGGGGATGTCCCCGCAGCCTTCATTTTTTTTCGACTTTGGGCGTTCAGACACCCAAAGGTAGTTGCATATAACACAGTCGTAATAATTAAAGAGCCTGTGTCCTATACTGTACAACTAGAAGATAAACTTTTATTCAGAATGCTAAACCTACTGCAGGTAAAATAACAGTCAACAAATATTGTTTTAATATCAACATTCTAGTGAGAAATGTATATTTATTGTTGTAAAGCATATTATAGTTGACACAATACATTTCACAGTTATAAAATGTGTTTGCCTGAAATATCCTTATAGTAAACCAGGAGTGCAAACTCAAGTGTTTATTCTAGTTCTGTATTGAAATAAATTTACCTTCATTCTACTGTATTTGTCATTTTGTTTATCTTGGCTTCAAGTCTTTCAATATCCACGCCAAAAAAGACAAGGAAGAAATAGCCATGATCTGATCTGATCTCACTGGAATGCATAAGATTTAAATGAACAATGAGCCCAAATATTATATATTTATTACAGTAATAACTGTTCCTATTTGTCATCGAAAAGGAAAATCATTGTATTTGTGGTGCAAAAGGCGAAAATATTAACCTAGTATTTAGGATCTGATTCATAAACAAAGGTAACATGATTATGATGCCCTAAGCAATCAGTCTACTTCTGCTGCAGCTGAATCACTGCACCCTTTTATCTCTCAAAACACATTATTCATTCAAATGGAAACACTTACTGGTGAAATATTATGGTTTTACTGGGAACAGTCAAACCATATGTCCTTGCCTTGGAAACATTTATCTGTAACAGCTTGACATGAACACATTCACTGGTGTGGAACATTGTACCACAGAGACCTTCATATGCATTTTGGTTCAGTTGGTGCTCAGGATCACATTACATCAGAATACTCTAATATGGGCAGTTGAGGCAGTCCTCGGATCAAGGATAGTACTGGCTTTCCAGTAAACAGTAACTGCAGCAGCCCTATCAATGCTCCCAGCCCACACCCAAATGATAAACATCTGGGGGGAGTCGCCAACGCCACACCCTACTGCAGGGGTCTCAAACTGGCGGCCCTCCAGCTGTTGCAAAACTACAAGTCCCATGAGGCATTGCAGGGCTGACAGTTACAAGCATAACTCCCACAGGCATAGGCATGATGGACTTGTAGTTTCGCAACAGCTGGAGGGCCACCAGTTTGAGACCCCTGCCCTACTGTGTCATCTTTTTTAGAAATGCATTCACAGTGATGAAAAAGTAGGAAAGTGAGTACTAGCCCTGCCTTCTGTGATGACTGTCAGACAAGCATTAATATAACAAATAGGGCCAAGAGTATTCCAATTGGCACCAGGCAGCGTTGCCACTCAGCATGTGCCTCCTTGTAGCTGGGTCCAATAAACAGCCTCTCTTATGAGACATGAGATCAAACATCATTATTAAAGCTGGCCATAGATGGATTGATTTTCAGACTGTTTAGCAGGGACTGGCCAAAATAACCACTTGTCCCCCGCCCACTGTCAATTGACGGCGGGCGGAGGATACTCTCGTTCTGGGAGGACGTCATATGACGTCCTCCCTTTAAAACGAGCTAGGAGGCGCGCGCCCGCCGCGTTCACAAGGCCCCGGTGCGCGTGCCCGGCGGCCGCGATTGCCGCCGGGCACCCGCGATTGCCCGGGAAACGAGCAGGAAAGTGGATCTCTGTGTGTAAACACAGAGATCCACGTCCTGTCAGGGAGAGGAGACCGATGGTGTGTCCCTTGTACATAGGGACAACCATCGGTCACCTCCCCCAGTCAGTCCCCTCCCCCCACAGTAAGAACACTTTGAGGGAACATATTTAACCCCTTCCCGCCCCCTAGTGGTTAACCCCTTCCCTGCCAATCACATTTATACAGTAATCAATGCATTTTTATAGCAGGGATCACTGTATAAATGTGAATGGTCCCAAAAATGTGTCAAAAGTGTCCGATGTGTCCGCCGCAATATCGCAGTCACAATAAAAAAATCGCAGATCGTCGCCATTACTAATAAAAAAATAAAAATGCTATAAATCTATCCCCTATTTTGTAGACGCTATAACTTTTGCGCAAACCAATCAATACGCGCTTATTGCGATTTTTTTTTTTTTACCAAAAATATGTAGAAGAATACGTATCGGCCTAAACTGAGGAAAATTTTATTTAAAAAAAAAATGGGTATTTATTATAGCAAAAAGTTAAAAATTGTGTTTTTTTTTCCAAACTGGACGCTCGTCTTTTGTTTATAGCGCAAAAAATAAAAACCGCAGAGGTGATCAATTACCACCAAAAGAAAGCTCTATTTGTGGGAAAAAAAGGACACAAATTTCGTTTGGGAGCCACGTCGCACGACCGGGCAATTGTCATTCAAAGTGTGACAGCGCTGAAAGCTGAAAAATGGCTTGGGCAGGAAGGGGGTTTTCGTGCACAGTAGAGAAGTGGTTAAGATACATCTACGCCCGGTCCTGTTCGAGAGCAGACAATCTACTGATTGACTGCTTATGAACAAGCTTGCTGGAAAACCTTAGTTTGATCAACGCTGCGGCCAATAGGATAAGATGCTATGTACTTGCCTCTGTGCTGGTTGCTTTTATGCTTTCTTTTATATATGGACAGATCACATTTTGTAAATAGTATTGGTGCTTTACAGTCAAATAGCAGGCATTAGCGGCAACAGGATTTTAACTTCGGTAAGATAATAAATGTCCATACACTAAAGAGGACAGTCGGCGATGCAAGCACATTTCAACCAACCTCAGACAAAAACACCCATTTGTACGTTTAACTTCTTAGGCTTGTAGTGTATTTCCATTAAATGGGGAGGAACCAGGAGCACAGAGCTATGGATGGCAACTTTGGCTTTTCTGCAGGAGAATAATACCAATTGGAAAATATTTTCTAAACTGTCTAACTGATTACATTCCCCACAAAATGGTTAACTGGGGTTTTCGAAGGGTGCCAAAGCAATACGATGCCAGTTCAATGCAGCTTCTTTTGGATAGATTGGAAGTCACTCCTCTAATATCTATAGGTATGCCAAAACTTCAGTATTTTTCATAGGACTGCTTTAGTCTGCACTTACTTCCCTTTGTTCTTTTGTGATGACAGTCTTGTTTAAAGTCTTTTAATGTTTAGGTTTACATATGAAAAAGATCTTAAATTTGAACTTAAAGTGGATGTAAACCCACTCTCATCCTTTCTAAACTACTGCCATAGTGCTGATCTATAAGGATATACATGCCTCCTGCATGTATCCTTACCTGTCAAATGTCTCCCCTCTGTCTGTTATAAGAACTGAAAAACTGCAGATTCTGTGGGTGGATCTGTTGTCTGGAGCTTGGTGGGTGGAGTCTTGATATCAGTAGACTCCCCGCCCACCTCTACACTCCCCTTGTCAACATGCATTTTCTCTTGTGTATTCCTTCTGCTATGATCACTAACATCCAGTCAAAATCCAGAAAAGTAACCACATGACTTCAGAAAAGGAGTGGGGGTGGGAATTAAAAGAGAATGCCTGTCTAAAGCTAGTGCATGAGATATGTAAATAACCTGTCACTCAAAGCAAGGGGGCGGAACGGACAAAGGTAACTGTTTCTCCGTTTTATCTCACTGAACAATAAAAGAGGATTGCTCAGAGATGGATTAACTCTTTGTGGCAAGACTGGGCACAGATGATAGGAAATCTTATACTCTACATTGTGACAGCAAATAAATAAATAAAAACATTTGGGTTTACATCCACTTTAAGGTTTTAATAAAAAATAAAGCACTGTCATGCAAATAACATCCCTGTTATTTATGAAATCTTGCTTTTTGTAATTCAAAATTCTAGTTTACCCAATTAAAAAACTGCATCAAGCACCTTAGAACTTATGAAACACCTGATCTCCTGTAATGGAGTGTGTGGCTGCCTCAGTATGTCTCTAAGTGCTAGTCCGAGAGAGGGCTAACTGCAAAGGCCCATGGCCCTGGCATGTAAAAGTATTTGATGGGATTACTCTTTCCATACTTGCTCAGACTACCTAGGCCAAGCAGCCAGGTGAGGGAGGATGGTGTTATTTTGTTTCTCATTTGTTTCTAACCCACCAATTGGGTCTGGAAGGTGTACCTGGAACGCTCCATTAATATTATTGCCAACCACTAATCAGCAAACTGACGAAAAATAGCCTACTGCTTACATATGTGATTTTTCTTATCAGTGCACCCTCTCCAGCAACACATACTCACCTTTCCTTTGTTCCCCCTATGGCTCCATTCGACTGCTGGAAGTGGTGCTTACACAGGGCAGAGAACTTCTGCCCCCGTGTGATAATGCTGGGCCAAATATCAAGCACCGGAGCCAACAGTTGAGTGTGTGTGTGTGTGTGGGGAAGGGGGGAGGGGGTGATTCACATGCTTTACCATACCTTAAGTAATAGGTGTTTTCTTTACTCCGAACATCTGCATGGAGCATTGGGTGACAAAGTAAAGGAGTATATGCTGCTGGGGAGGGAGGCGTTAAAGCACACCTGTTGTTTTCCCCTGCATTGGCAGAGTACAAGTTTGGTTTAAAGTGTTTAGCCTAAAAACAAAAATGAAATCTATTGCAGCTTACCAGCCCTTAGTTATAGGGGACTACATTAGTTTTCTTTTTTTCTCTTTATTTTCCCCTGCTTGCAACACACTTCCAGTCCCTAGGGAGACAATGTCTATGGAGGAACTGTTTTTACCCCGCTATCCTGATTTGGATCACAAACACCTCCTCCTCCTGCTCTTTTTATTTCCACTACATAGGTGGAAAATGATAACCAACGCACCCACCACATCTAAGGACTAGTTAGTTGCAATAAATTGCAGTATTGTTCTTAGGTTTAGATATACTTAAGGTCTGAGATGTATAAAGCTGCAAAGTCAGTGCTGATCAGGAGAGGAATAACCCAAACTTGATGTATGTTTCACTGTGCAGTTACAAGAGTTGAAGGATCCCCATGTTCCATGCTCCAGAGTCGATAGAATTCTGTGAAATCAACATAAGGCTCCACACGACCATCTTCATCTGGCTGAAGGGAAACAGATGGGCGAGTGCGGAAGAGGCCACCATCAGAGCTGGAGCTGCTGCTCTGAGTGTGTGTGTTGGTGGACTGAAGCGTAGCACTTGGTGATTGCCTAGATGAACGGTAAAAACGTTAGATCAAAGAAACATAAAAGAGAATAGCATCATAAAAACATGAACATCATGAGTAAGGCCTCGTACACACGGCCGAGATTCTCGTTGAAAAAAACATGTCGTTTTTTTCGACGAGATTCTTGGACAAGAAACTTGTCCCGGCCGAGTGTACACACGCTCGTTTCAAAGAACCCGCGGTTCTTTGAAAGGAGTGTACGCGGTGACGTCATCGACTACGTCGAGCATGCGCTCGTCACATTCGATGCCGTCGCCGCCATCTTGGTATACCCTACGTATGCCTAGGAAGCTACCGCGCATGCGTCGAATTCATTTCGAACATGCGCGGGCTTCCGGGCGGACAGGTAAGTGTACACACACTCACTTTTCTCGTCGAGAAACACGCCGAGGAGAATCTCGACGAGAAAATAGAGAGCAGGTTCTCTATTTTCTCGTCGAGGTTTCTTGTCGGTTTTCTCGACGAGAAACCCGCTAGCAGCGTACACACGACCGATTTACTCGGCAAGACCTCTCTGCCAGCAAGTTTCTTGCTGGTTCTTGCCGAGAAAATCGGTCGTGTGTACGAGGCCTAACAGGCAAGAATATGCAGAATTTAATTTTACTACCATAAAAGAGATGCCATAATTTCTGTATCGAAATTAACATTTAGGTCTGCTAGACCAAATGAGCATGAATTCACCTACATAACACAAAGCCATTTAGGACCCATCTCTTTTATAATATTCACTCTAAAAAAAAGTCCTAAAGCTGAATTCTGAATTAAAAAGATAAACATACAGGTAAAATACTTGCATGTGGACTGATCTACCTGCTAAAATATTTGTGTCTTGTTCAGCCATTTTTGTCACCCAGGCAACACTGCCTATCATACCCAGGTCCTAGACCACCACTGCAGTGGAAAAAAGGTTTGGTCAAGGAACACATCCCCTATCTGCAGAATAGATAATGAGTTAGAATCAGCACATTTCTCCCTCCTGTCGGCATGTGCACTGCAGCAGAGCCTGACTGCCCCTTCTTCCCTGAGTTTGAGAGCTGCTATACAGGGGATTACACAAGGCTGATTTTAAGACAACTTCAGGTACTTGCACTAGTTGCATTTAAAATAGTTGTAAACTTCTGAAATGGAAAATGAACAAAGCATACCCCTCTATAGTGTGTACTTGCCCCAATCCAAAGCACCTAGTATGGTTCCTATCTGATCTCTCCTCCCTCTCCTATCGGCATGATTTATTTCTGACAGATTATCCAAACAACACAGGATCTGGTAGAGGATACACCCCCCCCCCCCCCCAAGCATGTAGAAGGTGACAGACATCAGCTGTTCATGCTTCCCTATGAGACTGTATGTAAAGTGCTATAGGTAGGAAGAGTATATAGATTGGTGCCTTCGTCCTGTCAATGTTATATAGAAGGAAAGAAAACGAGGCTAGTATGGACTATGTAGGCACCTTATGCGTACTGATGAACAGTGAGAATTATATATTTAAAAGGTTTTTATTACAAAATAGTATAAATGATTTGTACAATTCATAGAGACAAAAATACTTTTGTGACGTTCAATATATCATACCATTGAAAACAATGGAGAATAATAACTGTACATACATAATATGCAATGCTCACTCGACATGTTTCACGTTTATGATTCTATAAAAAGAATATGTGTGCTGTGTGCTGCCTGAAGGACACATCCTCATTCATCTTGCTGGCATGTAAGATTTTCCCCCTACCAGGGAAATCTGATATACACAGGCATTTGGGGACACTGGCTAAATATTTACTTTGGTTCCACTAACCGGCAACAGACCATTTAATATGGTTATTATCACACCATACAGAGTTCTTCCAAAATAGCCCATTCTCTGAAACACAAACTGGTGTGCATTTCTAAGCAAGATCCAAGAGACTCTTCTAATTTTGAGAGGGGCCCGATCTTGATCTGATCCTCTTCATATATAGTCTACCTCCCTGCCTAGTACCTCAGATGTTTTTGGATGTGTCCCCATAGAGACTACCAACACCTCCCGGTTTTCGTGTCCATGGTGGGGTTACCAACCCTATATGACACACCTGGAAATCTGATCCATGACTTGGCTCTCTGTGGCCCACAGCCTGTCAAGAATTTCAGGTACACTGACTTGGCCACAGTGAGGTTGGGCACAGTGAGGTTTCAATGGGCACAGTGAGGCGTGCAAATGGGCACAGTGAGGCGTGCAAATGGGTATTGTTGACCCTCTTTTACGCTTACAGTAGCTGCTGCATTCTCACCCTAGGCTTATACTCGAGTCAATACATTTTCCCAGTTTCTTGTGGTAAAGTTAGGTACCTCGGCTTATACGGTATATTTATTGGTTTGTGCAAAAGGGGATAGATTTAGGGACTGTTTTTTGTTTGTTTTTTCGTTTTTACTAGTAATGATGGTAATCAGTGATTTTTAGCGGGACTGCAACATTGTGGCAGACAAATCTGACACTTAGTGACACTTTTTGGGGAGCAGTGACACCAATACAGTGATCAATGCAAAAAAAATAAAAAATGCACTGACACTGTATAAATAACACTGGCAGAGAAGGGGTTAACATTGGTGCAATCAAAGGGTTAACTGTGTTCCCTATGAGTATTTTCTTACTGTGTGGGGGACGGATGCACTCGAGAAAGAGAGACATCAGTGTTCCTGATAAGGGCTTCTGGTGAGTGTACATTTGTATCATTGCTGGTGGAGCACGTTTACCTTGAAATTGGGTTTAAAATTTCTGCAATAAAGACACACGGTGGATGGGAGCAGGGTTACCAACTTTCAGTAAATTTACGAACAGTTTGTAAAATCTGTACTTTTTGCATCTGTCCTTGAATGTCCATTGTGGACATGTAGGTTGCATGTCCGTAACTGACATTCATGGACAGATGCAACAATTATGGATTTTACAAACTGTTTGTAAATTTACTGAAAGTTGGCAACCCTGGATGGGAGGCATTTAATAGAGCGCAAGATAAAGATTTGGATGTGATCACAGTTCAACAAGGACTCTATATCTGTACATTTTTTCTTTTTATAGCACAAGTTGGTTTGATTTTTTGTGCACAAATTCATCCCGAATGGGACATTAATATATGAATTGCATGATTTTGTTGATTTAATTCCTACATAATCCAATGTATTGCACAGTATTGTTAATTGTAGTGTCTAAGGTATTAATCACTTTGTACATATAAGTTAAGGATTTGTTTAGTCGTATAGCACCTACCGTATATACTCGAGTATAAGCCGAGTTTTTCAGCACATTTTTTTGTGCTGAAAAATGCCCCCCTCGGCTTATACTCGAGTCTGTGTCCATCTTCACATTTGTGTGCCTGATCCTGGCCAGCCGTAGGTCCCCTGGACCCCAAACTTGGCACACATGTAGCCCCACTCTTCCTCTGCAAGTGTGCAAAGTTTGTTGTCCTGGGGACCTACGGCCGGGGAGCACCGATTTTTCAAACCCCCTCAACAGACTCCCATGTTATACGTCAGTCTAGTTACACAGCACTGGAGATCAGGTAGGGAGATTGGGCACAGTGAGGCATGGACACAGTGAGGCATGGGCACAGTGACAGTGAGGCATGGGCACAGTGACAGTGAGGCATGGGCACAGTGACAGTGAGGCACGGGCACAGTGACAGTGAGGCACGGGCACAGTGAGGCACGGACACAGTGAGGCACGGACACAGTGAGGCACGGACACAGTGAGGCACAGTGAGGCACACAGATGGACACCCTAGGCTTATACTCGAGTCAATACGTTTTCCAATTTTTTTGTGGTAAAATTAGGTGCCTCGGCTTATATTCGGGTCGGCTTATACTCGAGTATATACAGTACTTTATTTCTTTAGTTCAGTTTATTAGTGTGGTTTACACTTAAAGGGGCAGCTGTCACATATTTTTAGCACAGGGCTGGTGCATTTTATATTGATAGAAAAAATATCAGACCAAAAGGAAGCAATTGGACCCCAAATGGGGTATTTCAACCACTTTATTCTACTATATAACAAAGTGCTATAGGTATTGAAGAATATATGAATAGGTGCCTTTGTCCCGTCAATTTGTTGTATGGGGAGAGAATAGAGGCTTCAATGGACTATATCGGCACCATATGAAAAACTGATAGACAGTTAAAGATATGAATATAAAAGTTTTTTTATTACAAAATATTGGAAAAAAGGAAAATTTCACCATGTACACATTCAGAAAATAATTGTGACCATCGACAGTTTATACCATTGTGGCACAATGGAAATTCATCCAGGTATAGTTACATAGTATGCAGTGCTCAACATGTTTCGCGTTAATGATTCCAAAGGGAATCCGCTTCTTCAGGAGCTGAATATAATGTTATTTTCAATGGAAAAAAGCATGAGTTGTCACGTAACATGGGAGCCGGGCCAAATGGCCAAGACGCGGATCAAGGATCCAGATGTGTCCACGGGGCCCCAGAATAGACACATAAATCCAGGAGGCAGAATCTCCTAGGAGGACACATCCATAACCATCCCAGAATTAATAGGCGTAAAAGATGAAGGGGTCGCAGACCAGATAATAGACCTCTCCGGGTGTAGGGAGGTCTTTTAGTCGTATTTCGATGTAGTATCTTTACAAAATTGGTTACTTTGAAGATCTGCTGGGACATATATAAGTAAGGGGTACTAGTGTGTGCTGCTGGGAGGACACATCCTAATCTATCCTGTTGGCGTTTTGAAATCCCTCTTTATTGGGGAGCCTGCTAGTCACAGGCATCTGGGACTGCTGACTTATTCCATCTGTGGTTACACCAAACAAAACTACATCACCAATTCTGGTCACTAGTACCCCTTACTTATATATGTCCCAGCAGATCTTCAAAGTAACCAATTTTGAAAAGATACTACATCGAAATATGACTAAAAGACCTCCCTACACCCGGAGAGGTCTATTATCTGGTCTGCTACCCCTTCATCTTTTACGCCTATTAATTCTGGGATGGTTATGGATGTGTCCTCCTAGGAGATTCTGCCTCCTAGATTTCTGTGTCTATTCTGGGGCCCCATGTCCCCTTGGACACATCTGGATCCTTGATCCGCGTCTTGGCCATTTGGCCCGGCTCCCATGTTACGTGACAACTCATGCTTTTTTCCATTGAAAATAACATTATATTCAGCTCCTGAAGAAGCGGATTCCCTTTGGAATCATTAACGCGAAACATGTTGAGCACTGCATACTATGTAACTATACCTGTATGAATTTCCATTGTGCCACAATGGTTTAAACTGTCGATAGTCACAATTATTTTCTGAATGTGTACATGGTGAAATTTTCCTTTTTTCCAATATTTTGTAATAAAAAACTTTTATATTCATATCTTTAACGGTCTATCAGTTTTTCATATGGTGCCGATATAGTCCACTGAAGCCTTTATTCTCTCCCCATACAACTCTTTATTCTACTGAAGGTTGCTGGTTTTCTTGAAAAATATAATTTTTTTGTACTCACCGTAAAATCCTTTTCGCTGACGTCCATGGACTATCACAGCATCTTCAATCTTGACAAAGTGGGTTATGTTCCTGCTCATAGGAGAAGACTAGGCAGAATGTTAGATGTTTTAACATACATTCCATTACCAGAGCTGAACAGCAGCTAGCTGCCTCAGTTCGTAGAAAAGCAGTACAAACCTAAAATAGGAGGGGTGGGTGCTGTGTCAGTCCATGGACGTCAGAGAAAAGGATTTTACGGTGAGTACAAAAAAATCCTATTTTCTCTTTCCGTCCATGGACTGACACAGCATCTTCAATCTTGAAAAAGTGGGACGTAACAAAGCAGTGTCAAAGAAGGAGGGGTGGGAACAGTATCAAGGAAAAAACTGAACTTCACCCCAAACAAGCAGAGCTCCTCAACGGAGGAGGTGCAACTTTAAACAGCCGCCTGCAAAACCGTGCGGCCGAAGGAAGCATTGGACGATGCACCCCATAAACGTTATAAAACTTAGAAAAGGTATGTGCAGACGATCAGGTCGCCGCCTTGCACACTCGTGAAACAGACGCTTGATGTCGGAAGACCAGGAAGCACCTATTGCCCTGGTTGAATGCGCCGTAGGCGCATAGGCCATTAGGACGGTTAGCCTGATCCACCAAAAAATGGTGGCAGACGAAACTGCTTGGCCCTGTTTTGGATAGGACACAAACAGCGAGTCAGACTACCGAAACAAAGCCGTAGCAGACAGGTACACCCGCAAAGCACGTACCACGTCTAAAGAGTGAAGCGCAAACTCTCCGGGATGCGATGGACGAGGAAATAAAGACGGAAGTACAATGTCCTCATGTAGGTGGAAGGCCGAGACCACCTTCGGGAGAAAAGAAGGCTGCGGAGGTAGCACTGCCATATCCTTATGGAGGACCCAGTATGGCGGTTTGCAAGACAAGGCCGCCAATTCAGAAACCCTTCTGACAGAAGTAATAGCTTACTAGAAAAGCCACCCTCAGAGATAAGGTTAAGAGAGGAATCTCTCTGATGTTTCCAAAGGGAGGTTCTTGAAGAACGGAGAGCACCAATTCAAATCCCAAAGGAGGAAGAGGTGTAATAGGGGGGAGCACATGGCGGACCGCCATGTACAAAGGTACCAAGCAAGAATGGCCCGCTAGCGGCCGCTGAAAGAAAACAGCTAAAGCCGAAATCAGACCCTTATGGTGCTTAAAGCAAGCTTTCGGATCACACCACGCTGTAAAAACAGCAGGTTCCTGGAAACGGAATACGTCCGTGCACACCATTCCAGCGCCTCGCACAAGCGATGTAGGCCTTCCAGGTACGGTAGTATCCCTTCCTGGAGGAAAATTTTTGTGCCCTCAGCATGGTCGAAATGACCGAATCCGAGAGACCTCGCTCCCTCACCACCTGGCTGTCAATAGCCATGCCGTTAAAACCAGCGACAGCAAAACGGGATGAAGAATGGGACCTTGAGACAGAAGGTCCTCCCGCAGCGGTGGCCTCCATGGAACATCCGCCACTAGGCGCAGAAGATCGGCGTATCAAGGACACCGAGGCCAATCTGGGGCGGTGAGGATCACCGGAATCCCCTCGGCCTCCCACCCGCGAAGTATTCGAGGAAGCAACTTCAGTGGAGGATAGGCATAAATCAGCCGATACCGACCCCATGGGGTCACCAACGCGTCTGATGCGTCTGCCCAGGGAAACCCTGGACCTGGCCATTAAGCTCGACATTGTGATCGAGTCGAGAGGCCAATAGGTTCACATCTGGCGTGCCCCACCTCCGGCAAGTTGTCTACACCAGGAATGTAAACGGCCGACAGAGCCGACACGCTCCTGGTCGCACATTTCAGGATGTGGGCGGCCTCGGACGCTGCAGTCGAGCTCAGCGTTCCCCCCTGATGGTCGACATAAGCGACAGCCGTGGCATGTCCGACTAGATCCTGATTGAGCGCCCCTGTAGTCACCTTGACCACGAGTAGAGACACAGTTTGATCGCCCGTAAGACTGGCAGCCGTCATGACCACAGTCCACCGGACAGGAAGGAACGACTTCCCTGACCGAAGGGCCAGGGATCTCAGCCACCACTCCAGGGATGCCTGGACCAGGTGACTCACCTGGACCTGATGATCCAGTGATAATGGAGACTTGTTTTAACAAGATAGAATCTCCCTTTGTAAGATTCGAGTGTGGAATTGGGCATACGGCACCATCTCGAAGGAAGCCACTGTAATAGAATGTATAAATAATCAACTCCATTTTAAGTAGAAATGAACTTTGACATACTTAGCTTAAAGTGGAGCTCCACCCTAATTTTTAACTTTTGCTACTCGGATTCCTCCCCCCCTCCGGTGTCACAATTGACACCTTTCAGGGGGGAGGGGGGTGAAGATACCTGTCTAAGACAGGTATTTTCACCCACATCCGGGAGTCCTCTCTCCGGGAATCTGCGGGAGTGACGTCACTTCCCCCAGACTTCCCGTAGTGTTCTGGGAGACACTCGGCTCCCAGAACACAGGAGCACCAATCAGAACGGCGCAGCGCGACTCGCGCATGCGCCGTAGGGAACCGGGCATGAAGCCGCAGGGCTTCACTTCCTGGTTCCCTCAGCGAGGATGGCGGAGGGAGCAGCAGAGCGACGAGCAGTCGCTCGTCCTCTGCTGCGGACGTCGCTGGACTCCAGGACAGGTAAGTGTCCAAATATTAAAAGCCAGCAGCTGCTGTAGCTGCTGGCTTTTAATATTTTTTTTTCCGGCGGAGCTCCGCTTTAACTGAATAGAGTCACACCCTGCTACTGATAGTCATTGTGATTAAGCCTGTTCATGCAGTAGCCTGATTGTCAGCAGTATAATATAAGATAAGAATATACTGAGTTTGTATAATTTTTAGAAACGTATGTGTTAAGACATAGCCCCTCCTATCTTTCTTTTACATATAAGCCACTCTAAAAATCAATAAAGCCCAGAGATCTAATGAACACACTATCCGTTTCCAAGTGTCATTTTGATTTCTCACGGATCCGGGGGTCACTGAAAATGATCTTGCATTTACCTGAAGTACACCTGGGTGGCGATATAACCTGCTTCAGATGGTGGCAGTGGTGGAGATGAAAAAATCACCTTTGGTAAGAAGAATCTTTTTGTCTTTTAGACAGACTGTTTTCTCTTACCTTAGCTCTGATTTAAATTTCATCTAGAACTAAATTTATGTAGAAGAGGGATACGAACCACACCTTGGTGTATAGGGGATTTTTTGGGAAAATCCGCCTTTGAAAGTACCTTTGAGAAGGTCCTAATTAATTAGAAGCGTTTTGGTAACGCTGTAAAGTACCTTTGAGAAGGTCCTAATTAATTAGAAGCGTTTTGGGAACGCTGTAAAGTACCTCTCAGAAGGTCCTAATTTAGAAGCGTTTTGGGAACGCTGTAGAAAAGTGTACACGACAGTCCTTTTGGCAAGGAGCTGAAATGGTAAATGAGGATTATATTTCGGTGATCCAACCTACTTTCGCTTTTCTATCTGTCGCATAGAAGTAATAAGATAATTTGTTGTGTAGATACACTGACTGTAGGGGGCGGTTTGCACCATAGAAATGCAGTCCAGATGCGTTCCAGGTGGTTTTTTTACATGCACATTTTTGATGCGTTCCAGTGCGTTTTTTGTGCATTTTTAATGCAGTCCAGTGTTTTTTCACCCCTCCAGTGCGTTTTTTATGCATTTTTGCAGCGTTCCAGTGCAGGAAGGATGCTTGAACTGAAGTGCACTGGAACTGCAAGCACTGGTGTGAACTATGCCATTGAAGACTATATAACCTGCTTCAGAATTTTTATTTTATTTTTTTAAAACTCACTGGACTGCATGTGGTGTGAACTGGCCCTAAGGTTAAACAGTCAAAGTGGTCTACAGTATTAGAAATCTCCCTTGCTTATATCCAAATATTGTGAGAGTGGTAAGTACTTTTGTATGTATGATAAATGTTGTCGCTGTGGTGCAGATGGGACAAAGGGGTTTTAGCTATACTATAGGGAAAGTTGTTGTTAGTATAGGGAATTCTCTTCCATCTGCTCAGAGAAAAATGCTTACATTTGATGTGTTTGTTGTTGTCTTGGAATTCCAATTTAAAGTATAAGTTGTTTTTTTCTTCTGAATGCAAACGGATTGTTGAGTAATTGATATGTCCTTTGATCCTGCCAAGTAGGAGAGCGTTGCTAAAGTGGGCAGGTGAGAGGGACAGAGTAGGGTACTCATCTGTGTGTGGTGCTTTATTTGAGTGATTCCTCCTATCCAAATTATTGTTTAGCACAATACACAGAGGTATATGTCCACTTGCATAAATCTGCTATTTCACTTCAAGTGAAAGAGGGGATCAAACAACCGACCATACCTTCGTCAACGCTTTTGCGCAAAGCATACTGCTATATTTGCATTCCATATTCAGCGAGTCCGAGAGACTTGCTGAGGTGGAGAAAATGTTAAAGAAGGATTTGATTCAGAAAAGTTATCTATATAGATTAAAAAATACATGTTTATTGTTAAAATGTTGCAACTATTGTCAGTCTATTCATGGAAATGTGTTGGGCACATATTCCCATGTCAAATGCATAGTGAATTGGAAACAGTAAAAGGGGAATGTGACGTCACTGATAAATTACATGTATGCGCTGGTACCAAATTTTTTTGAGGAATCTGATCAGATACAATTTTTTTTTAGAGTAGCATTTCAACTTATACATGGGGTATTTTGATTATTTCAGTTAGGTTCTGTTTCCGCTATTGCAACCCCAGATTTGCGTGATTTGCAGTGCGACTTTGCAATGCGATTTTTGATGCAATGTCATTCAAAAGTGTGAGAAAAGGTTGCACCGAAGTAGGAACAAAATAGTACAAGAACCTTTTTGTGTCGCTGCGACTTGAGTCGCACAAATTAAAACAAGGACCATTGAAATACATGGGTTTTTGACTTGTCATGCGACTTTGCATGTGTCAAGTCGCACAGCAACTCACAGTAGTGGAAACAGAGCCTTAGAGCCTTGGAGTCTGACTTTGGGGACTGTTTTAATTGTGTAATTGCCTATCCTTACGTTATTGAAGTTAAAAGGTGTTGTTTTCTTTTCAGTATCGATAAATGTGATATAATTGCCCTGGGCTCCGCGGTGTTCAGTGAATGGTATTATGGTTTTGTTGATGTTGAGAAGAAAAAAAAAAGGGAACTTTTGCATTGTCTAAGGACATTGCCTGTTACAAGACAAGGGAATGGTTATTTGTGCAAATGGTTTTAATTGTGTTTAGGCTGTATGAACAATGAGTGGGGATTTTAAAATGTTTGATTTTCTTTTTTTTGGTTAAATACAAATTTAGGGCTGGGTTTACACATATGCAGTGCGAGTTTGAGCTCTGTTTTCACAGCTAATTGACAAAGTAGTTGTTCAGCGCTTCATGTCAGTTTTGATCAGGATCAGGTCAGGATTGCATATCAGGTCAGGATTTTATACTGTTCACAACTGAATGACATGTGCGATTCAGAAGCGTTCCCATAGAAGTCAATGGCCCTGAATTCGCATGTAAGCCGGACCGCACTGCCTAGAAAACTCACACTTTTTGGGTAGTGCGGAGTGCGAATGCACCGCAGGTGTGTGAGCCAGCCTCATCCAAGGAAGTTATGTATTCCTGGCGCTACGCCAGAGGAATTGTTGTTGGTAAAGAAAAAGGAAGTAACTTAAGGTTTGTGTAATCCTATGCACTAGGGAAAAATACGAGAGAAAAAAAAAAAAAGTAATGGTAAAAGGTGCTTACAAGATGTTCAAAGGGCAAATATGGAAAACATTTCTAAATGAAGAATGAATGGAGTGGCCAAATGGATGTGAATAAAAGGAGAAAGTGGTTGTATCGTGTTTAATGAATGCGCAAGGTATCTTAAGTGTTTGTTTAAAATGTACACAAAGAGTCGTCTTATATTGTGTTTTCTTGTTCAGGGAGTAAAAGTTATTAGGCCCATGTTCCTGATAATATATATTTCTCTAAAAGTTTGGGTTAAGTAACCAGGATACACGAAATACATTGCTGCATATATTGAGTCCATGAGGTACTAAAATATGATGGGAAAGTTTGTTTGAATAACAGTCAGAGTGACTATTCTGGATATATTTACCTTTTGAATTCCCAGAGTTTCAATCGTGAAGATATGTTAATGATGTAATGAAGTTTATCCATCAATTTTTTGTTTGTTGCTGATGATCAGATATATTTGAAAAGTTAGGAGGCTGACTTCTGAGTCAGAATATGTGTTTGGGTTAAATGTTCAGTTCTGAGTTCCTCGGGTCCACTTGGGTCCCGGGGATAGAAGAAACTAAAGTTGTTTAAGTTTTATTGAAGTCCTGCTGTAATACTGGATTAGAAAAAATGTTTAGTTTAAACATATTGAATCTATATAATGAAGACTGTTGCTGAGAAACATTTTATATTTCTGCATGTAATAAGGAATATTATGTTTAATACCGCCAATGGTTAAGGCCTTAATTGATCAGATAGATTCTGTGATTATTCATGTTGGATGAGGAATATCTGCCCCAGCCAGCCAGAAGAAATGCCCATCCCATTCCTACCCTATACCCCATTTATACCCTATCCGGATGAAGAGATGACTACAGCTTTTACATGGAAATCTTCATTGTTCATCTTCATTGTTCATCTTCATTGTTCATCTTTGTTCAAATGCCATGGGAGATGCTGAGATGAGTAAAGGCGGACACCTGTTGGAAAATATTCCTGGAATGAACCTTGAGGGTTAGCCATGACGCACGCCCAAGGTCTACGAAATTCCAGTGAGCATCACAATGAGTGATACAGATACGCCAGCCTGAAGCCCAAGTCTAGCCCAATGCATCAGTTCCCATCTGTCTGTGGATATCGAGCTCTATCCTTACAAAGAGGCAGGGTTTTGGGGTAGAAGGATCTCTGTAAAATATGGATAAACACAGAATCGAACCAAAAGTTTTGGGAAAAGTTTAGGAGAATGAGAATTATAATGTGGACATTTCTTTTTCCTTCCCTTTCATGAATTTATTGGACATTCAGAAGCCATACAAGAGATTTTTTTTGTGCTTTTCTTTGGGACAATTTTTTATTTTGGCCTAAAGGCTGTCATGCCCCTCCCACTTGCTTTTAAGGACTGTCACGCCCCTCCCCCCTTTGTATTTCATGGACAATTGCTATGAAGCTGAGATTATCTGTTTATTGTTCTCTATTTTTACATGCTTAGGATAATGATACATTTATGAGAAAGTAGTCCAGGTGAATGTTGGGGGCTTCAGGGTTTGTGATTATCACATTCGTGATAAAAGAGGGGATTGTAATAGAATGTATAAACAATCAACTCCATTTTAAGTAGAAATGAACTTTGACATACTTAGCTTAACTGAATAGAGTCACACCCTGCTACTGATAGTCATTGTGATTAAGCCTGTTCATGCAGTAGCCCGATTGTCAGCAGTATAATATAAGATAAGAATATACTGAGTTTGTATAATTTTTAGAAACGTATGTGTTAAGACATAGCCCCTCCTATCTTTCTTTTACATATAAGCCACTCTAAAAATCAATAAAGCCCAGAAATCTAATGAACACACTATCCGTTTCCAAGTGTCATTTTGATTTCTCACGGATCCGGGGGTCACTGAAAATGATCTTGCATTTACCTGAAGTACACCTGGGTGGCGATATAACCTGCTTCAGCCACCATGCGTCCCAGGACCCTCATGCAAAAATGAGTGACGACTATTTGCGGGACGTCAGCACCCGTACCGCAGGTTGAAGAGTCTGTAACTTGTCTAAGGGTAGAAATACCCCCACCTCCGAGGAGTCCAGGATCAATCCTAGGTACTCCAGATGCTGAGTCCAACCAGGACCGACTTCTGAATGTTCAGCAGCCAACCGAATTCTCGGAGGGCCTGACTGGCTACTAGGGGTGCAACGGATCAAAAAACTCACGGATCGGATCGTTCCTTTAGATCAGAGCCACGGATCGGATCATTTTCGGATCGGCAAAAAAAAAAAAAAATTACTAATATCCACGTCATCCCCCCCCACTGTAATATCCACAATCTCCCCACCACAATCTCCCCCAGTAATATCCACAATCTTCCCCCAGTAATATCCACAATCTTCCCCCAGTAATATCCACAATCTTCCCCCAGTAATATCCACAATCTTCCCCCAGTAATATCCACAATCTCCCCCAGTAATATCCACAATCTTCCCCTGTATGTAATATCCACAATCTTCCCCTGTATGTAATATCCACAATCTCCCCCAGTAATAGCCACAATCTCCCCCAGCAATATCCACAATCTTCCCCTGTATGTAATATCCACAATCTCCGCCAGTAATATCCACAATCTTCCCCCAGTAATATCCACAATCTCCCCCTGTATGTAATATCCACAATCTCCCCCCGTATGTAATATCCACAATCTCCCCCAGTAATATCCACAATCTTCCCCTGTATGTAATATCCACAATCTCCCCCAGTAATATCCACAATCTTCCCCTGTATGTAATATCCACAATCTCCCCCAGTAATATCCACAATCTCCCCCAGTAATATCCACAATCTTCCCCTGTATGTAATATCCACAATCTCCCCCAGTAATATCCACAATCTCCCCCAGTAATATCCACAATCTCCCCCAGTAATATCCACAATCTTCCCCTGTATGTAATATCCACAATCTCCCCCAGTAATATCCACAATCTCCCCCAGTAATATCCACAATCTTCCCCCAGTAATATCCACAATCTCCCCCCGTATGTAATATCCACAATCTCCCCCCGTATGTAATGGGCATCTCCCCCACTTACTTTAGTCTCTCCCGCCGGCCAGTTCAAATCCACGAGCAGCGAGGGGTGATGACATCACAAGGCGGCCGCCGCCCCCGGGTGTACCAAGATGGCCGCGGCTCCGGAGCTAGGCCGAAGCCGCGGATCGCGGTGTGTGCCGATCCGAACGGGGTGACCCGTTTGGATCACGGATCGTCACCAATCCGTTGCACCACTACTGGCTACCAACACATTTTTCTCTAATTCTGAGCCAGAGTCTGCTCTCAGAAGAAGATCGTCTAGATCGCCCACGGTAGCAAAGCCTCGCTGTCTCAGAAAAGCTAGAATCGGGGCAAGCACCTTGGTGAAAACCCACGGTGCTGATGCCAAACCGAAGGGAAGAGCCACAACTGATAGTGGTCAACGCCTATCGCGAAGCGCAGAAACTTCTGGTGACCCACGCAGATTGGTATATGCAAGTAGGCGTCCTTGATGTCCAAGGATGCCAGAAAATCCCCCGGGTGGAGCGCAGCAATCACAGAGTAAATGGATTCCATGCGGAATTTTTGAACCTTCACAAAGGCATTTAGAGCCTTGAGGTCCAGAATTGGACAGACACCGTCCTTCTTTGGGACCACAAACAGATTCAAATAAAATCCCTGAAACCTCTCTTTCGACGGTACCGGCACAATTACTCCGCACCTCAGCAAGTCCTGCACTGCCCCTAATAGGGAAGCCCGACGCACTGGAAGGAGAGGGAGAGAGATGTGAGGGAAAGAATCTGTCTGGTGGCCAGGAAAATAACTCTATCCTGTACCCCGAGGTAACCACCTCACATACCCACCGGACGGAGATCCGGGAGGTCCACAGATCCGTGAACCTGCAAAATCGTCCCCCCACCCCAGAGTCAGGTGGGGGCAAGACTTCATGCGGTGGCGGGCTTGCTTGCCGGCTTGTTCGGCTTATGCACCCAGGGACGCTTCTGTCCCCCAGCCGCACCCTTGTAAGTCTGGGAGAATTGTCCCGCGGGATTTGACGGACGAAAAAACCTCTTCTGAGTAGGAAAGGAAGGACCCGGCTTTCGGCGCGGCTCCATCGCCTTAGGAAGAAGGGTGCTCCTACCCCCCGTGACATTTTTAATAAGGTCATCCAGGGAAGCACCAAAAAGCCTTCCGCCGGTGAAAGGCAAATCCGTCAGGAGCTCTTAGAGGCCAGGTCAGCAGACCTGCATTTTTAACCAGATTAGGCGGCGAAAAAAAAACGCAGACACGGAGGCCCTAGAAATTAGGGGGGTAACGTCCAAAGTGGCATCGCACACATACACCAGGCCCTGTACCATTTGGTCGGCCAGTGCAATGCAATCTGGAGGAAGATTATGCTCCTGCACAGTCTGGTGCAAAATTTTTGCCCATTCTGTGAGTGTCTGAGACACCAGGGTCGCCGCTACAAGAGAACGTAGCGCGGAACCCAGCATGGTGAACAGGGCTCTGCTCACCATTTCCGACCTCCTATCAGTAGGGTCCTTAAAGGCAGGTGTCCCCTTAACTTGGAGAGTTGTGGTTTTATTCAACCGGGTGACCGGGGGAACAACCACCGGGGGAGAAGCCCATTTCTTAATCAGGCGCTTCTCAAAGGGGTACCTAAAAGCCAGACGCAGCGAGACCGCAAAAGGTCTTCTGTGGTTTGTCCCAAACCTTCCATGAATCTGTCAAAGAAAGGTGTACAGGGAAAAATTTTTTAGAAGGATCAGCCTGAAATGAACCAAAGGAGACAGTCTCCACAAAAGGTTCTGCAGCTGCAGCCTCCAGCTTGAGAGTGTCCCCCACAGCATCAATGAGTTCACTCACAAGCTTCCTGTCATTTACTGACCCAGATAAGGAATCTTCCTCACAGGGAATGTCCTGGTCAAAATATCCAAATATTCAGAGCTAGGGTCCTGCGCCTCAGCAATGCCTATATCTGAATCAGAGCACTCCCCTATAAATGGTGGGGGGAGAGGGTGCTTTATAGCTCCCTTGCGCTCGCACGCCAGTTGCAGACATGAATGGGGAAGCAGGTGACACTGACTCCATGATACCACCCTCTGAGACTTTGTCAAATATGAGAAAAAAAGTCCACCCTCCGGCTGCACAGACTGTGGGGGGTGGGGTCACCCAGGGGACTCACCAACCCAGTTAGGACCGCTCAGTTCCGCCGTCTGTGTCCCGCTCACAGCACAAATTGAACAGAGATATAGCTGTGAGGTAACTGTGAGGAGAATCGTGCCATACTGAGGCAGCGATAGAGGCCAACCAGTACAAAAAAAAGCGCGGGACTACAAGAAAATGGCCGCCGCAATTACAAGTGCACCATATAGTGAGGCCACGGCAAGATGGCCGCCAATGCCAGTTTACACGGTAAGAGAAAACACAGTAAAACATGGCGCCCGACGGCGCAATGAAAAACAGAAGGCCCAGGCTGGCAAATAAGCATCCCCACACAGACTGCAGACCACACGGACCCCCACCGGGCAAAATGACCCCCAGGCAGCGTGCGCCAGAGCAAGGTGACAGAGTAGTAAAAACAAGGGGGAGACGACAGGGAAACCCCCCTTTACCATAGGAACACACAGCATGTACTCACCTGTTGAGGCAGGAGAAACAGTACTTAACCGTCCAGCGAGGACACACTGGTGTGTTCCTGACAAGCATATCACAGTGCAGTACTGAGTAGCTGTCGGCCAGTCCACCACGAAAGATACAGCAAAAACTGTTCAATCTTTTGTGAACCCTGGAGCAAAAAGCTCACCGGCCACCCCTGGAGCCATGGGGTATGTCGTGGACTGATCTCACGCAGAGCGAGGATCAGCACGCTCAATGGTCGGACTGGGAAGACTACGAGGATAGCGAACTACTCAACCTGTTGCCCAGCTGACAGTTGATAGAAGAATCTTAAAAATAGGATTTTTATAACAGCTTACCTGTAAAATCCTTTTCTTGGAGTACATCACGGGACACAGAGCGACATAGTCATTACTATGTGGGTTATATAGATACCTTCAGGTGCTGGCACTGGCAACTTCCAAAACCGTAAGTACCCTCCCCTATATAAGCCCCTCCCATCCGGGAGTACCTCAGTTTTGTAGCAAAGCAATAAGTGTCCCCAAAAGAGGGGTGGGAGCTCTGTGTCCCGTGATGTACTCCAAGAAAAGGTTTTTACAGGTAAGCTGTTATAAAAATCCTATTTTCTTTCTCGTACATCACGGGACACAGAGCGACATAGTCATTACTATGTGGGATGTCCCAAAGCAATGCCCAATGAGGGGGGGGATACACCATACATAAGCTGAGCGCTATCAGACATGAGGATCTTTTGCGGCCTGCAACACACTGCGCCCAAAGGCGACATCCTCCTGACTTCTAACGTCCACCTGGAAGAACCTAGTAAACGTGTGTACTGAAGACCATGTTGCGGCCTTACAGACCTGAGCCAGGGAGGCCTGGTGATGCACTGCCCATGAAGTTCCAACTGCTCTCGTGGAGTGCGCCCTAACTTTGAACGGAGGCGGTCTCCTTCTCAAGCCATAGGCTTGCATTATGACCTGTCGAATCCACTTGGCTAAAGTAGATTTTGACGCTGCCTGACCCTTTCTGGGGCCTTCCGGCAAAATAAACAAAGTATCCGTTCTGCGAATTTGAGCAGTGGCTTTTAGATAAGCTTTAACTGCTCTTACTACATCCAAAGAATGCAATAACTTTTCCTCTACCGAACTAGGTTTGGGGAAAAAAAGAAGGAAGAACCACATCTTGGTTCAAATGAAACCTCGATACCACCTTAGGAAGAAAGGCTGGATGAGGACGTAACACTACTCTGTCCTTATGGATAACCAGATATGGCTCTTTACAGGACATAGCTGCTAATTCCGACACTCTTTTAGCCGAACAAATGGCTACTAGAAAGATCAATTTCCTGGTGAGAAGAACCAAGGAAATATGCTGTAATGGTTCAAATGGTTGTTTCTGTAGAACCGACAGAACCAGGTTTAGATCCCATGGACATATGGGAATATTAACCGGAGGACTAATACGCATCACTCCTTGTATAAAGGCTTTGACTAGTGAATGCGAAGCCAAGGGCCTTTGAAAAAATATTGACAAGGCCGAAATCTGACCCTTGATAGTACTCAAGGCAAGCTTCCTATCTACAGCCCACTGTAGGAAGTCCAGAATCCTACCTATTACGTACTTACGTGGATGCCATTTCTTGGCCTCACACCACGCGATGTATGCCTTCCAGATTCTATAGTAGATCTGCCTGGATACCGGCTTCCTGGCATTGATCATGGTAGATACCACAGGATTAGAGAGCCCTCTCTTTTTTAGAATGTGGGCTTCAATAGCCAGGCCGTCAAACCTAGGGCTGGTAAGGAAGGGTGGTATATCGGTCCTTGCGAAAGCAGGTCCGGACGACGTGGGAGAGTCCAAGGACTCCCCACTGACATTTTTACAATCTCCGTGTACCATGCTCTTCGGGGCCACGCTGGAGCCACCAGAATCACTGGTTTCTTTTCTACCCCGATTCTGCGGAGTAATCGAGGTAACAATTGTGGCGGTGGGAATGCATATATCAGCTTGAACTGATCCCAAGGGAACACTAGGGCATCCGAGCCGCAAGCTAGGGGATCCCTTGTCCGAGAGACAAACCTGCCCCCTTTGCGTTGAATCTGGATGCTAGCAGATCTACATCCGGTGTTCCCCACCGCTGACATATTGTCCGGAAAACCTCGGGGTGAAGGGACCATTCCCTTGGGCATAATTGTTGGCGACTTAGAAAGTCCGCCTTCCAATTCTCCACTCCTGGAATGAATACCGCGGATATGGCTGGGACATATCTTTCTGCCCATTTAAGGATGTAATTTACTTCCCTCTGGGCTGCACGACTCCTGGTGCCACCCTGATGATTGATATATGCCCCTGCTGTGGCATTGTCTGTTTGAATTCTGACAGGGGACCCTTGGAGTTTGGATGTCCATGCTACTTAGGGCATACCGGGCTGCTCGTATCTCTAAGAGATTGATGGGCAGGGCTTTTTCTGCATCCGACCATCTGCCCTGGAGAGACCATTGCTCCAGTACTGCTCCCCAGCCTATAAGGCTGGCATCTGTAGTGACCACCTTCCAAGAAATCGGACTGAAGGATTTTCCTTTTTCCAGATTCTGGGGAACCCACCACCAACGGAGGCTCTTGCGAACGGAAGGGGACAAGGCCATTGGTAAGTCTAGGGCCTGAACTTTTTTGTTCCAGGCTGACAGTATGGCCCTTTGCAAATTCCCTGAATGGAATTGACCGTAGGGTACTGCTTCGAATGATGCCACCATTTTTCCCAGCAGCCTCATGCCCAGGCGTATGGACGGCTGTCTTTTTGTACCCACTAGGTGGATCAAATCTCTCAAAGACAACACCTTTCCTCGAGGCAAGAATATTTTTCTCTGGCCTGAATCAAGCCTTAGCCCCAAGTATTCCAGACTTTTGACTGGTTTTAGGGCTGACTTGTCTCGGTTGATAATCCAACCGTGAGATTCCAGATACTTGATTGTCTTGTGAACGACCACTTCTAGTTTTTTCACTGAGTGGTCTATCAGCAACAAGTCATCTAGATATGCCATTATCATTACACCTTGTGTTCTTAGATTGGCCAATAAAGGGCCAGAATGTTTGTAAACACTCGTGGTGCTGTGGCCAGACCGACGGTAAGGCTCTGAACTGAAAATGGCGCCCTTCTACTGCAAAGCGTAGAAATTTTTGGTGGACTGGAAAGATGGGAATGTGCAAATAAGCATCTTTGATGTCGATCGCGGCTAACCATTCCTCCCCTTGTAGGGCAGTGGCCACCGATCGGATCGACTCCATCCGGAAAGTCCTGATATACAGGAATTTGTTTAGCCCTTTTAGAATTAATATGGGCCTCACGTCCCCGTTTGCTTCGGGACTGTAAAGAGGTTTGAGTAAAACCCGAACCCCCATTCTTCCAGGGGAACCTCCATAATTACTCCTTGGAGCAATAGTTGTTCTAGTGCCAACAGGAGGGACTCTCTCTTCCGGGGATCCCTTGGCACGTTTGACCTCAAAAAATGGGAAGGAGGAGAGTCTTAACTCCAATCTGAATCCCAAACATACTGCGGAGAGCACCTATCTGTTCTGATCGTGTCCCGCCAGGTCTCTGCGAACAACTGGAGTCTTCGATTGTCCCTGATTTTTACCCCCGGGATTTGACCGAGGAGGCCGTCGGAACTGTTTCACAGCCGATGCCCCAGGGACTGGAGAAGCAGGCCTCTTAAAAGAGGGACCTCTAACTCTGTTTTTAACCGGCAAGAGTGTACTTTTACCGCTGGAAATTTTCTGGATATATTTGTCCAGGTCTTCCCTGAATAAGCGTTCACCATGAAATGGGACGCTAACCAGCCATTTTTTTACAGGGAGCTTCAGCAGACCAGTTTTTGAGCCATAGAAGCCTACGCATATGTACTACAGACAGCGTAAGGCGGGAGGCCTGATGGATTGAATCCTTTATGGCGTCAACCGCAAATAAGGCTCTAGGTAGATCAGCTAGGGCAAGGGCCTGCTGATCTGGCAAGTCCCTTAAGACCTGTTTCAACTGATCCTTCACTGCTTGGCAGACCCCACTGCTGGTTGTGTCACCAAGCTTGCTGTAGAAAAAAGCAGATTTTCATAAGGACTCCAATTTCTTATCTATTGGGTTCTTGAACATTTGGACATTATCCACTGGACATGTCAGTGATTTATACACACAAGAGATGGCTGCGTCCACTGTAGGGACCCTCCATTTTTTGATGAACTTATCCTCCATGGGATAGACCACCGGAAATCTCTTGGGGGGAGTAAATATTTTCTCAGGATGTTCCCAATCCTGGTAAATGAGCCCTTCCAGTAAAGGGTGAAGTGGAAAAGAACAGACAGTCTGGGGGCTTCTAATGACCCCAACGAGGAGACAGTAGTGGTTGATGGTTCCGCAAGGTGCATTTTAAATGCTGATCGGACCATGTTAGTCAGAGACTGAACCCATAATCTTTCAGCTTGAGATGCTGAGAAAGGTTCCTCCACTGTTCATTCCTCTATAACAGAATCAACCTCATCCTGATCCCCTTCAGGCAGGTCGATCCCTGTATGGGACTGTTGCTCTGCTAACAGGCACTCTGAAGGAGGAGACGGAGATCGGGCGTGCTTTCCCTGTGACAGGGAGGCAGCGATCAATGTTGACAATCTCTCTCTAATCCTCCCAGAGCTGAGGAAAAAACCTCCTCTGTTACATACACAGGAGCAGGTGAACTGAGGACAGCCACAGTACCAAGTACCCCTGCGGGGTCTCTACGGTCACTTACCTCTGAATTTTCAGGGGAGACTGGTGCAGCAGAAGCATGCCCAAGATCCTCAGAGCCCGATGAGACCCCCTTCGCTTCCTGGAAGATTCAGTTCCGGAGCTTCTGGACGGCATATTCCTAAGCCCAAAGCTGAGGTATTCCAGCCGTAATACACCACTTTTACTGAGAATAGTCTAGCACAATTGCTGCTATATAACAGTTGGTGTCTACTAAAGTGCCTTTCTAGGGGATGCCTGCATCAACCGCCTCTGTGTGCCTTTTTACTGTTGCTAGCTCTGTTTGTGCACTTCAATAGCCAGCTGTGATTGTGCTTTAAAACACGCTGGACGCCCGCACATGCGCAGTAGCGCCGCGGCGCACACCGAGCGTCATCCACCCGCTCCGCCCCTTTTTCCAGATCGCCTCTATATAGAGAGGCGCGTGCACGCGTACGCGCGCGGGCACGTGCGCCTTCGGCGCTCTTTTTTGAAAAAAAAATAAGGAGCTAGATGGGAGCCAGGGTCCCTGCCGCAGGGCCCGGGGATGGATGAGCGCAGCAACAGGGCAGAGGAGACAGCTTCCCAGCAGAGAACTTACCAACTGCCTGGATTTGATTTTGGAAGAAAAAAATCCACATTACAAGAAAAAGAACCATAGCGGCCTCTAGTGTTTAACACAGGTACCGCGGTCTTACACATTTTTTTTTTTTTTTTCTTGCCTACTATTAACATTTTTACATTTTCTCAGTAGTAACAGGCATGCACAGAATATTAGCGGGAATACCTTAGGTAACAGGCAGAAAGACAAAATAGGCTTGGGGGTCCCCCAATAGAACCAAGTTCCTGAGGGCCCCCACTTACCTTTTCCTCGCCGCAGGACTCCGTTTGGTCCACAGAAGCCCAAACTTCACCTATCACGGCAGGCATTGTAATTAAACCTTCAGGGACCGGGTTCCCAAGGATTCCACTCCCCTGGACCTGTATAGCACCCTGCACAGAAAACATCTTGGTCGTGGGTATGACCAGAGCTCTGGATCCCAGGGTCCAGCCCTCCTAAGAGAGGCATTACAGGCAAAACCTTGCTCTTCTCTTTGCAAGGCCCGGGTACCGACCGTTTAGCTATGAAGCTTTTTTGGTCGGATCCGGAATAGCTTGCTGAGGCCCAAAAGAACCTGTACACAAGCTCAGTGAAAAACACATGTTACTTCTTGGCCAACACCTTAGACACTGGCAAAAAAAACTGAGGTACTCCCGGATGGGAGGGGCTTATATAGGGGAGGGTACTTCCGGTTTTGGAAGTTGCCAGTGCCAGCACCTGAAGGTATCTATATAACCCACATAGTAATGACTATGTCGCTCTGTGTCCCGTGATGTACGAGAAAGAAAATAAAATAATAAAAGTTCAAAAAAGAACAAAACATTTCTTCAAGAGACTGGCTCTGAAGAGAGCCACGTCCTCTCCTCTGCTAGGCAGAAAAAAACTGAGGCAGCTAGCTGCAGGGAGGAGGGTTATGTCTGGAGGGACCGCCCCCTGGGCGGGGCTGTTCAGCTCTGGTAATGGAATGTATGTTAAAACATCTAACATTCTGCCTAGTCTTCTCCTATGAGCAGGAACATAACCCACTTTGTCAAGATTGAAGATGCTGTGTCCATGGATGGAAAGAGAAATAACATTTATATATAGCTAACTGGATATCAGAATGTGAATTCAAAAATGACTAAAAATGGTTGAAAGAAAAATTCCAGGCATAGTATATTTTTACATAGCTTGGATAAACGTTACCATGCATTTACCATGCCTGACCAGTTCCCCTGGATGCTGGAAATCACTGAAGTAGATTCCAGTGATCGCCATTACTTCTGGGTCTCATGCTAAGCAGCCAACCTGATGCATTCTGAACACAGGAGGTCGGTCACTCAGCTTAGGCACCATTTTCAAAAATGCTTTGCATGTTCTGAGTAAATGCAAAGCTTTTTCTGATGAGACGAGGCAGAAAGCGTTCCCATCCAGTTCAGTTCAGCGTCCAGTTCCCCTGGATGCTGGAAATCACTGAAGTAGATTTCAGTGATCGCCATTACTTCTGGGTCTCATGCTAAGCAGCCAACCTGATGCATTCTGAACACAGGCGGTCGGTCGCTCAGCTTAGGCACCAGTTTCGAAAATGCCTTGCATGTTCTGAGTAAATGGAAAGCTTTTTCTGATGAGACGAGGCGGAAAGCGTGACGTCTGAATGGCGCTCTGCGCTGAACAGCCAACAGCCTGCGCTTGCAATACATCAGGCTGGCCACTTCGCACGATACCTGGAAGCAAAAGGAGATAACTGAAGTAGCCGTGTCTACTTCAGTGACTTCCATCTTGGGCATGGGCCTGGTATGGTATACTGGACTAATGTAATTGTGTAAAAATACACTATGCCTGGAATTCATCTTTAATGAATTTCTCCACCCCACAGCTATGGCTTAGGAGAAAATACAACACTAGCCATAGGTGTTACATAGATATGTGTTTCCATAGTATTCAACTGCATTCCACACAACTAAAAGGCCAGAATATAACTAGTTGATGAATTTTTGGTTTTCGTTAAAGGGAAACACTTGATGACCTAGGCCAGGAATGAAAAATTCATCAGGCTGAATGCCCATGTACCTACTGACCAAGTTGCTGAATTAACAAACATCAATGGATTGAAAAATCCTAAAAATTCTTAATAGCGTCTCTGGTTTCAATAATTTATTGAGATTTCTAGTTTTAAGAATGATTTAATCCACTTTGGGCCTGCATTACTTATAACTGGTACATACAAGGTTGGAGTCGCTCCATCCAGTGTTGAACTGCTGTGAGTTCCGTTCACCATTGTCCCTTGTGATGGCATTACTAGCGACAGAGTAACACTGGTTTTGCTAGTGTTTTGTGCACTAGAATAGGGCACAGACACAGGGTATACTCGACCACCTGAAATGAGAAAGCAAGTAAGCATGTCAATAGGAAAATATACACATACCAGATAATAGAAATTTTGACATTCTAGTAAATTCCATATCTTGGAGTATAGTGCAAAACAAAGGAATCAATTCATAGACCATGGGTTATATGCTGCTACCTTCTGGTAGTTGGGTCTGCCCCTAGTGTATCCATATAACCCCACTCACTCTGTGAGGCTCCAGTTTTTCTTTTAGCCATCAATAAGGAGATTTCAGAGAAAAGAGGGAAAGGGACCAGTGTCCTGTACTGTACACAAATATGTGGAATTCACCGGTACATCAAAATTACTATGATCTTTACTGTACACTACAGTACTCGATTCATAGACTATAGGACATCCCCAATCAAGGCGTGGGCAACAACACACCTTTAGGAAATTAACAAAATGGATCAAGGGACCCAAAAAAATTGCTAACAAGAAAAGTACCCTGCAACTGGAGCAAGCGACAGCAGAGGCTCAAACATTTATGTGGCAAACAAATAGTTTGAAGAAACAAATATAAAATCAGGTTATGGTTCCACAAAAGGAAGAAGGACAAAACACTGGATTCTGTATAGGTCCAACAAACCAACCTCACCGGAGAATGGACAGGGACAGAATGCAGAAGGCCCTATAAAAAAAGGCAAAATGACTACCCAGCTGCGTGGAAGGGGAGAGAGGAAATGCAAGAAGATACTCGGAAGTGAAGAAAAATGGTCTTCAGCGGTGGGGTGGAAAGGGGGCGGTTATCCAAGAGGTCAGGATTGGCAATACGAGGGAATATCCGGGAAGTGCAGATTTTAGGGAATCAATTGGCAAGGCTGTAGAGCAGCTGTAAGCTGAAAATTAGAGTTAAGCAAGGCAGGAAAGTGCTTAAGCCCCTACAGACTGCAGGAAACCCTGGGAACATCGGTGTTATGCCAATACAAAGTTAGTGAATGAAGTGGACCGGTGCCAAGAAAAGGGATAGTCAATTTGAGCTTTAAATAGGTAAGTTAGCAAGCCTCAGCCCTGGAAGAGGCAAAGGAGGGTGCTGCAGGTCTCAGAACAGAACTTTAGGGCTGAAAGCCAGGGAGGAATGTGCTATAGCACTAAGCAATAGCAGGAACTTCAGGTTATGGTACTAACCTCTTCAAGTAGAGTGGAGAAGGATTCAGTTACCTGAATATAAAACTACACCTGGACAACCAGCGTACATTAGAATTAAGCTGGCCATACACTTTTTTGCTTAGCAAGCGGGCTGAAATAAAAAAAAATAAAAAATAAAAAAAACAAACAGATGCCTCCATCTGCACAGACAATTTGGATGGAGGAATCCCCTCTCCACTGGGAAATTGTATTCTGACAGCTGAACATAATACTGTAAAAATACACTGATCAGTGGCTGCAAATGACTGCCTGCAGCTGCTAATCCCCCCAAAAACTCCCGCATGTCCCATCAACCTCTGCAAGTGTGAACTGCCACACACTGATCGAAATTCAGCCAGTCCCTGCTGAACCAGCCTAATTTTGATCAGTAATTGGCAAACTTTAGTCTCATAATGGGCAAACTGAAAAATAGCAACAAAAAAATTGTTAGACCTGGCGTAGGTAAGAATGTGGTGCTAAAAGAGGGTGTTTAGGAATAGACACAGGCATCCAGACAAAAAAAGGTTGGGAGGGAAAAACCCAGAAAGATGCAGACTCAGCGACAGGGGAGTAGTGTGAGCAGCAGTGGTTAGGCAAATAATGCAAGAATTCAGGCTCAGGAGCCCTGTGGTATTGAGTCTCCGAAGCACAATGGGATCAACCAGGGCGTTAGAAAAGGCCCAATTAGTTTAGCATCACAAACATGGTAGAGGGAAAAATTATTTCAGGATAATGGGGGTTATTTTAATTTTTTTTCTTCTTTTACTACTTGAAGTTTTGGCTTTCACCATAATGATACTTTATGTAAAGACTAGTTGATATATGCCTAGTCTCTACTGTGGAAATTTCCAGGCAAGTCTGGAAGGAAATGCTCCCAGGCTCTCTCCATGTTCCGATGGTGAATTTGTTTTGACTGTTCAGTTTTTGGACTCTGAACCTATAGGGCTGGGTTCACACTGCTGCCGAATGCAGCTCGCAACAGGGGTGCGGTGCGTCCCTGTTCTCCAATTTAGGGATAAATAAGGGCCAAATTTTTGCCTTAATTTGGCCCTGAAATTGAGCCAAAGACGCATAGGACTCCTGTGCAAGTTGCTCCGCAGCCGACACGGAGATACGTGAACCGGCTATATAGAGAGCCGGTCACAATCTCCAGTCATGCGAAATGGATGTGGGGAAACCAACATCCAATTTGCATTAGTGTGAACCCAGCCTAAAGGTTTGGCAATCCCTCAGTTTGTTTGTGTTTGATTCTTTGTTCTGCTCAATCCTCTCTCTCTCCAGCATCTGCTCTTGCCTTTCTTCTTTAAGCCACTCAGCATGCTAGCTCGTCTATACTTCTCTTAGGCTCGATTCACACTAATGCGTTTTTTGATGCATTTTGCAGAAATGCAGGGAAAGTTTTTTAACATGGGTTTCTATGGAAAGGGTCGGGGACTTTTCATGGACGGACACAGCTTCCTATTGACAAGTGGGTATTAACACTTTTTCTGCCTAGTCACTCCTAAATGAAGGCTAACAACTTCAGAGCTCAACAGCCCCACCCAGGGGGCGGTCCTACTGGCTATATCCCCTCAGCCTGCACTAAGCAGATCAATTCGTCAAAAAGCAGTACAAACTTAAAAACGAGGGGTGGGTGCTGTGTCCGTCCATGAACTCAGAGAAAAGGATTTTACGGTGAGTACAAAAATCCTATTTACTCTTTCGTTCATGGACGGACACAGCTTCCTATTGAAAAGTGGGACGTCCCAAAGCAGTGTCAAAAAACGAGGGGTGGGAACAGCATTAAAACAACTTCACCCCAAAACAGAGCTCCGCAACGAAGGAGTTGCAAATCTAAACAGCCGCCTGCAATACCTTGCGGCCGAAAGAAGCATCCGAAGATGCACACACCTCAACTTGTAAAGTTTAGTGAAAGTGTGAACGGACGACCAAGTCGCCGCCTTGAACACCAGGGAAACAGACGCTTGATGCTCTCAGAGCTCGGACAGCATCCAAGAAATACAACGTCGTCCCCTTAGGATACGACGGATGACACAAGGATGGCAGTACAATGTCTTCCTTGAGATGGAAGGTCAAAAACGACCTTAGGAAGAAAAGAAGGCTGCGGACGCAGCACCACCTATCCTTGTGGAAGAACAGATAGGGAGCCTTGCATAACAAGGCTGCCCGCTCAGAAACCCGTCTTAACTGGCATAACAGCCACCAAAAGGACCACTTTCTGAGAAAGTGTCAACAAGGGAATCTGATGTTCTCAAACGGTGGTTTCTGAGGCACCTAGAGGCCATGCCGTTAAAGCCATTGACTGCAAGCAGGATGGCATATGAGACCCTGCGACAGCAGGTCCTCTCGTATCGGTAGACGCCAAAAGAACGTCTGCTACACAAGCCCCACGGAGGTAGTGGAGGGTGGACTGGAGGGGCCGCCTGCCGAACCCTGTGTACAGACGTTCTCACTAGAGAGTGAGTCACCAAGGGTCGTTGAAAAAGGACAGCCAGGGCAGATACCTGCCCCCTAACTGTACTTGAAGAAAAATGTTTGGCCCGTTTCCTGCTGAAAGAACAGCAGGACTCTGGAACCAATTAAGTATGCGGATGCCACCTCATTTCCTCACAAAAGGATATGTAGGTCTTCCAAATGCGATGGTAAATCTTCCTAGGGGATGATTTCCGAGCACTCCTCATGGTAGAGATCACAGAGTCTGACAGGCACCTGGCTCTCAAGCCATGCCGTTAAGCCAGTGACTGGAAAAACAGGATGGCGTATGGGACCTTGCGACAGCAGGTCCTTGTTAGCGGTAGATGCCAAAAGGCGTCTGGTACCAGACGCACTAGATCGGCGTACCAAGGACGCCGAGGCCAATCCAGAGCAATTGGGACCATTGGAACCCTCTCTGCCTCCAGTCTGCGAAGCAGATGAGTAAGGAGCTTCAGAGGAAGAAAGGCATAGATTAGCCGGTACTGGCTCCACGGTGCCATCAACGCAGCTGTTGTGTATGCCCATGGGTCTCTTGACCTGGCCACAACCTCAATACCTTCCGATTGAGTCGAGAAGCCAGGCGATATATGACTTGGTCCAGCATCTGGCAACTCAGGTAGTCCGCCTGCCAGTTTCCCACACCCGGAATGTATATGGCCGACAGGCCTGGTACGCTCCTTTCTGCCCCCCTTAAGAGGTGAGCGACCTTCGATGCTGCAGCAGAGCTGGTTGTTCCTCCTTGATGATTGACATACGCCACCACTGTGTTGTTTGTCCGACTGGATTCTGACAGGACGCTTCTGTAGCCTCTGAGACCATGTGGAGAGGCAAAGCCAGATCGCCCGGAGTTCCAGGACAATGATCGGCCAGGAGGATTCCTCCGGAGTCCAGCGACCCCGGTTGACTGAGCTCCCCAGACTCCTCTCCAACTGGGAAGACAGGCGTCCGCCGTGACCACCATCCAGTAAAAAAGGAAGGAACGACTTCCCAGACAGAAATGCCGGTGATGTCGGCCACCAACTAGGGAGGTCCTGACTAGGTGGCTCACCTGGATTTTGACAATCCAGGGATGAAGGGCACTTGACCCTCTGGACAGAATTACCTTCTGTAATACTCGCGTGTGAAATAGTGCATATGGTACTGCCTCGAAGAAGACTACCATGAGGCCCAGGACTCGCCTGAAAAAGTAGCGTGACAACCCTTTTTGGGATGTCAGCTGCTGCACCGCAGCCCGAAGGGTCTGCAACCTTCACATAGGGAGAAAAAAACCTTCGCCAGAATCAACCCTAGATACACCAGGAGTTGAGACGGTACCAATACTGACTTCTGAGTGTTCAGCACCCAACCAAGAAATGGAGGGTCTGACAGGTTATAGACACGCTCGCCTCTAATTTTGAGTTTGAGGTGGCCCTCAGAAGAAGATCGTCCAAGTTGCCCATGATAGCGATGCCACGCTGTCTTAGTAGTAGGGCCAGAAATCGGAGCAAGCACCTTGGTGAACACCCTTGGTGCCAATGCCAGGCCAAAGGGGAGAGCCACCATTGGTAGTGGTCTTCCCCGGCCGCCAAACGCAGACATCTCTGATGCCTGGTGCATATGGGAACCTGCAAGTATGCGTCCTTGATGACCAAGGATGCCAGAAAATCCCCCGGATGGAGGGCAGCGACAACAGAACATCTTCAGCACTACGAACAGATTAGAGTAGAACCCCTGAATCCTTTCCTGTACCGAGACAGGATGGACCACCCTGCATATCAGCAGGTCTTGAACCGCCCCATATAGGACTTCCCGACGAGTCGGCTGAAGCTGGCGGTTTAGAGGGAAAAAAATCCGTTCAGTAGGCAAGCAAGGTTGGGCTTGTGAAACCAGGGACGCTTCTGTCTCTCCGCAGGCGCTTTATCGGCCTGGGGTCATTTACTTGCCGCACTAGGCGGACGAAAGAACTGCTTGTGCGCTAGGGCTGGGCGATTATCCCCCCAAAAAAATCTGCGATTTTTTTTATAAAAAACCCGATTTACGATTCGATTTTATTTTTATTATATTAAAGTGCATCAACAAACAAAATTGCAAAGGCAAACCCTTTCTCTAACTGCAAAGTCAGTGTGCAACAAAGATTGTTAAACATCCAAATTATTAATACTGTATTTGGATTTAGCTAATAAAACAACAAAAAATCCTGAGGTTACTCTTAGTTGAATTGAACTGTGCCCATGCCTCACTGTGCCCATTCTTCACTGTGCCCAATGCCTCACTGTGCCCATGCTTCAATCACTGTGCCCGTACCTGATGCAGATTTTCATGGGATACGGATTTTACTGCTACACCGGCGGCCATTCCAGTATTCAAAAGCCGCGCCTCCCCTCGTCTGTGATAGGCGGAACACTCAATTTCCCAGCATTCAGTGTTCCGCCTATCATGGACATCCGCTCATCCTCATAACACAGACGGGGATGAGAGGATGTCTGTGATAGGCTGAACACTGCCTGCTGTGAAATTGAGTGTTCCGCCTATCACAGACAACGAGGACTCGGGAGGCGCGGCTTTTGAACACTGCAATGCTTGCAGTTAGTTAGTGTTACATTACATCTACTCGCGGCGGCTGCGGCGAGTAGATGTAATTGGGGTAACGCCACCCAGTGACATTCCGGATACGCCCCCTGCAGCCCTGCTATGAAAACTTTGAAGGAAAAAAAAATAAAAATCTAAAAAAAAAAATCGATTTTCTTCAAAGGTGAATCGATTTGAACTCAAAACTCGATTCAAGATTAAAATCAAAATTTTTCCCAGCCCTATTGTGCGTGGTGAAGGAGAGCCCTAGCCTATGGCGTGGCTCCTTACCCCTTTTTGGATTGCGGAATCCTTAATGATGTCATCCAGACAAAAATACTGTCACCCTTAAAGGGCAGGTCCAATAAGGCCTTCTTGGAAGTTTTTTGGTCCGTAGACCAGCACTTAGCCAAACCAGGTGGCATAACACTACCGCATAAACCGAGGCTCTGGACAGCAAGGGGAAGGTATCCATGTCTGACGCGCAGACAAACTTAAGGCCCTGAACCAACTGGTCGGCCAAGGCTACCTCATCCTGAGGAGCTGCCTGTGTCTTTTAACCCCTGGAGTAGCATCTTTGCCCACTCAGTAGGTGTCTGAGACACCAAAGCCCCAGCCATTGCTGGACGAACCGCTGAGCCCACTACTGTGTATAGGTAGCGAGCGATTGCCTCAGCCTTCTTGTCAGCATGGTCCTTGAAGACAGGAGCCCCTTACACTGGACTCGTGGTTACTTATTTAAGTCTGGGCACAGGGGGGTCCACTATCGGGGGAGAGGTCCATTTTTTCAGGAAACTCTCCTCAAAAGGGGTACCGGACCGCCAAAATATTTTGGGGCCTGAAAAAACCTTCAGTGGTTTTTCCCCACTCCTTGTATAAAAGTTTATCAAGATAAGACATACAAGGAAACACCTTGGCAGTGCGGGTCGGCTTACGGAACCCAAAGGGAACCGGCGTCACTGCTGCAGAATTCCCCAATTTCAGCGTAACCCGCACTGCGGTGATAGATACCAAGCCTTTTCACGTGCTGACCCGGACCTGGAGTCATCCTCACTGTCTGATCGGTCACGGTCCGCAGCCGCTGATGCATCAGAATCAGGGCCATGCAGAAATATCCCCAGAAAATGGCGGGGAGAGGGGCGGTTCTTACCCCCCGTGTTTCCACGTGCCGCTTCCACCTTGGCAACAAAAGGCCTTCAGGATCGCCGACATAGCGTCCACTGATATGGCAGGAGGTGATTCAGTGGAAAAAAAACGTCTGCTGACCCACGCGCCTGACACCCACAGGGACTCCAGGCAAGGTATCAATGGCCCACCCTCCTAGCTGCTACAAAGATGCAGGGTCTCCCAGAGGGCACACCACCCTTTGAACGGTACTGTTTTACTGCTACCGTCTGCTCCCACCTGAGATGCTCTCCCACAGCTGCCTGTGTCAGTCTGATCCCTCTGTCAGCGTGTGTCTGTATTTTTGCGCATGTAGAATGCACCCTAGAGGCCGAAGACTTAGACAAAATGGCCGCCGAGCGGCCGTACTCAAGAACAGTGTGGACCACAAGAAAATGGCCGCTGAGCGTCGGTAGATCCATACAGGAGTGAACCACAAGAAAATGGCCGCAGAGCCTTCAGCAGAGGCCAAAGCCGGTGCGGGCCACAAGACAATGGCCGCCGAGTGGCGGTAGATCCATACAGGCGGGAACCACAAGAAAATGGCCGCCGAGCGATAGAGGCCAAAACAGACGTGGACCACGAGAAAATGGCCGCCGACAGCATGGAGGGAGAAAACACACACAGGTAAGCAGCAAACATTGGCATTTTAAATGACAGCCTACCGCAGTTCCCGCTCCAGATGGAGCCCCCCAGGTGACCCCCAGCACCCAGCTGCCAGCCTTAGCTTCAGAGCCCAGGGAGGAGGGAAGGCAGGGAGAGAGGAAAGAAAGGGAAAACCGCTTACTTGATCTCTCCAGGAATGTCCAGCCAAGTCATCCTGCTGAAGCAGGGGAGCTACTTACCCTTCCTGCATGGATCATGCTGGAAGACATTCCGGACAGATCATCATCCGCGCAGTTACGGAGGTGACTGTCGGCCCAGCATGCTGTGATTGTGCCATAGAGACCGATCACATGCATGCCCTGGAGCATAATCTCACCGGCCACGCGTGGAGCGACGGGCATGTCGTGGAAAACCCAGTGCTTAGCTAGGGTCGGCACACGCTCTATGGCCAAAACTGGGGAGACAAGGATCTGGGATCCAACCTGTCACCCAGTCGGTAGTTGATCGAAGATCGCAGGAGCAAAAAATGTAGAAACGTAGAAAAAAAAAACCCGGGACCAATGGGTCCGAAGGGAGCCATGTCCTTCTCCTATACTAGGCAGAAAAAAAATGTATCTGATTAGTGCAGGCTGAGGGGATATAGCCAGTAGGACCGCACCCTGTGTGGGGCTGTTCAGCTCTGAAGTTTTTCTGCCTAGTCACTCCTAAATGAAGGCCAATACCCACTTGTCAATAGGAAGCTGTGTCCGTCCATGAACGAAAGAGTAAAGCAGCGTTTTGCATGTAATAGAATTCAATGGACTCGCATCCAAAACGCAAGTTTTATTTATTTTTTTACACTGTATATAGCTGGTTGCCAAGGAGGGGGCCAGGAAGCCGGCCGCCGTGTCCTTAACAACCGATGAGTCATCAGTTGTCAGCGGGCTTCCCGCTGAATGTAAAAAAAATTGCCAAATTGCCGGCTAAAAAAAAAATTGAGAAAAAAGACAGCGTGGGCGCCGCCCCAAGTCCATACCAGGCCCTTGGGTCTAGTATGGATTCGGAGGGAAGCCCCCCCACACCAAAGTTTTAAAACAAAATGGCGTGGGGGTCCCCCCAAAATCCATACCAGACCCTTATCCGAGCATGCAGCCCAGCAGGTCAGGAAAGGGAGGGGCGAGCGCCCCCCCTTCCTGAACCATACCAGGCCGCATGCCCTCAACATGGGGAAATGGGTGCTTTGGGGCAGGGGGGCCCAGAGGAGAACATGTGGGAGAGTGGCTACTTCATTCGTTTTTACCAATGTGTTATGGATATGATATGCAGTCCTAAAAGAAAGGAGTACCTCTCTAGAAGGCAGAATGAAAGAAAGACCAAGACCTATAATTTTTTAAGTTGGGGTAACTGTCAGACTACCCCTTCAGAGATGGGGGCAAACCTTTAATGTGAACAAGGCTTCTAAGCAGGTCTTAAAGGTGGAAGGTCAACTGCTACTAGAAGCACCTACAATAGATGGCGATATCTAAAGGGGGCATATGGATCTTAATAATCAAAATGGGGAAATTATACAATGAGAGAAAGACACCTTAATAAACAGATTTACACACAGCAGCAGGAGACCCCAGCATCAGGTTGTTTGAACTGATTATAATCTTCTGCTGTGAGACTCTGAGACTCTCTCTGAGTCCAGGAGGGGGGTTAAAGCCAACAAGACTGGCTTGGGCTGTTGATTCCATACTCCAACAAAACACAAGGGCCCCAAATCTGTATCCAGGTCCTAGATTCCCAGAATCTGTGTGTTTTGGGGAGACATGGAGCCGAATCCGAAGCAAACCCACTCCAAATTTCCCCCAGGCACACCCCTCCCAAAGAATAGAGCCCCCTTCAAAGCCAGGGCCCATAGTTAGTAGGCAAGAGGCTATCCTGCAGTCCCCTCCAAAAGCCCGTCTCTGTCACGTTCCAGGTGTGAGGCCAAGCTGCTGAGAGGGCTCCCCCCTTGCGGCTGAGGGGGGTACCCCTGAGAGTGGTACAGGGAGTGCAGTGATATAACTTCGGTGATTTGCAGCTTCCAGTTGCATTGGTATAGTATATACATAGTATCATTGGTCTAAACCTGTAACTATAGATAATATAACCATGCCTGGAATTATTCATTAAGAGAAAACAGTAGATTGAGCAATCAGTGCGTGGATAGCTGTGTCCACCGCATGGAAAGACATTTTCATTTTAACTTCTACGACCATAGAATATAAGGTTATGATAGGTTTGAAGAGAGACCGCGCACACAACGGGGAACTCCCAGTTCAATTTGCAAGATCCTCTTTCAGGTGCTCAGGCTCAGTGTGTCTTTACACACCACAGCACAAACAAGTAAAAGGCTTGAGCCGGCAACTCTGTAGTCCATATAGCAATTTTAATGGTTGGTTACATGAAGTGACAGGCAAAACAGCTGACGTGTTTCGGCAACAGCCTTAGTTGTAGCATGTTAAACATGAAAATGGCAATACATTTATACTCATATAAGCTCCACCCCAAAATCAATTTGCATGGTAAATTGAAGCAATTAACTGGGCAATTAAGAGGTTAATATCAAGATGCCAAAATGCAGAAAAAGGACAGACAAAAGATATACATCACCTGACATGTTTCAAAAGATTTAAAAGCACAGTGGGATACTATACTGTATATGATCACCCTATACACACGGGCAAGGAAAAAAAAAAAATCCAAAGATTTTTCAGTATGTTGATGCACCAGCATACCGAAATATCCTAGACTTTTTTTTTTCTTTTCTGCACCAGCATACTTAAAAATATTTGAATTTATTTTATTTATTTTTCTTGCCCGTGTGTGTATGTATAGCAGGGATATGCAATTAGCAGACCTCCAGCTGTTGCCAAACTACAAGTCCCATGAGGCATAGCAAGACTATGACAGCCACAAGCATGACACCCAGGGGCATGATGGGACTAGTTTTGCAACAGCTGGAGGTCCGCCAATTGCATATCACTGCTTTAAATTATTGATCAGTGGAGGTCCGCTAATTGCATATCCCTGATGTATAGTATCCCATTGTGCTTTTAAATCTTTTGAAACATGGACTACAGAGTTGCCGGCTCAATCCTTTCACTTATATATGGTTTCAAATTTGTTCGAAGGGGGAAATAACCCGAGTATGAGTTTTTCTTTTCAGTGGGGTACTTTCAATACAAAATGTAGATTAAGCAATTAAGATTGCTTTCATAACTAGTGTTAATAGTCTTTATTTTTTATTTAACAAAATGGAAAGTTAAAGGGGTTGTAAAGGTTTGTTTTTTATTTTAATTTATTTTTTTTTAATTATTTTAATTATTGCTTTTTTGTACTGTTGAATTACAAAACAAGGCCATAGGGGCATACCCCAGCCAAACATTGCGCATAACCACATGCACAACAAAAGAAAATACCATCACACCCTAACGCTAAATACTTCTAGCTAAACACAACATAAACACCTCTCAGGTTACCCATGATAGGATTTCAGCAGGAGTTGTTGTTTCTTGTAGGACCTCATCTCGTTCCTAACTGCCTGTATAGAACTGTACTGGAGCAATTAGGAGTAGGCACGATCATCTTTTTGACTATGCTTACCCCTCCGTTTACCTATTCGGATTAGGACCTCAGTGCCAAGCACCCCAGGTGGGTACCCAGGAGATCCATCTAAGTCACTCCCCGAGGCTGGTCATCAGTTGTGGATTCAGAGTCTGTCCACAAATGCCAGACTTTTTCATATTTTTTGGGGCATCCTCGAGACAGATACGTCGCTTTATAGAGGGGTATCATTGTGTTAACTAGCTGTTTCCAAGAGGTCAGGGTGGGGGGGGGGGGGTGGTTGACTTTCACTTTAATACTAAGGCTTTTCTTGCATAAAAGAGAAGGATACCTATAAGGGTACGTGTTGCTTTGGCCAGTGCCAGTTGCTCCACCAGGCCGAGAAGGCAGACACCAATTGTCAGGGGAATAGGAATGGTAGTTAGGTTGTGAATAAATTGAGTTACCTCCCGCCAATAGTCCTGAATCGGTGGGCAGTCCCAGAATATATGTGTGAAGCCCGCAGGAGTAGCAGAGCATCTCCAACAGCCAGCCGACAGGGCTGGGTATATGCGATGAAGGCGTTGGGGCGTGTAATAGAACCTGTGGAGGATTTTGAATTGGATCAGTTAGTCCCTAGTTGCGTCGTTTATTATTTTCTAAATAGGTTCCTTTAAGCTAGTGCATTGTTGGTTCACTTACCTTTTTCCTTAGATTTTCCTTCTAAATATTTTTTTTCTTTGTTTTCTTTGTCTGAATTTCTCACTTCCTGTTCCTCCTCAGTAAGCTGTTCAGTAAGCTGTTCTGGCTGACTCAACACCACTCGGATGATGGTGTGAAGTTTAGTGAGGAGAAACCGGAAGTGAGAAATTCAGACAAAGAAAAAAAACATTTAGAAGGTAAATCAAAGGAAAAGGTAAGTGAACCAACAATGCACTAGCTTAAAGGAACCTATTTAGAAAATAAAAAACGAAACTTTACAACCCCTTTAATGAACAATATTTGGTGTGACTACCCTTTGCCTTTAAAACAGCATCGATTTTTCTAGGTAAACTTGCACAGTTTCTGTAGGAACTCTGCAGGTAGGTTGTTCCAAACAACTTGGAGAACTAACCACAGACCTTCTGTGGATGTAAACTGCCTCAAATCCTTCTGTCTCTTCATGTAATCCCAGACAGACTTGACAATGTTGAGATCAGGACTCTGTGGGGGTCAAACCATGACTTCCAGGTCTCCTAGTTCTTCTTTATGCTGAAGATAGTTCTTAATGACATTGGATGTATGTTTGAGGTCGTTGTCCTGCCGCAGAATAAAATTTGGGGCCCATCACACTCCTCAATGATGGTATGGCATGATGGATAGGTATCTTCCTGTATTTCTCCGCATTTAGGACACCAATGATCCTGACCAAATCAACAATTCCATTTGCAGAAATGCAGGCCCAAACTTGCAGGGAACCTCCACCATGCTTCACTGTTGCCTGCAAACATTCATTATTGTACTGCTCTCTAGCCCTTCAGCAAACAAACTGCCTCCTGATACAGTTGCTTTACCTTGCTTCCACCTTGGAGGAACGGCTTTTTGGCTGCAATTTTTCCATTAAGACCACTTCTGGCCAGACTTCTCTGGACAGTAGATGGGTGTACCTGGGTCTCACTGGTTTTTGCCAGTTCTGTGCTATTGGCACTGCGTGGCATCTTCCCATGTTGAGGGGAAGTAAGCATAATGCATCTTTCATCTGCTGCATTAAGTTTGCTTTGCCAATTACTGCGACGATGGTGGTCAATATTGCCCATCTCTTTGTGATTCTTCAAAAGAGCTTGAAAAGCACATCTTGAAACTCCAACCTGCTTTGAAATCTTTGTCTGAGAGAGACCACCTGCGGTGGACTCAGTGTGATCTGTTTCATGTGCTCCTAAGCATCTATAATCCTCCAAAAGTGCAGCAACAGGTGAGATGGCAAACAATCAGCTTCTATTATCAACAAAAATGGTGGCCAGAGGTGTGCAGCTAGGACAATATGTCACTAGCCAGAGGGGAACTTCTTTATGGTGAGGTAAGACTGCCAAATTGAAACAGGTAAATGCTATAATAACGAGTATAGACATCCCCCCCCCCCTCTGGGTACTGCAGTATGTCTTGTAGGATGAGGATATAGTCTATGTTGCAGAGTCATGAAGACATGTAAAACCAGGATTTGGTATGTATAAGGGTACAGGGAAATTTGTCTTATCTTGTTACTGTCACCATTCAGGGTCTAGGTTTCGCCCATCATGGGGAGCATAGCCCTGAAGAGGTCTTCAGGGTCTGGGTGCTAAAGGAATAGACCATGGTCCTGGACCTGTATAGCACCCTGTGGCTAACTACACTATACTCTTTGCCCCAAGTGCCAAGGTGAGCACTGAATGCAGGATCTTGTACCTGAAGCAAACATGACAGGTCGGCTCTGCTGCCACAGGGCCCAGGTACGGTTCCCAAGATGTACTCAAGGAAAAATTATCTGCAAACTATTTGGTGAGCCATGAAGACAGTAAGTAGTCAAATCTTGAAAGACACGTCAGTTGCAGGAGGTAAATTTAATCTGGTGAAAAATAGCAGGAAATTCTATCCATCACCTAAGGACATTTGCAAAAAATTGGTGCCTCATGGAATGGGTGGGGTTCTATAGATACACCAGGGAACAGACCCAGCAAAGCTTTTGCCAGTGTTCAACTATCTGAAGTTGCGGCATAAGGTCTACGAAACAATTCCTATGTCCAGTACTGTACGATAAAGATATAAAAATCACATTTACCAAAATAGTGCCAGAAAATTATCACAAACCCTGAGTTGGTGTCAGAGTGGGCTGGTTAGCTTCTTCTAACGGATAGCCCAAGTTACGAACAAGAAGGGTCATGTCCTCATGTTTGGTGCAGAACTTGGTCCGTTCACCACCACTGCGAAAGGTATCATGATGTATCCTCTTCACTCTCTCCACTACTGCCTGTGCCACATCATCCAGAGAAACTTGCTTGGCAAATTCTGTGGCAATCATTGCTGCTATTTCCTTTTGAATAAAAACATAACAATTAAAAGGCATACAGTGTTCATGGCTATTATAAAATCTCAAAGCTGCTGCTAGATACTATTAGGGCAACTATTAATGGTACCTGATTAGCTTGTCCAGGCCCGTGTGCGGCTTCCAAAGCCTTGTAAAGACCTTCTGACATCAGCACAAGAAAACCTGTAACTCCGTCCAGAGGCTGGCATCCATGGATTTCTGGCTCTGCCGTGATTGGTTTAGATTTGGCTGCACTAAAGACAAGATCACACAGTTACTGAATGCATTTCAAACAGTTTAAATACCTAGGTTTATATTTCTTTTTTTTATTAGAAAAGTGTCATCTAACGTGAGCACAAGTGAATTATTGCATGCTTATTGCTGTATTAAAAGAGAAGTGCATTACTTAAAAAAAACAAAACAAAACACACATACATACATACATACCTACCTGCTACAGCATCTGTCTGATGTTGCAAGCTGTCCCCCATTGCCTCTAAGCCCAAGAACTGAGCAATCACATGGCTGCTGATCACTCATTTCTTATGTCCACTCTGACCAGAGCAGTGAATGTCAATCACTGTTCTTTGCTCTGGCCCTCCAGCACTCACTGGAGCATTGTGCAGGAGTGGGGGCGGGAAAGGCTGGCTCAGGCTCTCAGTGACACTGAAAGCCTGAGCCAGCTGTCAGGAATCTGAGTCAATAACAACAATAATAATGTTGGGATCCTCTCAGAGATTGGAGCAGGCCCGTGACCTCAATTGACGGTGAACCTTAGCCCACTGTTAGCTGACTCTGGGTAATAGGAGTGCATCTATAAGTGCACTCCTGTGACCCACATGAGAAGTATGGCCACACAAGCTTTGCCCATACCCCTCGTTTAAGTTCTTATGTTCCGTATACCTTTTCTAATAAAGTTGATATCCAAGCATTTGGCAAAGTGTGATTGTATCTCAGTCTCAAATCATACCTTGCCGCAAATAGATCAGCATATGGGTTTATGTACTGAGACTGAAGGGTGGCTGACCTGAAGCAGTGTTTTTAGAATACCTGTGTGAAAAGTGCAAAGTGTATTTGTAGTTTGGAAAGGTTGTGCCAGAGGGTCCTACAAAGAGTCAGTAACCCACAGATTACTAGAAATGATAAGTGAGTTACAAGTTGGCCAAGTCTGATGAAATGGGAAATAGGACAGGTTGCTGTATAGTACAATTTGTAGGCCAGGTTCAGTTTCTTAAACAGGTAGCACCAATTTTTTAACAGGTACCTAATGTTTTATTACTTGTTAACAATAATTATTAAATCCCAATCTAAAAGCTCCTGCAATATCCTATGATGCTTTGCTAAGCAGTGCATGTGCTACGATGGAAAAAAACAGTGTCCCTGTCAAGGCATGAACATTTTTGTCTATGACATAGCAAAGCAAGATGGGGGGTCAGAAGTGGAAACTGTGTCATAACTGGTAATAAAAATAAAAATACTAAATGGCAGTGTGCAATTATACTGGGAATATTGTGGACAGTAAGGAATTTGTGAATTTGTAAAGTTGCAGGTGTCCTGTATGCTGCGGTTGTTCCAAATAGTAAATATGTTCTGATTTAAAAACCCAACAGTGCTGCAAAAAGTATTTTTTTTTCAATTTTACTATACCAAATGCAGGCTTTGAATGTAGCCCCTAAAAACTCTACTTTTGTTGAGAAAAAAAACAAAAACAATACCCTTTGAATGATCAACATTGCAAAGATGTTAACAAACTAAGTCCTACCTGTTTCTGCTCTGAAGAAAAATCGATATGTCTTTTGCAAATTGAATCAGAATGGGAAAGACTTTTTCATTACCGATCAGCTGATGCACTTGCAGGGATTTAATGAGGAGACCGTCAGGGTCTGTACTCCTTTAGAAGTGATTAACCCTTTTTAGAAGCGTCTCCCAAAAACTGATATTTTTGTTTCAGAGGATGCCTAAAATCTAAATTGCTTCTTAATGCAGATTTCTGAGAATTTCGGTAGGCCAATCACAAGCAATAAATTACATCTCTGAGGCATTACATAGTTAGTCTGGTTGAAAAAAAAAGTTCATCTAGTTCAACCAATAAAAGTGAAAACATTTTTTTACAATCCTACACCCACTGTTAATCAAGAGGAGGGCAACCCCCCCCCCACCCCCAACAAAGCATGATCCAATTTGTTAAAGCAGGGGAAAAAAATCCTATTTGATACCCCCCCCCCCAAGAGGCAATCGGATATTCCCTGGATCAACTTTACCTATAAATATTAGTATCCAGTTACGATTTGTACATTTAGAAAATGGACAGAACCAGCTCTTGAGGGAGTATAATTCCAAATTTTCACAGTTTACGGTGAAGAAGCCTTTTAGTATTTGGGGATTAAATCTCTTTTCCTCTAGACGTAAAGAATGCCACCTTGTCCTTTGTGATGACCTTAACCACTTGCCCACTGGGCACTTTCATCCCCTTCCTGTCCAGGCCAATTGCCTAGTGGTAGTGCTGGCCCTGGACGAGACCAAAATTGAACTTTTTGGCTTAAAAGCAAAACGATATGTGTGGCGGAAAACCAACACTGCACATCACCCTGAACACACCATCCCCCACCGTGAAAAAAAACATGGTGGTGGCAGCATCATGTTGTGGGGATGCTTTTCTTCAGTAGGGACAAGTAAGCAGGTCAGAGTTGATGGGAAGACGGATGGAGCCTAATACAGGGCAATCTTAGAAGAAAACCGGTTATTCTGCTCTCCGTCCAATCTGACAGAGCTTGAAATATTATGCAAAGAAGAATAGGCAAGAAAGAAGAATGGTCAAAAATGTCACACTCCTAGATGTGCAAGGTTGGTAGAGACAGCGAAACGTGGTTCTACAAAGTATTGACTCGGGGGCTTAATAGAAATTTATGCCACACATTACAGATATTTATTTGTAAAAAAAAAATTGGAAAACCATTTATAATTTTCCTTCCACTTCAAAATTATGTGCCACTTTGTGTTGGTCTATCACATTAAATCCCAATCAAATATATTTACGTTTTTGGTTGTAACATGACAAAATGTGGAAAATTTCAAGGGGTATGAATATTTTTTCAAGGCACTGTATATAGTGCTGCACGGTTTTATATGTATTTATTTTAACAACGTGCAGTATTTTAACCCTTTAAGCCTAACTCCACTTTCATAGGGAAATATATTGCAAATAAAAAATGTTTTTGCTTATACAATTGCGACACAAGCCATATTGTAATTTAATGTTATAAAAAATCTGTCCTATTCAGTCTTCAGCGCTGTAATTTTTTGTAAATTTCAATGCAATATGGCAACCTGAAGGCAGTCCATACACGACTCTAAAGAGAGAGATGTAATTTTGCCCCCGTACAAATCATTAGTAAGACCTCAACTGTAATATGCAGTAAAATTTTTGGGCACCAGTTCACAAAAAGAATATTGGGGAAGTGGAGAAAGTGCAGAGAAGGGCAACCAAACTGATAAGAGGCATGGAGGAGCTCAGCTATGAGGAAAGATTGAGGAACTGAATTTAATCTCTCTTGAGAAGAGGCGATTAAGGGGGGTATGATTAACATATATGTAATACAAAAAAAAACAGGGAAATAAGACACTATCCTTGAAAGTTTAACTCTTTTGTGTCTCTCTGGCAGCAAAGTTGGTCTGTCACCTATCCTGCTTTTCTTTTCTCCCTCCCCAATCTGACCTTTCTTGGCACAGTCTGTGTCATTCCTGTGCTTCCCCCTCCCCCCAGCAGCAGGAAATATTGATGCTGTTGGAAGATCAGCCTCTAGTGAGACTCCCCCTCTGATATGATTTTTGGCCAAGTTATGAGAATAGAGAGCAACTGAGGCTGTGCAGAGCAGGATGAGACAGTGCCCTACTGAATTTTAAACAGCATAGGCACTTATTTTTAATGTTTTATACAGCTATACCGGCTTCCTACCCTACCTGAGGGGCCAGCATGGATTTTTTGGCTAAAGTTAAACTGGAAGTTCACCCAAAAGGGGAAGTTCCTCTCTTCCTCCTCCGCAATTTTTTTTATTTATTTTTTATTTTTTGGAGGGAGCAGGTACCTGCTCCCAATTTGGCTCAGATCATCTAGGCCAGGGGTAGGCAACCTTAAAGAGGTAGAGCTCTACCTGAACAACATGGGGGAAGTAAAAGATCACTGGACACAGTGTCGCCTCCTCACACCTGATTTAAACCTCGAATTGTTGTACTACTGTGTCGCAATCGCATGTATTGCACGGCAATCATTGGTTTAAATTTGTCAAACACACTCTGGTCTCTTGTCAGAAGAGCAGCAGTGCCTGCTGCACTTGTGAACGAGCCCTTTGTTGCATTGCTCATTCAGATGTAAAGTTGGGTGATGGTAAAACCCTGTGGTTGAGTTTACCACCCAAACCCCCTGTTTTTGGTGGGTGCTACCGCCTGCCAATCACGACCTATTCAAAGTAAATGGGGCCACTCTGCAAGTGCCCCACAACTGCCAGCTTCTGTGGTGGACTGTTTTAAGCCCTTGTTTGCTGTACTGCACAAGGTTGCAGGGCACTTGCAGAGCGGCCTCATTCACTTGAATGTGTCATGCTTGGCGGGTGCTACACCCACCAACCATGACAGGGCGTATAACTCCTGCTGCGGCACATGTACACCCCTAGCCACTGCAGCTAAAGAGGTGCGATTGGGGTGGTAAAAAAAATATATAATTTTTCCTACAGCTTTCCTACTCCTTTTCTTGGAGTACATCACGAGACACAGAGCAGCTATAGTAATTACAATCTGGGTTATACGCCACCAATAGGTGAATGGACACTGGTTTCCCCACTGCCAACTTTACAATTTCTGTGTACCAAGACCTTCTGGACCAAGCTGGGGCTACCAGTATTACCGGCAAACCCTCTTCTCTGACCCTGCGCAAAAGTCGCGGTAGAAGCTGAATTGGAGGGAATGCACATTTTAGTGAAAACTGATCCCAAGGAATCACTAATGCACCTACTCCGAATGCGAGCGGATCCCTTGTCCTTGACACAAACCTGTCCAGCTTCTTGTTGAACCTGGATGCCAACAGATCTATCTCAGGGGGTACCACACCGTTGGCTAATAGCTGAAAAAAACCTTGGGATGTAGGGACCACTCCCCTGGGGACAACTGCTGGTGGCTTAAGAAGTCTGCTTGCCAATCCTTCACTCCTGGAATGAAGACTGCCGACAGGAATGGTACATGCATCTCTGCCCAGGTCAGGATATGGACCACCTCCTTCTGGGCCGCCTGACTCCTGGTACCCCCTTGGTGGTTGATGTAAGCCACCGCTGTGGCATTGTCGGATTGAATCCTGATAAGACAACCCTGTAATCTGGTAGTCCAAGACACTAGAGCCAGACGAGCTGCTCGAATCTCTAGGACATTGATGGACAAGGCTTTCTCGATTCCTGACCAATTCCCTTGGGCAGTGGTTTCCTCCAGAACTGCTCCCCAGCCCGAGAGGCTGGCATGCGTTGTCACCACCTTCCAAGCCACTGGCAGGAAGGATTTTCCCTTTTCCAGATTCCTGGTGTGACGGATCTCGAATACCCCAGGTGGGCACAAACGCCAGACCTGTGTCTCCTGTCCTCCAAACGCACCTGCAGCCTGCAGATTCGCCATAACCAGCCCTTAACCCCTCAATCACGAGACAAGCCACACAGGTGTTGAGGGTTAAACATGCAGAGCATCAACTGTTTATTAAATACAAAACATACACCTTTACACACAGTTAGTGACACTCCCCTTAGCCTTGTCATAGAGGGGGTAGGGGACAAGGAAGAACCAATGGGAACTCAACACTTGTACATTGAAACCTAAAGGGATTATGATAAGCAGGCAGCCCCTCAATACACATCCCTGGAGACATGAACCAACACAAACACAGCAACAAGAAGGGGGAGGGGATGGGGGAGAAGGGATGTAGCATTACATTACATTATCTCAATGTCAGCTTGTCCCCAATTCTCTCAGTCTCTTCTGGGCCATAATCTGTGGGTAAGAGGCCAGCCCACAGTCCCTTCCAAAACACAGTGACAGTGGCTTCTGTCACATTTCTCCCCTTTTAAAAACAGACTAACCAGGTTCCTGACCCTCAACTGGTCTGGACCTGCGTTAGTCACAAACTTCCACCCCAGGCAAACAGGAAAAGGGGCATGGGAGCAAAATCGCACATACGGTCTCCCGTGAATAAAAACAGCCGCTGCAGAGTGGGAACAGCTGTCCGCACTCCCGTTTTCCGGGGCCAGGTTGCAGGTATTGGGGGGAGCTGAATAATCCTCTCCCCCAATGCCGGCACTTCATCTGGTAGAGAGCGTAGGCTGGTAGTGGTATGCAGTTGAGGAGGAAAAGGTACTTGCTTTTCTCCTGGTGTAGTTACCAGCCGCTGGGGAGGTATCTTGCAGGGACAATCTCCCGGACTCTCCATCTCTTTTTCTGATGCTGGGCAGAGACCAACAGCGCTCTGCCCCGTAGCCAGCTCTTCTGCTGGGGGGACATATACAAAGGTAGCGTTCAGCCGCTGGAGAGGGGGAAGGGTTTTCTCCCCTCCCGGTTCTGTGACCAGCCGCTGGGGCGACTTCTGACAGGGGCTGTCTCCCAAACCCTCCAAAAACATACTGAGGGCTGAGCAGGGGCCAGCGGCACTCTGCCATGCAGCCAGCGCTTCTGCTGGGGGGGATAAACACTGGGGTAGTGTCCAAGTGCTGGGGAAACGGCTCACTGAGGTCATCCCTGTCAAAGAGGGGGGTAGGGGACAAGGAAGAACCAATGGGAACTCAACACTTGTACATTGAAACCTAAAAGGATTATGATAAGCAGGGCAGCCCCTCAATACACATCCCCTGCGGATAGATGTCTCCAGTCCAGACCACTGTCTATGTGCCATGAACCAACACAAACACAGCAACAAGAGGGGGGGGGATGGGGGAGAAGGGATGTAGCATTACATTACATTATCTCAATGCCAGCTTGTCCCCAAGTCTCTCAGTCTCTTCTGGGCCATAAATCGGTGGGTAAGAGGCCAGCCCACAGTCCCTTCCAAAACACACAGTGACAGTGGCTTCTGTCACACCTGGCTACCAACCACCAATTGAGACTCTGACGTACCCTCTGGGACAGATACAGCTGATAAATCTAAAGCTTGGATCTTCATGTTCCAGGCGGACAGAATACTGTTCTGCAATGGTCTTGAATGGAATTGTGCATAGGGAACCGCTTCGAATTAAGCCACCATTATCCACAATAACCTCATACAAAGGCGAATCGAGGGGCACTCCTTTCCTTTCACCACCTGGACGAGATCCCTTATGGCATTGACTTTTGTCTGAGGCAAAAACACCTTTTCCTGGAGTGCGTCAATAATCAGCCCCAAATATTCCAGCCCGGCTGTAAGGCTGATTTCTCTAGGTTTAGAAACCAACCCATGTGTTCCAAGTACTGAACCGTGTTGGTCACATTCCGGCCTACAGCCGACTGATCGATGAGTAATAGATTGTCTAGGTATGCCATTATTGTTATACCCTGGGCTCTTAGCCTGGCCAACCCGGGAGCTAGAATCTTTGTGAACACCCGAGGGGCTGTGGTTAACCCGAAGGGCAATGCCACGAACTGAAAATGACGCCCGTCTACACTCTTAAGAAGAGGAGAATAAGGGGGATATGATCAACATGTACAAATATATAAGGGGTCCATATAGTGAAACTGGTGTTGAGTTATTCACTTTACGGTCAACACAAAAGACAAGATGGCACTCTTTACGTCTAGAAGAAAAAAAGATTTCATCTCCAAATACGGAAAGGTTTCTTCACAGTAAGAGCTGTGAAAATGTGAAACAGACTCCCTCCAGAGGTGGTTCTGGCCAGCTCAGTAGATTGCTTTAAGTCAGGCCTGGATACTTTCCTAAATGTACATAATATAACTGAGTACTAACATTTATAGGTAAAGTTGATCCAGGGTAAATCAGATCGCCTCTTGGGGGATCAGGAAGGAATTTTTTCCCCTGCTGTAGCAAATTGGATCATGCTCTGCTGGGGTTTTTTGCCTTCCTCTGGATTAACTGTGGGTATAGAATTGGGTACATGGGATTGTACAATATTTTTTTCTTTTTCGTACATCACGGGACACAGAGCGACTTAGTCATTACTAATGGGTTATATAGATTACCTTCAAGGTGTTGGCACTGGCCAATTCCAAACCGGAAGTACCCTCCCCTATATAAGCCCCTCCCACCCGGGAGCACATCAGTTTTTTGCCAGTGTCTAAGGTGTTGGCCAAAGAGTAACATGTGTTTTCACTGGGCTTGCGTACAGGTTCTTTTGGGCCTTAGTAAGCTGTTCCGGATCCCACCAAAAAAGCTTCATAGCTAAACGGTCGGTACCCGGGCCTTGCAGCAGAAGAGCAAGGTTTTGCCTGTAATGCCTCTCTTAGGAGGGCTGGACCCTGGGATCCAGAGCTCTGGTCATACCCACGACCAAGATGTTGTCTGTGCAGGGTGCTATACAGGTCCAGGGGAGTGGAATCCTTGGGAACCCGGTCCCTGAAGGTTTAATTACAATGCCTGCCGTGATAGGTGAAGTTTGGACTTCTGTGGACCAAACAAAGTCCTGCGGCGGGGATCAGGTAAGTGGGGGCCCCCAGGAACTTGGTTCTATTGGGGGACCCCCAAGCCTAATTTGTCTTTCTGTCTGTTACCTAACGGTATTCCCGCTAATATCTGTGTATGCCTGTAACTACTGAAAATGTAAAATTTTAATAGTAGTCAAGAAAAAAAAAAAAAAAAAGGGACCGCGGTACCTGTGTTAAACCACTAGAGGCCGCTGTAGTCCATTTTTCTTGTCATGTGGATCTTTGGTTTTCTCAAGTCAAAAGATCCAGGCAGTTGGTAAGTTTCTCTGTGGGAATCCACTTCCTCTGCCCTGTTGCTGCGCTCATCCACCGCACAGGCCCTCCGGCAAAAAGGGCCCTGGCTCCTAGTCCCTGTTTGATTTCGAAAAGGGCGCCAATGGCGCACGGGCGCGGGCGCGTGCACGCGCCTCCTATGAAAAAAAAGGGGCGGGGCGGGTGGATGACGCTCGATGCGCGCCGCGGCGCTTCTGCGCATGTGCAGGCGTCCCAGCATGGATAAAAGACACAGTACAAGTGTCAGCTGGATGCAAACAGAGCTAGCAACAAACAGTGGCACACAGAGGCGGTTGATGCAGGCATCCCCATAGAAAGGCACTTTAGTGGACACCAGCTGGTATATAGCAGCAACTGTGTTAGACTATTACCAGCAAAAATTGGTGTATGACGACGGGAATACCTCAGCTTTGTGCTTAAAGGATATGTCGTCCAGACGCTCCGGAAATAGGTCTTCCAGGAAGCCAAAGGGGTCTCCATCGGGCTCTGAGGATATTGGGCATGCTTGTACTGCACCAATCTCCCCTGAGAATTCAGAGGTCAGTAGCCGTAGAAACCCCGCAGGAGTGCCTGGTGCTGCGGCTGTCCCCAGTCCACCTGCTCCTGTATATATAACAGAGGAGGTTTTATCCTCAACTCTGGGAGGATTGGAAGAGAGATTAACAGCATTGATCGCTGCTTCCCTGTCACAGGAAAAGCGCGTCCGATCTCCGTCTCCTCCTTCAGAGTGCCTGTTAGTGGAGGAACAGCCCCACACAGAGATTGACCTACCTGAAGGGGATCAGGATGAGGTTGATTCAGTTATGGAGGAATCAACAGTGGAAGAACCTTTCTCAGCATCTCAGGCTGAAAGATTATGGGTTCAGTCTCTGACTAACATGGTCCGATCAGCATTTAAAATGCCTCTGGCGGAACCACCATCCACTACGGTTTCCTCGCTGGGGTCGCTAAAAGCTCCCCAGGCTGTCTGTTCCTTCCCAATCCACCCTTTATTAGAAGGGCTTATTTACCAGGATTGGGAGCATCCTGATAAAATATTTGCTCCCCCCAAGAGATTTCCGGTGATCTATCCCATGGAGGATAAGTTCATAAAAAAATGGAGGGTCCCTACAGTGGACGCAGCCATCTCTTCTGTTAACAAATCACTGACATGTCCAGTAGATAATGTTCCAATGTTCAAAGACCCAATAGATAAAAAATTGGAGTCTTTACTAAAATCTGCTTTCTCTACAGCAAGCATGGTGACACAATCTGCGGTAGCAGCGATTGGAGTCTGCCAAGCAGTGAAAGATCAGTTGAAACAAGTCTTAAGGGACTTACCAGATCAGCAGGCTCTTGCCCTAGCTGACCTGCCTAGAGCCTTGTGTTTTGCGGTGGACGCCATAAAGGATACAATCCAACAGGCCTCCCGCTATACGCTGTCTATAGTACATATGCGTAGGCTTCTGTGGCTCAAAAACTGGTCTGCTGAAGCTCCCTGTAAAAAACTGCTGGTTAGCTTCCCATTTCATGGAGAACGCTTATTTGGAGAAGATCTGGACAAATATATCCAGAAAATTTCTGCCGGTAAAAGTTCACTCTTACCGGTTAAGAACAAGGGTAGAAGTCCTTCTTTTAAGAGGCCTACTTCTCCAGTCCCGGGCACATCGGCTGTGAAGCAGTTCCGACGGCCTCTGCGGTCAAATTCAGGGGGCAGAAATCAGGGACAATCACAGGGTAACAAGAAGCCATGGATCAAGAGAGGTACAAAACCTCCCCCCAAGGCATGAAGCGTTGCCCCCACTCAATCGGGTGGGGGGAAGACTTCAGTTGTTCACAGAGACCTGGCGGGACACCATCAGAGACAGATGGGTGCTCTCCGCAGTAAGTCTGGGATACAAGCTGGAGTTAAAAGGCACTCCTCCTGCCCAATTTATGAGGTCAAACGTGCCAAGAGATCCCCAGAAGAGAGGATCCCTCCTTCTGGCACTAGAACAACTATTGCTCCAAGGTGTAATCATGAAGGTTCCCCTGGAAGAAAGCGGATTCGGGTTTTACTCGAACCTTTTCACAGTCCCCAAACCAAATGGGGACGTGAGGCCCATATTAAATCTAAAAGGGCTAAACAAGTTCCTAAATATCAGGACTTTTTGGATGGAGTCGATCCGATCGGTGGCCACCGCCCTACAAGGGCAGGAATGGTTAGCCTCGATCGACATAAAGGATGCTTATCTGCATATTCCCATCTTTCCGGCCCACCAGAAATTTCTACGCTTTGCAGTAGAAGGGCGCCATTTTCAGTTCAGAGCCTTACCTTTCGGTCTGGCCACAGCACCACGAGTGTTCACAAAAATTCTGGCCCCATTATTGGCCAATCTAAGAACACAGGGTGTAACGATAATGGCATATCTAGACGACCTGCTACTAATAGACCACTCAGTGGAAAAGCTGGAAGTAGCTATTCACAAGACAATCAAGTATCTGGAATATCACGGTTGGATTATCAACCGGGACAAGTCAGCTCTAAGACCAGTCAAAAGTCTGGAATACTTAGGGCTAAGGCTGGATTCAAATCAGAGAAAGATTTTCTTACCTCCAGAGAAGGTGTCGTCTTTAAAAGATTTGACCCACTTAGTGGGTACAAAAAGAAAACCATCCATACGCCTCTGCATGAGGCTGCTGGGAAAAATGGTGGCTTCATTCGAAGCGGTACCCTACGGTTAATTCCATTCAAGAACAAAAAAGTTCAGGCTTTAGACTTACCAATGTCCCTGTCCCCTTCCGTTTGCAAGAGCCTCCATTGGTGGTTGGTGCCCCAGAATCTGGAAAAAGGGAAACCCTTCAGTCCGGTTTCTTGGAAGGTAGTCACTACAGATGCCAGCCTCATAGGCTGGGGGGCAGTACTGGAGCAATGGTCTCTCCAGGGCAAGTGGTCAGAAGCAGAAAAGGCCCTGCCCATCAATCTCTTAGAGATACGAGCAGACAATGCCACAGCAGTGGCATATATCAATCACCAGGGTGGCACCAGGAGTCGTGCAGCCCAGAGGGAAGCAAATTGCATCCTGGAGTGGGCAGAAAAATATGTCCCAGCCATATCCGCGGTTTTCATCCCAGGAGTGGAAAATTGGAGAGCGGACTTTTTAAGTCGCCAACAATTATGCCCGGGGGAATGGTCTCTTCACCCCGAGGTTTTCCAGGCAATATGCCAGCGGTGGGGAACACCGGATGTAGATCTGCTAGCATCCAGATTCAACGCAAAGGTGGACAGATTTGTGTCTCGCACAAGGGATCCTCTAGCTTGCGGCTCGGATGCCCTAGTGTTCCCTTGGATCAGTTCAAGCTGATATATGCATTCCCACCGCCACAATTGTTACCGCGATTACTCCGCAGAATCAGGGTAGAAAAGAAACCAGTGATTCTGGTGGCTCCAGCGTGGCCCCGAAGGGTATGATACGCGGAGATTGTAAAAATGTCAGTGAGGAGTCCTTGGACCCTCCCACATCGTCCGGACCTGCTTTCGCAAGGACCGATATACCACCCTTCCTTACCAGCCCTAGGTTTGACGGCCTGGCTATTGAAGCCCACATTCTGAAAAAGAGAGGTCTCTCTAATTCTGTGGTATCTACCATGATCAATGCCAGGAAGCCGGTATCCAGGCAGATCTATTATAGGATCTGGAAAGCGTACATTACGTGGTGTGAGGCCAAGAAATGGCATCCACGTAAGTACGTGATAGGGAGGATTTTGGACTTCCTACAGTGGGCTGTAGATAGGAAGCTGGCCTTGAGTACTATCAAGGGTCAGATTTCGGCCTTGTCAATATTTTTTCAAAGGCCCTTGGCTTAGCATTCACTAGTCAAAGCTTTCATACAAGGAGTGATGCGTATTAGCCCTCCGGTTAGTATTCCCATATGTCCTTGGGACTTAAACCTGGTTCTGTCAGTTCTACAGAAACAACCGTTTGAACCATTGCAACACATTTCCTTGGTTCTTCTCACCAGGAAATTGATTTTCTTAGTAGCCGTTTGTTCGGCTAAAAGAGTATCGGAATTAGCCGCCTTGTCCTGTAAGGAGCCATATCTGGTTGTCCATAAGGACAGAGTAGTATTACGTCCTCATCCAGCCTTTCTTCCTAAGGTGGTATCGAGGTTTCATTTGAACCAAGATGTGGTTCTTCCTTCTTTTTTCCCCAAACCTAGCTCGGTAGAGGAAAAGTTATTACATTCCTTGGATGTAGTAAGAGCAGTTAAAGCTTATCTAAAAGCCACTGCTCAGATTCGCAGAACGGATACTTTGTTTATTCTGCCGGAAGGCCCTAAAAAGGGTCAGGCAGCATCAAAATCCACTTTAGCCAAGTGGATTCGACAGGTCATAATACAAGCCTATGGCTTGAGAAAGAGACCGCCTCCGTTCAAAGTTAGGGCGCACTCCACAAGAGCAGTTGGAACTTCATGGGCAGTGCATCACCAGGCCTCCCTGGCTCAAGTATGTAAGGCCGCAACATGGTCTTCGGTACACACGTTTACTAAATTCTACCAGGTAGACGTTAGAAGTGAGGAGGATGTCGCCTTTGGGCGCAGTGTGTTGCAGGCCGCAAAAGATCCTCATGCCTGATGGCGCCCAGCTTATGTATCCCTCCCCTCATTTGGCATTGCTTTGGGACGTCCCATTAGTAATGACTAAGTCGCTCTGTGTCCCGTGATGTACGAAAAAGAAAAAGGGATTTTTATAACAGCTTACCTGTAAAATCCTTTTCTTGGAGTACATCACGGGACACAGAGCTCCCACCCCTCTTTTTGGGACACTTATTGCTTGGCTACAAAACTGAGGTGCTCCCGGGTGGGAGGGGCTTATATAGGGGAGGGTACTTCCGGTTTGGAATTGGCCAGTGCCAACACCTGAAGGTAATCTATATAACCCATTAGTAATGACTAAGTCGCTCTGTGTCCCGTGATGTACTCCAAGAAAAGGATTTTACAGGTAAGCTGTTATAAAAATCCCTTTTTTATGGTTGAACTGTATGGACTTGTGTCTTTTTTCAACCTGACTAACTATGTAACTATGGTACCCTTGAAGAAAGCCATTATTAAAGCCCAGGACGTTCATGCAGAAGCAGACACGAACATCGGCTGTTCGCCGAATTTCGAACATTATGGGCCGTTCGCACCAAATTCGAGTGGAGTGTCACGGCCCATAATTGACTGCGGCATCGCAGTGCATTGCTGGCTGATTGGCCAAGAATGCACTATGACCTGCATGCTTTGGTCAATCACAGCGTGGGACAAAACGGAGAGCCAGGGTGGCTTTAGTACACGCCCCACACTATATAAGGCCGCCGGCGTGGCGGCCTTGTGTAGTGTGTTGCGGTGGTTAAAGAGAGAGGTTTAAGAGAGAGAGAGACGGTGTCATTTATTTTGAGTTAGATAGAGCAGGCAGGCGAGTCAGTTAGCTGCAGTTACAGTGTGTAGAGGATATATATGCATCCTAGGTGTTTGTGTGTGTGTGTGTGTATATTATATATATATATATATATACACACTGTATTCATTTTAGCTAGATCCGTTCCTGTTATTCTTTATACTGACAGCAGGCAGGTGATCGTGCTAGCTGCAGTGTTTCACTTAGTGTCCTTTGCACAGCGTGTACCTGAATACAATTGGTGGTGTTCTCATACCAATACCACAGACAAGGAGCTGCATTAATTTCATTTAGTGTACTTCTGTCCTTTGCACAGCGTTCACCTAAAGGTACCTCAATACAAATAGTGGTTGTCATGGATATGCATTAATGTCTGTCTGCCATCTTACCTTTCCTCCTCATGTGTTCAACTTAGAGGCCAGAACCCTTTCACCTGGCTTCCTTTATAATCTCCTCCCAGCCTGACTCCACCCCAGGCCCTATCACAGAACACTATATTAACCTGTGCACTGCAAGCCTGCTTTGCTGATCAACGTGTTTGTTATGCATTGTGTGTTTGGGTTCCTGCCTGCCGTGTGCTACGTTTGTCTCTCTGTTACGTTATTGGCTTGTCCCCGACTATCCCTGTCTGCTTGTGACCCTTGACCTTCGGCTTGTCCTTCGTTATCCTTGTCTGCTTGTGACCCTTGACCTTCGGCTTGTTATTCTTGTATCTTGTACTGCTGCTTCCTCTCTTCTCCCCTTACCCTACGGGGCGTGAGCTAGGAGACTCTAGGGGCCGCGACCTGGACCTAGCCTGCAGCGTAACATCCTCACCACTAGAGGCTCTGGAGAAGACCTGCTGGGTCTTAAACTCCGCGCCCTGGGGAATCTTGGCTCTAGCTTCCTGTGGGATCCCGGTTGTGCTCCTCTGGTCCCGGTTTCCACAACCACCCAGTTTCCTATCCGCAGCAGTCAGCCATAGGGTTCACTATCTTGTGGTGCACTCCTGTCCCCCTACGGTGTGCACCTGTCATCTGGCCACAGGTGACCTGACAGTTTGATCAGCCATGGACCCGGCTGATATGCCGCTCCCCGTGGATGATCCACTGTGGGGCATAGTCCGCAGACTTGAAACCCAGGAATCGAATCAGACTCATGTGATGCGATTCCTCCAGGATCTGGCTTCTCGATTCGAGCAGCTTCAGGCCTCCTTGGGAACCCCGAATCCGCAACCTCAAGTACAACCAGCGGCTGTACCTATCGCACCAGTCGCAGCCACACACTCACTAAAACTGCCAGCTCCGTTCCGTTTCTCTGGGGACTCCAAGGCCTGCAGGGGGTTTCTCAGCCAATGCACAATTCATTTTGAGCTTCAGCCTCAAAACTTCCTGTCTGACCGGGCTAAGGTAGCCTATATCATTTCCCTCCTCTCCGGTGAAGCTTTAGCCTGGGCTGCCCCCCTGTGGGAGAGGAATGATCCGGTGGTTTCCAGCCTGTCCGACTTTTTGAAGCTCTTTCGTAATATCTTCGAAGAGTCAGCTCGGGCTTCTTCAGCGGCTAGTGCTGTCTTACGTCTTCGCCAAGAATCTAGTTCAGTGGGACAATATGCTCTTCAGTTCCGTATCCACACAGCTGAATTGAGCTGGAATAATGAGGCCCTGGTCGCTACCTTTTTACATGGCCTCTCTGACCGAGTGAAAGACAAATTAGCGGGAAGAGCCATTCCCGTCGGTCTGGACGATGAATGTAATTTCGTTATGCAATCAGATTGACATTCGTTTTCAAGAGAGGTCCCTAGAAAAGAAAGACGCCAGCACTCTCTGGGTCCTAGCCAGTCTGAGCTCCCCTCCCTTCGTCCTGTGGAGCATCCTCCACCTGCTGAGGAACCTATGCAGCTGGGCCGGACCAGACTAACCCCCGAAGAACGTGCTAGGCGCAGAACTCTGGGCTTGTGCCTCTATTGTGGGGACAAGGGTCATTTTCGTGACTCCTGCTCGGTTCGTCCGGGAAACGCTCGGGTCTAATACATTTGGAAGGTGGAGTATTGGACCCAGAAACATCACCTTCTCGCCTTCTCTTGCCGGTGTTCCTTCATGTAGGCACTTCTCCTCAGTCAACCCTTGCATATCTGGATTCCGGGGCTGCCGGCAATTTTATGGATTGGAGAACTGCTTCTTCTATGAAGCTTACCCTTTCACCTCTCACTACCCCATTGGTAGTCTCAGCAATTGATGGCACTGTTCTCCCAGGGGGCCCTATTCGCTTCCAGACGCTACCCATTAGGATGTCAGTAGGGATTCTCCACCAGGAGTGGACATCCTTTCTCATTCTACCCAAGACCTCTACCCCCGTTGTATTGGACCTTCCTTGGCTACAGCTCCACTCTCCACATGTGGACTGGGTCTCTGGGCAGATCCTGACCTGGGGTTCCTCTTGTTTCTCCTCGTGTCTTCTCAAGGTGGCCCCCAAGGAGAGTCTTCCGGTTGCTGCCACTTCTGTTTCTTCTGATCTTCCCGCTGCATACAGCGATTACCGGGATGTGTTCTGTAAGAAATCAGCTGAGGTGCTTCCTCCCCACAGGTCTTTTGACTGTGCTATTGATCTTGTCCCTGGAGCAACTCTACCCAGGGGTCGTACCTACCCTCTGTCCATCCCAGAGACCCAGGCCATGTCTGAGTATGTCGCAGAGAATCTGGAGAGAGGTTTCATCCGGAAATCCTCATCGCCTGCAGGGGCAGGGTTCTTTTTTGTTGCCAAAAATGATGGTACCTTAAGACCCTGCATCGATTATCGACGTTTAAATGCGGTTACTATTAAAAATCGATACCCCTTACCCTTGATATCTGAGCTATTCGATAGGTTGAAGGGTGCCTCCATTTTCACCAAGTTGGATCTCAGAGGCGCGTACAATCTCATTCGAATACGGGAGGGTGACTAATGGAAGACTGCATTCAACACTAGAGACGGCCATTACGAATACCTGGTGATGCCCTTTGGTCTGTGTAATGCTCCAGCCGTGTTTCAAAACGTTGTCAATGAAATCTTCAGAGATCTGCTGTACCAGTTTGTCGTCATCTATCTGGATGACATTCTGATCTTTTCTGAAAATCTGCTCGTCCACAGAAACCATGTCCGCACTGTACTTCAGCGTCTTAGAGAGAACAATCTCTATGCCAATTGAAGAAGGAACCCATGAGACAAAGGGTGATGGTTGCTAAGGCCATCTTTACCCTAGTGGTCGCTTGGGAAAAGGGGAAAATTTGGGACTTTTCCAGGCACTGATGTGACAACGTACACAAATGTATATATACAAAAATATATTTATTAAATCAGAAGCAAAAAAGCAGTTGAACAATTAAAAACATAGACCAAACCCCACAGTATAAGACAGCATAGTTCGGTGACAAGGCAACCGTTACAGTCTGTTATAGTGGAGAAGGCCGGGCCTCAACCGGTTTCGCGGTGTAAAACCGCTTCTTCAGGAGGGTCTATATAATACAAGTTATAAGTACACTAGCAATTTTAATACAAAAAAGTACAGAAAAAAATATAATGCGTTTAGTATCAAATATATATAATCAAATCTCAAGGTCTTAAAACTGCTCACCGTAGAGACGTTCAGAGGCGCAACGACTCACCAAAAGAAACCCCCGCGGCGAATGAGGGGGAAAATATGTATGGTGCCGAAAGTAAAATCTAATAATAATAATTAAGATGGTATTTGGTTAGGTTTACAGATCGAAATCTACGCTGAAATGGGACACCAGGTGAGTGCATAGACAGGAGAGGGGGAGGATATCACGAAGTGAGCCATACAAGAATTTTTTTGAGTGCCTCTACTTTATTATTTTAATTAAACTGTTTTGCTTTGTTCTTTTTTGAAACCATCTCACCAACATTTTTCTGTGGAAGAGATTGGTTGGCTCTAATCATGGATGTTCTAGGCACTGATTGGACTGGGTTTATGTCTCAAATTCACACCTCCTGTATCAATGATCACAAAACTGAAGATGACCTTAAAATATTTTTTTCCAAAATGTTTGCACTGTTAAAACGTAAATCACACCTTCATTGGCACATTGAATACTTTAGGTATTATCTAGCAGAAAATATTTGTCCAATTGGACTAAGAGTCCAAATTTTTCCTACTATTAAAGACCCCTCTATAGATTTAAAAAAATCTTGGGAACGCTCCCACTTAAACTGCAGCTCTGAACTAATGAAATCTTTGGTTGTACAATACACCAAAGATATGATGAACCTAGACCAAGAAATTGATAACCTTAATATACAATATCTCCACCTGGTGGGCAATACTATATTTACCACCAAATGGAAGGACCTAAAAGAACGTCTAGAGATTATCAATAAAGAAATTATTGTCAAAAAACAAATTAAATTAAATAAAGATAAGGCTGCTTTTATAGAGGGTCGTGCATACAAATGGTCGAGTGGCGTATTTACTAAGAGGGGGTTCCAACGTACCAACTCTAACCGAAACCCTACTACAGAGGCTGAGTCTGATTCCTCAGCCTCATCCACCCTCTCACAAAACACCACACACCACACTGCAACACCATCAGTATACTCATCCCGTAAAAGATTAAGATATGGAGGGGCTACACCCCCTACTGGCCCTAAGAAAGGCAAAAAGGGACATACTGGACCCAAAACACGTGAGCTACCATCACAGGAGGTGACTGATACCACCGGTCTGGCGACCGGTGGAGCCGTCATGTCCACTTCCTTACATGGAGCAATCCCTAAAGTCCTTAGCTCAATGTCCAACAAATACACCAAAATTAATGAGGATGCCATTTTTTTAGCCCTCAAGAAACAGAAAGGAAATCTAGACACATTTGTTCAAAAAAATATACCACCACTTCCCTCCCCTGCACTACCACAAATAATTCCCAACACAATACCCATTTGAACATGATCAACCTCACTTCGTACAATCTTTCTGAGGATGAGTCCTCAGTTCTACAACTGGGTCTTGGCTTTTGTCCCCTGGACCCTTTAAAAATCACTGATACAATCAAGGATTTGTACCTATTTGCTCGTAACCTCACCTTTAAATTTATGTATGACAAAGATCGTGCCAAGATTAGTTTAGAGCGTGAGCTTGCTGAGCGCATGAAACATTTCTCCATGGAGGAGTTCCCGCGCGCTCCGCGACCTCATGCTCCTGTATGAGGAAGGTGCTGTGGAAGAATCACAGCCACCGACACCCATTATTATCTCACCACCCCCCACCCCCATTGTTTCACATTTACCCAAACCTTTCAAACTCCGTTCGCGGAAATTTCCAGACTTGATGACATGTCCTGCTATTTGGGCCTTTGTACAGGCCACTATTCGGGACCTCAAAAGACAGAAATGGCAGACAATACCTTCTAACCTTACGCAGGGCCAGACCAAAGCCCTGAAAATGTTACAGAAATCTCCAGATCTGGTGATTAAAAATTCAGACAAAGGAGGCAATATTGTCCTTATGACACATGATTTCTACCAGAAGATGTGTCTATCTATTCTTAAAAATGTTAATTGGTATCGTCCCATAACCCATTCTGCCATCTCTTCTTTTTCTGCAGAACTCCATGCCCTTTGCACCGAGGCCTTTCTATCGGGCCTCATTGAAAAGGACACTCTAGAATTTCTCCTCCCCAAATTCCCTCGGACACCAACCTTCTATGCCTTGCCCAAAACCCACAAAAATGTAACAAACCCTCCAGGCCGTCCTATTGTCTCTGGAATTGGGTCTTTGACTGACAACGCCAGTAAGTTTGTCGATGCCTTTTTGGTGCCGCATGTCAGTAGTTTGCCCTCATACATTAAGGACACCGCTGACTTGCTGCGTCATATTGAGGGTATCCGGGTCCCTTCGGACTCCCTGCTCGTGGCTATCGATGTCGAGGCTCTGTACTCAAGCATCCCCCACGAGCAGGGTGTTCGAATGGCAGGTTCCTTCTTACATGAACAGGAGCGGACTTCTTGGCCGCTTAATGAGTTCATTCTCAATCTGTTGCACTTTATTTTGACCAAAAACCATTTTCTTTTTAACGATCAACTTTTTTTACAAACGCAGGGAATGGCAATGGGGACATCCTGCGCCCCTGCCTACGCCAACCTTTATTTAGGCGGATGGAAGCGTTTCATCAATGCGGATGAACAATACATGGAACTCCTTGAATATGCGTTGGTCTGGTATCGTTATATTGACGACCTGTTTCTAGTCTGGACGGGGACCAAGACACAATTAGAACACTTTATGGAACTAATTAACCACAATGATTTCAATGTTACATTTACAGTACATGTTGATGATACTCAGGTCCCATTTTTGGACCTGACTATCATCAAACAACCAGATGGTATGCTTACTACCAATCTTTATCGCAAACCAACTGCTGGCAACACTTTACTCTACGCTACCAGCGCTCATCCGAAACCATTGATACGTAGTATCCCCTTTGCACAATACCTGCGCATACGCAGAAATTGTGCCCTACAAAGTGATTTCAAAACTCAAGCCAATGCTCTACGTGAACGCCTATTATTAAGAGGCTACTCTCGCTCCAATCTGAGAAAAGCCTATAACAAGGCTTGCCTCCGTTCCAGACATTCCTTGCTTTACCCTCCCCCTAGGCTAAAACCTACTCAAGAATCAGTGAGATTTATTACTACCTTCTCTGGTCATCATTCCATACTTCAAAATATCCTTTACGAACACTGGCACCTACTTACTGAACATACTACTTTGCAAAAACATCTCAAACCTTACCCAGAACTGGTTTTCCGTAGAGCCCACTCACTACGGGACCGTTTGACCCAGAGTCATTATACCCCCCATAGTGCCCCTAAACAGGGACCCAATGGCACTTACCAATGCGGGGAATGTCCCCGCTGCCCTTGGGTCCTTGAAGGCCGAAACTTCATGCTCCCCAATGGAGAGCTTTTCCACTCCTCTACACATGCCAACTGCAGCACTAATGGGGTGATCTACCTTATGATATGCTCTTGTAAAGCATTCTATGTGGGTAAAACCATTCAAGAGTTTAGACAACGCATAGGAGACCATATATACTATTCTGGCAATGGTAAACTCACTACAATTGGACGACATATAGGTCTACACCATCGCTATGATCTGTCTGTTGTGCGTTTTTATGTTTTGGAAGTCGTCAAGCCTAGTCCCAGGGGTGCCGATTGGGATAGGACTATCCTACAGAGGGAAACCCTGTGGATAGAACATCTCAATGCTACGACCCCCCCTGGTATTAACGAGATGAATTCCTACAAACCTTTTTTATAATTTTCTATAATTATAAGTCGATACTATTTATATCATTTATTTTTCCATTCCTTCTTCTCTTTCCCTATCTTTCCCTTGCTTGTTTTCCCTTCCCTTGTTTCCTTCCCTGTTTCCCCTTCTCTCCTTTTTGAATATGGCCTGGTTATTCAATGTATTCAATCTATCCTGTATACCCAATTGCTTCTCGTCATCCACGCGAGACACCCGTGTTAGAATGTCTTCCTCTCGACTCCCCCAAAATGTTTATTGGTGATCACCATCAAATATTCCTATTTTTGATGGATATTGTATACCCATTTATCATATACTGTAATGAACAATTTATTATATGTATTTTGTATTTGTATTCGTTATGCCGTGGTCTTTGCCCCCTGACGTGTCATGCTGCGCGACGGCTTCCTGCTTAAACCCTATTGGCGGATGTGTTCCCTTCCTGGCCGGGATGACTGACGCCATCCCGTTTTTGCGCCAATTGATCTGGCCTCACGGCCTTTGGATCAATGGACGCGCACTTCACGCAGAGTGTGGAAGTGTGGAAGGGATGACCCCGACACATCATGCGCCGCACGTGACTCGCGACGCAATTGACGGCGGGGTTGGGGAACTCACATAAGCGGCTTGTGTGAGTGGTGCATGCACACTCTCCTGGGAACCCATATGTGAGGACCAGAGACGCCGAGGTGAGTACATTATCTGGCTTTTTGCCTGCCTTTGTTTCTTGGCTTATTTGGAGTGTGATTCTTATACTTACCCCCCTTGATCTTTGCACAGCCTATAACCCTATTCTCCAAATAATTTTGCCGGACATTAGGCTCCACGCCTGCTGGCTGTCTTGATCCCCAATTGGTTTTCCCATTATTTATTTACACCTTAATACCGGTAAGTTTTTTTACATGTGCTGGCTAGTATATCGCTTAGCACTTTCGCTCGTGCTTGGGACCCCTGGTTTATGTCCAACACTTATTCTTTTCCGTTTCCCCTCCCTCCTCACTTTCCCACTCCTCTTCCTTCCTCTCCCTTTCTTCCCCCCCCCTCCCTCCTTAAATTGGCGTTAGAGGAGTGGCGTAATCTCTTGGAGGGTTCCCCTCACTCCATAACGATCTTTACTGATCACAAAAATTTACAATATCTACAGAATGCTAAACGTCTGAATCCTAGACAGGCCAGGTGGAGTCTCTTCTTTGCCCGTTTTAATTTCACGATTACCTACAAACCTGGTTCCTGCAACGGTCGGGCTGATGCGCTCTCTAGGTCATTTGACACTTTGGACGAGGAGTCCGCCCCTGAACCTGAGCCAATCATTCCAACCTCGTGCATTGTTGCCCACTCTACCACCCTGAAGTCAAAAATTCCGCCTAAGACCTTTGTCCCCACTGAGCTAAGATCCTTCGCTGCGGACATGATTCCAAGGTGGCAGGTCATTCTGGATTCCTCCGATCCTTCCTACTCATCAGTCGTCACTACTCGTGGCCTAATCTCCGTTCAGACGTCAGACTACGTTAAAGCTTGTCATGTCTGTGCCCAGTCCAAATCCTCCACACAAGCTCCTGCTGGTCTCCTCATGCCCTTGCCCATTCCTAAGGAGCCCTGGGCTCATATTGCCATGGATTTTATCACCGACCTCCCACTGTCTGAGAATAATACAGTCATTTGGGTGGTAATCGATCGGTTCTCCAAGATGGCTCATTTTGTTCCTCTTCCTGGTCTTCCTTCTGCCCCTGCCTTGGTTCCCATTTTCATTCGAGAAATTTTCCGCCTTCATGGGGTTCCTTCTCATATTGTTTCCGACAGGGGAGTCCAATTCACGTCTCGTTTTTGGAGAGCCTTTTCCAAAACCCTTAATATTGTCTTGGATTTTTCCTCTTCTTACCATCCCCAATCCAATGGACAGACTGAGAGGGTTAATCAGAAGTTAGAGGTCTTTCTTCGCACCTTTGTGTCTTCTCACCATGATGATTGGTCCTCTCTACTCCCGTGGGCAGAATTCTCCCATAACAATCATGTGAATACCAGTTCGCAGAAGACGCCCTTTTTCACAATTTATGGAAAACACCCTCAACTTCCTCTTCCCATGATCTGTTCTCCAGATATTCCAGCTTTGGCTTCGGTTCAGGAGTCTCTCAATTCCGTTTGGGGTGACGTTCATGATTCCCTCCGGGAAGCTGCTGAAAAATTCAAAGGCTTTGCCGACCGCCGCAGGCGTAAACCGACTTCCCTTCAGACAGGGGACAAAGTCTGGCTCTCTACCAGGAACATCAAGCTCCGAGTTCCTTCTCTGAAGTTTGCTCCACGATTCATTGGTCCATACACTAACTGCTTAACTGAATCCGGTTTGTTTCAAACTCCAGATTCCTAAGAGCCTTAAAATCACTAACTCCTTCCATGTTGCTCTTCTAAAGCCTTTAGTCCTCAATAAATTCTCTCGTCCTCTCCCTACCGTGGCGCCTGTCTCTGAGGATAATCAGGAGTATGAGATCAGTCAAATTCTGGACTCCCGACTCTGTAAAGGCGTTCTTCAGTACCTCGTTCATTGGAAAGGGTTTGGTCCTGAGGAGAGGTCTTGGATCACTGCATCTGAGGTCTTTGCACCTCGTCTGTTAAAGGAGTTTCATCTGAAGTTTCCCTCTAAACCTGGGCCCAGGCGGGGAAGGGGGAGGCCTCGTAAGAGGGAGGGTACTGTCATGGATATGCATTAATGTCTGTCTGCCATCTTACCTTTCCTCCTCATGTGTTCATCTTAGAGGCCAGAACCCTTTTACCTGGCTTCCTTTATAATCTCCTCCCAGCCTAAATCCACCCCAGGCCCTATCACAGAACACTATATTAACCTGTGCACTGCAAGCCTGCTTTGCTGATCAACGTGTTTGTTATGCATTGTGTGTTTGGGTTCCTGCCTGCCGTGTGCTACGTTTGTCTCTCTGTTACGTTATTGGCTTGTCCCCGACTATCCTGTCTGCTTGTGACCCTTGACCTTCGGCTTGTCCTTAGTTATTCTTGTCTGCTTGTGACCCTTGACCTTCGGCTTGTCCTTAGTTATTCTTGTCTGCTTGTGACCCTTGACCTTCGGCTTGTTATTCTTGTATCTTGTACTGCTGCTTCCCCTCTTCTCCCCTTACCCTACGGGGCGTGAGCTAGGAGACTCTAGGGGCCGCAACCTGGACCTAGCCTGCAGCGTAACATCCTCACCACTAGAGGCTCTGTAGAAGACCTGCTGGGTCTTAGACTCCGCGCCCTGGGGAATCTTGGCTCTAGCTTCCTGTGGGATCCCGGTTGTGCTCCTCTGGTCCCGCTTTCCACAACCACCCAGTTTCCTATCCACAGCAGTCAGCCATAGGGTTCACTATCTTGTGGTGCACTCCTGTCCCCCTACGGTGTGCACCTGTCATCTGACCACAGGTGACCTGACAGTGGTGTTCTCATACTAAAACCACAGGCAGGGAGCTGCATTGATTTTATTTAGTGTACTGTCACTGTGTCCTTTGCACAGCGTTCACCTAAAGGTACCTGAATACAATTGGTGGTGTTCTCATACCAATACCACAGGCAGGGATCTGCTTTATTTTCACTTAGTGTACTTCTGTCCTTTGCACAGCGTTCACCTAAAAAGGTACCTCAATACAATTAGTGGTATTCTCATACTAAAACCACAGGCAGGGATCTGCTTTATTTTCACTTAGTGTACTGTGTCCTTTGCACAGCGTTCACCTAAAGGTACCTGAATACAATTGGTGGTGTTCTCATACCAATACCACAGGCAGGGATCTGCTGTATTTTCAGTTAGTGTACTGTGTCCTCTGCACAGTGTGCATCTAAAACTAACTGAAGACAATTGCTGCTTTTGTCACACTAATACCACAGCAGGCAGTTGATTGTGCTAGCTGCAGTATAATCACAATAGATCTATATATATATATATATATACACACATCCCAACTTTGTGCAGCTACATCTCACTGCAGGCCATTAGTATGTCTGGAAGGACAACAAGGAGAGGCAGACAGTCACAAGCCAATAAAAGAGGGCAAGCAGGCTTTGTCTCTAGAGGCAACAGTGCTGGTCGTGGACACGGTGCATCCTCATCAGCATGTGGCCGTGGGACACGCTTGTCCTTTTCGGCAGCTGGCCATGTTCAGCCGCAACATGCAGAAGACTTGGTAGAGTGGATGACCAAGCCGTCCTCATTCTCCTCATCCTCTCTCACCCAGGCTCAGGGTACTTTGTTTGGAAAAGCAGCTGCCAAAGCGGCCTCTTCCCTCGGCTCAATGGCATCAGTCACTCCTTCCCTAGCCCCACCATGTCCTCCTGAAGAGTCCCCCAAACTGTTTGACCACAGTGTTGGGTACATGCTCCAGGAGGATACCCAGCGTTTTGAAGGCTGGTACCCAGCTAGAGGAAGGCAGTAACGTGAGCCGAGACAAGGGGGTGCCCAACAAGGATAGCAATCTGGCAGTCATGTTCCCCCAGCTGCAGCATACTGCCAAATTTGCTCCAGTGATGAGGAGGGAGGGGATGATGAGGTCACTGACTCCACGTGGGTGCCTGATAGGAAAGAAGAGGAGGAGGAGGAGGCACATCTCCAACGAGGCAGGATGCCCTCCAGGGGCCAGCTTAAGGGCAGCCAACCAACTGCATCACACCGCAGTGTTCCGCATGTTCAGAGCGCTGCTGTCTCTACGCGTTATTCCAAAAGTTCTTGGGCGTGGCCTTTTTTTGAGATGTGTGCAGCAGATCGCACCGTTGCTATTTGCAACATACGTCTGAAGCGTATCTCGCGTGGCCAAAATATCAGCCGCTTGGGCACCACGTGCTTGACCAGACATATGTCGACCTGCCATGCAGTCCATTGGCAAGCATACAAAAAAGACCCACACCAAATAACAAAGCGGACCTCTCCTTGCTCCTCCTCATCAGCTGGGTTCTCCAACTCCACTATACCTTCAGTCCTCTCTGAAACATGCACTGAGAGGAATGAAGGTGTAGAATTAGGTGTGTTACAGAAAAGTACTTGAGGGCAATCTGCTATCGGTACACCGACGTCCGATTGTACCAGGCAAATTTCCCTGCCCCAGCTGCTGCACCGCCGAAAGAAGTTCGCTCCCAGCCATCCACATGCTCAGCGGTTGAATGCTAGCTTGGCTAAATTGCTAGCACTTTAACTGCTGCCTTTTCAGTTGGCAGATTCTGCCCCCTTCCGTGAGTTTGTGGCATATGCGGTTCCTCAGTAGCAGGTTCCCAAACGCCACTTTTTCTCACGGAAGGCGATTCCGGCTCTCTACCAGCATGTGGAAGGCAATGTCTTGTCCTCGCTGGACAGGGCGGTCAGCGGTAAAGTGCATATTACCGCTAACTCATGGTCCAGCAGGCATGGACAGGGACGTTACCCATCTTTCACGGTGAATTGGGTGACTCTGCTGGCAGCTGGGAAGGATGCAGGACAAGGTGCAGTAGTGTTGGAGGTTGTTCCGCCACCACGCCTCCAAAATGCTACTACTGGTGATTCTGACACACCTCTCACCTCCACCGCCTCCTCCTCTTCTTCCTCCATGGCTTCTTCTTGTGCTTTGTCCTCGGAACCAGCGGTGCTCCATAGGCGTTCAAGGGGCTACGCAAGTACGCAGGCAAAAAGATGCCATGCGGTGCTTGAGCTAGTGTGCTTGGGGGACAGGAGCCACACTGGGGCAGAGATTCTGTCAGCTCTGCAGGGGCAGGCTCAGAGGTGGTTGACGCCACGCCAGCTTAAGCCAGGAATGGTGGTTCCCGACAATGGCACCAACCTCCTCTCCGCCCTCCGTCAGTTACAACTGACCCATGTGCCCTGTTTGGCTCATGTCCTTAACTTGGTGGTGCAGCGGTTCTTGGGCAGGTACCCAGGCTTACAGGAGGTCCTGAAGCAGGTCAGGAAACTCTGTGGGCATTTCTGACAGTCATATAATGCCAGTGCTCGGCTGGCTGACCTGCAACCTGCCCAGGGACCTGCAACCTGCCCACAGATCAACCTGCCCAAGAACCGCCTAATCTGTGACATTCCCACCAGGTGAAACTCTTTGTTGGCCATGCTGCAGCGGCTGCACACGCAGCAGAGGGCCATCAATGAGTATCTGTTGCAATATGGCACCAGGACAGGGGAGCTTGAATTTTTTTCCCCACGCCAGTGGGCCATGATCAGGGATGTATGCACTGTCCTGGCACCATTTGAGGAGGCCTCGAGGTTGGTGAGCAGTGACAGTGCATGCATCAGTGACACTGTCCCTCTTGTCCACCTGTTGGAGCACACGCTGTGTGGAATAATCCACAGGGCAATTGAGGCAGAACAGAGGGAGGAAGAGGAGGACTTGCTTACCTCTCAAGGCCCCCTTTATCCAGACAGTATTCCTGCTGGCCCGCCTATCACACAGGAAGAGGAGGAGGATTGTGTCAGCATGGAGGTGGAGCCTAGCACTCAGCACCAGCAGCAGTCTTCAAGGGATCAATTACAGTCCCAAGACACCCATGGACTTGTACGTGGCTGGGAGGAGGTGGCTGCGGATCATGTCGTCCTGAGTGACCCAGAGGACTCTGGACCGAATGTCTCAGCAAACCTACGCTGCATGGCCTCCTCGATCCTGCAAAGCCTGCGGAAGGATCCTCGTGTTCGTGCTATCAAGGAGAGGGATCATTACTGGCTGGCAACCCTCCTTGATCCACAGTACAAGGGTAAGGTTGCGGACCTTATCTTGCCGTCGCAGAGGGAGCAGAGGATGAAGCATCTTCGGGAGGCCTTGCAGAAAGGTCTGTGCAACGCGTTCCCAGAGACTGGGAGGTTACTAATTCCTGGTCCTGGAGAACGTGTTGCTGAGGCTTTGGTCAGTCAAAGAAGAAGCGGCGGAGAAGGTGGCCATCTGACCGAAGCGTTTAGACAATTTTTTAGTCCGCAGCCGCAAGGTATGATCGGTTCCAGCAACCATCACCAGCGTCTGGTTTACATGGTGCAGGAATACCTAGGGGCAAGATCAGACTTGACACCTTTTCCACCGAAAAGCCTCTGGGTTACTGGGTCTGGAGGATGGATCACTGGCCAGAGCTTGCACAGTATGCAATTGAGCTACTGGCCTGTCCTGCGTCCAGCGTTCATTCGGAATGCACATTCAGTGCTGCTGGAGGCTTTGTAACCGATCACAGGATGCGCCTGTCCACCGACTCGGTCGATCAACTGACCTTCATAAAAATGAATCAGTGTTGGATCACCACCAGCTACCAAGCACCTGATGCTGATGTAACAGAATAATTTTCTTTGAAATGTCAGATCCCTTCAAGACTGCCTATGCTGATGCAGAGTGACTATCATGTTATGCTGAGTGACTATCCTCTTCCTCCTCAATGATCATGCTGATAGCATGTAAGAAAATGTTTGTTTCTGGGCACTGCCACCAGTGGCCAAGGCCCAATTGTTCTGCCCCTGTTCAACAGGGGCATGTAATTACAATTCTTGATCTAATAATTCACAGCAGGGCCCATTCCTGCGCCCACCAAGAGTAAATGTGAGGGCTTACAGTGTTGTGGCACCAGCACCACCACCAAAGGCCCAATTTTTCTGCCCCTGTTCAACAGGGGCATGTAATTACAATTCTTGATCTAATATTTCACAGCTGGGCCCATTCTTGCGCCTACCAAGAGTAATTGTGAGGACTTACAGTGTTGTGGCACCAGCACCACCACCAAAGGCCCAATTTTTCCTACCACTGTTCAACTATGGCATGCAATTACAATTCTTGATATAATCGCTCACAGCAGGGCGTTCCAGTGCCCACCAAGAGTAACTGTGAGGGCTTACAGTGTTGTGGCAACACCAACACCTAAGGGCCAAATTTCTGCAGAGTATATACGGCAGGCCCCTACTTTCAAACATCCAACTTACAAACGATTCCTACTTGCAAACGGAAGGAGACAACAGGAAGTTAGAGGAAATCTACCCCGAGGAAGGGAAATTCTCTCCTGTAATGCCGCATACAAACGATCGGTTTTTCTGATGAAAAAAGACCGATGGACTTTTTTCATCGGACAAACCGATCGTGTGTGGGCCCCATCGGTCTTTTTTCCATCGTTATAAAAAAATAGAACATGTTTTAAATTTTACCGATGGAAAAAAAAAAACACGATAGCAAATTCCGATTGTCTGTGGGGAACTCCATCGGAGAAAAAACCCACGCATGCTCAGAATCAAGTCGACGCATGCTCAGAAGCATTGAACTTCATTTTTCTCGGCTCGGAGTGTTTTACGTCACAGCGTTTGGGACGGTCGGATTTTTGACTGATGGTGTGTAGGCAAGACTGATGGAAGTCAGCTTCATCGGATTTCCGATGGAAAAATCCATTGGATTTTATTCCATCGGAAATCCGATCGTGTGTACAGGGCATAAGAGTTAATATGAGAAAAAGGTCTCCTCTCCACTGATGCTTTATCACCAATCCTTGTTTCAATAAAAAAAAACAAATTTTAAAAAAACATTTGTCATTGGGACGGAAAGTAAGGTGAAATGTTCTGAACAGGTGCACAGACAGCAAAACAAATGTTACAGGGGTGATAACCCTTCCCTATGTTTTCCAAAAAGCTTAAAAATAGATTTTTTGGCTGGAGCTACACTTAAAAAATTTACAAGTTCCAAATTACAAACAGACTCTACTTAAGAACAAACCTACAGTCCCTGTCTTGTTTGCACCACCTGTATACTGCTGTTCAGAGTATATAGGGCCTTTTTTTAATTTGGGTGCGGGGTTCCCCTTCATATCCATTCAAGACCCAAAGGGGCTGGTAATGGGCTGGGGGGGGTACCCATGCCATTTTTCTCAATTTTCATGCATTTTGCCGGGACCAGACATTACATTAAAGCCACAAGCAGTTTTAACCACTTGCTTACTGGGCACATATACCCCCCCCTTCCTGCCCAGGAGAAATTTCAGCTTTCGGCACTGTCACGCTTTGAATGAAAATTGCGCGGTCATGCAACGTTGCTCCCAAACAAAATTGACGTCCTTTTTTCCCACAAATAGAGCTTTCTTTTGGTGGTATTTGATCACCTCTGCGGTTTTTATTTTTTGCGCTATAAACAAAAAAAGAGCGACAATTTTGAAAAAACACAATATTTTTTACTTTTTGCTATAATAAATATCCCAATTTTTTTTTTTCAAAACTATTTTTTTTCTCAGTTTAGGCCGATACGTATTCTACATATTTTTGGTAAAAAGCGTATAGTGATTGGTTTGTGCAAAAGTTATAGCGCCTACAAAATAGGCGATAGAATTATGATTTTTTTTATTTTATTTTTTTTACTAGTAATGGCGGTTATCTGCGATTTTTGTCAGGACTGCAATATTGCGGCGGACAGATGGGACACTTGACACATTTTTGGGACCATTCACATTTATACAGCGAACAGTGCTATAAATATGCACTGATTACTATATAAATGTGACTGTCAGGGAAGGGGTTAACACTAGGGGGCGAGGAAGGGGTTAAATGCGTTGCCTAGGAGTGATTCTTACTGTGGGGGGAGGGCACTGACTGGGGGAGGTGACTGATCTGTGTCCCTATGTACAAGGGACACAGCATCGGTCTCCTCTCCCTGACAGGACGTGGATCTCTGTGTTTACACACAGAGATCCACGTCCTTGGCTGTGTAATGGCCGATCATGGGTACCTGGCGGACATCGCGGCCGCCAGGCACGCGCATCGGCACCCCAGTGGCCGTAGGAGCCGAGGCCATCAATATACGGCCTCCCGGACCTGTAGAGCCACCTTGTGGCCATCATTTGACAATGGCCCGGGCTCCAAGAAGTTAAATGACTTTTTTCTTTAGAAATTTCATTTTGTGCAGGGTCAGTTCTAAACACGGGAAACATGTGCCACTTCACAGGCATACTATAGACACCCCCCAGGTACGATATTTAAAGGAATATTTCACTTTTTTTTTCACTTTAAGCATCATTAAAATCACTGCTCCCGAAAAAACGGCCGTATTTAAAACGTTATTTTGCATTGATACATGTCCCCTGGGGCAGGACACGGGTCCCCAAACCCTTTTTAGGACAATAACTTACATATTAGCCTTCATAATTAGCACTTTTGATTTTGAACGTTCAAGTCCCATAGTATTTAATAGGGTTCTGAAGTTAGCGCAAACTTTCAGTCCGTTCGCAGGTTCCGGTGCGAACCGAACCGGAGGGTGTTCGGCTCATCCCTAGATCTGCACATGGGTGCAGAGAGTCCGAAGCTTGACCAGAGGCACAAAAACTTTGGACTGGGCCATATCCAGTAGAAGGCCCAAAAACACAGTCTAAACAGTCTTTCGAATATTTATCGGATAGGGACTAAGACAACCGTGCTCTCAACAGAAGGTCAACCAAATATGCTACAATGGAAGTACCCTGCAAAATCTCCCTTCTGGAGGGAGGCACTGAATGGCCTGGCAGATTTCATACAAAATTTCTGTACAGGAATTCAGACATTGAGTGCCTTCAGATTCATAACTAGGTGTATTCCCCATTTTGCCTTAGAAACGGTGAACGATAGCCCTGAGTTGTTGTTTCAGAGCAGTGTAGAGGTCTACTCTGTGCCAAGGTGAACAAAGGCAGATTGGATAGCATGAAGCAAAGTGGGGTAAAGATTTAAATTCTAGTTTGCATCCTCTGCACACCATGTCCCTTACCCAAGCATCGAAGAAGTATTAATTTTATGCGGATGGAAAGGTCAGCAGAGCTAACGCCACTTGCAGAAGTAGGGGTGTCTCCTCAAAACAAGGAGTACTTGCTGGTGGACATTGAAGACTTGGAGGCCTAGGCCTTATGCTGGAACTGGGTACCAGGCCTGGTTGCAGTTTTGGACTCCTGGAGGGGGACTAAAGTAACTTCTTGATCTCAGAGGAAAATAACTTCCCAGGCTAGGGTTCTCATGCTATGTTTTGGTGTTAGGAAGACAATATGAGCTAAAGCACCGTTAGTCTACCTCCTCTGGGAATTCATCTGGGTGTTGTTTCACTTTCCTTCAAGACCAACATTTATTTAAACCAGAGGGTTTGCTGAATGTGAATTGTCAAGAGTCCCATTCTAGCAATTAGTCAAGCAATGTACACAATCCCAAAGAAAGGTGACATACAATGGGCAAGAGTTCCAGTTTGTGCAGCACAGAGAGGTCCAAAAAGGACAGACTCAGGAGCTTGTCATATATGCTTATACTATAGCCTCGTACACACGGCCGAGAACCTCGTCGTTAAAAACATGTCGTTTTTTACGACGAAATCCTTGGACAAGACACTTGTCCCGGCCGAGTGTACACACGCTCATTTCAAAGAACCCGCGGTTCTTTGAATGGAGCGTACACGGTGACGTCATCGAATACGACGAGCATGCGCTCGTCACATTCGATGCCGTCGCCGCCATCTTGGTTCACCCTACCTATGCCTAGGAAGCTACCGCGCATGCGTCAAAGTCATTTCGAGCATGCGCGGGCTTCCCGGCGAACAGGTAAGTGTACACACACTCAATTTTCTCGTCGAGAAACAGGCTGACGAGAATCTCGACGAGAAAATAGAGAGCAGGTTCTCTATTTTCTCGTCGAGATTCTTGTCGCTTTTCTTGACAAGAAACCATACACACGAACGAATTTCTCGGCAAGAAATCTCTGCCAGCAAGTTTCTTGCTGGTTCTTGCCGAGAAACTCGGTCATGTGTACGAGGCTTTAATGTTATGTCTCATATGGCCAAAACAGTAATGACTGTTGGGTAAGGCTTACCAGGGCAAACAGTGACTTAAAACAGGCTTCCAGTCATTTGTCTACCAGATCTTTGAATACTGGGATGTCCTCTACAGAGATGGTTAGGGATTTGTTAAGAGAAGGCATGGCATGGTCCACAATGGGAACAGACTATTTTTTAGTAAATGCCTCCTCCATAGGGTATTGTGTAAAGCATTTTAGAGGGGGAGGCAATTTATCAGAATTCAGCCAGTCTCCATACAAAGCCAGATGTACTGGGAAGGTATTAGTAGGTTGAAGACTTTAAGAGAACCCTGACTGTTGACCTTTCCATATTTTAGACACATGCTCTAGTTCTAAACAAGTACACACTGCATCAATGAGAACCAAAAAGGTTTCCTTAAGCATAGGAAAGATGCCAGTAGACTGAGCCCCTTAAAGGTTTGAGTTCTTCTAAGACGGAGAGATTTTAATTCTCGTCATCCTCAGCAGAAGACACACACATAACTGTTTCAGAGACAGACTCAGGAGGAGAGATGCGAAGAGGGATTAGTAATGCTTGGGTCTTGAATTGGCTACCACGGAAGATAATTTACACAAACTTTAAGTAGTAGTAAATTTCTCCCCCAGATAAAGCAGAGGGGGAGCCAAGTGGACTAAGCAAGACACTAAGGAGCCTGAGAAATTAAGCAAGAAACTGATGAACAAGGTGTCAAGCTGGCCATACATTGTAGGTAGGCTGAAAAAAAAAAAAAAAGAAAAACCGATTCCCTCCATCCATGCAATACAGCAGGGACAAAAGGATCTACTGTTGTGCTTGTAGTATTTTGACTGCTAGCTATCAATTTTCTGCCTGTTTTTTCAATTGAGGGATGTCAGGTGGGAGATGACCAATATGGCCACCCAGTGGGCGAATTATGTAGGGACTTTTCAAAAACAGGTAGGGAGGAGACAGATAAGTGGAACTCTGCTTTAAGGCTCAGTTCACGCTGCCGCGACTTGAGATCCAACTTGTGAGACCCCAAGTTGTGTGACATGTAAATTTAGTCCGTCTTAATTAGCACTACTGAAGTCGCTCAGACTTAGAAAAGGTTCCTGTACTACTTTAAGCGACTTCTATCCAACTTGTGCTTATAGACTTTGAGGCCGGGTTCATACGTGTGCGACACGACAGCCATCCTACTTTGGATCCGACTTTGCCCTGTGACATGAAGCCGACATACGTCCGACTTTCAATGAACGGGGATCCAACTTAGATCCCCGCCAATACAAGGCACTGTGTTTGGTATGAATCTTGAGGGGAACTCCACGCCAAATTTTAAATAAAAAAAAAAAACGGCATGGGTTCCCCTCCAGGAGCATACCAGGGCCTTCGGTCTGATATGGATTTTAAGGGGAACCCCCCCCATAGCCAAAAAAACTGCGTGGGGGTCCCCCTCAAAATCCAAACCAGACCCATATCCGAGCACGCAACCTGGCAGGCCGCAGGAAAAGAGGGGGGACGAGAGAGCTGCCCCCTCCCTCCTGAACCGTACCAGGCCGCATGCCCTCAACATGGGGGGTTTAGTGCTTTGGGGCAGGGGGGTTACCCGTGGCCCCCCCACCCCAAAGCACCCTGCTCCCATGTTGATGAGGACAGGGCCTCTTCCCGACAACCCTGGCCGTTGGTTGTCGGGGTATGTGGGCGGGGGGCTTATTGGAATCCGGGAGCCCCCTTTAATAAGGGGGCCCCCAGATCCCAGCCCCCCACCCTATGTGAATGAGTATGGGGTACATCGTACCCCTACCCATTCACCTGGTGGAAAAAAAATGTCAATAAAAAAACACTACACAGCTCCGGGGGTCTTCGGTGTTGTCTCCGCGCTCTCCGGTTCTTCTCTCGCTCTCCGGTTCTTTCTTCCTTCTGACGGGCCTCTGCTATCTTCTTCCAGCTCTTTTGCTAGCGGGGCCCGGTCTTCTTCGACGCCTCCTTCCCTCTTCTATGTTGACACGTCGCTTCCTCCCGCTGTAATGCAGGGTGTGCGGTGCGCTCCGATTTATATAGGCCTCTCATGACGTCACAGTCACATGCTCCGGGGCCACCCAGAGCTTGTGACTGTGACGTCATGAGAGGCCTATATAAATCGGAGCACACCGCACACCCGGCATTACAGTGGGAGGAAGCGACGTGTCAACATCGAAGAGGAGAAGAGGGAAGAAGGCGACGAAGAAGACCGGGCCCCGCTAGCAAAAGAGCTGGAAGAAGATAGCGGAGGCCCGGCAGAAGGAAGAAAGAAAGAACCGGAGAGCGAGAGAAGAACCGGAGAGCGCGAAGACGACACCGGAGACCCCCGAAGTCGGAAGAGACCCCCAGAGTCGGGAGAAGACCCCCCCGAAGTCGGAAGAAGACCCCCGGAGCTGTGTAATAAATTACTTTAAAAACCTGTGTAGTGTTTTTTTATTGACATTTTTTTTCCACCAGGTGAATGGGTAGGGGTACGATGTACCCCATACTCATTCACATAGGGTGGGGGGCTGGGATCTGGGGGCCCCCTTATTAAAGGGGGCTCTCAGATTCCGATAAGCCCCCCGCCCGCATACCCCGACAACCAACGGCCAGGGTTGTCGGGAAGAGGCCCTGTCCTCATCAACATGGGGGCAGGGTGCTTTGGGGTGGGGGGGGGCGCAGGTCGCCCCCCTGCCCCAAAGCACCAAACCCCCCATGTTGAGGGCATGCGCCTGGTATGGTTCAGGAGGGAGGGGGGACCCCCACGCCGTTTTTTTTCAGCTTAGGGGGTTTCCCTTAAAATCCATACCAGACCGAAGGGCCTGGTATGCTCTTGGAGGGGGAACCCATGCCGGTTTTTTATTTAAAATTTGGCGTGGAGTTCCCCCTCAAGATCACCAGAGCACAAGTCCCATGCCAAAGTCAGATCATGCAATACTGCAGTCCGATTTGATCCGACTTCAATGATAGTCAATGGGCTGAAGTAGGATTAAAGTCGGACCAAAGTAGTACAGGGAGCATCTTCAAAGTCGGACCGACATGTGTCGGACCAGTTAAGACGGCTCCCATAGGGAAACATTGATTTTCACACGTAATGCGACATGAGCTCCCAATGTCGGAGCGTTTGTCGGACAAGTGTGAACCCGGCCTAATGGAAGTTGCCTTCAAGTCGGATCCTTATCTTAATTGATGTGATTTAGATCCGACATTACAGGAAGATTACACAGGCATTCCCTGAAGTTGCTTCAAAGTCACGACAAAGTCGCCCTGCAAAGTAGCACTGTAAGTCTCGTGACTTTCAGGTCGCGGTAATGTGAACTGAGCCTAAAAGTATTAGCAATTACATTTGATATGTTTAATACTGATTTATATTAAAACTAAGCGTTTTGTGAGTCTATTAGTGAATGTAATCAATCAGCATACTATATTGTTCCCCCTTAGCGTTTAGCAATAGAAGGACATGGAGGAGGAGGGAGGAAGGGAGGGGAGTGTTATTTACCACTGTGTATACGCCCACATGTGTGACTCATTGGCTGTACAGATAAGAAAAGGAGGAAATGCAGAGCTTAAAAGGGAACTGAAATATGAGCATACTCCATAGAGGACACCAGCTGTTCTGCACAATCTCAAGCTGCAGTGGGCACGCAGAGAAGATGGAAGGGGCACCTGAAGGTAGGATCAACCAGGAATATTTCACTCTACACAAAACAAATGCTTTAGTGGCTTTGTGAGTACGAACACTCTGTTATATAGCATGTAATTAGACTTTTTCAGTCTGGGTTTAATGACACTTAAAATTTTAGCACCAAATTTGAATAGTTTGCAGTGTAATATTACATTTGAAACATAGCCCTGTTTTTACAGCAACGGTCAGAGATACAGGGTGATCCTGTCCTACCTGTCCATGATTCTGGACTGTATATAAATTCCATGCTTCGCCCATCATGCTGGGCATACCCCCAAAGGGGTCTTCAGGGCCCTGGACCTGTGTAGCACACTGTGGCTGTCCCAATCCACTGCATCAAGTACCAAGGTGAATGCCCATGTAGGATCCAGCACTCAAAGTAACATTATAAGCTGTCCCCACAGTGTGGAGTCTGGGTACCACTCCCAAGGTCTTACCAAGGTTGCATCAATCTGGATACTCTGCTTCAGTAGACGGTAAAGTGTTGACTGAACACTTTGAAAAACATAGAACAATAATAAACTAGTGAAGCTGATTTCTCTGCAAAGAAGAGGTCGATCCCCTTCAGACACAAGCACAAAACTGAGGATTACTGAAGTAGGGAAGGGTTTTAGGGAAGGGGGTGTGTGTTCTCAAAAGCTTGCCAGTGTCCAGTCACCTGAAGTTATGCGTCTATAACCCAAGGTGTATGAATATGTTGCCTGTGTCCTGTACTGTACAAATAACATGATGCATGTTGATCCTTGAGAAACCCTGTAAGCTTCTAACTTTCTATGCACTGTGCGTGTACTACAATGAATTATCAAGGAGTCTGATCAGCCCTGCCAAGTTTAACTCTATGAACTGAAAAAAGCCGCCCCCTTCTTTACACTATGGAGATAAGAAGTGCAGAAGGCGCAGTCCAAATCAGTACTATTGATACAGTACATAGAGTGAAAAGTGTGTCAATGGCAGGGTCACCTGTAGAAAACAAACTAAAAGAAAAAGAAGCCCAAAAAATAAAACTACCCTATCTAAGGGCTGGTAAGCTGCATCACTTTCTTTTATAACAATGTTTACTTAGGAGTCCTATTATTCATGTGACAGTTTGTACTCTTAGTATGAACAATAAAAACAAAATGCACAGTGGATTTCCTCTCACCTCAGCAATTCCATGTCATTGAAGTTATATTTTACTTTATAATCGCCAATCCTGCGGGTACTTGCTTGGCCACCAATTACACCTGCCTGTTTTATCTTGGCTGTGTCCAACCCTAAAAGGTAAACCACAAAATTTGTAATCAGTACTTACACACTGAAAATGACATACAGGAAAATAATATTATAGCTACAAGTTAAGTCCAAAGAAAATGTTTGATGTCGAAAGCTTTTGGAACACCAAGACGACGTATATACAGTTAGGTCCATATACACATTTGGACACAGGCACAATTTTACTTTTTGTCAGGTATTTAACCAAACATATTCAAGCTATAGTTATATAATGAATATGGGCTGAAAGTGCACACTCTCAGGTTTAATTTGTGGGTATGTACATCCAAATTGAAAAAAGGGTTTAGGAATTACAGCTCTTAAAGGAACACTAAAGGTTCCCATAAAAAAAAAAAAAAAAAAAAAACAACAAACATGTTATACTTACCTCCACTGTGCAGCTTGTTTTGCACACAGTGGCCCTGATCCTGGTCTTCTGGGGTGCCTCGGCGGCTGTTTCAGCTCCTCCCCGCAAGGACTCCACACCATAATGCGAGCGAGCTCTCATGGTGTGGAGTTACTGCGGGCGCGCTCCCGTGATACAGCGGCGGCCATAGCCGCCGACTGTATCACTCGGCCCCGCCCCCGGCGCGCCGCGTCATTGGATGTGATTGACAGCAGGAACTCTGAGGATGACGGGAGCGAGCGCGGGACTTTCGAGGGGCCAGGTAAGTAAAACGGGGGCTCGGGGGCGGTATTGTCGAATGTTTTTTCACCTTAATGCATAGGATGCATTAAGGTGAAAAAACATGTACCTTTACAAACCCCTTTAAGAGTAGCCATTCCCCTTTTTCAAGGGACCAAAAGTAATTGGACAATTGAATCAAAAGCGGTTTCATGGACAGTTGTGGACTACTCCATTATTTCTTCATCAAATAAGCAGGTAAAGGGTCTGGAGTTGATTTTAAGTGTGGTATTTGCATTTGGAATCTATTGCTGTGAACCTACATCATGCGCTCAAAGCAGCTGTCCATGCAAGTGAAACAGGCCATTGTAAGGCTTCAAAAACTAAACAAATCCATCAGAGAGATAGCAGCAACATTAGGAGTGGCCAAATCAACAGTTTAGTACATTCTGAGGAATGAAGAACGCACTGGTAACTCAGCAACATAAAAATGCCTAGACGCCCACGGAAGACAACAGTGATGGATGATTGCAGGATCCTCTCTATGGTAAAGAAAAACCGATTCACAACAGACAAGTGAAGGACACTTTCCAGGAGGTGGGTGTATCCTTGTCAAAGTCTAAAATCAAGAGAAGACCTCACCTTACAGAGGGTTCACCACAAGGTGCAAACCATTCATAAGCCTGAAAAATAGAAAAGCCCGAAAAAACATCTAAAAAAGCCAGACCAGTTTTGGAAAAGCATTCTTTGGACAGATGAAACTAAGATTAATCTGTACCAGAATGATGGGAAGAAAAAAAGTGTGGAGAGGGCTCGGAATAGCTCATGGTCAAAAGCACACAATGTCCTCTGTAACACATGGTGGAGGCAGTGTGATGGCATGGGCATGCATGGCTTTCATTGGCACTGGGTCATTGGTGTTCATTGATGATGTGACAGAAGACAGAAGCAGCTGGAAGAATTCTGCAGTGTTTAGAGATATACTGTTAGTCTAGATTCAGCCAAATGCAAAGCTGATTGGATGGCGCTTCACAATACAGATGGACAATGATCTAAAAACACACTGAAAAAGCGACCTAGGAGCTTTTGAAGGAAAAGAAGTGGATTATTCTGCAATGGCTGGGTCAATCACCTGATCTCAACCCAATTGAGCATGCATTTCACTTGCTGAAGGCAAAACAAAAGGCAGAAAGACCCACAAACAAAGAACAACTGAAGACAGCTGCAGTTAGCGCCTGGCAAAGCATCAGAAAGGAGGAAACCCAGTCTTTGGTAAAGTCCATAGGTTCCAGACTTCAGGCAGTCATTGGCAGTAAAAAATTGTCCACAAAATATAAAATATTTTTTTTATTTATGATTATATTAATTTGTCCAATTACAATTGAGCCCCTGAAAATGTGGGGCGGGGGGGGGGGGTCAGAATGTATAAAACGGGTTGCAGCTCCTAAAATTTGTACTTGATATTTATGTTCAACACCTTGAATTAAAGCTGAAAGTCTGCACTTGATTGTTTAGTTTTCATTTTATTCTGGTGGCATACATAGCCAAAAGTATGAAAATTGTGCCTGTATCCAAAAATATATTGACCTAACTGTATATTTTCGAGTTCTGGATACAAGATCTCCATTTTGTTGAATTCTTAGTTCCATCATTGCCATTACAAATCACAATGAAAGGTTATGCACAACCTACCAGAGTCTCATAATGTAAAATATGTAGCTAAATAATGAATCTGACAGTCTGATAACTCTTGAATGGGCTTGGTGGGATGTTGAGAAACTAGAACTACAGTAGAGGGAACATACTTCCCGGGTACCTGAGAGATAATAAAACAGATAAAGGGAGTAAATGGGGCCTTAAATTAAATTGCTTTTAAAAATACTCAATATTGCTTTATAATAATCAGAAATAGACCAAGTTGCAAAAAAAAAAAGAATGCAGTTCTAGTTTCTTTGATAAACCCCTTGCCTCACAGAAGTGGATCTTCTTCCATGAGGATGTATATGTGAATATCTGTTTTAAGCTGAAACAGCATTGCATATCAGTGCCCTGATTACATACCTAGCTGTCCCCCTGCGAGGAGATGTCGCTGATCAGCTCTCCTCAGCCTCCCCTTTTGTCCGCAGCCTTTTGGGACACCTCACAGGAGGCTGTGGGGCCATTCACAAAGCGCAACGTGGCTCACGCATGCGCAGGGAGAAGCCAGCATATTTACTTTTGGAAGTTGGCTGTGATGCCACAAGGAGTCACAGCTGACTTCCCAAAGTAGGTACCTGGTACCGGCATGTTTAAAGACCGGCTGACTTTTATTTAATTTTTTTTGGGGGGGGGGGGGTCAAGATCTATTCAAGATTTGTTTTGACCTTCATCATTAACAGGTCAATATGATATTAATGTTTTTGAAATCACATTAACTATAAGAGCCCATTCACACAGGGGCAACTTTGGATCCGACTTCAAATCGCCCCAGGTCACCCCTAGTCGCCTCAAGTCGCGCTGCATGAGAAAATCAATGTAAGTGAATGGAGCCGTCTTAATGCACACTACTGAAGTCGCTCCGACTTCAAAAAAGGTTCTTGTACTACTTCAATCCGACCTGTACCCATTGATTTCAATGGAAGTCGCTCAGAAGTCGGATCCCCGGTCTTAACAGAAGCAACTTTCCAGGAAGAAAACATACATTTCTCAGGCAAACTTCTCCCTCCCACAGAGCTGATTCTTGTTTGATTGGCTACTGGAATGTCTCCTGTCCTGCAGGCAACTTGAAGTTGCCTTGTAAGTAGCTCCAGGTCGTGCTGCGATTCATACTCGAGTCGTGTCCAAGTTGCCTGCCAAAGTCGCGCTGGAAGTCGTGTTGCCCCTGTGTGAATGGAGTCTTAGGCCCCATTCACACAGGGGCGGCACGACGTGGCACGACTTCGGGGGCGACCTCGGCGGCGCGATCTCAAGACGACTTGAGACGCCCGCCGAGGCGATTTGCATAAAGACTTCTGTATAGAAGTCAATGCAGGTTGCCTTGGGTCACCCCCAAAAGTAGTACAGGAACCTTTTTCTAAGTCGGAGCGACCGGAGTCGCTCCTATTAGAATGGTTCCATTGAAAAGCGTGGGACGAGACTCGTCAGGCGACCGAGTCGCCCCTGTGTGAACCGGGCCTCAGTCATTTTGTTTTGTTTACCCTAAACAAAACAACTCCAAATATGATCAAAAGTAACATTTCTGTCTTGCAGATAACACTAAGCTATGCAGTGGAATAACGTCCTTACAGGATGTCTGCAATTTACAAGCCGACCTCAATGCACTGTCTAATTGGGCGACTATGTGGCAGATGAGGTTTAATATTGATAAATGTAAAGTTATGCACTTGGGGGCTAAGAATATGCATGCATTATACACATTAGGGGAAGTACAACTGGGGGGATCCATAGTGGAGAAGGATCTGGGGGTTTTGGTAGAGCATAAGCTCGATAATGGCATGCAATGCCAAGCTGCAGTTTCCAAAGTGAGCAAAGTCCTTTCTTTCCAGAGAGAGAGAGAGATATAATTTTGCCCCTGTTCAAATCATTATCATCTGGAATATGCAGTTCAGTTTTGGGCACCAGTTCTCAAAAAGGATATCGGGGAACTGGAGAAAGTGCAGAGAAGGGCAACCAAACTGATAAGAGGCATGGAGGAACTCAGCTATGAGGAAAGATTAGAGGAACTGAATTTATTCACTTAAGAGGAGATTAAGGGGGGATATGATCAACATGTACAAATATATAAGGAGTCCATATAGGTTTCTTCACAGTAAGAGCTGTGAAAATGTGGAATAGACTCCCTCCAGAGGTGGTTCTGGCCAGCTCAGTAGATTGCTTTAAGAAAGGTCTGGATACTTTCCTAAATGTACATAATATAACTGGGTACTAACATTTATAGGTAAAGTTGATCCAGGGAAAATCCGATTGCCTCTCAGGGGATCAGGAAATAATTTTTTCCCCTGCTGTAGCAAATTGGAGCATGCTCTGATGGGGTTTTTTGCCTTCCTCTGGATCAACTGTGGGTATAGAAATGGGTATATTGGATTGTACAATATTTTTTTTATTTGATTTACTTTATGGTTGAACTAGATGGACTTGGGTCTTTTTTCAACCTAACTATGTAACTAATCTGTTAATTGACTGATAAACTAACTGACTTTTTAACATGATAACACAATATACAGTATCTCACAAAAGAAAGTACAACCCTCACATTTTTGTACATATTTTATTATATCGTTTCATGTGACAACACTGAAAAAATGACACTTTGCTACAATGTAAAGTAGTGAGTGTACAGATTGTATAACAGTGTATATTTGCTGTCCCCCTCAAAATAACTCCCACAGCTATTAACCCTTTCACTGCCAGGCTCTGGGCTCCATTTTGTACACTCAAGTGGCCAGACTATTTTTGCAATTTTTCCTTTGCTTTTTTATTTTTTGCACATGATCAGTAGAATAAAAAGAAGCTGCTACTGATTTTTTTAGACGCTGCGGTATTTGCACAAATGGTTATCAAACTAATATATTTGCAAAAAATGCACAAAAAACATTATTAGCAGATAAATACACAGTAAATTTTACAAAATTCCTACTAAATAAAGCTTAACCCGATTGAATACAAGGGAGTCGAGATCCTTATTTTTACAGATTTATCACAAGAAACCTTGGCCCGCAGGAGGGCGTTGAAACCCTTGACAAAACAACTACAGCAAAAAAAGATTGTTTACAGATGGGGCTTTCCTGCATGTCTAATAGAAGAAAATCAAGGGGTTTCAGGCTACACTGCGATTCCCAGAGGACTTGAAAGGCTTTTGTAGTAAATTAGACATACCTATGCCCCAATTAGACAACTGGGGAAAAAAAAACCCAGAATGGAGGTAACTAAAAGATCAGCCATGGAGTAAAGTTTAGAATTCGGAAAGGAAAAGAGAAGTGGGGAGGGGAGGTGGATAAGAGAAGAGTATCTGCTTGGGGGGGGGCACACTGGGGTTGGGCGATACCCATCTTTGCACCCGGGAACATCTCCACAGTGGGGATGAGCCCCGGTGGACCGGGTGGTCATATAGGGCCCCCTAGGGAGTGCCCCACCAGGCTAGAAGCCTACAACTTGGGCGATAGCCGGGTGGGTCATAACATTGATATTCAATGTAGTAGGGGAGGGGTGGGAGGAGAGGGGTTTTATATGAGGGAAGTGTTATGTTGTTTTATTGTGATGTTTTTCATATTGTTAGTTGAATGGATCAACCCTGGAAAAATAGAGGAACCACCCTCCCCTCCCATGGCTCCAAGTAATAGGCCATGTGAGCCATATTTGCTTGAAGGATGGCGCCTTTAAAGATAGTCACATATAATGTCAGAGGCCTGAACAGCCCTAGTAAACGGCATCAAATACTGCAGGAATTGAAGGGTTGGACATCAAATATAGTTCTCCTGCAAGAGACCCACTTAAAGTGGTCATCTAGGGTGGGACTGAACTCTAAAGGATTCCCGACGTGGTTTTATGGATACTCCCGCAATGAGGGATCTAAGAGGATAGCAATAGGTTTCGACAGGAATACACCATTTATCCTAAAAGCAATGGAGTCAGACTCTGAAGGAAGGTATTTGTTTGTTAAAGGTTATTTGTTTAACAAAGAGTATACATTGGTAAACATCTACTGTCCCAATGTTCACTCTAGCTTGTTTTTAAAAAAGACATTGAATAAATTGGAAAATTTTAGAGAGGGAAAAGTGATCATGGCGAGAGATTTAAATGTTGTTTTTGACCCAACCCTGGATACTCAACCTATCTCCCTTCGTTCAGAGGGAAAGCATTTAAGGGCAGTTAAACAAAAACTACACCAGCAACAATTAGTGGAGGTCTGGAGAATTTTACATCCAAGGGGGAGAGATTTTACATACTATTCCCAGGTACATTCCTCATACTCAAGAAGCGATTATGTTTTTTTGGACCACCAGCTCTTGGAAGGTTTACTAAAGGCAGAAGTGAAATCGATCACCCTCTCCGATCATGCCCCGGTTATGGTCAGCTTGGAGTTAAAAGATATAGCGGATAGGCAAAGATCCTGGAGGTTGGACGAATCACTCCTATATGATCAGGGTATTTTGGATGATCTGGAAGGGGAATTGAATCTCTTTTTTATAGAAAACAATATAGAGAACATTGCGCCAACTGTTTTGTGGGAAGCCCATTAAGCCCCTTTCACTCGAACCTTCCGTGTGTCCGTTTTTCATCCATCCGTTTTCGGATGAAAAACGGACATACATGTATCCCTATGGGATAGCAGAAGTCAGCGGATGAACATCTGCTGACATTCAACGACATCAGTCTCCGCTATGGTCTGTTTAGCATGACGGAGGAAAATCCTACTTTTCCATCCGTCTGCAGACGGTCCGTTTTCATCAGATCCCCCCATAGAGGAGAGCGGCGATCCGACCGGTCCGTTTCTGCACAGTGTGCAGAGACGGACAAGTTATCCGCCGGCTCAGCGGGGATCAACGGAGCGATCTCCGCTGAGCAAGCGGATATTCACGGGGCGGATCATGACGGGATCCGCCCGTGTGAAAGAACCCTATAGCTTTCATGAGAGGGAGAGTAATAGCGGAAGGGGCGAAGAGAAAAAAAAAATTTGGACAGCACAAAAGCAGACCCTTTTACAAGAAATTCAGGAGTTGGAACAGAAAAGAGTAAATGACAAGAAGGTAATGGTTGAACTGACAAGAAAACGGGAAGCCCTGAGAGATTTGATGGAACAAGATACTAAACGAGCCTTTACTAGAATGGCCAAAAAGCAGTATGAATTTGGGAATAAATCAGGGAGATTGTTGGCGGGACAGATTAAACCTAGAAGGAACCCAAATTATATAGTAAAGATGAAGAAAAAAAAATGGGAGATTAAATATTCCACTAGGGACATCAGCAAAATCTTTACAGAGTATTATCAGTCACCATACAAAGTAAATGACTCACAAGAGCCTGGGGATATACAAAATAGAAAAAACTAAATAGAACAGTACCTAAGGGGGATAAAACTGCCTGCAGTACCAGAAGAGGACTCAAGGATATTGGACAGGGATATCGCTAAAGAAGAAATAAAGCAGGCAATTAAAAACTGCAAGGTAGGGAAAAGCCTTGGCCCGGATGGCTATACGTCCTTATATGTTAAAAAGTTCATTGGAATTTTGTCCCCTTCTTTTTGTCTATATATGAATTCTATAGGGGGGGGGGCTTAAGATACGAGGGAAAGCCTTGGGCGCCTATATATCTCTCTTAGTAAAAGAAAGAAAAGATCCTACAATGTGCTCTAGCTTTAGGCCAATATCTCTGATTAACGAGGATATGAAAATTTATGCAAGGATATTGGCCGGAAGACTAAAGCTTTACATGCCAGAATATATAGGGAAAGATTAAGCGGGTTTCGTCCCCGGAAGAGAGACTAGGGACAATATATTAAAAACAATCCTCTTAATACATGAAGCAAAGAAAGGTAGAAAGCCAGACCTGTTCCTATCAATAGATGCCGAGAAGGCCTTTGATAGGTTGGATTGGGACTTTATGCTGCAGACATTATATAAATTTGGCATAGGTCCCCGAATGCTTAGATGGATAGAGGCTTTGTACTCCTTCCCTACGGCCCAAATCCAAATAAACGGAACTCTCTCGGAAACCTTTCGACTATTTAACGGTACACGCCAGGGCTGCCCACTGTCCCCCTTACTTTTTGTGTTTTCATTAGAACCTTTTTTAGCATCCATAAGAGCCAATCAGGAAATTCAAGGTGTAGAAGTGGGGGGTCAAGAACATAAGATATCCGCCTTTGCGGATGACATTATGGTGTATATAACAAACCCTATGCAAACGCTTCCAAAAATCTTGGAAGAATTGGGGAATTATGGGAGTGTATCAAATTTAAAGATAAATATGGAAAAAACTGAGATATTAAATATCTCAGTTCCTTCTAATGAAGGTAGAGACCTTAGAAAATGATATCCCTTTACGTGGAAACAAAAAGGGACTGAGGTATTTGGGTGTATTCCTGTTGAAATCAACAGTAGACTTATACCAAGATAATTATATACCTCTCGAATAAAATTAAAAGTGAACTGAGAGGATATCCTGCACACAGACTGTCATGGTTCGGCAGGATAAGCGTGATTAAAAATGATGATACTTCCAAAAGCCCTGTATATTTTTCAAAGCCTCCCAATTAATATCCCTGGGGCGTATTTTAAAACTTTGAGATCGGTAGTACAGAAATTTGTATGGAATATAGAAGTAACCGCATCGCCCATAAGACATTGACAAGACCAAAAGAGAAGGGAGGCGTACTCCTCCCTGATCTTGAAAAATACCATGAGGCAGCAATATTGCGGAGAATAATGGACTGGGCCCATGCCCCTCGGCAAAAAAGATGGGTGGAATTGGAAGAAAATATCAGTAAATCTGCGCTGGGACAGATTATCTGGATCCCAAGGCAGCATAGAGGCCTCAAGGTTGAAGCGGCACCAATTACCTTAGAAGCATTGAGAATGTGGGATAAATTAATTAAAAATATACAGGGACAATATAATAGTCCCTTAATGCCTCTAACAGAAAATAACTACTTTCCACCGGGGAAAGACAATAAATCATATTTAAAATGGACCACATCGACCTACCTGAGACTAAAAGATGTTATGAAGGGGAATGTTCTCTGTTCATTATCGGAACTGCGTGAAAGATATGGGACATTTCCATGGGATGTTTGGAGATATAAACAACTTCAACATTTTGTAGAGTCGCTCCCAAAACCCCTGCGGGGGATTGGTAGGTTTAATCCATGGGAAAAATTAGCCGATCAAAGGGGGGGGGGGGGACAGATAGACATGGAATCTCTAGTATTTATAAGATGTTGATGATACACTTAGATGGAAGATCCGTGTGCCTAACGGAGAGTTGGGAAATAGAATTGAATCAGTTATTATGAGAAGTAAAGTTTTAGACTACGTCCATTCCACCTCAGTGGACACATGGATAAAAGAAATGAACTACAAATTACTAAATAAGTGGTATTATGTTCCAGCAAAATTACATAAGATGAATCCTCAGGCGTCACCTTTATGTTGGAGGGAGTGTGGGGAAGTGGGGACTCATGCCCACATATGGTGGCAGTGCCCTAGGATTCAGATATACTGGGTGGAAATATTAGAGCCAATTAAGAAGATCAGTGGGTGTGAAACTGGTTTGGACCCATGGCAATGCTTGTTTCATGTAACGGCTTCCCCAAGGAAGAAATATAGAGCAAGAATTATCCCAATGCATTTGAACGCAGCAAAGATACAAATCCCTAAACAGTGGAGGACAAAGCAAGCCCCGACAATTCAGGAATGGTTGAAGGAGGTTGACAAAATAAGATTCATGGAAGAGATAACACACCTATATAAGGAATCCAAAATTAGATATACCAGAACTTGGAAGGGTTGGTTGGAGTTTAGACACTCACGGGTATATGCGAGTTATATGAGAAGTGAAGGCAGTATTTAGGGAATTTAGGTCGGCCATCCGGGTGAAGGAGTAAAAAGTTCATCCCTCCCCCCCGTTTTGTTTTTTTTGGGATACAAAGTTATTAGAGTTTATTGGAGGCAGGGAGAGATATGTCTGCCCCCTCATAAATTAACAAAAAGATATCACAAGGAAGGGTAAGAGGGCGCAAAGCATCTCAGCAGTTTAAATGTGAGGGGGAGGGGGGTAAATTTATTTACATTAAAAAAATTTAGGGACATAAGGTAGACTGGAGCCCATTGGGGGCAGAGAGGTACACCCTTGCCCCCTCATAAATTAATAAAAATTGTCACGGGAGTTAATTAAATGGGAAGGAACAGGGAAGTGACCATAAGCTTATAGGAGAGGGAGAAATGAGGTCCGTATGCCGTACGGACTTGGCCACTTGCAGGCACTTCTGTAGGTTCGTATGGCGTACGGACTTGGCAGTGAAAGGGTTAATGTCTAAACCATTGGCAACAAAAGTGAGTACACCGCTAAGTGAAAATGTTCAAATTGGGCCCAATTAGCCATTTTCCCTCCTGGTGTCCTGAGACTCGTTAGTGTTACAGGGTCTCAGGTGTGTTAAATTTGGCGCCATCGCTCTCACTCTCTCCTACTGGTCACTGAAAGTTCAACATGGCACCTCATGTCAAAGATCTTTCTGAGGATCTGAAAAAATTAATTGTTGCTCTATATAAAGATGGCCTAAGCTATAAGAAGATTGCCAAGACCCTGAAACTGAGCTGCAGCATGGAGGCCATGACCATACAGCGCTTTAACAGGACAGGTTCCACTCAAAACAGGCTTTGTCATGGACGACCAAAGAAGTTGAGTGCACGTGCTCAGCCTCATATCCAGAGGTTGTCTTTGGGAAATAGACGTATGAGTGCTGCCATCATTGCTGCAGAGGTTGAAGGGGTGGGGATCAGTCTGTCAGTGCTCAGACCATGCGCCGCACACCGCATCAAATTGGTCTGCATGGCTGTCATCCCAGAAGGAAGCCTTGGATGCACAAGAAAGCCCGCAAACAGTTTGCTGAAGACAAGCAGAGTAAGGACATGGATTACTGGAGCCATGTCCTGTTGTGTGATGAGACCAAGATAAACTTATTTGGTTCAGATGGTGTCAAGTGTGTGTGGCGGCAACCAGGTGAGGAGTACAAAGACAAGTGTGTCTTGCCTACAGTCAAGCATGGTGGTGGGACTTTCTGTCCCACGCAGACAGAATGTTGAGCTGCAGTCTAGAATGAAATTGGGCAAACTGAACTGCCCCAAAAGAGTCTGCCATCAAGCCGAAGACCCTATTACAAAAGGGAAAGGTCAGTTGAGTCTTGGACTAAGGAGTCCGAATGTAGGAGTGGAGGGTCTAGGATTTTTCCAATGGAAGAGTAAACCCTGGACAGGGCGTTATTCAAAAGAAGATCAAGTTACTCCAAAGTAAGGAATTTGTTCCACTGCGATCTTCCGAACGTCCAGGATCTACTGGACACCTCTGTGCATTTTGAACAGTCTGTTGGACGTTGACCAATAGAGTCTGGGTCAACTGTTTCTTCAGTAAGATGTCATCCAAGTATTCTAAAATGATTACTACCTTGAAGTGAAGCAGATCAAGCACAAGGTCCGGCATCTTTGTGAATACCCGTGGTGCAGTGGATGGTTTAACCACTTAACGACCGCTCACTGTATATATACGTCGGCAGAATGGCACGGACAGGCACAATCACGTACCTGTACGTGCCTGCCTTCGCATAGTTGGGGGGTCCCATCGGACCCCCCTCCGGTACAGTAGCGATCCGTGATGAGGGGACGGCCATCCGTTTCCGGCCATCCCCCCGCGATCGCTCCCGGCGAATGAGAATCTTCCTTTTGCCTGTGTAATGTAAACACAGGCAGAGAAAGTGATGTCATCTCTCCATGCGGCGGTCTTTTCGTCCAGAGCGCCGTGGAGAGAAGACATCAGGTTAGTGCACCAACACTACACTAACACATAGGTACACATTTCACCCCCCGCACCCCCAGTCACAGTGTCACTGATTGCAGTGATCATTTATTTACTGATCACTGCATTTAGTGTCATTTGTGACAGTAAAAAGTGTCAGGGTAGTTAGGTATAGGCCCCTTTAGGTCCAGGGTAGCCCCCTAACCCCCCCTAATAAAGTTTTAACCCCTTGATCGCCCCCCAGGTAACCCTTTCACCCCCTAACGCCAGCGTCACTAAGCGATCGTATTTCCGATCGCTGTATTTAGTGCCGGTGGTGCCCTAGATAGTCAGTTATTTATTTTTAGGTTCGCCGCAGGTTTTTATAGCGTCAGGTACCCCCATATATTATTTTAACCCCCTGATTGCCCCTAGAGTTAACCCTTTCACCAGTGATCACCGTATAAGTTTTACTGGTGACACTGGTTAGCAAGTTAGTTAATTAGTTATTTAGGTTACCCGTCAGGTTTTTATATAGCGTCAGGTACCCCCATATATAACCTAATAAAGGTTTTAACCCCCTGATTGCCCCTAGTTAACCCTTTCACCAGTGATCACCATATAAGTTTTACGTGTGACGCTGGTTGGTTAGTTTGCTTTTTATAGCATCAGGGCACCCGCCGTATATAACCCAATAAAGGTTTAACCCCCTGATCTCCCGGCGGCTGATATCAATTAGGTTTTAGCACCAGAGAGGGTCTGCGTCGCCCCAGGCAGCGTCAGGTTAGTGCCAGTAACGCTAACACCCACGCGCAAAGCATATACCTCCCTTAGTAGTATAGTATCTGAACAGATCAATATCTGATCAGATCTATACTAGCATCCCCAGCGGTTTAGGGTTCCCAAAAACGCAGCGTTAGCGGGATCAGCCCAGATACCTGCTAGCACCTGCGTTTAGCCCCTCCGCCCAGCCCACCCAAGTGCAGTATCGATCGATCACTGTCACTTACCAAACACAACACACATAACTGCAGCGTTCGCAGAGACAGTCCTGATCCCTGCGATCGCTAACAGTTTTTTTTAAGCGTTTGATACATTTGCTGACAGTCAGGTGCTTTTTTTACCTGTGAATCTTACTAGTGTACCCCTAAATTTAGAGCCCAAAATGGCAAATCGAAGGTACACTAGTAAAGAGGCCTACGAGATTCTGAGCATGACAGATAGTGAAGAGGAGGTCACGCATCTGTCAGATTCAGGCTCAGAATATCTTCCCGTAGAAGACAGTGAAGTCAGTGGCTCCATGTCAGATAGCTCTGACGACGAAGATGAGGTCCCTGCTAAGGTCAGGCGTACCCGATCCCGATCTTCTGAGGTTGTTGAGGAGCAAGAACCGCAGGGCTCTCGTATCATGGAGCAGAGTAGTACTAGCGCCGCTATTCCTTCTGGTGAATTGGCAAGCACCAGCGGCCTAGTACAGCCTGGGTGTACATCCAGCACTGCAGTATCACGTGGTGACATGGCGAGTCCCATAAGTGCAGTTCAAGCTGGCGAGGTGGCAAGCACAAGTAGTGTCCCGCTGCCACCAAGAAGACAAAGGCAGGCCCGTCGTGCCCTTCCTGCAGAATTCGCCTATCCTGATTGGGTCCCCACCACTTCTGCAGAACCTGTACTTCCCCCATTCACTGCCCAACCCGGTATTCAGGTGGAAACAGCTGATTTTATGCCAATTGATTTTTATTCGCTGTTTTCACGGAAGATCTCTATAGATCTATTGTGGACCAGAGTAATTTATATGCTGGTCAATTCATCGCCGCTAGTCCCCAGTTGCCTTCCATTGCCAAAGATTGGAAACCAATTACGGTTTCCGAATTTAAGACCTTTCTGGGCCTTTCCCTCAACATGGGCACACAAATTCCCGTCATTGCGTGCTTATTGGTCCACGCACCCAATTGACCACATGCCCGTGTTCTCTGCCTCCATGCCCAGGAAACGATACGAGCAGATCTTGCGGTTCATGCATTTCAACGACAATGAACTTTGTCGCCCACGTGGAGACCCTGAATACGACCGGCTCTACAAAATTCGGCCCCTCATAAATCACTTGAACGAACAATTTGCAGCCTTGTTTATTCCCGATCAAGTTGTCTGCGTTGATGAGTCCCTGATTAAATTTTCTGGCCGCTTGTCTTTCAAGCAGTACCTTCCCAGCAAGCGTGCCAGATACGGGGTCAAGCTCTATAAGTTCTGTGACAGGGCAACAGGCTATGTATGGAGCTTTATGGTTTATGAGGGAAAAGATAGTCAGGTTGAGCCGGTCAACTGCCCAGATTACATAGGGAGCGCTGGCAAGATAGTGTGGAACTTGGTGTCACCCTTATTCGGAAAGGGGTACCACTTGTATGTGGACAATTATTACACGAGCGTGCCACTGTTTAGTCACTTGTTTGATCATCAGATTGGAGCATGTGGCACCGTGCGACCTAATCGCCGGGGCTTTCCCCAGAGGCTTGTAGATTCCCGTCTTAGGCTGGGGGAGAGAGCCTGCTTGAAGTGTAATAACTTGCTCGCTATGAAGTGGAGGGATAATAAGAATGTTTTCCTTCTTACCTCCCTTCATGCAGACACGACAGTCCAAATTCGTACGGTGACTGGTGTTGGAGAAACCCCTCTGTGTCCACGAATATAACCAAAATATGGGAGGGGTGGACCTCAACGACCAGTTGTTGGCGCCGTATCTAATTGACCATAAGGCGAGACGCTGGTACAAAAAAGTGTCTCTATCCTTATTCCAATTGGCTTTGCTGAACGCTCATGTGCTATACAGAGCTTCAGGCGGGACGTTATCTCTCCTAAAATTCCAGGATGAGATAGTCACAGAACTCCTGTATCCAGGCGGTTCTGCACCTCACCATCCCCAACCAAATGCAGTAAGCCGGCTGCATGAGAGGCATTATCCGTATGTCCTCGAGAGTACCCCTACCCAACGAGCCCCCCAAAAAAGATGTTGTGTCTGTAGCAAGCGCGGATTTAGGCGTGACACCCGTTATTTTTGTCCACGCTGTCCTGACAATCCTGGTCTTTGCATTGGTAAATGTTTTGAACGCTTCCACTCAAAAGTGAAGTTTTAGCGTAGGGTACAGCATTGCACAGAACAGGACACACTTACACAGGGTCTCCCAAGATGCCATCGCATTTTGAGAGACCCGAACCATTACAGTTGTTAAAGTTACAAAAAAAAGTGTGAAAAAGAAAAAAAAAAATGTAGGCTGCTTTTACAAGCAGTGGGAGGGAATGTCCCCCCACCCGGATATAAACAGCGCCATTGGGAAATTGGGAAAGCATTTTATCACACCGATCTTGGTGTGGTCAGATGCTTTGAGGGCAGAGGAAAGATCTAGGGTCTAACCCCCCAATTTTTTTTCCAAAAAAGAGTACCTGTCACTACCTATTGCTATCATAGGGGATATTTACATTCCCTGAGATAACAATAAAAATGGTAAAAAAAATAAAAATATGGAAGGAACAGTTTAAAAATGAAATAAAAAAGCAAAATAAATAAAAAAAAAAAAGCACCCCTGTCCCTTTGCTCTTGCGCAAAGGCGAACGCAAGCGTCGGTCTAGCGTCATATGTAAACAGCAATTGCACCATGCATGTGAGGTATCACCGCGAAGGTCAGATCGAGGGCAGTAATTTTAGCAGTAGACCTCCTCTGTAAATCTAATGTGGTAACCTGTAAAGGCTTTTAAAAATGTATGTAGTTTGTCGCCGCTGCGCGTTTGTGCGCAATTTTAAAGCATGTCGTGTTTGGTATCCATGTACTCGGCCTAAGATCCTCTTTTTTATTTCATCAAACATTTGGGCAATATAGTGTGTTTTAGTGCATTCAAAATAAAAAAGTGTGTTTTTTCCCCAAAAAATTCGTTTGAAAAATCGCTGCGCAAATACTGTGTGGAAAAAAAAATGCAACACCCACTTTTTTAATCTGTAGGGCATTTACTTTTTAAAAAAATGTATACTGTTTGGGGGTTCAACGTAATTTTCTTGCAAAAAAAAAAAAATGTTTTCATGTAAACAAAAAGTGTCAGAAAGGGCTTTGTCTTCAAGTGGTTAGAAGAGTGGATGATGTGTAACATAAGCTTCCTAATGTTGTGCATAAAATGCCAGGACAGTTCAAACCCCCCCAAATGACCCCATTTTGGAAAGTAGACAGCTCAAGCTATTTGCTCAGAGGCATGTTGAGCCCATTGAATATTTTTTATTTTTTTTTGTCCCAAGTGATTGAATAATGACAAAAAGAAAGAAAAAAAAAAATGTACAAAAAGTTGTCACTAAATTATATATTGCTCAAACATGCCATGGTTATATGTGGAATTGCACCCCAAAATACATTCTGTTGCTTCTCCTGAGTACGGGGATACCACATGTGTGAGACATTTTGGGAGCCTAGCCGCATACAGGACCCCGAAAACCAAGCACCGCCTTCAGGATTTCTAAGGGTGTAAATTTTTGATTTCACTCCTCACTGCCTATCACAGTTTCGGAGGCCATGGAATGCCCAGATGGCACAAAACCCCCCCAAATGACCCCATTTTGGAAAGTAGACACCCCAAGCTATTTGCTGAGAGGTATGTTGAGTATTTTGCAGATCTCGCTTTTTGTCACAAAGTTTTGAAAATTGAAAAAAAAAAAATAATAATAATTTTCTTTCTTCATTTTCAAAAACAAATGAGAGCTGTAAAATACTCACCATGCCTCTCAGCAAATAGCTTGGGGTGTCTACTTTCCAAAATGGGGTCATTTGTGGGGGTTTTGTGCTATCTTGGCATTTTATGGCCTTCAAAACTGTGATAGGTAGTAAGGAGTGAAATCAAAAATTTATGCCCTTAGAAATCCTGAAGGCGGTGCTTGGTTTTCAGGGCCCCGTACGCGGCTAGGCTCTCAAAAAGTCCCACACATGTGGTATCCCCGTACTCAGGAGAAGCAGCAAAATGTATTGTGGGGTGCAAATCCACATATAACCATGGCATGTTTGAGCAATATATCATTTAGTGACAACATTTTTTTTTTCTTTTTGTCATTATTGAATCACTTGGGACAAAAAAAATAAAAAATTCAATGGGCTCAACATGCCTTCTCAGCAAATAGCTTGGTGTGTCTACTTTCCAAAATGGGGTCATTTGGCGGGGTTTTGTGCCATCTTGGCATTTTATGGCCTTCAAAACTGTGATATGTAGTGATAGGTAGTGAGGAGTGAAATCAAAAATGTATGCCCTTAGAAATCTTGAAGGCGGTGCTTGGTTTTTGGGGTCCCGTACGCGGCTAGGCTCTCAAAAAGTCCCACACATGTGGTATTTCTCGTACTCAGGAGAAGCAGCAGAATGTATTTTGGGGTGTAATTTCACATATGCCCATGGCATGTGTGAGCAATATATCATTTAGTGACAACTTTGTGCAAAAAAAAAAAAAAGTTAGTCAATTTCCCCAAACTAGTGTCAAAATATAAAATATTCCATGGACTCAACATGCCTCTCGGCAAATAGCTTGGGGTGTCTACTTTCCAAAATGGGGTAATTTGGGGGGGTTTTGTGCTATTTTGGCATTTTATGGCCTTCGAAACTGTGATAGGTAGTGAGGAGTGAAATAAAAAATTTGCACCCTTAGAAATCCTGAAGGCAGTGCTTGGTTTTCGGGGGCCCGTACGCGGCTAGGCTCCTAAAAAGTCCCACACATGTGGTATCCCCGTACTCAGGAGAAGCAGCAAAATGTATTTTGAAGTGCAATTCCACATATAACCATGGCATGTGTGAGCAATATATCATTTAGTGACAACTTTTTGTATTTTTTTTTTTTGTCATTATTCAATCACTTACAAAAAAAAAATATTCAATGGGCTCAACATGCCTCTCAGCAATTTCCTTGGGGTGTCTACTTTCCAAAATGGGGTCATGTGGGGGGGTTTTGTACTGCCCTGCCATTTTAGCACCTCAAGAAATGAGATAGGCAGTCATAAATTAAAAGCTGTGTAAATTCCAGAAAATGTACCCTAGTTTGTAGACGCTATAACTTTTGCGCAAACCAATAAATATACGCTTATTGACATTTTTTTTTTACTAAAGACATGTGGCTGAATACATTTTGGCCTAAATGTATGACTAAAATTTCGTTTATTCGATTTTTCTTATAACAAAAAGTAGAAAATATCATTTTTTTTCAAAATTTTCAGTCTTTTTCCGTTTATATCGCAAAATTTTGTTTGGGTACAACATTGCATGTCCGCACAATTTCCAGTTAAAGCAGCACAGTGCCAAATTCTGAAAACACCTCTGGTCTTTAAGCTGCATAATGGTCCGGGGCTTAAGTGGTTAAAGGGAAGGTCAACCAACTGAAAAAGATGTGTGCCCTTAGCAAAGAGCAGAAATGCTTTTGGAGTAAAAATCTATCTAAAGATAATTTTCTATTTAAGATACATTAATAATTTTGTTTATTCAGCATGAAATCGAGCTTAGTTATGTAGCATGAGGCTGTATATTCTGCAATAGTAACATTTTTGGTAAACTCATTCAATGAATTCAAGCTCTGCAAGCGGAGATAACATGCACTGTATTATTGCATTCACACAATGTCACAGTAACTATGAGATAAACCAAAGTTCAGGAATATTCCTTAATCTCATTGTTTTGCAAATCTATGTACACTACAAACTGTATGATTGAATTAGTTTTGATATCACTGTTTTACTAACCTGACCGCTTATTATTCTAAATAGGAAACCTTAATTTTGTTTGCAAATATTAAAGATTCTAACTACCAGCAAGAGTGAGTCCTTACATTTAAAGAGAACCTGTCATTTCCGATCCATCATGGGAGTGCCTGTTAGCGGGCATACACTCATCTGCTGCCGCCACGCCCCTCACCTTGTTGCGTCACTGCCGCTTCACCAGCCATCACATTAAAGTGAATGGGGCTGTTGGTGAGTCAACAGCGGGTCAGAGGAGGAGCCGATGCGGGACAGAGATGACAGTTGCTCTTTAAAAATGATGATTTAAAATCAAGTTGATTTAAATCAAGCCTTTTTACTAGTGATTGAAATCAAGATTTAAATTGCAATTTAAATCGACTTGATTTAAATCAAATCCACCCTGGCCGTGACTCTTGACGTCCTCAGAGGCCAGAAGGTCTTGAACGGAGGAAAGCAATGCATGACTTCATGGATTCCATATTGAAGTTTTGGGCCCAAAGAATAAAGAGATTTGGTCGTGGATCTGAAGGTCCGAGGGGAACAAAAGGAGCCCTTCCTAGAAGTAAGGAGTTTCCCAGCCTGAGGACTAGCCCTCTTTTGTTGCGGTAAAGGGTTCTCTTTCACTTGGTGATGTTCTTAATAAACAAATCTAGGGATGGTCTGAAGTGCTGCTCCCCATCGAAGGGCATGTGTATTAAGAGATTTTGCATTGTAGTGCCCCATCCCAACCTTTGAGTCAAAGGGTCCTTTACATGTGAACCAAAAGTACACAGATTCTTGATATTAGGCTTACAATATCTGCTAGCCCATCTCTGCAGTAAGGCAGGGCCACAGGCAGAAGCTCCAGTAGTTGGAAGACTGAAGGATCCATTAACATAGATCCCGGATTCCTAGACATATCCTTAAACCAGACACCGAAGGTCTGGCAGATAAACCCGTTTGCAACAGAAGGTTGTAAGACAGGCCCAAGAGGGAGAATAAGTTGCTTGGAAAGGGCTTCTAGTAAACACCTTACATCACTGGTTGAAAAAGTGACTGGACTGGGAGGTTTTCTTCAGCAGGGGGGAGGGTATGATGATTAACAGGATCCTCTCCCCCATACAGCAGTAAAAGCAGATCAAAGAACTTTTCTCAATGGAGGAGGAGGGACCTCGTTGGGAGCTTTTTTTCACAAGAGCTCAGCCCGCAGCCCAAAGCTATTATCCATCTGCATGCCAGAATTTCAGTCACAGGAAGAGCACGGCACGGCTTACTGCAATGACGATGTCTTTAGGATCCAGCTGCCTGCATGACATGGGACATTTTTTGATACAGGTAAGTTATGTCACTAATGCCGTAGAGCAAAAAAAAAACTAAAGCTTGAAATCATTACAAGAATGCAAGTGAGAAATTAAAGTGGACCTACAGTCATTTTTTTCAACTCTTCATCTATTAAATTTTCTGCCCTTGTTGTTTTAACTTTGGATAGTAACATTATTTTTCTGCCAGTAAACACCTTATACAGCCCACTTCCTGTTTGTCTGGTAAAAAGCCTAGGCTTACGACATCATGCACAGCTCTCTCTCTCGTGAGAGTTTGCCAGGAAGGGAGGGGGGAAGAGTCATAAGAGGGCCAATAAAAGCTGTAGGTGTGCCTCTGTGTGTCTGTGTAAATCCAGGTAGTGAACAGGCAGCAGCTCCAGCTGCCCACAGTTAAAATGGTTGCAGCCAGACTCAGTGGATGGAGATTTCTGCAGCATAATTGGCAAGTGCAGAATCACAGTATATATAAAATTATAGGAAGAAAGGAGAAAATGTAATAATTTAGCACCGCTATAATCCCAGAGTCAACATCATAGATTTTTAATTTTTATTAAAATATCCTATAGATATTATACAAAATATACGAGAAAAATTTAATAAAAACACGGTTTGGACAAACACAGGTATTCTGGGTCGCTGGTCTTCCCTATTTAGAATGTAACGGGGGTCAGGTGGGATGTTGTGTCCCTATATATTTCGCCAATCCTGGCTTCCTCAGGGGAGTACACTTTGACCACCCAAGTTTAATAACCAGCTCTATCAAAATAATCAAAAACCCAAAAAAATTGTCAGAAACACAAATTCATATGACATTAAATATATGTAAATAAAGATTTCAATTTCATAAATGCCCTATCAGGATTACCTATCGAGGAGCCCGCCTTCACTCAGCCCAGATAGGTAACTCTACAAGTGATCCCACATAGAGTGTTTTTCAATACTGTTTTTCCCGTTTTGTTATACCACTGCTGACCTGCCCTGTTCACTCTTGCTCCTCCTCCCCTTGCCTTCATTGGGCATTCATAAGCCCCATCATACCACTGCCTATTAGTTCTGGCATCTCAGTGACGCTGGCTAGACAATTCTTGCCGGCGTCACCATGGCGCATGCGCACGCCGCAAGGCACCTTGGGGATTGTAGGCTCGCGGCAGCTCTTCTCTTCGGCGCATGATCAATGGGCACCTGCTTGTCTGCACTCGCTCAGTGACGTCAGACAGCCGAGCGAGCGGTTGGGTTTAAATGCCGGCATTATCGCCATTAACAGCAGGCTGATACACGGGGGCGACCTCACTCTGCTTTCTCCTGATCCAGGTAAACATCTATTCCTCCGCACTAATGCTTTGTTTAAGTCTTTTCAATTGCTGTATAACATGGTGTGGTTTTGGATACATGTGACTTGGTCTTTCAATCCATGGCTAATTCACTTGATTTTTGTCAGTGTAAACCATCCCACTGTTTTGATTTTCCCCCTTCCCCTCCCCCCTCCTCTTTATACTTTTCTTTAAAATTACTAAACTATGTATCAACACCTATGTTTGCAATAGTATTTGTATATCTATTTTCAGAGTATACTGAACTGTTATGGTTGGCCTTGCAGTTACTATTTTCTGGTAATATATGCGGAATTTGCCTTGTTGGTCGCCCTCGCTAATGTTTTTGCTCTAATATACTAAACAAAGTAAGTTGCTTTTTGAGCCCGCTGGCTTTTTACATATATTATTTATACTCCTTTGACTTTTATGTTGGAACTCAGCATTCATTAGGATCTCTGTTTTCCTATAGCTGGGTCTTTTATGCCCCCTACGGCTGAACGCAGCTCCCTGCGTGGTCTCGCAGCATTGAAAAATGCTAAAACACTATGTGGGATCACTTGTAGCGTTACCTATCTGGGCTGAGTGAAGGCGGGCTCCTCGATAGGTAATCCTGATAGTGCATTTATGAAATTGAAATCTTTATTTACATATATTTAATGTCATATGAATTTGTGTTTCTGACAATTTGTTTTTGTTTTTGATTATTTTGATAGAGCTGGTTATTAAACTTGGGTGGTCAAAGTGTACTCCCCTGAGGAAGCCAGGATTGGCAAAATATATAGGGACACAACATCCCACCTGACCCCCGTTACATTCTAAATAGGGAAGACCAGCGACCCAGAATACCTGTGTTTGTCCAAACCGTCTTTTTATAAAAATTTTCTCATTGTGTATTTTGTTTAATATCTATAGGATATTTTAATAAAAATTTAAAATCTATGATGTTGACTCTGTAATAATTTAGCACCGCTATAATCCCATTTTCTCCTTTCTTCCTATAATTTACTACCTGGGATGAGGTGCATTAACCAATTTTGAAATTACTCGGATCTCCCAACCCATACAGTATATATAAAATAATATGCAAAGTGGTTGGAGGGAAGCTTCAGAATGGCAAAGATGTTTTTAGGACCAAGTATGTGAGCAGACTGGAGTTCCTCTTCAAAAAAAATCCAATCTGTTTGGGGTCAATGACAGAATGTATTAAAGAAGATCATCAAGACATCCAGAATTTTCAGGTCAGCAATGTCAGCTGTAGCAAGTTTACTTTTACAAAACTCCTTTGAAAATGATTTGCAATGCAAAGAAAAATCCTAATGATCAAATTTATGTCACTGGTGACTGATGACATGGTAGTCCATGTATAAAAGGTTATCTAAAATACTGGTAGCGGTAGTCTGGAATTTTCAGGCTGACACTGGCAATTGGCAGCAGTGACTCATTAAAAGAGCCCTTTATTAATGAGGTTCATTGCAAGAAAATACAAACATACCAAGCTGAGATAGTCTGAAAAGCTCATCTTCATTTTCTGTGGTGTGATCTGCATTAAGCTGAGTGACCTGTAGTCCATCAACTGTGGATTTGCAAAGCAGTGCCCTGTTGGTACCTGATAGATAAAATATCAAGATTATTTCAAGTCAGCAGATTTTTTAGGATTTATAACAGTACATGGACAAAATCACAAATAAAACTCAAAACTACTGTTAAGTAAACACATAAATACAGTTTACACATTCGCAAATTAAAAAGTCCAAAATCATTCACATTCTATATATTCCAGTATATCCAGTACTAGTGATATTATTCCTGTATACTTCGAATACGATTTAGCAACTGGACTTATGTGCAATACAGTTTGACAGTTCACATGATCGGAGAATTACCTGTGATAAACAGTGTAATATGATAGTGCTATAACATGAAAGATTACATATGAAAAGAAAAACTCACTAGACTATTTTAGAAATTGTTGGGAGAATATATGATATGGTCATCTTTAACCACTTCAGCCCCAAAAGAATTTACCCCATTCCTGACTGGGCCATTTTTTGCAATACGGCACTGCGTCGCTTTAACTGACAATTGCACAGTCGTTTGACGCTGGCGGCGATCTGTGAATTTTATCAGGACTGCGACATTAGGGTGGACAGATCGGACACTTTTAAAACGATTTTGGGAGCATTGACATTTATACAGCGATCAGTGCTATAAATAGTAACTGATTACTGTATAAATGTCATTGGCAGAAAAGGGGTTAACACCAGGAGGCAATCATGGGGTTAATTGTGTTACCTAGGGAGCGATTATAACTGTGGGGGGATGGGACTGCCTGGGTGAGGAGACCAATCATTGTTCCTAAGCATTAGGAACAACAGATCGCTCTCCTCACCCGACAGAACGGAGATCTGTCGGTTTACATTGACAGATCTCCGTACTCTCCTTCTCGGGAGCAATCGCGAGTAGCCGGCAGCCATAGGGTCCGCCGGATTCGTGCACAAGCTCCTACGTCACGCCGCGCGTGACCTATACTCCTTTTTTTTTTGCAGTCAATTAATGTTTATTGTATCTTTTGCTTTTTTAAATAAGCATTAAGTGGAGTATAGTTTTAGATGACATCACTTTTGCATAAATGTGCTATATATGTGTGCATATGGTATTTTTTTTTCCAAATCTCTTTATAATTTTTTTTCCTTTCTTCTCATATTACATCTTGCATTTTACATCTTATACATCCTGTCTTCTCATATTAAATTATACATTTTACATCCTATATTTCACATCTTACAATCACCCAATTACTCTAAAACAAGACCCATTTCCTTACATTCACATACATAGGTTTGTAAATTTTTTAACCCTTTCTTCCATTGGTGTAGTTCTAACCCAATTCCGCACCCCCTCCCCTGAAGCTGTCATAACATTCTCTATCCAATTTGCCCAAATTTTTCTATATTTCTCTTCCTTTCCTCTGTTACGGTATGTCTCTTTATACAATGTCAGGTTGCTATTTACTAGATTTTTCCATTGTGTTAATGGGGGCGCTTCGACCCTCTTCCAATTTAGCACTATTGCCTTTCTTGCATAGAAGAGCAGCAAGCCAAGCTGTGTTCTTTCTATAGAGAGCGTATTTTCCTCAACTAGTCCCAGCAGGCAAATCTCTGCCTCTGGGTCCAGCTGAACTAACGTCACTTTATCAATTATTCTCAGGACCTCTCTCCAGAATATCTTTATCTTTGGACAGGTCCAGAAAATATGGATAAAGTTTCCTGGGATGCCTGCACATCTCCAGCAGTTTTGAGAATTAGATGGTGATATTTTAGACAGTTTGTACGGCGTAAAATAACTTCTGTGTGTTATCCTAACTTGAATTAATTTGTCTCTAAGTGAAACTAAAATTTGGAATGGAAATTTATATAGCTTTCCCCAATTTTCTGCTGATAGTCTTGGAATATCTCTTAACCAACACTCACATAGTTTATTTATATCTGATAATTCTGTCTTTAGTAGGTGATTATATAGGATTGAAATCATCCCACTTTCTCTTCTCTTTCTCATCAATTTTTCTAAACCTGTTTCTATTAACTGGGGAGTACCCTGTGGAAACTGGGCTGACAACGCATGTGTTAGTTGGATATATCTAAAAAGGTAGCTCTCGGGGACATTCCAGTTTTTTCTCATATCTGCAAATGAAGATATTTTTCCCTCGTGTATTACTTGTGATATTTTTTTAACTTCAAATTTTGTCCATGCTCTTGGATCCGAAATGGAAGCTAAATGTCCAAACTCAGGATTTCTCCATAGTGGAGTATTTGGAGATACCTCGGTTTTTAGGTTACTCTCTCTTATCATGCCAGCTTTCCATGCTTTTACTGTCGTTATCATTGATGGAGTGAAGTCTCGGCTATTTTTTAACCCGCGGAATGGTAGTGCCTGCAGCGCCTCCAGAGACTGGACCACTGCAGCCTCCACCATTGTAGCGGGATCATATCTGTCGGGATTCGGCCACCTTCCTACTGTTACCAGCTGTGCTGCTAAATAATACTTATGTAGGTCAGGAAAAGCCAACCCCCCTGTGACATCGGACGCATAAGTGTATTTAATTTTATTCTGGCCAATTTATTTTGACATATAAATGAAGATAGCATACCGTGGAGCTGTGTAAGAAAACTTTTTGCTATCCATTGTGGCGAGTTTCTAAACAAATATAGCAGCTGAGGGAGAATCTTCATCTTTATCAGATTTATACGTCCTAGTAGGGACAGGGGGAGCATCTCCCACATCTTTAGTTTTTTCTTATTTTCCTGTAACACTGGATCTAAATTTAAAATTTTAAATTTTTCAGCCTGTCGCGATATCACTATGCCCAAGTATTTAAATTCTGTTACCCATTTTAATGGCAGGTTTGGAGTCGCTGTATCCTGCGCTCCTTGATCTATAGCAAATAGCAATGATTTACCCCAGTTTACTTTAAGTCCTGTAAATAATAAAAAGGTATTTAATAACTCCAACGCCCCATTCAGTGACGGACCCGCATCCCTCAAAAACAACAACATATCGTCTGCACACAGAGCTACCCTCTGCTCCAGCCCTCCTATTCGGAGTCCCTGAATCTCTTGTGACGTCCTCAGAGCCTCTGCCACTGGCTCTATTGCCACTGCAAAGAGTGTTGGAGAGAGAGGGCAGCCCTGTCTTGTACCTCTGTGCAGCTCAAAGAAAGATGACAACCTTCCCCAAAGTTTAACCGCTGACATGGGTTTTCTGTATATTGTTTGAACCCAATTGATACATTTTAACAGGAATCCCATTCTTCTTAGTACTTCCCATAGAAAGGGCCATTCTATAGCATTGAAGGCCTTTTCTATATCTAGGGAGGCCACCGTCCTAGATCCTTTACAATTATGGTGTGCATGTATGTTCGTAAATAATCTACGAAGATTTACATCTGTCGTTCTCTGTGGCATAAATCCCGTCTGATCTGAATCTATAATAGACTTTATTAGGGGCTGTAATCTAAATGTTAATATTTTGCTTAATATTTTAAAGTCTATATTCAGTAATGCTATCGGTCTATATGAGGGGCATAGTTTTGGATCTTTGCCATCCTTATATATTAAGGTTATATGTGCCGGTCTCATTGAGTCTGGCAATATCCCCTTCCGCAATCCCTCTGAATATACCTTTGCCAATTTTGGAGCTACTAGGTCTTTATATTTTTTATAGAATTCGACAGGGATTCCATCTGGACCTGGTGTTTTTTCCCCTTGGAATGTATTTATGACCTTAATTATTTCTTCACTTGTAATTGGGTCCACCAATGCCTCCCTCTCCCTATCTGACAACCACCCGAGGGCCACCCGGTCCAACAAGGCCCTCGGGTGGAAGCCGGAGGGGAGAGAAGAGGCATATAGCCCAGCATAATAATCGCTAAAGGCCATCACAATCTCATCTGGTTCTTTTACTCTCATGCCTTCTAACGTTTCTATTTCTGCTATAGTTGTAGATTGATATTCCTGTTGTGCCAGTCTCGCCAGGAACCTCTCACTTTTGTCCCCTAATTCAAAGATATTTTGTTTCTTTTTGTATAACTCTAGTCTGGTTATCTCCTCCATATGTAGTTGCAATTCTCTTTGTGCGGCCATCGTTAACTCAAAATTGGGATTACTTGGGTCTTGACTGTAACTTTCTCTGCTGCACTCTACCTGTGTTTGTAACTCCTGTACCTTGACCTTCTGTTTTTTCTTTATTGCTGCGATATTTGAAATGTATTGACCTCATAGATATGCTTTGAATGCATCCCAGACTATATCTACTGAGGATGATCCCTCATTATTTTCCCAGTATTCATTTATTATGATTGTCATCTTTTCTGATATCTCTGGGTATGTCACCCATTGTGGAGGTAACCTCCACAGTGCTGTGTCCCTAAAAGTGGGAATGCGTATGGACACCGGTAGGGGAGCATGATCTGAAAACCGCTCAGTAGATATTCGGCGTCTACAATGTTTGCTAACATTGCAGAATCCGCAAATGCCAGATCTATCCTAGACGCTGTTTTATAAGATGTAGAATAGCAAGAATACATTATTTTTTCCGGATTTCTCCATCTCCATATCTCCGTTACCCCCGTCGCTTGTGCCCAATTATATAGATCTGGTGAGTAATTCTTGGTGGGTTTCGGTCTAATTCAGCAGACATCACTGAAATAAAATCTCCAATGAGCATCAATTTTGCTAGAAGAAATTGGATAATTTTTTCCATTATCTCATTTAAGATTCCAACGGAGAATGGAGGTGGAATATATATTGCTACTATAATACATCTTTGTGGCCTGATCTTATATAGTAAAATCACATATTTCCCTTGTAGATCCACATAGGCTTTTTCCACCTTTCCAGGAAAAGATTTATTGACTGACACTCCTCTAGCATAGGATGAGTAGGTGGCATGATATTTTTTTTGTATCCAGGTTTTTTTTAACGTTGTTCTTTTTTTCCCCCATTAGATGTGTCTCCTGTAGTATAATTAGTTGCGGGCTATATTTTCTTATATACTGGAACATCAGAGCTCACTTAAACCTGGAGTTCAGTCCTCTGACATTCCATGATATTACTGAATAGCTATTATTGTTACTTTTTTTCCCCTGACATTTGTATTTACGACCCAGAGAACTGCCTCCTACACCTTTCATTTTGGGGAGGGTTCTTCTGGAATCTTAAACTACACCTCTGGACATTTTTACACCTCATTCTTACCGCATCTTTCCCTCCCTCCTCCCTTCCCCTCTCCACCTCCTCCTTAGACCCAAAGTTCCATTCATACCTGGATGAGAGTGGAGAGGCATTTTGACTAACCCCTTTTTTACCGACCATGGTATCCGTTCCATAGTCAATACCCAACATTTCTCAAACTCAGCCCTCCCAACAAACAAAAAAAAAAAAAAAAAAAAGAGAAAAAAATACAGTTCCTTTCATACAAACATGTGGCGGGTTCGCCACTCAATATAATGTGCTATCATTACTCGAGACAAGCATATTTCCATAAGGGAGTGAGTAAAGAGATAAATAGACAGAAATGGGGATATTATTACTATAAGTCATTTTCCCCAAGACCTTCCTACCTATTCAAATTTTATTGCCATGTGCACCCCCCCCCCACCATAATAGCATAGTAAAATAAAAAATAAAAAGGGAGAACACATCCATCTCCAAAAGCAGAGACGAGAGAGGGAGTATTGTTGATATAATAATATGGTGTGCTCTCATTACAACATTCCCATTCAATTTCAAATTGTATCTGACATTCAATTTTCTTCCTATCTCCCTTCTTCCACATATATCTACATATGGAGAGGGTACGGAAACCGCCTATACAAAACAAAAAAAACAATAAAAAAAAAATCTTCCTCCCTCCCCCCCCGCTCTCCTCCCTCCTCCACCTGATTCCCTAACCCCTCTATCACCCCTCTCTTATTGAACAAAATTTAGTGTATATTGAGTCCTTACAGTGTGTTATAAATAAAAAATAAAAAAGTGATTCTGGCGTCCAATGACACTATTCCTTCCTCCTTCCCTCCCTCCTTAAATTTGTGCATATTCACCTACTTATTTCTTATTGTGTTTGATTCCTCTAGCTATTTGCTGAGAGGCATGGTGAGTATTTTACAGCTCTCATTTGTTTTTGAAAATGAAGAAAGAAAATAATATATATTTTTTTTTTTTGCAATTTTCAAAACTTCGTGACAAAAAGCGAGATCTGCAAAATACTCACCATACCTCTCAGCAAATAGCTTGGGGTGTCTACGTTCCAAAATGGGGTCATTTGGGGGGGGTTTGTGCCATCTGGGCATTCCATGGCCTCCGAAACTGTGATAGGCAGTGAGGAGTGAAATTAAAAATTTACACCCTTAGAAAGCCTGAAGGCGGTGCTTGGCTTTTGGGATCCTGTACGTGGCTAGGCTCCCAAAAAGTCTCACACATGTGGTATCCTCGTACTCAGGAGAAGCAACAGAATGTATTTTGGGGTGTAATTCCACATATGCCCATGGCATGTTTGAGGAATATATCATTTAGTGACAACTTTGTGCAAAAAAAAATAAAAATAAAATTGTCTTTTTTCCGCAACTTGTGTCAACATATAAAATATTCCATGGACTCGACATGCCTCTCAGCAAATAGCTTGGGGTGTCTACTTTCCAAAATGGGGTCATTTGGGGGGGGGGGGTTTGAACTGTCCTGGCATTTTATGCACAACATTAGGAAGCTTATGTCACACATCATCCACTCTTCTAACCACTTGAAGAGAAAGCCCTTTCTGACACTTTTTGTTTACATGAAAACATTTTTTTTTTCCAAGAAAATTACGTTGAACCCTCAAACATTATATATATTTTTTTAAAGCAAAGGCCCTACAGATTAAAATGGTGGGTGTTGCATTTTTTTTTTCCCACACAGTATTTGCGCAGCGATTTTTCAAACGCATTTTTTGGGGAAAAAAATTGGATTTTTTACTCACCGTAAAATCCTTTTCTCTGAGTCCATGGACTGACACAGCCTCTCTATTGACAAAGTGGTATTATCCGTTAATTAGAAAAGACTAGGCAGAAAACGTGTAAAAAGTGTTGCATCACACCCTCTACAGTACCGCCCAGGGGGCGGACCCTCCGGGTACATCACCCCAGTCTGCACCTCGCAGATCAGTTTGTCAAAAAGCAGTACAAACTTAAAAGGAGGGGTGGGTGCTGTGTCGGTCCATGGACTCAGAGAAAAGGATTTTACGGTGAGTAAAAAATCCTATTTACTCTTTCGTCCATGGACCGACACAGCCTCTCTATTGACAAAGTGGGATGTCCCAAAGCAGTGTCAGAGAAAAAACGAGGGATGGTAACAGCATAAAAATAAACTTCACCCCAAACACAAAACAGCACTCCTCCAACGGAGGAGTTGCAACTCTAAACAGCCGCTTGCAAAACCTTGTGGCCGAAAGAGGCATCCGAAGATGCACCTACATCAACTTTGTAGAATTTTGTGAAAGTGTGAGCGGACGGCCAAGTCGCCGCTTTACATAATTGGGAAACAGACGCTTGATGTCGGAAAGCCCAAGAGGCACCTATTGCCCTGGTTGAATGCCCTGGGTGACCGGAAAGGGGGGCGCTTGACCCCTTAAGGCGTAAGCCTGGATTACTGTCGGATCCACCTAGAGATGGTGGCCGACGAGACTGCTTGGCCCTTCTTGGGACCAGCCACCGAAACAAACAGTGAGTCTGACTTCCGGAACAGGGAAGTAGCAGATAGGTATACTCTCAAAGCTCGGACAACGTCCAAGAAATGCAACGCCGACTCCTTAGGATTCGACGGGTGAGGACACAAGGATGGAAGTACAATGTCTTCGTTGAGATGAAAAGCCGAAACGACCTTCGGAAGAAAGGAAGGCTGCGGCCGCAGCACCACCTTATCCTTGTGGAAAATCAAATAGGGAGCCTTGCAGGACAAGGCTGCCAGTTCAGAGACTCGTCTAACTGACGTAACAGCCACCAAAAAGACCACCTTCTGAGAAAGTGTCAACAGGGGAATATCTCTAATATTCTCAAACAGTGCCTTCTGAAGCACCGAGAGGACCAGGTTCAAGTCCCACTAAGGTAGCGGGGGACGGACCGGAGGGGCCACATGTCGAACCCCCTGCACAAATGTACTCACGAGAGAGTGAGCCGCCAGGGGTCGCTGAAAAAAAGACAGCCAGGGCAGATATCTGTCCCTTAATCGTACTTAAGGCAAGCCTTTGGTCCACCCCATGCTGTAAAAACAGCAGGATTCTGGAAACCAAATAGGTACGCGGATGCCCTTTCATTTCCTCACACATGGAGATGTAGGCCTTCCAAGTGCGGTGATAAACCTTCCTAGAGGACGGTTTCCGAGCACTTCTCATAGTAGAGATTACTGAATCTGACAGGCCCCGGTCTCTCAGTACCTGGTTCTCAATAGCCATGCCGTTAAAGCCAGTGACTGTAAAGCAGGATGGAGTATGGGACCTTGCGATAGCAGGTCCTTCCGTAGTGGTAGGCGGCAGGGGACGTCTGCTACCAGACGTACTAGATCGGCGTACCAAGGACGCTGAGGCCAATCCGGAGCGATTAGGATCATTGGAACTCCCTCTTCCTCCACTCTGCGGAGCAGAAGAGGAAGAAGCCTTAAGGGAGGGAAGGCATAGATTAGCCGATACTGACCCCACGATGCCACCAACGCGTCCGTTGCGTCTGCCCATGGGTCTCTTGCCCGGGCCACAACCTCAATACCACAACTCTCTTGACTAGGTGGCTCACTCGGATATGATAATCCAGAGATGAAGGGCATCTGTTCCATCTGGACAGAACTTCCTTCTGCAACACTTGAGTGTGGTATTGAGCATATGGGACCACCTCGAAGGAGGCTACCATGAGGCCCAACACTCGCATGCAAAAACGGAGTGACGACCAATTCCTGGAAGTCAGCTGCCGTACTGCAGCCCGGAGGGTCTGCAACTTCTCCCAGGGAGGAATACCTTTGCCTCTGAGGAATCCAGAATCAACCCCAGGTACACTAGGCGTTGAGTGGGCACCAATACTGACTTTTGCGTGTTTAGTATCCAACCACAGTCTCGAAGAGTCTGACAGGTAATGGACACGCTTACCTCTAATTCTGAGCTTGAAGGGGCCTTTAGCAGAAGGTCGTCCAAGTAGCCTGTGATAGCGATACCCCGCTGTCTTAGAAGTGCCAGAATCGGACCGAGCACCTTGGTGAACGTCCTGGGTGCTGAGGCAAGGCCAAACGGGAGGGCCACAAACTGGTAGTGGTCCTTCCCGATAGCAAATCGCAGAAACCTCTGGTGTCTGGAGTATATGGGGACATGCAGGTATGCGTCCTTGATGTCCAAGGAGGCCAGAAAGTCCCCCGGATGGAGAGCCGGGACTACAGATTGAACCGACTCCATCCAAAATCTTTGTACCTTCACAAAGCAATTGAGGGTTCTGAGATCCAAGCTTGGATGAACCCCCTCCTTCTTCGGCACAATGAACAGATTTGAGTAAAAACCCCGTTCCAGTTCTGGAACTGGAATAACTACCCCGCGTTCCAGTAGACCCTGGACCGCCCCATACAGGGCCTCCCGACGGGTCAGTAGTAGCTGGAGATTGGAGGTGTTGAATCTGTCCGGTGGACAAGAGAGAAACTCTATCTTGTAGCCTGAGGAGATTACTTCGCAAACCCACCTGTCGGAAATTAGAGCTGTCCACTGAGTCGCGAATTTGCGAAGACGTCCCCCCACCCGAGAGCTGGGTGGGGGAGGACCTTCATGCGGACGCAAATTTGTCCGCAGGCTTATTGGGTATGCGGGACCAAGGGCGCTTTTGTCCTTGGGCAGGTGCTTTATCGGCCTGGGGTCTTTTCCCTGTCGCCCTAGGGGGACGAAAAAAACGCTTGCGTGCAGTAAATGAGGGCCCTTGGCGTGGCCCCTTACCCTTGCTAATTTGAGGAAGCAAAGTGCTTTTACCTCCTGTGGCATCCTTGATGATGTCATCCAGAGAAGCCCCAAAAAGTCTGTCGCCCTTAAAATGCAGATCCAACAGGGCTTTCTTGGAAGTCTGGTCCGCTACTGCATAAACCGAAGCTTTTGACAGCAGGGGAATAGTATCCATGTCTGACTCGCAGACAAACTTAAGGCCCTGGACCAACTGGTCGGCCAAAGTTATCTCATTAGGAGGAGCATCTCGCTCCTTTAACCCCTGGAGTAGCAATTTTGCCCATTCAGTAAGTGTCTGAGACACTAGGGCCCCCGCCAATGCCGGGCGTACTGCCGAGCCTACCACTGCATATAGGTAGCGAGCGAGTGCTTCAGCCTTCTTATCCACAGGGTCCTTGAAAACAGGAGCCCCTTCTACTGGAATAGTGGTGGCTCTATTAAGTCTGGACACCGGAGGGTCCACTATAGGGGGAGAGGTCCATTTCTTCAGAAAACTCTCCTCAAAGGGGTACCGTACCGCAAACCTCTTTGGGGCTGTAAAGACCCTCAGTGGGTTCTCCCATTCCTTGTATAAGAGTTTGTCAAAATAAGACACACAAGGGAACACCTTAGCAGTGCGGGCAGGTTTACGAAACCCAAAATGGACTGGAGTTTCTGCTGCTTCTGCAGTATTTTCCAACTTTAGCGTATCCCGCACTGCAGTAATAAGGTCAGATACCAAAGCCGTCTCGCGTACTGACCTGGACTTGGAGTCATCCTCACTGTCCGATTGGTCACGGTCTGCAGTCTCTGATGCGTCCGAATCTGGGCCATGAGCCGTAGCTGGACCTGGTTCTGCATCAGAATTATCCCCGGAAGATTGCAGGGGACGGGGGAGTTTACTACCCCCTGTATTCCCGTGTGCTGCTTTCACCCTGGCAGCAAACGCCTCTAGGATTGCTGACATAGCGTTCATAGACACCTCAGGGGCACCAGCTGCTAAATCTGGTGCTTCAGGGGAGAAGACATCTGGCTCAGATGCCATGCTGACCACACGCTGACACCCACAGGGCTCCAGGCAAGATAGCAATAGGCCACCCTCCTGCGCTGCAGAGATGCTGGGTTACCCAGAGGACTCACCATCCTGGACCGGTACTGCTATGCTGCCGTGTGCTGCGCCTGTGATGCTGTCCCTCTGCTGCTGTGTCAGTCTGCTTCTTTTATCAGCGCTTCCTGTGTGAATTTTCGCGCCAGTGTAATGCACCCTAGAGGCCGGAGGACTCTCGCAAAATGACCGCCAAAAACGTCTGTATGGAAGATAATGTGGGCTCTAAGAAAATGGCCGCTGAGCCGAAGATAGAGGCCAAGCAGCCGTAGCCCACAAAAAGATGGCCGCCGAACGGCAATATATACATACAGGGTGGACAAACATGGCCGCCGATCAGTTGATAGAGTCCAGTGGGTGTGGACTACAAGAAAATGGCGCCGAAACCATAGGAAGATGGCCGCCGGGCAGTCACTAGAGGCAGAACCCGGCATGGACCACCACAAAATGGCCGCCGACAGCATGGAGGAGGAAGCACACACAGGTAAGCAGAAATGACATTTCTTTTAAATGTTAGTTACAGCCAGCCCCGCTCCAGTGGAACCCCTTAGGTGACCCCCAGCACCCAGCAACCTTTAGCTAGAAGCCCGGGGAGGAGGAAAAAGGCAGGGAGAGAGGGAAGAAAGGGGCCACAACCACTTACTTGGTCTCTCCAGGAATGTCCAGCCAAATCACCCAGCCGAGGCAGGGGAGTTTACTTACCTATCCTGCATGTATTATGCTGGAAGACATTCCAAACAGATCGTCCGCGCACGGAAGGTGACGGTTGGCCAGGCATGCTGTGATTGGACCCAAAAGGGACGATCATATGTATGCCCTGGAGTGTGATGCTCACCGGACAGGCTGCTGCGACTCGGCCGTAAGGTCAGCCGAAGCTGAGCGGTCCGATGCAAGCCTTGGAGCGTAAGCTAACCGGCCAGGCTGCTGCGACTCGGCCGTAAGGTCAGCTGAAGCTGAGCGGTCCGATGCAGGCCCTGGAGCGTAGGCTCACCGGCCACCCGTGGAGCAACGGGCATGTCGTGGAAAACCCAGCGCGTAGCTAGGGTCGGTACACGCTCGATGGCCGAACTGGGGAGACTACAAGGATCGAGGATCCAGCCTGTCACCCAGTCGGCAGTTGATCGAAGATCGCAGGAAACAAAAAATGTAGCAAAAAAATTGATATTTTTTTTCCCCCGGACCAATGGGCCCGAAGGGAGCCATGTCCTACTGCTTGCTAGACAGAAAAAAACTGATCTGCGAGGTGCAGACTGGGGTGATGTACCCAGAGGGTCCGCCCCCTGGGCGGTACTGTAGAGGGTGTGATGCAACACTTTTTACAAGTTTTCTGCCTAGTCACTCCTAATTAACGGATAATACCACTTTGTCAATAGAGAGGCTGTGTCGGTCCATGGACGAAAGAGTAATACACTTTTTTAAATTTTAATGCACTAAAACACACTATATTACCCAAATGTTTGATGAAATAAAAAAGATGATCTTAGGCCGAGTACATGGATACCAAACACGACATGCTTTAAAATTTAGCACAAACGCACAGTGGCGACAAACTACATACATTTTTAAAAGCCTTTACAGGTTACCACATTAGATTTACAGAGGAGGTCTACTGCTAAAATTACTGCCCTCGATCTGACCTTCATTTTTATTGTTATCTCAGGGAATGTAAATATACCCTATGATAGCAATAGGTAGTGACAGGTACTCTTTTTTTGAAAAAAATGGGGTCTATTAGATCCTAGATGTTTCCTCTGCCCTCAAAGCATCTGACCACACCAAGATCGGTGTGATAAAATACTTTCCCAATGGAGCTTTTTATAATCGGGGGAGGGGGGGGGACATTCCCTCCCACTGCTTGTAAAAGCAGTCCAGAGGCTAATTAGCCGCTAGGATTGGATTGCTTTTACATGAAAGCCAGCCGCTGGCAGAAAAGAATGATACCTAAACCCGCAGGCATCATTCTGGTATAACCAAAGTCCAGCAACATACCAGTACGTTGCTGGTCCTTGTTGGACATGTATTGTAAACTTTTTTTTCATGCAGCCTGTTGGCTGAACGAAAAAAAGAGTTTGATCGGTGGGTATACCCACCGTTAGAATACATTTATATATGCCGAAGCATTGGGGGCATCCTCCCGCAAAAGTTATGCAGCGTACGCACGGTCTGACTTTTCCACTGGCAAGCCTCCGTCGGAATTTCAACCGTATGTACGCGGCATTAGGAGCAAAATCGCTCCTCCGCCCCTGCTGCCCCCATGCTTCGGCATATATGCTCTTTTTTTTAACTGTGGTGGTGAAATCACCTCCTACAGCACTGGAGTCGCAGGGATCAGGCCTGTCTCTGCGAATGCTGCAGTTATGTGTGTTGTGTTTTGTAAGTGACAGTGATCGATTGATACTGCACTTGGGTGGGCTGGGCTGGACGGAGGAGCAAAACGCAGGTGCTAGCAGGTATCTGGGCTGATCCCGCTAACAATGCATTTTTGGGAACCCTAAACTGCTGGGGGCGCTAGTATAGATCCAATATTGATCTGTTCAGATACTATACCACTAAGGGAGGTGTATGCTTCACGCGTGGGTGTTAGCGCTACTGGCACTAACCTGACGCTGCCTGGGGTGACGCAGACCCTCTCTGAAGCTAAAACCTAATTGATATCACCCGCCGGGCCCTGACACTATAAAAAGCAAACTAACCAGCGTCACCCTTAACACTTATACGGTGCTCACTGGTGAAAGTGTTAACTCTAAGGGCAATCAGGGGGTTAAAACCTTTATTAGATAATATATGGGGGTGCCTGATGCTATAAAAACCTGGCGGCGAACCTAAAAAAATAACTGACTACCTAGCGACACCAGCATAACTAATACAGCGATCAGAAAAACGATTGCTTAGTGACACTGGTAAAAGTGGGTGAAAGGGTTACCTGGGGGGCGATCAAGGGGTTAAACCTTTATTAGATAATATATGGGGGTACCTGACGCTATAAAAACCTGGCGGCAAACCTAAAAAAATAACTGACTACCTAGCGGCACCACCGACACTAATACAGCGATCAGAAAAACGATTGCTTAGTGACAGTGGTGATAGGGGGTGAAAGGGTTACCCGGGGGGCGATCAAGGGGTTAAACCTTTATTTGGGGGGGGGGTTAGGGGGCTACCCTGGACCTAAAGGGACCGAACACTAACTGCCCTGACACTTTTTCAGTCACAAATGTCACTGTTTGCAGTGATCAGTAAATAAATGATCACTGCAATCGGTGACACTGACTGGGGGCTGATCTGGGGAAGACTGTCGGGGCGATCATGTGCCTATGTGTCCTGGTGTCAGTGTACTGTTTGTGCACTAACCTGATATCTTCTCTCCACGGCGCTCTGGACTATGTGAGCACCGCATGGAGAGATGACATCACTTCCTCCTGTCTGTGTATACATTACACAGGCAGGGGAAGCATTTCATTCGCCGGGAGCGATCGCGAGGGGGTGGCCAGAAACCGATGGCGGCCCCCTCATCACGGATTGCTCCCGAACCGAAAACGACCGCTTCATGTACCGGAGGGGGGTCCGATAGGACCCCCCACCCATACGAAGGCAGTCACGTACAGGTACGTGATTGTGCCTGTCCGTGCCATTTTGCCGACGTATATGCATATGGGCCGGTCGTTAAGTGGTTAAAGTAACTCAAACATTGCAAATCATCAGTCTTATGATGCCAACATTTCTGCTTAGTTAAAAATAATAATAATAATAATAATAATAATAATATAAAAAAAAAACAGCATAAGTTTTTACTATTTTGGTATAAGGCCTCATGCCCACGGACATTTTTACAGCCGTTTTTTTGAGCGTTTTTTACAGCTTAAAAATGCCTGTCCATGTTAGTCTATGGCTTCATGCCCACCTAGGCGTTTTTGAGCTGCAAATGGCATAGGCGTTTTTAAGCTGTAAAAAAAAACATGACCAGGGCGTTCCGTGGCGCCGGCGTTAGAGCTAAAAAACCGTGAATCGTTAAAAAACGTTTAAAAGCGCTCTCAAACATTCAAAAATGCTTAAAAACACTCACAAACGCCACAGTGGCATTTTTGAGCTCCGGCGTTTTTTATCTGCAAAAAGATGATTGGACAGTGTAACCTTGCAAACGCTACCGCGCAAAAACGCTAATGAAAAACGCTGCTTTTTCCAGGCGTCCAACCTAGCTTTACAGCTCGTTTTTAAAAACGTCCGTGGGCATGAAGCTTAACAGTTTAAAAGGGTTTGGTGGCCAAAAATATAAAAATAAATAGGTTACCATTTTTAAAACCAAACATATAAATGTCTGAAAAGGATACAAGTTATGCTTTTATTAACAACCTTGTAATCTGTGTAAGGCTTCTTATGTTTACTACATAGACCTGTAGATACGAAAACATTAACTGATAATATCTCTCCAATATATCAGCCAGACAGCAGCAGTAGCTATCAACATTTTTTGAGTTAACACCTGACCCCTTCAGCAAGGCAGCAATTCTACAGTAACACTTAAAAAAAAAAAAAAAAAAGACAAGGTTGCAGAGGTTCAAATAAAAAATATGTATTTATCTAGTTTATCATATTACAACATTATAAAAAGCAAAGCTTCACTTCAGAACAAATGGCTTTGTGTAAATGGAACAGCTTGTCTACAATAGATCAGTATTTAAATAGCAAAGTCTGAACATATCGAAAAGCTAAAACTAACAACTTGCCCATCTTTCATTTAAACTAAGCACACTAGCCTGTTGGTAAATAACTAGCCAAACCGTATCACTCTTAACCCCACTGCTGGCTATGTAATGTCTTTCTGTAGTATTCCATATTAAATAAATAGATATCATCATGATGTCAAATCAACTGTGAATCAAATTTGTATGCCACAATGAGTTTACTCATAAAGAAGCATTATAATGTGTGCTAGCAAATGTGCTTTTTTCCACCAAATATACTCTATGAAAATACCAATATACCCACACTACTCAACAAACATTACTTTCTTGGACTACAAAGAAACATTCATGGATAGGACAAATGTCCCCCTACCAAGATGGGCATATTGCTTAGATTCCTCTAGCTTTCTTGAACTCTTCCTATTTGTGTCTGTGATCATAATGCCAACTGGCACTCAAAAACTGGGTGGGAGAACACATGTATTACATTTTCTAAAACAGAGAAGGCAGGTGTGGTCCCCCTTTCGGAACTATAAATAAAAGGAGTGCATCTCCATAGTCATTTAACTTGAGTAAACAGTTTGCTAAGGGTCTGAACATTCAAAAGAACTTTGGAATAGGAGAAACCATTCTGCAGGCTGTTACTTAGCAGATAGCTAAACAGGGCTGCAAATAAATAATTGAATGCTTTAGCAGGAAATCCATATGTCAGTTTGTTTATCATCGCAGTGTATGTTAACAAACGTATAAGTACTTCCTACTAAGGAATTAGGATTAGCCCATCATAAAACTGTAAAACATTTAAGTTTTGCCACACTTTGAACCTCCGGGTAATTAAACCCATTAGACGTACATGATGTACAATATAATGAAATATTAATACATTTAAAAAACTGTATCTAAGGGCATAACAGCTGAATGATTGTAAAAGCGGTGACATCCCATCAAGTCACTCCTTGGACCTTTTCATACGCCAGATCATTTCTGTCAATACCCTCCTTAGGGACCAGAAAAGGGAGATTGTTCAATAGTAAGTAGCTCTCTTTTACCATCAAACATCAGCAAAGACTTATAAGAGCCACTGATCCATCTTGTCCATTGACTGGACTTTGCTGAACCAGTCGTTATGTATTTTAATTTCTGTTTTTCTGCTGCATTGTTGTTGCTTTTTGTATACCTTTTTTTCACCCAAAAATTTTTTGCACGGTTTTATCTTTTCTACCTTTAAAAATATTTTTTTTCTGACTAGTTGGTATGATCTTTAATACACTAAGATGGAATTTAAAGAATCCCTGACTCGGAATAGTGCTACTGTATTGTAAATCTTTGGCTACTACTCCTGTCTGTGGTGACAGTGGGTATTATAGACATCTATGAGGAATCATAATTTCTATTGTGAATGTTGATATTTATGATAAAAATTTGGTGGCAATGATTGATTTGGGAGTATAACAGGTTAACGGTGTTGTTAACTAAACTTAGCAAAGATCGCTCTCAGTCTGCTGGATCCTTTGGTCCCGTGCGCTGCAAAGTCTTTCTGCAGGGTGAGGTTGAGAGTGCCTTGTCACGTATCAATGACAGTGCGGTGTGAGTTTGAGCAGCCATTTCTCTCCAGCTGGTGAAGGTGGCCGGGTCTGATGCTGTGTCTGTCACAGAGTCTCCGCCCCTACTTCCAAACTCTCAGGAGTCTTCTACTTAACTATCTTTGCCCTTGATTTTCAACCTGCTTAAAGTTCACTTTTGAAACATGTTACATGTTTCACCTGATTTTAGGGTGGAACATGTTCCAGCATCTGCAGCCACTCCCTGTGACAGCAGGCCAGGGATCTTCTTCCCGCACCCGCTGTCACCATTTGAAAACAGAGGTTGTATGGGGCTCTGCCCAAACAGCCACATCATTCATTTATTTTCCTGTGAATTTTTGTATTATAGCTGGTAGTTCTGAATGAGCTGCAAGGGCGTTGGTGAGCGTCCTCATAATTAATTGATCTTCCTGCTCTCAGGTGACTGCCTACCCATCCAATGTACGATCAGACAGCTATCCTGAGAAAAATGTGAATGAGGGGTTAAAAAAACCAGAACCAGCACAAAGTGGAAAGATAATTAGTAACAACTAGAGTAATTAAACAGGTGAGTATTGATGAGGAGCAGCACGTTGTATAAGAGAAAATAAATGAATAGAAATCAATACTAAATTGAATAAACTTGATTAAACCGTGCTCCTTCCGTTTTAAAGTGCAAACGTGCAAAGTGATTTAAACTAAACACCAACATGATGTGTAAAAAGTCCAACCACAAAATGAGTTCAATAGTGCAAATAGTGAATGTTCAAACAATGTATCAGAGTCCTCAGACAATGTATCAACTTCTTCAAATGGTGTACACAATCTTCAAATCCCTGCTGGACAGTGTGTTGTGTTTGTTAAAAATATGATTTTTATTATATTACTCAGACATAGGATACATGGGACAATTTTACAATAGTGAGTTGGTCAGATTACTGTCAGTCTTTTGGTTTGAGTAGATTTCTCAAACAAATGCTGTTTTCATACAATGGGGTTAGATACCATTGTTGTATTCATGTTTATAGCTACAGTAAACAAGTAAGACATTACTTGTTTGAGATTTCTTTCAGCTCTCAAACTGAAAGAATGACTGTTAGATTACTGACAGATTTGGTTTAATTATACAATAGGTAGATAGCATTGTTGAATACAGCTACAGTAAACAGGTATGTTTTCTGTTGTTTGGTAACTCAGCCTGACACATAAAAGCAGGCATAAGCTAGGACACACACACACACACACACACACACAAACATCATGTTGCTGTAACATCAGAAGAAGCCACTCATCATATAAAGAACAGAACCTGGTCTCCAAGAAGAATCATTGCCAATGGAGATCACGAGTAACAGAAGATAAGTAACTTAAATGTATTTGTACTGTTATAGACCATAGGCTGTTCTATTTTCTAGGCATTTTCCTTGTTATAGATATCTGTCAGTCTTGTAGTGTATTCCTAATATTGTAATAGTTTTGTATGTACAACATCTTGTATAGTAAAAGCACATTTACACACTGCAGAAGTCTCAGCTTCCTTGTTATACCACAGAGTAACCTTGCTAGATAGACGCAAGCAAAACAGACAGTAGGTATATTTGACTGAAATTTCTTCCACCACCATCACCTGTCACACATCCTACTCACCAGACTTCCATGACCCCTATTACAGGTAGTCATAAAGCACATATGGGTACATCCAGCAGGAGTTGTACACAATCCCAACGTTTAACCTGCTGATCACAGGTGCAATGCTCTGCCAGCTTCTTTACCTTTTTTTTTTAAAAAGGGTGAATTTATCCTATGAGGGTCTCCTACATCTTGAGTCGTATTCATAGGCAGCAGTCCTGAGCTAGATCACTGACCGGTTATTCTTTCATGCTCACACCAAACACGGGGTGGTCATTGAACGGTCATTGAAATTAAATTAAGGCCTTCCATATCCCTAACCTCCCTCCCCTGGGTCTGACCATCAGATCACCTACCCATGCAGACCCTTTAGTTGCTTTGCGGTTGGATGTATGGGACTCAGCCATTTGGAACTATAAACTTTCAACCCATATATGTCCCCTATCTCCAATATTGGGCAACCCTAAATTCTTGTCAGGTTTGAAGTGTAGAAAATTCGTACACTGGAAGGCAACCCCTGGAACATCTCTCTAACCTAGAATATGGCTCCATTACCTGCAGCTCAAACATTTTCATGCTCATCTTACCACTTCAGGATGTTTGTCAAGATATTTAACCGCTTTTCAAAATCTATGCCTTGACAGCACTGACTGCCCACATGTTTCCCAGTGCTATAATATGCTTTAGTCAATTTTACTATATATTAGAGACAGAGAGGGCATTTGGAAACCCTTATTTGGAGGATGACAAAATCTTTTTTTTTTTCTGACCTTAAAGTTGAGCTTAGTCAGCCAAATGCAAAAAGATCATCATAAGCTTCTAGACCAGGGGGTCTCCAAACTTTTTGAACAAAAGGGCCAGTTTATTGTCCTTGAGGCTTTAGAGGGGTCAGACTATGGCCAGTAAAATTAGAAAACACTGTGGTGTCGATGACAGCAAATTGTGCCCCATCATTGGTTTAAGTGGAAGGAATAGTGCCCCATTGTTGGCATTCAAAGGTAGGAAGGGTGCCCCATTGTTGGCATTCAAAGGTAGGAAGGGTGCCCCATTGTTGGCATTCAAAGGTAGGAAGGGTGCCCCATTGTTGGCATTCAAAGGTAGGAATGGTGCCCCATTGTTGGCATTCAAAGGTAGGAATGGTGCCCCATTGTTGGCATTCAAAGGTAGGAATGGTGCCCCATTGTTGGCATTCAAAGGTAGGAATGGTGCCCCATTGTTGGCATTCAAAGGTAGGAATGGTGCCCCATTGTTGGCATTCAAAGGTAGGAATGGTGCCCCATTGTTGGCATTCAAGCTAGGAATGGTGTCCTATCGTTGGTATGTAAGGTACCCCATCATTGGTGTCGTGGAAGTAACGGTACCCCATGATTGTAGCATGGGAGGAATGGTACTCCATCATTGGTGTCTGCGGGAGGAATGGTGCCCATTCATTGGTGTCAGTGGATGGCACGATGCCCCAAAGGGCCAGATAAAAGGCAATCAAATGGCCACATGCAGCCAGCAGTTTGGAGACCACTGTACTAGACAGATGGTATAGATGTCCCTTTAAGTTACATAAGACCTTTCCATCTATCCATGAGCTCTGCTAGAGGTGCGAGAAAGAGGGTGGTAATATGTTTCACGTCTGGTATACACGATTTGTTAATATTGGAAATTACCGTATATACTCAAGTATAAGCCGACCCGAATATAAGCCGAGGCACCTAATTTTACCACAAAAAAATGGGAAAACGTATTGACTCGAGTATAAGCCTAGGGTGTCCATCTGCATGCCTCACTGTGCCTCACTTTGCCTCACTGTGTCCATCTGCATGCCTCACTTTGCCTTACTGTGTCCATGCCTCACTGTAATCCTTCCGCCTCACGGTGCCCATGCCTCACTGTGCCCATGCCTCACTGTGCCCATGCCTAGACTGACGTTTAACATGGGAGTCTATGGAAGGGGTGCCCGGCTTTGAAAAATCGGTGCTCCCCGACGGTGGGTCTTCCAGACAAAAAACTTTGCACACTTGTAGCGGAGAAAGGGGGGCTATATGCGTGCCAAGTTTCGGGTCCAGAGGACCTACGACCGGCCGGTACTGGGTCCCCAAAATCACCAGAGAAATTACCTTTTAACATGGGAGTCTATGGAAGGGGTGCCCGGCTTTGAAAAATCGGTGCTCCCCGGCCTTAGGTCCCCCGGACAAAAAACTTTGCACACTTGTAGAGTTAGAGTGGGACTACATGTGTGCCAAATTTGGGGTCCAGGAGACCTATAGCCGGCCGGTACCGGGTCCTCAAAGTTCGGGAAATCAGGCGCAAAAAGGTGACTCGAGTATAAGCCGAGGGGGGCATTTTCAGCACAAAAAAAATGTGCTGAAAAACTCGGCTTATACTCGAGTATATACGGTAATTTTTCAGTTATGTAACCAAATCACAGGGAGAGTGTGGCCAGAAAACGCATTTCTAGCCCTAATCCCTGCATCAATTACAAAGGTATATAAGGACCTCCTCTTCAGATTCCGCTTATCTGCAGGTTGAACCCTGATCCTTGGAAACTAGGGATTTACTACAGTTCCCAATGTAAAAGAGTGGGTTCTATTTTGTTTTATTTGTTATATGCATGCTGGTTGTCTTAGCCCTCTAGCAGATGCCCATGCTCTGCAGATTGCTGACATCAGTCCCTCGCCCCCATAAGGGGGTAGGCTGGTTCCAAAAGGTATGGCCACTTCTCTGCCATGTTAGTGATATTCCTAACCTTATACCGATTATATGTCTCTCCCCTTCTATAGGTATAGTAGTTTGATAAGGCTACCTTAATGTCGTTTCGGTCGCTCATTCGCCCTGGGCTGCCTCGAAAGTGGAGGGGGGCCCGGGGTGACAGAGGGACCTACTTTAAATTGCAACCACATACCTTAAGACGGTTGTGTTCCTCTTTAGTGCCTTAGTTGGTGCACCAAGTTTTGTGCTCAAGTTATACAGTTAATCTTACTAAACAATGCCGAGTTGTTCCGACGGACCACTGCTCCCCCTATGTGTTGGCACTTGGCTGAGACGTCAGTCTCAACCAACGTCCGACCCCCTTGTGGGCCTTTTGTCTCAAAACTAGTAGCACTCTTGCTTTGTCAGTAAAATATGCTACAAATTTTTCCTGGTCCTTTTATGTACTACAGTATGCCCTTCTACCTCTATCCCTTCTTTGCTTCCCTTCCTCTCTACTTCTGTCTTTTTTTTCCCTAGGTCCTCACAGTGGGTGAACGGAGTCGTTTTATGGTTAACTTCCCATGTACCATGACACTTAACTAGTTGTCCCTAAATGTGCAGGGACTGAACGCCCCCCAAAAAAGGGTGAAGGTCTTTAAATATCTTAACCACTTAACGACCGCCCACCGCCGATTTACGTCGGCAGAATGGCACCGACAGGCAGAATCACGTAGATCTACGTGATCGCCTTTGTGCAGTTGGGGGGTCCATCCGGACCCCCCTTCACTGCAGTGAGCGGCCGTTAAGTGTTCAGGAGCGATCAGGCATGAGGGGGCGGCCGCTCGATTCCGCCCCCCCCCTCGCGATCGCTCCCGGCGAATGAAATTGCTTCCTCCTGCCTGAAATGTAAACACAGGCTGGAGGAAGTGATGTCATCTCCCTCGCCGCGGTCTTTTCGTTCCCGGCGCCGAGGAGAGAAGAAGCAGGTTAGTGCACCAACAGTCCACTGACATGTAGGTACACATAGGCACACAAATCACCCCCCAGTCACCCCCAGATCACCCCCCAGGTCACCCCAAAGCCCCCAATCACAGTGTCACTGATTGCAGTGATCATTTATTTTACTGATCACTGCATTTAGTGTCATCTGTGATTGTAAAAAGTTGCAGGGCAGTTAGGATTAGGCCCCTTTAGGTCCAGGGTAGCCCCCTAACCCCCCCTAATAAAGGTTTAACCCCTTGATCACCCCCCAGGTAACCCTTTCACCCCCTAACTTCAGCGTCACTAAGCGATTGTTTTTCCGATCGCTGTATTCGTGTCGCTGGTGTTTTAGATAGGCAGTTATTTTTTTTTAGGTTCGCCGCAGGTTTTTATTAGTGTCAGGTACCCCCATATATTATTTTAACCCCCTGATTGCCCCTAGAGTTAACCCTTTCACCAGTGATCGCCGTATAAGCGTCACTGGTGTCACTGGTTAGCCAGTAAGTTATTTAGTTATTTAGGTTACCCGTCAGGTTTTTATATAGTGTCAGGTACCCCCATATTTAACCTAATAAAGGTTTTAACCCCCTGATTGCCCCTAGTTAACCCTTTCACCAGTGATCACCATATAAAGGTTACGGGTGACGCTGGTTGATTAGTTTGCTTTTTATAGCATCAGGGCACCCGCCGTATATAACCCAATAAAGGTTTAACACCCCTGATCGCCCGGCGGGTGAGATCAATTAGGTTTTAGCCCCAGAGAGGGTCTGCGTCGCCCCAGGCAGTGTTAGGTTAGTGCCAGTAACGCTAACACCCACGCGCAAAGCATACACCCCCCTTAGTGGTATAGTATCTGATCAGATCTATACTAGCATCCCCAGCGGTTTAGGGTTCCCAAAAACGCAGTGTTAGCGGGATCAGCCCAGATACCTGCTAGCGCCTGCGTTTAGCCCCTCCGCCCAGCCCAGCCCAGCCCAGCCCACCCAAGTGCAGTATCGATCGATCACTGTCACTTACCAAACACAACACACATAACTGCAGCGTTCGCAGAGACAGGCCTGATCCCTGCGATCGCTAACAGTTTTTTTGTAGCGTTTGATATATTTGCTGACGACAGTCAGGTGCTTTTTTTCCTGTGAATCTTACTAGTGTACCCCTAAATTTAGAGCCCAAAATGGCAAGACGAAGGTACACTAGTAAAGAGGCCTACGAGATTCTGAGCATGACAGATAGTGAAGAGGAGGTCACGTATCTGTCAGAATATCTTCCCGTAGAAGACAGTGACGTCAGCGGCCCCACGTCAGATAGCTCTGACGACGAAGTTGAGGTCCCTGCTAAGGTCAGGTGTACCCGATCCCGATCTTCTGAGGTTGTTGAGGAGCAAGAACCGCAGGTCTCTCGTATCATGGAGCAGAGTAGTACTAGCGCCGCTATTCCTTCTGGTGAACTGGCAAGCACCAGCGGCCTAGTACAGCCTGGACGTACATGCAGCACTGCAGTAACACTTGGTGACGTGGCGAGTCCCATAAGTGCAGTTCAAGCTGGCGAGGTGGCAAGCACAAGTAGTGTCCCGCTGCCACCAAGAAGACAAAGGCAGGCCCATCGTGCCCATACTGCCCTTCCTGCAGAATTCGCCTATCCTGATTGGGTCCCCACCACTTCTGCAGAACCCGTACTTCCCCCATTCACTGCCCAACCCGGTATTCAGGTGGAAACAGCTGATTTTATTCCAATTGATTTTTATTCGCTGTTTTTCACGGAAGATCTCTATAGATCTATTGTGGACCAGAGTAATTTATATGCTGGTCAATTTATCGCCGCTAACCCCCAGTTGCCTAAAATTGCCAGATATTGGAAACCAATTACGGTTTCCGAATTTAAGACCTTTCTGGGCCTTTCCCTCAACATGGGCACACATAAATTTCCGTCATTGCGTGCTTATTGGTCCACGCACCCAATTGACCACATGCCCGTGTTCTCTGCCTCCATGTCCAGAGCACGATACGAGCAGATTTTGCGGTTCATGCACTTCAACGACAATGAACTTTGTCGTCCACGTGGGGACCCTGAATACGACCGGCTCTATAAAATTCGGCCCCTCATAAACCACTTCAACGAACGTTTTGCAGCCTTGTTTACTCCCGATCAAGTTGTCTGCGTTGATGAGTCCCTGATTAAATTTTCTGGCCGCTTGTCTTTCAAGCAGTACCTTCCCAGCAAGCGTGCCAGATACGGGGTCAAGCTCTACAAGTTCTGTGACAGGGCAACAGGCTATGTAGTGAACTTTACGGTTTATGAGGGAAAAGATAGTCAGATTGAGTCGGTCAACTGCCCGGATTACATAGGGAGCGCTGGAAAGATAGTGTGGAACTTGGTGTCACCCTTATTCGGAAAGGGGTACCACTTGTATGTGGACAATTATTACACGAGCGTGCCACTGTTTAGTCACTTGTTTGATCATCAGATTGGAGCATGTGGCACCGTGCGACCTAATCGCCGGGGCTTTCCCCAGCCGCTTGTAGATGCCCGTCTTAGGCTGGGGGAGAGAGCCTGCTTGAAGTGTAATAACTTGCTCGCTATGAAGTGGAGGGACAATAAGAATGTTTTCCTTCTTACCTCCCTTCATGCAGACACGACAGTCCAAATTCGTACGGCGACTGGTGTTGTGGAGAAACCCCTCTGTGTCCACGAATATAACCAAAATATGGGAGGGGTGGACCTCAACGACCAGTTGATGGCGCCGTATCTAATTGACCGTAAGGCGAGACGCTGGTACAAAAAAGTGTCTCTATCATTATTCCAATTGGCTTTGCTGAACGCTCATGTGCTATACAGAGCTTCAGGCGGGACGTTATCTCTTCTAAAATTCCAGAATGAGATAGTCACAGAACTCCTGTATCCAGGCGGTTCTGCACCTCACCATCCCCTACCAAATGCAGTAAGCTGGCTGCATGAGAGGCATTATTCGTATGTCCTCCCGAGTACCCCTACCCAAAGCCACCCCCAAAAAAAGATGTCGTGTCTGTAGCAAGCGCGGATTTAGGCGTGACACCCGTAGTTTTTGTCCACTCTGTCCTGACAAGCCTGGTCTTTGCCAAGGTGAATGTTTTGAATGCTACCACTCAAAAGTGAAGTTTTAGCGTAGGGTACAGCATTTCACAGACAAGGACACACTTACACAGGGTCTCCCAAGATGCCATTACATTTTCAGAGACCCGAACCATTACAGTTGTAAAGTTACAAAAAAAAGTGTAAAAAAGAAAAAAAAAACGTAAAAAACAAAACACAAAAAAAATATAAAATAAAAAAACCAAAAATAGTTGTCGTTTTATTGTTCTCTCTCTCTCTATTTTCTCTCTATTGTTCTGCTCTTTTTTACTGTATTCTATTCTGCAATGTTTTATCATGCTTGCTTTTCAGGTATGTAATTTTTTGTTTTCAGGTGCGCCATTCAACTGCAGCGCGGAATTATTTATCTTGACAGCAACAGCGTTTGCTCCCACGATACATAAAGCCGTGACTCCAGTGCTGTAGGAGGTGATTTCACCACCACAGTTAAAAAAAAGAGCATATATGCCGAAGCATGGGGGCAGCAGGGGCGGAGGAGCGATTTTGCTCCTAATGCCGCGTACATACGGTCGAAATTCCGACGGAGGCCTGCCCGTGGAAAATTCCGACCGTGTATACGCGGCATAACTTTTTTGCGGGAGGATGCCCCCATGCTTCGGCATATATATATTTTAGGCACAGGTTGCGTTAAAACATTTTTTTATTTTTTACTAGGTTTTGTTTTGGTATTTGCTTTGCAGGTATGGCATGGTAAGGTCTTACTGTTGTACTGTAATGTTACTTTGTTTTAATGTTAACCACCATTTGCTTAGCAGGTACGCCATTCAGTTGCAGCGCGGATCTATTTATCTTGACAGCAACAGCGTTTGCTCCCACGATACATAAAGCCGTGACTCCAACGCTGTAGGAGGTGATTTCACCACCACAGTTAAACAAAAGAGCATATATGCTGAAGCATGGGGGCAGCAGGGGCGGAGGAGCGATTTTGCTCCTAATGTCGCGTATATATGGTCGAAATTCCAACGGAGGCTTGCCCGTGGAAAAGTCCGACCGTGTGTACGCGGCATAACCTTTTATGCCGCGTACATACGGTCGAAATTCCGACGAAGGCTTGACCGTGTGTACGCGGCATAACTTTTTTGCGGGAGGATGCCCCCATGCTTCGGCATATATGCCCATCATTAGAAGTGGGTGGATGAAGGGAGGTATTCTAATGGTGGGCATACCCACCAATCAATCTCTTTTTTTCGTTCAGCCAATAGGCTGTATGAAAAAAAAGATTACAATACATGTCCAACAAGGACCAGCAACGTACTGGTATGTTGCTGGACTTTGAATGTTTATACCAGAATGATGCCTGCGGGTTTAGGTATCATCTTGGTATCATTCTTTTCAGCCAGCAGCCGGCTTTCATGTAAAAGCAATTCTAGCAGATAATTAGCCTCTAGACTGCTTTTACAAGCAGTGGGAGGGAATGTCCCCCCCCCCGGATATAAAAAGCGCCATTGGGAAAGCATTTTATCACACCGATCTTGGTGTGGTCAGATGCTTTGAGGGCAGAGGAAAGATCTAGGGTCTAACCCCCCAATTTTTTTCAAAAAAAGAGTACCTGTCACTACTTATTGCTATCATAGGGGATATTTACATTCCCTGAGATAACGATAAAAATGGTAAAAAAATAAAATATGGAAGGCACAGTTTAAAAATAAAATAAAAAAGCCAAATAAATAATAATAAAAAAAAAAAAAAAAAAAAAAAAAGCACCGCTGTCCCCCCCTGCTCTTGCGCAAAGGCGAACGCAAGCGTCGGTCTAGCGTCATATGTAAACAGCAATTGCATCATGCATGTGAGGTATCACCGCGAAGGTCAGATCGAGGGCAGTCATTTTAGCAGTAGACCTCCTCTGTAAATCTAACGTGGTAACCTGTAAAGGCTTTTAAATGCTTTTAAAAATGAATGTAGTTTGTCGCCGCTGCGCGTTTGTGCGCAATTTTAAAGCATGTCGTGTTTGGTATCCATGTACTCGGCCTATGATCATCTTTTTTATTTCATCAAACATTTGGGCAATATAGTGTTTTTTAGTGCATTAAAAATAAAAAAAGTGTGTTTTTCCCCCAAAAAATGCGTTTGAAAAATCGCTGCGCAAATACTGTGTGGAAAAAAAAAATGCAACACCCACTATTTTAATCTGTAGGGCCTTTGCTTTAAAAAAATATATAATGTTTGGGGGTTCAACATAATTTTCTTGCAAAAAAAATTTTTTTTTCATGTAAACAAAAAGTGTCAGAAAGGGCTTTGTCTTCAAGTGGTTAGAAGAGTGGATGATGTGTGACATAAGCTTCCTAATGTTGTGCATAAAATGCCAGGACAGTTCAAAACCCCCCCAAATGACCCCATTTTGTAAAGTAGACACCTCAAGCTATTTGCTGAGAGGCATGTTGAGCCCATTGAATATTTTTTTTTTTTATCCCAAGTGATTGAATAATGACCAAAAAAAAAAAAAAATGTACAAAAAGTTGTCACTAAATTATATATTGCTCAAACATGCCATGGGCATATGTGGAATTACACCCCAAAATACATTCTGTTGCTTCTCCTGAGTATGGGGATACCAAATGTGGGACTTTTTGGGAGCCTAGTCGCGTACGGGACCCCAAAAACCAAGCACCGCCTTCAGGATTTCTATGGGTGTAAATTTTTAATTTCACTCCTCACTGCCTATCACAGTTTCGGAGGCCATGGAATGCCCAGATGGCACAAAACCCCCCCAAATGACCCCATTTTGGAAAGTAGACACCCCAAGCTATTTGCTGAGAGGTATGTTGAGTATTTTGCAGATCTCGCTTTTTGTCACAAAGTTTTGAAAATGTAAAAAAAGAAAAAAAAAAAAAAAAATGTCTTTCTTAATTTTCAAAAACAAATGAGAGCTGTAAAATACTCACCATGCCTCTCAGCAAATAGCTTGGGGTGTCTACTTTCCAAAATGGGGTCATTTGTGGGGGTTTTGGGCTATTTTGACATTTTATGGCCTTCAAAACTGTGATAGGTAGTGAGGAGTGAAATCAAAAATTTATGCCCTCAGAAACCTTGAAGGCGATGCTTGGTTTTTGGGGTCCCGTACGCGGCTAGGCTCCCAAAAAGTCCCACACATGTGGTATCCCCGTACTCAGGAGAAGCAGCAGAATGTATTTTGGGGTGTAATTTCACATATAACCATGGCATGTGTGAGCAATATATCATTTAGTGACAACTTTTTGTACATTTTTTTTTTTTGTCATTATTCAATCATTTGGGACAAAAAAATAAATATTCAATGGGCTCAACATGCCTCTCAGCAAATAGCTTGGGGTGTCTACTTTCCAAAATGGGGTCATTTGGGGGGGTTTTGTGCCATCTTGGCATTTTATGGCCTTCAAAACTGTGATAGGTAGTGAGGAGCGAAATCAAAAATTTATGCCCTTAGAAACCTTGAAGGCGGTGCTTGGTTTTTGGGGTCCCGTACGCGGCTAGGCTCCCAAAAAGTCCCACACATGTGGTATCCCCGTACTCAGGAGAAGCAGCAGAATGTATTTTGGGGTGTAATTTCACATATGCCCATGGCATGTGTGAGCAATATATCATTTAGTGACAACTTTGTGCAAAAAAAAAAAATGTTTGTCATATTCCCGCAACCTGTGGCAAAATATAAAATATTCCATGGACTCAACATGCCTCTCAGCAAATAGCTTGGGGTGTCTACTTTCCAAAATGGGGTAATTTGGGGGGGTTTTGTGCTATTTTGGCATTTTATGGCCTTCGAAACTGTGATAGGTAGTGAGGAGTGAAATCAAAAATTTACGCCCTTAGAAATCCTGAAGGCGGTGCTTGGTTTTTGGGGCCCTGTACGCGGCTAGGCTCCCAAAAAGTCCCACACATGTGGTATCCCCGTACTCAGGAAAAGCAGCAGAATGTATTTTGGGGTGCAATTCCACATATAACCATGGCATGTGTGAGCAATATATCATTTAGTGACAACTTTTTGTACATTTTTTTTTTTTTGTCATTATTCAATCACTTGGGACAAAAAAAAAAAATATTCAATGGGCTCAACATGCCTCTCAGCAATTTCCTTGGGGTGTCTACTTTGCAAAATGGGGTCATTTGGGGGGGGTTTTGTACTGCCCTGCCATTTTAGCACCTCAAGAAATGAGATAGGCAGTCATAAATTTAAAGCTGTGTAAATTTCAGAAAATGTACCCTAGTTTGTAAACGCTATAACTTTTGCGCAAACCAATAAATATACGCTTATTGACATTTTTTTTACTAAAGACATGTGGCTGAATACATTTTGGCCTAAATGTATGACTAAAATTGAGTTTATTCGATTTTTCTTATAACAAAAAGTAGAAAATATCATTTTTTTTCAAAATTTTCGGTCTTTTTCTGTTTATATCGCAAAAAATAAAAATCGCAGAGGCAATCAAATACCATTAAAAGAAAGCTCTATTTGTGGGAAGAAAAGGACGCAAATTTCATTTGGGTACAACATTGCATGTCCGCACATTTTACAGTTAAAGCAGCGCAGTGCCGAATCCCAAAAACAGGCCTGGTCCTAATGGCCCGAAATGGTCCGGGGCTTAAGTGGTTAAACAAAAAGTGGATCTAGCATGCCTACAGGAGACCCATTTCTCTGCCTCCTCTTGCCCCAAATACTTTGATGCCAGGTATCCTCAGGTTTTCCTGGCTAATGTAAAGAGATAAAGTTGTGCTAAAAATAGTGAGAGCGACACAAAAAGTGTAACCTGGATGGCACTAAGGTAACCAAAAAAATTAGAATGTGACCAAACAAATTGAAAGGCATAAATAGCAAAACTGAATAATAAAAAGCAAGTAGTGACTGGATGGTATAAATCGGATGGGCACGGCGGCTCAAATAATAAACACCTATACAGTGAAACAAAAATTACATTTAAAAAAATAAATAAAATCATATGAGGCACAATGCAGTGATCAATAAAAAGTTCGGAAATATGATGCATAAAAATCTGAAGCGATCCTCCACACCGTGACCAAACAGTCCCAAACGAATAAACACCAAAGATGAAGTGATGAAAGGAAAGCCTCCACCTAAAAACACACTGCCGCTTACCGCAACTCGATGATCCCTTATAACAGGGGATCAGGGTACGCCTGTGGCTTATTCCCTAGCCTAGGGTATAACGGTATGCCGTATCCAGCAGAAAGGGTAGCGTCTCAGCCGGGATGTAATAGCTTGCATGGATGGAGGTACGATCCCAGTGATAAAAAAAAAAAAAAAGGGGAAAGAGGCTAGATAGTGTAAAACCGCACACATTTATTCCATAGAAAACAATAAATGGACACTTACGACAAAGAAGTATAAAAACAGCATGGATCAAGCCGGCCGGCTCTCAATAATACAGCCTGTATTGTTTCCGGAATAGCGTGGGCGCCGTGACGTCAGAACGTAGCTCGTCTCTACGCGTTTCGTCACTATAGGACGTGTTCATGGGAAACGGGTGGCGTTCTGACGTACCGCAATAAAAAGCAACCTCATCTAACCAAGCCTCGATGTGAACCGTGGGACATCAAAAGGCGCCACCATCTTGGTTAAGGGATAAAACACACGATTCCTATAAAATTTTATGTATTGAAAAGGGCAAACAAATAAACCAGAAAAAATATCTTATATTGAATAAATTAATTCATTTAATGAAGGAAATAACTAAAGGTCCCCCAGTTTGAAATAATCTCACAATGGTAACACTACTGGGACCAGGGTCACCATTGAAACTGAGGAACAGAGATGAATGAATGATGACAAGTATAAACAAGCCGCGCTGTCCCGAGATTCACATCAAGTTTATAGAAGCAGCCTCATACCCAGAAAAATAAATTGATTCTATAAAAAATATCATACGTTACAGAAATGTAGGTAAATACATGGAGTATATATATGGATCGTGAAAAACAAATAAATGGTAAGAATGAGATTAAAAAAATACATGAAAATAAATAAATATAAATGAAAAAATTAATTAAAAATTAATTAAAATAAAATTGGGGCTCAGGTTGCCTGAAAAGTTGTATAGAGACCACACGTGGCACAACCAGGTAAAACTCACCAACAGTTAGCACCCAATTAACAGAAATAAAAAAATACCAAAATTTTTTTTATGAATTATTGAAAAAATGGATAAAAATATCAAGAATTATCAATAAAACAATGGACGTCAACATCTATATGGAGGCCAAAAGGAGTGTAGCATTTGATCTTGTGTACCCACGACATCTCAAGCCTGGAGATACTTTCAACCAGACTTCTACCCCTCCAATGGGGGCTATATTTATCAATGCCCAAAAAAATGGTATTGGTTGGATCTCTGTTATGGGCAGTTAGATAGTGTTTGGACACAGAATGTTTAGTGAAACCCCTTCTGATGTTACCTATATGTTCGTTAAGACGTACCTGCAGTGGGCGTTTGGTCCTGCCCACATACTACAACCTGCAAGGGCACTGGAGTATGTAGACCACGCCCACTGTAGAGCAGGCGATGAAGGGTTTGATGTCAAAGCTCTTATTAGTGCAACTGGAACTGAACCGAGTGGTCCTTCTGGATCTGCATCCATTTAAAGAACAAACCTGACACCTCCAACATTGGTAATAGCCAATAAATTCAGAAAAGAAAATAGGCGTGTCAAGAATATTAGGCGCAAGTTTATCCCTCAATGCAGGGGCCCCCCTAAACACTACCTGAGGCCTGTCTGGTACAGTGTTAATTTTGGCAGCAAATTTCGATTTAGTTTTAGTCTTAGTCTTGGGACTAAAATGGCATTTTAGTTTTAGTCCCATTTTAGTCTTCTGCAATTGTTTTAGTTTTAGTCGTATTTAGTCGACTAAATCTCCAGTACATTTAAGTCGACTAAAATGTCCTACGTTTTAGTAGACTAAAATCTCCAGTACATTTTTGTCGACTAAAACTCATTTTAGTCATCTAAAATCTAATGAGTGTAATTAAATTGTAGTGCATTAGTTAACATTTCTCTACAATTTCCAAACTCATTATATACTGCTGGAATGAAAAATCGAATATCTTATTATTTATCTTATTGAGGTATGAACATGCACTATAGACCAGTGTTCATTTTGAAGTAAAATTTCAATTTAGTTTTAGTCTTAGTCTTAGGACTAAAATGCCATTTTAGTTTTAGTCGTATTTTAGTAATCTCAATTGTTTTAGTTTTAGTCGTATTTTAGTCGACTAAAATAGTATTCATTTAGTCGACTAAAATGTTTTAGTCATTTTAGTCGACTAAATTAACACTGGTCTGGTAGGATAGTGTTTAGTACCCTATCGTTCTTGAGGATATGCCAATGTTTGTTGACAATATGCCTAATATAAGAATGTTGGCAAGAGAAGTTAGTGACAAAAGGGTTACAAAATGAAACACCCACCTCCCTCTTGTCTTTCTCCTCGAGTAAATTTGCACGGTCCACACAGTTAACCAGATCCAGAGTAGCGCTAAGGGACTGGGGGGGAATAGCCCTTATCAATGAATCTTTGTGTCAGAATCTGAGATAGTGCCAAAAAAGTGTTTTGTTCAGAGCAATTCCTCTTCAAACGTAGATATTGACTCTTAGGCACAGCACCCAACCAGTGGGCATGACGACAACTGCCACCAGGGATGAAAGAGTTTCTGTCGGTGGGTTTGAAAAAGGTGGAGGTAATAAATCCATCCCCACCGACAGAAATGGTCAGATCCAGAAAATTGATCTTTTCTTGGCTGGCCTCATAACTTAAATGAATACCTCTAGAGTTGGCATTAAGAGAATCCATGAAGTCAGAAAGATCAGTCTCACTGCCCCTCCATAGGAAGAGGATGTCATCTATTTAACGGGCCTACAAGGCCACCTCAGGCCTTGTGTGGGCACAGACGGCATCCTGCTCCCATTTGGCCATAAAGAAGTTCGCCAAACTGGGGGCATACTTAGCCCCCATGGCGACACCTCTATCCTGCCTATAAAAACAACCATCAAACCCAAAAAAGTTATGAGTAGCTGCATACTCTAATAACTCCATTATGAAAACAATCTGTTCTGACGGCAGATCAGAATCACGATCCATATAGTATCGCACAGCATCTAAACCCAATTGGTGAGGAATCACTGTATACAGAGATGTGACATTCGCTTTAACCAACCAAATACCGTCACCAGGTGTTGTGAGGGGGTTAGCTCGGCAGCGGGTGTGTGTGACCCCCGGGATGGGCTCCCCACACAAAACAGGCCCAGCAAACGGAGGTTGTGGTTTTCAAAATCAAAAAGGTGCGGTTTATTTTCTATTTACAGTGACAAAACACAGCAAAGCAAAAGAAACATAACCAAAATAAATCCTGGTCAAGTTGACCTCTGACTAAACATACAGGTTTCCTAACTAACAACTGGGATCAGCCTAGTGCTGTCCTAGTCCCTAAGTCCCTGGTTTTAAATGTCCAAGCAAATAGCCACACAGGCTTTGTCTCACCGCACAGGGGTTCACTCTCCCTAGACAGTCCACACAGGTCTGGTTCCAGGCATGAGCTAACATCTAATGAAGCTGGGAGTTCTTATAGAGGCCTAAATGAGCTGACAAGCTTCAGCTGGTCTCATCAACTCCCTGTCTGCACGACGCCCAGCCCTCTCCCTAGAGGTATGAGTCATCCATGAGCCCACTAGCCTTATACAACTCTCCACCTAGTTGTATAAGTCGGCGTAAAGCCTGAATCTGGGCGAAATATATCTACCCCCCTGGATGCAACCAGGTGACTTTACCTTCCTGCTGTCACAGTGTATATTCGGAAAGAATATTAATGACATGGCGAGTGTCCTTCACATAAGATGGTATCTTACGCACTAACGGTTGCAAGAAAAAGTCGATATACTTGCCCACCCGGGATGTGATGGAATCTATCCCACTAACAATGGGACGTCCCGGGGGGGCAAGTAAGACTTTTGTGTACCTTAGGTAAATAATAGGAATCCTATGTGCCTTAGGCACCAGGAATAAACGTTCCTTTTTATTTAAAATTTGCAGGTCTGAACCCCTCATGACGATGTCTTCCAAAAGTCTCCTATATTTAGCGTTTGGATTGGAAACAAGGGGGGTATACGTGGCCGTGTCACTCAAGATATGGTGCATTTCTTGCATATAGTCAGTCGCCTTTGTTCAAGACGACTATACCCCCCCCCCCTTTATCCGCAGGTCGGATAACCACATCTTTGTTAGCACACAAAAAATCCATGCCCAACTCTATATCTTTTTTATTTTTTGTACACTTTGATCTGCATTGCATCTAGCTCCTTAAGGGCTAAATCTCTAAAAACTCTCAAAGAGGGGGATAAATTTCCTGGAGGGTTGAATAATGAAGCGTTTGAAAGGCCAGAGTGGGAAAAAGGGTTGGAAACTCTACTAGAGGAGGAGGAGTTATAGGGATTTGAAGCCAGATATCTCTGGACATTCAATTTTCGGACATATTTATGAATGTCCATGTAGGTCTGAAATTTGTTCAAATTGCGAGGTGGAACAAACTTCAGACCTTTGTCAAGGACAGTCAATTCAGGTTCCGTTAAGATATGGGAGCTTAAGTTGAAAATGCCAGCACCTACTACATCTTTTTTCTTTTTGGACTGAGTTCTCATCCCCCCTCTAGTTCCTCTCTTAACTCGACCACTCTTTTTATTCCTTGACTGGGATGGGGAAAACCCCAATTTTGGTGTCCATAGCCATCATTATGATCAACCTCACGGTAATCATTATGACTAGGCGTATAATAGCCACCTGAAGCGCCATTATTAGTGCTCCCACCATAAGAAGACCGGTATCCACCTTTGTCAGAGCGTGCCAGGTCTCTCAAGGGAAAGAAACTATTCTGAGTGGAAATATTGTATCCTGAATCAAGATCACCCTCATAATGCACAACATGTTGGTCATAAGCGTGGGGCACATCATACCCTCGACCACAAGGATATGGTGGACCAGATGTGTAACTATCATAATAGCTCTGTTTAGATTCAACAACAGGGGCCCGACCTCTCGGGGCGGTGGACCCCGATTCCAACCTCATCCCCGGGCACGTGGTGGGCCTGAATTACCTTGATGGTATTGGCCACGTCCCGGGGGTCGGGGTGGGGGTCCACCATATTGGACTTTAACCGCCTCTCCCTGATCCACCTTTGCTATGGGCAACAGAACGGTTACCAGCCCATGACTGGGCTTGAATAGGTGGTCCCCTCACAGGAGAGCGACCACGTCCAGGGGGCGCAGTTTTATTGAAGGTACCGAGCGGTCTTAATGAGACCTGACTCATAACTTGTGGGGTGGTGTCCATATCAGGACCAGCTGAAGCTGTTTGTTCCGCCAGTAATTTTTTCTGCCACTCAGACTGTGCGAGATTCATAATCCATGATATCACGGTTATATTTCTTTTTTAGTCTTTGTTCCTTCTCTTCTTTTTCAAGTAGTTTAAGTAAAAGTTTTGACCTCTCTAAATATTCCTCACTGGCTTTGAAAGGGTTTATTTTATCCTTAATGAGCTTGATTTCTTCATCAAGTCTCCCTAATTTACTCCCTTTCCTTTCTACCAGAAATTTTAAAAAGCTAATGCCAGCTTCATTAAAATATTTGAACCAACCTTCAAGGTCAACCTCTCCTTTCTGGGGGCATACCTCCCATCTCAAACTGCGAGGTACCATGATATGTTTGATGTAGGTCTCTAGGAAAGCTATATCCCACTGAGTATGGATCTCAGCAATAGTGAGATTTTTAAGCCTTATAAATAAGCCTCCCAGATCTCCATCCCCATCCTTAAAGGTTTCAAAGACTCCTTCCGTATTAACCACTCGCGTGGCCCTAAATTCAAAGACATCCATGTTGGACGACACAAGGACACTAAGTGACAGTGTGAGTAAATGAATAAAAAAGCAGCAATAATAAGTATAAATGCAAATAGAAATGTTAAAAAAACTGCGCTAATTCATGTACTAAGCTAAAGCTGCAACAAAAAAGTGTTATACGACACCAAATAGAATGTAAAGAGATAAAGTTGCGCTAAAAATAGTGTGAGCGGGGGGGCGTGTCCGGATGTGAGCCGAGAAGGACGTGCTGTAATGGAGCTCCTCTCATCCTGTTGTCTATCCTGTGCCATCCTGAGCCTGTGCAATCTCTGTGTGCCTCCAGACCCCCATCCTGGTTCCTGAGCACCCCCTGCACCGAACCCAACCTGAATCACTGTTCCCGGCCAGCCTGTTCTCCTGCAATTCGGCCCGCGGCCGGCTCCATACTGCTGAGTGCCGCCGCCATCTTACGGCCTACGAGGCCTCCTCATCCTCCGCGCTCAGGTGCCGCGATTGGAGCGACAGCCGACTCCTAGACCATCTGTGGGGGCTTATCGGTCTGAGCGTGTGTGAGCAGCCATCTTACGGCCTGCGACGCCTCCTCATCCATGGTCGGGTGCCGCGATTGGAGGGACGAGCGGCTGCTACGTCCTGAGCCATCTGTTTAGGCTGTCTCAGGCCCTGACCTGTGCCATCAGAAGCTGCTGGAGGACCCCTGTCGCCTGCTTCCCCACACCCTCGGCCGCCGCTATCTTGCTTCCTCCCTGGCCCAGTGCATCTGAACTAAGTCTGCGCTCATCCTGCTTCCCGGTCCCGGGATCTTTGCCCACAGGCTCCCCACAGTCCCCCTCCACCTCTACTTACACCGGATGGGCCACCCTAGGACCCGCTACTCAAAATCAGGCCTGAAGGCTTCGCGCACCCCCCCGCCGGCGGCTGCCTCGTCTGCACAGCGTTCCGCGGCTGCGATGGCGGCCAGTACGCAGGCGGCGGTGGCCCCCACAGGAGCGGAGATCTTGGCGGCAATCACATCCTGCAAAGAAGCCCTGACAGTGAAGATTGACTTCTTGACGGTGGATGTTGGCCTCATCCGCCAGGATATGGATAAGTTTCGATCCCGCATCGCAGAGGTGGAGGATAGGGTCTCCACGTTGGAAGATACAGTCCAGGCGGACTCCAGGGAGGTCAGGGCCCTGCAGCTACAAGTGAAAGCGCTCCAAGAGCGTGCGATAGACACTGAGAACCGCCTCAGGCGGAACAACATCCGTATACTTGGCTTGCCTGAGAGAGCGGAGGGCCCAAAACCCTCTGAGTTTACTGAACGACTGCTGTCTACTTTGTTTAACCTGGGTGACATGCCGCCCACTTTCGTAGTGGAAAGAGCCCACAGGGTCCCACCACTTCCTCCGAGACCTGGGGCTCCGCGCCCCTTCCTGCTGCGGCTGTTAAATTACCGGGATCGGGACAGCATCCTGGCGGCGGCGCGTGCCATGGCCGAAATTAAATATGAGAATACCAGATTGCTCTTTTCCCCCAGACTTCTCTCAGGAGGTGCAGCAACGCCGAAAATTCTTTACTGATGTGCGACGCCAGCACCGGGAGAAAGGTATCCGCTTTGGTCGCTTGTATCCCAGCAGACTGCGAATCACTGATGGTGACAACACACTTTTTTTGACACCCCGGAGGCTGCGGCGACATGGCTGGACACCCGCTAACTACTTACGGCCGAGGACCCCTGGTCGACTACATACAGCAAGGAGCAGCTGAGTACCACTTTTCTCCTTCAACAGGACTTCCTCTTGTTTCTTGGTGAACCCCAATATTCCCCATTTTTTATGTCCCCAGTCCTTCTCCTTGCATCCCCTTTGTGTGTCAGATGGATTTTGCTGGCTAGACTGCCGCTCACTCCTGCTTAAGGAGCTCCAACAGTAACTACTACATAGCCCCACACTAACCGAAGTGACCCCGGTTGTCCCTTGTCTCTCTCCCCACACTTTGGATCCCCCACCCATAGCCGAGACGGGCTTCCCCGGAGAGTGCTCCCCCACCTCTGGTCCTCTGGGCCAACTTCCTGAGGTCTTAGTGACCTAAGGATTCTATGTTTTTTCAGTTATGGGACGAAACCCTGCATCAGTTTTTATGGTTCTTTGGCCTATTTTTTTGGACTTTGAGCTAGGTTTGTATGATGTTTGGGTAGGGTGTTATGTGTTCTGGGGAGAGGGGTTTATTTGTTTTGAAATTCCTGATAAGTACTGTATTGCTCAAAATGCCTTATTAGTCTCTGATACAACTGAATATATGTGCCAATGTTGGGTTTACTTACATGTGTCGGTTTGATGGGCTCGTCTTGCTCCCGTTTCCCCCTGGTGTTCCATGATGGCTCCCTCAGATGCTGAGCTACTGACCGTTTTGTCGTGGAACGTCAGGGGGCTTAACTCCAAATATAAAAGGTCACTGTTATTCCAATATTTGAAACTGCACAATCCCCACATAGTGCTGCTGCAGGAGACGCACTTAACTGGTAGCAAGGTTCTAGCTCTGAAAAAACCCTGGGTGCTAAGGGCGCTTCATGCGACCTACTCTTCATACTCTCGAGGGGTGTCTATACTGATTAGCAAATGCGTACCTTGTGTGATTCATGATGTTCATCTGGATCCCCAGGGGAAATATGTTATGGTAGTGTTGAGTGTTTATAACGTGAAGTATGTTATTGTGAATGTCTATCTGCCTCCCCCGAGTCAGATGCAGATTCTGTACACACTCTATGAGAGGCTGGCTCCGCATTGCCCAGCACAGGTTCTGTTCATGGGAGATTTTAATGCTACACTGTCCCGTGACCTGGACAGGCCTTCCCCCCAATCTACTTTTAATTCTGATCTCGGAACGTGGACTCAGGCCACAGAGTTCCAGGAGGCATGGAGGTGGCTTCACCGCCATGATAGAATGTATTCATGCTTTTCAGCCACATTTCGAACCTCCTCCCGCATTGATCTGGCTTTTGTCAATAACACCATGTTGGCTAACGTTCAAGAAGCTAGCTACCTTCCCTCTGGCCTCTCTGACCACCACCCATTAAAATTGACCATTAGGACCACCAGGTCGTGGAACAAAGCCCTTTGGAGGTTACAACCCCGTTGGATTAATAATGAGGCGGTCCATGACAGGGTCTTTTCTCCCTTGGGGGACTATTGGGCACACAATTTGGGGTCGGCCTCCCTGGAGATGACCTGGGACGCCTCCAAGGCTCACAGCAGGGGTCAGTATATCTCGGCTGTGGCGGCGGTGAGGGCGGAGCTGGGAGACAGGATCTCTGACCTGCAGCGCAGGGTGGATGAGGCCTTGACTCAATATTCGGCCTCGGCAACGGTCCCGAATTTTGAGCACCTTTCGTCACTTAGGCGAGAACTACATCTCCATGTTTCAGATATCACTAGGCTTGGTATACAACGTAGCAGACAGGAATACTTTGCGCATGGAGACAAAAATAGCAAACTCCTAGCACTGCTGGCTCAGCAGGACAGGCCGTCAGCGGTAATATCAGAAATCCTCACGACGGATGGCGTTTCTGTCACTTCTCAGGAGGATATTCTGTCTGTATTCACCATGTTTTATACCTCTCTGTACATTTCTTCACTCCCTGACGGGTTTGACCCTGCACCTATGATCTCTCTGTTGGACACCCTAGCCCTGGGATGGCTCTCTGACTCGGAGAGGCAACTCCTTGTCTCAGAGATCACTCCAGAAGAAGTCACACTGGCCATTAAGTCCTTCCCGGCAGGTAAGACCCCAGGGCCAGATGGCCTGCCCATAGAGTATTATAGGGCCCATACAGAATTACTCGGTTCCAAACTAGCACAGATGTTCCAAGCTTGTTTGCAACATGACTCCTTACCGCTCCCTCTATGAGAGAAGCCCATGTCGTTCTCATTCCAAAGCCAAAGACCCTAAACTGTGCGCCTCCTACAGGCCAATCGCACTTCTCAACTGTGATCTCAAAATTTTAATCAAGTTGCTGGCCACTAGACTTAATACAGTAATAAAATCCCTGATTGACTCTGATCAAACGGGCTTTATGCCCGGTAGGTCTACGGACATTAATATACGTAGATTATTCTCCAATATTCATGCCCCCCATACTAACCAGGGTACTAGGACCATTGCCTCCCTAGATATAGAGAAGGCATTCGACACGGTGGAGTGGGCCTATCTGTGGGAGGTGCTTAGAAGAATGGGTTTCCCGTTGACATTTATAGGTTGGATACGTACACTCTATACTGGTCCCACGGCATGCATTAAGCTGAATGGCTCCCTGTCTCCTCCGTTCCCCCTGCAGAGGGGCACCAGACAGGGATGTCCTCTCTCCCCGGCCCTCTTCGCCCTGGCCATGGAACCTATTGCTGAAGCCCTCAGGAGCTCGACCAAGATCCGTGGTCTTAGGGTGGGCTGGCTGGAGGAGAGAGTGGCTCTCTATGCGGATGATCTGCTGCTTTTTTTGAATGACGCTGGTGACTCTCTGCGGGGCGCACTCTGTATCATGGATGCCTTCTCCGCCTTCACGGGGTTGAGAGTGAACTGGCACAAGTCTCAGTTGTTTCCGGCGGATGCGGGGGCCAGGTCCTCGTCACTTTCCTCTCTTCCACTTCAGTGGGTTGAACAGTTCACTTATTTAGGTGTTGTTGTCTCAAGAGAGAGTGGGGACTTTGTGCGGCTCAATCTTGACCCGGTCTTGGTAGTCATTAAAACCAAGCTAAAGGCGTGGAGTAATCTTCCCCTTTCTCTCATTGGGTGCATTAATCTTCTCAAGATGAAAGTCCTCCCTAAACTTACATACATCTTTCGGAACTCCCTACAATGGCTGACTAAAATTTTCTTTAACTCCCTCAGGCAACTCTTCCTCTCCTTTATTTGGGGGCCCAAACCACCTAGATTCAAATATACCACCTTGACCAGGCCTGTGGATAGTGGGGGATTGGCTCTCCCTGATTGCCACAAGTATTACTTGGCTACTCAGCTTGTGACCGCCCACTGGTGGCTGCAGCCGGACCTCACCAACTCTGCAACGGTGTTGGAGGCAGCCATAGTGGGGTCTTTGGAGGCACTGGAGGGTCTGTTATTCAGGGGGCCTAAAACGCCTCACAATCTCACCCCTTCGATGCGTACCACTATGCGGGCATGGAAGGCGGGTGAGGCACTGAGGGCACACCAGCCGAACTCCTGGTCTCCTCACACCCCCCTGTGGCTGAATCCTAACCTATCACATTTCAACACTATCCCGGATCCACAGGCCTGGGCCAAATACAAAATACTGACCCTTAAACATATTATCACTAACGGGGATCTCGCCTCCTTTCACACTTTATGCACCAAATTTAATGTGCTGGCACGAGCCCATTTTAGGTATCTTCAAATTGCTCATGCCTACAGGTGTCAATTTTTGGGCCAACCAGTTGAACTGGTATACTCTGAGTTAGAATCCACCCTCCGAGTAAAGGACCTGGAGAAACCCACGTCTCAGCTCTATGGATCCCTGTTGGTTGCAGCCGTCCCCGAGCTGTCCTCCCTCCGCAGGAAATGGATGGAGGACATACCGGGGATGGATGAGGACAACTGGAGGGAGATCTGGGACTTTCCCTTCTCCCCTCTGGTCTCAGCAGGAGACAAACTGGTCCAATACAAAATTGTACATAGAGCTCACTACACACCTCACAGGTTGCACCAGATGTCGCCGGCGCATTCTCCGGCGTGCTGGCGCTGCTCCTATCAACCGGTGGACTTTTTCCTCATCTTCTGGGTTTGCCCGGCAATCGCACATTATTGGAAAGAAGTACTCCTGGTGATTACTAAGGTCACTAAGATTAGTGTTCCTTATGAACCTATATATTGTCTGCTGGGGCTGGTTGAACAAATGTCGATGATCAGAGCCAGGAAAATACTCATATCCCTGTTACTATACTATGCTCGCAAAGCCATTACAATGAACTGGAAACAATCGTCTCCCCCCTCTGTCAGGTTCTGGAAAAGCCTAGTGAATGCTAGTTTGCCCCTATATAAAGCCACATACTCGGACAGGGGATGCCCACAAAAATTTGAGAAGGTATGGAGTTGTTGGCTAGATGATAGTACCACGGCAAATGATGCAGTGACCAATACCTAGATTGACAATGTTTTTTTTTTTGTTTTTTTTTGTTCATTGACCCAACTTTTCTCATGTAACCTTATCCTGTCAATATCAATTTGAGCACAGATTATCTTGACCTAACCCTCTCCCCACAATTGGGGTTATAATGTAAGCTACGTTAGGATGTTTGTGTTATGTGTTGTGCCCTGTTGCGGCGAGTTGCCACAACAGAGGAACTGCCCCTGTGTGGGCAAATGTTAAGCCCCTGCGTGGGTAAATTTACATGCTCATGTAAGACTCAATAAAAAAAGATTTTGCAAAAAATAAATAAAAAAATAGTGTGAGCGACAAAAAGTGTAGCCTGGATGGCACTATGGTAACCAAAAAAATTAGAATGTGACCAAACAAATATTACCAAAAATTGAAAAGGCATAAATAGCAAAAACGGAATAATAAAAAGCAAGTAGTGACTGAATGGTATAATCGGATGAGCGTGATGGCTCAAATAATAAACACCTATACAGTGAAACAAAAAAAAAAAAAAATTCATATGAGGCACAATGCAGTCATCAATAAAAAGTTTGTAAATATGATGCAAATATGGTTCAAATATTTTAATGAAGCTGGCATTAGCTTTTTAGAATTTCTGGTAGAAAGGAAAGGGAGTAAATTAGGGAGACTTGATTAAGAAATCAAGTTCATTAAGGATAAAATAACCCCTTTTAAAGCCAGTGAGGAATATTTAGAGAGGTCAAAACTTTTATTTAAACTACTTGAAAAAGAAGAGACGGAACAAAGACTAAAAAAGAAAAAAATATATAACTGTGATATCATGGATTATGAATCTCGCACAGTCTTTGAGTGGCAGAAAAAATTACTGGCGGAACAAACCGCTTCAGCTGGTCCTGATATGGACACCACCCCACAAGTTATGCGTCAGGTCTCATTAAGACCGCTCGGTACCTTCAATAAAACCGCGCCCTCTGGCCCTGGACGTGGTCGCTCTCCTGCGAGGGGACCACCTATTCAAGCCCAGTCATGGGCTGTAACCGTTCTGTTGTCCATAGCAATGGTGGATCAGGGAGAGGCGGTTCAAGTCAATATGGTGGACCCCCACCCCCGGGACATGGACAATACCATCAAGGTAATTCAGGCCCACCACGTGCCCGGGGATGAGGTTGGAATCGGGGTCCACCGCCCGAGAGGTCGGGCCCCTGTTGTTGAATCTAAACAGAGCTATTATGATAGTTACACATCTGGTCCACCATATCCTTGTGGCCGAGGGTATGATGTGCCCCACGCTTATGACCAACATGTTGTGCATTATGAGGGTGATCTTGATTCAGGATACAATATTTCCACTCAGAATAGTTTCTTTCCCTTGAGAGACCTGGCACGCTCTGACAAAGGTGGATACCGGTCTTCTTATGGTGGGAGCACTAATAATGGCGCTTCAGGTGGCTATTATACGCCTAGTCATAATGATTACCGTGAGGTTGATCATAATGATGGCTATGGACACCAAAATTGGGGTTTTCCCCATCCCAGTCAAGGAATAAAAAGAGTGGTCGAGTTAAGAGAGGAACTAGAGGGGGGATGAGAACTCAGTCCAAAAAGAAAAAAAGATGTAGTAGGTGCTGGCATTTTCAACTTAAGCTCCCATATCTTAACGGAACCTGAATTGAATGTCCTTGACAAAGGTCTGAAGTATGCTCCACCTCGCAATTTGAACAAATTTCAGACCTACATGGACATTCATAAATATGTCCGAAAATTGAATGTCCAGAGATATCTGGCTTCAAATCCCTATAACTCCTCCTCCTCTAGTAGAGTTTCCAACCCTTTTTCCCACTCTGGCCTTTCAAACGCTTCATTATTCAACCCTCCAGGAAATTTATCCCCCTCTTTGAGAGTTTTTAGAGATTTAGCGCTTAAGGAGCTAGATGCAATGCAGATCAAAGTGTACAAAAATAAAAAAGATATAGAGTTGGGCATGGATTTTTTGTGTGCTAACAAAGATGTGGTTATCCGACCTGCGGATAAAGGGGGGGGGGGGGTATAGTCGTCTTGAACAAAGGCGACTGACTATATGCAAGAAATGCACCATATCTTGAGTGACACGGCCACGTATACCCCCCTTGTTTCCAATCCAAACGCTAAATATAGGAGACTTTTGGAAGACATCGTCATGAGGGGTTCAGACCTGCAAATTTTAAATAAAAAGGAACGTTTATTCCTGGTGCCTAAGGCACATAGGATTCCTATTATTTACCTAAGGTACACAAAAGTCTTACTTGCCCCCCGGGACGTCCCATTGTTAGTGGGATAGATTCCATCACATCCCGGGTGGGCAAGTATATCGACTTTTTCTTGCAACCGTTAGTGCGTAAGATACCATCTTATGTGAAGGACACTCGCCATGTCATTAATATTCTTTCCGAATATACACCTGGTGACGGTATTTGGTTGGTTAAAGCGAATGTCACATCTCTGTATACAGTGATTCCTCACCAATTGGGTTTAGATGCTGTGCGATACTATATGGATCGTGATTCTGATCTGCCGTCAGAACAGATTGTTTTCATAATGGAGTTATTAGAGTATGCAGCTACAAATAACTTTTTTGGGTTTGATGGTTGTTTTTATAGGCAGGATAGAGGTGTCATCATGGGGGCCAAGTATGCCCCCAGTTTGGCGAACCTCTTTATGGCCAAATGGGAGGAGGATGCCGTCTGTGCCCACACAAGGCCTGATGTGGCCTTGTGGGCCCGCTACATAGATGACATCCTCCTATGGAGGGGCAGTGAGACTGATCTTTCTGACTTCATGGATTCTCTTAATGCCAACTCTAGAGGTATCCATTTAAGTTATGAGGCCAGTCAAGAAAAGATCAATTTTCTGGATCTGACCACAGAAACTCTTTCATCCCTAGTGGCAGTTGTCATCATGTCCTCTGGTTGGGTGCTGTGCATAAGAGTCAATATCTACGTTTGAAGAGGAATTGCTCTGAACAAAACACTTTTTTGGCACAATCTCAGATTCCGACACAAAGATTCATTGATAAGGGCTATTCTCCCCAGTCCCTTAGTGCTACTCTGGATCTGGTTAACTGTGTGGACCGTGCAGATTTACTCGAGGAGAAAGACAAGAGGGAGGTGGGTGTTTCATTTTGTAACCCTTTTGTCACTAACTTCTCTTGCCAACATTCTTATATTAGGCATATTGTCAACAAACATTGGCATATCCTCAAGAAGGATAGGATACTAAACACTATCCTACCAGACAGGCCTCAGGTAGTGTTTAGGGGGGCCCCTGCATTAAGGGATAAACTTGCGCCTAATATTCTTGACACGCCTATTTTCTTTTCTGAATTTATTGGCTATTACCAATGTAGGAGGTGTCAGGTTTGTTCTTTAAATGGATGCAGATCCAGAAGGACCACTCAGTTCAGTTCCAGTTGCACTAATAAGAGCTTTGACATCAAACCCTTCATCACCTGCTCACAGTGGGCGTGGTCTACATGCTCCAGCGCCCTTGCGGGTTGCAGTATGTGGGCAGGACCAAACGCCCACTGCAGGTACGTCTTAACGAACATATAGGGAACATCAGAAGGGGTTTCACTAAACATTCTGTGTCCAAACACTAACTGCCCATAAACAGAGATCCAAACCAATACCATTTTTTGGGGCATTGATAAATATAACCCCCATTGGAGGGGTAGAAGTCTAGTTAAAAGTATCTCCAGGCTTGAGATGTCGTGGGTACACAAGATCAAATGCTACACTCCTTTTGGCCTCAATATAGATGTTGACGTCAATTGTTTTATTGATAATTCTTGATATTTTTATAAATTTTTTCAATAATTCATTATTTTTCATTTGGTATTTTTTATTTCTGTTAATTGGGTGCTAACTGTTGGTGAGTTCTACCTGGTTGTGCTACGTGTGGTCTCTATACAGCTGTTCAGTTAACCTGAGCCCCAATATAATTTTAATTTATTTTTTAATTTATATTTATTTATTTTCATGTATTTTTTATTCTCATTCTTACCATTTGTTTGTTTTTCACGATCCATATATATACTCCATGTATTTACCTACTGTAGCGCACCCACCTTTCCCCCAGCCTGCATTTAACTTGGCTCCTCGCAGGGGGGAGAAAGGCACACCGCACCACAAGCCTGTACCCTCCTGTGTAAAGAGGTTGAGCGGTGGTGGTGTTGGGTCTTGTCCACAGCCAGAGGCAAAATCCTCTCGAGAATGATTGTCACCTCTACCGTGGGTAGAGATAAGTCCTTGACTTCCCCAGTAACATGAATGTCCACACCAGCTGAAACTCCAACTCAAGATTTATTCTCACTTTGCAATAAACAGTCTTTTGGATAGGAAAAAGGTTGGAGCAAGGAAACAGGACAGCTCAAGGTGTGGAGGAGGTCCAGGCACAAACGTAGCTCAATCTTTACTACTCAGATTCTCAAGCAGTATACTAGGCGCACAGTCTCTGCCACAGACCGTGAGGTTGGTCTCTGCCACAGACCTGGTGAATAAGGCCACTGCCACTGACCTGGTGAATTTGGAATCTCCCTCTTAGAACATGGCCCCTATCAAGGAGAAGATGTCCCCCTAGAGAGTCAACAGACCCTTCCTTCACCGTGACTCCCGCATCGGTCCTTCGGAATGATCCTCCCTTCTCTGAGAGTGCGGGTCCCCTCGCAAGGCGGCACCCTGGACTCCTCAATCCTTAGCGGACCCCAGCCGAAGGTGCTGGGCCCCGAGCCTCCCCCGCAGCTCCTGGGTCTCCATACCCAGGCGGACAGGAACGGCAGGGTAGTACCTCACCCCAGGCTAAAGGTGCCTGAGATGGAACCAGAACACAGCCTCCGGGCCTAGGGCACCCGGAGATGGACCTCACTCCCAGGCTGAAGGTGCCTGAGCGTGGACCAACCCCTAACAGGAGGCGTCTGCCCCTCTTATCTCCTCTCCCGGCATGCACAGCAGGTTCCCCACCCCACTGCACAACCGCTGAGAGGGGACACAAAAGGCACAGCACTACGCTCGTGGTTCAACCCCGGCCCAGAATGGCAGCGCCACCCGCAGGCCACAGGGAACTCATCACCAGCATTATCCCCCCCCCCCCCCCCGAGGACAAAAATGGTCCATAACCCCTAACAAATTAAGGTGTCTGAGCCTAATTACCACTCAGAGACTCCCCCTAAATTGACCACCCCGCTACACTACATTTCTGTAAAGTATGATATTTTTTATAGAATCAAATTTGTTTTTCTGGGTATGACGTTGCTTCGGTAAACTTGATGTGAATCTCTGGACAGCGCGGCTTGTTTATACTTTTCATCATTCATTCATCTCTGTTCCTCAGTTTCAATGATAACCCTGGTCCCAGTAGTGTTACCATTGTGAGATTATTTCAAACTGGGGGACCTTTAGTTATTTCCTTCATTAAATTAATTCATTTATTCAATATAAGATATTTTTTCTGGTTTATTTGTTTGCCCTTTTCAATACATTACATTTTATAGGAATCAGTGTATTTTATCCCTTAACCAAGATGGTGGCGCCTTTTGATGTCACGCGGTTCAGATCGAGGCTTGGTTAGATGAGGTTGCTATTTATTGCGGTACGTCAGAACGCCGCCCGTATCCCGTAAACACGTCCTATATTGAAGAAACGCGTAGGGAGGAGCTACGTTCTGACGTCACCGCGCCCAAGCCATCCCGGAAATAATACGGGCTGTATTATTGAGAGCCGGCCGGCTTGATCCATGCTGTTTTTATACTTCTTTGTCGTAAGTGTCCATCTATTGTTTTATATGGAATACTTGCGTGAGGTTTTACACTATCTAGCCTCTTTCCGCCTTTTTTTTGGTCACTGGGATCGTACCTCCATCCATGCGAGCTATTACATCCCGGCTGAGACGCTACCCTTTCTGCTGGATACGGCATACCGTTATACCCTAGGCTGGGGAATAAGCCACAGGCGTACCCTGATCCCCTGTTATAAGGGATCATCGAGTTGCGGTAAGCGGCAGTGTGTTTTTAGGTGGAGGCTTTCCTTTCATCACTTCATCTTTGGTGTTTATCCGTTTGGGACTGTTTGGTCACGGTGTGGAGGATCGCTTCAGATTTTTATGCATCATATTTACGAACTTTTTATTGATCACTGCATTGTGCCTCATACAATTTTTGTTTCACTGTATAGGTGTTTATTATTTGAGCCGCCGCGCTCATCCGATTATACCATTCAGTCACTATTTGCTTTTTAATTATTCAGATTTGCCATTTATGTCTTTCAATTTTTGGTAATATTTGTTTGGTCACATTCTAATTTTTCTGGTTACCTTAGTGCCATCCAGGTTACACTTTTTGTGTCGCTCTCACTATTTTAAGCGCAACTTTATCTCTTTACATTCTATTTGGTGTCGTATAACACTTTTTTGTTGCAGCTTTAGCTTAGTACATGAATTAGCGCAGTTTTTTTAACTTTTCTTTTTCTGGCTAATGGCCCGACAAAACAGAGGGGTGTCCTCATAGCCATACGCAAGTCGGTCCCCTTCAGTTGTAGTAGGGAGATTGCTGTTCCAAACGGTAGGTACCTTTTATTACAAGGTACTATTCAGGACACGGAAGTCACTATCCTATCTTATTATGCTCCAAATATTAACCCAGGACCCTTTCCTCACCCATATCTGCTCCTCGTTGAAGTCCCAGCAGAGAGGCATTCTCCTCTTAGTGGGTGACTCCGTCACACTGAATCCTGCCTTGGAGAAGTACCCCTCGGAACACAAAGCCCCATATTCTGATGTCTAAAAACTTCTACTACACATTCCTCTACAAAGTCATGACCTGGTAGACATCTGGAGAGAGCTTCACCCCATAGGCAGGGACTACACCCATTACTCTCATCCCCATCATTCCCATTCCAGAATTTACCACGTCAATCCTGGCAACACCTTGGTCAGACCACGACCCTGTTTTAGTCGTATGTCACTCGCTACTTTGCAAACCACAATATTCCCCTTGGACCATGAATGACTCACTCTTGTCTTTTAAAGAAATCCTCACTGATCTTAACCAGGCCTCGGTGGATTACTTTGGTTTTAACGCTGGGTCAGTCTCTTCCGCGGTGCCCCTTTGGGAAGCATACAAAGTGGTCCTCAGGGGACATGTAATCCAACTGGCGGCGAAACACAAGCGAGAGCGACTATAAATAAGACGCTCCTTAGAAACACGCCTAGACTCCCTGTCTACAACTTTTAAACAATCCCCTACCCCGGTCAATCGCAAATTGTTGGACCGAGCTCGATCTATGCCTCACGGACGAGGCAGAACGTACACTACGCTGGGCCCTCCAGAAATGGTACGCCAAAACGAACAGACCTAACTCAATGCTGGCCAACAGGTTGTGCACCTTCACCCCAAAACACACCCCTATCACCTTACGTACTAGACATACTAGACATAACGTCCTGACGGGTAACCCGCTGAGGGTGCTGGAAGAATTCAGACATTGCCTCAACACTCTATTCTGCCCCCCACTCAACCTCCTAATCAGAACTTAAGACTCCTTTCTGAAGGGATTGACGTTGCCCAAACTGTCTGACACTCACACTTCATTAATGGACCGAGATATACAGTTAATGGAAGTTTTGCAATGCATAAAGGAGCTGAAGGTGGGCAAAAGACCAGGCCTGGATGGCTTCACCACGCTTTATTATAGGAAATTAGCAGACGTTTTGGCCCTCCACATGACGGCAATGTTAAATGCAGTTAAGGATGGCCATGCATTTACTTCTAGCCTCTTAACCGCCAATATTGTTATGATTCCAAAATCGTGACCACTCCTCTTGGACCAATTTTAGGCCTATCTCGCTCATTAATGTGGACATGAAGATACTGACTAAAATCTTGGCCAACCGCTTAAATTCCTTTTTACCACTCCTGGTCAAGAAAGACCAGATGGGATTCGTCCCGAGGCGACAATCTGGAGATGCTTTTAGACGAATAATACAACTTCAGCATATAGCCCATAGCCGATCTTTATCGATTATGTTATTGTCTTTTGATATGAATAAGGCCCTTTGACACTTTGTCCAGGCCTTACCTGATGACGGTGCTCCGACACTACGGTTTTGGTTTGTCATTCTTGCAATGGATCTTGGCACTACACGACTCTCCCAAGGCTAAAGTCAAATATTAAGGTTTTGAATCATATCTTTTCCCTATCAGGAGGGGAACTCGGCAAGGCTGTCCACTCTCCCCGCTCCTACTTATCTTGGCCTTGCAGCAATTGGCGGAGACGATCAGATCTCATCCGGACATAACTGGTGTCGAGGTAGCGGGCTCACCTCATAAGATTTCATAGTTCGCAGACGATATCCCTCACTAACCCAAGAATCAGCCTGCCAAATCTGTTTTCCTTATTATATTCCTTTGCATCTTTCTCTGGTCTGTCTGTCAACCCTGCCAAATCAAAAGCCATGTCAATTAATCTTCTGACCTGGGACTTGACAACTTTACAAAGCACCTTCACATTTCAATGGATGACATCTCTACCTTACCTGGAGATCCGACTTACTCCAACCTCTACGGGACTCTATCAGGCAAACTTCCCTCCCCTATTTAGGAAGTTGACGGACATGATATCCTCCTGGGCTCATCTGCCATTATCCTGGTTTGGCCTACCTGTCCCGATTCCTCTACATATTTTGCGAATACATCAACGCAAAATCCTCAAGTTTGTGTGGGGTTCTACCCGGCCCAGGATTAATAAACCAAATATATGCCCGTAAGGTCAATGGTGGACTCTCAGTCCCCAATCTGCAAGCCTATTATACAGCTGCAAATATAGCCCCACTATCCCATCTTCACGAAAATCATCAATTGCCGTTATGGGTCCCTACTGACGTAGTGGACGCACACCCGATACCCATCTTCTCTCTGCCCTGGCTCCCCTTTTCACATCGCCCTTCTGCGATTGGGCCGTGCTTGACTCATTCCCTTTGTCTTTGGGACTCTGTCAAGTACTCGACGGGTCCGATTTCCACTCATCTACCTCTACTCCAAATCCTCCATTGCCCATTTTTCCCACCGTGGTGCGATAACCCCAAGCAGTTCTCCTGGTGGAAGGCCAATGGTTTTACAGACATCCATTCCTTGTTTACCCTATACCAGGAAAATAACATTCGAAACCTTACGCTCCTCACACGAGATCCCTTTATGAGAACACTTTAGCTACCTACAGATTCGACATTTCCTCCAGGGACTTATAAAATCTCGGCCGACCCCTTACACTATGACCCCCTTTGAAAGCTTCTGCAGAGCTTGACCCCTAACCTCGGGTTTAATATCACTGATCTACTCCTCCATTATTACCTCTAAAAAACACTCATATGACCCTATCACCTCCAGTGGGAAAGAGTACTAGGGAGACAGCTAGACCCAGAAGACTGGCAGGCCATGACTCCAACGATATCCAAATGCTCAAGGAACGTTCTTTTTAGAAAACGCCTACAATGTACTTTAAAGATGGTATTACACACGGGCTGGATTGGCTCGTTTCATTTCAGCCTACTCCTAGGAGGGCACTATGGTGCACATTTGGTGGGCTTGTCCGAAGGTATGCATATTATGGATCAGAGTCTACTTCCCCTCCTTCGAAATATACTCCATACTGACCTTAAAAAAGATCCATTCGAGACTCTTCTCTGTAACCCGATTGTAGAACTGCTTCATCCGGAATGCCAGCTGGCTATGCACCTCTTTACTGCAACTAAACTAACAATAGCAAGGGCATGGAAGACAACGGTACGAAGTTTTGAAGCGGTTAAAAATCGAATGGACGATATAATGGTTAACGAAAAGCTGACGGCTATCCCCTCGGATACCCATGATAAGTTCCTTAGGGTCTGGCAGCCTTGGGCTGATTATACTAAACCTTTGAGATTTGACACCACCCTTCTATGGATATGATGTGCTCTTGCCCCCCGCCGCAAGGACCACCTCCTAACCCTTCTGTTTTCTGCTACTCTTTTTTTTGTTCCTCCTCTCAGTATTCTTACTTCTTTTTCTCATTTTAAAAACTATCAGGCCACAGGGCATAGGCCTAGTCGAGTTGGTTATATGGATAGATGTCTAGGATTGTTCACAGTTGGGCCCCCATTAAGATAGACTTCTTAAACATCTGTTAAAAATTGGACATTGCCCTACTGGCATTCCTGGGACCGAAAGATATCTATTTATCTTTATGTACCCAACTTTCATTTGCTTTTTTTTTTTTATTATTATTTTATTATTACTAGCATTTTTATCTCCTGTATAAAATGCTATCTTTCTGTTATGTCTATCCATAATGTATCCTTTACACTGTTAAGCTGTGAAGTTGCTATGGATATTAATAAAACTCCTCGTAAAAAAAAAATTTAAATAGTATTTTTGTACTCCCCGTAAAATCCATTTCTCTGACGTCCATGGACTGACACAGCTGGATACTGTAAACGTGTGGGTATATGTCCCTGCTCGCAGGAGAAGATCTAGGCAGAATGTTAGATTGTTAGAAACATACATTCTAGAACAAACCAGAGCTGAACAGCCCCGCCCAGGGGGGCGGTCCCTCGGGACATTACCCTCCCACCTGCAGCTAGCAGCCTCGTACATTACCCTCCCACCTGCAGCTAGCAGTTCGTAACAAAGCAGTACAAACCTTAAAAGGAAGGGTGGGTGCTGTGTCAGTCCATGGACGTCAGAGAAATGGATTTTACGGTGAGATACTGTAAACGAGATACTGTAAACGTGTGGGACGTCCCAAAGCAGTATCAGAAGGGTGGGAGCAGTAGTAAAGGAACAACCAAAACTTCACTCCAAACAAGCAGAGCTCCTCAACGGAGGAGTTGCAACATTAAACAGCGGCCTGCAATGCTTTGCGGCCGAAGGAAGCATCCGAAGATGCAGCCACATCAACCTTATAAAATTTTGAAAAGGTATGAACGGACGACCAGGTCGCCGCCTTGCACACTTGTGCAACCGACGCTTGATGTCGGAAGGCCCAGGAAGCACCAATTGCCTTGGTGGAATGCGCCGCAACCGGAAAGGGAGGCGCCCGCCCCTTAAGGGCATAGGCCTGTATGACGGTCTGCCTGATCCACCTAGAGACGGTGGCAGACGACACCGCTCGGCCCCGTTTTGGACCAGACACAGACTTCCGAATGGAAACGGTAGCAGACAGGTACACCCGTATCTTAATGTATGAAGCGCAAACTCTCAGGGATGCGATGGGTGAGGACATAAGGACGGAAGAACAATGTCCTTCTTAAGGTGAAAGGCCAAGACCATCTTTTGAAAAGAAGGACGGTTGTGGGCGCAACACCGCCATATCCTTATGGAGGACCAAGTAAGGCGACTTGCAGGACAAGGCCGCTAACTCAGACACCCGTTTAACCGAAGCAATGGCCACTAAGAAGACCACCCTCCGGGACAAGGTCAAGAGCGGAATCTCTCTGATATTCTCAAAGGGATGTTCTTGGAGAACCGAGATGCATCCAATTCAGATCCCAAGTAGGGAGAGGAGGCTTGACAGGGGGATCACATGGCGAACCCCCTGCACAAAAGGTGCTAAGGAATGGCCCGGTAGCGGTCGTTGAAAATGCCAGCCCGGGCCAAAATCCGACTCTCAAAAAGGTATGCAGGGCCAGCTTTTGGGTCACACCACGCTGTAAGAACAGCAAAATCCTGGGAACGGAATACATCCGAGGACGCCACTCAAGTTCCTCGCACATAGCGATATAAGCCTTCCAGGTACGGTGAGATATCTTTCTGGAGGAAGATTCCCGTGTCAACAACATAGAAGAGATGACCGAATACAAGAGAACTCGGTCCTTCAGCACCTGGCTTTAAACAGCTATGCCATTAAAGCCAAGGACTGTAAAGCAGGATGAAGTATGGGATCATGAGACAGAAGGTACACACCCCAATAGGCAGTCACCAAGGAACGTCTGCGACTAACCGAAGTGGATCGGCGTACCAATGTTGCCGTTCCTGAGCAATGAGGATCACCGGAATGGCCTCAGCCCCTACTCTGCAAAGCAGGCGAGGCAACAACAGTAGCGGAGGGTAAGCATATATCAGGCGATACTGCCCCCACGGGCTTCCAATGCGTCCGCCCAGGGGTCCCTGGACCTGGCCACGATCTTGCCACCTGCGAGTGAGTCGAGAGGCCATAAGGTCCACTTCCGGTGCCCCACCTCCAGATGCAAGGACCCTTCACCTGCAATGCACACGGCCGACAGGACCGTCTTGCAGCGAGATGTATGAAAATCCCAAAGAGACTCCGCAATGTATCGGAGAAGAGAGGCCCCGGTGTACAGGATGCCTCAACTGTTGGCCAATAAAGGCAACTTGACGGAACTTCCCTAGAAACTCGGTCAGAGGACTAGTACCTCAGCCTCCACAGGTGGCGCAAACCCACCCCGGGCACAGAGACCCTAAAGGCTAAAGCAGTTGCAGTGGATCTGCTAGACGACGGATGGATGAAGCAGAGGCTTTTGCCCAGTCATTGAGCTACAAAAACGACAGAGACGCAGCCACTAACGGGCGTACCGCTAACCTCAGCCTGGCGAACACAGTCCAAGCCAGCGCTTCTGATCACCACTGAAAGCAGGTGGAAAGTGGTACCCCTGAAACCAGGGATCCTTGTGACAATGCTCAATCCAGCAGCTACCCATGGATAAGTGCTGATTGTATAAACACATAGTTTATACTATGTATTGCGTCAAACGCGCAAATAGTGTGTGGGAAGAAACCCACCCAGCCACAAACAGCATAATACAACCACATACGGCGTATGTAGTTTAGTATGTGTGGATAAACCTATTAAATACGTTTATACTGTGCCAGCGACGAAGGCGCGCACATCATCGGGGCTTTGACGTAAACCAGCCACGCAGATTGCGTACACAACCGTGTATGTATGTTAGCCTGCGAATAAACAAATTGCACATGTTTATACTGTGCATAGCGCTGAAAATGCGCACACCATTGGAACGCTGGGGAAAAACCTGAGCACCCGGATGAAACCCATGCAGACTGCATACGTATACCGTGTAGGTATTATAGTATATGTGCTAAACATTTTGCACAAGCCCATGTGTGCATAGCACCGAAGGTGCTCCCACCGTTGGCGCGTGGGAGGAACCGAAGTACCCCACGCATACTCAGAGAATGCAATACCTACAACTACTGTGAATGTATTTAGTGTTGTGTATAAACATAATGTGTATGTTTACACCGTGTATTGCACCAAAGGCACGCATGTCATGTAGCGTGGGCGGAGACCCGGAGGAAACCCACGCAGACTGCATAGACATACCGGGTAGGTATGTTAGTATGTCGATATCCAATCGCACAAATTTAGACTGTGCATAGCGCCGAAGTGCCCATACCAATGGAGAGTAGGAGGGAACCGGAGTACCCGGAGGAAACCCACACAGACTGCATACACATACCGTGTAGGTATTATAGCATGCGTGATAAACATTGAACATGTTTAACTATGCCAAAAGGCGCACATACCGTCAGTGCGTGGGAGAAAACCGGAACACCTGGAAGAACCCCACGCAGACAGCACACAGATACCGTGTAGGAATGATAGCATGTGAATAAACATATTGCACAGGTTTATGCTGTGCATTTCCATTGGAGCATGGGGGGAAACCGGAGTACCCGGAGGAACCCCACGCAAACAGTATACCCATACTGTAAACATGTATAGTATGTGCAATAAACATACAGTATTTGAACATGTCTATACTGTGCAGAGAGCCGAAGCGCACATACCATGAGAGCGCGGGAGGACACCGGAGCCCCCGGCGGAAACCCGCGCCGACCCAGAGAGTATAATACATACATATACTGTGAATGTATCTGGAGTCATACATAAACATACTTTGTATGTTTATATCATGTATGGCACTGAAACACAGCATTGGAACGTGGGGGGACACCCACGCAGACACAGAGACCAATAACACATATATACACTGTGAATGTATGCAGTGTAGAAGTATAGGATGAGTTTAAATTATGGCGCAGAGGCGCATAATCTTCTCTGTATCATTCCAACCTGCTTGACTGTGCTGCCGAAGCAGCATGCAGGTAACCTCTGATCCTCAGACCGTGTGTCTGTCAGAGCCCAGAGCGTTTCCCAGGAAATGGCGGGAAACCACAGGTGCAGAGACCCTGTTATTGCATCAGGACATCACACAGAATGCTCACAGGGACTAGAGACATAAATGAATAAAGGCCCCCCCACCACCATGCTGCACCGACCAGGGGGAGGGAAACACTGTGTACCACTGTATCATCCATGCTGCTCTTGACGCAGCGTGTGAGGAAAACAGTGAGGAAGCTGTGTAAAAGAAAAGCTTGAAGGAACCAAGGGAAACCGCGTCCACCTGAGGTACCTCACCAAAGCACACAGCTTGAGAGTGTTCCTCACATCATCAATGAGTTCACTTACAAGCGCCCTGTCATTCACTGACACAGAACTGGAGTCTTCCTCACAAGGGAATGTCCTGTTCATAAACATTAAATATTCAGAGCTAGGATCCTGAGCACAGTAGCTAGGCCCATATCTGAATCAGAGCACTCCTTCATTAAAGATTTTTGTGGGGAGAGGTGGCTTATAGCTCCCTTCGCTCGCACACCGCTTCCATTCTGACAAGGAATGATTCCAGGACTGCCGACAACTGGTCCATAAGGACCGCAGGTGCAGGAAACATATGAACATGTTTAACTTTGCAGCACTGCCAGTTGCCCCAGGCAAGTGTGGAGAGCAGGTGTATCAGACTCCATAACGCCACCCTCTGAGACCTTATACACTATACAGTGAATATACAGTCCACCCACTGGCTATGCTGAGGCTGAGGAGGGGATACCCGGAGGACTCACCAACCCTTAAGGACCGCTCAGTCCTGCTGAAGAAACCGCGCTGTGAGCCTGAGGAGAGTTTAGAATCTGTGAGGAGATTGTGAGGAGATTCGCACTGCAGCGCCGCCGCTAGAGGCCGAAACTGAAAGTAAATGCGCGGCGGCCACAAGAAAATGGCCGCCGGCCACAGCTATAACTGCCCATTGAACCACGCCAAGATGGCCGCCGAGCGCGAAATTCAAAGTTCTAATGCGCGCTAATGGCGCACGCAATAACCACCTCAAACAGCACTAATGGCGCACGCAATAATCACCTCACACACCAGAAAAACTGCCCCTCTCTCCAGAACCCACTACAGACATGAGCGCCCAGCCAGGCCAGAGTGACCCCCAAGCACCTCCACAGCACAGCACCAGTACAGGGTGCAGAGAGCAGCATAACAGGGGGGAGACAGGGAGAAACCCCCCATATAAAGAAACACAGCCAGCATGTACTCACCTGCAGTAGGAGAGACTACTTACCCGTCTCTTTCAGGGACCCACTGGCTTGTTTCAGACAGACCTATCACAGAGCAGTACTGCATAGCTGTCGGCCCGGTCCACCGCAAGAGATACAGTCAGTCAGGTACTGTTCAATCTTGAGAGGACCGCGGGAGCATGAAAGCAACCCGGCCACCCCTGGAGTCATGGGGCATGTCGTGAACTGAGTCTCACGCACACAAGGCGAGGATCAGCACGCTCGATGGTCGGACAGGGAAGACTACGAGGATACCAGTGTACCCAACCTGTTGCCCAGCCGACAGTTGATTGAAGGTCTCAAAAATAAAATAATAAAATTCCCATAGGAATAAAATTTAAAAGTAAAATCTTCTAGGAGACTGGCTCCTGAGAGAGCCACGTCTTCTCCTTCTGCTAGACAGAAAAAAACTGAGGCTGCTGGCTGCAGGTGGGAGGGTAATGTCTGGAGGAACCGCCCCCTGGGCGGGGCTGTTCAGCTCTGGTTTGTTCTAGAATGTATGTTTCTAACAAACATTCTGCCTAGATCTTCTCCTGCGAGCAGGGACATATACCCACACATTTACAGTATCCAGCTGTGTCAGTACATGGACGATAAGAGAAAATGCCTTTAGAATCACTTAAATTTTCTGACTAAAGTTCCAATTAATGCTTCTTCCCTAATCACTGCAGAGAGAAATTCGGCGTGGGCAGGGATAACACAATTCCATTCCTCCTCCAATCACCACCCACATTAAGGCCCAGAAACACCCACAGTAACCCATAGACCCGCCCACATCTAGCCCACCTTGAAACTACAGAGGCTCAAAGGATCATGGGACAAGTAGTATCCGGACTGGCAAAGCAAGGAAATAGGAAGTCAGAGAACTTAGAAATTCAGCCTGGAGGAAGAGTGACATCACAGATACAGAAACCTGCTGTATACAGCTAAAGGAGGTAAGATACAGATGAACTGACTAGAGGTCGACCGATATATCGGTCGGCCGATATATCGGCCGATTTTTGGCATTTTTTCATTAATCGGCTTTGGCCGATATTCTGAGAACAGAAGCCGATATTAAAAAAAAAAAAAAAAACTTCAGCGCGGCTTGGAAATGACATCTCTCATAGAAGTCAATACAAGTTGCCTGAAGTTTCCCGTGCAGTGACTCATCTTTGGGCAGCCTGCCAAGTGAGAGAGAAAAGTTACAAATGTTTCTTCTTAGAGCCCATTCACACTGGGGCAACACGACTTCCAGCGCGATTTTATGAGGCAACTCAGACACGATTTTATGAGGCAACTCAGCACGACCTGGAGCTATTTACAAGGCAACTCCAAGTTGCCTGCAGGACAGGAGACATTCCAGTGGCCAATCAAACAAGAATCAGCTCTGTGGGAGGGAGGGGGGAGGGAGAGCTTTGCCTGATAAATGTATGTTATCTTCCTGGAGAGTCGCTCCTATTAAGACAGTGAGAGGCGACTCCCATTGAAATGAATGGTTACAGGTCGCCTAGGAGTCGGATTGAAGTAGTACAGGGACCTTTTTTGAAGTCGGAGCGACTGCAGTAGTGTGCATAAGGACGGCTCCATTAACTTACATTGATTTCTTCAGCCAGCGCGACCTGAGGCGACTAGGGGCGACCTGGGGCGATTTGGAGTCGGATCCAAAGACGCCCCTGTGTGAATGGGCTCTAATTAATGAACTGAACTTGTGAGTAGAAGTTCTCAGTTTAACCATTTAAAGGCTAAATCTTTTCTGACACTTGTAGCTTACAAGTAAAAATCCTGTCTTTTCTGCTAGAAAATCACTTGGAACCCCCAAACATTATATATTTTTTTTTTGCAGAGACCCTAGGGAATAAAATGGCGGTTGTTGCAATATTTTATGTCACACGGTATTTGCGCAGCGGTCTTTCAAACGCAATTCTTTGGGAAAAAAATACACTTTAATGAATGTTAAATAAAACTAAACTTTTTTTTTCGTCAAAGTTTTGATTACCTGTTTTTGTGCCTGCTTCCTGATTCCCTTACCGAAGATGGCGGCGGCAGCACCCGAGAGCCGAGAGAGAGATCGGCTTCGGGTGCCGACATCGCGGGCGCCCAGGACAAGTAAGTGTCCATATATTAAAAGTCAGCAGCTGCAGTATTTGTAGCTGCTGACTTTTAATATATATTTTTTTTTTGGCGGAACTCAGCTGCTTTCACACTGGAGCGGGCAGGCGTTGGCGGTAAAATGCAGCTAGTTTTAGCTGCGCTTTACCATAATTTTAGCGGCGATATTCGGCTGCTAGCGGGGTGCTTATAACCCAGCTAGCGGCCGATGAAGAGGTTAAATGCGCCCGTGTAGCACCGCTGCAGAAGCGCTTTGCAGGCGCTTCAGCAGCAGTGCCCATTAATTTCAATAGGCAGTAGTGATGGAGGAGCGGTATACACCGCTCCAAAGATGCTGCTTGCAGGACTTTTTTTTAACGTCCTGCCAGCGCACCGCCTCAGTGTGAAAGCACTCAGGCTTTCACACTGAGACTGCAGGGGAGCTGTTTTGCAGCCATTTTTACAGGTGCTATTTTTAGCCCAAAAGTGCCTGAAAAACACCCCAGTGTGAAAGGGGTCCAACTGTTAGTTTTTTTTTTCCCCTTCATCGGCCTAACATATCGGCCCAAAAAAATCGGCATCATATATCGGCCATCGGCCACAGCGATTTCTAAATATCGGCATCGGCCAGAGAAAAACCCATATCGGTCGACCTCTAGAACTGACACAGAGGTTGTGATTTACATGCACAATGCATCTGTTGTTTTGGGGAGGAAAAGCTGGAGTTCTTTTTTAACCTCTACTTCTATCTGCCCTTCCCCTTTACAATTTTTCTAAAACCCCCAAACTATCAACCCAATGATTCCTGGGCTCATCTTCTCCAGGGATCCTAGGACTGCTACTTTTCTTACCGCTACCCTGTTTCTGATTGTATGGGCAAATGTCCCAGTCTTCAAAGAGAGGAAAGTGAGCCTAGGCCACTGAAATCAGGATGGTAAACAAGAGAAGATTGGGGAACTGGATTTCACCAATCTCCTCTGCAGGCACTGAACTTGCATATAATCAATTACAGACCAAAACACTCAGCCTAAATGAATCCTTGCTTGAACAGGCACACAATTCCTAGTATATAAAGTAAAAAAAAAGGATCTGCATACATATAAAACAGAAAGTAGTAACAAAAACCCAATGTCTAAAAGTACTTATTTCTTAATGTTAAAACCAAGATGGATATTAAATAATATTTAGGAATTGCAGAACTAGTCAAAAACAGAAAGTTCAAAAACAAGAAACTAGTTTAACAGTATACCAAGAAAATTAAAAATTTTACAGGGGCAATTTTGAGTACACGTGTTTTAGTCTGCGGTATTCCCCACTGAAGGAAAACACTGCTCAAAATTTAGCAGAACGCCAGTAAGATCAGTGGTTTGAAACCAAAACTTTTTTTTTTTCATTTTTAGGACTTGATTTACCAAAATTAGCTTGGTTATTCTATGCAAAGAAAAACTGCACCTCATTCACTAAGATCTGGGGCAAAAATTCCCTTGCAAAGTGAATAACCCATTTGCCTTAAATACATAAACCCCATATCTTCTTCCCTTCCATTTACTAGATAAGATGTTTGGCCTGGGACAGAAAAGCAAATAGCAATTTTCAGTTTACATGTTACTAGAAAATTAGGGGTCTTGATGACTGCGAAGTGGAAAATTTTATTTCACTTTTATTATTCTGTCAAAAAAAAAAAAAAAAAACGGGCAAAAAGCGGGGGTCATCTTATATGTCGGGTATAAAGCTGGAGTTGTCATATGCCAGCCGCCCGCTGGATGTTAAGCCCTCCGGATGTTCGCTGAGTGTACGGTAATACTGTATACATACAGTATACACCGCTGAGCCAATCCCAGCGAGCGATGTATTCTATTAATGAATACAGAGCCTGCTCGGATTGGAGTAACAACCTCTGCCAGTCCGAGCAGGCTACATACAGTAGCCTGCTCGGATTGGCTGTGAGAGTCAGAGGCGCGGGCTGATGATGTTACAGCCTCTGCCAATCCGAGCAGGCATTGTATTCAATAATAGAATGCATAGCTCGCCGTGATTGGCTCAGGGCGGTATACTGTATGTATACGGTGAGACAGCATGTTACCCGGTACCAAAGTTTCTGAACATACGGTATTACCGCACAAGGGGGTAATCTTATACAGTGAGTATAGCACAAAACCAATGTTTTAGATGGAAAATTAGGGGGTCGTCTTATATGCCCAGCCGCCTTATACGCCGGCAAATATGGTAATACAATGTTGTAGTAGGGTGCATCATAGGGGAACACCAGCAGCACTGAACAGTGGGTATACAGTCTAAGTTAAATATGGGTCATACCACAAAGCTTGGTTGGATTTTGACACCAAGGCCCAGCTCTGTAGGTTTTGGTGCAGTGCCTTTATTGTTAAGGGCTTTGATTATAAGTGATAGACTTAACTAATGTTTTAGCGTGCGTTTCAGACCCACCAACATATGCTAGATGTTTGCACTTGGGAAATGCTATTGTGTATGTTAATAGCTATTTAGAATGTTGAAACAAAAGAACAATACTTGCAATTATAAAGATCAGGTAATTAATGTTTGTTCACCAGAAACACCGTGACATTCTGAACTACCACATCACTTGCTGTCAATAAAGTACAGGCTATGGCATTCTAGTAAAGTAAATTGGCATTTTAACCCTGAAGGACCACAGAAAGTCTTCTCTTTCCAGCACTGGAATAGTTCAACTATAATACTACCTACAGAGTAAGTTGTACAAATCTAGTGTCACCAAACCTATGTAATTTTTTAGAAATGATTTTAAACCTTGCAAAATAAATATTAAAAATTAAGGGCACATTCGGGGGGCGCAGCCGAGCTAGGTATGCGAGCGGATGCGATGCACGGAGCTCCCGCAAAAGATCCGAAGACCGATCCTGTCACCGGCCACTCTCCTAGCCTACACCCAATTGAGCCAACAGCCTGTGCCTAGATAAGCCGGACGGTGAGTTCCTGTTCCATCCCGTGCCCGATATGACAAGGAAAAAATGGGAAGAGGCAGCTGCCACAGATCCCTAACATGGCGCCCAGGCTCCTCTCTCGCAAAGGACACTGCGTGGTGATGCTGACAAGCCCAAGGAGTCAGGGAGCAGAGCGGGCAAAATTAACCGCCCTGCTTACTGACCAATATTGTTACTGCACACCAGACGACGACTCCTATCTAAGCCTTGCATATTCCTGCTGGATCTTTGATTAACTGCCCTACTGCAATACTGAGGGAGTTGGTCTGCTTCTATTCTGACCTCTATAGCTCGAGGGCACAGACTTCTGAGTCTGATCTAATTCACTACTTATCCCAAATAGATCTCCCCAAGCTGCCCCTGCAACATAGGCGGCCCATTGATGCCCCCAAAAAATAAAATTGTTCACGCCATAACCTCTTTTCCTAATTGTAAAGCCTCAGAAGAGGATGGTCTGCCCATTGAGTTATAGAAGTTATATGCAGAAACGCTAGCTCCACAGTTGCTAAGGGTCTATGAGGCTGCCTTTGAGAGACATTGCCTGCCAACCTCTGAATAGAGCGAATTGTATTGAAACAAGGTGTGGGTTGAGTTCACCTGCTGCAGTTCCAGTGTCCACCAGCTTGTGTCTCCCAGAAGCCACCAGGTTCTGATCAGCCACACCTGGCTCCAGCTGCCAGGTGGATATTTATTTTTTAATTCTCTTTGTTTTTTTCATAGAAGTAAGAGAGTTACAAAAACAGAGCCTTTGGGGCATTTCCCCAGTTTGAAAAAAGACAGCTTATAAACCGGGTAACATGAACTTCATGCAGCGTGAGAGGCTGCTAAGTCACAGATGAAGCTGCCTGTCTCTCCCCCCTCCCCATCAATAACAGCTGATGAACGGACACAACGGAGCGCTGGAGCATAGCTGAAGGCTGGAAACCCATACCATCGGTCCTCCCGACCCTCCCCCCCTGACCCCCCCCCCGGAGCTTTGACTAGACGCCGACTACCTGCAGTTGCTTGTATTTACAAGCTAATCTAGGCACAGGATTCCGCATGTGGGACGAGGTGAGAGTTGTCTCCAGACGGAAACCTGGGAAGACAAGGTAAAGCAGACTTGGAGTGTTTGTAAAGTGAAAAGAGGCACAAGCAGGTATGTCAGCTTGAATACTAAACAACAGAGAAATACTGTAGATCGATTATCAGCAGGAGACAGTGATCGATACGCGCTGGGCTGCAGGGATACGGCGCCATCTTGAGGCCTGCTGACCCTCCGAGGCTCCCCGCTCTCTAATCCCGCGTTCCGGAATGACTGCCCGGTTCTAACCTACCAGCTGCCGCAGCTCCGGAGGGCACGGGACGAACGCTACATCGTTCAAACACCTGTGGATCCCGGCCGCTAGCTACATCCATCCAGCCGCCTGACGCCATCTTGCGGCCTGCCGTCCCGGACTTCCCAGCCTGTGGAGCACAGTGAGTAACAGGGCGGCAGCCCTATCTAGCCATAACGGGACACCCCTAGAGAGACTATTCACGGGTGCACCGGAGGGGTTCCGAGCGGGGAATCTGTAGGCCTAATCTGAGTGGAACACCTAAGGTCGGCCTACTCTCCCAGGAAAGACCGCGGCTTGGGCCTACCCTCGGTAGTCGGAGGCCATCTTGCTACTCCGGGCACCCCAGCCTTATCCCACCACACCCCCCCGAACAGCTGCCTCTGGCCCAGTTTCAGTGCCTCATTGGGATCATTATCTTCCCTACTTGGTTGCTAAGGCACTAGTCAGACACCCAGAGCCATATAGCAGCAGCTCGGAGGGAGTGGCACGCTCACTGGGCCTCAGCTTGCTACACCCTTGGCCTAGTAGCAGCAAGGGCCCAGTCATCCCTGTCCTCTCCAGCTCAACCCCTATTCAGCAGATGAAGCTCAGCATGGGCCTGAATAACCATATGTTCCATACTACGCTGTACACATGTTGTTAAGCGAATGAGACTGAGGGGCGCTCCACTTAGCATTCAGTTCTGAAGCTCCAACTATGCCAGCAAAGATACACAAAATCCGCTCTACAACTCCCAAGACACATAGTAAAGGAACGGCGACTAACCAAACCACCTCTAGTTCCATACAGCGATTCCTGGTTGCCAGTGGAACCGGCCCTGGCGCATGTAGCAGTCAAGCTAGACGCACGAGACGCAACGCATCTCTCGCTTTACTAGCAACCTCTGTAAGAGAAAGTTTGCCTGTATCATCTTACTGCTCAGATCTCATGGAAGAACCTGAGTCTCCTACAGGCTCAGATATGGCGTCTCTGCTGAGCGGTATCAGAAAAGAGTTAGCCGGGATGTTCCATGGACTCGAAAAATCAATAAAAAGGGAAATCACAGGAGTAAGAACAGATATGGTGCATATTCTCGATAGGGTGGAGGGCACAGAGCAGAGACAAGATACTCATGAAACAGCTATAAGAGAACTACAAAAGACTGTCACACAGCTAGCCCTTGCTCAACGTGCCTCATTATATAAGTTAGAGGACCTCGAGAATAGAAATCGCAGAAACAACCTACGAATCAGAGGTCTGCCCAAAGTAACTGGAGATAAAGATTTGGAGTCGCAGATTAGAGGTATATTTAATTCAGTGTTGGGAAATGAACCCACTGATCCGTTGCGCTTTGATCGGGTTCATCGGGCTCTTAGGTCTCGTACCGTTGCTCCTGAGCAACCCAGAGACGTAATATGCCGTCTACATTATTTCACAGATAAGAACGCCATTATGGTCAAGTTGAGGAGCATTCCCAACATTGACTTTGATGGAGCAACTCTCAATATTTTCTCGGATTTATCTAAAGAAACCTTAGACCGCCGCAGAGCCCTTAAACCACTTTTGGAACATTTACGTTCTAAGGAGATTACCTATAGATGGGGTTTCCCGGCGTGCCTTATTGCTACCAAAAATGGTCGCTCCCACACCCTCCGGTTCCCAGAGGAATTGTTACAATTTTTAAAGGACCTTAATCTGCCCTCAGTGGACCTCCCAGGCTGGCATGATCCGGTCCCTAAGTTTTCGCATATTCAGGACTCCCATTGGCAAAAATCTCCTACTACTAAAAAAGGGCGCTCTTCAGCGTCAGGTCCTGTATAATAACATAGACGAGTAAAGGGTGATTATGCCTATGTACTTTCCTTTTTTTCCTTTGGTTGAGTATGCCTGTAAGTTATTATATCTAATGAGATGTGACTTGGCCGCTAAAGTATATTTGTTATAAAAAGGTTTATTGTTTACTGTTGGAGCAAAAAGTATTCCTCTGCACATTATCTGACGCAAGCTGAATGCGGGTGGAGCACAATGCTCCTATGTGTCTTTTATACGACACGTTCCCCTCCCCTTCTTTCCTTTTGGGGTTGTGGAGAGCGGGTAGCTTTCGAGTTTTCTTATCCGTTCTCCTACAGGAGTTCTGGACGGCTGCCCGTGCTCTCTCCCCCCATAAATTAAGGTTTCCCACATGCGTCCAGATGGACGTTTTTGTTGTTTATGTAAATTTGTCTTTTTGTTTTTCTCAATACTTACCCGTTTCTTTTTTGTTTTATTTTCCCTATCAAGGCTGGCATGCATGGCTAAGTAGGTTCAAGGGTTATGCTCTACTGTGATAAATGGCCACACTTAAAGTTACTTCTTATAATGTTAGGGGTTTAAATGCTGCGGCAAAACGGCATCAGGTTATCCGTGAATTACGGAAACTTGCCTCTTCTATTGTGTTTCTTCAGGAAACACATTTAACCCATACTACGCAGGTCAAATTGATCTCGCTTTATTTTCCTCAGTGGCATTATAGCCTTTCAGATACGAATAAAGCTAAGGGGGTGGCTATTGGTTTTAGTAGTAGCGTACCCTTCCGTTTTTTAGATATGCAAACGGATGACCATGGTCGTTTTCTTTTTTTAAAGGGCTTTTTAGGTACTACCCAATGTACTCTAGCAAACATATACTGCCCGAACCAAAATCAACCTACCTTTTTTTCTCAAATTCTTACTGATTTATCACAATTTGCTGAAGGTCTAATCATACTGGCAGGAGACATAAATATGTCTCTAGATCCTGTTTTGGATACATCCCACGGTCGCTCTAACATCTCTTTTAAGCGCCTGTCCTTTGTTAAAAAGAGACTAATAGACCGACAATTGATAGACGTATGGCGTATTTTACATCCAAAAGAAAAAGATTTTTCCCATTTTTCGAAGACTCATCAGTCTTATTCCCGAATAGATATCTTTTTAGACCATTATCACCTCCCATTATTACAATCGGCGAATATAGGTACTGCGACACTGTCAGATCATGCACCTGTGTCGATGAGTATGACTATGCCCACTTTGACTCAGCGCTCCAATAATTGGAGACTCAATGATTCTCTTCTTTCTAACCCAACAGAAGTTTCTGTGTTTGCCTCTCATATATCGCAATATTTTAAAGACAATAAACCTTCTGAGACATCCCCTGCTATTGTATGGGAAGCTCACAAGGCAACTATGAGAGGCCGATTCATAGAACTTGGGGCAAGGAAAAAAAGAGAGCGTGGTCAACAACTTGAACAGGTCCTGCACCAAATAACAGAACTTGATAAACAACATAAACTCACTTTGCACACATCCCAGCTAGAAGCTCTCACATTGAAACGAGAGGAATTAAAAAATCTTCTTAACCTCGATACAGCTCGGAAATTCCAACGATATTCGTAAAAATTCTATGAGTGGCGGGACAAACCTAGCAGACAATTAGCAAGATCCCTCAAAGAAAACCAGACTAGATCGTTTATTCCTAAAATAAAGTTATCAAAACGGAAATTTAGTCCATGCGACTCCTCACATTGCTAAAGCTTTCAGGGACTATTATGCAGATTTGTACAAAGTGCAGTGTGACTCCCCGTCTCTGACTGTGAAGGAGAGACGTAACCTTATGCTTACATATCTAAAAGAAGCAAATTTGCCCAAACTTTCAAATTTGACTCTCAGGGAACTTGAATCTGAACTTTCGGTTGAGGAATTTCAGGCGGCTCTGAAATCTTCACCGACAGGTAAAGCCCCGGGACCGAATGGTTATACTATCCGGTACTATAAAACATTCAGTGATATCCTTCTGCCCCGCCTTACGGCTTATGCCAATTCAATCTCACAGACCTCGGGACTACGCCCGGAATCTCTTACAGCCCATATTTCAGTTATCCTTAAAGCAGATAAGGACTCTACTATAGGCCAATTTCCCTATTAAATGTTGATATCAAATTATATTCTAAGGTAATGGCCAACAGACTACTCCCTCTTATACCTAGTTGGGTTTCTACGGATCAGACGGGCTTTATGCCACACAGAGAAGCAAAGGATAATTCTCTCCGGGCGATATCGCTTATACAATACGCTCAAAGGTCTTCCCAGTCCACCCTATTCGTATCTACAGATGCTGAAAAAGCGTTCGATAGGGTGGACTGGGATTACTTAAAACTGACCCTGCGACATTTTGGGCTGGGACCCAAGATGTTTTACCACATTACTTCCCTCTATTCTAACCCCACAGCACAAATTCGCATAAATGGCACTTTGAGTGACTCATTCCAACTATTTAATGGGACCAGACAGGGCTGCCCTCTTTCTCCCCTTTTATTTGCCCTTACCCTCGAACCCTTTTTGGCAACCATAAGATGTAATTTAAATATACATGGGATTCAAGTAGGTAATAAAACGCACAAATATGCGGCCGATATTTTATTTTTTATCCAGCAGCCTCGTATCTCGCTTCCTAATTTAATGTCAGCGTTTTCTACTTTTCAGACACTCTCCAACTTTAAAATTAACCTATCTAAGTCTGAAATTCTAAATATTAATCTACCTGGAAGGGAGGTGGAAAATTTAAAACCCCTCTTCCCTTTTAGATGGGTTCAACGAAGTATGAAATATCTGGGAGTGAATCTTGTGCCTCACATTCAGTCCCTCTTTAAATATAATTACATCCCATTATTGAATAATATTAGAAGGGATCTACAAAAGTGGAACACGCTGACACACTCATGGTTGGGTAAAGCGAGTATAATTAAAATGAACATTCTGCCTAGAGTTCTTTTTTTCTTTCAAATGATCCCATTGGGTGTGCCTATAGGATTTTTTTCCCTATTACAGACCATGGTCTCCCGCTTTATTTGGAGGAACAGTCACCCCAGAGTATCTAAGGAAGTATTATTTCGCTCCAAGGAAGCTGGGGGACTGGCCCTTCCAAATTTTAAGGCTTATTATAATGCTGTGATTCTGTCTAGAATATCAGAATGGAAATATGCTGCTAATTCCAAACTTTGGGTGAGTTTGGAACATGCTCTTAGTAACACAGACCTAGCAACTACACCCTGGTTGCCACGCTTACATAGACACCTTGCTCCAAGTACCTCCACTTTAACCACTTCCACCCTTGATGTATGGGATGCCTTACATAGGAAGTTCTTGTGGTCATATGCTTCTCCTCTGTTACCGCTTTTGGACCACGATTATTTCTTACCTGGCCTATTAGATCCTGGCTATAGGACGTGGTTGCCAGAAGAACCTCTTCTACTACATCATGTTCTTCGAGCAAATGCGCTTAAGCCTCTTAAGGAAATTCTCGGCCTCAAGCCCATTATGTTTCTTGATAAATGGAGATATAATCAATTGCAAGGTTTCCTTAGAACTCTGCCTCAGCCGCTTAGAGGGATACAGGACTTAAACAGTATTGAGGAAGTTTTTAATTCAACGGACCCACCTGAACATTGTATCTCGGTATTCTACAAATTACTCATCAAGCTCCAAGGTGATACTTATCCTCCCTTTCTCGCTAAGTGGGAGGCAGACTTGGAATCCTGCCTCTCAGACAGCCAAAAGGATAAAGTCCTACAGCTGACTCATATCTCTTCAATTGCATCAAGGATGGCTGAGGTCAATTACAAACTACTAACCAGATGGCACTACACCCCATCAAAGCTTCATCAGATGCTCCCCGACAACTCCCCGTTGTGTTGGAGGAATTGTGGGAACAGAGCAACCCACGCTCATATATGGTGGTCGTGCCCACTCATCCGCCCCTTCTGGTCTAGCATTATTCAAATTATCCAACAAATATCCAATATTAATCTTCCTGCTGATGCATGGACCATTCTTTTCCATGCTACCAAGGAACCTGTCAGAAAATACAAATGTTCTCTAGTTCCACATCTGCTTAATACGGCTAAAGCACTTATACCTACCCTTTGGGGTCAGCCTGAGACTCCATCCGTGAAAAAGTGGTTTCAAAAAATTTCAGGAGGTCCATCTCATGGAAGATATCACTCATTGTAACAAGGACACTTTTCAACGACACACTTTAACTTGGACTCCGTGGATGGAGTTCAAGGACACCACAACTTATAGAGAGATACTTGCACAATCCCACTGAGACCTGTTTACATCTATTAAATAAGCTATCTATATCTTAAGGATGATTCCCTGTGGTTATTCTTTGGCTTATCCCTTAAGAGACTAAAATGTAATGTGACAAACATTTTATTGGATACCATGCATGCCGGCCTTCCCTTCCCTCCCTTTTCTTTCCTTTTTTACACCCCTATTTTTGTTCTCTTCCTTTTCTCGGAGAGAGTGAGAGAGGGGGATTAGATTTGTTCTTCCCTGAGGCTTCCCCTACTCCCCCCCTCCCCCCTTTTTTTTTTTTTTTTTGGGCACAGGTGACGATAATTTTACCTGTTATTTTTCTCTCTACATATATGTTTTGTCACTTCATCAGTGTAGTCACTTGTAAATTCATCCCTTAGTCCTCTATACAGTCCACTTTTAGATTGTAACACTTGTTTTTCAGTTTGTAGTAGTTTTTGAAATCACTTTTTTTCACTCTTTATTAATTAATTTTACGTTAGAAGACATCAACACTAGAGTGATAGCACATAATATATCTGGGGGAGAGTATGGGGGATCGTATTCCCCCATCCCCCCCCTTTCTAAAATCATCCCCACTCCCCCCCCCCTTTTTTTTTCTCTCCCTCACTTTCCCCCTCTCCGTTTCCCCATCTCTTTTTCTTTTCCTCCCCTTTTTTTTTTTTTTTTTTGGCACAAGTGACGATAACTTTACCTCTCACTTTTCTCTTTATATACATGTTTTGTCACTCTATCAGTACAGTCACTCATAAATTCATCCCCTAGTCCTTTATACTGTCTACTTTTTGATTTTAACACTTGTTTTTTAGTTCGTAGTAGTTTTCGGAACCACTTTTTGTCTCCCTTTATTATTTAATTCCACTTTAGAAGACATCAACACTAGAGTGATAGCACATAATATATATTGGGGAGAGTATGGGGGACTGTATTCCCCCACCCCCCTTCTAAAATCATCCCCACTCCCTCCCCCCCCTTTTTCTTTTTTTTCTCTCTCTCTCCATTTCCCCATCTCTCCCTCTTTTCTTCCCCCTTTTTTTTTATTTTTTTATTTGTAATGGGAAATATTGAGACTGTAAATGTGTTTCATGTATTGTAATGTGTGTTATATATGTTTTTGGAAAATTAATAAAAAAGATAATATAAATAAATAAACCGGGTAACATAACAACGGGTCATCTACCTAACGGTACATTCATTAAACCTCTAAATCTACTGCTCAGTCACTCCATTTGAAAACGTTGAGGAAGAATGTGCTACGCTTCTTCAATAGGGGTGAGGTTTCCCGAGGGGAAATTTTGGTACTAGGCCTAGAATACTAAGGGATTCAAACATAGGGGTATCGTGGGTGTCTTAGCAGGTGTCAGCTTAGGAAGAGTAGTTAACCACTTAAGCCCCGGACCATTATGCAGCTTATGGACCAGAGGTGTTTTCAGAATTTGGCACTGCGCTGCTTTAACTGGAAATTGTGCGGACATGCAATGTTGTACCCAAACGAAATTTGCGTCCTTTTCTTCCCACAAATAGAGCTTTCTTTTAATGGTATTTGATTGCCTCTGCGATTTTAATTTTTTGCGATATAAACGGAAAAAGACTGAAAATTTTGAAAAAAAAATTATATTTTCTACTTTTTGTTATAAGAAAAATCGAATAAACTCAATTTTAGCCATACATTTAGGCCAAAATGTATTCAGCCACATGTCTTCATAAAAAAAAAAATGTCAATAAGCGTATATTTATTGGTTTGCGCAAAAGTTATAGCATCTACAAACTAGGGTACATTTTCTGGAATTTACACAGCTTTTAATTTATGACTGCCTATCTCATTTCTTGAGGTGCTAAAATGGCAGGGCAGTACAAAACCCCTCCAAATGACCCCATTTTGGAAAGTAGACACCCCAAGGAAATTGCTGAGGAGGCATGTTGAGCCCATTGAATATTTTTTTTTTTTTTGTCTCAAGTGATTGAATGACTATAAAAAAAAAAAAAAATACAAAAAGATGTCACTAAATGATATATTGCTCACACATTCCATGGTTATATGTGGAATTGCACCCCAAAATACATTTTGCTGCTTCTCCTGAGTACGGGGATACCACATGTGTGGGACTTTTTGGGAGCCTAGCCGCGTACGGGCCCCCGAAAACCAAGCACCGCCTTCAGGATTTCTAAGGGCGCAAAGTTTTGATTTCACTCCTCACTACCTATCACAGTTTCGAAGGCCATAAAATGCCAAAATAGCACAAACCCCCCCCCCCAATTTACCCCATTTTGGAAAGTAGACACCCCAAGCTATTTGCTGAGAGGCATGGTGAGTATTTTACAGCTCTCATTTGTTTTTGAAAATGAAGAAAGATAATAATTTTTTTTTTTTTTTCAATTTTCAAAACTTTGTGACAAAAAGCGAGATCTGCAAAATACTCACCATACCTCTCAGCAAATAGCTTGGGGTGTCTACTTTCCAAAATGGGGTCATTTGGGGGAGTTTTGTGCCATCTGGGCATTCCATGGCCTCCGAAACTGTGATAGGCAGTGAGGAGTGAAATCAAAAATTTATATCCTTAGAAAGCCTGAAGGTGGTGCTTGGTTTTTGGGGTCCCGTACGCGGCTAGGCTCCCAAAAAGTCTCACACATGTGGTATCCCCGTACTCAGGAGAAGCAACAGAATGTATTTTGGGGTGTAATTCCACATATGCCAATGGCATGTTTGAGCAATATATCATTTAGTGACAACTTTGTGCAAAAAAAATAAAAAAATAAAAAAAATAATTATTTTTTCCGCAACTTGTGTCAACATATAAAATATTCCATGGACTCGACATGCCTCTCAGTATATAGCTTGGGGTGTCTACTTTCCAAAATGGGGTCATTTGGGGGGGTTTTGAACTGTTCTGGCATTTTATACACAACATTAGGAAGCTTACTTCCAACTCTTCTAACCACTTGAAGACAAAGCCCTTTCTGACACTTTTTGTTTACATGAAAACATTTATTTTTTTTGCAAGAAAATTATGTTGAACCCCCAAACATTATATATTTTTTTAAAGCAAAGGCCCTACAGATTAAAATGGTGGGTGTTGCCTTTTTTTTTCCACACAGTATTTGCGCAGCGATTTTTCAAACCCAATTTTTGGGGAAAAAAATAGGATTTTTTACTCACCGTAAAATCCTTTTCTCTGAGTCCACGGACCGACACAGCCTCTCTATTGACAAAGTGGGTATTATCCGTTAATTAGGAGTGACTAGGCAGAAAAACTTGTAAAAAGTGTTGCATCACACCTTCTACAGTCCCGCCCAGGGGGCGGACCCCCCGGGTATATCCTCTCAGTCTGCATATCGCAGATCAGTTTGTCAAAAAGCAGTACAAACTTAAAAGGAGGGGTGAGTGCTGTGTCGGTCCAAGGACTCAGAGAAAAGGATTTTACGGTGAGTAAAAAATCCTATTTACTCTTTCGTCCATGGACCGACACAGCCTCTCTATTGACAAAGTGGGACGTCCCAAAGCAGTGTCAGAGAAAAAACGAGGGGTGGTAAAAGCATAAAATAAACTTCACCCCAAACACAAAACAGCACTCCTCCAACGGAGGAGCTGCAACTCTAAACAGCCGCTTGTAAAACCTTGCGGCCGAAAAGAGGCATCCGAAGATGCACCTACATCAACTTTGTAGAATTTTGTGAAAGTGTGAGCGAACGACCAAGTCGCCGCTTTACATAATTGGGAAACAGACGCTTGATGTCAGAAAGCCCAAGAGGCACCTCTTGCCCTGGTCGAATGCGCCGTGACCAGAAAGGGGGGCGCTTGACCCTTTAAGGCGTAAGCCTGGATTACTGTCGGATCCACCTAGAGATGGTGGCCGACGAGACTGCATGGCCCTACTTGGGACCAGCCACCGAAACAAACAGTGAGTCTGACTTCCGGAACAGGGAAGTAGCAGATAAGTATACTCTCAAAGCTCGGACAACGTCCAAGGAATGCAACGCCGACTCCTTAGGATTCGACGGATGAGGACACAAGGATGGAAGTACAATGTCTTCGTTGAGATGAAAAGCCGAAACGACCTTCGGAAGAAAGGAAGGCTGCGGCCGCAGCACTACCTTATCCTTGTGGAAAATCAAATAGGGAGCCTTGCAGGACAAGGCTGCCAGTTCAGAGACTCGTCTAACTGACGTAACAGCCACCAAAAAGACCACCTTCTGAGAAAGTGTCAACAGGGGAATATCTCTAATATTCTCAAACGGTGCCTTCTGAAACACCGAGAGGACCAGGTTCAAGTCCCACTAAGGTAGCGGGGGACGGACCGGAGGGGCCACATGTCGAACCCCCTGCACAAATGTACTCACGAGAGAGTGAGCCGCCAGGGGTCGCTGAAAAAAAAAAAAGACAGCCAGGGCAGATATATGTCCCTTAATCGTACTTAAGGCAAGCCTTTGGTCCACCCCATGCTGTAAAAACAGCAGGATTCTGGAAACCAAATAGGTACGCGGATGCCCTTTCATTTCCTCACACATGGAGATGTAGGCCTTCCAAGTGCGGTGATAAACCTTCCTAGAGGATGGTTTCCGAGCACTTCTCATAGTAGAGATTACTGAATCTGACAGGCCCCGGTCTCTCAGTACCTGGTTCTCAATAGCCATGCCGTTAGAGCCAGTGACCATAAAGCAGGATGGCGTATGGGACCTTGCGATAGCAGGTCCTTCCGTAGTGGTAGGCGCCAGGGGACGTCTGCTTCCAGACGTACTAGATCGGCGTACCAAGGATGCTGAGGCCAATCTGGAGCGATTAGGATCATTGGAACTCCCTCTGCCTCCACTCTGCGGAGCAGAAAAGGAAGAAGCCTTAAGGGAGGGAAGGCATAGATTAGCCGATACTGACCCCACGATGCCACCAACGCGTCCGTTGCGTCTGCCCATGGGTCTCTTGACCGGGCCACAACCTCAATACCTTCCGATTGAGCCAGGAAGCCAGAAGATCTACGTCTGGTGTGCCCCATCTTTGGCAGAGGAGTTGGAACACCTCCGGGTGTAAGGACCATTCACCCTGGTCCAGCATCTGGCGGCTCAGGTAGTCGCCTGCCAGTTTTCCACACCCGGAATGTACACGGTCGACAGTGCCGGCACGCTCTTCTCTGCCCACTTCAGGATGCGAGCAACCTCCGATGCTGCAGCTGAGCTTCTTGTTCCTCCTTGATGATTGACATATGCCACTGCTGTGGCGTTGTCTGACTGGATCCTGACTGGACGCCCCTGCAGCCTCTGAGACCATTTGAAGAGGCACAGCCTGATCGCCCGGATTTCCAGGACATTTATCGGCAGGAAGGCTTCCTCTGGAGTCCAGCGACCTTGCGCCGAATGAACACCCCAGACTCCCCCCCAACCTGTAAGGCTGGCGTCCGTCGTGATCACTATCCAGTAAACCGGAAGGAATGACTTCCCGGCCATTAGAGCCGGTGCTGTCAGCCACCATACCAGGGATCTCCTGACTAGGTGGCTCACTCGGATTTGATAATCCAGAGATGAAGGGCATCTGTTCCATCTGGACAGAACTTCCTTCTGTAACACTCGAGTGTGGTATTGAGCATATGGGACCACCTCGAAGGAGGCTACCATGAGGCCCAACACTCGCATGCAAAAACGGAGTGACGACCAATTCCTGGAAGTCAGCTGCCGTACTGCAGCCCGGAGGGTCTGCAACTTCTCCCAGGGAGGAATACCTTTGCCTCTGAGGAATCCAGAATCAACCCCAGGTACACTAGGCATTGAGTGGACACCAATCCTGACTTTTGCGTGTTTAGTATCCAACCACAGTCTCGAAGAGTCTGACAGGTAATGGACACGCTTACCTCTAATTCTGAGCTTGAAGGGGCCTTCAGCAGGTCGTCCAAGTAGCCTGTGATAGCGATACCACGCTGTCTTAGAAGTGGCAGAATCGGAGCGAGCACCTTGGTGAACGTCCTGGGTGCTGAGGCAAGGCCAAACGGGAGGGCCACAAAATGGTAGTGGTCCTTCCCGATAGCAAATCGCAGAAACCTCTGGTGTCTGGAGTATATGGGGACATGCAGGTATGCGTCCTTGATGTCCAAGGAGGCCAGAAAGTCCCCCGGATGGAGAGCCGGGACTACAGATTGAACCGACTCCATCCAAAATCTTTGTACCTTCACAAAGCAATTGAGGGTTCTGAGATCCAAGCTTGGACGAACCCCCTCCTTCTTCGGCACAATGAACAGATTTAAGTAAAAACCCTGTTCCAGTTCTGGAACTGGAATAACTACCCCGCGTTCCAGTAGACCCTGGACCGCCCCATACAGGGCCTCCCGACGGGTCAGTAGTAGCTGGAGATTGGAGGTGTTGAATCTGTCCGGTGGACAAGGGAGAAACTCTATCTTGTAGCCTGAGGAGATTACTTCGCAAACCCACCTGTCGGAAATTAGAGCTGTCCACTGAGTCGCGAATTTGTGAAGACGTCCCCCCACCCGAGAGCTGGGTGGGGGAGGACCTTAATGCGGACGCAAATTTGTCCGCAGGCTTATTGGGTATGCGGGACCAAGGGCGCTTTTGTCCTTGGGCAGGCGCTTTATCGGCCTGGGGACTTTTCCCTGTCGCCCTAGGGGGACGAAAAAAACGCTTGCGTGCAGTAAATGAGGGCCCTTGGCGTGGCCCCTTACCCTTGCTAATTTAGGGAAGCAAAGTGCTCTTACCTCCTGTGGCATCCTTGATGATGTCATCCAGAGAAGCCCCAAAAAGTCTGTCGCCCTTAAAAGACAGATCCAACAGGGCTTTCTTGGAAGTCTGGTCCGCTACTGCATAAACCAAAGCTTTTGACAGCAGGGGAATAGTATCCATGTCTGACTCGCAGACAAACCTAAGACCCTGGACCAACAGGTCGGCCAATGTTATCTCATCAGGAGGAGCATCTCGCTCCTTAACCCCTGGAGTAGCAATATTGCCCATTCAGTAAGTGTGTGAGACACTAGGGCCCCCGCCAATGCCGGGCGTACTGCCGAGCCTACCACTGAGTATAGGTAGCAAGCGAGTGCTTCAGCCTTCTTATCCACAGGGTCCATGAAAACAGGAGCCCCTTCTACTGGAATAGTGGTGGCTCTATTAAGTCTGGACACCGGAGGGTCCACTAAAGGGGGAGAGGTCCATTTCTTCAGAAAACTCTCCTCAAAGGGGTACCGTACCGTAAACCTCTTTGGGGCTGTAAAGACCCTCAGTGGGTTCTCCCATTCCTTGTATAAGAGTTTATCAAAAGACACACAAGGGAACACCTTAGCAGTGCGGGCAGGTCTATGAAACCCAAGTGGACCGGAGTGTCTGCTGCTTCTGCAGCATTTTCCAACTTTAGCGTATCCCACACTGCAGTAATAAGGTCAGATACCAAAGCCGTCTCGCGTACTGACCTGAACTTGGAGTCATCCTCACTGTCCGGTCACAGTCTACAGTCTCTGATGCGTCAGAATCTGGGCCCTGAGCCGTAGCTGGACCTGATTCTGCATCAGAATTATCCCCAGAAGCTTGCAGGGGATGGGGCGTTTACTACCCCCTGTATTCCCGTGTGCTGCTTCCACCCTGGCAGCAAACGCCTCTAGGATTGCCGTCATAGCGTTCATAGACACCTGAGGGGCACCAGCTGCTAAATCTGGTGTTTCAGGGGAGAAGACATCTGGGTCAGATGCCATGCTGACCGCACGCTGACACTCACAGGGCTCCAGGCAAGATATCAATAGGCCACCCTCCTGCGCTGCAGAGATGCTGGGTTACCCAGAGGACTCACCACCCTGGACCGGTACTGCGCCTGTGATGCTGTCCCACTGCTGCTGTGTCAGTCTGCTTCTTTTATCAGCACTTCCTGTGTGGATTTTTGCGCCAGTGTAATGCACCCTAGAGGCCGGAGGCTCTCGCAAGATGGTTGCCAAAAACGTCTGTATGGAAGATAATGTGGGCTCTAAGAAAATGGCCGCCGACCGAAGATTGAGGTCAAGCAGCCGTAGCCCACCAGAAGATGGCCGCCGAATGGCAATATATACATACAGGGTGGACAAACATGGCCGCAGATCAGCTGATAGGGGCCAGTGGGTGTGGCCAAACCAGAGGAAGATGGCCGCCGGGCAGTCACAAGAGGCCGAACTCGGCATGGACCACCCCAAAATGGCCGCCGACAGCATGGAGGAGGAAGCACATACAGGTAAGCAGAAATAACATTTCTTTAAAATGTTAGTTACAGCCAGCCCCGCTCCAGTGGAACCCCTTAGGTGACCCCCAGCACCCAGCAACCTTTAGCTAGAATCCCAGGGAGGAGAGAAAGGCAGGGAGAGAGGGAAGAAAGGGGCCACAACCACTTACTTGCTCTCTCCAGGAATGTCCAGCTAAATCACCCAGCCGAGGCAGGGGAGTTTTACTTACCTATCCTGCATGTATTATGCTGAAAGACATTCCAAACAGATCGTCATCCGCGCACGGAAGGTGACTGTTGGCCAGGCATGCTGTGATTGGACCCAAAAGGGACGATCATATGTATGCCCTGGAGCGTGATGCACACCGGACAGGCTGCTGCGACTCGGCCGTATGGTCAGCCGAAGCTGAGCGGTCCGATGCAAGCCTTGGAGCGTAAGCTCACCGGCCAGGCTGCTGCGACTCGGCCGTAAGGTCAGCCGAAGCTGAGCGGTCCGATGCAGACCCTGGAGCGTAGGCTCACCAGCCACCCGTGGAGCGACGGGCATGTCGTGGAAAACCCAGCGCGTAGCTAGGGTCGGCACACGCTCGATGGCCGAAACTGGGGAGACTACAAGGATCGGCAGTTGATCGAAGATCGCAGGAAACAACAAATGTAGCAAAAAAAATATATATATCTTTTTCCCCCGGACCAATGGGCCCAAAGGGAGCCATGTCCTACTCCTTGCTAGACAGAAAAAAACTGATCTGCGATATGCAGACTGAGAGGATATACCCGGGGGGTCCGCCCCCTGGGCGGGACTGTAGAAGGTGTGATGCAACACTTTTTACAAGTTTTTCTGCCTAGTCACTCCTAATTAACGGATAATACCCACTTTGCCAATAGAGAGGCTGTGTCGGTCCATGGACGAAAGAGTAATACACTTTTTTTAATTTTAATGCACTAAAACACACTATATTGCTCAAATGTTTGATGAAATAAAAAAGATGATCTTAGGCCGAGTACATAGATACCAAACACGACATGCTTTAAAATTTCGCACAAACGCGCATTGGCGACAAACTACATACATTTTTAAAAGCCTTTAAAAGCCTTTACAGGCTACCACGTTAGATTTACAGAGGAGGTCTACTGCTAAAATGACTGCCCTCGATCTGACCTTCGCAGTGATACCTCACATGCATGGTGCAATTGCTGTTTACATATGACGCCAGACCCACGCTTGCGTTCGCCATTGCGCAAGAGCAGGGCAGGACAGGGGTGCTTTTTTTTTATTATTAATTTTGCTTTTTTATTTTATTTTTAAACTGTTCCTTCCATATTTTATTTTTTTATCATTTTTATTGTTATCTCAGGGAATGTAAATATCCCCTATGATAGCAATAGGTAGTGACAGGTACTCTTTTTTTGAAAAAACTGGGGTACATTAGACCCTAGATCTTTCCTCTGCCCTCAAAGCATCTGACTACACCAAGATCGGTGTGATAAAATGCTTTCCCAATTTCCCAATGGCGCTTTTTATATCGGGGGGGGGGGGCATTCCCTCCCACTGCTTGTAAAAGCAGCCTAGAAGCTAATTATCTACTAGGATTGCTTTTACATGAAAGCCGGCCGCTGGCTGAAAAGAATGATACCAAGATGATACCTAAATCCGCAGGCATCAATCTGGTATAAACATTCAAAGTCCAGCAACATACCAGTACGTTGCTGGTCCTTGTTGGACATGTATTGTAATCTTTTTTTTCATGCAGCCTGTCGGCTGAACGAAAAAAGAGATTGATCGGTGGGTATGCCCACCATTAGAATTCCTCCCTTCATTCACCCACTTCTAATGATGGGCATACATGCACCATTTATATATGCCGAAGTATGGGGGCATCCTCCCCAAAAGTTATGCTGCACACACATGGTCGGACTTTTCCACGGGCAAGCCTCCGTCGGAATTTTGACCGTATGTACGCGCCATTAGGAGCAAAATCGCTCCTCCGCCCCTGCTGCCCCCATGCTTCGGCATATATGCTTTTTTTTTTTAACTGTGGTGGTGAAATCACCTCCTACAGCACTGGAGTCGCAGGGATCAGGCCTGTCTCTGCGAACGCTGCAGTTATGTGTGTTGTGTTTTGTAAGTGACAGTGATCGATCGATACTGCACTTGGGTGGCCTGGGCTGAACGGAGGGGCAAAACGCAGGTGCTAGCAGGTATCTGGGCTGATCCCGCTAACACTGCATTTTTGGAAACCCTAAACTGCTGGGGACGCTAGTATAGATCTGATCAGATCAGATATTGATCTGTTCAGATACTATACCACTAAGGGAGGTGTATGCTTCACGCGTGGGTGTTAGCGTTACTGGCACTAACCTGACACTGCCTGGGGTGTGACGCAGACCCTCTCTGACGCTAAAACCTAATTGATATCACCCACCGGGCGATCAGGGGGTTAAACCTTTATTGGGTTATATACGGCGGGTGCCCCGACACTATAAAAAGCTAACTAACCAGCGTCACCCGTAATACTTATATGGTGATCATTGGTGAAAGGGTTAACTAGGGGCAATCAGGGGTTAGAACCTTTATTAGATAATATATGGGGGTACCTGACGCTATATAAAAACCTGACGGGGAACCTAAATAACAAAATAACTAACTGGCTAACCAGTGTCACCAGTAACACTTATACAGTGATCACTGCTGAAAGGGTTAACTAGGGGCAATTAGGGGGTTAAAACCTTTATTAGATAATATATGGGGGTACCTGACGCTATAAAAACCTGCGGCGAACCTAAAAAAAATAACTGACTACCTATCGGCACCAGCATAACTAATATAGCGATCAGAAAAACGATCGCTTAGTGACACTGGCAAAAGGGGGTGAAAGGGTTACCTGGGGGGGCGATCAAGGGGTTAAACCTTTATTAGGTAATATATGGGGGTCCCTGACGCTATAAAAACCTGCGGCGAACCTAAAAAAAATAACTGGCTACCTATCGGCATCACCGACACTAAGACAGTGATCAGAAAAATGATCGCTTAGCGACAGTGGTGCTAGGGGGTGAAAGGGTTATCTGGGGGGCGATCAGGGGGTTAAACCTTTATTAGGGGGGGGGTTAGGGGGCTACACTGGACCTAAAACTAACTGTAGTGACACTTTTACAGTCACAAATGTCACTGATTGCAGTGATCAGTAAATAAATGGTGACACTGTGACTGGGGGCTGGGGGGTGATCTGGTGGGTGATCTGGGGGGGCGATTTATGTGCCTGTGTGTCCTGGTGTCAGTGTAGTGTTTAGTGCACTAACCTGACATCTTCTCTCGTACAACGCTCGGTATATGTGAGCGCCGCATGAGAGATGACATCACTTCCTCTGCCTGTGCTTACATTACACAGGCAGAGGAAGATTCTCATTCGCCGGGAGCGATCGCGAGGGGGTGGCCGGAAACGAATGGCCGTCCCCTCATCACGGATCGCTCCCGGAACGATGACCACCGCTCACTGTATGAAAAGGGGGTCCGATGGGACCCCCTTTCTATACGAAGGCAGTCACGTACAGGTGCGTGATTGTGCCTGTCCGTGCCATTCTGCCGACGTATATATACAGTGAGCGGTCGTTAAGTGGTTAAAGTACATCAGGTATACCTTCTATTCTTGAGCAGCATTGGTGGAGATAAAGTAAAGCCATATTTTCCACACTTTGTTGAATTTGGCAGTACACCCACTAGAGTGATATGTGGTTTTATATAATGGAATTGCAGAGTTGACCAGAGCTTTTGCCAGGTGTATACTTAAGGCTGCTCCCCCCTTTCCCCAGGGTGTCACTATCCTGTCTGATTGCCTCCTTGCTACCAGATTGTGCCCGATACCGATCATGAACCTTCCTGTATCCTAATCCGTCCTGCACCCTTCTGCCTTGCTCCCTGCTCTTGTACCCAAACGAGTTTCCCTTCCTTTCATCTCTGTTACCTTTGTCCCTTATATTGTATATAGATAGTAGTTAGGTTCATTGGTTATTTTTGTTCGTTTGCTGGAGTGGTTTATGTTTTCACTGGTTGCTGTGTATGCTTATTGGTGTGTGTTCACTGTAAATAAATATCACTTTAATGATAAATACATTGTTTGGTCTCAGTTTCCTTGTGTAGCTGCGTCTCTGGTCTCCTTAGCCGTTGATTCCTGACACAAGGGCAAGTGGTCTACTGACCCTGGCTCTTATAGACTTATTTCGCTACTACCGGTAGATGCTGAAATCCTTGCAAAAGTTCTGACTCTTTCCTTTCAAATAGATTTTTATTTAAATTTAAAATAAAAATAAAAATATAGTACATTGTAAAGGTTAACAGCACAAGAATGCAAAAGCGTAAAAATATGTGCAGGTTAGAAATAGTCATACATCACAGTAGTAGTAAATGGTGGTGAAAGTTAGGTTGTTTCAACAACTTAATAAGACATTGATTGGTTATGAGAATGTATGTCCATTTGATATTTCTTTCAGGTAGACTTCCATCATGGGGATTTAAACAAGACATTCCTTAGATAACAGTTCTCAGCTGGTTGAAGTCTTACCCATTGTGATTCGGGAAACGACCTTGTTCCATACCAAGGTATACTCTTTTGTATTTCCCACCTACTCTAGTGGGATAGATTCAAACCTCAATAAAGTAACCCTCTGTAAGTAGGGAGAACTAGAAGAGAAGAAGAAAAATGGATTGAAGAAAAGAAGAGGAATAGGGCAGGTTGAGAGGAAGATAAATGAGAATAAGATGTCCTACTTAAAGTTTGCCTAGATCCTACGAGGTTGTCAGGGAGATGTGTATGTAATCAGCCCATGGTTCCCAGGTGGCCTCAAATTATTGTAAAAATCCTGTTCCAGAACCCTCTTATTTTGGGGCATTCCCACCATAAATGCAACATGGAGCCTATGTGTGAACACCCTCTGAAACATAGGGGGGAGGACGACAGGTACAATTTTGCTAATCTGGTCAAAAATTCTGACTAAACAAATGCATCACTACTATTGTACACACTGTCCAGTCTGGCTTTATGCCACAAAAATCCACAGCTATTAATATTTGGGGTCGTTCACTCCTCTCTCTGGACGCCAACAAAGCCTTTGACAGCGTGGAATTGCCGTATCCCTGGCTGACCCTTAAACGCATTGGCTTTGAAGACAAATTCATCTCTTGGATTTAGCTCCTCCAATAGAATGCATCCCTACAGGGAGCCTCTGGGTTTACCACCTATAGTCCCATATGGCAGAATTCCAACTACCCAGAATTGGCAAAACTAACCTATACTGGAGCGTGGAGGCATAAGGGCATCACTAATTTCTGCCAAGTATTTCGTAATGCTCCCTTCTCTTGTTTGACAAATTGAGCGATAGGTAATTATCTCCCTCGGACAATGCCGTTTTATTACCTTCAACTCAAGCATACCCTTCGTTTTTAGGGTTTCACGGTTGACTGGAATTTCTCCCCAACGCCAGTATTTAATTATGTACAGTCTGCGCAGGACACTAAAGGTTTATCTCCTGTTCTGGAATGCTCCTTTTACCTTACTTAAAGGGCTTCCCCTGCAAAGCCAAAAGAGAAGTGGGAGGGTGATGTTGGTAACCTGGAGGACAACCAGTGCGATAGTGCCTTAGAATCCATATTGTCCTGCTCCCTTAATACCACCCAGAGGCTGTTGCAGCTGTACATTGTGTCCACTTCACCCCTAAAATTATACCACATGGGTCTTTTGCAATCTCCACTGTGCACCAAATGTGGAGCAGCACATGGAGATCTTATACATCTGTTGTGGCGCTGCCCTAAACTTCACTACTGGGCAGAGATAATAGATACTGTTAATAGGCTCTTCCAGGTTATCGTGCCAGCAGAACCTACCTGCTGTATACTGGGCATATTGAAGAATGGTACCGTGTGATTTTCAGGTGGTAGCTATTAACAGAGCATTTTTCCAGGGTCAGCGGCTCCTTTTGAAATACTGTAAAGCTGACCAAGCTCCAACTCTCAGGGAATGGATAAACTACATGGGTGACACCCTCAGATTAGAAAAAGTTATATTCCAATATAGAGGCTGCCCGGGGAAATTTTGAGAAGCTATGGGGAGACTGGCTGGCAGTTCCTGGCCTTTCTCCAGTTGATCTAGTTGCAGAGGGCGCACGGGGAGCGTGCAAAGAGGACAACGTCTATTGACGGCCTCCCGGCAAAGTAGGTCCGCGCTGCAGCCGTCACTCGGCTATAGCGCGGATCTGAAGAAGTTAAGGCAGCTTATTCATTACAAATGGGCTGCCAGTACATGGCGGCAGCAGCCTAAAAATTAGACAAGACCCACATGGCAATGGCCTGAAATTGGATATGGGACTTTTTTTAAAGCAGCACTGTGTTGTGGTACGCTGAAGTGTGGCTATATTGCATTCATTTCACTTTTCAATGATTTCTATTACAAAGATTTTAGCATAGCTACAGAGTCATTGTTGATCACATTTACCATTAATACCTTTGCAGAGAATGGAAATGTTTATAAAGTACTTCAGATTTATCTTTTATTTATACGATTCTGCTCAAACAATGGCTGTGTTAGAGAAAATATGCAGTCCGCAACGTTCTCTCTACAGTTCAAGAATAAAAATCAAAAGAAGGGAAAGGAGAGATGTGTGGTAAAGAAAAGGGAGGTATAATGAAGGGGAGATAGAGAGAAGAAGTGGATTTTTCTCTTGACTTGTACACAATCAGCCTGTTAGGTTTTTCCGAATGATCAGTGTCACTGGCTATAGCTGGTCACTGATCATTGTATTCTAATGGTGTGGAAGTCTCCCCACTGTCAGAACACAATAGCACAGCGGGAGTGATTCACATATTCAAGGTAGATGGGGGAATCGGGTAATTTTTTTTCCGTTCAACCCACTGGTTGGCTGGTATGGGCTGCTTAATTCTATTTGTGAAACAAAGAAAAAGTGCGCTGCCTCCTTGCAAAATATTTTCTAAGTGACCCAATGTGATAAAGAACGAATTACGTATATACCACTATTAAATCAAAATACATGCTGCATCAAAATAATCATGACTGCCAAGAATCGCCTGAAACACCACTAATAAATCAAGGTAATATAAAACAGCGCAAATCAAAAAAAATAGGTATAAAAAAGTCCATCATAAATAAAGTCCATATACATGTGCTGAAAAGTGCTCAGTACTCTCTGTAAACATTAAGGTGACAAACGTGCTCCAAAAGGTAAAACATAAAATTAGTAAAATTATCACAAGTGGAGCTTGTCGGTTACTAAAGCATGACATGACAACTCTAACTCATGGAAGTCCATAAGAGGTATAATAGACCACTGTATAATCCAAATGGGTGACAGGAGTGACAGTGTCCAAACGAGAAAGGGGGTATTTGTAGAATCTGGTAAAGTCTCTACTGACAAAAGCTTCCACTGTATCCACAGTACCACAATACTTCCTCACTTGTGTCACTTACCCCTTAGGGGTTCCTACTCACCGAAAAGTTGAATCAAGTAGTCACTGCAAATTTGGATCATCCATCCATCCTCCGCCTCTCACGCAGACTGGAATCGCTGGATACTTCTTCTGATGGTCTCAGAGTGGCAAGAAAAGACGGAGATAGTGTAGTCCTGCTTTCACTTTTTATTCAACAAACTCTTAACATAAGTCACTCAAAACTAGCATTTAGAACAGCCACTATAATCCTTAAAAGACGCGCTGTTCCCGACTCCTTGTGTGGTTGCGTGTATGTGTGCTGGTCCCGTCCACCGTAGACCTACACACTCACCACTTCCTGACACTGGAGCGCAGATGGAACGCAGAACGTCACTTCCTATTGCCGTGAGGTCACGCCCTGACGTTTCGTCCTTTCGACTTCCTCTGAGGGTGCTCCAAAAGGTGCCTGTGCAATATTGCAGCTTCTTACCACAAGCAGATGATCTCAAGTTATAGAAATCATTAGCATCTGTATCTAACCCAAGGAGTTGGAACTCACAGAACAGGAATCCCCAAACAGTCCCAGGATCCAAAGCTCAAAAAACAGTATCTGTCTGGTTTTCAGTCTCGTTTTCCCAGGTAAACGACACCACTCAGAATGGACACATAAGAGGAGGTTTCATAGCGCAACTTGTTTGATAAAATCGCTTAATAACAAAAAGTAGGGTTGCACAGATTCCGTTTTTTTTCTGACCTGCAAGGTAATACCATAATGTGCTAGTATGCATTGCATACTAGCACATTATGAGAAACTTACCTGAAAATGAAGCCCTCCAGCGAAGCACTGTCGCCGCTGGACGCTGCTTCTATCTTCACCTGTCTTACTTGCGTTTTTGCGGATGCGCGGAGGAGACGCCGTTCACGGCACAGGACTCTGAAGAAATGGCCCGGGTGGCCGTTCCTTCAGAGCGCATGCGCCGATGACATCATCAGCTGCATATACAGTAAATATCTCCTAAAAGGTGCATATTTAGGAGATTTTTACAATACCTATAGGTAAGCCTTAATATAGACTTGCCTATAGGTAAAAGTCAGAGATGGAAGTATACTCCCACTTTAGGGAGTGGGGCCGCCGCGTCCTTAAAGGAGTAGTAAAGTTACATGTTTTTTCACCTTAATGCATCCTATGCATTAAGGTGAAAAAACATTCGACAATACCGCCCCCCCCGAGCCCCCGTTTTTCTTACCTGGCCCCTCGAAAGTCCCATGCTCGTCCCCGTCATCCTCTTCGTTTTTCTGCCTGGCCGCCGATTGGCTACACTGGATAGATTGAAAGCAGCGCAGCCATTGGCTGGCGCTGCTGTCAATCACATCCAATGACGCGGCACGCCGGGGGGCGGGGCCGAGTGATACAGTCGGCGGCTATGGCCGCCGCTGTATCACGGGAGCGCGCCCGCAATCACTCCACACCATGCGAGCTCACTCGCATTAAGGTGTGGAGTCCTTGCGGGGAGGAGCCAAGACAGCCGCCGAGGGACCCCAGAAGACCAGGATCGGGGCCACTGTGTGCAAAACGAGCTGCACAGTGGAGGTAAGTATAACATGTTTGTTATTTTAAAGCAAAAAAAAAAAAAAAGGTATAGTGCTCCTTTAACAACCAATGACATTTCATATGTCCGTGGGATTCCCCTCCCTGCAGCCTCATCCTCTCCCGCCAGCTGTCACCCTCCTGTTTTGAAGGACAGAGAGAGCAGTGCCATCCAAGTGCAGTATATGAACCACTAGCGCCCCCCGAGGAGACGGTACTGGAAGACAAGGAGAAGTATCAGTCCGTTGCAAGAGGGGGGAGCCAGGCAGAAGAGGGGGAGGAGAGGAAGCTCACACGCATCATGGAGAGGGCCGAATAAGGGCAGCCGTCGCCATGTCCGGGCACCGCCGTTAACACAATGGGTAATTGGCACCAAACCAGATGCATTTCTTACCTTTTATACATTCAATTGCGGTCATACTGCACTTGGATGGCGCTGCTCTCTCTGTCCTTTGTGTTCCCAGAGTCCCTCCTAGCCCCCCCCTACCCTCACTTACCCTACTACCCCCCCCTCACTTATCCTCCTACTCACCACCCCCCCCACCCTGCTATCAGTTACCCTCCTACTCACCCCTCCCACCCTCACTTACCCCCCCACCCAACTCAGATTACTGAACATTTGAGTCTTAACAGGTCTGTCCAACATTGACGGAGCCACAATATCTCTGAGAGAACGAGTTTTCCTAAAGATGGCCTGAGGTCATTCAGGTAGCACCAGTTCCAGAATCTTATCTTTTCACGCCAGTACGCTGTAGGAAGTAGTTACCCTCTATAGAAGAAATAACTATGCTCCAAACATCAGAAGTTTTAAAATAAAAGTTCCTTTGCTTCTGGGGTAGTGAGTCCCCTTTATTAGGAAAATGCTGGGCCGCTTCATATCGTTTATGATGTCGAATGATAGTGTAAAATGACAATACATCCACAGTCACTAAATGAACCTCTCCCTCTACACATATTCCTGAAAGTTCATTAATTATTTGCATAGAGCACTTTCAGGAATAATTGTATCTGACGTTTTAGCTGTTATATACAGTTTTTTGCCATATTGTTTTTTATTTATTTTTCAAATTTTTTTGTAGTTATTCCTATTTTTATTATAGGACAATAGATCGATCTATTCATCTATAGATCTTTTTGACACGTAGGGTGGATTTACGAGCGTCTCCTGGTTCACCTATATGGGATGTTTATTTGCGGTGTCTCTTCCTGCTTAAAAGGTGACTACCGAAGTCTCAGCCCATGCTCCATTCCCAGAAGATACATCTTAGGGGAAACGCGTCAGTGGAGTCAGTCGGGTCTGCGACGTCATCATGCCAAAGCTGCCTGGATGACACAGTTTCCGAGGCTTGTTTGCCAACTGTCCGATTTTATGCCTTTGCATTTCTTCGGCACATAGTTACATAGTACATAGTAGGTGAGGTTGAAAAAAGACACAAGTCCAACCTATGTGTGTGATTATATGTCAGTATTACATTGTATATCCCTGTATGTTGTGGTCGTTCAGGTGCTTATCTAATAGTTTTTTTAAACTATCGATGCTTTCTGCTGAGACCACCGCCTGTGGAAGGGAATTCCACATCCTTGCTGCTCTTACAGTAAAGAACCCTCTACGTAGTGTAAGGTTAAACCTATTTTCTTCTAATATAAAAGAGGCCACGTGTCTTAAAAGTTTTATCCCTATTGTGGGGTCACCAGTACGGTATTTGTAAATTGAAATCATATCCCCTCTCAAGCGTCTCTTCTCCAGAGAGAATAAGTTCAGTGCTCACAACCTTTCCTCATAACTAATATCCTTCAGACTCTTTATTAGCTTTGTTACCCTTCTTTGTGCTTCATTTCCAGTACGTCCTTCTTGCGGACTGGTGCCCAGAACTGGACAGCATACTCTAGGTGCGGCCGGACCAGAGTCTTGTAGAGCGGGAGAATTATTGTTTTTTTTCTCTGGAGTTGATCCCTTTTTAATGCATGCCAATATTCTGTTTGCTTTGTTAGGAGCAGCTTGTCATTGCATGCCATTGCTGAGCCTATCATCTACTAGGACCCCCAGGTCCTTTTCCATCCTAGATTCCCCTAAAGGTTCTCCCCCCAGTGTATAGATTGCATTCATATTTTTGCCACCCGAATGCATTATTTTACATTTTTCTACATTAAACCTCATTTGCCATGTAGTTGCCCACCACATTAATTAGTTCAGATCTTTTTCAAGGTATCCACATCCTGTGGAGAAGTTATTGCCCTGCTTAGCTTAGTAATGTCTGCAAATATAGAGACTGAACTGTTTACCCCATCCTCCAGGTCGTTTATGAACAAATTAAATAGGATTGGTCCCAGCACAGAACCCCGGGGGACGCCACTACCCACCCCTGTCCATTCCGAGTACTCCCCATTTATCACCACCCTCTGAACTCGCCCTTGTAGCCAGTTTTCAATCCACGTACTCACCCTATGGTTCATGCCAGCGGACCTTATTTTGTACAGTAAACGTTTATGGGGAACGGTGTCAAATGCTTTTGCAGAATCCAGTCTACGGGGCTTACTTTATCTAGATGGCAACTCACCTCCTCATAGAAGGTTAATAATTCTTCATGAATCCATGCTGATTACTGCTAATAATACCGTTCTCATTACTAAATCTTGTATATAGTCCCTTATCCCCTCCAAGAGCTTGCATACTATTGATGTTAGGCTAACTGGTCTGTAATTCCCAGGGATGTATTTTGTGTCCTTTTTAAATATTGGTGCTACATTGGCTTTTCTCCAATCAGCTGGTACAATTCCAGTCAGTAGACTGTCAGTAAAAATTAGGAACAATGGTCTAGCAATTACTTGACTGAGTTCCCTAAGTACCCTCGGATGCAAGCTATCTGGTCCCGGAGGTTTATTAATGTTAGGTTTCCCAAGTCTAATTTTAATTCTGTCCCCTGTTAACCATGGAGGTGCTTCCTGTGATGTGTCATAAGGATAAACACTGCAGGAAAGGGCTGCAAGGGCTGGGACGGTGATAATAATGGGGGATTTTAACTACCCAGAAATTGACTGGAGCAATGGAACTGCTGGGACAGTTAAAGGGCAAAAATTTATAAACCTATTGCAGGACAATTTTATGGTCCAGTTTATTGAGGCCCCAACTAGGAATGATGCTCTGTTGGACCTGGTAATCTCAAACCATGCAGAGCGTATTACTAATGTTCAGATAAAGGAACACCTGGGTAGCAGTGACCATAACATGATTTCATTTGATGTTAGTTGTAAGCAAAAATCACATACAGGAAAGATAAAAACACTTAATTTCAAGAGAGCAAATTTTCCAAGGATGAGGGCTGCTCTCCAGGACTTAGACTGGGAAGGAATATTGGCATCAATGGGCACAGAACAGAAATGGGAATTCTTCAAAAAGACTGTTTGTGAACTCACTGCAAAGTATATTCCCATGGGCAATAAGTTTAAAAGGCTAAAAATAAAACCTATGTGGCTCACTGCCAAAGTTAAAAAAGCTATAAACTATAAGAAAAGAGCTTTTAAAAAATATAAAAATGAGGGAACACTAGTGTCATTTAATGTTCAATGTTACAAAGAATATAACAGGATATGTAAAAAGGAAATCAAGGATGCAAAAATTCAAAATGAACGACAGATTGCAAAAGATAGTAGGACAAACCTTCAAATATATTAATAGTAAAAAGGTCAAGTCTGAGCATGTAGGCCCTTTACAAAATAATCTAGAGTGGGTGACTGGGGACAAAGAGAAGGCTAATTTATTAAATACTTTCTTCAGTTCTGTGTATACAAAGGAGTATGGGGGAGCTCATGTCCAAAATGGGGGGGGGGGGTAGTGACACAGCCCCAAATCCACAATGGCTCAAAAGTGATATGGTCCAGAAATATTTAGATGGAATAAAGGTGGATAAAGCACCTGGACCAGATGGCATACACCCACGGATGCTAAAAGAATTGAGCTCTGTAATTTCAAAGCCATTGTATTTAATTTTTAGGGACTCATTAATGACAGGAATAGTACCACTGGATTGGCGCAGGGCCAATGTGGTGCCTATATTTAAAAAGGGAACAAAGTCTTTACCAAGCAACTATAGACCTGTTAGTTTAACTTCTATAGTTGGGAAAATACTGGAGAGATTAATAAAAGACCACATAGATGAGTTCTTGCTGGAAAAAAAACTATTTAAGCAACAGACAGCATGGATTCATGAAAGACAGAAGTTGTCAAACAAACCTGATTTCTTTTTATGAAGAGGAAAGTAAGACCTTGGACAGAGGGGTGGCGGTGGACGTGGTATACTTGGATTTTGCAAAAGCGTTCGATACAGTTCCCCACACATGGCTCATGTGCAAGGTAAAGTCTACAGGATTGGAAATATCAGTTTGTAAATGGATAGAAAACTGGCTAAAAGACAGAATTCAGAGAGTCGTGGTTAATGATTCTTACTCTGAATGGTCCAAGGTTATCAGTGGTGTACCCCAAGGTTCAGTGCTGGGACCCTTACTTTTTAATATGTTTATAAATGATATTGGGTCTGAGATCAAAAGTAACATTTCTGTCTTTGCAGATGACACCAAGCTATGCAGTGGAATAACGTCCTTACAGGATGTCGCCAATTTACAAGCCGACCTCAATGCTCTGTCTAATTGGGCGACTATGTGGCACATGAGGTTTAATGTTGATAAATGTAAAGTTATGCACTTGGGGGCTAAGAATATGAATGCATCATACATACTAGGGGGAGTACAACTGGGGGGATCCGTAGTGGAGAAGGATCTGGAGGTTTTGGTAGATCATAAGCTCAATAATGGCATGCAATGCCAAGCTGCGGTTTCCAAAGCGAGCAAAGTCCTTTCTTGTATTAAGAGAGGTATGGTCTCCAGAGAGAGAGATATCATTTTGCCCCTGTTCAAATCATTAGTAAGACCTCATCTGGAATATGCAGTTCAGTTTTGGGCCCCAGTTCTCAAAAAGGATATTGGGGAACTGGAGAAAGTGCAGAGAAGGGCAACCAAACTGATAAGAGGGATGGAGGAGCTCAGCTATGAGGAAAGATTAGAGGAACTGAATTTATTCACTCTTGAGAAGAGGAGATTAAGGGGGATATGATCAACATGTACAAATATATAAGGGGTCCATATAGTGAACTTGGTGTTCAGTTATTCACTTTACGGTCAACACAGAGGACAAGGGGGCACTCTTTGCGTCTAGAGGAAAAGAGATTTCACCTCCAAATACGGAAAGGTTTTTTCACAGTAAGGAGCTGTGAAAATGTGGAATAGACTCCCTGCAGAGGTGGTTCTGGCCAGCTCAGTAGATTGTTTTAAGAAGGGCCTGGGTTCTTTCTTAAATGTACATAATATAACTGGGTACTGACATTTATAGGTAAAGTTGATCCGGGGAATATCCGATTGCCTCTCGGGGGATCAGGAAGGAATTTTTTCCCCTGCTGTAGCAAATTGGATCAAGCTCTGCTGTTTTTTTTGCCTTCCTCTGTATCAACTGTGGGTATAGAATTGGGTATATGGGATTGTACGATATATATTTTTTTTTATTTTTTTTTATGGTTGAACTGGATGGACTTGTGTCTTTTTTCAACCTGACTAACTATGTAACTATGTAACTGCAGTTTTGGTTACTGAAGCCCCCCCGATTCCCTCATGAAGACTGATGAGAAGAATAAATTGAATACCTTCGCCATCCTTTGTAACCAGATGTCCTTCCTCATTCTTTATGGGGCCAATATAGTCTGTCCTCCCCTTTTTCCTGTTTACATAATTAAAGAATTTCTTGGGATGTAAGTGCAACACTTTTAGTAATTTAACGATTTTATCAAATGAGTTGCGCAATGAGACTTCCTCTTTTGTGCCCATTCTGAGTGGTGCAGTTCTCCTAGGAAAGCTTGACTGGAAACGGGTTTTTGAGCTTAGAATCCTGGAACCATATGGGGATGCCTGTTCTGCAAGCACATGCTCCTTGGATTAGATATAGGCGCCAATGATCTCTATAACTTGAGATCATCTGATTCTGGTAAGAAGCTACAATATTGCATGGGCACCTTTGGAGCACTTTTGCCACTTTAATTATTTACAGAGAGTACTGAGCACCTTTAAGCACATGTATATGGACTTTACTACACCTATTTGTATTTTTTGATTTGCACTATTTTATATAATCAAGTTTTCCTCTATTTACCATGGTTGTAAACCACTAGGTGCTTTATTTATTTTTTCAGACCTGCAAGGTAAAGCCATAATATGCTAGTATGCATCGCATGACGTCGGCACAAATTTAGGAGATATATTCACGGCACCTACAGGTAAGCCTTATTATAGGCTTACCTGTAGATAAAAGTAGTAGCAACCACTCTAAACCCCCTTTGTCTCCCCTGTCCTGCACTAAAGTTTATGGAGAACAGATTGTGACAGCCAAAACCAGATGTGGGAAATCTGTGTTGTTTCTGGGTTGTTCCTGGCTAAAGGAGATCAGTGAACAGACATAGCTGGTCTCCCTAACCTCTGCCCAGTGACCCCTAATATGCGGTTCCCAGGCAGTAGGTGGGAGAGCAGTGCATAGGAAGTGCATCGTGAAGATTACACATATTCAGCAGGTGGGAATGCACACAAAACCGCCTGCTGCTGGTGCATTGAAATTGGTAAAGTATCAAGTAAATTGAGTAAAACTAAAAGTGAAAATCCCATTTAAATTAGTTTAACTGTACACTGTCACACTACAAAATGTGAAAAGCAAGATAAGCCATGCTGCAGAAAACAAAGTTCCAAATTCCATTTATTTTTAGATCCCGCCCCAACATGTAAAAAAGTTGCTTTAAAAAACATCATGAATGCAGAGAATTTGAAAAATATCCCTACTGTACTCCTTGGCTCTCGCCCCAAATGCATTCAGGCGAGATCCTGGGAATGCGGAGGATCCCAAATATTAGAGAAGCACTGTGATAGGGCATGTTAATAAGATTTGAGATCCTCAGCTTTCCTAAGATCACGTTTTTATGCTGAAAAGCTCCTCTCCTGAACACACAAGTGATTATTTTTTTCTGCCTCTAAACTCCCCTGCAAATGCCTAGTGTGCATTGACACATAGTTTAACATGGAGGGGGGTTTATAGGCAGAGAAAAAAAAAGCCCAAATGCCTGTAAAAGCAGAGTGTTTGAGCTCAAGTGTGCATGAGGCCTAAAGGTAAAAGTGGATATCACCATATGGCAATCATGCACTTAACAAAATTTACCATAACAATAAGTATTATACATTTTTTGGGTGATTTGACTGTGTGGAGTTTTTTTTTTTTTTTTTCTTAATCTGCCTCATGTTGACATTTCAAGTCCATGTTAGGGCAAAGTTAAACCAGAACTCCATGTTTCCTGTCACTGTAAAAAGTTTTATTGGGTTAGCTTGGTTTAAAGTACATGTGTCAACTTCTTGTAAAAAAAAAAGTACATGTGTCAAACACATGGCCCACGGGCTAAATCAGGGCATCCAGGCCATTTCATGTGGCCCTCACAACTCTCCTGCAGCACCCCCTCATCTACAACCACCCCCCACCCCCAATTCGACTCAGCAGTTGGCAGCAGAGGACAGAAACCCCCTTATAGATTCTGTGCAGCCACAGCACCCCCTCGTCTCTGCCTCCCCTGGTCTCAGCATTTAGCAGACTTCGGCAGCTGACTCTACAGCCCTCCTCTGGTCCTGCTCCAGACTCCTGCACTTCCTGCTTCTGAATTCCGGCCCCAGCTTTTTCCCAGCAGCAGCACAGGGTAAGAAAGGTGCACTGTGATGTAGGGAAGGGTTGGGGGAGCTCTTGACATCTGGTGTTAAGAGGGCTCTCTGGACATCTGACATGAGAAGAATACAATTCTATGCCAGTTGAAAAAAGGGTCGAACGCTGCTGGTGTCATCAACAAAAAACCTTACTGGAGACTGTTCAGAAAGAATTCTTGTGGATGATACCAGCAGTGTGTGACCCTCCTTTTCACACTTGCATCATCTGCTACAGGAGTGGGAGCAGGCTCTGTGCCGGTCTACACCTGCCCTTTACAGCTTAAAGTGATTGTAAAGGCTTGTTTTAAAAAAAAAAACATGTTATACTTACCTCCTCCGTGCAGTTGGTTTTGCACAGAGCAGCCCGGATCCTCCTCTTCTCGGGTCCCTCTTTCCTGCTCCTGGCCCCTCCCTCTGAGTGCCCCTCAGCCAGCAGCTTGCTACAGGGTGCACCCAAGCCGAGTCAAAGCTCTGTGTATCCATTCAGACACATTCTGCTCTGTCTCAGCCAATCAGGAGGCGTGTACTGGATGGCTGAGGGGATCGTGGACATCGCTGGAGAGAGAAGGGGCGATGGTTAAGTAATTGGGGGGTGCTGGGGAGGCTGCTACACAAAGGAGATATTTCACTTGTAGCGCGCCTATGTCATCGGAGCATGCGCTGTGAAGGAATGGACCTCCGTGTCGTTTCTTCCCCAGCGTGTGCCTTGACTGACGGCTCCCTCGCGCATGCGCGGGAGTGACGTCACGTGGCTCCAGCCAGTCACAGAGCCGGAGTCCGCGGTCCCAGAAGGAAGATGGACGCGGCCTGCACAGGGGACAGCGCGGGCTGTGTTTGCAAGTAAGTGTCACATAATGGGCTAGTATGCAATGCATACTAGTTCATTATGCTTTTAATTTACAGGGTTTGCAGGGAGCAAAAGAGGAAGTAAAACCTATCAGGGTTTAATTCCTCTTTAAGTCTTAAGTTTTTATTAAAACCAGTGATAATAGAATGCAGACGCAATTATTTAATATCATAGAGTAGATACATTTAGTCTTAAAGATACAATTCCTTTGAAGGCAACCATAATATTGATGCAGCCCGTGATGAAATTGTGTTCAACACCCCTGGTTTAAATGAATGCTTCCTTTACAAATGTTATGTGGATTGTATAATAAACTGCAGCAGCTTGTGCTGCATACAGTAAGCTATGTCCTACACACTTCCCTTTTGTTCCTGGAAAGAAACAGAGTGAGTCCTACAGCATGTGAGCAAATCAGAAACAGCTTTGTATTTTAATCAATGGATACAAGGAGTTTTCTGATTGGTCAGGGTGAAGGGGCGGATGGATGATGTAACAATCTCTAGCTCAGCCAACCAGGGAATGCCCTGTATACATTGATAAAAAAAACAATGGCCCAGCTTACTGTATGCAACAGTGCATCCACAGTGGCCGTACAGTTTTCTAATAGTAAGCATTAATTTGGGCCAAGTTGGCCCTATTAAACCAAAGTGGTTGTAAAGGCAGAAGATTTTCATCTTAATGCATTGTATGCATTAGGATAAAAAAAACGTCTGTGTGCAGCAGCCCCTCTAATACTTACCTGAGCCCCATCTCTATCAAGCGATGTTGCACGAGAGCCTCGGCTGTCCGGGACTCTCCCTCATTGGCTGAGACAGCAGCGGGCGCCATTGGCTCCCGTTGCTGTCAAAGTCAGTGAGCCAATGAGGAGATAGAGAAGGGACGGGGCAGAGCTGCAGCTCTGTGTCAGAATGGACACAGAGCAGGGGCTTGGTTTGGATGCCCCCATGCTTGCTGTGGAGGCACTTGGCAGGAGGGACGGTCCAGAAGCGCCGGCGAGGGACCCGAGAATGGGGCAGCTCTGTGCAAAACTACTACACAGAGCAGGCAAGTATGACATGTTTGTTATTTTTAAACAAAAAAACAAACAAACAAGACTTTAATATCACTTTAAGGCCTCATGCCCACTGGCGTTTTTACAGCTGCGTTTTTTGCAGCTGAGGCCCCATGCACACAGGGCGTTTTTACAGCCGCTTTTTTTAGAGCTTAAAAACGCCTGTCCATGTTTTGTAAACATTTTTTGACCTTTTAAAAAAATAAAAAAAATTAAAAAAAATCCCGGACCTCAAAAACGCAAATTGCGGCGTTTTTGCGCGTTTATGCGCGTTTAATAGCGTCAGGCGTTTTTGCAGCTCGAACCTGGAGCTCCAGAACGCACTGGAATTGGATCTTTTTTGCAGCTGGAAAACGCCTATGCCACTTGGAGCTCATAAAAGCTCTAGTGTGCATGACACAATAGAATAACATGGATGGGCGTTTTGAAGCTGTAAAAAAAAAAACTTCTAAAGCTGCTGTTAGCAGCTGCAAAAACGCCCTGTGTGCATGGGGCCTTAAAAACGCCTGTCCATGTTATTGTAAATATTATTTAAAAAAAAAAAACCTCGGGAGCTAAAAACGTGACCGCGCGTTAGTGCGCGTTTTTTGACGCTCGCGTTTTTTTCTGCCTAATTCTGACGCTGAGGAACGCACTGGTCCTGGGTTTTTTTTACAGCTTAAAAACGTCTATGCTATTTGCAGCTCAAATACGTCTAGGTGGGCATGAAGCTATAGTCTAACATGGACAGGCGTTTTTAAGCTGTAAAAAACGCTCAAAAACGCGGCTGTAAAAACGTCCGTGGGCATGAGGCCTAAAGACTCTGCACAAACAAAACAATACATAATGATATGGCAGAAATGCATTCAGCTCCAAAGGCCTCTTGAAGGTTGAGAACACAGAGCATTTTTGTGCACTAAATGGTGTCAGCACTGCCCAGTTTGCTTATGCTAAATTACTCAAAAAACTTTTCCTTTCTCCTCATCTATACAACATTGATTCTGAATATTATGTAGCACAAGGTAAAAACTAGTAGGACCGATTGGACTCGGTGAGATAAAAGAGGGAGTTGTCAACAAAACTGCTTTGAATTTCTGACAACAGGTTTTTCTTGCACATATTGAACAGATTAAAAAAAAAAAATGTGTTTTGTTATAACAGACAAAAAGGAGCAAATAAAAAGAAATCAATATTAGGGTTTACATAAACTATAGGGCTCATTTGCCAAAATCTGGTGCGCAAAATTCATGTACCAATCAGTTTCCAGTTTTTTTTTGTCAAACCACTTAAGGACCGAACGTCTTTTTGACACTTGTTTACAAGTTAAAATCATTTTTTTTTGCAAAAAAACTACTTAGAACCCAAAAACATTGTATATATTTTTTTTTCAGACACCCTAGAGAATAAAATGGCGGTCGTTGCAGTACTTTGTCACGCTGTATTTGCGCAGCGGTCTTACAAACGCAATTTTTTTGCAAAAAATTCCGTTTGAGTTAAAAAAATAAGATAACAGTAAAGTTAGCCCAATTTTTTTTTATATTGTGAACAGAAAATGTTACGCCGAGTAAAGTTTTAGCCCAACATGTCCGGCTTCAAAATTGCACCCTCCTCATGGAATGACAACCAACCTTGACCCTTAAAAATCTCCATAGGCGACGTTTAAAAATGTCTACAGGTTTAGACTTAAGTTAGGTTGGCATAAAACTTCATATAACAATAAAAGTGAAGTGAAAATGTCCACATAAATATATAAAATATATAAAAAAGAATGTCCATATGTGGAAAACACAAATAGTGCAAAGATATATGAAAACAAATCTGACTATTAAATAGTCCAGCAATAATAATATATCATATATAGGAGGAAAAAAACATCCACATAGTGTAACTCTGTGTTGAATGTTGAAAATTTAATGTAGCAATAACACTTACATTTAGATGGATGTACAAGCGCTTTGTGCAAAGTAGTAGCAACCGTGGGGTCCTTCCGACGCGTTTCATCCCAAGGCCATCTGGGGGACCCCACTGTTGCTACTACTTTGCACAAAGCGCTTGTACATCCATCTAAATGTAAGTGTTATTGCTACATTAAATTTTCAACATTCAACACAGAGTTACGCTATGTCAGGGGTCTCTAACAGGCGGCCCTCCAGCTGTTGCGAAACTACAAGTCCCATCATGCCTCTGCCTGTGGGAGTCATGCTTGAAACTGTCAGCCTTGCAATGCCTCATGGGACTTGTAGTTTTGCAACAGCTGGAGGGCCGCCAGTTTTAGACCCCTGCGCTATGTGGATGTTTTTTTCCTCCTATATATGATATACACCCTTCTACACATATCCGGGATTTCTTTTGGACCATCATGGCCTGTGAGATTATTGGGTAACCAGCTATCCCCGTCTGTAATATACTCCATCCCTCTGCCGTTTGGTCACTCTTGCTACAGCCATTGGAGACACACACAGGATTGCCCAGGTTCCATCATGGCTTTACCACACAAAGCTCTGTTTGACCCATCTGAACGTAGGTTCTCATAGGTAAGGGGCTTACCAGAGAGTTTGAACCTATCAGTGGTGGTTTTTCTTCACGTTAATTTATTCAACGCTTTTTCAACTCTAGCACCTTTTGAAGTTATCACTAGGCTTTGGAAGTCACCAATATTATTGCTGGACTATTTAATAGTAGGGGTGCAACGGATCAAAAAAACTCATGGATCGGATCGATCCTCGGTTCAGAGTCACGGATTGGATCATTTTTCGGATCAGCAAAAAAAAAAAAAAAAAAAAAAGACAAATGTTGTTACACCCACCAGAGTTTTAGATTTCACAGTTATTTTCAACACAAAACGGAGCTTATATGCTTAAATACAGTATATGTAAATCTGACGGACTGTTTACATGTTCAATTTTAAAAGCAGCAGCAGCAAACCTGCTGACATTACATGGTTGCTAATGTGACAGAACTCCTCTGATTTTCACATTTAACTAAATGTTAAATGTGAAAATCAGAGGTGTTCTGTCACATTAGCAAGCATGCAAGGTTTGCTGCTGCTTTTAAAATTTAACATGTAAACAGTCCGTTGGATTTCCAAATAATGTATTTAACCACTTCCATACAGGGCACTTATACAGCTTCCTGACCAGACCAATTTTCAGCTTTCGGCGCTGTTGCACTTTGAATGACAATTGCGCGGTTGTGCTACACTGTACCCAAACTAAATTTTTATCATTTTGTTCCCACACATAGAGCTTTCTTTTGGTGGTATTTGATCACCTCTGTGATTTTTATTTTCTGCAAAAATAATTTAAAAAAGACCGAAAATTTTGAAAAAAAAAAATATATATTTTTGTTTCAGTTACAAAACTTTGTAAATAAGTACGTTTTCTCCTTCACTGATGGGCACCGATGGGGCTGCACTGACGGGCACCGATAAGGCGGCGCGGATGGGCACCGATAGGCGGCGCAGAAGGGCACCGATAGGCGGCGCGGAAGGGCACAGATAAGCGACACGGATGGGCACTGATAGGTGGCACGGATGGGCACTGATAGGTGGCACGGATGGGCACTGATAGGTGGCACGGATGGGCACTGATAGGTGGCACGGATGGGCACTGATAGGTGGCACTGTAATGTGTTAATGGATGCCAATCAGTGCCAAACAATGCCTGCCAATCAGTGATGCCCATTGTGGGCACTGATTGGCATCCATTAGGGGCACTGATTGGCATCCATTAGGGGCACTGATTGGCATCCCTGGTGGTCTAGGGGAGGCATACCTGGTAATGGACATCCCTGGTGGTCCAGTGGCATCCCTGGTGGTCCAGTGTGGGCATCCTCGGGGGGGGCTGTGCTGATAATCTATCAGCACAAACCCCCCCTGTCAGAGGAGCAGCCGATCGGCTCTCCTCTACTCGCATCTGACAGACGCGAGTGAGGAAAAGCCGATTACCGGCTTTTCCTGTTTACATGTGATCAGCCGTGATTGGACACGGCTGATCACGTGGTAAAGAGTCTCCGTCGGAGACTCTTTACCTAGATCGGTGTTGCGGGGTGTCAGACTGACACCCTGCAATAACGATCGCCGCGATGTGCGCCCCCGGGGGCGCGCAGCGGCTTAAAATCCTGAGGACGTCATATGACGTCCAGTCAGGATTTTAAAACCACTTTGCCGCCGTCAATCCGCTAGGGCGGCAAGTGGTTAAGCTTATAAGCTCCGTTTTGTGTTGAAAATAACTGAAATCTAAAACTCCGTTGGGTGTAACAAGATGTCCGCTTGGCCCCTTCTCACTATCATTACTGTGCAGGAGTATGGGGTGGAGCAAGATGGCGGCGACGAATCGTCACTACATCGGCCGCCGGGTGTACCATGATGGCCTCCACTCCGGAGCTAGGCCGAAGCCGCAGCCTTTCCTATGGCCGAGGCTCCGGATCGCGGGGTGTGCCGATCCGAACAGGGTGAACCGTTTGGATCACGGATCGGAGACGATCCGTTACACCACTATTTAAAAGTCAGATTTGTTTTCATATATCTTTGCACTATTTGTGTTATCCACATATGGACATTCTTTTTTATATATTTATGTGGACATTTTCACTTCACTTTTATTGTTATATTTTTGATTTGAAGTCTTATGCCAACCTAACTTAATTAGTGCTACACTTTTTTTTTTGCGATTTGCCTATTTGCAGTGTTAGCGGCTTACCCACAGGGCAGCGCGGTATTTTTTTGTATATTATTACAGGTTTAGAGTTACAGAGGAGGTCTATTTCTATAATTATTGCCCTCGCTCTAACGATCACAGCTATACCTTACGTTTAATTTGAACACCGTTTTCATATGCAGGCTCGGTGGGACGCTTTACTTTATTTTTTTACACTGTCCGAGAGGTGTTGGGACGCTGAGCCTGGAGCTGTCGGATCCATACATCTGGGAGGTCGGAAGACACACAGAGGATGTGGCCAGGCATCGGGCATTTTCTTACCCCACGAGTTAGATTATCTCTTATAATTTAGAGATCATCAGAAGTTAAAACAAGATGCTTGTTCTCTTCATCAGAAATTGAGGCCAATACATTAGAGGTGCGCATCTTCACTGGCCTCACGATTCGATTACGATTATCATGTAAACAATTCAATCCGATTCGATATCACGATGCATCACGATTGCTGCGCACGGTTTTCATAAAAAAAGTTCAAGCAGTCAGGAGAACTCCATTTTTTTATTTTATCTGTTATTTAAAAAAAAAACAAAAAAACACAACACTCCCTACATGCAGCAAAGTCTAAACACAGCAGACAACCACTTAGAGGAGCTCCAGGCTCCCCCAAATTACTACAGGAGATGGTCAGACTGTAGACATGATACAGGAGATGATCAGACTGCAGACGTGCTACAGGAGATGGCCAGAGACTGCAGACATGCTACAGGAGATGGCCAGAGACTGCAGACATGCTACAGGAGATGGCCAGAGACTGCAGACATGCTACAGGAGATGGCCAGAGACTGCAGACATGCTACAGGAGATGGCCAGAGACTGCAGACATGCTACAGGAGATGGCCAGAGACTGCAGACATGCTACAGGAGATGGTCAGAGACTGCAGACATGCTACAGGAGATGGTCAGAGACTGCAGGCATGCTACAGGAGATGGTCAGAGACTGCAGACATGCTACAGGAGATGGTCAGAGACTGCAGACATGCTACAGGAGATGGTCAGAGACTGCAGACATGCTACAGGAGATGGTCAGAGACTGCAGACATGCTACAGGAGATGGTCAGAGACTGCAGACATAGTACAGGAGATGGTCATAGACTGCAGACATAGTACAGGAGATGGTCAGAGACTGCAGACTTGGTACAGGAGATGGTCAGAGACTGCAGACTTGGTACAGGAGATGGTCAGAGACTGCAGACTTGGTACAAGAGATGGTCAGAGACTGCAGACATAGTACAGGAGATGGTCAGAGACTGCAGACATAGTACAGGAGAGTCAGCAGGTAAATATGATATATTTTTTATTTTAAAAGGAAAAAATAATACCCTTTAGTCTTTTGGCAGCAACTTGGATAGTAAACAGGTCAACATCAGTGCAAAAAAAAGAAAAAGAAAAAGGGAAGACATTCCAATCAGCAATAAATATACTGATTGCAGATCAGTGGATGTTTCCAGAGGGGAGAGACGATAGAGAAATCTTTGGAAGAAATTAGACAGAAAAAGAGTGTGCACTGTGCAGCCCCAATGTGAGTCAGCGCTCAATGGGTTAAGAGCAGAATGAAGTCAATCCATCAGTGAGAGTAATAAAGAAAAACAAAGTTTATTTGATAAAAAAACCCATGAAGGGACTGGACCAGTACATGTTTATATGTAATAGGAATGATTAAAAAGATTCTACAGTATCACAGGAGGTTTTTTTTTGCATGTCACTTTTCCCAGCTGGTGTTCAGTTTACATCAATTCAATAGCACTGGTGAAACGTTTTTTTTCAGCCCCCAATGTGTTAGGCACACAGACAGTACACACTGGATAGGTGCAGCATGTGGGGGGGTGGATGTTTTCTGGTAAGCGTGAAATTTATGTGGTGGCGGTGCATGTTTGCTGGTGGTGTCAATTGTCAATATTGAGTGTTCACCCTTCTATCATCTATCATCTATATTGATAAGTGTTGGCCTGCACCGAGGCTTCAAAATTCATCTATATGGACTGAGGATTATTCACATCTTTATCATTTGAGTGGTGTATGCAATACACTGTTTAGTATTTATTATTTTGAGCGCAGCTCTCTTTATTACTATATTTGCATTTCTTGATGTGGTTATCTCACGTTTTTGCTGCTGCTGTTTTCTTTTATTTTATAATTTTTTGGGCATCATATTAGATTAGCGCAGTATTTTTCTATTCTATATTCACTTTTATTCCTATTACAAGGAATGTAAACATCCCTTGTAATAGGAAAAAAGCATGACAGGACCTCTTAAATTTAAGATCTGGGGTCAAAAAGACCTCAGATCTAACATTTACACTAAAATGCAAAAAAACAAAAAACAAATAACAAAAAGCAAAGGCATAATGAGCTAGTATGCACCGCATACTAGCTCATTATGAAATACTTACCGTAGAACGAGGCGTCAGTATCTAATCCAGGTCCACGACGAGGGAGCTGACATTTTGCCCTCAATGTGTCTTCTGGGTTCGTGTCTCCGGCGCTGTGAGCGGCCGGAGCCGCGATGACGTCACTCCGGCGCATGCACGCGGGAGTCTACTTCCCGGCATGGGTCGGCAGCGTCTGGCAGACCTTCAGCCGGGGATTCACAGCGCATGCGCCGCTGACGTTAGGTTTAGGAGATATTCATTTTACCTACAGGTAAGACTTATTATATTATTTTAAAAAAATAAAAAAATGGGTATACAACCGCTTTAGGACCATTGGGCAGAAGTGACGTTTGACGTCGCTTCCGCCATTCAAAATTATGGAGCCGAGTGGGGGCCATATTTCCCTCAGAGGAGAAAGCATGCGATCGTCACTGCCGCTCCTCGACGGCTCCCGTAAGCAGTGGAGATGACCGGAACGCGGCGGGAGACCACTTTTATCTAAAAAGCCAGCCGTTTGCCGTTGTTAAAAATACCGGGGTTATGGCAGCTATCTGCTGCCATAACAATGGTATTTAGTGTCAAAGTACCGACGTACAATGACGTTGATTTGCGCTAAGTGGTTAAAGTGATTGTAAAAGATCACCTTGCAAAACAACCCATTCAGTTTAAAATATAAATGAAAAGGCAAAATATTTTTGTATAAATATAAAAAAATATATAAATACATTTTTACCCTTTTTTTTTAATAAGTGATCACATTCCCTCGGTTATCAGCTGCATAAGAGCTGGGGGGAGGAGAAGCAGCAGCAGACTGAAATTTCTCAGTGACAGGCTGTGCAGGAGGAGTGTGTCAGGACAAGTCTGATCATTGGGGGAGAGTACACAGAGTTTCCAGCATAGCTAGAGAACTGACCTTTAGTGTGCTCTCCTGCCTAGTGTGGTCAGATTTTTAATAGGAAAGCAGAGGGACTGGCAGGAATACCAAGGAATTGTTACACGCACAGTCAAAAGGGAGATTTATTTTACCAGCAAAATAAATGAGCTAAAAGTCCTAAAAGCCAATAAACGGACAATTTTGTTTGCATACATTATGAAGACTTGAAATATCTGTCAGGTTTTATTTTTTGTCTGTGACCCCAGAAAAATACAGAACAGACAGTGATAACATAAAAAAAACAAAAAAACAACACACATTGTCAGATTTGTTCCTTTCTCATGCTACTAAAAAGTGTTTGCATTTTTGTCCTAGTTATCGAGGTTCCATATCACGTTCTGTTCTGACAGGAAGTGAGAAAAAATAGGACACAGAGAGCAATGAAGACCCAACAGAGATTCAAAACTTTCCCTGTTTTATACAAAAAAAAAAAGCTGTAGCTGGTCCTTAATTTCACAGGTTCTTAAAATGTAAAAGAATAACACGAAGGCCTCATATACACTTTTGCTTTGGGTATGATAAAAACACAAGCCTAAGCCACATTTTTACCACCACCTCCAACTGCTTCTCCTTAGGCTGAAAAGGCAGTGGATGGTGGAGTATACATGTCAAGGCTCTCTGACTGTGGGGGAAAAACACCTGCCTAAAGCGGACCTTCAGGAATTTTTTCAACTTTCCATCTATTAAATATTTTGCCTTTGTTGTTTTAACTTTGGATAGTAAAACTTTTTTCTGCCAGTAAATACCTTATACAGCCCACTTCCTGTTTCTGGTCTGGTCATTAGCCTAGGCTTATGACATCATGCAGAGCTCTCTCCTGAGAGTTTGCCAGGAAGGGAGGAGGAATGAGTCAAAAGAGGGCCAATGAAAGCTGCAGAGCAGGAGGTGTGCCTTTGTGTGTCTGTAAACCTAAGAAGTGAACATGCAGCAGCTTCAGCTGCCCACAGTTAAAATGGATTCAGCCAGACTTAGTGGAGGGAGATTTCTGCAGCACATTTGGCAAGTACAGAATCACAGTATATATAAAATAATATGCAAAGTGGTTGGAGGGAAGCTTCAGAATGGCAAAGATGTTTTTATTACAACTGAATGGAGCAGCCCTGCAATCACGTGCAATGCATGCAGTTGAGGCATGATTGTGCAAAGTTTTAACGGTTAAAATAGGTGGTGAGGACATTGCCCAACACCTCCTCATGGTCTATCTAGTTCCCTCTGAAGAGCGATCCATTGTGGACTGCTCTTCAGAGGGTTAATGGTAATTTAAACGAGCCCCAAAATTTTAAAAAAGTCACATTAAAAGTATTTTTATCGGTACAATTTGTCTTTTACTTACCAACATTAGCGACGTACAGTTTGTTGTTTACAATGATCACCACAATAACCATTGCTCCTCCATAGATTTCCTTCTCTAAAGTGTTTAGTCGCTCTACAATCTTCTGGTATTGGCTGGGAAGTTGCTGAAGCACTGCACCCTAAAACACGGGAAAAAAAAAACAGAGTTAGGTACCTGGTAACTCTTTTTCTAAGAAGTCTTCCAGGGCAGCATCCGAGAGAGATAGGATCCTCCTCCCTGAAACAGGAAACACATATTAGTCCACCATTATAAATTTCACAGTCTCACATGCATGCCTCAGTTGTATGAAAGTATGTTAACCCCTGCATAGAGGGCAAAGAGAGACGTCGTTCTCCGGCAGTCCTTTGTTCTCTCAAGGTATGTAATGAGTGCGTTTCTTACGTCGACTTTGGTGTAAACGTCCCTTTTCTTGGTGTCCATAGATTTTGGGAGTGAAGAGATAATGATTTTTTGGGTTCTATGGAACTTAAAAGAGACCTTGGGTAGGAAGGCTGGGTCTGGAGAGAGAACTATTTTGTCTAAGTATTAGGCAGTATGGTTCCATCATGGATAGGGCTTGGATTTCGCTTACTCTTCTAGCGGATACTAGGGCCACAAGAAGTGCCGTTTTTATAGTGAGATTTTTGTCTGATCTGTCCTCTGTCGGAGTGAATGGAGGGGAGAGAAACGCCCTGAGCACTGTGGACATGTCCCAGGTTGGGGTTCTGTTCATTTTTGCAGGTCTAGTTCTTTTAAGTGACATGAGGAATCGCTTTATCAGGGGATGTTCGGCGAGTCTGATGTCCATGAACGAGGAAAGCGCCGCTACTTGTACCTTTAGCATTGCTTGGGAGATATTCCTGTCTGCTCCATCTTGCAGAAAAAGTCCAGGATTGTTGGTATTAACCCTCTGCTGGAAGTTTGCTTGTTCTTGCTCCAGGAGACCAACTTTTTTCTCCCCTTTTCATAGATTGCCCTGGTCACGGGTTTTCTACTGTCTAGGATAGTGTTGATTACTTTGTTTGACAGCCCTTTGTTTTGGAGTCTTACCCTTTCAGTAACCGGGCTGAAAGCTTCTGAATTTTGTGGTTCGGAGGGTTGACTGGTCCCTGTGATAATAGATCTGGCCGGTCTGACAGTGTCAGCGGAGATTGGATGCTGAGATTTTTTTAAGTAACTGAACCATGCCCTTTGGGGCCAGTGTGGTGCTATTAGTATCACCGTTGTTTTTTCTGCCTCTATCTTCTGAATTACTCTTGGGATTAAGGCAGTCGGAGGGAATGCGTAGCACAGTCGCCATCTCCAGGTTTGACTGAAGGCATCTGCTCCGCTGTTGCCATCCGTAGGATCTAGTGAGAAGAACGTTGGAGATTTCGTGTTTGACTTGGAAGCGAACAGATCTACTTCGGGCGTGACTGATCTGTGCAAAGGTCGCTAGGTTTAGTGACCACTCCGTCTGCATTATGGTCTTGCGGCTCAGGGAGTCCGCTAGAGTGTTGTCCGTTCCTTTCAGGTGAACAGCTGAAATAGACCTTGTGTGATTCTGCGTGTAGCAGGATAATTTCCGTCAGGTTCATCAAGTTTCGGGACTTTGTCCCTCCTTGTTTGTTTAGGTACGCCACTGTCGTGGCGTTGTTTGATAGTATCTTCACCTCTCTGCCCTGTAGTGTTGGTTCGAATGCTTTTAGTGCTTCTCCCAAGGCCTTTAACTCCCTCATGTTTGAGGAGGCTTGGGCCCATTTGGGACTCCAACTCCCTTGGGTGCAGAGTCCTGTCATGTGTGCACCCCAGCCTCAGGCGCTGGCATCGGTGGTGATTATGACTGGATTGGATTGAGCCCATTAGCGTCCTTTGACCACTGGAGTGTTTGTTTTACTGTGGCCGGGACCTGAATGGATTTGTCCAGGTTGCCATCCCATTGGGACAGGATGTGGTTTTGTAGGAGTCTCATATGAATCTGTGCCCATGTGACGGCCGGGATTGAGGATGTCATCAGACCTAGTACTGCCATGCCTTGTCTGATTGTAATGGCGTTGGCCTCTTCTAAAGAGGTTACTGCCCGGGTGATTTTTTCGTTTTTCTCCCCCGTTAGGAAGATTTTGGTTATCCTGGAGTCTAGTATGTAACCTAGGTATACCACTCTTTGGGTCACTTGTGATTTCTCTGCATTCACTATCCACCCCAGGTTTTTCAGATGTGACATGCTCGCTCGCAGGTTGCTCTCTAGAGTTTCTGCTGAGTCTGCAAAAAAGAGTAGATCGTCCATGTATGGTATTATGCCAATGCCCTGTTGTCTCAACCCTTTTACGGCTTTCACCATTATTTTTGAGAAGATTCTCGGAGCAGAGGAAATTCCTAAAGGGAGAGCTGTATATTGCAGGTGCAGAGTGGCCGCTGGTCCTTGCACCGCGAATCTCAGGTATTTTTGGTGACCGTCTTTTATGGGAACATGCAAGTAGGCATCCTGTAGGTCTATGGTTGCCATAAATGTCTCCTTTGGTAGGAAGTTTCTGATTGAATAGATCGACTGCATCCTGAATTTCTTGTATTTTACTCCTCTGTTGAGAGGTTTGAGGTTTAGAATGAGCCTCAGCTTGTCTGATGGTTTTGTCTTTGCAAAAATATGGGAGTAGAACCCCTTTTGTTCTGCCTGAGGTACTGGGCGGATCACCTTCTGATATAGTTGATTTTGTAGTGATCCCAAAAAGGCTTTCGCTCAAGCTTTGTCTCTTGGTAGCATGGTTAACCAGGTACTTGGTTGGGGGGTACATGGTAAACTGTATCGAGTAGCCCTCTGTTATGGTGCGTAGGATGAATTTGTTTTTCGTTGCTTCCATCCATTGTTTGGAGAAGGCTGCGAGTCTGCCCCCTACCTGATGACAGTCATTGTTTTTGGGGGTATGGCGTTTAAGAATTAATTCACCCTGGGGGGCGTGGTTTGCCTGAAGAGAAGATGGCTGCTTAATCCCTCAGCTCCGTCAGACTACGGCTTATACTCAGCTATTTGAGGGGAACAACGCTATCTTTTGTCATCATATTATGGGGACCTCATCCCGTGGAACCTCGGGATCCAGATCACGGTCTCCTAGAGAACCGGGTGGACCTGTTAAACAGACTATCCCAGGGATGTTCCGGAATCAAAGAAATAACATGGCGGCGCTCTCCTCAGCTCCCTCACAGGAACAAGACGGGATCGTCTTATCTACTACCACAATGCCACCTCCGTCTATGGCGCTCAATTCGCCGGCACACCAACAACCAAGCCTTAACGACCTCCGTACTGTAGCGGCGGATATTAAGGACACACTGTTTGCGGCCATCACGAGATTCAAGCCATAGCGGGAAGAGTAAATGAAGTGGAAAAAACTACAGTACACCACCAGACAGTGATAAGGAAGATTCACCTCATGACGGGCAAGCACACTATGCAACTCCGAGACCTACAGAGGCATGTGGAAGATTTGGATAATCGCAGAAGATGCCATCTCCCTGAAAGCGTCACCACAGATCAGATTATCCCCACAGTGACGGCCCTGTTTAACCAGCTCCTGGATAAACCCTGCCAAACGCCCATTGATATGGAGCGCATTCATAGGGCCCTCAGACCACGGGGAAGAGAGACAGACCCCCCGAGGGACATCATCTGTTGCCTGTCTAATTACAAACTTAAGGAGGAGATTCTTAGGAAAGCTCAGAACAAAACGGCGCTAGAATATGAAGGCTGCATTATACAAATCTATCAGGATCTGTCAGCCATCACTTTAAGACACCGAAGGGATCTACGTCCTATACTGGAGGTCCTCAAAAGCAAAGAAATACAATACCATTGGAAGTTTCCCTTTGGGCTAGCAGCAACTCATCAAGGCCGCACCTGAGAGTACCGGAGGAACTATAAACCTTCTGCCACACACTCGATATACCGTTAGTGGAAGTACCGAATTGGTATGCCGACTTCAACACCTACAGCCTCCCGGTCTGATAGAGAGGAACCTATGGAAGCACAAAATTCTTCCTTCGAAGGCGACGCTCTCCCTCAGCTACAAGAGTGATTCCAGAGCTGTGGCCTCAGCATCAGCCACATAGTCCTACAACTGCTCCTCTGCCTCACAGACAACGCCGGGACCGTTAAGTTAAATCTACACTGAGCATACACCACAGCCAGATAAGATCAGGTTTTTTTTTTTTTTTTTTTCCTTTTTTTTTCATTACCCATTCTATTTTCCATTCCATCCTGAAGACATCTTGCCCTGACATCCCTGAACATTGCTTCCATGTTATGGAGACTACCAAGGCACGCTTACACGATAGCTACTTCTTCACTGCACAGTGCCAAGGAGAACTGTCTACTTCCCGTCTAGCATGTATGATGACACTTACAAATCAGCTTTCTAGGACTCCCTTGGACCTCATTCGTACTACAATTGCCATTGGACGGTTACAGAATGTTATCCGCAGGGGACCGGAGTTTATGAAACACGATTAAACCGGACAATTAGGCAATTCCTTGTTTGTATAAGGGAATCGTACCTTCTTTCAGAAGAGACTATATTACAACATCCTCCGGACTTTGAGGTAACCGTTGGTACATATGAAATGAGTCTCCCTCAACATCTTTACCTCGGTAATATTTCTTTGAAGTTTATGGTTGTTCTAATGTGCTCACCTGCACTGCCTGATTTTAAAGATGATTAATATCTGATGGTGGCGAGCTGGATAGCAATTTGAATTTTTACTGCATGTCAAAGCAATTTTTTCTTCTTAAAACTCAGACTAAAAGGTTCTCTTACTGAACGGTTATCCCACAGCGCCACCTTTTGGCCTGGGAAATCTACTGCTATTTCAGTTTTATGACGGCCAGAATTTAAGAAAATACACATGCACATTGCTTGCTTCAGGCTCCCTTATAATGTTAAGGGTTTTTGTTTAATTGTTTTTTTAGTCTTATAGAATATTAAATTGTGTGCTGAATTTCCTACAATGCGCTATCCAACTGCTTGCACACGAGTAATACAATATATAATATTCTCACTCCTTTAAAGGGCTCAGGTTATATTCCTGCTACGTTAATTTACTGCTCCGTTGACGGCTTTTGATGTACTGTTTTAACTTTTGATTTATCTCAATGGGTTTTTGGTAATAGTTCTCATATGGTAGGACAATTATTATTTTATTTCGTATGAACTCATTCTGCTCAGAGATGTTGCTTATAGAGACAACCATCTCTTATAGCTTTGACAAGATTTCCCCTATTTAAATTCCCAGAGCAATCTGCCTTATGCTTTAGGAAGGCGTTTATTCCCCAATTTCACCAATTATGAACCTAATGGGTTTGTAAATACATACTTTATTCCCCGCAAGTTGACAAATGTGCTAAATAAAGGTCATTGGTCTGATGGTTTACATAGATTACCACTTCTTTTTACGCAAATCACCCCCCACACAAAAGGTACTAATAAGTGACATACGTATTTACAAAGCAGACTTTTCCAATTGCCACTGACTTTTTCCGGCTTTACCTCCTCCCTATTAGGACAGGTGAGCAGGTTATCAACTGTCGCCGGAATCCCCACCTCCCAAATTGAAGGGTTTTCCTACATACCCCCCCCACATCTCGACACTCCTATAATATTCTCACGCTTTTGACGTATTTTTCATAATCGGACTCTCGATACCTCCAACGGCAAGTCTACCCTTCCATATGCTGCACTCTGATCCATTAAGGCCCAGCTCCAAACCCTGCTATTACATGACACATGGCGCACTTTAAACCCCAACGGCAAAGATTTCAGTTTCTATTCGGCACCACACAAAAAATATTCGAGAATCGACTATATATTCATTTCACAAAACGATCTTCCCTTCATGCAATGCACATCCATAGACCCTATGTTCATTTCCGATCATCACCCTATCTCTCTGACTATAGCATTCCCTGACACGCCTAACCTCCCACAGTCCTGGAAATTGGATCCTTCTCTATTTACTGATCCCTCTATCTATGCAGACATTGAACTCCACATTAAACAGTATTTTCAGGAAAACATACCAGTTGACACTTCTCCACTTATTAATTGGGAAGCCCACAAATGTGTACTAGGCAAAAACACTTTAACGAGCACGCTGATCGGATACGACAACTTGAAAAAACACACAAACAAACAAAGCTTTAGACACCTTAGGCCCCTTTCACACGGAGGTCCGTTCAGGTCCGCCTGTCAGTTTTTTAGGCGGACCTGAAACGGATCCTCCATGTACCCCTATGGAAGCACGGATGTCAGCGGAGACATGTCCGCTGACATCCGCTCCGCTCCGCTCCGCCAAAGTGTGACGGAGGAAAACCCTATTTTTCCTTCCGTCGGCGGAGCGGATCGGATGACAACGGACTCTACGGTCCGTCGTCATCCGATTCCCCATAGGGGAGAGCGGCGCTCTGACAGGGCGGTCCCTGCACAGTGTGCGGGGACCGCCCCGTCATCCGTCGGCTCAGCGGGGATCAACGGAGCGATCCCCGCTGAGCAAGCGGAGCTTCACGGGGCGGATCTGCACGGATCCGCCCCGTGTGAAAGGACCCTTAAACACTGATTCAATCCAGAAACGAGATGTTAGACTTATTGGGCAAACAAATAAGACGCAAGTACATCCTCTCCCAAAAGACCTTTTATGAATACGGTAATAAAACCAGTAAATTACTTGCTAGAGCTCTACAAGCCAAAAAAAGCTACTAATACAATACATTCATTAACAGATTCATCGGGTCGCAAACTAAGCTCAACCCCTGATATAGCACAACAATTTGTTTCATACTACTCCCAATTATACAACTTACACCCAAAAGTTACAATTAACGATGAGAATACGAGAAAAAGACTGATAAAAGATAAATGATTTCCTAAAACAACATAGCCCTACTACCATTTCGGACTCTTTTTTTACAGGACCTAGACACCCCTGACCAAAGATGAGGCCAACTTAGCACTGAAACCATTGAAAACGGGTAAAAGCCCAGGACCAGATGGGTTAACTGCGGGTTATTACAAAGCATTCTCAGACATTTTAACTCCCTTCTTTATATCGACTTTTGATACCTGCGCATCACCCACCACACCCCCCCCCCCCCCCCGTGATCTGTTAACCGCCCATATTACCGTAATCCCGAAACCCGGAAAAGACGCATCACTAGTTACAAATTACAGACCCATCTCATTACTGAATGTGTACCCTAAATGGTATGCAAAAATATTAGCAAATCGACTTCTTCCCCTTCTCCCTGATCTAATTCACCTTGACCAAGTTGGATTATTTAGCCCTGGCAGAAGCGAGGGATAACACCCTTAAAGCTCTCAACGTTCATCACTGGCTTACATCTAACTGCCGTCAAGGTTTTTTATTGTCCCTCGATGCGGAGAAGGCGTTCGATAGAGTGGCCTGGCACTACATGACAAACACTAAAAATTATGGGTTTTCCTCCCCGTATGTTAAACTATATACTTACACTTTATTCTACTCCCACGGCAAGAGTTTGCGTTAATGGCTGCCTGTCGGATGCCTTCTCCGTTTTGATTGGAACCAGACAAGGCTGCCCACTGTCCCCTTTAATTTTTGTACTTACATTGGAACCATTACTAAGATGTATTAGATCAAACCCAAACATAAAAAGGTATAGAGGTGAACCAACGCACTTACAAATTGGCAGCCTACGCAGACGATATACTCCTTTTTCTGACGGAACCACTGACAACTATCCCAAACCTACTCAAAGACCTCGACCACTTTAAATTAATATCAAACCTCCAAATCAACGTTTCTAAGTCGAACGCATTGAACGTTTCCTTACCCTCGGATATATGTACACAATGCCTACATAACTTTCAATTTAAATGGAATAGTCACAAAATCACATTTAGGCATCCAATTCAGATCTATATTCTAAGATTTACCTCCCTTTCAGATCTATACTCTAAGATTTACCATTGTTACAAAACATAATTCAGGATTTACAGAAATGGTCCATGGGGCTTTTTTCCTGGTTCGGAAGAGCCGCTATCATTAAGATGAACATATTGCCGAGGATATTATATCTACCACAAACTGTTCCAATCAAACTCCCACTTGCCTTCTCGTCATACAGAAAAGCATGCACGGATTTTATTTAAAGGCCCTTGAGACCCAGAATTAGCTTCTCGAGACTTACTATCCCTAAGCTCAAAAGGTGGCTTAGGTCTACCAGATATTAAAAAATACCAGCAAGCTAGCCACTTAACCAGAATCATCGACTGGAATGTCCACTCCAAAACTAAGGATTGGGTCCAGCTTGAAAGCTCACTGGCATATACCCCATTGGCCCATACTCCCTGGTTAGTTCAAGCTCATATTCCTAAAACATACTGTGCCCATCCGTTAATACACCCCACATTAACATCCTTTCGAGAAGCCTGTAATAAACACAAGATATCTTCCCATATGGGCCCTATGACCCCACTTAGACTCAACCCAAACTTTTCCCCTGGAATGCAAGCATCCTTCCTGAGCGATATTTGGCCATACCCAAATGTGAGAGCAGAACACTTTTTTGAAGGACGACAGCTCCTCACCCACACTACCCTGGCAAATAAAATGATGACAGGTTCGTTCCCCTTTTGGACATATGTACAAATTCGACATTTTCTCAATGCCCCTAAACACCGAGCAGAGTGGTCGAGACAACTTACCCCCTTTGAATCGATGTGCTTAAAAACGGAACCCCAACGACATCTCATCTCTTATACATATGCCCTTTTATTCTCCAACTTCTCTTCCAATGACAATTGGACATGTCAAAAATGGGAAAAAGATCTTTTAATAGATCTTACAGAAAATGATTGGGAGACTATTTTTACATATATCCATAAGGGAACAATGAATACCTACGCACAAGAAAATGCTTTCAAAATAGCTTCACGATGGTACAGGACTCCCCTCAAACCTCATCACATATACCCAAAATGTTCTCCGCTCTGCTGGAGATGTGGTTCAGAACAGGGATCGCTTTTACATATATGGTGGACATGCCCGAAAATACAAGCCTTTTGGTTAGAAGTCCATAGACTCATCCACCAAATTACCACCTTCAATCTAGATTTCACTCCAGCCCAATTTCTGCTGCATCTCCCCTCGATTCCACGGAGGGCGTATTTCCGCTCTTTATCTATGCACATGATAAATGCAGCTAAATTGTGTATCCCCCACCAAGTCGCGCTCTCCAGACCCACCATCCATAGCGGATTGGTTCCACCGCATAGGTAAAATTGCGGAATTAGGGGATTTAATTCACCAGACGAAAGATACGCCCTCTAAATTCACTACGATTTGGTCTTGCTGGCTACATTTCGTTACTACAGACGACTTCAAAAAGGTTGCATCATAATTTGACCTTGAGAATGATGGAGGTGCATTAGAGACACTGGTCCCCCGCCCTTTCTCACGGTTTCCTATAAAGCACCCCCCATCTTTTTCATATAGGAGACTATAATATATTAAGAACCCGATATTCCCGGATAGCACCCCTTGTAGATTACGCTTCCCTTACCTCCCTTTACCACTTAGAGAGAGTATCACTCTTTATAACGATACTTTTTACCCCTGATAACCCAATTCAGTTATTACCAACTTGAGAATTTAAAGTTTAAAAGTGATTTACCAATTCAGGTACCTTTACCTTATGTTTAATACATACAAACGCAATTATATGCCTTTTTAAAGCTAATTTTATCTTCCAATAGTTCATTTATTTTGATCTGTTACCTAATGGTTTTTTTTTATAATAACTTCACCTTACAATTGTATAATTATATATATGTGCTCATTGATGCAGCTGCGTAAGAATTTATTGATTTACTGTAATATTAAATATACACCTTATGATTATATAGCTATACTTATGTGCTTGATGTTGTGGCTGCATCCACATTTATTGCTTTTCTGTAATTCTGTTGATGATATCAATAAAAACTTAAAAAAAAAAAAAAAAAAAAAAAATTAATGAATGAATTCATCCTTGCCCTTTTTGTTCTGCTGTTCCCAGCATTTCTTCGTTCCCGGCTTGTTAAACTTTTTGAACTGCCGAAAGGGCGCCTTCCCTTGCTTCTTTTTGCTTTGGGGAAAGCCCTTGCTCTTTGCTGTGGTCCTATCCAGTACCGTTTCCAGTTCGGGTACGAACAATAGATCTCTTGTGAATGGGATTCCGCAGAGCCTGTTTTTTGAAGAGATGTCACCTCCCCAAGACTTCAGCCACAGGGCTCTTCGGGCTGAGTTGAGGAGTGCTGTGGCTCTTGAAGAAATTCTGACAGTTTCAGCTGAGGCGTCTGCCAAAAAAAGCTGCTGCTCTCGTCAGTGTGGGGATGGTTTTTATTAGCTCTTCTCTGGGTGTGTCGCTTTCTAGCAGTTCTTGGAGCTGAGTTAACCATATTAGCAAGGTGAGGACTGCACAGGTGGAAGCGATTTCTGGATTCAGGTTCGCAGCCCCCGCTTCCCAGGCTCTTTTTAACAGGGCCCTCTATTTTCTTGTCCATGGGATCATTTAGTGTACCTGCGTCATCGAAAGCCAAGTCAGATTTATTTGTGACTTTTGCTAGGGAGGCATCCAATTTGGGGCATTTGGCCCAGGATTTAGTGTCTGCCTCAGCAAACGGGTATCTGCGTTTGACTGATGTTGGTATATAGAGCTTTTTCTCAGGATCTTCCCACTCTTTGTTGACAATGTCTTTGAGAGTTTGGTGTACGGGAAATGTCCTGGGTTTCTTAGGTTGCAGCCCTTTGTACATCTTATCATGTAGAGTGAGCTGTGCGTTTTTTTTGCTCTTTGATGCCTAGCGCGTCCGCTATGGCTTTAAGAAGACTGTCTGTGTCTTCTGAAGGAAATAAGTTGCCCTGTGAGGCCGGATCTTCCTCTTCAGAGTCTGAGCAAAGTCCATCCTCTGATTCGGATTCATCCGAATCCTTCTACCGTTCTTGTGTTATTGCCTGTTCTTTGTTACCTGTGAGGACGCATGTCCTACTGGTAGATGGAGTGCAGGCTTGACTAGCATTAGTTGGCATTTCAAGCTTCTCAATAGCTGAGCGTAGCGGTACCATGGTGCTCTTAATCTCTTTTTTAAAAGGTGTTGAGCAGTTCGCGCAGATAACCTTGCGACTCTTTAGCCACCATTTTGTCTATGCATTTCTGGCATAGAGGTTTCTTCCATTCGGGTGGAAACCGGTGGTTGCATGAAGCACATGTTTTGCTTTTTGTTTTCCTTTCCTCCGGGGTCCTTGCCTGGAATCAAGCACAGAGAATCCCTGTGAGGAAGGGTGGTCAGAGACTGTTCTATGAGCAGTATCCGCAAGTGAGGTTAAGACAGAAGTGACACAGGAGTATTCTGGCTTACCTTGGAGCTGTCCTGGTTTGCAGGATCTGCAAGGCAGGGTGGAGAAGCGTCCGGCATGGGTAGCCACCAGGATCCTCTGCTGGAGGAGTCCTTTTGACTGCTTCCTGCTTGAGCTCCGGCCCCGCCCCCAGCTGGCCACATGCAGGTTGGTGGACAACACCTGCACATACCGCAGTGCTAGTTCCTTCATTAGGCAAGAGGGGACTCTGCTGTGTTGTCCGGGAAGTAAGTCACTGAAAGCCCTCTATTTTTTGGGCTCCGGGAAAATGGCTGCCGACGGGAGCCGTGACCGGAAGTGACCTCCTCCCCCCCGCCGGCGCCATCTTGGTACTCCCCGCAGTGTCCATGAGGAGAGGAACTGTGCTGCGGGCGGGTTGGGCGCCCTTTCGTTCGCGGGGTGGCCGCAGGGGGGGTCCTCGTGAGGCGGACTTCTGATGGCGGTGATCGGGCGGGTGCCCAGTGATTGCACTTACCCGTGCGATGCATTTGTGAGATCCAAGTACACCGGATTGCGGCGGCAGCAGCAGGTCCCTGCAGCCTTGCGGTATGGGGTAAAAGCCAGTGCTTTTGTTCCAGGCTGGGGGATGATTGCAGACCCCTCTGTAGGGGTGAAAGCTCAGGCAGAGCAAGTTTTTTGCTCAGAATTGCTGCTCCTGCTCGCCCTCCCAAGGCCCGCTGGGCTGGATGGGATGCTGGCAGGGGGCCTCCTGCTACTAGCACAGAGACAAGGTAAAATAACAAACGTTTCTTGCAGCTCCTGTGGGTCCAGAGGAAACACAACTGAGGCACGCAGGTGAGACTGTGAAATTTATAATGGTGGACTAATGTTTTTCCTGTTTTAGGGAGGAGGAGCCTATCTTTCGGATGCTGCCCTGGAAGACGATTCGAGAAAAATTAACAAATGTTGATAATATCTCACCTGTCTGTACAACATAGTAGATGGGTAATATTAAGGCTAGCACCGATGACCTCTTTCTTAAAATACTAATTGCCTGGTTATTGCAATACTTTGAGACTGACCCAGAACAAGCATGCACTAACCAAAGTTAAGCCTAGTACACACAGGCCAAATGGCATCGGCCAGTTCGTTGAAAACTGGCTGACATTTGGCCCATGTGTATGGCTGCCGGTCCAACAGAAGCCAGTCGTTCGGCTTCTGTCGGGCAAGCATGCTGCAAAACCAGCAGCCGACCAGCTCTCAATCATCTCTCTCAGCCAATGGCTAAGAGCGCTGACTGGAATGTTTTTTGGGGGGGGGGGTGGTCAGAACAGAATAGCTCAGCTGCATCGGATAGTACAGCGGCTTCCTCTAGTCAATTCCCTCCCTCTACAGTTAGAACACACACTGAGGGAACACAGTTAACCCCTTGATTGCCCCCTAGTGTTAGCCCCTTCCCTGCCAGTTACATTTACACAGCAATCAGTGCATTTTTATAGCACTGATCACTGTATAAAATGTCAATGCTCCCCAAAATGTGTCAAAAGTGGGAAAAAAAGGACGTCAATTTTGTTTGGGTACAGCGTCGCACGACCACGCAATTGTCAGTTAAAGCGACGCAGTGCCGTATCGCGAAAAATGGCCTGGTCAGGAAGGGGGTAAATTCTTCCGGGGATAAAGTGCTTAAATAGCAAATATTGCATACTTGGTTTTGCACAAAGCAGCACCGATCTTCCTCTTCTTGGGTCCCCGCCAGCCCCTACCAAGTGCCCCATAGCAAGTGCATGCGTCATGCGTGCTCGCCCCCGATTCCTGCTCTCTATTTTCATAAGGCACAGAGAGCGTGGACCCTTCCCCCTCCTTACTGACTGTGATTGCATCTCAGCCAATGAGAAGCGAGAGACCCAGGAGAGCCTCGGTTCTTGTGCACATCGCTGGATCAGGATCGAGCTTAGGAAAGTATTATTAGGGGGGGCTGCGGGAGGAGGTGCACACTAAAGGTTTTTTACCTTCATGCATATAATGCATGAAGGTAAAAAAACTTCAGCCTTTAGAACAACTTTTAACAGCTCTCCCACACAGCACTGTCCTGTCTCATACGGCAGGGGTCCTGATTATTTCCTACTGCAGTTCAGTAACCCTTACAGGTCTCCTCAATGCTATGACTGGACTTCTTGCACTGCATTACAACTGATTGACTCCTTGTGCTAATTCTGCTTACCCCATTCTGAGCTTTGTGATACAGGGATTGCAAGAGGCTAATGCTAAATCAAATTCAGCTACTTCAACATGCTTGAATTAAAAAAGTTATTTAGGCCTGAAGATTAGTTAAAAACCCCAAACAGTATATATTTTCTGAATTCAGAGACCCTAGAGAATAATACCATGGCATGCGATAACACTTGCAGCATTCTGAACTGTATAAAGGTTGACTTTCTTTCTGTAGTCTCGAGGGAACAAAAAAAAAAAGGGGGGTGGGGCAAAAAAGGGGAGGGAGGAGGGAGCATTTTTCATTTTTTGGTTTGTGTTGAAACAAACAAAAAAAAAACTGTGTCCATTCCACCAGGGGTCTTACAGCCATAATTTCTATGCTTCTTCCAAAGTCTAACATTGACAGCACAACATGGGCAAATTACAGGCCAATCTCCTTACGGATTCGAATGTTAAAGTGGATGTAAACCCAATTCATGAAATTTGAGCTGGGCACATATCGGCAGTGTTTTCGTATCTCTCTTCAAAGCGCAATGCCCCATAGCTGTCTCCTGCTTCGTTATTCTGTTATCAGCCTGATAACGCCTGACAAGTATTCCATCACATATGATAAAAGCAGCCCGATTTTTGTGTTGGGGAGGATGCTATGAATAGCTTAGCACAGAGCTGAAAAATTCAACCAACAGAGCTAAAAGTCTCTACCTATGAGGAGAGGGGGGGTGTGCCTTTCCTCCAATAAGCTGTCTTAGGTGTATGCCCAGGCTTCACTGCAGTGATAACCAGGAAGAGAAAATCTCCAAACAGGATGTGCATTTTCTAAACAGTATATAAAGATAAAGACTGCAGATATACATGTAAAAAACGTATGGGAGGGAGATTTGTTTAATCTCTGCTGTTCACTTCACTGGGTATATGTGAGGGTTTACATCCACTAAGTTATTGGCTAAGATTCTTGCACCGAGCTTGACACCCACCATAGACTCTTTGATACATCTGGACCAAGTTGGGTTTATCCCCCTCCACCGGGGGCGATAACATACTTTAGGCAACCCCCATTATAAAAGCACTACAGAAGAGGTGCATCCTGGCAATACTTACTGTCACTAGATATTAGGAAGGCCCTATTTACACTACATACTGGGTCATTGGGGAATTGCCTTGGCTTTTTTCTTTTGTATCTCTTTTCCTTATAATTCCCTCTGAACTTATCTAAAGTACTTTGGCTATATGCCTAACCCATTCCTTATAGTATGGGGTACATGACATGGCTATCCCGTCTCCCTCTCCCTATTATTTGCTCTTTCTACTGAGTCTTTGACACAAATAATCCGGTCTTTTCCTGACGTCAAAGGCAATGAACAAACGGCACATCACAAGCTTAGCATGTTCGCCAGTGATGTTCTTATTACACTACTAACCTTTTGCATATCCTTGACAAGTTTTCTACCATTTTCAGCTTGGGGGTTAATCAGTCTAAAATTAAAGGCCCTTAGCTTGACCCTCTTCACCGCAAGATTTTGCCTCCCTACAAACCGCATTCCCCTTTCTATGGCCTGTGTACCCTATCCCACACTTGGGCATTCATCCGACTGTCACGTGCGATTCACTATTTTGGGCCAATCACCCCTCGATGTTACCAAACTCACCTCTTTGATGGTTCAGTGGGCATCCTTGCATATATTATGGTTGGGCAAGATAACTGCAATTAAAATTACCCTGCTCCCCAAAATCCTATATCTTTTCTGCGTATTACCAGTTACCGTACCCTTAACATCACCTGCACATTCTCCAACAATGCTTTTTCCAGTTCATATGGGAAAATGTACGGAGACTCCCCAGTTCCACCATTTTTTTGGCCAAAAACACGTGGGGTTGTCTAGGACTGCCCCACATGACTAAGTGCCATAACACTGCCCAGATGGCCCAATTAACTAAATTGCACACGACAACAGAAATACCTTTATGGGCGAGTCTGTAAGCTACTGAGTGCGACCCTCTAGCAATTACCAATCTTCTTTACCTTGCCACGAAGGAACGAAAATTGATCACGAACGCCAACATGTTACACATTCCAATACAATTTGGGCCAACTTAAACCCTGTGTGGGTCTCCACTCACCTCCCCGAGTTCTCCTTTTTGCAGAATACCTCATTCTTCCCAGGCTATAACTCCCCTATCTCCTTCTGCACCTGGGCTGCCCTCAAATTGACGAGATTGCATCATATAGCAAGCCCTGATGGGATGTCAATGGAAATTTTTCAATACCTGCAAATCAAAATTTTTTCCTTGCTAGTGTGCGCTCGTCTATGGATCGGCTTACCATGTTTAAGCATATTTGCAAAAAGAACCTCATTTGTTTCTTTACCAGTCTTACTGTCTGAAATACATGCATATGGTGACTTGTTGGACTTTAAAGACCATGTGCAAAAAATCGGAAGCACTGAACGTTACTCTACCTTCGCAGTCCCTTGCTAACCTTAGTAGTAATTTCCTTTGCTGATGGTCAAGCTATCAATACCTAGGGACCAGAATTCCCTCCGCTCTCCTCATTTTCCAATACAATTTCCAGCCTTTATTGGCTACCTTCTCTGTGGACTAGGAGAGATGGAAAACTCTGGCTCTTGAAGATGAATGTTATGCCACACCTCCTGCAGGCATTACCAGTTAAGATACCACAGGTGTTTTTTTTAAAAGCTCCGGGCAGCCTTCATCAAATACATTTGGCAAGGCAAACCCTCCAATCTTCAAAGATGGCTTCAGCGATGACCCAAGCTTAGTGGAGGGGCTGGCCTTCCAGATCCCGCATTATATTGTATGGCGACCCATATGGCTACAGTGATCAACTGGTGCAGACACTCTCCTCACAAATTATGGGTTTTTTTTGGAGAAGAAGTTCGTGCCGGGTCCTTTAGCCGGCCTCCAGTGGACAAGGGCTCAACTTAGTAGATTCTCTTCTCCACACACACTGATTGGAACCACCTTATCTGAAATTCACAAGTACTACAAGCAGGCCACAACCTCCAGCTTCCCTTCTCAATGGACGCCGATTATCGGTCACCCAGACTTTTGCTCCAGGTTTTACTGATAAAGCCTTCCAACTTTAACCCAATCGAAAGTTGATCAGAGCATCCACCTTTCTTCGATCCCTCTGGATGGATTTGCCAAATCTGTCAAATTTTCACCTATTATCTTACATTGGTTGCCAAACCTTTTTCTTGGCCCCAATCCTACATCAGCAAGTAGGAATCTGACATTAGTGTTACAGTAAAGCCTGAAGATTGGTCCACTATCTGGCTGGCCACTAAATCTTGTTCTGTGAATGTTGCCACATTATAAAGTCCTTTCTCGCTGGTATGTGGTCCCAGCACAGATCTCTAAATTTGTACCGAACTATCTGCTGAAGTACTTAGGGGCTGCAAAGATTCATGAACACATCTACATGTCTGGTGGATTTTTCTGGACAGAGGTCTTTGACCTTCTTTCTGTAGTGCTTGGTAAAATCACTGCTCTAGACCCAATTGTAGGTATTCTAAATATGCATTCCCCAAAAATTGAAGTTATTTTTAAACATTACAACAGCTGGTAAACAAAACACACGCTTTCACTTGGAAAACCTCTACCCTCAGTCTATTTGAGGTTAAAAACCTAGTTACATGTGCCATGATCTATAGGAAAAATTGATGCTACCCTACATGACTATATCCTCAAATATACTAACATTTGGCAACCATGGATAGACAAGTTTTTGCCTGAAAATGTTGAGACTTCTCTACTTGACCCACAGTAGCTAGCCTCTGACATTTGGCTCCATGCGCTGCTCTCCTATTCCAGTCAAGATCCCCCGGGAACCCATTGTCCCTTCCCCCGCTTTTGCCTACCTATTCTTTTCCGCCCTTTTGTCTCATCTTGTAACTGCTACATGAAGGCTATAGGATTACTCCAATGCATATCTAGCACTAAACCCCTGGCTTATGACCCGCTATTATGTATGACCATAAAAAGTAACATCAGGACTTTAGCCCATTGTATGCAGCCTAGACTTTGTACTATGTATCACATTATCCTTCTCTTTTGAATGGACAAATTGAAAAACAAGAATACAAAGTTACTGAACAGAAAACAAAATGCAATGTAGTTAAGACAGTTAATGTAGTTAAGTACTTATAAATGTTTTTACACAAAATTCACAAGATTTTACACAAATCGGATTCACACACGGAATCCAATTAGACCGTACCATGCTTGTAGCCCTGGGAACAGCATTTACTCACAGTACTGTAACTACTGAGAAACAGTGGGTGTCACCCTTCGACAGAAAGTATGTACATTAAAGCTAAGGAACGCCTTTTACTCCCCTCATCTTTATGACAGAGGAAAACGTTTTGTATTTTTCCACAGAGGTAACCTAGGCAGGACTGCGAGTCGTCATTGCAGAGTGCATAGGACAGCAATAGAGTTCAACAGATATAACAAAAAAAATTCTATGGTATATGATTATACACAATATATTTATACACAGTATATTTAATAGACTGAAAGGGAGCAAATAGGAAAAGTTCATTGTTAGGATTTACAGTACATAAACTTTAAACTAACATTTTCCCTACAAGGAAAGCAACAAACTTATTTATAAGGCCTCATGCCCACGGGCGTTTTTTCAGCCGCGTTTTTGAGCGTTTTTTACAGCTTAAAAACGCCTGTCCATGTTAGTCTATAGCTTCATGCCCACCTAGGCGTTTTTGAGCTGTAAAGAGCATAGGCGTTTGTAAGCTGTAAAAAAAAAAAACCAGGACCAGTGCGTTCCTCAGCGTCAGAATTAGGCAGAAAAAAACGCGAGCGTCAAAAAACGCGCAAAAACGCGCACTAACGCGCAAAAAACGCGCAAAAAAAAACGCGCAAAAAACGCGCACTAACGCGCGGTCGTGTTTTTAGCTCCGACTTTTTTTTTTTTTTTTTTTTAATATTTACAATAACATGGACAGGCATTTTTAAGCTGCAAAAAACGCAGCTGTAAAAACGCCAGTGGGCATGAGGCCTTAAGAGGAGTTCAATAGATACATTGCTTTCATTTTTGTCTTGCACTTGACTAAGTGATAGTTGGAATCTGACTGATTATTACACAGAGAATACTACTACTCTTCAGAATACTTTTCACAAATAAGACTTATCTTTTAATACATTTTGTTACCTCTGGGAGCTGTGACTGGAGGCTTGCTTTCTCTGCTAAGGAATCATCAATGGATTCCAGGAAACTTCTTTCCACAACATCAAATGCCTGGAAGAGACAGTAATGACATATAGTAATATCAATAAAAGGCCTTTCTCAAAATACAAACCACAAATGCATGCCAATGTAATGAACAAGAGGTGCCGGTTCAGACCAGCGCGATGCGGGAACCAGCGAAATTCCAGTGCAGGTTCCCACATCGCAAAGAACTCACAGGCAGTTCACACTGCCCGATGCGAACCGCTGCGGCTGTCAATAGAAAGTTAATGACAACCCCAGATCAGTTCGCATATCGCACTGCGAACTGTGAATTAGGACAGGAATCGGATTGCATAGGTGTGAACACCTATGCGAACAGATTCTGGTGCAAGCAAAAAAAGAAAAGGTTCCTGCGTGATTTTAGTCCGAATGCGATGCGAATTCAGCCATACAATATGTATGGCTGAATTTGCATCGCACAGACATCGCATGTGATCTGCATAGCAGTGCGAATCACATGCGATGTCTGACATCGCACAAGTGTGAACCGTCACTAAGTCCTTTAAAACAATCACTGCAGGGAAAAACATTACCGATTTAAGAAATTCACTTTTTTTCCTTCACTCACTAAGAACCTTACAAGTACTTATGATTTATAGCAAATTTAACCAGAAATAGGACACCTGTTTGCCTGCGCAAGCAAATATTGCAACCCTATAACATATACACCAGGCTGCCAAATCCATCATGTACTTCGTTGGTTGAACTGGATAGACTGGTGTCTTTTTTCAACCACAATACCTATGTAACTTCAATTATATGTTAGGGCGAGGTTTCCTAAGCTGGGATGTGAGTGGATGTGTGTGGTCTTGTTTCCCACAACATATCCTGACCTGCTATGCTGTACTGATTCTTTAGTATGCCAAGACTCCTGTAATAGCTCTGGTAAACCTGTATTCTCCCCGCTCCCCATTGGTCCCTTTATGTCAAGCTGAAATCCCCACAAAAGGTCTGAGAGGAAACATGTACCCCTTGGTGAGGTTTCCACACAACATGTTGAATGGTGGGAAGGCAGATAGGGAGAAGGAAAAGGGAGGTAGCTGCCAGGTTTTAGCAATTTGCTCATGGGCAGACTCAGGAGGTATCCCACAAAGTGGCAATAACGTTGATCCCTTCTGGGTAATACTCCTTCTTCCCCTAAGATGACAGACCAAGTCCAGCCTGTTGTATATGACATGACTTTTGCTGGAACAATCGCTCTTCTTGTTACCAAGACTAGAGACCATAAGGCATCTATCTATACATTGAGTGGTGACAGGATGTATCCATTCAATGTTCTTATCTCAGGGTTTGTTTTATTTCTACTAATGTTCCTGAGTGATGGTGTGGCTGTTCAACACGTACAGTTTTTTTTTTCTTCTTTTTTTAAATGATTGATCCTCCTAAATGGAGCCCGACTGACTATTGTTATTGTGGAACAGTGTTTCCTGCAATATGGAACTACTACCAATATATTTTTTTGCAACCTGAACTGTGTAAAGTATATCATTATATCGTTATGTTTACTGTAACGGCTGTCCAAGTATGAAAGGGGTTAAAGCCATTTAGGATATTCCATTCCCGAACACAAAGACAGCTACTGAACACTCCAACCAGCCGAATAAGACCCCATACGAATAATTCTCCCCCAGATACAAGACAAAGCTCCGTGTTGAGGTTCAAACAGGAATCAGTTTATTCAAGCACATGTTCACAGATATCTCTCTTTAAAAACACTCCCCTCACCCTTGGGAAACAGGGCGGGTTAAACTGTCCAATGACAATTGTTATACAGGTCAGGTGTGTTCCAACTTCTCAGTACACAGTCTTAGCAGGGGGGTTGGAGGAATCCCCCCCCTACCTTTTTCCTCCCAGCAAGACACTTCCACATCCCGTAATAGAGATGGAAAAAGGCGCCAAAAAATTTAAAAACGAATTACACACAAGTGCAGCTCCAAAATTAGTAGATACTAATACAAGAGTGAAATAAAGGGTATAAGGGCGCAGCAAGTGTGAGATAATGTCCATATAAACACCAACGACGAAAGTTCAAATAATAATTAACATACCGTATTTATCGGCGTATAACACGCACTTTTTTCCCCTTAAAATCAGGGGAAAATCGTGGGTGCGTGTTATACGCCGATACTCCGTCGAATTCCCCTGCTGAAAACGAGCGAGAGGAGCGAGCGGAACCCAAGCCGAAGTACAATCGGCTTTACTCGGCTCCTCTCGCAGTCCCGCCCATCTCTGACTGCGCCGCTGACAAAGAGAAAGCCGAGTGTACTTCGGCTAGTCTCGGCTCCTCTCGCAGTCCTGCCTGTGACTGTGAGCAGAGCCGAGTCTAGCCGAAGTACACTTGGCTTTCTCCGTCAGCGGCGCAGTCAGTGGAGATGGGCGGGACTGCGAGAGGAGCCGAGTCTAGCCGAAGTACACTCGGCCCCGCTCGCTCCTCTCCACAGAAATCGGCGCCAAATTTAAAAAAACGCCGGGACTGACACGATCGCAAAGGCACTGGGCAGGGCTGCAGATGGACAGATGGACACTGGGCAAGGCTGCAGATGGACACTGGGCAAGGCTGCAGATGGACAGATGGACACTGGGCAAGGCTGCAGATGGACAGATGGACACTGGGCAAGGCTGCAGATGGACAGATGGACACTGGGCAAGGCTGCATGCTGCATTTAAATGTAAGTTTTTTTTCCTTGAATTTCCCTCCTAAAAGTTTTTTTCCTTAAAATTCCCTCCTAAACTTGGGGTGCGTGTTATACGCCGGTGCGTGTTATACGCCGATAAATACGGTATATAAATGCTGTGTTCCAATTATAAGGCTCCAACCACCGTGCTGTTCTACGTGTAGTAAGCTCATACAAGTGCTTCACCCGATGTGACAATCAAAATGTGATTAGCAGATGTAAGCGGCCAACAATGACCATCAAGCATGAAAATTATTCTTTTAGTTCCTCATTCCTCCATTCTCTCCCAATTCAGATCTGTTCCAGTGGATAAACACAGAGATCTCTGTGTAGGCATTATGGTGCTGATCCTCCACTCTGGAAAAGGGTGAAACGGCTCCACCGCAATGAGCCACAAAAACGGATATAGTGCGATACCGTTTATTTAAAATATATATAACAGGATAAAAAGTGTGTACAGGCAGGTAAACCATCAGCTGTGTAGGGAGGCAGCGGCCGGACTTATTGGTGAACAATAAGAATCCCGGTTTGCATCTAAGCTGTAGGATTAAAAACGATCATACCGCTCCGGAGTATATGGCGTGCTGGCAGATTTCTATGCATTTCGCGTTGGTCGCGTCATCAGGAAAATGTCGCCGCCTACATTACACCGGAGTTATATAACAGATGACCCAATTTCATTGGATCTAATGTTACATGGCAAAATGGCCTCGTTGCCATGATGCCGAAGACCAAACCAAGTCAGCTGACTAATGGGCTGAACACATGATGATCCCCAACACAACAGCGGCGACGCCATTATGTCGGAGACCACTGCGTCCGCCGTAGGACAATTCTAGCTAGTCCCATATAACAAACATGGGGCAGAAAAAACCTGTATCTAAATAAAATGGCTAGTCTCCCATAACCATGGCATTGACGCCATGATTCCAGAGATCAACCCAGCTGGGCCAATTATGAAAAAAATTAAAAAACTTATATGATAATAATAATAATGGGAATGAATTGTGTCCAATTGTGGGGAAGGACAAAATAAGATTTTTGATGCCGACTTCCTCCACAACTGAGAACGTCGCAAATCATTTCTAATCCCAAAAAAAAAATAATATGACCAATAATATAACACCTATCTAATTGTCATATATTATAAATACCTCTCAGGTATGACCCGCCATACACACACACATATATGCCCTGTAAACCACAAATCTGGACAAAATATATTATCCAAACAAGTGAACAGAGCAACCATATAGATAGAACCCAATTTACACTAAATTCATACACACACTCAAGTCTGACCAACTAAGGCAAGACGACTCCATCTTGTGGTCAAAAAAGAGTGCTACATTAGAATCAAATTGTACATATAAATACCAGCATACCAATCCCCTATCTTTTAACATAAAAACTGACATTTATTTTGTTGTATTCATAAAGGAGTGCATATAAAGGCCACTCCTAAATGATACACAATAGCCAACACATATAATTAAAAATTGTGTAAAATTATTTGAAATAAAATTAAATGGATTAGAATGATAAATCCTAACCCATGTAGTCTCATCTTTATGTATGCATATACTAAAAATCTGTCCAAAAAACTATTTAAATCAATGTCCAAATTTAACCCAGCAGGTGCAAGACAACCCAATTCAAAAATCCACCTGGTCTCAGCTTGCGAGACCTGGATTTTCATATCATTTCCTCTCCAGTATGGTACAATTTTGTCTATGCCATAAAAATTCAGAAGGGATGGGTCCTGGTTGTGGTGGGTTCTGAAATGGTTAGAAACACTATGTTTTCTAAATCCGTTGGTGATATTGGCAACATGTTCATCAATTCTCTTATAGAGACATCTGGTGGTCCTACCAATATACACCAAGCCACATGGGCACGTCAGAAGGTATACCACATACTTGGTGTGGCAGGATATAAACTTCTTAATTTGATATTCCTTCCCATTGGTACCAATAAATTATGTATTTTTCCTTGTTTTATCAGCTGTGGTGCGGCAAGATTTGCATCTACCACACCTGTAAAAACCAATGATGTCTAGAAAAGTTTTTTTCAGTTTCTCAGGCGGATCAACCACATTTCTAGCCACCATATTTCTCAACCCAGGGGCTCCTCTATATATATATATATATATATATATATATATATATATATATATATATAAAAAAGACGGTTTACGAGGTAACATTTTATTAAGGGTAGTGTCCTTCAACAAAATATACCAAAATTTCTTGAGAGATTTTTCAACCTTTTTGTATTCCAAGTTGAAACCTGTCACAAAGGCCATATCGAACTTATTGTTTTTACTTCTATTGGAGTTTACTGTATTGTTTCTAACTGTATTGGAAACCTCCAGTCTAACTTTTTGGAGATCTGAGTAGTCGTATCCTTTTTCAAGGAAACGACTCATCAACACCTCTGACTGGGTCCAATAATCATCATCCAAATCGCAGTTCCTCCTGATACGGGTAAACTGCCCCTTAGGTATGGCTTTAATCCATCCCGGATGGTGGCAGCTTTTTGTGGAAATGTAACCTATTTTGTCTACCTCTTTAAAGCAGAGTTCTGCCGAAAAAATAATAATAAAAGCCAGCAGCTACAGCAGCTGCTGACTTTTAATATTAGGACACTTACCTGTCCTGGAGTCCAGCGACGTCCGCCTTGCGGCTTCACTGCCCGGTTCCCTACGGCGCATGCGCGAGTCGCACTGCGCCGTTCTGACTGGTCCCCGTGTGTTCTGGGAGCCGAGTGTCTCCCAGAACACAATGGGTATTCTGCGGGAAGTGACGTACTTCCAGCAGATTTCCCGCAGAGAGGACTCCCGGAAGTGGGTGCAAATACCTGTCTTAGACAGGTATCTGCACCCTCCTCCCCCTGAAAGGTGTCAATTGTGACACCGGAGGGGGGGGGGGGAGGGTTCCGATGAGCGAAAGTTCCACTTTAGGGTGGAGCTCCGCTTTAAAGAAGATTCTAGTCAACAACTTATTTTCGGCTTTGAAAATCTCTAGATCTAGATATTGAACATCATATTGGGCTGTGTTGGTAGGTAAGCTTAATCCCATGGATGTTATTGTTCAAGTGGGCCATGAACGAGTGGAGATCCTCCACCGTTCCCTCCCACACGAAGAACAAATCATCAATGTAACGACGATATAATAGTAACTGTGGCCAATCTTCCGTCAAAACATCTTCACTTTCCCATTTATTTAAAAAAATGTTAGCAATACTGGGGGCATACTTCGCCCCCATGGCCACGCCCTTAATTTAGTTATAAAAATTCCCTCCGTACCAGAAAAAAATTATTTGACATGGCTAGTTTCAACCCATCAATCAGAAACCCTATTATTTGGCTCTGTCTGAATTTGGTATGTTTATGAAGAGCCCACTTAACAGCATCCAGTGCATCTTGTTGTCCAATGTTGGTGTAAAGGGACTCCACGTCCGCCATTACTAGCAGGTTGTGTTCCCCAACACGAACATCTTTCAACAAGCTCTTTAATTCTTTTCCATCTCTCAGATATGCAATACCCTTAGTGGCCAATGGTTGAAAATGCAATAGTTGATGCATCCAGCCACAATAGACAATAGAATAGTCACACCCCACCCCATCACAGCAAATAGTACACAACAGCCAACACACACAATATCTACAATGTATACAGCATTGAATCTGCCTAGCACAGATCAGACTGGGGTTTTCATTCACCCTGTGCCCCTATTAAAGACACAGGGTGATCTACACATAAGAGGCGTCGGGGAGGCTGGACTAGGAACCTCCAGAACTCTTCAGGGCAAGCTGAGCTGCACAAACCCCGACCCAAAGTGACTCCTGTCACACATCTCCCCCTTTGGCAGGAGACTAACGCAGGAGGAGACCCCAGAGGGGTTGACTCCGAAGTTAGTCAGTAGTTCCAGTCCCCCCAATGCCGGTATCCACACAGTATCCCAAATAAATTGTCCCAAACAGCATTACTCACCCAGCCAACCTCTGCCTCTCTCAGGGAACATACCCGCCGCTGGGGAGAGGCCTGCACTGGCCATTCTCTCTGGAGTCCTTTCAGCTGCTGGAGAGAAGACAGGGTGACTGGGCTCAGTCCGTCATGCTGTTGGGGTTTCTGGGCCAACTGCCCAGCATCCCTGGGGTATACAAGTGGAGACTGAAGTCTCATCCACTACCACAGGAACTCCCTCTTCTGTTAGTTGAGGGCAGAGGCCAGCAGCACTCTGCTCTGTTGCCAGCTCTTCTGCTGGGTTGCTTTGAGTGGCGACCGCAGTCCCATCCCCCGATATCAGCTCAAGCTGCAGTTGTGTGCAGAGGCCAGTAGCATTCTGCCCTGCTGTCAGTGATTCAGCTGGGAGTAAAAGCTTTACCACCTCAGCTTGTTGCTGGAGAGAGGGGCCAACTGCCCCGGCTCCCTCGAACTCCACAGTTGTTTCCGGTGCTGGGCAGAGGTTGGTGGCACTCTGCCCTGTTGCCAGTACTCTTCTGGAAACCCCACACCATCTGCTCCAGCTAACTGTTGGGGAGGGAAAATGGCTGCTTCTCCTCCCTGCATCTCTGAACTCCACTGGGAGAGAGGAACCATCACCTTCTCACCTCAGGCCTCCGAAACTGCCATGAGTGTAGAGCAGGGGTCTGCAGTACTCTGTCCTGCTGCCAGTACTTGAGCAGGCGATGCATAATCCATAACATCCTCTGAACAGTCCATTAATCCCTACATTCTGTAATCTGTGGTTGGAGAGATGAGCCGCCAGGAACTTCACAGTTGTTGCCATTGCTGGGTAGAGTTTGGTAGCACTCTGCCCTGTTGCCAGCACTTCTGCTGGGGACTCCACATCATCAGCTTCGGCTTTGGGGATGGCAATCTCCAGATTTTCCACTGCCAATTCTCTGGCATGCTGCTGGACAGGTACATTCCTCCATCCAAGATCATCCCAAGCAGAAACAGGATCATCAAGGTCAGTTAGCACTTCAGCTTTGGGGATGGCAATCTCCAGATTTTCCACTGCCGAATTTTCAGCCAGGATTTCAGAGTTGTCAACTGGTATTTCCTGATAGTCCCAGGCAAAGGAAACCACACCCTGCTGCTTAGAACCATAATGTGCCAGTCTTATTTTAACAGCTCAATCAAAACTTGCCTCTTTGGGTGTCCTGTCTGTTACGCTGGGCCTTTCGGTTATGTTGGGTCTTTCGGCTCTATCCATTTCAACTAGTTCTGCGATAATGTCCCTTTTCTTACGGTTGTTGGCCCGTCTGCCCCGGTTCTCCAGTAAGTCCTTGAGGGAAGAGAGCTTTAGCCGTTCATACTGTGCTTCCATTGTCCTGTGTCCTCTTGTAGCTGTCCTTATAAGCTGTGGGAATCCTACCGCTGCTTGCCACCAATTGTAACGACACCCCAAGTATGAAAGGGGTTAAAGCCGTTTAGGATATTCCATTCCCGAACACCAAGGCAGCTACCGACACTCCAGTCAGTCGAACAAGACCCCATACGAATAATTCTCCCCCAGATACGAGACAAAGCTCCGTGTTGAGGTTCAAACAGGAATCAGTTTATTCAAGCACATGTTCACAGATATCTCTCTTCAAAAACACTCCCCCCACCCTTGGGATACAGGGCGGGTTAAACTGTCCAATGACAATTGTTATACAGGTCAGGTGTGTTCCAACTTTTCAGTACACAGTCTTATCAGCAGGGGGGGTTGGAGGAATCCCCCCTCCCTTTTTCCTCCCAGCAAGACACTTCCACATCCCAGAATAGTTGATGCATCCAGCCACAATAGAATAGTCACACCCCACCCCATCACAGCAAATAGTACAAAACAGCCAACACACAATATCTACAATGTATACAGCATTGAATCTGCCTAGCACAGATCAGACTGGGGTTTTCATTCACCCTGTGCCCCTATTAAAGACACAGGGTGATCTACACATAAGAGGCATCGGGGAAGCTGGACAAGGAACCTCCAGAACTCTCCAGGGCAAGCTGAGCCGCACAAACCCCCCGACCCAAAGTGACTCCTGTCACATTTACTATGTGCTGATTATTTTTTCACCTTTAGGAATGGTAACTTTACAGTTGACTAATTCTATGTATATGGTTTCCTGTAAAATGTAACAGGAGACAAAGATTAAAATTATACATTATTGTCCCCTGGATGCTGTTCCCTCACAACAACTTCTACGGTAACCCTCTTATTCTATCCTATGCTCCCTCACTCACATCTTCCCCCTCCCCTCTAAAACATGCGCAGATCACTCCCATACTTAAAAAGCTCTCACTGGACCCCACCAGCCTGAACAATTTAAAACCCATCTCATTGACTCTATTCACCTCTAAACTTCTAGAATGCTTAGTCTACAACCGTCTTAGTTCCTACTTCAGTGAAAATAACCTTCTTGACCCCTTACAGTCTGGCTTTCGCTCGCAGCACTCCACAGAAACTGCCTTACTAAAACTCATTAATGATTTATTAACTGCAAAAAACAATGATCACTACTACATACTCCTACTGCTTGACCTTTCTGAAGCCTTTGATACTGTTAACCACCCGCACCTTCTCAAACTCCATTCCCTTGGCCTCCAAGATTCTGCTCTATCCTGGTTCTCCTCCTACCTATCACAGCACTCCTTCAGTGTTAACTACAACTCTGTCTCCTCCTCTCCATTTCCCCTTTCTGTGGGGGTCCCCCAAGGCTCTGTTCGTGTACCCCTTCTCTTCTCTATCTACACCACCTCCCTTGGTCACTTGATAACCGCCCACGGCTTCCAATACCATCGATATGCGGATGACACCCAAATCTATCTGTCTGCTCCTCACCTCACTCCTTCAGTCTCCACTAGCATTACTAACTTACTAACTGACATATCAGCATGGATGTCGTACCACTTCCTTAAACTACAAAGTAGATATTTTCCAGCACACCAATAATTGATCCCTGCACTGGCGCTGATCTATAACAAGATCGTACGCTGTACACTGACACCCTCAAGCAATAGGAATGTGTGCGATGAGAATATGAAGGATTACTTCCTTAAACTAAATCTCTCTAAAACCAAACAAGTAATATTCCCCCCTGCCCGTGCCCCCCTTCATGACTTTTCCTTTAAAATAAATAATGCAACCATCAATCCCTCCCCTCATGCCAGGGTACTAGGTGTAATCCTAGTCTCTGAAGTGTCCTTTCAGCCGCCAAATCCAATCGCTGTGGAAAGCTTGTAGACTTCACCTCCACAACATCTCTAAAATTCGCCCCCTTTTAACAAATGAAACCACCAAGCTACTTATTCACTCCCTTGTTATCTCTCGCCTTTACTATTGCAACTCCCTTCTCATTGGCCTACCTCTCTAAAGGCTATCCCCACTTAGTCCATCATGAATGCTGCTGCCAGACTTATCCACCTTACCAACCATTCAGGATCTGCCACCCCTCTCCGCCAATCCTTACACTGGCTCCCGATCGCCCAGCAAATTAAATTTAAAATACTAACCACAACATACAAAGCCATTCACAACTCTGCCCCGAACTACATCACCAATCTTGTCTCGAAATATCACTTAAATCGTCCTCTACGCTCTTCTCAAGACTCCTATCAAGCTCCCTTGTCTCCTCCTCCTATGCTTGTCTCCAGAATTTCTCCAGATCCTCTCCCATCCTCTGGAACTCTCTACCTCAACCTGTCCGGCTATCTCCTACTCTAGCTGCCTTCAGACAGTCCCTGAAAAATCATCTCTTCAGGGAAGCCTATCACACCTCCAAGTAATCTTTTACCACTTCCATCAACTCATTCCCCACAGTCACAACCTTTTGTACCACCTGCCCCACCCTATTAGATTGTAAACTCTTCTGAGCAGGGCCCTCTTAATCCTCTTGTATTTTATTGTATTATAACTGTATTGTCTCCTTTTAACATTGTAAAGTGCTGCGTAAACTGTTGGCGCTATATAAATTCAGTATTATAATAATACACAGGCGATACTTTTTTTCTATTCTTCATAACAATGAGGTGTTAGTGTACTTATTCATAGGCTGGTACAGTTATCCTGTATTGAAAAAGTTTGACTCTAAAGGCAGATATGAATTTCTATATAGATCTTTGTGCCACACTAAATGCATAATTGGCAACATTTATATTCCCTACTATACTCAAGTTCTTAGTAGACAATATGGGTCTTCTTGCAGTAGGAGATTTTATTAATATAATTAAACCAGAATTGGAAAGACATCCTCCTCCTAAAGTACAATCCTCTAGCTGCCTATCTTATTTTGGTAAACTATTGCAGGAGCTTGGGTTGATATCTAGCATATGCTACATCCTAGAGAGAAACAAATACTCAAATTTTTCAAGTCTTAATCAACTATCTAGGATATCATTTACAACTGGCACCTCTAAAATAACTACCATTTCATGAATTTGATTATATGGCTAAAGGGTATATCTGGTCATTTTCCACTGGTAGAATATAATAATAAAACCAGAGATACCTTTGAGGACTCCTTTTGGAAAACGGTTGGCTCTTAAAAAGCAACACAAACGCCTGGGAGAAGAAAAACAGGTGCAGAGAGAGGAAGAACACATTAGTAATCCTTAAAATGTCTCTTATTTGGAAACGGCTCCAGATGTTCTAAATAAAATAGCATTGAAAAAAGCAGAACATGGGTGATTCTTTTCCAAGCGGCTGAACCATCTGGGGTTCGAACCGGTCTATGGCTGGCTTTAACAGGGATGAGAAAAAAAGATGATACAGAAAAACAGATTGCAAAAACAAAAATTTGGGAAAGATTCCCAGAAAGTTGGGATATAAAATGATCCCAGACAGTACGCTATCAAAACGTGTAATTTATTGGACTAAAAGCATTGTAGCAAAAAGACAGACACTGTCAAATGTTGGTGAGGTTTCCATTTGGCAGCATCTATCTTTTTGCTATAATACTTTTAGTCCAATAAATTACATGTTTTGATAGCATACTGTCTGGGATCATTTTATATACCAACTTTCTGGGAATCGTTCTCAAATTTTTTTTGCAGTATTGTGCGTTTGATATGTTGATCCACACACCTTTTTGTGGAATGACAGATGCAATATAAGTCCTCCTGAGATTCCCCTTCATTAGGGTGAGTCATCATCTCAGATTGTACAGAAAATCTGAGATTACCTACAAAGGTAGTCAAGGAGCATAATGTGTGTTAAAGAGACTGTATAGATTGTGTTCCTCGTCCACCATATTATGGGGCAGGAACAGGAAGTTGGCTTTGGCATCGCATTGGGGAGAGAGAATCCCAGGAAGGGGGAACACTTCAGAGTTCCAGAAGGCTCCAGTTAAAGCCAACAGGAAGGATTTTAGAGCTCCAGGGTTGCCAGATAGTCAGGAATTTATTAATTTTGGTCAGTCAATTTGGCTTTAATATTTTTCATGTAGCACAGTTGATTCTGTTTTTGGTTTCGGTTAGAGAGAGTAGTAAAGCATATTGGCCCAAAAAGAGATCAAGCCATCTAATAACTCAGAGATGAGATCAGCTGAAATATTTCTAGCCAAAGTCAGCACAATATAGGGCATGTCCATAAAGGATTCCACTTGTGGGCACACCCTAAAAAAAGAGATGATTGTGCATGAGGTTTGGAGTCACATTTACGTTAAGGAGGTGAACAGTCACTGGATTGTAACTTTTTTTTGGAAGTAACAAAACTGTTGGGGAAAGAAGTTGTTTGTTAGAATGACTGATACGATTTGACTACGTCTTTGGTAAGAAAATGTCTAACCTGAGTAAGTCCCCACTCTTTAAAAGGAGATAGGAGATTGGAATCCAGGTAGAAAGGCAGGGTTGAGAGTAGAACTGCACGATTCTGTGAAAAACGAGAATTGCGATTCTTTTGCTTAGAACAAAGATCACGATTCTCTCACGATTCTTTAAAAAGGTCAATTTAAAAAAAAAAATTCAGCTGTAGACGAGTGGACTTAAAATACCGGCAACCACTGTCCCTTACAATATATTATGAATATTACCAAAGTCTGTCAGCTACCCATATTATGAATATTACCACAGTCAGCTACCCCAGAGTCTGGGGTAGCTGACTATGATAATATTCATAATATATTATAAGGGACAGTGGTTGCCGGTATTTTAAGCCCACTCCCAGGGCGTAGCTCGTCGTTTACTTTTTTTTTATTTTTGCAGAATTTTCTTATTTTTAATGTTATTTTTCTTATTCTTTACTTTTTAATTACTTTATTTTATTAATTTAATTATTATTTCTTTATTTTTTTTTCTATTTTTTTTCACTTAGCAATAAAGTTATCACACAGGAGAAAACCATTCCCTGTGTGATAGCAATTGGAGGAGACAGGTTCTCTTTATTGACCCCGTCACCTTTAAAACAGGAGTTCTAGCATTAGCACTGTGCTAGAACTCCTGTCACAGCTGAGATGGGAAGAGCACAGTTCTCCCCTCTTACTGTGTACATAGGCGGCAGGGACAAGGCGACAGACTCGACGGCCGGAGTCCCGAAGACAGAGCCAGCCAAGTGTGGTATGTGGGGGGGGGGGAAGAGGGGAGGACGGACGGCAGCATGCATTTTCTGCTAGAAAGCAACTCGCCGCCCGTATGTTGAAACTGTCTCCGCCCTGCTCGCACACAGCCCCGCCTCCTCCTAACCCTGCGCTGTGATAGACAGAACACATCCCAGCATTGGACCCGCATTCTGTCTATCACAGCATGGGGTTAGGAGGAGGCGGGGCTGTGTGCGAGCAGAGCGGAGACAGTTTCAATGTGTGTTTTACCGCTCTGTCATCCCGCGGCGCGCCGCGGATCACGTGTGTGCCGATCCGTCCCCGCTTATCTGCCTAATACTAAAAATCGTGGTAATCCAGGATCGAGATCGCGGGGGGGGGTGAATCGAGATTGCGATGCTCATACGATTAATCGTGCAGCTCTAGTTGAGAGTAGGACAAATTGGAGACTTACTGGGAGATTGGAGGTTTGCTGAATATTTTTTTTATGCATTCCTTGTTTATAAAAAAAAAATCACAATTACAATAAGCAGAAAAACACACACAAGATACATAGACATTACCATCCACGTGCAAACTCAGAAAGGGTACCACCCCCATGTTTACAAAGGATAAACTTAGTTAGACTTACCGGTGACGGTATTTCTAAGAGCCTTTCAGGACAACCTTGGAGAGAGCGTAGCTCCGCCTCTTTAACAGGAAACACTTTCAGCCTTTAAATCCCTCCTCTTCCACCATGGCCTCAGTTATTGTGGTTTCCGGCAAACTGGAAGACAAAAGCACAGAACAACCACAACGACCATGATAGACACTTAATCAATACTTCTAAGATATATTAGGGAGGGAAATAGCGGTTGTCCTGAAAGGCTCTTAGAAATACCGTCACCGGTAAGTCTAACTAAGTTTTTCTCAAATCGCCTTTCAGGACAACCTTGGAGAGGATAACCGAGTAACTTACCCTAGGGTGGGACTACTGCCTGCAGTACCTTCCTGCCGAAGGCTTGATCTGCGGCAGACAGCAAGTCCAACCTATAGTGCCGGAGAAAAGTTGAGTAGTTGGACCAAGTGGCAGCCTTGCAAATCTGATCAGGCGTAGCACCGGCCCTCTCGGCCCAGGAAACTGCTGTTGACCTTGTTGAATGAGCAGCAATACCTGAGGGAGGTATTTCTCCTTTAGCTTGGTAAGCTTCTGTAATTGCTTGTCTAAGCCATCTGCCTAATGTACTTTTGGAAGCTTTCTCCCCTTTGCGGGGACCTGAAAATACTACAAAGAGGGCATTTGTTTTTCTAAACTCTTTGGTAACTGCTAGAAACTGGAGCAGACATCTTCTCACATCCAGCGTATGGAAAGCTTCCTCTCCTGCATTGTTAGGGACTGAGGAAAAGGTAGGCAGGGTTATCTCTTGTGACCTATGGAAGGTTGAAGATACTTTTGGTAGGAAGGCTGGATCCGTCTGAAGGATCACTCGGTCTGGAAAGACCCTCAAAAAAGGTTCTGTAACCGCCAGAGCCTGGAGTTCACTGACTCTCCTTGCCGATGTAATGGCAACTAAAAAAATGGTTTTGAAAACTAAACTTCTTAAGGAAGTCTCTTGAAGGGGTTCAAACGGAGCTCCCGTGAGACCCTGTAAAACAACAGATAGATCCCAACTGGGAAAAACTTTAAGGACTATGGGTCTGTTCCGAGCCAAGGCCCTAAAAAATCTGGAAATTAAAGTTTCTTTGGACAAAGCTTTTTCAAAGTAAACTGAAAGAGCCGCAACTTGGGTTTTCAAGGTGCTGGCTGCCAATCCTTTCTCCATTCCTTCATGGAGAAACTCTAAAACTGAAACGACACTCTTGACTATAAAGTTTTTGGAAGAACACCAAGAATTGAATTTTTTCCATACTTTAAAAAGGTAGATGGCTCTAGTTACCTCCTTTCTACTGGACAGTAGGGTCCTTACTACCTTATCTGAAAGTCCTTTGGCTTTTAGGAGGTCTTCTTCAGAAGCCAAGCAGTCAGATGTAGTCTGTCTGCTTCCGGATGGTTCACAGAACCCTGTGATAGCAAGTCCTTCCTAAGTGGTAGCCTCCAAGGAGGATTTGCGGCTAGGTTTAGAAGTGTCGCAAACCAAGGTCTTTTTGGCCAATATGGAGCAATCAGGATAAGACTGGTGTTCTCTTCCCTGAACTTTCTTAATACCAATGGGATTAGGGGAAATGGGGGAAAGGCGTAACACAGCTGGTAATGCCATGGGTGTGCTAGAGCATCTATTCCAACTGCCTGATCCCCTCTGTGGAGAGAAAAGAATTCTCGGACTTTCGTGTTTTGCTGGTTGGCAAATAGATCTACCTGGGGTTTCCCCCACTCTTTGGAGATCATGGAGAAAATCTCCTGGCTCAGACTCCATTCTGCTTCCACCACACTCCTTCTGCTTAGCAGATCTGCTAACAGATTCTGGGATCCCTTTAAATGAACCGCTGATAAGGAGGTCACGTTTAGCTCTGCCCAGGACAACAACTGACTGGCTAACTCCATGAGACCTGGGCTCCTGGTTCCCCCTTGCTTTTGTACATAAGCTATCGCTGTTGTGTTGTCTGACAGAACTTGAACATGACGTCCTTTGACTGTCTGCTGAAAGGTAAGGAGCCCCAGAAATATGGCTTTTAACTCCCGCCAATTTGATGACTTCTTTGCTTCCCACTTGGACCAAGTTCCTTGAGCGGTTTGCCCTTCCAGATGAGCTCCCCAACCCCAAGCACTTGCGTCTGTTGTCAGACGTTTGTCCAGTGGAAACACCCACGAGAGACCCTTTGTCAGGTTGTTTGGGTTTCTCCACCACCAGAGTGCTCTTTTTACGTTTGATTTTAGTTTGAAGCACTTTTCCAGTGACTCCTGGTGTGACCAAACTTGTAAAATGTTCCTCTGGAGGGGTCTGGAGTGTAGCCTTGCCCATTGTACGGCTGGGATTGAGGCCGTGAGGAGGCCTAATACTGCCATAGCCAATCGGACAGATGTTGGGAGATTTGTCTGAATCTGACCCACTGCAGAGTAAATCTTCTCTATCTTTTCTTGGGGGAGAAAGACCTTTTGAAGAACTGAGTTTATGGTGTAGCCCAGAAACCTCATCTCCTGAGTTGGATCTAAGTTTGATTTGTCCAGATTTAGGAGCCAACCTAAATTCTTGAGATGAGTCCGTGACACTTGCAGGTTTGTCACAAGCTGATCCCTGGAATCTGCAAAAAACAGTAGGTCGTCCAAATATGGAATGACCGAGATCCCCCTCAGTTTCAGAGGCTCTAGGGCTTCTGCCATGACTTTTGTGAAAATCCTGGGCGAGGATGAAAGCCCGAATGGTAGGGCTGTGAATTGGAGATGCCATATTGACGTCCCCAGATCGATGGCTAGGCGGAGAAATCTTTGGGAAGCCAGAGCTATCGGCACATGTAGATAGGCGTCCCTCAAGTCCAGGGACGCCATGAAGCAACCTGGAGTCAACAGCTTTGTAATGGAGTGGATTGTGTCCATACGAAAGTGCTTGTACCTTACTGATTTGTTTAAGATCTTCAGATTCAGAATCAGTCGGTACTTGCCTGAAGGTTTTTTTTACCAAGAATATATGGGAATAAAACCCCCGGCCCTCCTGATGTTTTGGGACTGGAACAATCACTTCCTGTTGTATCAGATCCTGTAAGAGGGTCATCATAGCGGAAGCTTTTTCCTGATCCCGTGGTAGGGCTGTGACATAAAACCTGCTTGGGGGGCATTCCGAGAATTCTAGACTGTATCCCTGTGAAATGATGTTCCTCACAAAGGGACTTTTGGATACTTGGTTCCATTGAGGGAAAAAAGCTGACAGTCTTCCCCCCACTGGAGTAATGCTGTCATTTGTTTTTAGAAGCTTGGTCTGTAGGGAATCTAAAGAGCACTCCACCCCTTCCTCTACCTTTTTGGGAAAACCAAGGCTTTTTGTGGTCATCTTTTTTGAAGGATTGCTGAACAGAACGAAAATTCTTTTTAAACGGTTGCTTCTTTTTAGAAGGGAAAGCCTTCTTCTTGTCAGCTGTTCTATCCAGCACAGTTTCTAGCTCTGGACCGAACAGCAAATCCCCCGAGAAGGGTAGGCCACAGAGCTTAATTTTTGAGGCTGTGTCACCCGACCATGTCTTTAGCCAGACTGCACGCCTAACTGAATTCACTAATGCTGCTGATCTAGCAGCCATTTTGATTGATTCAGCGGATGCATCTGCCATGTATTTTACCGCTTTCAAAATTAGAGGGAAGGATTCCAACAGGTCTTTCCTTGGAGTACCTGCCTCTACATGGTTCATCAATTTCTCTATCCAACACTCCAGGTTTCTTGCCACCACTGTGGAAGCCATAGCTGGTTTGAGGCTGGCTGACGTGGAGTCCCATGCTTTTTTCAGCAGGGAGTCTGCCCTTTTATCCATCGCATCCTTCAACACTCCCATGTCCTCAAAAGCGAGATCCGTACGACGAGAGACTTGCGAGAAGGCAGCGTCCACTCTTGGTTTTTTATTCCAGACCTCTGAGTCCTTGTTTTCAAAAGGAAAACGCTTTTTGAGGGTCTTTGATAGGAAGGGACCTTTTTCAGGGTCCTTCCATTCCTTTTTGATAGTGTCCGATATGACCCTATGGACTGGGAACACTCTTTGCTTGGAATCATCCAGACCCTGGTACATTTTATCATGCACTGAAAGATGTACATTTTCCTCCTGAATATCCAGGGTAGTGTAGATTGCTTTTAAGAGATCATCCACATCTTCCAAAGATAATTTATATCTGGAGGTTTTGCCGTCATCTTCCTCTTCCTCCTCATCTGAGTCCTTGAGAGAGGGGAGAGTACTTGCCCCTTCGTCTCCAGAGTCCACACTCTCTGCTGGTCTAGAGGTGGAGGCTCTTGGGCTGGACGGCGGTTGCTGGGTTTCAGTTAAGACTGCTGGATTTAGCAGAGATTTAACCGAACCAAGAGAACTTGTAAGCTCTCTTACTGAGGAAAATAAATCCTTGAATTGCTGGGATGTTTCCTCTTCCACTAAGTCCTTAATGCAAGACCTGCACATAGCTTTTTGCCATGAATCCCTTAAAGGATTTTTGCAGGAGGGACACTTCCTCTGGCTTGGTGGGTTTACACGTTTGGTTTTTGCTACAGCTTTCTCCTGAAACGAGATAAACAATAGAAATTCACCTAATGTCCTAGCCACACCTAACCAATTAGTGTCATTTAGGCCACCACCAAAGATAGAAAAGAAGTGTCCCAGTGAAAACAACCACCAATATCCAAGCTGTAGCAGGTCAGAGAGAAGTAACCACCGACCGTACAGCAGCAGGCTCCCTTAAGGGAGGAAACAAACAAAACAACACAGCAAAAAAGACTCATTTGGATAAGAATAAAAGGCACCATTGTACCCCTCTTACCTGAGCCTGACCGGAGCTTAGGGCGCCTGCTTCCGCCATCGCTGTCTGTCTCTCTTCCATCTTGTCGAGAGCGCAGCTGGGCTATACACACAGTGTGTGTTTTTACATTTTCCCGGGTCCCGCGTCATCCACGTGGGCCGGAAACGGAAGCGCCGGTCGATAGACCCGCCCCCTAGTCTCTGCGTTCCAAGCGCTGGGAACCACTAGCGCCACGCCCCCACAGGAAACCGCATCGCCGGAACTGACGTCACCCGCCAGCCAGGACCCGGAACCGTCAAGCGATTCGCGCCGCTGACCTGCAGCGGCAACCGCTCAGCTCCTGGAGCCTTACCGCGGATTCCGGGCACAAGATGCTGCTTCTCCTGTGGGTCCTTTACTCCCCTGAGCAGGCGAGACTGGGGACTCCGGAACACCCCCCGCTTGCGGTGGAGGGGGTGCTGGGATGGTCACTGGTACAAGTACCAAATAAAAGCTGCACACCAGGCAGAAAAAAAGAAAGGTAAGCCTTACTGCTTCCCCCTTGGAAAGAGCGTAGCACCCTGGTTCCCACCTGTTGCTTCCACCATGGCGGAGAAAACACAATAACTGAGGCCATGGTGGAAGAGGAGGGATTTAAAGGCTGAAAGTGTTTCCTGTTAAAGAGGCGGAGCTACGCTCTCTCCAAGGTTGTCCTGAAAGGCGATTTGAGAAAAAGGTTTAAAAAAATATGGCAAAAATACAAACAGACAGTGCTGTTGCACGGCACTTTTTATTTGTTTTCATCCCAGGTTTGTAATATAAATTTAGTGATAGCATTGGAGTGGTCGCATCTGTCTGCAGGGTTAAACCAATAGAGGTTATGTATCTGAAGGGAATCATAGTCAGCTGCCTCAATTGCTACCCATAATGGCAACTTGTATGTAGCTTTGCGCGATTCAGGCAGTGGGGGGGGGGGGCAACAGGGCAATTGTCCCCCCCGAGACCATCTGTCACACTCGCTTGCTGTTTTGTTTTTTCCGCCTCATCTTCCGGACTTTGGAGACCCTGTACCGGCCGTAGGTCCCCTGAACCCCAAACGTGGCACACATATAGCCCCATGTCTCCTCTACAAGTGTGAAAAGTTTGGTGTCTGGGAGACCTACGGCCGGGGAGAACCAATTTTTCAAAGCCGGGCACTCCTTCCATAGACTCCCATGTTAAACATCAGTCTAGTCATGGGCACAGTGAGGCAAAGTGAGGCATGCAGATGGACACCCTAGGCTTATACTCGAGTCAATACGTTTTCCCAGTTTTTTGGGGTAAAATTAGGTGCCTCGGCTTATATTTGGGTCGGCTTATACTCGGGTATATACAGTACTTGTTCTGCGGCTGCCTCTCTGAGTCTGAGTCTTTCTCTCTCAGTTTCTCACATCAGCCAATCAGCGGCGCCGAGAGTGAGACTCGTCTAATGTAGTTACGCGGCGCACTGACACGATACCAGGAGCGGAGGAGGAGGTGGGTGGAGCCTCTTCCCTGCACTCGTTGCTAACACCTGGGCCGCTTGGCGTCTAGCAACGAGTGACGTCAGTGAGTCACGTCGGGCCGCTCTGCGGGCAGGTGCGATAGCGTGCGGTTCCACAGACGGGTAAGAAAGCAGGCGGCTCCACTTGCGGCACGGTTTGTGGGCGGGCGGCGCGGTTCGTGGGCAGACCGTGCTGCTCAGTGTGTTGGTAGAGCAGGTGAGAGTGAGAAAGCAGGCTCAGTGTGGCAGCTGGCCAATCAGCTAGCCGGGAGCGAGGGAGCAGAGAGATAAGATCATCTCTCACCGCCCGTGCCTGCCATGCATTCCTGCAGTGACTTCCGCCCTCACTGTGCAGGCAGCAGAGAGATTACATTATCTCTCTGCTGCCTGACTCTGGGACACAGCAAGAGACAAACAAAACTACACCTTAGCAGGCAAGTTAGAGACAATCCGCAAGGTGTGGCAGGCGACGTGGCAAGTGACAATCCGCAAATTGTGGCAGGTGACGTGGCAAATGACAATCTGCATCTGGTGGCAGGCAAGTGACAATCAGCAAGGTGTGGCAGGTGACGTGGCAAGTGCCAATCTGCAAGGTGTGGCTAGTGACAATCCGCAAGGTGTGGCTAGTGATGTGGCAAGTGACAATCCACAAGGTGTGGCAAGTGACAATCCACAAGATGTGGAAGGTGACGTGGCAAGTGACACGCTCAGGGCTCCCACTGATTGCAGGCGACGGTGGCAAGTGACACACTTGGGGCTCCCACTGATTCTGCATTGAACTATTTAATTTTATATTACAATGTAATAATAGAAATAATGCGCTTCAATCATCCTGACACCATAACAACCATGGTGCCGGGATGATTGAAGCGCCGACACCAGCCATTTCCCCGATCAATTTCCCACAAAAAACAACATTTTTTGGCAGTGCCCCTCCCGAGAAAAGACTCTGGATCCGCCCCTGCAGTGTGATATACTAAGACCTCTGGAGCATTTGTTACGCACAAGGGTGTCTATAAATTTGGGGCCTAGTGTCATGCCATACAAAAGGTAACCATGTGGCTTAGGAGCATTTTCAGGATATGAGAGGGGATCAAAATGGGTAGGACCTGGAAATAGTACAGAATTTTGGGGAGGAAGGTCATTTTGATGGCAGCGATTCTGAAAAGTAAGGATATGGGATATTTATCCTATTTAATTAGAATGATCATAGTTAGCAGTTAAATGGATCCCTAAGCAAGGGAGGGAAAGGTGGTACCACTGAAAATTTTAAAAGATTTGTTGAATATGGTGAACCGATTAATGTAATATTCAAGTTCTTGGATTTATTCATCATGACATATCGTCCCAACAACTTGGTGGTCAACATGGACATAATATTTCAAAAAGGAGATAGTAGGGTTTGTAACAAACAAGATTACATTGTTAGAGAAAAGGCCAAGTTAGTAATTTGTACTGGTAAACAGAATTCCAGGGGAATCAGGGTTGGACTTGATTAACTTAGCAAAAGGTTCGATGATCGGCATGAACCACAAGAGAGAAAGGGGACACCCTTGTATTGTACCTCTAGCGATATTAAAAGGGGCAGATTTAAAGCCAAAATAATGAAATCTCACCTGCGGGGAATTGTACAGAGTCGACACCAATGTACAAACATTGGGGCTCAGGCCCCATTTCGGTACAAAGTGTGTAAGATATTGCCATGATACCAAGTCTACTAAGGCTTTTCTCAGGTTGAGCGTGAGAAATACGGTGGCGACAAGCTACGTGTGTCGCGTGGAGATTCCGGCGGATCTTGTTGCCTGCCAGACGAACCAGCATAAAAACATACTTGGTCTTTCAAAAGAGAAGGTAGAAGGCGGGACTTTATACTTGGTCTTTGTGTACCAATTTTCCAAATACTAGGTTCAGTCTTGTGGCTGGAATATTTTTTTTCACATTTTATTATAGAAGTTTAAATGGGAAATTGGTCGATAGTTGAGCCAAAAGTTATGATTGGTAGAGGGTTTCAGCATCATGGAAGTGGTTGCAGAGATGTTGCTTGGTCCAAATCTACAGCCTTCCAGAAAATTATTAAAAGCAGTAGTAAGGAGAGGAGAAAACTCTAATTGACAAAACCTGGATAATTTATTTCTCTTTCTTTCCCTGCTTTTTCTGTATTACCAACACTAGAGTGTTGGCCTGTGCAAGCCCGTTTCTAACGGGCTTGACGTTTCTATTTTTATCTAAATCGGCTTCTGCCGCAAAAATACGGCCATGCGGGGGCGGAGAGCTCCTGTAAGCCTGACACTTGTTGTGATCCCCCCTCTGACAATGGGCTCTATATCTCTACTGTAAGATCTACTCATGAGGTGGTGGGGAATGTTTGCTGCTTTTTGATACGCATCAGTGTGCTCTCTGTATATCCGCATGTCCTTTTCTCTTAAATAAAGAATTTACAAAAAAAAAAAAAACCTGGATAATTTAAATATTTATGATAAAGGAATTTACCTCCTTCATGCACATTTGAAATTCTCTATACAAGGAAATGGAAAAATTTGAAGGATTTACTCCCTGGGAGCAACAGGGCATCTTGCAATTTATTCATCTATATCATAATGGCATCTTAACCACTTGCCGACCCCCTTTGTACATGTAATGCAAGTGACCGGCACGGGCAGGCTGGATCACAAACATGTACGTGATTTGGCCTGCTCTGGTTTAGGAACGTGGAGCACTACACTCCCGGGAATGCTGTATCCACCGAAAACAGTGGATTGCAGATCCCAGTACCCTGCCGCTTTGTGACAAAATTGTGACACAAAATTGCAACTTCAACAATTTGTACTGTCCTGGCATTTTAAGGACCTCAAGAAGTGAGATAGGCTGTTAGTACATCAGAATTGATCAATTTTCAAGTCTATATAGAATAGTTTGTAGACGCTATAACTTTCACACAAAACAAACAAACACACACTTATTGTGATTTTTTTTTTTTTTTACCACAGACATGTAGCAGAATACATTTTGGCCTACATTTATTTAAAACCCAGGGGTGATCAAATACCACCAAAAGAACACTTGTGTGAAATAAATGAAATTGCCAGTTTAAGTAGCACAATTCTGAATAGCAAAAAATGGCCTGGTCATTAAGGGGATAAAACCTTCTGAAGGTCAAGTGGTTAATGCCATTCCAATGATTGCAGGAGGAATTTTCTTTTCCCAAAGGAAAATTACTCCAATGAAACACATTAAAACTACCTCTAACAGAAGAAGCAACATTGTCTGAAAGTCCAAAGGTTGTTATACCTTCTACATACAGTATTATAATCCATAACTATATGTTGAATTACCCCTTGAAGTGTAGAGAACAGTGGTCTTGAAACATAAGGGACTATAGAAGAAGATATGTACAGGTGTTACTGGTGATTCCTTCCATCTCGATATTAGCCCCACAGAGAGTAACTCAGATATCTATTATACATGGCACTTCTCATTTACTCTATAGAGTAGGCCTTTGGGATAGTCTCAGTTGTGCTTATTGTGGACGTGCTCTGAAGACTTTATTCATTTTCTATGGAGATGTTTCAATTTGTTTAATAATGCATGCTGTATATTAATGTTGTCTTTAACCACTTAAGCCCCGGACCATTATGCAGGTTAATGACCAGAGGTGTTTTCAGAATTTGGCACTGCGCTGCTTTAACTGGAAATTGTGCGGACATGCATGTTGTACCCAAACGAAATTTGCGTCCTTTTCTTCCCACAAATAGAGCTTTCTTTTAATGGTATTTGATTGTCTCTGCGATTTTTTTTTTTTTCCGATATAAAAACGGAAAAAGACTGAAAATTTAGAAAAAAAAAAAATGATATTTTCTACTTTTTGTTATAAGAAAAATCGAATAAACTCAATTTTAGTCATACATTTAGGCCAAAATGTATTTAGCCACATGTCTTTAGTAAAAAAAATGTCAATAAGCGTATATTTATTGGTTTGTGCAAAAGTTATAGCGTCTACAAACTAGAGTACATTTTCTGAAATTTACACAGCTTTTAATTTATGACTGCCCATCTCCTTTCTTGAGGTGCTAAAATGGCAGGGCAGTACAAAACCCCCCCCAAATGACCCCATTTTTGAAAGAAGACACCCCAAGGAAATTGCTGAGAGGCATGTTGAGCTCACACATGCCATGGTTATATGTGGAATTGCACCCCAAAATACATTTTGCTGCTTCTCCTGAGTACGGGGATACCACATGTGTGGGACTTTTTAGGAGCCTAGCCGCGTACGGGACCCCAAAAACCAAGCACTGCCTTAAGGTTTTCTAAGGGCACAAATTTTTGATTTCACTCCTCACTACCTATCACAGTTTCGAAGGCCATAAAATGCCAAAATAGCACAAAACCCCCCCAAATGACCCCATTTTGGGAAGTAGACACCCCAAGCTATTTGATGAGAGGCATGGTGAGTATTTTACAGCTCTCATTTGTTTTTGAAAATGAAGAAAGAAAATAATAATTATTTATTTTATTTTTTTCAATTTTCAAAACTTTGTGACAAAAAGCGAGATCTGCAAAATACTCACCATACGTCTGAGCAAATGGCTCGGGTGTCTACTTTCCAAAATGGGGTCATTTGGGGGGGTTTTGTGCCATCTGGGCATTCCATGGCCTCCGAAACTGTGATAGGCAGTGAGGAGTGAAATCAAAAATTTATACCCTTAGAAAGCCTGAAGGCGGTGCTTGGTTTTTGGGGTCCCGTACGCGGCTAGGCTCCAAAAAAGTCACACGCATGTGGTATCCCCGTACTCAGGAGAAGCAACAGAATGTATTTTGGGGTGTAATTCCACATATGCCCATGGCATGTTTGAGCAATATATCATTTGACAACTTTGTGCAAAAATAAATAAATAAATAGTATTTTTTCCGCAACTTGTGTCAACGTATAAAATATTCCATGGACTCGACATGCCTCTCAGTATATAGCTTGGGGTGTCTACTTTCCAAAATGGGGTCATTTGGGGGGGTTTTGAACTGTCCTGGCATTTTATACACAACATTAAGAAGCTTACATCCACTCTAACCACTTGAAGACAAAGCCCTTTCTGACACTTTTTGTTTACATGAAAACATATTTTTTTTTTTTGCAAGAAAATTATGTTGAACCCCCAAACATTATATATTTTTTTAAAGCAAAGGCCCTACAGATGAAAATGGTGGGTGTTGCATTTTTTTTTTCCCACACAGTATTTGCGCAGCGATTTTTCAAACACATTTTTTGGGGAAAACATACACTTTTTTTAAATTTTAATGCACTAAAACACACTATATTGCCCAAATGTTTGATGAAATAAAAAAGATGATCTTAGGCCGAGTACATATATACCAAACACGACATGCTTTAAAATTTCGCACAAACGCGCAGTGGCGACAAACTACATACATTTTTAAAAGCCTTTACAGGTTACCACGTTAGATTTACAGAGGAGGTCTACTGCTAAAATGACTGCCCTCGAACTGACCTTCGCGGTGATACCTCACATGCATGATGCAATTGCTGTTTACATATGATGCCAGACCGACGCTTGCATTCGCCATTGCGCAAGAGCAGGGCGGGACAGGGGTGCTTTTTTTAATTTTTTTATTACATTTTGCTTTTTTATTTTATTTTTAAACTGTTCCTTCCATATTTTATTTTTTTTAATTATTTTTATTGTTATCTCAGAGAATGGAAATATCCCCTATGATAGCAATAGGTAGTGACAGGTACTCTTTTTTTGGACCCTAGATCTTTCGGTGTGATAAAATGCTTTCCCAATGGCGCTTTTTATATCCGGGGGGGGGGGGGGGGACATTCCCTCCCACTGCTTGTAAAAGCAGTCCAGAGGCTAATTAGCCGCTAGGATTGCTTTTACATGAAAGTCGGCCGCTGGCTGAAAAGAATGATACCAAGATGATACAGGCATCAATCTGGTATAACCATTCAAAGTCCAGCAACATACCAGCACGTTGCTGGTCCTTGTTGGACATGTATTGTAATCTTTTTTTTCATGCAGCCTGTTGGCTGAACGAAAAAAAGAGATTGATCGGTGGGTATGCCCACCATTAGAATACCTCCCTTCATCCACCCACTTCTAATGATGGGCATACATGCACCATTTACCGTATTTATCAGCGTATAACACGCACTTTTTTCCCCTTAAAATCAGGGGAAAATCGTGGGTGCGTGTTATACGCCGATACTCCGTCGAATTCCCCTGCTGAAAACGAGCGAGAGGAGCGAGCGGAGCCGAAGCCGAAGTACAATCGGCTTTACTCGGCTCCTCTCGCAGTCCCGCCCATCTCTGACATAGAGAAAGCCGAGTGTACTTCGGCTAGTCTCGGCTCCTCTCGCAGTCCTGCCTGTGACTGTGAGCAGAGCCGAGTCTAGCCGAAGTACACTCGGCTTTCTCCGTCAGCGGCGCAGTCAGTGGAGATGGGCGGGACTGCGAGAGGAGCCGAGTCTAGCCGAAGTACACTCGGCCCCGCTCGCTCCTCTCCACAGAAATCGGCGCCAAATTTAAAAAAACGCCGAGACCGACACGATCGCAAAGGCACTGGGCAAGGCTGCAGATGGACAGATGGACACTGGGCAAGGCTGCAGATGGACACTGGGCAAGGCTGCAGATGGACACTGGGCAAGGCTGCAGATGGACACTGGGCAAGGCTGCAGATGGACACTGGGCAAGGCTACAGATGGACACTGGGCAAGGCTACAGATGGACACTGGGCAAGGCTACAGATGGACACTGGGCAAGGCTACAGATGGACACTGGGCAAGGCTACAGATGGACACTGGGCAAGGCTACAGATGGACACTGGGCAAGGCTACAGATGGACACTGGGCAAGGCTACAGATGGACACTGGGCAAGGCTACAGATGGACACTGGGCAAGGCTGCATGCTGCATTTAAATGCAAGTTTTTTTTCCTTGAATTTCCCTCCTAAAAGTTTTTTTCCTTAAAATTCCCTCCTAAACTTGGGGTGCATGTTATACGCCGGTGCTTGTTATACGCCGATAAATACGGTATATATGCCGAAGCATGGGGGCATCCTCCCGCAAAAGTTAGGCCCCACACACATGGTCGGACTTTTCCACGGGCATGCCTCCGTCGGAATTTTGACCGTATGTACGCGGCATTAGGAGCAAAATCGCTCCTCTGCCCCTGCTGCCCCCATGCTTCGGCATATATGCTCTTTTTTTTTTTTTAACTGTGGTGGTGAAATCACCTCCTACAGCACTGGAGTCGCAGGAATCAGGCCTGTCTCTGCGAACGCTGCAGTTATGTGTGTTGTGTTTTGTAAGTGACAGTGATCGATCGATACTGCACATGGGTGGCCTGGGCTGGACGGAGGGGCAAAACGCAGGTGCTAGCAGTAGCAGGTATCTGGGCTGATCCCGCTAACACTGCGTTTTTGGGAACCCTAAACTGCTGGGGACGCTAGTATAGATCTGATCAGATCAGATATTGATCTGTTCATATACTATACCACTAAGGGAGGTGTATGCTTCACGCGTGGGTGTTAGCGTTACTGGCACTAACCTGACGCTGCCTGGGGCGACGCAGACCCTCTCTGACGCTAAAACCTAATTGATATCACCCGCCGGGTGGGGGTTAATAAACCTTTATTGGATTATATACGGCGGGTGCCCCGACACTATAAAAAGCAAACCAACTAACCAGCGTCACCCGTAACACTTATACGGTGATCACTGGTAAAAGGGTTAACTAGGGGCAATCAGGGGGTTAAACCTTTATTAGGTAATATATGGGGGTACCTGACGCTATATAAAAACCTGACGGGGAACCTAAATAACAAAATAACTAACTGGCTAACCAGTGTCACCAGTAACACTTATACGGTGATCACTGGTTAAAGGGTTAACTAGGGGCAATTAGGGGGTTAAAACCTTCATTAGATAATATATGGGGGTACCTGACGCTATAAAAATCTGCGGCGAACCTAAAAAAATAAATAACTGGCTACCTATCGGCACCAGCATAACTAATACAGCGATCAGAAAAACGATCGCTTAGTGACACTGGCAAAAGGGGGTGAAAGGGTTACCTGGGGGGCGATCAAGGGGTTAAACCTTTATTAGGTAATATATGGGGGTACCCGATGCTATAAAAACCTGCGGCGAACCTAAAAAAAATAACTGGCTACCTATCGGTATCACCGACACTAATACAGCGATCAGAAAAACGATCGCTTAGTGACAGCGGTGCTAGGGGGTGAAAGGGTTACCTGGGGGGCGATCAAGGGGTTAAACCTTTATTAGGGGGGGGGGGGTTAGGGGGCTACACTGGACCTAAAACACTCTGCCCTGACACGTTTACAGTCACAAATGTCACTGATTGCAGTGATCAGTAAATAAATGGTCACTGCAATCAGTGACACTGTGACTGGGGGGTGATCTGGGGGTGTCTGGGGGGGGGGCGATCGTGTGCCTATGTGTGTGGTGTCAGTGTGCTGTTTAGTGCACTAACCTCTGTGTCTTCTCTCATGCGGCGCTTGGTATATGTGAGTGCCGCATGAGAGATGACATCACTTCCTCCTGCCTGTGTAAACATTACACAGGCAGAGGAAGCTTTTAATTCGCCGGGAGCGATCGCGAGGGGGTGGCCGGAAATGAATGGCCGTCCCCTCATCACGGATCGCTCCCGGAACGATGCCGACCGCTCACTGCATAGAAGGGGGGTCCGATGGGACCCCCCAACTATACGAAGGCAGGCACGTACAGGTACGTGATTGTGCCTGTCCGTGACATTCTGCCGACGTATATATACAGTGAGCGGTCGTTAAGTGGTTAAAACATCCATCCTATGTAATCTGCATACCTGTATTTTGGGACATCTAGACATTGCAGAGAGTCAATCTAATTAAAAATTTGGGTCTAGCAGAATGTTGTTCTTTGTTAGAAAATCAATAGCACAAAAGTGGACTTTGTCATTTCCAACAGTGACTGAGTGGATTGGTATTCATGGTCAATTTGGATCTAAAATGAAAACAGCTAACTTACTGAGATAGGTGTGCTTTATATATAAGTTTCCAAAAAATATTGTCAGAATGGACTGACACCAGGCCTGGTCCCTACAAATAAATTTGAATTGCTGTTTTGTTATTGATTGTATACATTAGTATTTACGGTATGTGGTGCTTATCCCATCATACACAGTGAACCACTGCATTAGGCCCCTTTCACACTGGGGCGTTTTTCATGCGGTTTAGCGCTTATAATAGCGCTGTTATACCGCATGAAAAAATCCTGCCCTGTGCCTTCAATGTGAAAGCCCGAAGGCTTTCACACTGAAGCGGTGCGCTAGCAGGACCGCTCCAAAGGTCCTGCTAGCCGCTTCTTTACAGCGGTCTCCCATTGAAATCAATGGGACAGCGCGGTAATACCGCCCGCAAACCCCGGCAATAGCCGCGGTTTGCGGGCGGTATTAACCCTTTTTCGGCCGCTAGCGGGGGTTAAATTAACCCCCCTAGCGACCGCATACCGCGGTAAGAACGACGGTATAGCAGCGCTGAAAATCGCGCTGCTATACCGCCACCGCTCCTGCCCGCCCCAGTGTGAAAGGGGCCTTATTGTTGGTTTGCAGTTAAAATAACAAAAAAACATTTCACCAGAAGTTGAAAATTCTTCTTGAATCCACCAGGGAACTCAGTGCACATAACACAGTCTTATTCAGATCCATGCGGTCGTTTGTAAAAAGGACATTTCATTTCTGTTTGTGCTGTAGCTCCACCCCAAATTGAAGCCAAATTCATGGGTGTTCCAACTATTACTTTAGTCACTCCATTTAGAATACCTGGCCAGTGTAGGCTGGCCTGGGCTAAGTTTTTCCTCTTGTGTACAAAGAGTAGGGGTAAATGCCATGAGCTGAGCTGTGCTCTGCAGAGGGGAGAATAGCAAATATGCCCACATCCCATTGCATTTCTAGTGATGACACTTGTCTCAGGCAAGCACTTGGAGTCAGAAACAAGAGCCATCAATCAAAGCTCATTTATTATTCATTTCCATGCTAGTTATGTGGTTGGACAGCCATTGTGGGCAGGAGTGTGCCCTGTCTGACCAAGCAGCTAGCCTTAGACAACAGGTGAAAAGATAGCATGCACCTTGACAGGAGACATAAAAAAAACACGTAACAAACTGGGCAATGGGAGTGTTATATTTTGTAAAATGTCATGCTGTTCTAAAAGCCATCTCAAGATCATGTTGTATTTCCCTATTTTTCTCTGTAGATATTTTTGTCAACGTGTTTAACGGGGCCAGGAGTTGATGTTTCGCTTGTTTGTTTTTTCCCCTTTTTTGTTCTTCTATTTTGTTTTTTCCCATATTTTATCAATTTAACCACTTAAGCCCCGGACCATTTCGGGCCATTAGGACCAAGCCTGTTTTTGAGATTCGGCACTGCGCTGCTTTAACTGTAAATTGTGCGGACATGCAATGTTGTACCCAAATGAAATTTGCGTCCTTTTCTTCCCACAAATAGAGCTTTCTTTTAATGGTATTTGATTGCCTCTGCGATTTTTTTTTTTGCGATATAAACAGAAAAAGACCGAAATTTTTTTAAAAAAATGATATTTTCTACTTTTTGTTATAAGAAAAATCGAATAAACTCAATTTTAGTCATACATTTAGGCCAAAATGTATTCAGCCACATGTCTTTAGTAAAAAAAATGTCAATAAGCGTATATTTATTGGTTTGCGCAAAAGTTATAGCGTTTACAAACTAGGGTACATTTTCTGAAATTTACACAGCTTTAAATTTATGACTGCCTATCTCATTTCTTGAGGTGCTAAAATGGCAGGGCAGTACAAAACCCCCCCAAATGACCCCATTTTGGAAAGTAGACACCCCAAGGAAATTGCTGAGAGGCATGTCGAGCCCATTGAATATTTTTTTTTTTCGTCCCAAGTGATTGAATAATGACAAAAAAAAAAAATTACAAAAAGTTGTCACTAAATGATATATTGCTCACACATGCCATGGTTATATGTGGAATTGCACCCCAAAATACATTCTGCGGCTTCTCCTGAGTACGGGGATACCACATGTGTGGGACTTTTTAGGAGCCTAGCCACGTACGGGACCCCGGAAACCAAGCACCGCCTTCAGGATTTCTAAGGGCGCAAATTTTTGATTTCACTCCTCACTACCTATCACAGTTTCGAAGGCCATAAAATGCCAAAATAGCACAAAACCCCCCCAAATGACCCCATTTTGGAAAGTAGACACCCCAAGCTATTTACTGAGAGGCATGTTCAGTCCATGGAATATTTTATATTTTGCCACAAGTTGCGGGAATATGACAAACTTTTTTTTTTTTGCACAAAGTTGTCACTAAATGATATATTGCTCACACATGCCATGGGCATATGTGAAATTACACCCCAAAATACATTCTGCTGCTTCTCCTGAGTACGGGGATACCACATGTGTGGGACTTTTTGGGAGCCTAGCCGCGTACGGGACCCCAAAAACCAAGCACCGCCTTCAAGGTTTCTAAGGGCATACATTTTTGATTTCACTCCTCACTACCTATCACAGTTTTGAAGGCCATAAAATGCCAAGATGGCACAAAACCCCCCCAAATGACCCCATTTTGGAAAGTAGACACCCCAAGCTATTTGCTGAGAGGCATGTTGACCCCATTGAATATTTTTTTTTTGTCCCAAATGATTGAATAATGACAAAAAGAAAAAAAAAAAAATGTACAAAAAGTTGTCACTAAATGATATATTGCTCACACATGCCATGGTTATATGTGGAATTGCACCCCAAAATACATTCTGCTGCTTTTCCTGAGTACGGGGATACCACATGTGTGGGACTTTTTGGGAGCCTAGCCGCGTACAGGGCCCCAAAAACCAAGCACCGCCTTCAGGATTTCTAAGGGCGTAAATTTTTGATTTCACTCCTCACTACCTATCACAGTTTTGAAGGCCATAAAATGCCAAAATAGCACAAAACTAGAGGTCGACCGATATATCGGTCGGCCGATATATCGGCCGATTTTTGGCATTTTTTCATTAATCGGCTTTGGCCGATATTCTGAGAACAGAAGCCGATATTAAAAAAAAAAAAAAAACTTCAGCGCGGCTTGGAAATGACATCTCTCATAGAAGTCAATACAAGTTGCCTGAAGTTTCCCGTGCAGTGACTCATCTTTGGGCAGCCTGCCAAGTGAGAGAGAAAAGTTACAAATGTTTCTTCTTATCAATGAACTGAACTTGTGAGTAGAAGTTCTCAGTTTAACCATTTAAAGGCTAAATCTTTTCTGACACTTGTAGCTTACAAGTAAAAATCCTGTCTTTTCTGCTAGAAAATCACTTGGAACCCCCAAACATTATATATTTTTTTTTGCAGCGACCCTAGGGAATAAAATGGCGGTTGTTGCAATATTTTATGTCACACTGTATTTGCGCAGCGGTCTTTCAAACGCAATTCTTTGGGAAAAAAATACACTTTAATGAATGTTAAATAAAACTAAACTTTTTTTTTCGTCAAAGTTTTGATTACCTGTTTTTGTGCCTGCTTCCTGATTCCCTTACCGAAGATGGCGGCGGCAGCACCCGAGAGCCGAGAGAGAGATCGGCTTCGGGTGCCGACATCGCGGGCGCCCAGGACAAGTAAGTGTCCATATATTAAAAGTCAGCAGCTGCAGTATTTGTAGCTGCTGACTTTTAATATATATTTTTTTTTTTGGCGGAACTCAGCTGCTTTCACACTGGAGCGGGCAGGCGTTGGCGGTAAAATGCAGCGGCGATATTCGGCTGCTAGCGGGGTGCTTATAACCCAGCTAGCGGCCGATGAAGAGGTTAAATGCGCCCGTGTAGCACCGCTGCAGAAGCGCTTTGCAGGCGCTTCAGCAGCAGTGCCCATTAATTTCAATAGGCAGTAGTGATGGAGGAGCGGTATACACCGCTCCAAAGATGCTGCTTGCAGGACTTTTTTTTAACGTCCTGCCAGCGCACCGCCTCAGTGTGAAAGCACTCAGGCTTTCACACTGAGACTGCAGGGGAGCTGTTTTGCAGCCATTTTTACAGGTGCTATTTTTAGCCCAAAAGTGCCTGAAAAACACCCCAGTGTGAAAGGGGTCCAACTGTTAGTTTTTTTTTTTTCCCCTTCATCGGCCTAACATATCGGCCCAAAAAAATCGGCATCATATATCGGCCATCGGCCACAGCGATTTCTAAATATCGGCATCGGCATCGGCCAGAGAAAAACCCATATCGGTCGACCTCTACACAAAACCCCCCCAAATGACCCCATTTTGGAAAGTAGACACCCCAAGCTATTTGCTGAGAGGCATGTTGAGCCCATTGAATATTTTTTTTTTTTGTCCCAAATGATTGAATAATGACAAAAAGAAAAAAAAAAAAAATGTACAAAAAGTTGTCACTAAATGATATATTGCTCACACATGCCATGGTTATATGTGAAATTACACCCCAAAATACATTCTGCTGCTTCTCCTGAGTACAGGGATACCACATGTGTGGGACTTTTTGGGAGCCTAGCCGCGTACGGGACCCCAAAAACCAAGCACCGCCTTCAAGGTTTCTAAGGGCATACATTTTTGATTTCACTCCTCACTACCTATCACAGTTTTGAAGGCCATAAAATGTCAAAATAGCCCAAAACCCCCACAAATGACCCCATTTTGGAAAGTAGACACCCCAAGCTATTTGCTGAGAGGCATGGTGAGTATTTTACAGCTCTCATTTGTTTTTGAAAATTAAGAAAGACATTTTTTTTTTTCTTTTTTTACATTTTCAAAACTTTGTGACAAAAAGCGAGATCTGCAAAATACTCAACATACCTCTCAGCAAATAGCTTGGGGTGTCTACTTTCCAAAATGGGGTCATTTGGGGGGGTTTTGTGCCATCTGGGCATTCCATGGCCTCCGAAACTGTGATAGGCAGTGAGGAGTGAAATCAAAAATTTACACCCATAGAAATCCTGAAGGCGGTGCTTGGTTTTTGGGGTCCCGTACGCGACTAGGCTCCCAAAAAGTCCCACACATGTGGTATCCCCGTACTCAGGAGAAGCAACAGAATGTATTTTGGGGTGTAATTCCACATATGCCCATGGCATGTTTGAGCAATATATAATTTAGTGACAACTTTTTGTACATTTTTTTTTTTTTTTTTTTTGGTCATTATTCAATCACTTGGGACAAAAAAAAAAAATATTCAATGGGCTCAACATGCCTCTCAGCAAATAGCTTGGGGTGTCTACTTTCCAAAATGGGGTCATTTGGGGGGGTTTTGAACTGTCCTGGCATTTTATGCACAACATTAGGAAGCTTATGTCACACATCATCCACTCTTCTAACCACTTGAAGACAAAGCCCTTTCTGACACTTTTTGTTTACATGAAAGAAAATTTTTTTTTGCAAGAAAATTATGTTGAACCCCCAAACATTATATATTTTTTTAAAGCAAAGGCCCTACAGATTAAAATAGTGGGTGTTGCATTTTTTTTTTCCACACAGTATTTGCGCAGCGATTTTTCAAACGCATTTTTTGGGGGAAAAACACACTTTTTTTATTTTTAATGCACTAAAAAACACTATATTGCCCAAATGTTTGATGAAATAAAAAAGATGATCATAGGCCGAGTACATGGATACCAAACACGACATGCTTTAAAATTGCGCACAAACGCGCAGCGGCGACAAAACTACATTCATTTTTAAAAGCATTTAAAAGCCTTTACAGGTTACCACGTTAGATTTACAGAGGAGGTCTACTGCTAAAATGACTGCCCTCGATCTGACCTTCGCGGTAATACCTCACATGCATGATGCAATTGCTGTTTACATATGACGCTAGACCGACGCTTGCGTTCGCCTTTGCGCAAGAGCAGGGGGGGACAGCGGTGCTTTTTTTTTTTTTTTTTTCATTATTTATTTGGCTTTTTTATTTTATTTTTAAACTGTGCCTTCCATATTTTATTTTTTTACCATTTTTATCGTTATCTCAGGGAATGTAAATATCCCCTATGATAGAAATAGGTAGTGACAGGTACTCCTTTTTTTTTGAAAAAAATTGGGGGGTTAGACCCTAGATCTTTCCTCTGCCCTCAAAGCATCTGACCACACCAAGATCGGTGTGATAAAATGCTTTCCCAATTTCCCAATGGCGCTTTTTATATCCGGGGGGGGGGGGACATTCCCTCCCACTGCTTGTAAAAGCAGTCTAGAGGCTAATTATCTGCTAGAATTGCTTTTACATGAAAGCCGGCTGCTGGCTGAAAAGAATGATACCAAGATGATACCTAAACCCGCAGGCATCATTCTGGTATAAACATTCAAAGTCCAGCAACATACCAGTACGTTGCTGGTCCTTGTTGGACATGTATTGTAATCTTTTTTTTCATACAGCCTATTGGCTGAACGAAAAAAAGAGATTGATTGGTGGGTATGCCCACCATTAGAATACCTCCCTTCATCCACCCACTTCTAATGATGGGCATATATGCCGAAGCATGGGGGCATCCTCCCGCAAAAAAGTTATGCCGCGTACACACGGTCAAGCCTTCGTCGGAATTTCGACCGTATGTACGCGGCATAAAAGGTTATGCCGCGTACACACGGTCGGACTTTTCCACGGATAAGCCTCCGTTGGAATTTCGACCGTATATACGCGTCATTAGGAGCAAAATCGCTCCTCCGCCCCTGCTGCCCCCATGCTTCGGCATATATGCTCTTTTTTTTAACTGTGGTGGTGAAATCACCTCCTACAGCGTTGGAGTCACGGCTTTATGTATCGTGGGAGCAAACGCTGTTGCTGTCAAGATAAATAGATCCGCGCTGCAACTGAATGGCGTACCTGCTAAGCAAATGGTGGTTAACATTAAAACAAAGTAACATTACAGTACAACAGTAAGACCTTACCATGCCATACCTGCAAAGCAAATACCAAAACAAAACCTAGTAAAAAATAAAAAAATGTTTTAACGCAACCTGTGCCTAAAATACATATATGCCGAAGCATGGGGGCATCCTCCCGCAAAAAAGTTATGCCGCGTACACACGGTCGGAATTTCGACCGTATGTACGCGGCATTAGGAGCAAAATCGCTCCTCCGCCCCTGCTGCCCCCATGCTTCGGCATATATGCTCTTTTTTTTAACTGTGGTGGTGAAATCACCTCCTACAGCACTGGAGTCACGGCTTTATGTATCGTGGGAGCAAACGCTGTTGCTGTCAAGATAAATAATTCCGCGCTGCAGTTGAATGGCGCACCTGAAAACAAAAAATTACATACCTGAAAAGCAAGCATGATAAAACATTGCAGAATAGAATACAGTAAAAAAAGAGCAGAACAATAGAGAGAAAATAGAGAGAGAGAGAACAATAAAACGACAACTATTTTTGGTTTTTTTATTTTATATTTTTTTTGTGTTTTGTTTTTTACGTTTTTTTTTTCTTTTTTACACTTTTTTTTGTAACTTTACAACTGTAATGGTTCGGGTCTCTCAAAATGTAATGGCATCTTGGGAGACCCTGTGTAAGTGTGTCCTAGTCTGTGAAATGCTGTACCCTACGCTAAAACTTCACTTTTGAGTGGTAGCGTTCAAAACATTCACCTTGGCAAAGACCAGGCTTGTCAGGACAGAGTGGACAAAAACTACGGGTGTCACGCCTAAATCCGCGCTTGCTACAGACACGACATCTTTTTTGGGGGTGGCTTTGGGTAGGGGTACTCGGGAGGACATACGAATAATGCCTCTCATGCAGCCGGCTTACTGCATTTGGTTGGGGATGGTGAGGTGCAGAACCGCCTGGATACAGGAGTTCTGTGACTATCTCATTCTGGAATTTTAGAAGAGATAACGTCCCGCCTGAAGCTCTGTATAGCACATGAGCGTTCAGCAAAGCCAATTGGAATAATGATAGAGACACTTTTTTGTACCAGCGTCTCGCCTTACGGTCAATTAGATACGGCGCCATCAACTGGTCGTTGAGGTCCACCCCTCCCATATTTTGGTTATATTCGTGGACACAGAGGGGTTTCTCCACAACACCAGTCGCCGTACGAATTTGGACTGTCGTGTCTGCATGAAGGGAGGTAAGAAGGAAAACATTCTTATTGTCCCTCCACTTCATAGCGAGCAAGTTATTACACTTCAAGCAGGCTCTCTCCCCCAGCCTAAGACGGGCATCTACAAGCCGCTGGGGAAAGCCCCGGCGATTAGGTCGCACGGTGCCACATGCTCCAATCTTATGATCAAACAAGTGACTAAACAGTGGCACGCTCGTGTAATAATTGTCCACATACAAGTGGTACCCCTTTCCGAATAAGGGTGACACCAAGTTCCACACTATCTTGCCAGCGCTCCCTATGTAATCCGGGCAGTTGACCGACTCAATCTGACTGTCTTTTCCCTCATAAACCGTAAAGTTCACTACATAGCCTGTTGCCCTGTCACAGAACTTGTAGAGCTTGACCCCGTATCTGGCACGCTTGCTGGGAAGGTACTGCTTGAAAGACAAGCGGCCAGAAAATTTAATCAGGGACTCATCAACGCAGACAACTTGATCGGGAGTAAACAAGGCTGCAAAACGTTCGTTGAAGTGGTTTATGAGGGGCCGAATTTTATAGAGCCGGTCGTATTCAGGGTCCCCACGTGGACGACAAAGTTCATTGTCGTTGAAGTGCATGAACCGCAAAATCTGCTCGTATCGTGCCCTGGACATGGAGGCAGAGAACACGGGCATGTGGTCAATTGGGTGCGTGGACCAATAAGCACGCAATGACGGAAATTTATGTGTGCCCATGTTGAGGGAAAGGCCCAGAAAGGTCTTAAATTCGGAAACCGTAATTGGTTTCCAATTTCTGGCAATTTTAGGCAACTGGGGGTTAGCGGCGATAAATTGACCAGCATACAAATTACTCTGGTCCACAATAGATCTATAGAGATCTTCCGTGAAAAACAGCGAATAAAAATCGATTGGCATAAAATCAGCTGTTTCCACCTGAATACCGGGTTGGGCAGTGAATGGGGGAAGTACGGGTTCTGCAGAAGTGGTGGGGACCCAATCAGGATAGGCGAATTCTGCAGGAAGGGCAGTATGGGCACGACGGGCCTGCCTTTGTCTTCTTGGTGGCAGCGGGACACTACTTGTGCTTGCCACCTCGCCAGCTTGAACTGCACTTATGGGACTCGCCACGTCACCAAGTGTTACTGCAGTGCTGGATGTACGTCCAGGCTGTACTAGGCCGCTGGTGCTTGCCAGTTCACCAGAAGGAATAGCGGCGCTAGTACTACTCTGCTCCATGATACGAGAGACCTGCGGTTCTTGCTCCTCAACAACCTCAGAAGATCGGGATCGGGTACGCCTGACCTTAACAGGGACCTCAACTTCGTCGTCAGAGCTATCTGACGTGGGGCCGCTGACGTCACTGTCTTCTACGGGAAGATATTCTGAGCCTGAATCTGACAGATACGTGACCTCCTCTTCACTATCTGTCATGCTCAGAATCTCGTAGGCCTCTTTACTAGTGTACCTTCGACTTCCCATTTTGGGCTCTAAATTTAGGGGTACACTAGTAAGATTCACAGGAAAAAAAGCACCTGACTGTCGTCAGCAAATATATCAAACGCTACAAAAAAACTGTTAGCGATCGCAGGGATCAGGCCTGTCTCTGCGAACGCTGCAGTTATGTGTGTTGTGTTTGGTAAGTGACAGTGATCGATCGATACTGCACTTGGGTGGGCTGGGCTGGGCGGAGGGGCTAAACGCAGGTACTAGCAGGTATCTGGGCTGATCCCGCTAACACTGCGTTTTTGGGAACCCTAAACCGCTGGGGATGCTAGTATAGATCTGATCAGATACTATACCACTAAGGGGGGTGTATGCTTTGCGCGTGGGTGTTAGCGTTACTGGCACTAACCTAACACTGCCTGGGGCGACGCAGACCCTCTCTGGCGCTAAAACCTAATTGATCTCACCCGCCGGGCGATCAGGGGGTTAAACCTTTATTGGGTTATATACGGCGGGTGCCCTGATGCGATAAAAAGCAAACTAATCAACCAGCGTCACCCGTAACCTTTATATGGTGATCACTGGTGAAAGGGTTAACTAGGGGCAATCAGGGGGTTAAAACCTTTATTAGGTTAAATATGGGGGTACCTGACACCAATAAAAACCTGCGGCGAACCTAAAAAAAAAATAACTGCCTATCTAAAACACCAGCGACACGAATACAGCGATCGGAAAAACAATCGCTTAGTGACGCTGAAGTTAGGGGGTGAAAGGGTTACCTGGGGGGTGATCAAGGGGTTAAACCTTTATTAGGGGGGGTTAGGGGGCTACCCTGGACCTAAAGGGGCCTAATCCTAACTGCCTTGCAACTTTTTACAATCACAGATGACACTAAATGCAGTGATCAGTAAAATAAATGATCACTGCAATCAGTGACACTGTGATTGGGGGCTTTGGGGTGACCTGGGGGTGACTGGGGGGTGATTTGTGTGCCTATGTGTACCTACGTGTCAGTGGACTGTTGGAGCACTAACCTCTGTCTTCACTCCTCGGCGCCGGGAACGAAAAGACCGCGGCGAGGGAGATGACATCACTTCCTCCAGCCTGTGCTTACATCACATGGCGGAGGAAGCAATTTCATTGGCCGGGAGCGATCGCGAGGGGGGGGGGGCGGAATCGAGCGGCCCCCCCTCATGCCTGATCGCTCCCGAACACTTAACGGCCGCTCACTGCAGTGAAGGGGGGTCCGGATGGACCCCCCAACTGCACAAAGGCGATCACGTAGATCTACGTGATTCTGCCTGTCCGTGCCATTCTGCCGACGTAAATCGGCGGTGGGCGGTCGTTAAGTGGTTAAAGACCCTACAAGTACTGGAAAATAGGATTTTTGTACTCACCGTAAAATCCTTTTCTTTGAGTTCATGGACGGAAACAGCTTCCTTTTGACAAATGGGTAATATCTTTCATTTAGGCGTGACTAGGCAGAAAACTTGTAGAAAGTGTTAACACATCACACCTTATACAGTACCGCCCAGGGGGCAGACCCTCTGGATATAATCCCTCTCTCTGCACCTCGCAGATCAGTTCGTCAAAAAGCAGTACAAACTTAAAAAAGGAGGGGTGGGTGCTGTGTCCGTCCATGAAATCAGAGAAAAGGATTTTACGGTGAGCACAAAAATCCTATTTACTCTTTCGTTCATGGACGGACACAGCTTCCTCTTGACAAGTAGGATGTCCCAAAGCAGTGTCAAAAAACGAGGGGTGGGAACAGCAAAAAATAAACTTCACCCCAAAACAAAAAACAGAGCTCCTCAACTGAGGAGTTGCAACTCTAAAACAGACGCCTGCAAAACTTTGCGGCCGAAAGAAGCATCTGAAGATGCACCTACATTGACCTTGTAGAATTTAGTTAAAGTGTGAACGGACAACCAAGTCGCCGCCTTACATAATTGGGAAACAGACGCTTGATGTCGAAAAGCCCAAGAGGCACCTATTGCCCTGGTCGAATGCGCCGCGACAGGAAAGGGGGACACCCGACCCTTTATGGCGTAAGCCTGAATCACTATCTGTCGGATCCATCTCGAGATGGTGGCTGACGAGACAGCTAGGCCCATCTTGGGACCAGCCACCGAAACAAACAGTGAGTCTGACCTCTGGAACGGAGTAGTAGCAGATAAATATACTCTCAGAGCTCGGACAACGTCCAAGGAATGCAACGCCGACTCCTTAGGATTCGACGGATGAGGACACAAGGATGGAAGTACAATGTCTTCATTGAGATGAAAGGCCAAAACGACCTTAGGAAGAAAGGAAGGCTGCGGACGCAGCACCACCTTATCCTTCTGGAAAACCAGATAGGGAGCCTTGCATGACAAGGCTGCCAGCTCAGAAACCCGTCTATCTGACGTAACAGCCATCAAAAAGACCACTTTCTGAGAAAGCGTCAAGGGAATTTCCCTAATATTCTCAAACGGTGACCTTTGAAACATTGAGAGGACCAGATTCAAGTCCCACGGAGATAGTGGGGGACGGACCGGAGGGGCCACATGTCGAACCCCCTGCACAAATTTACTCATGAGAGAGTGAGCCGCCAGGGGTCGCTGAAAAAAGAGACAGCCAGGGCAGATATCTGCCCCTTAAATTGTACTTAAGGCGAGCCTTTGGTCCACCCCATGCTGTAGGAACAGCAGGATTCTGGGAGACCAAATAAGTACACGGATGCCATCTCACACATGGATATGTAAGCCTTCCAAGTGCGATGGTAAACCTTCCTAGAGGACGGCTTCCGAGCACTTCTCATGGTAGAGATCACCAAATCTGACAGGCCCCGGTCTCTCAGAACCTGGTTCTCAATAGCCATGCCGTTAAAGCCAGTGACTGTAAAGCAGGATGGAGTATGGGACCTTGCGACAGCAGGTCCTCCCGTAGTGGTAGGCACCAGGGGACGTCTGCTACCAGACGTACTAGATTGGCGTACCAATGATGCTGAGGCCAATCTGGAGCGATCAGGATCATTGGAATCCCCTCTGCCTCCACTCTGCGAAGCAGATGAGGAAGGAGCCTCATGGGGAGGGAAGGCATAGACTAGCCAATATTGACCCCACGATGCCACCAACGCGTCCGTTGCGTCTGCCCATGGGTCCTTTGACCGGGCCACAAACCTCAATACCTTCCGAATGAGTCGGGACGCCAGGAGATCTACTTCTGGCGTGCCCCATTTTTGACAGAGGAGGTGGAACACGTCCGGGTGTAAGGACCACTCTCCTTGGTCTAGCCTCTGGCGACTCAGGTAGTCCGCCTGTCAGTTCTCCACACCCGGAATGTACACGGCCGACACGCTCCTTTCTGCCCACCTCAGGATGTAAGCGGCCTCCGATGCTGCAGCCAAGCTTCTTGTTCCTCCTTGATGATTGACATATGCCAGCGCCGTGGCGTTGTCTGACTGGATCCTGACTGGATGCCCTTGCAGCCTCTGAGACCATTTGAAGAGGCACAGCCTGATCGCCCGGAGTTCCAGGACATCGATCGGCAGGCGGGATTCCTCCGGGGTCAAGCGACCCTGCGTCGACTGAACACCCCAGAACCCCCCCCCCCCCAACCGGAAAGGCTGGCGTCCGTCGTGATCACCATCCAGTGAAAAGAAAGGAACGACTTCCCGGACAGAAGTGCCGGTGATGTCAGCCACCAAACCAGGGAGGTCCTGACTAGGTGGCTTACCCAGATTCGACAATCCAGGGATGACAGGCATTTGTCCCATTTGGACAGAATTTCCTTCTGCAACACTCGAGTGTGATATTGAGCATACCGAACCGCCTCGAAGGAGGCTACCATGAGGCCCAAGACTCGCATGCAAAAACGGAGTGACAACCAGATGTCAACTGACGCACCGCAGCCCGAAGGGTCTGCAACTTTTCCTCAGGAAGGAAAACCTTTGCCTCTGAGGAATCCAGAATCAACCCCAGATACACTAGGCATTAAGTCGGCACCAATACTGACTTTTGCGTGTTTAGCACCTAACCACAGTCTCGGAGAGTCTGACAGGTTATAGACACGCTCACCTCTAATTCTGAGCTTGAAGCGGCCCTCAGAAGAAGGTCGTCCAAGTAGCCCACGATAGCGATGCCCCGCTGTCTTAGAAGGGCCAGAATCGGGGCAAGCACCTTGGTGAACACCCTGGGTGCCAATGCCAGGCCAAAACGGAAGGGCCACAAACTGATAGTGGTCCTCCCCGACTGCAAAGCGCAGAAACCTCAGATGCCTGGAGCATATGGGAACATGCAGGTATGCATCTTTGATGTCCAAGGACGCCAGAAAGTCCCCTGGATGGAGAGCAGTGACTACAGAGCGAACCGACTCCATCTGGAATCTTTGTATCTTCACAAAGCAATTGACGCCCTTGAGATCCAGGATTGGACGAACCCCATCCTTCTTTGGCACTACGAACAGATTCGAGTAAAACCCCCCTGAAACCGTTCCTGCCCTGGGACAGGAATGATCACCCCTCGTTCCATCAGATCCTGGACCGCCCCATACAGGGCCTCCCGACGGGTCGGCTGAAGCTGGAGGGAAAGAATCTGTTCAGCGGACAAGAGAGAAACTCCATCTTGTAGCCTTAGGAGATCACTTTGCAAACCCACCGGTCAGAAATCAGAGATGTCCACCGAGTCGCAAATTCACAAAGACGTCCCCCCACCCGAGAGATGGGTGGAGGCAGACCTTCATGCGGACGCAGATTTGTCCGCAGGCTTGTTGGGCTTGCAAAACTGAGGACGCTTTTGTCCCTGAGCAGGCGCATTATTGGCCTGGGATCTTTTACCTGCCGCCCTGGGCAGATGAAAAATAACGCTTGTGTGTAGTAAAGGAGGGCCCTTGCCTATGGCGTGGCTCCTTACCCTTTTTTGGATTGCGGAAGCAAGGTGCTCTTACCTCCTGTGGCATCTTTAATAATGTCATCCAGAGAGGCCCCAAAAAGTCTGTCGCCCTTAAAGGGCAGATCCAACAGGGCCTTCTTGGAAGATTGGTACGCAGACCAGCACTTTAGCCAGTTAAGGCGGCGTAATGCCACCGCATAAACCAAGGCTCTAGACAGCAAGGGGATAGTATCCATGTCTGACTCTCAGACAAACTTAAGGCCCTGTACCAACTGATCGGCCAAAAGCTACCTCATTCGGAGGAGCCTCCCACTCCTTTAACCCTTGGAGTAGCATCTTTGCCCACTCAGTAAGTGTCTGAGACACCAAAGCCCCAGCCAATGCTGACGCATCGCTGAGCCCACCACGGTGTATAGGTAGCGAGCGAGTGCCTCAGCCTTCTTGTCCACAGGGTCCTTGAAGACACTAGCCCCTTCCACTGGAATTGTGGTAACTTTGTTAAGTCTGGACACAGGGGGGTCCACTATCGGGGGAGAGGACCATTTTTTCAGGAAACTCTCCTCAAAAGGGGTACCGGGCCACAAAAACCTTCAGTGGGTTTTCCCACTCCTTGTATAAAAGCTTATTGAGATAAGACACACAAGGAAACACCTTAGCAGTGCGGGCCGGCTTACGGAACCCAAGGGCGACCGCCGTCTCTGCTGCTTCTGCAGCACTTTCCAATTTCAGCGTATCCCCCACTGCAGTGATAAGGTCAGATACCAAACCTTTTTGCGTGCTGACCCGGAGTCATCCTCACTGTCCGACCGGTCACGGTCCGCAGTCTCTGATGCATCAGAATCAGGGCCATGAGCCACAGCCGGGCCTGGTTCTGCATCAGAATTATCCCCAGAAGATGGTGGGGGGAAGGGGGCGTTTCCTACCCCCCCCCCGTGTTCCCGCGCACCGCTTGTACCTTGGCAACAAAAGCCTCCAGGTTTGCCGACATAGCGTCCACAGATACATCAGGGGCACCAGCTGCCAACTCAGGTGTTTCAGGGGAAAAGACGTCTGCTTCTGACATCATGCTGACCCACGCGCCTGACACCCACAGGGACTCCAGGCAAGGTATCAATAGGCCACCCTCCTAGCTGCTACAGAGATGCAGGGTCTCCCAGAGGACTCACCACCCTTAGAACGGTACTGTTACTGCTGCCGTCTGCTCCCGTCTGAGATACTCTCCCACAGCTGCCTGTGTCAGTCTGATCCTCTGTCAGCGTGTGTCCGTATAACTTTCGTGCCTGTGGAATGCATCCTAGAGGCCGAAGACTTCCACAAAAAGGCCGCCGAGCGGCCGTGCTGAAGAACAGTGGGGACCATAAGAAAAATGGCCGCCGAGCAGTCGACAGAGGTCAAAGCGGGCGCGGACCACAAGAAAATGGCCGCCGAGCGGCGGTAGATCCATACAGGCGCGAACCACAAGAAAATGGCCGGCAAGCCATAGATAGAGCCCAAAACGGACATGGACCACAAGAAAATGGCCGCCGACAGCATGGAGAGAGAAAACACACAGGTAAGCAGCAAACATTGTAATTTTAATGATCGCCTACAGCACAGTTCCCGCTCCAGATGGAGCCCCCCTAGGTGACCCCCAGCACCCAGCCTTAGCTTGCAGAGCCCAGGGAGGAGGGAAGGCAGGGAGGGGAAAGAAAGGGCAAAACCACTTACTTGATCTCTCCAGGAATGTCCAGCCAAGTCCTCCTGCCGAAGCAGGGGAAGCTACTTACCTTTCCTGCGTGGATTATGCTGGAAGACATTCCGGACAGACCATCTAGCGCTCAGTTACGGAGGTGACTGTTGGCCCGGCATGCTGTGATTGAGCCATAGAGACCGATCATATGCATGCCCTGGAGCATAAAGCTCACCGGCCACCTGTGGAGCGACGAGCATGTCGTGGAAAACCCAGCGCATAGCTAGGGTCGGCACACGCTCGATGGCCGAAACTGGGGAGACTACCAGCCTGTCACCCAGTTGGCAGTTGATTGAAGATCGCAGGAACAAACAAAACGTAGAAACGCAGGAAAAAAAAACCCTGGACCAATGGGCCCGAAGGGAGCCATGTCCTTCTCCTATAATAGGCAGAAAAAAAAATGATCTGCGAGGTGCAGAGAGAGGGATTATACCCAGAGGGTCCTCCCACATAATACCCACTTGTCAAGAGGAAGCTGTGTCCGTCCATGAACGAAAGAGTAAATACCGGTTAATCTGCTAGAAATGCACTCAGCTACCAAGTCCTGCTGTGGACGGACAACGGACAACACAGACACAGACACAGACACAGACACAGCAAATTTTGTTGATCAAGTGTTGTCAGCCCTGTCCAGTTTTCTATTGCCAAACTACTCAGACCTTTCTAATCTTCCATCTCCACAGCATAAAGGAGATGGAAGTCTGTAGTCTTAAAGCAGAACTCCGGGAAAAAACTTTTTCCCCCATGTCCTTGTTGCTAATCTCCTACCGTCACCAACTATGCCATCCATGTTCTTCTGAGCTCTGTAGTTCCTCTGCACTAGCCTGCTGCTCTTGCGGAAAAACCGCTATTGCCCAGTGATTTCCTGTTTGCAAGACCACTGGCTGCTATTCCTCCTGTATCCTCAGCCAGCGGTCTTGGCACTCCCACCTGTAGTTCTGTAGATCGAGCAGGGAGGAAATAGAAATGTAGTGGGCGGAGGGGTCTCACTGCCCCCGGTCTGTGCCACCCATGGAGGAGGTGTCCTACTTCTCCGCTCCCTGCCAATCACCGTCCCCACTCCACCCCTGTCCTCCATCTCTGCGCAGAGCGGGATAGTTATCAGAAGTCAACTGGATGACACAGCGGGGATCTCGGGCTGTGACAGGTATTGTATGTGAAATACCAATCGCGCCGTAACGTTAAGCCAACCGGCATTAAGATTGACAGCGCGCTGTTCCAATGCCGACGGGAGGCGGACATTACAGCGATCGGTACTTCACATACAATCCCTGTCACTGCCTGAAATCCCCGCTGTGTAATCCGTTTGATTTCTGAGAACGATCCCGCTCTGCCCTGGTGGTCACTGACATGCTGCCCTGGTGGTCAGGCACTGACATGCTGCCCTGGTGGTCAGGTCAGTCATTGATGAGACCGCACTGGTGGTCAGTCACTGATGAGACCGCACTGGTGGACGCTGATTGCTGTTAGAAAGATATCAAAAGCTGCAGCAGGAGGAGGAATATTTCTAATACTGAATTACAGCAGAGTATAGTGTGTATATTATATTATTATGAGATGTGTCTACAGTTTAGTAATGATTACATAAAGCAAGTAAGGGCAATATGTTTATCTCCTGTTGTGGCTGGAGGGGAGAGAACAGACATGCTTTGCATTTATAAGGCTGTAACCTATCTATCATACTGTGTGTTACTGAGTAGTGTGGCTGGCTGCAGAATTAGGGGCGTGATTTATGTTGAAGTGGGCGAGTTCACATTTACATGTACAGGCCTAGTGTACAGGCCCACATTCACTCCAATCCCAAAGATTCATGGGAAATTTAGTTTAATTATGGTTTAGAGAGGGGTGGATATGATGTACTCAATGTTCTAACACATACTCCTTAGCAGAATACATGCCGCAGTTTTTGAATTACAGCGCCGACTTCCTCAAAATTCAATCAGGCTTTGCTCTTCAATGGTAAGGAATTTCACAAATGTAATAACTGTTTAGTGTAGGGGGTGTACTAATGGGGGATTATTTGAAAATCCCAGAGTTCTGCTTTAAGGTAAGCATTAAGAGAACGAATGGCTCACATTGAGATAACATAAGTGAGCACTGAACACAGTGAACTGAATTTCTGACAAGATAAACAGGTATTTTTGACACTTACCTAACAGATATAACACAACATTTTCATTCACTTTTATCTAAACAGACTAAAAGAGAAACAGGTTAATGAAGTTCTTTAACCACTTGCCGAACGGCTAACGCCGATATACGTCGGCACACGCGCAAGCTCTGCGACTGCCCACGGGACCTGTGGACTCGATGTCTGCCGGTGTCTCATGATCGTGTCACGGAGCTACAGAACAGGGAGATGCCTATGTAAACAAGGCATTTCCCAATTCTGCCTAGCGACAGGACAGTGATCTACTGCTCCCTGTGATCGGGAGCAGTGATCACTGTCGTGTCACTTGTAGCCCAGCTGCCCCACAGTTAGAATCACTCCCTAGGACACACTTAACCCCTTCATCGTCCCCTAGTGTTAAACCCCTTCACTGCCAGTGTCATTTACACAGTAATCAGTGCATTTTTATAGTACTGATCGCTGTATAAATGACAATGGTCCCAAAATTGTGTCAAAAGTGTCCGCCATAATGTCGCAATCATGATAAAAATTGCAGATCGCCGCCATTACTAATAAAAATAAATTAATAAAAATGCCATAAATCTATCCTCTATTTTGTAGACACTAACTTTTGCGCAAACCAATCAATATACGCTTATTGCGATTTTTTTTATCAAAAATATGTAGAAGAATACATATCGGCCTAAACTGAGAAAGAAATGTGTCTTTTTATATATTTTTGGGGGATATTTATTATAGCAAAAAGTAAAAAAATATTGTTTTTTCAAACTTGTCGCTTTTTTTTGTTTATAGCGCAAAAATAAAAACCACAGAGGTGATCAAATACCACTAAAAGAAAGCTCCGTTTGTGGAAAAAAAAAAAGGACGTCAATTTTCTTTGGGTGCAACGTCGCACGACCGTGCAATTGTCAGTTAAAGTGACGAGGTGCCGAATCGCAAAAATTGCTCTGGTCAGGAAGGGGGTAAATTCTTCCGGGGCTGAAGTGGTTAAACTGTTAAAACCTAGAGCACATAACCAACAAGAGGAGATAGAACATATTAGAATAGGATCACTCACCTGTAACAACACCCTGTGAACTTCTGCATCAGTAACATCTGAGTGCAACTGTCCTAAAAGGAGTTCTGCAGATAATCGCTGGCCCACAAAATTGGTAGCTCGGGTGCCACTGTACCCATTGAACACTCCATAAAGATAAATATTATTCTCTCCTCTGCACAAAGAGATGTAAAAAAAAAAAAAAAAATATTTACCACAGTACAGATCACTTAGTAAGCTTGAAACATAAAAAGTCCAATATAGTGAAGAGGCTAGTCCATGGGACCCATAAAAGGTTCACAGCAATTTTCAGTTCCCGCCACCTTCCAAACTTTGCGCTCCCTAGGTCAATATGCACCTACACTTTTAAGGAGCCAAAGAACCTCTGGTGGGTGGGTGATTGTAAATCCTCTATCTCCTGCAACAATCCTTATCGGTAGTACTCAAAGAAATCAGAAAACTGACATAGTGCTGAACCATTTAAAACCACTTTAATAAAAACCATAAGAAATGACAACTGACATTTTTCAGTGCACAAGCTCTGGTGCACTCAGATAGCATAGATAGCATGTATAGCACAAGGGTGTGCAGCCCCCTTAAGGATCGCTTGGATATACTAGCGGCAACCACCAACCAGGGTGCAATCTTCCTCTAGAGCACGCTGACGTCATCAGGCCCTGCCCCTATAGCGCAGCAATGGCAGTACACACCAGTTAGAATCTCGCCGGCCTGCTGGTTGGATTATCTGGTATTGCATAAATCAGGCATGTCCAAAGTCCGGCCCGCCGGCCTGGTTATCTAAACCAGCCTTTCTCAACTAGTGTGCCGTGGGATCAGAGGAGAGAAGGGCTGTCAGATGAGCCCAACCCCCTGCCGAACTATACATCGGCACTGTGAGAAGCGTCAGCCTCAAAAGCGAGGGGGGGGCTCTCTGGGAACCCTGATGTAAGGGGGGGGCTCTCTGGGAACCCTGATGTAAGGGGGGGGGCTCTCTGGGAACCCTGATGTAAGGGGGGGGGCTCTCTGGGAACCCTGATGTAAGGGGGGGGGCTCTCTGGGAACCCTGATGTAAGGGGGGGGGCTCTCTGGGAACCCTGATGTAAGGGGGGGGCTCTCTGGGAACCCTGATGTAAGGGGGGGGCTCTCTGGGAACCCTGATGTAAGGGGGGGGCTCTCTGGGAACCCTGATGTAAGGGGGGGCTCTCTGGGAACCCTGATGTAAGGGGGGGCTCTCTGGGAACCCTGATGTAAGGGGGGGCTCTCTGGAGGGGGAGAAGTTGGGGGTGGTAAAAACAGCTCAACCATGTGGTTCTACTGCCCCTCCAACCTGAAATGTGAACAAGCCCTTGGTTCATATCTGCGTGGCTGCGTGCAGGGCAGCCCATTCATTTTAATGGGCTTCCCTACCCACAAAAATGCACGGAAAGAAGCCCCGACCTTTTTTTTTTATTGCACTGCATCAAAAGCACCCCACGTTTTCCAATGTGTGGGGTACCATTAAGAATTAACGGTACCCCCTAAAGAGCAGAGCATTCATTCGTCTGTGTGTCGGGAACGAGTGCGACAAAGTCAAGAGAATTGCTCGGACGAACACACTTAGACCGAATTTTAATGGTTCAAAGAAAATCAGGCAAAATGGTCGGCCCTCACGCATGTTCACTTCATCAAATCTGGCCCTCTTTGAAAAAAGTTTGGACACCCCTGGCATAAATGTACTGGATATGTTTTTGTGCCCTGACATACACTTAACTTAGGCAGCTTTCTAAACATAACATGAAATTGCACATGCTGATCAATGGGATTCCTTGTTATATTATTCATAAGAAATAAATTAAAAATAACAAACAATCATAAGCAATGCCTTTTCCTTTTTCAACATTTTTTGTTATAAACAGCCCTCCTGAGTTATGGCTTCACCAAACACAGTGATATGTTTAAAATTAAGGCACTGGAAACTCTGAAGTGATGAACATGTTTATGTGTTAATTTACATACCAACATTTATGGATCCTTCTATGACGCATGGAATAATGTTTTAAAGAAGTACTCTGTTAACTACTGCTATACTCAAAAATTGTAGAATATAATAACTCAATGCAATAAAAAAAAAATCTATACACCTTATAGGATCTCAATCCTGTCAACAGCCATAGAAAGGCGGAAGAATTGAAAATGCTAAATGCTTTGTGTGGCCAGTTCAACTCTTTAGTATATCAATGCCGGGGGGGGGGGGAGAGTTAGCAAGACTTACAACAATCATAAAGGCTGGGCAAAGACACTAAAATCATATTGCATGTCATCTGTTTTTATGTATAGAATACATCACTTGCAGTGGTTAGAAGTGGCTATTCTGTCCGAGTGTTTTTCACAGATATTTTGTATTTTTCAGTAGCCACAAGGTCCTTTCCTTGTTTAGTTTTTACTACAAATGCTACTTTCTAAAGACTGTAAATCAGGGGTGTCCAAACTTTTTTTAAAGAGGGCCAAATTTGATGAAGTGAATATGCGTAAGGGCCGACTACGGTATGTTGCCTGGCATTTTTTGACCATTAAAATTAAATGCAAATTAACTATTACACTGCCCAACAAGAATTATCTTGCCTTTGTGGCTGTGTGTGGTGAAGAGTCTAAGGATCAGCTTGGGCGTGTTATTTGGATATACCGTATTTATCGGCGTATAACATGCACCTTCAGTTTAAGAGGGAAGTTTGAGGAAAAACTAAAATTTTAAATAAAGAACTGTGAAGCAAAAGAAGGGTCAGTGCCCATCTGCAGCTTCACCATTGCCACGAATGCAACCTCACCATTGTCATCAGTGCAGCCTGATCCATACCCATCAACGGCCTCAGAGGGGACAGGGAGGGGGGTGGGACGAGCGCCAACAGATTACATACAAGAGAATCTCCTGTTTACTCGGCGGCCTATTTAATACAAAGTCCTGCCTCCTATGATGGACAGAACAGTCGTCCAATGCCAGCCCAGGAGATGGGACTTTCTATTACAGAGGCCACCGAGTAAACAGGAGATTCTTCTGTATGTAATCTGACGGCACAGGTTCCACTCCCCTCCCTGTCCCCTCAGAGGAACGATAACTACGATGCTCAGGGATTCGTTGGGGGCCACCAAGATATATATATAGATATAGATATATATATATATCTATATATAGATATATCTATATCTCTCTATCTACACAAATTACCAGTGGGGCTGTAAGAAACCAGAACATGGGCTGCAATTGGCCCGTGGGCCAGACTTTGGACATGCCTGCTGTAAATCAACACATAGCCAACCTGAACTTCAGCCAGTTGTCTTCACAGGGATGTTCTTCCTTTCCCAGCCCCTCAGGGTTATAGGTCCGGTTTGTAGCTGATCCAATTCCAGAGAGGTGGCAGAGTGGCAGGTCATCTGTCCAGCTCATGGAATCCTGTGGAAACAAGCCAGAACACAACTGAGGTTCATAGGAGATTTCATTATTTTAAATGCTCATCTACTAATTAGCAATATATAAAATGTGAATGTCTGTATCCTGGACACTGGGTAATACATATTATGATTCATATCCTGCCAAATATTTCGCTTTTTACTTTTAGAAAGAACGTGGAGGGTTAAACTCTCTGTCAGGTTTTATTAGTATCTGTGACCTCATTTGGCAGGATTTCCTCTCTGTCCAGGTGGCACCAGGAAAAATAAATGAGGACAACTATTGTCACCAAGAGAGAAAAAACATCAGTAAAAACCTGACAGAGGTTCTAACTTCTTCTCGTAATAAACCTTTGTCTCCACTTGAGATGTTTTCTCACCTTTTCCCATCCTTATGACACTAAGTTACTAAAAGATAAGGAAGCGAGGAGAAGTCTAAATAGAAAACACCAAATCAATGAATGCTCAATTGCTAAATGTGCCTAAAGCGTGTTTGAGCATTTTTTATGGTCTCAAGCTCCTCTAAACTCCTGTAAATGCCTATATGTGCATGGACATATAGGGTAACATGAAGGGGCGTTTAGAGGCAAAAGATAAAAAAAAAAATCAAACGCATTTTTGAATTGCAGTGTGCATTAACCCTACAAACACACTATATTAACAAAAGTATTGGGACACCTGCCTTTGCATGAACTTTATTGGCATCCCAGTCTTGGTTCGTAAGATTATTGAGTTGGCCCACCCTTTGCAGCTATAACAGCTTTAACTCTTCTGAAAAGGCTGTCCACGAGGTTTAGGTGTGTGTCTATGGGAATGTTTGACCGTTCTTCCAGAAGCGCATTTGTGAGGTCAGGCACTGGTGTTGGATGAGAAGGCTTGGCTCACAGTCTCTAATTTATCCCAAATGTGTTCTATCGGTTGAGGTCAGGACTCTGGGCAGGTCAATTAAGTTTCTTCACGTCTTTATGGACCTTGCTTAGTGCACTGGTCTAAATCATTTGGGGGAGGGGGGTTTATGGTGTGGGGTTGTTTTTCAGGGGTTAGGCTTGGCCCCTTAGTTCCAGTGAAGGGAACTCTTAAGGCATCAGCATACCAAGACATTTTGGACAATTTCATGCTCCCAACTTTGTGGGAAATGTTTGGAGATGGCCCCTTCCTGTTCCAACATGACTGCACACTAGTGCACAAACAAGGTCCATAAAAAGACATGGATTAGAGAGTTTGGGGTTGAGGAACTTGACTGGCTAGCAGAGTCCTGACCTCAACTGAATAGAACACCTTTGGGAGGAATTTGAGAGGAGACTGTGAGCCAGGCCTTCTCATCCAACATCAGTGCCTGACCTCACAAATGCGCTGCTGGAAAAATGGTCAAACATTCCCATAGAAACACTCTGTGACAGGGGTCACTTTGGGCACAGGGCGAGCAAGAAAAATAGGATTTTTATGACAGCTTACCTGTAAAATCCTTTTCTTGGAGTACATCACGGGACACAGAGCGACATAGTCATTACTAATGGGTTATATAGATACCTTCAGGTGCTGGCACTGGCAACTTCCAAAACCGGAAGTACCCTCCCCTATATAAGCCCCTCCCATCCGGGAGCACCTCAGTTTTGTAGCAAAGCAATAAGTGTCCCTAAAGAGGGGCGGGAGCTCTGTGTCCCGTGATGTACTCCAAGAAAAGGATTTTACAGGTAAGCTGTTATAAAAATCCTATTTTCTTTCTCGTACATCACGGGACACAGAGCGACATAGTCATTACTAATGGGATGTCCTAAAGCAATGCCCAACGAGGGGGGGGATACACCATACATAAGCTGAGCGCTATCAGACATGAGGATCTTTTGCGGCCTGCAACACACTGCGCCCAAAGGCGACATCCTCCTGACTTCTAACGTCCACCTGGTAGAACCTAGTAAACGTGTGTACTGAAGACCATGTTGCGGCCTTACAGATTTGAGCCAGGGAGGCCTGGTGATGCACTGCCCATGAAGTTCCAACTGCTCTCGTGGAGTGCGCTCTAACTTTGAACGGAGGCGGTCTCCTTCTCAAGCCATAGGCTTGCATTATGACCTGTCGAATCCACTTGGCTAAAGTAGATTTTGATGCTGCCTGACCCTTTCTGGGGCCTTCCGGCAGAATAAACAAAGTATCCGTTCTGCGAATCTGAGCAGTGGCTTTTAGATAAGCTTTAACTGCTCTTACTACATCCAAAGAATGCAATAACTTTTCCTCTACCGAACTAGGTTTGGGGAAAAAAGAAGGAAGAACCACATCTTGGTTCAAATGAAACCTCGATACCACCTTAGGAAGAAAGGCTGGATGAGGGCGTAACACTACTCTATCCTTATGGATAACCAGATACGGCTCCTTACAGGACATAGCTGCTAATTCCGACACTCTTTTAGCCGAACAAATAGCTACTAGAAAAATCAATTTCCTGGTGAGAAGAACCAAAGAAATATGCTGTAATGGTTCAAATGGTTGTTTCTGTAGAACCGACAGAACCAAGTTTAGATCCCATGGACATATGGGAATATTAACCGGAGGACTAATACGCATCACTCCTTGTATAAAGGCTTTGACTAGTGAATGCGAAGCCAAGGGCCTTTGAAAAAATATTGACAAGGCCGAAATCTGACCCTTGATAGTACTCAAGGCAAGCTTCCTATCTACAGCCCATTGTAGGAAGTCCAGAATCCTACCTATTACGTATTTACGTGGATGCCATTTCTTGGCCTCACACCAGGCGATGTACGCCTTCCAGATTCTATAGTAGATCTGCCTGGATACCGGCTTCCTGGCATTGATCATGGTAGATACCACAGCATTAGAGAGCCCTCTCTTTTTTAGAATGTGGGCTTCAATAGCCAGGCCGTCAAACCTAGGGCTGGTAAGGAAGGGTGGTATATCGGTCCTTGCGAAAGCAGGTCCGGACGATGTGGGAGGGTCCAAGGACTCCCCACGGTCATCTTTACAATCTCCGCGTACCATGCTCTTCGGGGCCACGCTGGAGCCACCAGAATCACTGGTTTCTTTTCTACCCTGATTCTGCGGAGTAATCGAGGTAACAATTGTGGCGGTGGGAATGCATATATCAGCTTGAACTGATCCCAAGGGAACACTAGGGCATCCGAGCCGCAAGCTAGGGGATCCCTTGTCCAAGAGACAAACCTGTCCACTTTTTTGTTGAATCTGGATGCTAGCAGATCTACATCCGGTGTTCCCCACCGCTGACATATTGTCCGGAAAACCTCGGGATGAAGGGACCATTCCCCTGGGCATAATTGTTGGCGACTTAGAAAGTCCGCCTTCCAATTCTCCACTCCTGGAATGAATACCGCAGATATGGCTGGGACATATCTTTCTGCCCATCTCAGGATGTAATTTACTTCCCTCTGGGCTGCACGACTCCTGGTGCCCCCCTGATGATTGATATATGCCACTGCTGTGGCATTGTCTGATTGAATTCTGACAGGGGACCCTTGGAGTTTGGATGTCCATGCTACTAGGGCATACCGGGCTGCTCGTATCTCTAAGAGATTGATGGGCAGGGCCTTTTCCGCATCCGACCATCTGCCCTGGAGAGACCATTGCTCCAGTACTGCTCCCCAGCCTATAAGGCTGGCATCTGTAGTGACCACCTTCCAGGAAATCGGACTGAAGGATTTCCCTCTTTCCAGATTCTGGGGAACCAACCACCAGCGGAGGCTCTTGCGAACGGAAGGGGACAAGGACATTGATAAGTCCAGAGCCTGAACTTTTTTGTTCCAGGCTGACAGTATGGCCCTTTGCAAATTCCTTGAATGGAATTGACCGTAGGGTACTGCTTCGAATGATGCCACCATTTTTCCCAGCAGCCTCATGCACAGGCGTATGGATGGCTGTCTTTTTGAACCCACTAAGTGGATCAAATCTCTCAAAGACGACCCCTTTTCTTGAGGCAAGAAAATTTTTCTCTGGTCTGAATCCAGCCTTAGCCCCAAGTATTCCAGACTTTTGACTGGTTTTAGGGCTGACTTGTCTCAGTTGATAATCCAACCGTGATATTTCAGATACTTGATTGTCTCGTGAACAACCACTTCTAGTTTTTCCACTGAGTGGTCTATCAGCAACAAGTCGTCTAGATATGCCATTATCGTTACACCTCGTGTTCTTAGATTGGCCAATAATGGGGCCAGAATTTTTGTGAACACTCGTGGTGCTGTGGCCAGACCGAAGGGTAAGGCTCTGAACTGAAAATGGCGCCCTTCTACCGCAAAGCGTAGAAATTTTTGGTGGGCTGGAAAGATGGGAATGTGCAAATAAGCATCTTTGATGTCGATCGAGGCTAACCATTCCTCCCCTTGTAGGGCAGTGGCCACCGACCGGATCGACTCCATCCGGAAAGTCCTGATATGTAGGAATTTGTTTAGCCCTTTTAGATTTAATATGGGCCTCACGTCCCCGTTTGGCTTCGGGACTGTAAAGAGGTTTGAGTAAAACCCGAACCCCCATTCTTCCAGGGGAACCTCTATAATTACTGCTTGGAGCAATAATTGTTCTAGTGCCAACAGGAGGGATCCTCTCTTCTGGGGATCCCTTGGCACGTTTGACCTTATAAAGTGGGAAGGAGGGGAGTCTTTTAACTCCAATTTGTATCCCAGATTTACTGCGGAGAGCACCCATCTGTCTCTTATCGTGTCCCGCCAGGTCTCTGTGAACAACTGAAGTCTTCCCCCCACCCGATTGAGTGGGGGCAACCCTTCATGCATTTGACTTTGGGGGAGGTTTTGTACCTCTCCTGCTCCAGGGCTTCTTGTTACCCTGCAATTGTCCCTGATTTTTACCTCCGGGATTTGACCGAGGAGGCCGTCGGAACTGTTTCACAGCCGATGTCCTAGGGACTGGAGAAGCAGGCCTCTTAAAAGAGGGACCTCTAACTCTGTTTTTAACCGGCAAAAGTGTACTTTTACCGCTAGAAATTCTCTGGATATATTTGTCCAGGTCTTCCCCGAATAAGCGTTCACCATGAAATGGGAAGCTGACCAGCAATTTTTTACAGGGAGCTTCAGCAGACCAGTTTTTGAGCCATAAAAGCCTGCGCATATGTACTACAGACAGCGTAAGGCGGAAGGCCTGATGGATTGAATCCTTTATAGCGTCCACCGCAAAGCATAAGGCTCTAGGTAGATCAGCTAGGGCAAGAGCCTGCTGATCTGGCAAGTCCCTTAAGACCTGTTTCAACTGATCCTTCACTGCTTGGCAGACCCCAATAGCTGCCACTGCTGGTTGTGTCACCAATCCTGCTGTAGAAAAAACAGATTTTAATAAGGACTCTAATTTTTTATCTATTGGGTCCTTGAACATTTGGACATTATCCACTGGACATGTCAGTGATTTATTCACACAAGAGATGGCTGCGTCCACTGTAGGGACCCTCCATTTTTTGATGAACTTATCCTCCATGGGATAAAACCACTTGAAATCTCTTGGGAGGAGTAAATATTTTATCAGGATGCTCCCAATCCTGGTAAATGAGCCCTTCCAGTAAAGGATGGATCGGAAAGGAACAAACAGTCTGGGGAGCTTTTAGCGACCCCAACGAGGAGACAGAAGTGGATGATGGCTCCGCAAGGGGCATTTTAAATGCTGATCGGACCATATTAGTCAGGGACTGAACCCATAACCTTTCAGCATGTGATGCTGAGAATGGCTCTTCCACTGTTGATTCCTCTACAACAGAATCAACCTCATCCTGATCCCCTTCAGGCAGGTCGATCCCTGTATGGGACTGTTGCTCTGCTAACAGGCACTCTGAGGGAGGAGACGGAGATCGAGCGCTTTTTTCCTGTGACAGGGAAGCAGCGATCAATGCTGACAATCTCTCTTCCAGCCCTCCCAGAGCTGAGGAAAAAACCTCCTCTGTTACATACACAGGAGCAGGTGAACTGAGGACAGCCACAGTACCAGGTACTCCTGAGGGTGCTCTACGGTCACTAACCTCTGATTCTTCAGGGGAGACTGGTGCAGCCGAAGCATGCCCAAGATCCTCAGAGCCCGATGGAGACGCCCTATGCTTCCTGGGATTTCTAGTCCCGGAGTTTTTAGATGGCATTATTCCTAAGCCCAAAGCTGAGGTATTCCAGCCGAAATACACCACTTACTGCCAATAGTCTAGCACAAATGCTGCTATAAAAACAGTTGGTGTCTACTAATGTGCCTTTCTATGGGGATGCCTGCATCAACCGCTTGCTGTATGCCTTTTTTAAATGTTGCCAGCTCTGTCTCTGCACTCCATAGCCAGCTCACAACACATAATTGTGGTTTCTAACATGCTGGGACGCCCGCACATGCGCAGAAGCGCTGCGGCGCGCACAGAGCGTCATCCCCCCGGCTCCGCCCCCTTTCCCGGCTCACCTCTATATATAGAGGCGCGTGCACGCGCACGGCCACGTGCGCCTTCGGCGCTAATTTCGAAAAGGGAAACTAGGGACAAGAGCCAGGGCCCCTTTTTGCCGCAGGCCGGGGGATGGACGAGCATTGCAACATGGCAGAGGAAGCAGTTTCCCACAAGAGAACTCACCATCTGCCTGGACTTGCTCTGATGAAAAGAAACTAGTCCACATGACAAGAAACGTTCCACAGCGGCCTCTAGTGGATAAACACAGGTACCGCAGTCTAATATATTAAATATATATATTTTTTTTTTATTTATTTTTCTTGACCACTATTAAAATTATTACATTTTTTTAGTAGTTACAGGCATGCACAGATATTAGCGGGAATACCGTTAGGTAACAGACAGAAAGACAAATTAGGCTTGGGGGTCCCCCAATAGAACCAAGTTCCTGGGGGCCCCCACTTACCTGTTCCCCGCCGCAGGACTTTGTTTGGTCCACAGAAGCCCAAACTTCACCTATCACGGCAGGCATTGTAATTAAACCTTCAGGGACCGGGTTCCCAAGGATTCCACTCCCCTGGACCTGTATAGCACCCTGCACAGAAAACATCTTGGTCATGGGTATGACCAGAGCTCTGGATCCCAGGGTCCAGCTCTCCTAAGAGAAGCATTACAGGCAAAACCTTGCTCTTCTCTGCAAGGCCCGGGTACCGACCGTTTAGCTATGAAGCTTTTTTGGTCGGATCCGGAATAGCTTACTGAGGCCCAAAAGAACCTGTACGCAAGCTCAGTGAAAAACACATGTTTCTTCTTGGCCAACACCTTAGACACTGGCAAAAAACTGAGGTGCTCCCGGATGGGAGGGGCTTATATAGGGGAGGGTACTTCCGGTTTTGGAAGTTGCCAGTGCCAGCACCTGAAGGTATCTATATAACCCATTAGTAATGACTATGTCGCTCTGTGTCCCGTGATGTACGAGAAAGAAATAATGGACATTGAGAATATGTATTGGATTGTTCTAAAATGGGTCTGTAATATTATTCCCCAGTATTTCCCAGGATCTGTAAATAACTGTTCGGTTGATCCTGAACTCAACAGGTTAAATTAAGAGATGCTGATGTGTCACCTGTCTGCTTGTGTAAGGTTAAGGAACCTCAATTATGCTACAGATCCTTTCATTGTGAGATGTGTATTGGGAGCTCGTTATGTATCCATTGTGTGAAGTCTTTTGAGAAATGGAAGATAGTACGGCTAGCCTAAAAGGTCATGCATAATCATTTAAACTGAAATGTGGATTGGGAGACAAAAGCTAGCCTAAAAGGTTATATGTCTGAGTCATCAAGCTGTAGTTAAGTAGATCATGCAAATTAGCTCTGGTCAAAAGTGTATGGTGAGAAGAAAATAAGAAACTCCCCTCTATGTGTATAAAAGTTGCAATGTTTTTTTCAATAAACAGAGTCTATCTTGGGAAGATACAGAGCGTGTTGTCTCGTTCTTCGGGAAGGATTAATCCTATGGGAAGTGGTCGCCTGACTGTGGAGTATCGGGAACGAATGTGTGTCCAGGAGAGGGAAACGCTTAAGCGGCGTTAACCCCCTTTCAGATTTGGGGTTCCGTTACACACTCCTATACCTAGTGGACAGCCTTCCCAGAAGAGCTGAAGCTGTTATGGATGCAAAGGGTGGGCTAACTCAATATTGAACCTTACAGACTAAGGCTCAATTCACAATTTTTTTTAACATGCGTTCCTATGAAACACGTTCACATCAATGCATTTTTGTATCTCTGCGTTTTTGGAAAGGGTCAGGGACTTTTTGCCCCCGCAAAGCTAGAATCGGGGCGAGCACCTTGGTGAAAACTCCTGGTGCCGATGCTAGGCCAAAAGGGGAGAGCCACAAATTGATAGTGGTCTTCGCTGATCACAAACCGCAGGAACCTATGATGCTTGACGCAGATGGGGACATGCAAGTATACGTCCTTGAGATCCAAGGACGCCAGGAAGTCCCCCAGTTGGAGCGCAGCCACCACCGAACGAATCGATATCACCCGGAATCTTTGAATCTTGAGGTCCAAGATTGGACGGACTCCATCCCTCTTTAGGACCACAAACAGATTCGAGTAGAAACCCTGAAGCCTGTCCTGTGGTGGTACGGGTATTATCACCCCGCACCGCAACAAGTGTCGCACTGCAGGCAGATTTGAGGGAAAAAATCTGTTTGGTGGACAAGAAAGGAACTCTATCTTGTACACCGAGGTGACCACCTCGCAGACCCACTGGTCGGAGAGCAGGGAGGTCCACCGAGCTACAAACCCGCAAAGCCGTCCCCCCACCCTGAAGTTGGGCGAGGGCAAAACTTCATGCGGTAGCAGGCTTGTTTGCTGGCTTGTTGGGCTTGCGCACCCAGGGTCGCTTCTGTCCCCCAGCTGGACCTCTGTCCGCTTGGGAGGGTCTGCCAGCAGGTCCTGACTGAAGAAAATACGACTTCTGTGCGGGAAAGGAGGGCCCCGGCTTACGGCACGGCTCCTTCCCTTTAGTGGACTGAGGGAGAAGTGTGCTCTTACCTCCAGTGACATCCTTAATGATGTCGTCCAGTGAGGCATCAAAAAGCCTCCCACCTTTGAAAGGCAAATCTGACAGAGTTTTCTTAGAAGCTTGGTCAGCGGACCAGCATTACATCCATATTTAGGTGGCGCAATACCACTGCAGATGCGGAGGCCCTGGAGATCAAAGGGGCTGCATCCAGGGTTGCATTACAGACATACACGAGTCCCTGTACCAACTGTTCGGCTAGTGACACGCATTCTGGAGGGAGCTGATGCTCCACCACAGTCTGGTGTAATATTATTGCCCATTCAGCGAGTGTCCGGGACACCAAGGTAGCAGCCAATATAGGCCGCAATGCTGACCCCAGCATGGTGAACATGGAGCGGCTCACCGCTTCGAACCTCCTATCAGTAGGATCCTTAACCACTTAACGACCGCCCACTGTAAATATACGTCGGCAGAATGGCACGGACAGGCACAATCACGTACCTGTACGTGCCTGCCTTCGTATGGGTGGGAGGTCCAATCGGACCCCCCTCCGGTACAGTGGGTGGCCGGGATCGCTTCGGGAGCGATCTGTGATAAGGGGGCCGCCATTCGATTCTGGCCACCCCCTCGCGATCGCTCCCAGCGAATCGAATGCTTCCTCTGCCTGTGTGATGTTTACACAGGCAGGAGGAAGTGATGTCATCCCTCATGCGCGCTCACATATACCGAGCGCCGCATGAGAGAAGATGTCAGGTTAGTGCACAAACACTACACCGAAACCAGGACACATAGGAACATAAATCGCCCCCCCCAGATCAACCCCCGAGTCACAGTGTCACTGATTGCAGTGACCATTTATTTACTGATCACTGCAATCAGTGACATTTGTGACTGTAAAAGTGTCAGGGCAGTTAGTTTTAGGTCCAGTGTAGCCCCCTAACCCCCCCTAATAAAGGTTTAACCCCCTGATCACCCCCCAGATAACCCTTTCACCCACTAGCACCGCCGTCACTAAGCGATCGTTTTTCTGATCACTGTTTTAGTGTCAGTGATGCCAATCGGTAGCCAGTTATTTTTTTTAGGTTCGCCGCATGTTTTTATAGCGTCGGGTACCCCCATATATTACCTAATAAAGGTTTAACCCCTTGATCGCCCCCCCAGGTAACCCTTTCACCCCTAGCACCGCTGTCACTAAGCGATCGTTTTTCTGATCGCTGTTTTAGTGTCGGTGATGCCGATAGGTAGCCAGTTATTTTTTTTAGGTTCGCTGCAGGTTTTTATAGCGTCGGGTACCCCCATATATTACCTAATAAAGGTTTAACCCCCTGATTGCCCCTAGTTAACCCTTTCACCAGTGATCACCATATAAGTGTTACGGGTGATGCTGGTTAGTTAGTTTGCTTTTTATAGTGTCAGGGCAACCACCATATATAACCCATTAAAGGTTTAACCCCCTGATCGCCCGGCGGGTGATATCAATTAGGTTTTAGCGTCAGAGAGGGCCTGTGTCACACCCCAGGCAGCGTCAGGTTAGTGCCAGTAACGCTAACACCCACGCGTGAAGCATACACCTCCCTTAGTAGTATAGTATCTGAACAGATCAATATCTGATCTGATCAGATCTATACTAGCGTCCCCAGCAGTTTAGGGTTCCCAAAAACGCAGTGTTAGCGGGATCAGCCCAGATACCAGCTAGCACCTGCGTTTTGCCCCTCCGTCCAGCCCAGGCCACCCAAGTGCAGTATCGATCGATCGCTGTCACTTACAAAACACAACACACATAACTGCAGCGTTAGCAGAGACAGGCCTGATCCCTGCGACTCCAGTGCTGTAGGAGGTGATTTCACCACCACAGTTTAAAAAAAAAAAGCATATATGCCGAAGCATTGGGGCAGCAGGGGCGGAGGAGCGATTTTGCTCCTAATGCCGCGTACATACGGTCGAAATTCTGACGGAGGCTTGCCCGTGGAAAAGTCCGACCATGTGTGTGCGGCATAACTTTTTTGCGGGAGGATGCCCCCATGCTTCGGCATATATAAATGGTGCATGTATGCCCATCATTAGAAGTGGGTGGATGAAGGGCGGTATTCTAATGGTGGGCATACCCACCGATCAATCTCTTTTTTCGTTCAGCCAACAGGCTGCATGAAAAAAAAGATTACAATACATGTCCAACAAGGACCATCATGTTGCTGGACTTTGAATGGTTATACCAGATTGATGCCTGCGGGTTTAGGTATCATCTTGGCATCATTCTTTTCAGCCAGCGGCCGGCTTTCATGTAAAAGCAATCCTAGTGGCTAATTAGCCTCTGGACTGCTTTTACAAGCAGTGGGAGGGAATGTCCCCCCCCGGATATAAAAAGCGCCATTGGGAAAGCATTTTATCACACCCATCTTGGTGTGGTCAGATGCTTTGAGGGCAGGGGAAAGATCTAGGGTCTAAAAGATCCCAGTTTTTTCAAAAAAAAAAAAAAAGAGTACCTGTCACTACCTATTGCTATCATAGGGGATATTTACATTCCCTGAGATAACAATAAAAATGATAAAAAAAAAAATTAAAAAAAAAAGCACCCCTGTCCTGCCCTGCTCTTGCGCAATGGCGAACGCAAGCGTCGGTCTGGCGTCATATGTAAACAGCAATTGCACCATGCATGTGAGGTATCACCGCGAAGGTCAGATCGAGGGCAGTAATTTTAGCAGTAGACCTCCTCTGTAAATCTAACGTGGTAACCTGTAAAGGCTTTTAAAAATGTATGTAGTTTGTCGCCAATGCGCGTTTGTGCGAAATTTTAAAGCATGTCGTGTTTGGTATCTATGTACTCGGCCTAAGATCATCTTTTTTATTTCAAAAAACATTTGGGCAATATAGTGTGTTTTAGTGCATTAAAATTAAAAAAAGTGTGTTTTTTCCCAAAAAAATGCGTTTGAAAAATCGCTGCGCAAATACTGTGTGGAAAAAAAAAATGCAACACCCACCATTTTAATCTGTAGGGCCTTTGCTTTAAAAAAATATATAATGTTTGGGGGTTCAACATAATTTTCTTGCAAAAAAAAAATAGGTTTTCATGTAAACAAAAAGTGTCAGAAAGGGCTTTGTCTATAAGTGGTTAGAAGAGTGGATGTAAGCTTCCTAATGTTGTGTATAAAATGCCAGAACAGTTCAAAACCCCCCCCCCAAATGACCCCATTTTGGAAAGTAGACACCCCAAGCTATATACTGAGAGGCATGTCGAGTCCATTGAATATTTTATATGTTGACACAAGTTGCGGAAAAAATACAATTTTTTTTTTTTTTTTTTGCACAAAATGATATATTGCTCAAACATGCCATGGGCATATGTGGAATTACACCCCAAAATACATTCTATGAGTAAGCATCTACTTTGATGTGAAACGCGTCAGCCATCCATCCCTGCATGTCAGTTTTCTGTTTTGCCTGTTTTTGGATTTTTTGAATTTATGGATTAATTTTGAATTTTATTTTGAAATTTTGGAAATAAATCATTTATACAGAGTGCGGCAGTCCAGGGCTCCTTTCTTTTCCATTCATCAGTGCAGAGCCAGCACCTGTTCCAGTATCAGGGCGGGAGCATTTTGAAAGCCCTACAGCTTAAAAGAGCGGTACAACCCTTCACCAAAATACATTCTGTTGCTTCTCCTGAGTACGGGGATACCACATGTGTGAGACTTTTTGGGAGCCTAGCCGCGTACGGGACCCCAAAAACCAAGCACCGCCTTCAGGCTTTCTAAGAGTGTAAATTTTTGATTTCACTCCTCACTGCCTATCACAGTTTCGGAGGCCATGGAATGCCCAGATGGCACAAACCCCCCCCCCCCCCAAATGACCCCATTTTGGAAAGTAGACACCCCAAGCTATTTGCTGAGAGGTATGGTGAGTATTTTGAAGATCTCGCTTTTTGTCACAAAGTTTTGAAAATTAAAAAAAATTTACTTTCTTCATTTTCAAAAACAAATGAGAGCTGTAAAATACTCACCATGCCTCTCAGCAAATAGCTTGGGGTGTCTACTTTCCAAAATGGGGTCATTTGGGGGGGTTTTGTGCCATTTTGTCATTTTATGGCCTTCGAAACTGTGATAGGTAGTAAGGAGTGAAACAAAAATTTGTGCCCTTAGAAATCCTGAAGGCGGTGCTTGGTTTTCGGGGTCCCGTACGCGGCTAGGCTTCTAAAAAGTCCCACACATGTGGTATCCCCGTACTCAGGAGAAGCAGCAAAATTTATTTTGGGGTGTAATTTCACATATAACCATGGCATGTGTGAGCAATATATCATTTAGTGACAACTTTTTGTAATTTTTATTTATTTTTTTGTCATTATTCAATCACTTGGGACAAAAAAAAAATATTCAATGGGCTCAACATGCCTCTCAGCAATTTCCTTGGGGTGTCTACTTTCTAAAATGGGGTCATTTGGGGGGGTTTTGTGCTACTTTGGCATTTTATGGCCTTCGAAACAGTGATAGGTAGTGAGGAGTGAAATCAAAAATTTGCGCCCTTAGAAATCCTGAAGGCGGTGCTTGGTTTTCGGGGGCCCGTACGCGGCTAGGCTCCCAAAAAGTCCCACACATGTGGTATCCCCGTACTCAGGAGAAGCAGCAAAATGTATTTTGGGGTGCAATTCCACATATAACCATGGCATGTGTGAGCAATATATCATTTAGTGACAACTTTTTGTAATTTTTTATTTATTTTTTTGTCATTATTCACACACTTGAGACAAAAAAAAAAAATATTCAATGGGCTCAACATGCCTCTCAGCAATTTCCTTGGGATGTCTACTTTCCAAAATGGGGTCATTTGGGGGAGTTTTGTACTGCCCTGCCATTTTAGCACCTCAAGAAATGAGATAGGCAGTCATAAATTAAAAGCTGTGTAAATTCCAGAAAATGTACCCTAGTTTGTAGACGCTATAACTTTTGCGCAAACCAATAAATATACGCTTATTGACATTTTTTTTACTAAAGACATGTGGCTGAATACATTTTGGCCTAAATGTATGACTAAAATTGCGTTTATTCGATTTTTCTTATAACAAAAAGTAGAAAATAGGATTTTTGTACTCACCGTAAAATCCATTTCTCTGACGTCCATGGACTGACACAGCTGGATACTGTAACATTCTGTAGGCAGAATGTTAGATGTTAAAACATTCTAGAACAAACCAGAGCTGAACAGCCCCGCCCAGGGGGGCGGTCCCTCCGGACATTACCCTCCCACCTGCAGCTAGCAGACCTCAGTTCGTAACAAAGCAGTACAAACCTTAAAAGGAAGGGTGGGTGCTGTGTCAGTCCATGGACGTCAGAGAAATGGATTTTACGGTGAGTACAAAAATCCTATTTTCTCTTATCGTCCATGGACTGACACAGCTGGATACTGTAAACGTGTGGGACGTCCCAAAGCAGTATCAGAAGGGTGGGAGCGGTAGCAAAGGAACAACCAAAACTTCACTCCAAACAAGCAGAGCTCCTCAACGGAGGAGTTGCGACATTAAACAGCGGCCTGCAATGCTTTGCGGCCGAAGGAAGCATCCGAAGATGCAGCCACATCAACCTTATAAAATCTTGAAAAGGTATGAACGGACGACCAGGTCGTCGCCTTGCACACTTGTGCAACCGACACTTTATGTCGGAAGGCCCGGGAAGCACCAATTGCCTTGGTGGAATGCGCCGCAACCGGAAAGGGAGGCGCCCGCCCCTTAAGGGCATAGGCCTGTATGACGGTCTGCCTGATCCACCTAAAGACGGTGGCAGACGACACCGCTCGGCCCTGTTTTGGACCAGACACAGATTTCCGAATGGAAACAGTAGCAGACAGGTACACACTCGTAAGGCTTGTACCCATCTTAATGTATGAAGCGCAAACTCTCAGGGATGCGATGGGTGAGGACACAAGGACGGAAGAACAATGTGCTTCTTAAGGTGAAAGGCCAAGACCATCCTTAGAAAAGAAGGATGGTCGTGGGCGCAACACCAACATATCCTTATGGAGGACCAAGTAAGGCGACTTGCCGGACAAGGCCGCCAACTCAGACACCCGTCTAACCGAAGCAATGGCCACTAAGGCCAACTTCCGGGACAAGGTCAAGAGAGGAATCTCTCTGATATTCTCAAAGGGATGTTCTTGGAGAACCGAGATGCATCAAAATCAGATCCCAAGTAGGGAGAGGAGGCTTGACAGGGGGGATCACATGGCGAACCCCCTGCACAAAAGGTGCTAATCAAGGAATGGCCCGGTAGCGGTCGTTGAAAAAGACAGCCCGGGCCGAAATCCGACCCTCAAAAAAGGTATGCAAGGCCAGCTTTTGGGTCACACCACGCTGTAAGAACAGCAAAATCCTGGGAACGGAATACATCCGAGGATGCCACTCAAGTTCCTCGCACATAGCGATGTAAGCCTTCCAGGTACGGTGAGATATCTCTCTGGAGGAAGATTCACGTGTCAACAACATAGAAGAGATGACCGAATACGAGAGAACTCGGTCCTTCAGCACCTGGCTTTAAACAGCCATGCCATTAAAGCCAAGGACTGTAAAGCAGGATGAAGTATGGGATCATGAGACAGAAGGTCCACCCCAATAGGCCGTCGCCAGGAATGTCTGCCACTAGCCGAAGTAGATCGGCGTACCAATGTCGCCGTTCCGGAGCACTGGAATGGCCTCAGCCCCTACTCTGTGAAGCCGGCGAGGCAACAACAGTAGCGGAGGGTAAGCATATATCAGGTGATACTGCCCCCACGGGCTTTCAACGCGTCTGACGCGTCCGCCCAGGGGTCCCTGGACCTCACCACGATCTTGCCACCTTGCGAGTGAGTCGAGAGGCCACAAGGTCCACTTCCGGTGCCCCACCCCCGGTAAAGAAGGTGGAAACACCTCCGGATGCAAGGACCCTTTGCCTGCAATGCACATGGCCGACAGGACCGTCTTGCAGCGAGATGTATGAAAATTCCAAAGAGACTCCGCAATGTATCGGAGAAGGGAGGCCCCAGTGTACAGGGTGCCTGAAATGTTGGCCAATAAAGGCAACTTGACGGAACTTCCCTAGAAACTCGGTCAGAGGACTAGTACCTCAGCCTCCACAGGTGGCGCAAACCCACCCCGGGCACAGAGACCCTAAAGGCTAAAGCAGTTGTAGTGCACCTGCTAGACGACTGATGGATGAAGCAGAGGCTTTTGCCCAGTCATTGAGCTATAAAAAATGCCAGAGACGCAGCCACTAACGGGCGTAACGCTAACCCCAACCTGGCGAACACAGTCCAAGCCAGCGCTTCTGATCACCACTGAAAGCAGGTGGAAAGTGATACCCCTGAAACCACGGATCCTTGTGACAATGCTCCATCCAGCAGCTACCCATGGATAGGTGCCGATTGTGCAAACACATAGTTTATACTATGTATTGCGTCAAACGCACAAATGGAGAGTGTGGGAGGAAACCCACCCAGCCACAAAGAGCATAATACCACCACATACGGCGTATGTAGTTTAGCATTTGTGCATAAACCTATTAAACACGTATATACTGTGCCAGCGATGAAGGCGCGCACATCATCGGGGCCTGGACGTAAACCAGCCACGCAGATTGCGTACACAACCGTGTAGGTATGTTAGCCTGCGAATAAACAAATTGCACATGTTTATACTGTGCATAGCGCTGAGAATGCACACACCATTGGAACGAAGGGGAGAAACCTGAGCACCCGGATGAAACCCATGCAGACTGCATGCGCATACCGTGTATGGTATTATAGTATGTGTGCTAAACATTTTGCACAAGCCCAAGTGTGCATAGCACCGAAGGCGCGCACACTGTTGGCACGTGGGAGGAACCGAAGTACCCCACGCATACTCAGAGAATGCAATACCTACAACTACTGTGAATGTATTTAGTGTAGTGTATAAACATAATGTGTATGTTTACATTGTGTATTGCACCAAAGGCATGCATGTCATGTAGCGTGGGCGGAAACCCATGCAGAGTGCAAAGACATACCGGGTAGGTATGTTAGTATGCATAGTTGCCAACAGTCACGGATTGGCCGGGACATTCCCGGGATTCAAACCCTTTTCCCGGATTTATTTTGTCCCGGCCAATGTCCCGGCCAATCCGTTTTTTCCCGGTTTCCACGACTTTGGCCGCCGCGGGCCGACGCCGCTAGAGGTCCACGGCCGGCGGAGACAATGTCTCCGCCGGCCGCCATTTTAAAGAAGACCAAAACCAGGATGTAGTACAATAGAAAATAAAGCTGCTGCGGCGCCGCCCACACCCCGCGTCTCCCCGTGGGTGGGCGGCGCCGCAGCAGCTTTATCTTCTATTGTACTACATCCGTGTTTTGGCTGGCCGGCCGGCCACCGCCCCGCCGCAGGTCTGTCTGTAATGGAAAGGGGCGGGGGTGGGCGGCGCCCCAGCTTAATTTTTTGTGCAGCCACGCGGTCGGCTCCGCCTCTATTTTGTTCCCCCTCGGGGAAGGGGAAACAGTAATGGCGGTCGAGACAGGAGACGCCTGATGTAAGGGGGGACTCCGCTGGGGACCCCTGATGTAAGGGGGGACTCCGCTGGGGACCCCTGATGTAAGGGGGGACTCCGCTGGGGACCCCTGATGTAAGGGGGGACTCCGCTGGGGACCCCTGATGTAAGGGGGGACTCCGCTGGGGACCCCTGATGTAAGGGGGGACTCCGCTGGGGACCCCTGATGGCATCTGGTGGCAGGCGACGTGGCAGGTGACACACTTGGGGCTTACAGTGATTCGGCATTATGGTGAGTTGAATGATTTCATTTTATATTAAAATGTAATAATAGAAATAATGCACTTCAGTCATCCTGACACCATAACAACCATGGTGCCAGGATAATTGAAGAGCTAACACCAGATGTTTGTAGTATCTTTATCTGCTGATTGGTAAACTCTGGAATACACACATATTTCTATTGTGGTGTAGGATCTGGGCCTGCTGTCCCTCCATCCTTCCTTCTCTTTCCTTCCCTCCCTCTTTCTTTCTCTCTTTCTTTCTCCCTTCATCCCTCATTCATCTCAGACTCTAACCACACCCCCTTTGAGCCACGCCCATTTAAGCCACTCCCACTACCCGCGTAAACCATCGCGCACCGCTTTTTTCTGCTAGGGTGTGACACACCTACAAACGAATGCCCCGCCCCCTAATTATAGCAAGGGTCCGCCTACATGCGAAAAAGTGTCCCGGATTTTTTTTTTGCAATGTTGGCAACTATGAGTATGTGGATATCCAATCGCACAAATTTAGACTGTGCATAGCGCCGAAGCGCCCATACCAATGGAGTGTGGGAGGAAACCGGAGTACCCAAAGGAAAACCACACAGACTGCCTACACATACCGTGTAGGTATTATAGCATGCGTGATAAACATTGAACATGTTTAACTGTGCAGAAGGCCAAAGGCGCACATACCGTCAGCGCGTGGGAGGAAACCGGAACACTCGGAAGAACTCCACGCAGACAGCACACAGATACCGTGTAGGAATGATAGCATGTGAATCAACATATTGCACATGTTTATGCTGTGCATTTCCATTGGAGCGTGGGGGGAAACCGGAGTACCCGGAGGAACCCCACGCAAACAGTATACCCATACTGTAAACATGTATAATATGTGCAATAAACATATTGAACATGTCTATACTGTGCAGAGAATTGAAGCGCACATACCATGAGAGTGCGGGAGGACACCGGAGCCCCCGCCAACCCAGAGAGTATAATACATACATACATATACTGTGAATGTATCTGGAGTCGTGCATAAACATATTTTGTACGTTTATATCATGTATGGCACTGAAACACAGCATTGGAACGTGGGGACAGCCACGCAGACACAGAGACCAATAACACATACATACACTGTGAATGTATGCAGTGTAGAGGTATAGAATGAGTTAAATTATGGCGCAGAGGCGCATAATCTTCTCTGTATCATTCCAACCTGCTTGACTGTGCTGCCGAAAGCAGCATGCAGGTAACCTCTGATCCTCAGACCGTGTGTCTGTCAGAGCTCAAATCATTCCCCAGGAAATGGCGGGAAATGTTACCTCAGGTATCACACAAGGCTCACAGGGACTACAGACATAACTGAATAAAGTCCTCCCTCATCCATGGTGCTCTTGAGGCAGTGTGAGGAAAACAGTGAGGAAACTGTGTAAAAGAAAAGCTTGTCACAGCAATTCCAGCCTGAGAGCGTTTCTCACATCAATGAGATCACTTACAAGCGCCCTGTCATTCACTGACACAGAACTGGAGTCTTCCTCACAAGGGAATGTCCTGTTCATAAACATTAAATATTCAGAGGTCGGGTCCTGAGCATAGTAGCTAGGCCCATATCTGACTCAGAGCACTCCTTCACTAAAGATTTTTGTGGGGGGGAGGGGGCTTATAGCTCCTTTTGCTCGCACACCGCTTCCATTCTGACAGGAATTATTCCAGGACTGCTGACAACTGGTCCATAAGGACCGCAGGTGCAGGAAACATATGAACATGTTTAACTGTGCAGCACTGCCAGTTGCCCCAGGCAAGTGTGGAGAGCAGGTGTATCAGACTCCATAACATAGTTAGTCAGGTTGAAAAAAGACAAAGTCCATCCAGTTCAACCATAAAAAAATAACTAAAATAAAATAAAAAAATATCGTGCAATCCCATATACCCAATTCTATACCCACAGTTGATCCAGAGGAAGGCAAAAAAACCCCAGCAGAGCATGATCCAATTTGCTACAGCAGGGGAAAAAAATCCTTCCTGATCTCCCGAGAGGCAATCGGATTTACCCTGGATCAACTTTACCTAGAACTGTTAGTACTCAACGCCACCCTCTGAGACCTTATACACTATACAGTGAATATACAGTCCACCCACTGGCTACGCTGAGGAGGGGATACCCGGGAGGACCCACCAACCCTTAAGGACCGCTCAGTCTGTGAGGAGATTGTGAGGGGATTCGCGCCGCCGCCAGAAATAAATGCGCGGCGGCCACAAGAAAATGGCCGCCGGCCGCAGCTATGACTGTGCCACTGAACGCCAAGATGGCCACCGAGCGCGAAATTCTCACCTCACACACCAGAAAAACCTGCAGACATGAGCGCCCAGCCAGGCCAGAGTGACCCCCAAGCACCCCACAGCACAGCACCAGTACAGGGTGCAGAGAGCAGCATAACAGGGGGGAGACAGGGAGAAACCCCCACACACAGAAACACAGCCAGCATGTACTCACCTGCAGTAGGAGAGACTACTTACCCGTCCCTTTCAGGGACCCACTGGCTTGTTTCAGACAGACCTATCACAGAGTCGTACTGCGTAGTTGTCGGCCCGGTCCACCGCGAGAGATACAGTCAGTCAGCTACTGTTCAATCTTGAGAGGACCGCGGGAGCATGAAAGCAACCCGGCCACCCCTGGAGTCATGGGGTATGTCGTGAACTGAGTCTCACGCACACAAGGCGAGGATCAGCACGCTCGATGGTCGGACAGGGAAGACTACGAGGATACCAGTGTACCCAACCTGTTGCCCAGCCGACAGTTGATTGAAGGTCTCAAAAATAAAATAATAAAATTCCCAAAGGAATAAAATGTAAAAGTAAAATCTTCCAGGAGACTGGCTCCTGAGAGAGCCACGTCTTCTCCTTCTGCTAGGCAGAAAAAAAACTGAGGTCTGCTAGCTGCAGGTGGGAGGGTAATGTCCGGAGGGACCGCCCCCCCTGGGCGGGGCTGTTCAGCTCTGGTTTGTTCTAGAATGTTTTAACATCTAACATTCTGCCTAGATCTTCTCCTGCGAGCAGGGACATATACCCACACGTTTACAGTATCCAGCTGTGTCAGTCCATGGACGATAAGACAAATCATTTTTTTTCAAAATTTTCAGTCTTTTTCCGTTTATATCGCAAAAAATAAAAATCGCAGAGGCAATCAAATACCATTAAAAGAAATCTCTATTTGTGGGAAGAATAGGACGCAAATTTCGTTTCGGTACAACATTGCATGTCCGCACAATTTACAGTTAAAGCAGCGCAGTGCAAAATTTTGAAAACATGTTAATGGTCTTAATATTCCAGAGAAGAGATCTAAGCTGCTCAGAGAACTTAAAAAAGCTCGCCCATCAGTAGTTTTCCTGCAGGAAACACATTTTAAGAGCAAAAATGTCCCTACATTCACTGATAAAATATTCACAAAAATGTACCATGCCACAAACCCCCTAGCCAAGACTAAAGGAGTTTCTATATTAATTGACAAAGATTCCCCTTTTGTAGTCAAACAACACCTCACGGACCCCGATGGTCGCTATCTTTTCCTTAAAGGCGAATGGGCAGGTACCTCCATCACACTCGCTAATGTATACTTCCCAAATACCGCCCACATCTCATTCTGCCACAAGATAATCAATGAGCTTAAATGGTTTGCAGAAGGTTGTATCATTTTGGGAGGAGATTTCAATATCCCCCTCTCTCCCCTCAAGGACACTTCTACAGGACACACGGCAGTAACATATAAGATCCTCAAACGAATTAAGGCACTCTTAAGATCCTTATCTTTGGTAGACACCTGGAGATCTATACACACTACTGGGAGAGATTATACCTTTTTCTCCTCTCCGCACAAACGATACTCGCGAATCGACCTGATTCTGATCTCGCAAAGGGACTTGCACTCCCTACTTCAGGCTGAGATAGGTATAATCTCCTTATCGGACCATGCCCCTACAGCCATCTCATTGAAATTCGACCGTCCGAAACAACCCACCTTTAACTGGAGACTCAATGCTTCACTCCTGACTGACCAGATCATTAAAGATGACATTCATGTAGCAATTAATGAGTACTTTAAAACCAATAGCGACGCAGACACTAACCCACTAAATAACTGGGAGGCTCATAAGAGTGTTATAAGAGGAGAACTTATGAGATGGGGCTCCAGGAAAAAAAAAGAGAGGGAGAAAGAAATAACTAAACTGTCCTCACAGATAGCCACACTGGAGTCACAACACAAACAATCACTCTCAATCAAGGTAGAAGAAGAGCTGACACGCTGTAGGGAAGCCCTCAAATTTATACTTGATCTTAAAATCAGAAAGGCCCTCTTCTTCAAGAGAAGCATTTACTTTGAGCATGCAGATAAAAGCGGGAAATTGTTAGCCAAAGCACTTAAAGACACTACTATGAAAGGACGCATATACGCTATCAGGGACAAAGACGGTACCCCCAAACACAAGCCTACTGAAATAGCAGACCTTTTTCATAAGTTTTATTCAAAACTATATAATCTTCCAGTACAACACAGACCCCCACATATAACAACCGCGAAACAAGAAACGATCCATGAATTCCTTAAGGATAGCAAAATGCCCACACTCAATCAGGAGGACACGGCAAAAATAGAAGAACCCATTACCACCGAAGAAATTCTATTGGCAATTAAAGGCCTCAAAACAGGGAAAAGTCCGGGACCAGATGGTTTCACGTCACAGTATTACAAAACGTACACACATCTCCTTGTAAAGCCCCTTAGATCCACCTTCAACTATTTAGCTACAAATGAACATAACTCGAAATCCTTCCTCATGGCAGACATTGCAGTAATACCCAAGCCAGATAAAGACCATTCTGAATGTGGAAATTACAGACCCATTTCCCTACTGAATATTGATCTGAAACTATTGGCCAAAATATTAGCTAACAGACTGAAACCCTTATTATCAAAAATTATAGGCCCAGAACAAGTAGGATTTATGCCTGGTAGAGAAGCACGAGATAATACCACCAAAGCATTAAATTTAATACACTTCTCCCGAAACTCTAAAACAAGAGGTATGCTGCTTTCCACCGACGCTGAGAAGGCTTTTGATAGAGTCTCCTGGGACTATATGATGGCTACATGCGCCCATGTTGGCTTAAATGAACACATGCTCTCATGGATCGCAGCCCTCTACCGAAACCCGTGCGCAAAGATTAAAGTCAACAATATCTTCTCTGACCCCGTTAAGATTAACAACGGTACACGTCAGGGATGCCCCCTCTCCCCCCTTCTCTTCATCATCTCACTGGAGCCCCTGATAAGGAAAATAAACCTGTCGACTGATGTATCAGGATTTAAGATAGGAAAGAGGGAGTACAAAGTCGCTGCCTATGCAGATGACTTATTATTTTTTATATCACAACCACATATCTCCATCCCTAACTTAAAAAAAATCTTTGAGACGTTTGGATTCATATCCAACTTTAAGATTAACCAATCTAAATCTGAAGCCCTGAATATTAATTTACCCCCTGACCAACTAAACTTAATAAAAGAAAACTACAATTATAGATGGGATCAAAACACACTGAAGTATCTAGGGATAAACCTGACCAACAATTTAGACTCTCTATATCAACATAACTATAAGCCGTTACTTACCTCACTGATTAAAGAGCTACGAGCATGGTCCTCCAAGACCTTCTCGTGGTTCGGCAGAGCTTCAATTTTAAAAATGACAATCCTCCCGAGGTTGCTCTACCTTTTTAATGCACTTCCCATTAAAATCCCAGGGGCTTTTTTCACGAGCCTTCTTAAAGCACAGAGAGATTTCCTATGGGCAGGCAGGAAACCAAGAATCAACTTCAACTTGCTGACACGTCCCAAAAATAGAGGAGGAATAGGTCTACCGGACTTTAAAAAATATCACCAAGCATCCCACATCACTAGAATACTTGATTGGCATTGCCACGGACAGGACAAGGACTGGATCCAATTGGAACAAAGCTTAACTCCAAACAACCTACTATTCTACCCCTGGACACTACACTCCAAAAGAGGCAAAAATCAGACGCACCCCTTAGTAGCAAACACCCTTTATGTATGGCACAAAACTGTAGTCAAACACAACATTGCTTCCATACCTGGTCCTCTAACTCCGGTCACCAACAATCCTGATTTTATCCCGGGACACCTCTTGATGGTTGCGACCCCATACACGACTTCCCAATGCCTATCAAACTCAAAGGTTAAATCTTTGGAAGCCCTACGGGCAGACTGGAAGGGACCATTCCCTGGCCTCTGGTTTTACTTACAACTAAGAGACTTCTTGATTAATAGCAGATGTAGGTCATTATACTGCTTGCCAATGACTCCACTCGAAAATCTCTGCTTCAAGAGAACCTCAGTAGCACATACCACTTCCCTAGCCTACGCCTGGTTAATGGAGGCTCAGCACACAGATGACTTGAAACATAAGGCTAAATGGGAAAGTGACCTTAAAACTAAAATATCGACAAAACACTGGGAGAAGGCATGTATTATGACACACAAATGTTCCATCAGCTCCAAATATCAGGAGGTCTCTTACAAAATCCTCACTCAATGGTACATTACACCCCAGAGATCCGGGAGGTGGTCCACCGCAGCCTCGGATACATGTTGGCGCTGTGAACAGGATGTTGGCACTTTCCTCCATATTTGGTGGGAGTGTCCATTAATTCTTGAGTACTGGGCTGAGATCAGGAAGTGGATCCAATTCATAACTGAAACCACTGTAAAACTCACAGCGGCTGCCTGCCTGATTAACGTTAACACCCTCACTATAGGCAAATATAAGAAATCTCTCACTAGACACCTCCTCCTTGCAGCAAAAACACTCATCCCCCTTCATTGGAAGACCAAACGGATACCAAAAATCAGAGATTGGTTGGATAGAGTAGAACACATACACAAAATGGAAGAAATAGCAGCCATGAAAAGAGAAATCAGCAACAACTTTAATGAAACCTGGCAACCTTGGGTTTTATTCTCGTTCTCCCCCGAATTCCAGCTGCTTACTGCATAACTCCTCACTCCCTACATTAGGTAAATGAGACCGACTGTGAAGTCCACACTTGCTGAGACTAAGCTATAATACACTGAATATGTATTCGAGATGATCTGCTAATGTATCTGTATACCCTGTACCTTCATGCTCTATTGATCCTGCTACTACCCCCCACCCCCCACCCTTCCCTTTCTTACCCTCTTTTCTTTACCCTCTCACCCACCCCATTTCCTCCCGCCACATTTTCTTAAATTTTATGTACAGCATATACCTATTTCATATTGCGCCTTTATCATTTTACGGGCTTGATAATGATTAAGCCCTAGATGTTAAAAAAAAAAAAAAAAAAAATTATTTTGTTGTGATATGATTGCTTCTTTTTTATTACCTGTTATCTGTACCAAGCCTCAATAAAACTTTGATTGTGAAAAAAAAATTTTGAAAACACCTCTGGTCCTTTAGCTACAAAATGGTCCGGGGCTTAAGTGGTTAAAAGCAGGGGTCCCCTCCACCGGGATAGTGATTACTTTATTTAACCAAGAGACCGGGGAATCACCAGAGAAAGCCATTTTTTCAAAAGGCTCTCTTCAAATGGGTAACGGACCACCAAGAGGGACCGCAAAGGGCCTCTGCGGCCGTTCCCATTCCTTATCTAAGAACTTGTCAAAGAATCAACATAAGAAAAACCTTAACAGAGTGGGTCGGTTTGTGTGACCCAAAAGGGACAGGCCCTGCTGTGGAAGTCCCAGCTGCATCTTCCAGCTTGAGAGTGTCCCTCACAGCATTGATAAGTGCACTCACAAGTGCCCTGTCTTGCGCTGTCCCGGACGAGGGGTCCGCCTCACAGGGAAGGTCCTGGTCCGCATCTTCTGACATACCAGAACATGGGTCCTGAGCCGCAGCCAGGCCCGAGTCTGAGTCAGAACATTCCCCAGGAGATGGCGGGGGGAGGGAGTGCTTAGTACCCCCCGTACGCCGCTTCCACCCTGGCAACAAATGACTCCAGGACCACCGACAAGCATCCATGGGAACCGCAGGTGCAGGGGCACCGGTTGCTGCCTATGGAATGTTTGGGGGAAAAACGCCAGCTTCTGACTCCATATTGCCCACTGACAGCCCTTAGGGACTTAGTCAGATACCCGACACAAAATTTTGTCCACCCTCCTTGCTGCACTGACCAAGGGGGGGGATACCCAGGGGACTTACGGCCTAGCCTGAGACTGTTCAGCGCCGCTGCCCGCTCTCCATCCGCACACCCCGTGTGACTGGAGGAGCTGTGTGAGGTGAATTGCGCCGTACGTGCCGTTTAGGAATCTCAGCCAGCACTAGAGGCCAAAACCCACTCCAAAATGGCCGCCGGGTGCCTCAGAGAAAGCACGCGGGCCACAAGAAAATGCCCGCCCGCAATTGCAGACCTGAATCAAAGCGCGGCAACGGCAAAATGGTGGCCAATAGGATTTGCAATGCAATACACAGGCCCCAGAAAAATGGCGCCAGCGCTTCAAAAAAATGGCGCCCATCAAGTGAGGTGGACGAGAAGGCCAGCAGCGGAGGCTTCCAAGAATTTACTACCCCCCACACAGAGAGTGGGCCTGGACACCCCCACAGCCCCCCGCCGGGACCTGGAGCCCCCCTAAAAAGATATTCCCCGGTCGCAGTGAGCCCCGCAAGGGGAGGAGGAAAAATGGGTGACAGAGGGAGAGAGGGGAGGGCAGGAGGACCCCCCTAACGACCCCCTTAGGAATGCCCAGCTGTTCCATCCCACCGAAGCAGGAGGAACTGTACTTACCCGTCCTTGCAAAGACCTGCTGGTGCATTCCTGACAGACCTACAACCGAACAGTATGGAGTAGCCGTCGGCCGGTCCACTGTGACTCAGGCAGCAAGCCGCCCGGTCATATGTGAACCCTGGAGCATGTCGTGGCCAACCCCGCACATAGCTAAGGCCTGCTCACGCTCGATGGCCGGACTGGGGGGACTACAAGGATCTATATTATCCTGCCTGTCATGCCCAGCCGGCAGTTGATGGAAGATTCTCAAAAAATAAAATAATAAATAGGGATGCACCGAAATTTCGGCCACCGAAACATATCGGCCGATAATGGCCCTTTCGGCAAAAAGCCGAAACAGAATTCTTGCCGATACTGGCGCTGAAAATCGCACATGCGCAATAGAGACGGCAGAATCAGCAGGTGACGTCTTTCGTTGTGTGGGTGGCGTGCACGTTCCTCGCGGTTAAGACGCCGCAATGCTGCACTCATAAGCACGTTCCCTGCCGAGACACTGGCACCTACCCCGCGGACGCTCCTCGTGCTTGTGAGACGCTGCTGGGACCCGAGAGACGCTGCTGGGACCCGAGAGACGCTGCTGGGACCCGAGAGACGCTGCTGGGACCCGAGAGACGCTGCTGGGACCCGAGGGACGCTGCTGGGACCCGAGAGACGCTGCTGGGACCCGAGAGACGCTGCTGGGACCCGAGAGACGCTGCTGGGACCCGAGAGACGCTGCTGGGACCCGAGAGACGCTGCTGGGACCCGAGAGACGCTGCTGGGACCCGAGAGACGCTGCTGGGACCCGAGAGACGCTGCTGGGACCCGAGAGACGCTGCTGGGACCCGAGAGACGCTGCTGGTACTGGGAAGCGAGAGACGGCTTCATAGAGGGCTGCACATAGCATACTCAAGTACAAGACTGGGCACTGTCACTCCTGGATGGCTACCATTACTATTCGCCGGTGAGCATTGCTGCTTTTGCCTTCTTAAACTGACAGAAACAAACTTGAAAAACTAGTAATTTTATTTCTTGATAATTAGTACTAGTACTGAGTCTGACTATTTAGGCCTCATGCCCACGGACATTTTTACAGCCACTTTTATGAGTGTTTTTTGCAGCTTAAAAACGGCTCTCCATGTTAGCCTATGGCCTCATGCCCACCATGACATTTTTGAGCTGTAAATGGCATAGTCATTTTTAAGCTGCAAAAAAAAAAAAAAAAAAAAAACCCAGGACCAGTGCATTCTGAAGCTCCAGCGTTAGAGCTGTAAAGACGTCAGACGCCGGCAAAGGGTGTAAAAACGCGATGTAACGAGGCTTAACGCTGTGTTAAGCCTCGTCCGGCGTTTCTTTCTCTATTCCAAATCAATGGTTCCCTATGGGAGCCCATTGATTTGAATACAGGTCGCACCAGAAGTCGGATCCAGATGATTCGACTTGCGGGGCGACTCGTGTGGAGAATCTTGAAGGGGAACCCCGCGAAAATTTAAAAAAAAAAATTGTGGGAGGTTCCCCCTCAGGACGATACCAGACCATTCGGTCTGGTATGGATCTTGAGGGGGAACCCCCAAACCCCCCAAAAAAAAAAAATGGCGTGCGGGTTCCCCCCAGGATCCATACCAGACCCTTATCCGAGCACGCAACCCGGCCGGTCAGGAAGGGGGGGGAGACGAGCGAGCGCCCCCCCTCCTGAACCGTACCAGGCCGCATGCCCTCAACATGGGGGGGTGGGTGCTTTGGGGCAGGGGGGTGCCCTGCTGCCCCCCCCACCCCAAAGCACCTTGTCCCCATGTTGATGGGGACAAGGGCCTCTTCCCGACAACCCTGGCCGTTGGTTGTCGGGGTCTGCGGGCGGGGGGCTTATTGGAATCTGGGAGCCCCTTTTAATAAGGGGGCACCCAGATCCCGGCCCCCCCACCCTATGTGAATGAGTATGGGGTACATTGTACCCCTACCCATTCACCTGGGGGAAAAGTGTCAATAAAAAAAATAAAAAAAAACACACTAGACAGCTTTTTAAAGTAATTTATTAGGCAGCTCCAGGGGTCTTCTTCCGACTTCTCCGGTGCTTTCTGCCGGGCACCTCCTCTATCTTCTGCCAGTTTTTTTGCTAGCGGGGTCCCGGTCTTCATCGTCGTCTTCCCTCGTCTCTTCTTGAGATGTGGACACAACGAGGTCTGCCGCTGTAATGCTGTGTGCCCGGCGCGCAACGACTTATATAGGCATGGGGCGTGGTCACAGGGGATGTGACCCCGCCCCCTTATGACGTTGCAGTCCCAGGGCATGATGGGACTGCAACGTCATAAGGGGGCGGTGACCACGCCCCATGCCTATATAAGTCATTGCGCGCCGGGCACACAGCATTACAGCAGCAGACTTTGTCGTGTCAACATCTCAAGAAGAGAAGAGGGAAGACGACGATGAAGACCGGGCCCTCGCTAGCAAAAGAGCTGGCAGAAGATAGCGGAGGTGCCCGGCAGAAGGCACCGGAGAGTGGGAGAAGAACCAGAGAGAGCGGAGAAGTCGGTAGAAGACCCCCGAAGTCGGAAGAAGACCCCCGGAGCTGCCTAATAAATTACTTTAAAAAACTGTCTAGTGTGTTTTTTTTACACTTTTCCCCCAGGTGAATGGGTAGGGGTACGATGTACCCCATACTCATTCACATAGGGTGGGGGGGCCGGGATCTGGGTGCCCCTTTATTAAAAGGGGCTCCCAGATTCCGATAAGCCCCCCGCCCGCAGACCCCGACAACCAACGGCCAGGGTTGTCGGGAAGAGGCCCTTGTCCCCATCAACATGGGGACAAGGTGCTTTGGGGAGGAGGGGGCACAGGGCGCCCCCCTGCCCCAAAGCACCCACCCCCCATGTTGAGAGCATGCAGCCTGGTACGGTTCAGGAGGGAGGCGCTCGCTCGTCCCCCCCTTCCTGACCGGCTGGGCTGCGTGCTCGGATAAGGGTCTGGTATGGATCCTGGGGGGAACCCAAGCGCCATTTTTTTTTTGGTGTGGTGGTTCCCCCTTAAGATCCATACCAGACCGAAGGGGCTGGTATCGTCCTGAGGGGGAACCTCACGCAAAAAATTTTGAACTTTTCGCGGGGTTCCCCTTCAAGATTCTCCGCACACGAGTCGCACCGCAAGTCGGATCATCTTGATCCGACTTCTGGTGCGACCTCTATTCAAATCAATGGGCTCCCATAGGGAGCCATTGATTTGGAATAGAGAAAGAAAAACGTGGCTGAAAGCTAGCGCAGGGAAACGTGCATTGAATTCAATGCAAAACGCAGAAAAAAAAAAAAAATCGCACTAAAAACACAGTTTTTTCCGGGTGTCTGTACTAGCTTTACAAGCCCATTTTTTAAAACGTCCGTGGGCACGTGGCCTTAAAATGACTGTGTGTCTGCACTGCAGTACATCTGATGGAGTGGAGGGGCCGGTCTTCCCGTCGCTGTCGCCGTCTTCTTCTCTCTTCTCCCCCTCGATGTTGACTCGTCGCTTCCTCCCGCTGTAATACTGGCTGTTCGCTCTGCTCCAAATTAATATAGGCTTCTCATGACGTCACAGTCACATGCTCCGGAGCCACCCGGAGCATGTGACTGTGACGTCATGAGAAGCCTATATTAATTCGGAGCGGAGCGAACAGCCAGCATTACAGCGGGAGGAAGCGACGAGTCAACATCGAGGAGGAGAAGAAGACGGCGACGGGAAGACCGGCCCCTGCACTAGCAAAAGAGCTGGAAGAAGATAGTGGAAGGGCCAGCAGAAGGACAACGGAGAGCCGGACAAGAGGACGGGAAGACCGGGCCTCTCCGCTAGCAAAAGAGCTGGAAGAAGATAGTGAAGGCCCGGCAGAAGAAAGAACCGGAGAGCGCGGAGACCCCCGGAGCTGTGCAATAAATTACTTTAAAAAGCTGTGTGTGTTTTTTATTGACATTTTTTTTCCACCAGGTGAATGGTTAGGGGTACGCTGTACCCCATACTCATTCACATAGGGTGGGGGGCCGGGATCTGGGGGCCCCCTTATTAAAGGGGCTCCCGGATTCCGATAAGCCCCCCCGCCCGCAGACCCCGACATCCAACGGCCAGGGTTGTTGGGAAGAGGCCCTGTCCTCATCAACATGGGGACAGGGTGCTTTGGGGTGGGGGGGCCGCAGGTCGCCCCCCTGCCCCAGAGCACCAAACCCCCCATGTTGAGGGCATGTAGCCTGGTACAGTTCAGGAGGGAGGGGGGGCCGCTCTCTCGTCCCCCCCTCTTCCCCTGCGGCCTGCCAGGTTGCGTGCTCGGATAAGGGTCTGGTTTGGATTTTGGGGGGTTCCCCTTCAAATCCAGACCAGACCCAAGGGCCTGGTATGCTCCTGGAGGGGGAACCCATGCCGGTTTTTTATTTAAAATTTGGCCTGGAGTTCCCCCTCAAGATTCATACAAAACACAGTGCCTGGTATTGGCGGGGATCCAAGTCGGATCCCCGTTCATTGAAAGTCGGACATATGTCGGCTTCATGTTGCGGGGCAAAGTCGGATCCAAAGTAGGACGGCTGTCATGTCGCACTAGTGTGAACCCAGCCTTACTAAAAACTGGAGAATGAAAAATCTGGTGCAGCTGTGCATAGAAACCAATCAGCTTCCGTTTTTTTTTCCAAAGCTTAATTAAACAAACTGAAGTTAGAAGCTGATTGTCTACCATGCACAGCTGTACCAGATTTTTCACTCTCCACAGTTTTAGTAAATCAACCCTATAGTGACCAATTCAATGACAACAATGCCATGAAGTAGAACAGCTCCAAAAAATAAAATAGCATGCAATTGCAACAATTTACAAGCAATCCATTCCATTTCAATTCAAAATGTATTCAGTTCAATTACCGTATTTATCGGCATATAACACGCACTTTTTTCCCCTTAAAATCAGGGGAAAATCGTGGGTGCGTGTTATACGCCGATACTCCGTCGAATTCCCCTGCTGAAAACGAGCGAGAGGAGCGAGCGGAGCCGAAGCCGAAGTACAATCAGCTTTACTTGGCTCCTCTCGCAGTCCCGCCCATCTCTGACTGCGCCGCTGACATAGAGAAAGCCGAGTGTACTTCGGCTAGTCTCGGCTCCTCTCGCAGTCCTGCCTGTGAGCAGAGCCGAGTCTAGCCGAAGTACACTCGGCTTTCTCCGTCAGCGGCGCAGTCAGTGGAGATGGGCGGGACTGCGAGAGGAGCCGAGTCTAGCCGAAGTACACTCGGCCCCGCTCGCTCCTCTCCACAGAAATCGGCGCCAAATTTAAAAAAACGCCGGGACTGACACGATCGCAAAGGCACTGGGCAAGGCTGCAGATGGACAGATGGACACTGGGCAAGGCTGCAGATGGACACTGGGCACGGCTGCAGATGGACAGATGGACACTAGGCAAGGCTACAGATGGACACTGGGCACGGCTGCAGATGGACAGATGGACACTGGGCACGGCTGCAGATGGACAGATGGACACTGGGCACGGCTGCAGATGGACAGATGGACACTGGGCACGGCTGCAGATGGACAGATGGACACTGGGCAAGGCTGCAGATGGACAGATGGACACTGGGCAAGGCTGCAGATGGACAGATGGACACTGGGCAAGGCTGCAGATGGACAGATAGACACTGGGCAAGGCTGCAGATGGACACTGGGCAAGGCTGCATGCTGCATTTAAATGTAAGTTTTTTTTCCTTGAATTTCCCTCCTAAAAGTTTTTTTCCTTAAAATTCCCTCCTAAACTTGGGGTGCGTGTTATACGCCGGTGCGTGTTATACGCCGATAAATACGGTATATATTTTTGGTTCAAGTCAGATGTACTGCAGTGCAGACATAACTACCTTGCATGCCAAGAGCAGCACCATAAAAAAATAAAAAATAAAAGATACTATTTTTTTATTTTCGTTTTTAAAGCTGCCTCCTCGGGTTTAGCTTTTAAATTGATTTTGTCCTCCCCCCTCAGATTTCACTCCCACAATAAATCATTCTATGATATTATTCTACGTTACCAGCAAAGATGGACCATGTCTGCAGTGTGGAAATTTTTTAAAGTTTCTGATAAAGACCCCAAATTTGCAATCTGTTCTCTTTGCTCACCATAAATTTCAAGAGGGGGTACAGTGCCAAAGAATTTTTCAACAACAGGTTTGATACACCACCTGAAAAACGTCATCCAGTTCAGCATTCAGATTACAAGAAAACAGCACCACTTTCAAAAAGTTCCTCATCCTCAAGCCGCGTACACACAACAAGAAAACTGTTGGGAGAGCTTTCTTGCCGAGAAAACCGTTCGTGTGTATGCTTTCTCGTCGAGAAAACTGGCCAAAATCTCGACGAGAAAAAAGAAGACCTGCAGTCTTTTTTCTCTGCGTGATTTTCGTCAGACTTTTTGGACGGGAAAACAGTTTGTGTGTATGCTTTTCCGATTCTTCAAAAACCGCGCATGGTCAGACTCAAGTATGAGACGGGAGCGCACCTTCTTGTAAAACTAGTGTTTTTTAAATGGAGATAGCACATTCGTCACGCTGTAACGAACTGAAAGCACGAAGACTGAAAAGCGCGAATCGTCTCTCACTAAACTTTTATTAAACACGCAGTAACACGAGATTAGCAAAAGCAGCCCAAGGGGTGGCGCCATGAGAATTGAACTTCCCCTTTATACTGCCGTCGTACGTGTTGTACGTCACCGCGCTTTTAGACTGACGAGATTTTGGATTGACAGTGTGTAAAGCTTGACAAGAATCTCGGCAAGCTTGACAAGAAACCCGTCGAGAAAAACAAAGTTTTTTTTTGCGACGAGATTCTCGACCGTGTGTACGAGGCTTCAGGCTTAACACCATCTGTGGCCACAGTCTTTGAAAAGGTTAGAAAATATGCAAGTGACAGTCCCAAAGCTCGTGCCATTACAGCTAAAATTATGGAATTTATCGCATTAGACGACCAGCCATTTTCTGTTGTGGAGGACGTTGGATTCTGTAGGCTCATGCAACATATTGAGCCGCGTTAATACCAAGCAGACGCTACTTTGAAGATACCAGTCTACATGAATTGTTTAGCAGTGTTAGAAAACACGTTCAGGAGCTCATGACTACCGACATCATAGCAATCAGTTTTACTACCGACATTTGGAGTTCAGATGTCAATCCAACAAGCATGCTCAGCCTGACAGCGCAGTGAATAGATGACAAATTTCAAATTGCAAAACATCCTACTTAATGCACGTGAGTTTGTTGGATCACATACTGCAGCAGCAATATCTGATGCTTTAAAATCCATGCTTGACACTTGGCACATTGAGAAGTCTAAAGTGCATTTGATTGTCCGAGATAATGCGCGGAACATGGCAAAGGCAATGGAAGACAGTGAACTTCAAAGCATACCGTGCATGGCACACACACTACAATTGGCTGTGAATGAAGGATTGCTGAGTCAGCGCACCATATCTGATATTGTATCAAAAGGAAGAAAAATTGTGGGTCACTTTAAAGAGGAAGTAAACCCATCGATTTAACAGTTTCAAAAAGCAGTTACATACCCTGTCACATTGGTTGTGCTCTCAACCAAACTGTCAAACCATCCAATGGCTGGTGTCATAACTGATCACATGTGCAGCATCATGGCAGTTGAAAATTAAACAGAGGCCAAGATGGCAGCTTCCTTGCCTGAAAATGATAGGAGGGTTTACTTCCACTTTAAGCATTCTCCGCTTGCTTATTCCAGATTACAAGCTTTGCAGATGCAGTTTGGAATGGCACCGAAACGACTGCAGCAAGATGTAGCCACTCGTTGGAACAGCACCTACTATATGCTACAAAGTCTTTTTGAACAAAAGCGTGTTTTAGCTGCATACATTGCAGATTACGAGCTGCCAGCAACACTGAGTGCACAACAGTGGACGTTAGTTGAAAACAGTTTGGCTCTTCTATCTCCATTTGAACAGTTAACAAAATAAATAAGCTCAATGAATGCTTGCATTGCTGAAGATATCCCCTTGATTGCTGCACTGAAGCGTCTGCTTGGAAAAGAGGTAGAAACAGACCATGGCGTAAAAACGGCTAAAACCACTCTACTGGAGGCCGTTAGCAACCGGTTTCAAGACACCGAGTCCAACCCTCTGTACTGCATTGCAACAGTTCTAGATCCTTGATTTAAAGAGCATTATTTTAATGTGGAGAAAAAGCAGCGTGCACGGGAAATGATACTGGCACAAATGGAGGTGGTGGAAGCATCTAGTGAAGGAGTTTCGAGGTGTCGCACACAGGAAAGTGAGAAACAGTCGCATACTGAAGAGGAACACACTCCCTCCATATCTGATATGTTTGAAGAAATTTTACACGAATGCACCCCAATCCACAGCGGTGCCACAAGTGCAGCTACCCAACAGCTTGACATTTATTTAGCCGAACAGCCTATTGCCAGAAGCGACAATCCCCTTGAGTACTGGCGCATCAACAAAGAACGTTTTCCCTTGCTTGCACAGATTGCACGCAAATATTTATCTGTCCCAAGCACCAGTACAGAGAGTGAGAGACTATTCAGTCTAGCATCTCATATTCTTGATGAGAAGAGAAACCGTCTTTCCTGTGAGAAAGCTTAACAACTTTTGTTCCTAAAGCGAAATCTGCCACTTTTATTGAAATAGATTTAAAAATCCGTAGCATAGACCAATTCATTTACCATGTTGAACATAGTAAATTAATTGGTATTGGACTGTGCTATTGGACAATTGGAACATACAACATAGTATGACTGACTACCTAGTATGTTCCAATTGTCTAGTTGTGCCATTTATTGGTTGTTCATTGTAGTTCTTCTACAGTTTTTTGCACTTGTCTTCAATTTAGGAGAGAACTCCAGCTTTTGAGCTACTGTACCATAGTTTGTTTGTTGCTGTTGGGCCAAACTATGTCTCTCCCTAAGCTGTCAGCCCGCTGCATGTGCAAAAGCAAAACTGTATGTTCTGTATCTGTGGCTGTCTACATACTACAGTATTATCCCGCACTGTGTTCCGGATATGGGCGGTGACTTCCATAAACACAGACTAGTTTACATTGCTTGCTGTAATTGGCTGAGTACCGCTGCTGTAGACTAGTCTGTGTTCCAGGATGTCTCCACCCATACCCGGGGCCGGAACACAGTGTGGTCTACTGTATGACTGTGTATGTAACCTGCAGATACACTACATACACTTTTATATCGCACATCCAGCCGCTGACACCTTAGGGAGAGAACTTGGGGGAAAAAATACTAGTTCTCATTTAAGTTGAAAGAAAATAATAAAAAAAAAAATTGAATTTTATTATAGCATAGTATAACTGTTACTGTACTATGTTATATTTACAGAAACTGTCTGAAACAGAATAACTGCCTTCTGCCATATTTTTGTTATGGTTAGTTGAGACTCTCAAGAGAGTTGTTCTTTAACCACTTAAGCCCCGGACCATTTCGGGCCATTAGGACCAAGCCTGTTTTTGGGATTCGGCACTGCGCTGCTTTAACTGTAAATTGTGCGGACATGCAATGTTGTACCCAAATGAAATTTGCGTCCTTTTCTTCCCACAAATAGAGCTTTCTTTTAATGGTATTTGATTGCCTCTGCGATTTTTATTTTTTGCGATATAAACAGAAAAAGACCGAAAATTTTGAAAAAAAATGATATTTTCTACTTTTTGTTATAAGAAAAATCGAATAAACTCAATTTTAGTCATACATTTAGGCCAAAATGTATTCAGCCACATGTCTTTAGTAAAAAAAATGTCAATAAGCGTATATTTATTGGTTTGCGCAAAAGTTATAGCGTTTACAAACTAGGGTACATTTTTTGAAATTTACACAGCTTTAAATTTATGACTGCCTATCTCATTTCTTGAGGTGCTAAAATGGCAGGGCAGTACAAAACCCCCCCAAATGACCCCATTTTGGAAAGTAGACACCCCAAGCTATTTACTGAGAGGCATGTTCAGTCCATGGAATATTTTATATTTTGCCACAAGTTGCGGGAATATGACAAACTTTTTTTTTTTTGCACAAAGTTGTCACTAAATGATATATTGCTCACACATGCCATGGGCATATGTGAAATTACACCCCAAAATACATTCTGCTGCTTCTCCTGAGTACGGGGATACCACATGTGTGGGACGTTTTGGGAGCCTAGCCGCGTACGGGACCCCAAAAACCAAGCACCGCCTTCAAGGTTTCTAAGGGCATAAATTTTTGATTTCACTCCTCACTACCTATCACAGTTTTGAAGGCCATAAAATGCCAAGATGGCACAAACCCCCCCCCAAATGACCCCATTTTGGAAAGTAGACACCCCAAGCTATTTGCTGAGAGGCATGTTGACCCCATTGAATATTTTTTTTTTTTGTCCCAAATGATTGAATGACAAAAAGAAAAAAAAAAAAATGTACAAAAAGTTGTCACTAAATGATATATTGCTCACACATGCCATGGTTATATGTGGAATTGCACCCCAAAATACATTCTGCTGCTTTTCCTGAGTACGGGGATACCACATGTGTGGGACTTTTTGGGAGCCTAGCCGCGTACAGGGCCCCAAAAACCAAGCACCGCCTTCAGGATTTCTAAGGGCGTAAATTTTTGATTTCACTCCTCACTACCTATCACAGTTTCGAAGGCCATAAAATGCCAAAATAGCACAAAACCCCCCCAAATGACCCCATTTTGGAAAGTAGACACCCCAAGCTATTTGCTGAGAGGCATGGTGAGTATTTTACAGCTCTCATTTGTTTTTGAAAATTAAGAAAGACATTTTTTTTTCTTTTTTTACATTTTCAAAACTTTGTGACAAAAAGCGAGATCTGCAAAATACTCAACATACCTCTCAGCAAATAGCTTGGGGTGTCTACTTTCCAAAATGGGGTCATTTGGGGGGGGTTTTGTGCCATCTGGGCATTCCATGGCCTCCGAAACTGTGATAGGCAGTGAGGAGTGAAATCAAAAATTTACACCCATAGAAATCCTGAAGGCGGTGCTTGGTTTTTGGGGTCCCGTACGCGACTACGCTCCCAAAAAGTCCCACACATGTGGTATCCCCGTACTCAGGAGAAGCAACAGAATGTATTTTGGGGTGTAATTCCACATATGCCCATGGCATGTTTGAGCAATATATAATTTAGTGACAACTTTTTGTACATTTTTTTTTTTTTTTTGGTCATTATTCAATCACTTGGGACAAAAAATAAAAAATATTCAATGGGCTCAACATGCCTCTCAGCAAATAGCTTGAGGTGTCTACTTTACAAAATGGGGTCATTTGGGGGGGTTTTGAACTGTCCTGGCATTTTATGCACAACATTAGGAAGCTTATGTCACACATCATCCACTCTTCTAACCACTTGAAGACAAAGCCCTTTCTGACACTTTGTTTACATGAAAAAAAATTTTTTTTTGCAAGAAAATTATGTTGAACCCCCAAACATTATATATTTTTTTAAAGCAAAGGCCCTACAGATTAAAATAGTGGGTGTTGCATTTTTTTTTTCCACACAGTATTTGCGCAGCGATTTTTCTACGTGATTCTGCCTGTCCGTGCCATTCTGCCGACGTAAATCGGCGGTGGGCGGTCGTTAAGTGGTTAATAAGTTATACATAGTTTGTCGTTCTGTTGTTGGGCCAAACTATGTCATTGTCTCTCCCTAAGCTGTCAGCCCGCTGCATGTGCAAAACTGTATGTTCTGTATCTGTGGCTGTCTACATACTACAGAACTATATTATACCGCACTGTGTTCCGGGTATGGATGGAGACTTCCAGAAACACAGAATAGTCTACATTGCTTGCTGTGATTGGCTGAGCACCGCTGCTGTAGACTAGTCTGTGTTCCAGGATGTCTCCACCCATACCCAGGGCCGGTCTACTGTATGACTAATATGTATGTAACCCGCAGCTACATACATACACTTATCACACATGCTGACACTTTAGGGAAAGAGAACTCAGAATTACTAGTTCTGATGCAAGTTGGAAATTGATCAAATATAAAAATGTCAGTTTGTGTCATTTTTATATTATGATTATATTAATTATTTTATTAACCACTTAACGACCGCCCACTGTAAATATACGTCGGCAGAATGGCACGGACAGGCACAATCACGTGCCGGTACGTGACTGCCTTCGTATAGTTGGGGGGTCCTGCTGGACCCCCCTTCTATACAGTGAGCGGTGGTTATTTGTTCGGGAGCGATCCGTGATGAGGGGACGGCCGTTCGATTCCGGCCACCCCCTCGCGATCGCTCCCGGCGAATGAAAACCTTCCTCTGCCTGTGTAATGTAAACACAGGCAGAGGAAGTGATGTCATCTCTCCTCGTGGCGGTCTTTTCGATCAGGCGCGAGGAGAGAAGACATCTCACAGTAAGTGCACCAACAGCCCACTGACACCAGTACACGTAGGCACACTTTTCACCCCCCAGTCACCCCCAGTATCCCCAGTCACAGTGCACCGTTTGCAGTGGTCATTTTTTTACTGATCACTGCAATCAGTGTCATTTGTGACAGTAAAAAGTTGCAGGGCAGTTAGATTTAGGCCCCTTTAGGTCCAGGGTAGCCCCCTAACAAAGGTTTAACCCCTTGATCACCCCCCAGGTAACCCTTTCACCCCCTAACGCCAGCGTCACTAAGCGATCGTATTTCCGATCGCTGTATTTAGTGCCAGTGGTGCCCTAGATAGCCAGTTATTTTTAGGTTCGCCGCAGGTTTTTATATTGTCAGGTACCCCCATATATTATTTTAACCCCCTGATTGCCCCTAGAGTTAACCCTTTCACCAGTGATCACCGTATAAGTTTTACTGGTGACACCGGTTAGCCAGTTAGTTATTTAGGTTACCCGTCAGGTTTTTATATAGCGTCAGGTACCCCCATATATAACCTAATAAAGGTTTTAACCCCAATTGCCCCTAGTTAACCCTTTCACCAGTGATCACCATGTAAGTTTTACGGGTGACGTTGGTTGGTTAGTTTGCTTTTTATAGCATCAGGGCACCCGCCGTATATAACCCAATAAAGGTTTAACCCCCTGATCGCCCGGCGGCTGATATCAATTAGCTTTTAGCGCCAGAGAGGGTCTGCGTCGCCCCAGGCAGCGTTATGTTTGTGCCAGTAACGCTAACACCCACGCGCAAAGCATACACCTCCCTTAGTGGTATAGTATCTGAACAGATCAATATCTGATCTGATCAGATCTATACTAGCGTCCCCAGCAGTTTAGGGTTCCCAAAAACGCAGTGTTAGCAGGATCAGCCCAGATACCTGCTAGCACCTGCGTTTAGCCCCTCCGCCCAGCCCAGCCCAGCCCACCCAAGTGCAGTATCGATCGATCACTGTCACTTACCAAACACAACACACATAACTGCAGCGTTCGCAGAGACAGTCCTGATCCCTGCGATCGCTAACAGTTTTTTTTGAAGCGTTTGATACATTTGCTGACAGTCAGGTGCTTTTTTACCTGTGAATCTTACTAGTGTACCCCTAAATTTAGAGCCCAAAATGGCAAGATGAAGGTACACACATAACTGCAGCGTTCGCAGAGACAGTCCTGATCCCTGCGATCGCTAACAGTTTTTTTTGAAGCGTTTGATACATTTGCTGACAGTCAGGTGCTTTTTTACCTGTGAATCTTACTAGTGTACCCCTAAATTTAGAGCCCAAAATGGCAAGATGAAGGTACACTAGTAAAGAGGCCTACGAGATTCTGAGCATGACAGATAGTGAAGAGGAGGTCACGCATCTGTCAGATTCAGGCTCAGAATATCTTCCCGTAGAAGACAGTGAAGTCAGCGGCCCCACGTCAGATAGCTCTGACGATGAAGATAAGGTCCCTGCTAACGTCAGGCGTACCCGATCCCGATCTTCTGAGGTTGTTGAGGAGCAAGAACCGCAGGTCTCTCGTATCATGGAGCAGAGTAGTACTAGCGCCGCTATTCCTTCTGGTGAATTGGCAAGCACCAGCGGCCTAGTACAGCCTGGGCGTACATCCAGCACTGCAGTATCACGTGGTGACCTGGCGAGTCCCCTAAGTGCAGTTCAAGCTGGCGAGGTGGCAAGCACAAGTAGTGTCCCGCTGCCACCAAGAAGACAAAGGCAGGCCTGTCGTGCCCATAGTGCCCTTCCTGCAGAATTTGCCTATCCTGATTGGGTCCCCACCACTTCTGCAGAACCCGTACTTCCCCCATTCACTGCCCAACCCGGTATTCAGGTGGAAACAGCTGATTTTATGCCAATTGATTTTTATTCACCGTTTTTCACGGAAGATCTCTATAGCTCTATTGTGGACCAGAGTAATTTATATGCTGGTCAATTCATCGCCGCTAGTCCCCAGTTGCCTCCCATTGCCAAAGATTGGAAACCAATTACGGTTTCCGAATTTAAGACCTTTCTGGGCCTTTCCCTCAACATGGGCACACATAAATTCCCTCAACATGGGCACACATAAATTCCCGTCATTGCGTGCTTATTGGTCCACGCACCCAATTGACCACATGCCCGTGTTCTCTGCCTCCATGCCCAGGAAACGATACAAGCAGATTTTGCGGTTCATGCACTTCAACGACAATGAACTTTGTCGTCCACGTGGAGACCCTGAATACGACCGGCTCTACAAAATTCAGCCCCTCATAAACCACTTCAACGAACGTTTTGCAGCCTTGTTTATTCCCGATCAAGTTGTCTGCGTTGATGAGTCCCTGATTAAATTTTCTGGCCGCTTGTCTTTCAAGCAGTACCTTCCCAGCAAGCATGCCAGATACGGGGTCAAGCTCTAAGTTCTGTGACAGGGCAACAGGCTATGTATGGAGCTTTATGGTTTATGAGGGAAAAGACAGTCAGGTTGAGCCGGTCAACTGCCTGGCTGGAGAAGAGTGCCTGCTTGAAGTGTAATAACTTGCTCGCTATGAAGTGGAGGGACAATAAGAATGGTTTTCCTTCTTACCTCCCTTCATGCAGACACGACAGTCCAAATTCGTTCAGCGACTGGTGTTGTGGAGAAACCCCTCTGTGTCCACGAATATAACCAAAATATGGGAGGGGTGGACCTCAACGACCGGTTGTTGGCGCCGTAGCTAATTGACCGTAAGGCGAGACGCTGGTACAAAAAAGTGTCTCTATCCTTATTCCAATTGGCTTTGCTGAACGCTCATGTGCTATACAGAGCTTCAGGCGGGACGTTATCTCTTCTAAAATTCCAGAATGAGATAGTCACAGAACTCCTGTATCCAGGCGGTTCTGCACCTCACCATCCCCAACCAAATGCAGTAAGCCAGCTGCATGAGAGGCATTATCCGTATGTCCTCCAGAGTACCCCTACCCAACGAACCTCCCAAAAAATATGTCGTGTCTGTAGCAAGTGCGGATTTAGGCGTGACACCCATTATTTTTGTCCACTCTGTCCTGACAATCCTGGTCTTTGCATTGGTGAATGTTTTGAACGCTTCCACTCAAAAGTGACGTTTTAGCGTAGGGTACAGCATTTCACAGACTAGGACACACTAACACAGGGTCTCCCAAATCGCCATCGCATTTTGAGAGACCCGAACCATTACAGTTGTTAAAGTTACAAAAAAAAAGTGTAAAAAACAAACAAAAAAAAAAAACCTCAAAAACAAAAAAAAACACAAAAAAAAAAAAAAAATAAAAAAAAAAAAAAAAATAGTTGTAATTTTATTGTTCTCTCTCTCTCTCTATTTTCTCTCAATTGTTCTGCTCTTTTTTACTGTATTCTATTCTGCAATGTTTTATCATGCTTGCTTTTCAGATATGTCATTTTTTGTTTTCAGGTGCGCCATTCAGCTGCAGCGCAGAATTATTTATCTTGACAGCAACAGCGTTTGCTCCCACGATACATAAAGCCGTGACTCCAGTGCTATAGGAGGTGATTTCACCACCACAGTTAAAAAAAAAGAGCATATATGCCAAAGCATGGGGGCAGCAGGGGCGGAGGAGCGATTTTGCTCCTAATGCCGCGTACATACGGTCGAAATTCCGACGGAGGCTTGCCCGTGGAAAAGTCCGACCGTGTGTACGCGGCATAACTTTTTTGTGGGAGGATGCCCCCATGCTACGGCATATATATATTTTAGGCACAGGTTGCGTTAAAAATAGGATTTTTGTACTCACCGTAAAATCCGTTTCTCTGGCATCCATGGACTGACACAGCGTGTCTTATACACCTTTACACGTGGGTTATGTCCCTGCTTGCAGGAGAAGACCTAGGCAGAATGTGAGATGTTATACATACATTCTAAACAGCCAGAGCTGAACAGCCCCGCCCAGGGGGGCGGTCCCTCCGGGCATAACCCTCCCACTGCAGTCAGCAGACCTCAGTTCGTAACAAAGCAGTACAAAAACTTAAAAAGAAGGGTGGGTGCTGTGTCAGTCCATGGATGCCAGAGAAACGGATTTTACGGTGAGTACAAAAATCCTATTTTCTCTTGTCATCCATGGACTGACACAGCGTGTCTTATACACCTTTACACGTGGGATGTCCCAAAGCAGTGTCAAGAGGGATGGGAGCAGTATAAATGGAAAACCAAAAACTTCACTCCAAAACAAGGCAGAGCTCCTCAACGGAGGAGTTGCAACATCAAACAGCGGCCTGCAACACCTTGCGGCCGAAGGAAGCATCCGAAGATGCAGCCACATCAACCTTATAAAACTTAGAAAAGGTATGAACAGACGACCAGGTCGCCGCCTTGCACACTTGTGCAACCGACGCTTGATGTCGGAAAGCCCAGGAAGCACCAATTGCCCTGGTGGAATGTGCCGTAACCGGAAAGGGAGGCGCCCGCCCCTTGAGAGCATAAGCTTGAATGACGGTTTGTCTGATCCACCTAGAAATGGTGGCAGACGAAACCGCTTGGCCCTGTTTCGGCCCAGAGACAGCCACAAATAGTGAGTCAGACTTCCGAATAGAAGCAGTAGCAGACAGGTACACCCGCAAGGCTCGTACCACATCCAAAGTGTGTAGCGCAAACTCTCTGGGATGCGATGGGTGAGGACACTAGGACGGGAGGACAATGTCCTCATTTAAGTGGAAGGCCGAGACCACCTTTGGCAGAAAGGAAGGTCGCGGACGTAACACCGCCTTATCCTTATGGACGATCAAAAAGGGCGACTTGCAGGACAAGGCCGCCAATTCAGACACTCGTCTAATGGAAGTAATGGCCACCAAGAAGGCCACCTTCTGAGACAAAGTCAAGAGGGGAATATCTCTAATATTTTCAAAGGGAGGTTCCTGGAGAACCGAGAGCACCAAATTCAGATCCCACGGGGGGAGAGGAGGCTTGACAGGGGGGAGCACATGGCGAACCCCCTGCACAAAGGTGCTAACCAAGGGATGACCCGCCAGCGGTCGCTGAAAGAAGATGGCCAAGGCCGAAATCTGACCCTTAATGGTACTCAAAGCGAGCTTTTGGGTCACGCCACGCTGCAGAAAATGCAGGATTCTGGGAACGGAATACGTTCGTGGGCGCCAGTCCAGCTCTTCGCACATGGCGATGTAAGCTCTCCAAGTACAGTGATAGATCCTTCTGGAGGAAGACTTCCGTGCCCTTAACATGGTCGAAATGACCGAATCCGAGAGACCTCGGTCTCTCAGCACCTGGCTTTCAATAACCATGCCGTTAAAACCAGAGACTGTAAAGCAGGATGAAATATAGGACCTTGAGACAGAAGGTCCCCCCGTATCGGTAACCGCCAGGGAACGTCTGCGACGAGACGTACCAGATCGGCGTACCAGTGACGCCGAGGCCAATCCGGAGCAATGAGGATCACCGGAATTCCCTCGGTCGCTACCCTGCGGAGCAGGCGAGGGAGCAACTGCAGCGGAGGATAAACGTATATCAGGCGATACTGACCCCATGGGGCCACCAACGCATCCGAGGCATCCGCCCAGGGATCCCTGGATCTGGCCACAAACCTCGACACCTTGCGATTGAGTCGAGAAGCCATCAGGTCCACATCCGGCGTGCCCCACCGTCTGCAAAGAAGTTGAAAGACCTCCGGGTGCAAGGACCACTCCCCCTGGTCCAGCGTCTGGCGACTTGGATAGTCCGCCTGCCAATTGTCTACGCCCGGAATGTAGACGGCGTCCGTCGTGATCACCGTCCATTGGATGGGGAGGAACGACTTCCCGGACCGAAGAGCCGGGGACCTCAACCACCACGTCAGGGACGCCCTGACCAGGTGACTCACCTGGATCTGAAGATCCAAGGACAACTGGGATTTGTCCCAAGTGGACAAGATCTCTTTCTGTAAGGCCCTGGTGTGCGCTTGGGCATAAGGAACGGCCTCGAAGGAGGCCACCATGAGTCCCAGGACTCTCATGCAAAAGCGGATTGACGACCATTTTCGGGACGTCAGCACCCGTACTGCAGACTGAAGTGTCAGTAGTTTGTCTGGAGGTAGGAAGACTCTTGCTTCTAAGGAGTCCAGAATCAGACCTAGATACTCCAGACGCTGAGTCGGGACTAGAACCGACTTCTGAACGTTCAGGAGCCACCCAAACTCCCTGAGGGTCTGACTGACGATAGTCACACTTTCTTCCAATTCTGAGCCACTGTCTGCTCTTAGAAGGAAATCGTCCAGATAGCCCACGATAGCAATGCCTCGCTGTCTCAGCAAAGCTAGGACCGGGGCAAGCACCTTGGTGAACACCCTCGGTGCCGAGGCCAGGCCGAAGGGAAGAGCCACAAATTGATAGTGGACTTCGCCGACCGCAAAGCGCAGAAACTTCTGGTGGCTTGCGCAGATCGGAACATGCAAGTAGGCGTCCTTGATGTCCAAGGATGCCAGAAAATCCCCTTGACGGAGTGTAGCGACCACCGTGCGAATGGATTCCATGCGGAATTTTTGCACCTTCACGAAGGCATTCAGGGCCTTGAGGTCCAGGATCGGCCGAACCCCGTCCTTTTTTGGAACAACAAACAGATTCGAGTAGAACCCCTGAAACCTCTCCTGGGACGGAACCGGCACAATTACTCCGGACCCGATCAAATCCTGTACAGCCCCCAAGAGGGCTGCCCGACGGGCAGGAAGGAGAGGGAGATTTGAGGGAAAGAATCTGTCTGGGGGCCAGGAGCGGAACTCTATTCTGTATCCTGAGGTGACCACCTCGCACACCCACCGGTCGGAGATCCGGGAGGTCCACCGATCCGTGAACCTGCGAAGTCGTCCCCCCACCCCAGAGACGGGCGGGGGCAAGACTTCACGCGGAGGCGGGCTTGGGAGCCGGCTTGTTCGGCTTACGCACCCAGGGGCGCTTGTGCCCGCCAGCCGCACTGTTGTCAGTCTGGGATGGCTTACCCGTGGACTCTGACGGACGAAAAAAAACCTTTTTTGCTGGAAAGGAAGGACCCGGTTTACGTCGGGCCTCCTTACCCTTGATAGTTTGAGGAAGGAGAGTGCTTTTACCTCCCGTGACATCCTTGATGATGTCATCCAGAGCAGCACCAAAAAGTCTACCACCCTTAAAAGGTAGATCCGTCAGGAGCTTCTTAGAGGCTAGGTCAGCAGACCAGCATTTCAACCAGATGAGACGACGCAATACCACCGCCGAGACAGAGGCCCTGGATATTAAAGGGGCCGCGTCCAACGTGGCGTCGCACACATATATCAGACCCTGCACCATCTGGTGGGCCAGAGCAATAGTGTCTGGAGGAAAGTTATACTCCTGCACAGTTTGGTGCAAAATTTTTGCCCATTCCGTGAGTGTCTGAGACACAAGGGTCGCCGCTACTACGGGCCGTAGGGCGGATCCCAACAAGGCGAACATGGCTCTACTCACCACTTCTGACCTCCTGTCAGTGGGGTCCTTAAACGCAGGAGTCCCCTCCATCGGGAGAGTGGTGGCCTTGTTTAAACGGGCGACTGGAGGGTCGACCACCGGGGGAGAAGCCCACTTTTTAAGCAGGGCGTCTTCAAAGGGGTATCTAATAGACAAACGCCGCGGGACCATAAAAGTCTTCTGCGGCTTTTCCCAGACCTGGTCAATGAGCTGGTCAAAGAAAGGTACATATGGAAAAACCTTTTTAGAAGGCTTGGTCTTAAAAGAACCAAAGGAGACTGTATCCGCCTGAGGTTCTGCGGTCGCAGCATCTAGCTTGAGAGTGTCCCTCACAGCATCAATGAGGTCACTAACAAGCGCCCTGTCATTTACTGACTCAGAACTGGAGTCTTCCTCACAAGGAATGTCCTGTTCAAAACCATCCAAATATTCAGAGCTAGGGTCCTGAGCAGCAATAACTAGGCCCATATCTGAAGCAGAGCACTCCCCTTGTGGAGATAAAGTGGGGAGAGGGCGCTTTTTTGCTCCCTTGTGCTCACACACAGCTTCCATCCTGGTCAGAAATGATTCCAGGACTGCCGACAACTGGTCCATAGGGACCGCAGGTGCTGGAGCACTGGCTGCTGCCTCTGGCATGTTAGGGGAAGCTGGTGACTCTGACTCCATAATGTCCCTCTCAGACCACCCACAGGCCATGCTGACTGAAGTAGGGGAATGCCCAGGGAACCCACCAACCTGACCAGGACCGCTCGGTTCCGCCGCTCTGTCTCACTGCGCCGCGCTGCTCAGCGTGAGTGAGCTGAGAGGAGAGAGTGTGAGGAGATTCGCGCCGTTTCCAGCGGCGCTAGAGGCCAAACTAGTGCCAGAAAAGACGTGCGGCTACAAGAAAATGGCCGCCGCAATGTGCTCCGGCGGGCCCCGGCAAGATGGCCGCCAATGTAAAAACCAGCACACACACAAAACATGGCGCCGAACGGCGCCCAGGCCCCTCACCTCCAAAAACAAAACAGCCCCAGCGAGTGCAGAGCAGCATGAGCCCCCCCCAGGACAGTATGGCCCCCAGGCACCCCCTATAGTACAGCGCCAGCACTAGTGAACAGAGAGTGACATTAAAAACACAGGGGGAGACAGGGAAATCCCCCACACAAGAAACACACAGCATGTACTCACCTGCAGCCAGGAGAGACTACTTACCCGTCCCCTGAGGGACCCGCTGGTGTGTTTCTGACAGAACTATCACAGTGCGGTACTGAGTAGCTGTCGGCCTGGTCCACCGCGAAAGATACAGCCGGACTGTTCTATCTTGAGAGGACCGCGGAGCTGGAAGCCCACCGGCCACCCCTGGAGTCGTGGGGCATGTCGTGAACTGAGTCTCACGCACACAAGGCGAGGATCAGCACGCTCGATGGTCGGACAGGGAAGACTACGAGGATATCTTGTACCCAACCTGTTGCCCAGCCGACAGTTGATAGAAGATCTCAAAAAAAAATAAAAATAGGAAAAAAAATTCCAAAAGAATAAAAATAGGTCAGGAGACTGGCTCCTGAGAGAGCCACGTCTTCTCCTTCTGCTAGGCAGAAAAAAACTGAGGTCTGCTGACTGCAGTGGGAGGGTTATGCCCGTAGGGACCGCCCCCCTGGGCGGGGCTGTTCAGCTCTGGCTGTTTAGAATGTATGTATAACATCTCACATTCTGCCTAGGTCTTCTCCTGCAAGCAGGGACATAACCCACGTGTAAAGGTGTATAAGACACGCTGTGTCAGTCCATGGATGACAAGAGAAAAAATGTTTTATCTTTTACTAGTTTTTTTTTTGGTATTTGCTTTGCAGGTATGGTATGGTAAGGTCTTACTGTTGTACTGTAATGTTACTTTGTTTTAATGTTAACCATCATTTGCTTAGCAGGTACGCCATTCAGTTGCAGCTCGGATCTATTTATCTTGACAGCAACAGCGTTTGCTCTCACGATACATAAAGCCGTGACTCCAACATAGTAGGAGGTGATTTCACCACCACAGTTAAAAAAAAGAGCATATATGCCGAAGCATGGGGGCAGCAGGGGCGGAGGACCGATTTTGCTCCTAATGCCGCGTACATACGGTCGAAATTCCGACGGAGGCTTGCCCGTGGAAAAGTCAGACCGTGTGTACGCGGCATAACTTTTTTGCGGGAGGATGCCCCCATGCTTCGGCATATATAAATGGTGCATGTATGCCCATCATTAGAAGTGGGTGGATGAAGGGAGATATTCCAATGGTGGGCATACCCACCGATCAATCTCTTTTTTCGTTCAGCCAACCGGCTGCATGAAAAAAAAGATTACAATACATGTCCAACAAGGACCAGCAACGTACTGGTATGTTGCTGGACTTTGAATGGTTATACCAGATTGATGCCTGCGGGTTTAGGTATCATCTTGGTATCATTATTTTCAGCCAGCAGCCGGATTTCATGTAAAAGCAATCCTAGCAGATAATTAGCCTCCAGACTGCTTTTACAAGCAGTGGGAGGGAATGCCCCCCCCCCCGGATATAAACGGCGCCATTGGGAAATTGGGAAAGCATTTTATCACACCGATCTTGGTGTGGTCAGATGCTTTGAGGGCAGAGGAAAGATCTAGGGTCTAACCCCCCAATTTTTTTCAAAAAAAAGAAGGAGTACCTGTCACTACCTATTTCTATCATAGGGGATATTTACATTCCCTAAGATAACAATAAAAATGGTAAAAAAAAATTAAAATATGGAAGGAACAGTTTAAAAAAAAAAAAAAAAAAAAAAAAGCAAAATAAATAATTAAAAAAAAAAACACCCCTGTCGGTCTAGCGTCATATGTAAACAGCAATTGCACCATGCATGTGAGGTATCACCGCGAAGGTCAGATCGAGGGAAGTAATTTTAGCAGTAGACCTCCTCTGTAAATCTAATGTGGTAACCTGTAAAGGCTTTTAAAAATGTATGTAGTTTGTCGCCGCTGCGCGTTTGTGCGCAATTTTAAAGCATGTCGTGTTTGGTATCCATGTACTCGGCCTAAGATCATCTTTATTATGTCATCAAACATTTGGGCAATATAGTGTGTTTTAGTGCATTAAAAATAAAAAAAGTGTGTTTTTTCCCCCAAAAATGCGTTTGAAAAATCGCTGCGCAAATACTGTGTGGAAAAAAAAATGCAACACCCACTATTTTAATCTGTAGGGCTTTTGCTTTAAAATATATAATGTTTGGGGGTTCAACGTAATTTTCTTGCAAAAAAAAATTAATGTTTTCATGTAAACAAAAAGTGTCAGAAAGGGCTTTGTCTTCAAGTGGTTAGAAGAGTGGATGATGTGTGACATAAGCTTCCTAATGTTGTGCATAAAATGCTAGGACAGTTCAAACCCCCCCCCCCAAATGACCCCATTTTGGAAAGTAGACACCCCAAGCTATTTGCTGAGAGGCATGTTGAGCCCATTGAATATTTTTTTTTTGTCCCAAGTGATTGAATAATGACAAAAAGAAAAAAAAAAAAAAAAAAAATGTACAAAAAGTTGTCACTAAATGATATATTGCTCAAACATGCCATGGTTATATGTGGAATTGCACTCCAAAATACAAAAACTGAGGCTGCTGACTGCAGGGTGGAGGGTTATGTACGGAGGGACCGCCCCCTAGGCGGGGCTGTTCAACTCTGTTAAAGTAACATGTATTAAATATCTAACATGTTCTGCCTAGTCCTCTCCTAATAGACGGAACATAACCCAACTGTCAAGAATTATGTACGAAAAGAGAAATCCAGCATTTTGCATGTAATAGACTTCAATGGACCCGCATTCAAAACGCAAGTACTGCGTTTTTACAGAGACTTGCATTTTTTTTTTTACACTGTATATAGCTGGTTGCTAAGGAGGGGGCCGGGGGCCACCACATACTTAACAACCGATAAGTCATCAGCTGAATATAAATAAAAAGAATTGCCGTCTAAAAAAAAAAAAAAAAATTGTGAAAAAAATAAAAATAGAGAAAAGAATAAATAAAACACACAGCACGTCCCCCCCCCCCCCCCCCAGGTCCATACCAAGCCCCAGACCCTTGGGTCTAGTATGGATTAAGAGGGGACTCCCCACGTCAATTTTTTATTTTTTTTTAAAGGCTGTGGGGTCCCCCCCAAAATCCATACCAGACCCTTATACGAGCATGCAGCCCGGCAGGTCAGGAAAGGGAGGGGGAAGAGCAAGCACCCCCTTCCCCCCCCCCTGAACCATACCAGACTGCATGCCCTCAACATGGGGGGGGGGGCTTTGGGGCGGGGGGGCTCTGATCCCTCCCACCATGTTGATGGGGACAAGGGCCTCTTCTGATAAGCCCCCCGTCCACAGACCCCAACAACCACCGGCCAGGGTTGTCAGGGCGGGCGGCTTATCAGAATCCAGAAGCCCCCTTTAACAAGTTGGCCCCCAGATCCCGGCCTCCCCCCTATGTGAATGAGTATGGGGTACATTGCACCCCTACCCATACATCAAAAAAAAAAAAAAAAAAGTAGTGTGACAAAAGACAGTTTTTGGCAAGTCCTTTATTAAAAATGTCTTCTTCCCCCTCCTCCGGGCTTCTCCTCCTCCCGTTTCTACCTCCGGGCTTCTTCCTCCGCCGATACTGCGTTCCGCTGATCTGTCCACGCCATTGTCAAGCTTTTCCTAAAAAACTATGGGGCGTGGCCATCAGATGACGCCGTCCGGAGGCCCCGTCCCCTTGTGACTTTACCACCAAGGGCATGATGGGTCCGTGACATCACGAGGGGCGGGGCCTCCAAACGCCGTCATCCGATGGCCCCGCCCCATAGTTATTTAAGAAATGCTTGACAACGGCGTGGACAGATCAGCGGGACGCAGCATCGGAGGAGGGTCGTCGGTGGGAGCGGCAGCGGCACAACACCGGAGAAAGAAGAAGACCGGAAGAAGAAGCAGGAGAAGACCGCAGGGAGAGCACAATGTTCCCCATACTCATTCACATGGGGGGGCGGGATCTGGGGGCCCCCTGTTAAAGGGGGCTTCTGGATTCTGACAAGCCCCCCGCCCGCAGACCCTGACAACCACTGGCCAGGGTTGTCGGGAGGAGGCCCTTTGACTCCATCAAAAAAAAATAAATCACACACCCCTCATGCGGTCTGGTATGGTTTGGGGGGGGACCCCCACGCTGAAGTCCACCCTCCACTGACGTCACTTCCAGTCAGTCCTGGCGGCGCATCATCCCAACTTTTAAGTCTGGATCCGCCAGCTGCCATGATTGATGGCAGTCTCAGCGAGCTGCTGTGACAGCCGCTCCCTGCCCCTCCACACCTCATTGCTCCAATGAGCGTGGAGAAGCAGAGAGGAGAGACGCTGACTGATCTGAGAAAACCGAGCCATCTGAGATGTTCGGTGGCTCAGTTCTCAGTGCAGAGACGGTGGGGGACAGCTGCAGCATCAGTCTGATGCTCCATCCACCTAGGTACCGTATATACTCGAGTATAAGCCGAGTTTTTAAGCACAATTTTTTGTGCTGAAAATGCCCCCCTCGGCTTATACTCGAGTCACCTTTTTGCGCCTGATCTCCCAGACTTTGGGGAGCCGGTACCGGCCGGCCGTAGGTCCCCTGGACCCCAAACTTGGCACACATGTAGCCCCACTCTTCCTCTATAAGCGTGCAAAGTTTTTTGTCCAGGGGACCTACGGCTGGGGAGCACCGATTTTTCAAAACCGGGCACCCCTTCCATAGACTCCCATGTTAAAAGTCAGTCTAGTCATGGACACAGTGAGGCATGGACACAGTGAGGCAAAGTGAGGCACACCCTAGGCTTATACTCGAGTCAATAAGTTTTCCCAGTTTTTGTGGTAAAATTAGGTGCCTCGGCTTATATTCGGGTCGGCTTATACTCGAGTATATACGGTAAGTATTCATTTAAGATTTTAAAAAAATCCCATACTTCTCTTTTAATCTTCCTTCTCGCAGGTAACTACTTCCCCGTACTTTGTAATGCTTGGCCGGTAATGCAGAACTATACTTACTTTGTCTCTAGTGCTGCAGTGTCCCAGAGCTCCCCACCATACAGGCATGTAATGGAACCATAAAGTGGTTGTAAACTCCCAAAAAAAAAACCCTGCAAGACAAAGGCATAATGAGCATCGCATATTAGCTCATTATGAAATACTTACCTTAGAGTGAAGCTGTTGCTTCCAAACACCGCCGATCGCTCGGTTTTCAGAGCTCAGTAAGCAGAGAGCTGGTGACTGTCAGTCACCGGCTCTCTGCTTTAAACCCCATGCTCACTGGAGTGCTGGGCTGTGGAGGGGGAGGGAGAGGTCGACTCAGGCTCGGGTACCGGTCCAGGAATGTGGGCAGATCCTAAGCATATAGAAGAAAATGAACAGCAGGGTGCTAAGTTCAATATGGAATAAATTTTTTAAAAACAAACACTTTATTACAATAAGCAGCACACTCTTATTGAAGTTAGCATGAAACAGCATGGATAGGGAACACTTGAGACCAAGCAGCTGTAATCAGTGCTAGTTCAATGTAAGTGTGCTGCTTATTTTAATAAAGTGTTTTTTATTTTATACTGACCTCAATGTCCTGCTGTTTGTTTTCTTCTACATTGAGGTGATCCTACCCAGATCTTCTGCTGGAGCTGCAGAGGTTCCAGTCTCGGTGCCTTCTGTTCAGTCATCAATCTATCCAGTTGCCTCATCCATTCCTCTACCCCGTTGATGGTCTACAGATGAAAGTTCCAATGGACTTTGCACTTTTCGTAGGAGCATCGTTTGTACTGTGTACTTGTACACTTTTTTAGATCCTGACCATATGGTCGCAAACTTTCCCGAGCCTTGACTGGCTCTGTGATATCAGCAGACAGCGAGATTCAGCCTGCTATCTGCTGAAAACAGGTCACAGGTGTGCAGAACGAACTGCACTCCTGTGATCCACAGAAGAAGTACAGCCAAATGAGCTTTGGCTAAGCTTCTCCTTTAATGCAGAAAATGCATTAAGGTAAAAAAATAAAAAAAATAAAAAAACTATCTTTAGAACCATTTGAATTCTTTTCTTTACAGGCACTTATTTGGAGGGTCCATTTTGTTGCAGTCTGTTAACATTTTTAATACAAATAGTAATAATCATCCTTAACAACTTAAGACCCGGAAAATTATGCAGCTTAAAGACCTGGCCACTTTTTGTGATTCGGCACTGCGTCGCTTTAACTGACAATTGTGCGGTCGTGCAACGTGGCTCCCAAACAAAATGGCGTCTTTTCCCCACAAATAGAGCTTTCTTTTGGTGGAATTTGATCACCTTTGCGGTTTTTAGTTTTTGCGCTATAAACCAAAAATAAAGCGAAAATTTTGAAAAAAAAAAAATGCAATAATTTTTACTTTTTGCTATAATAAATATCCCCCAAAAATATGATTTTTGTACTCACTGTAAAATCCATTTCTCTGACGTTCATGGACGGACACAGCCTCTTCAATCTTGACAAGTGGGTTTATGTCCCTGCTCATAGGAGAAGACTATCTCCTATGAGCAGGAACATAACCCACTTTGTCAAGATTGAAGATGCTGTGTCAGTCCATGGATGGTAAGAGAAAATAGGATTTTTTGTACTCACCATAAAATCCTTTTCTCTGACGTGGACTGACACAGCATCTTCAATCTTGACAAAGTGGGTTATGTTCCTGCTCATAGGAGATAGTCTTCTCCTATTAGCAGGGACATAAACCCACTTGTCAAGATTGAAGAGGCTGTATCTGTCCATGGACGGTAAGAGAAAACATTTTTTTTCCTCAGTTTAGGCCGATACTTATTCTTCTACATATTTTTGGTAAAAAAAAAAAAAAAATCGCAATAAGAGTTTATTGATTGGTTTGCGCAAAATTTATAGCGTGTACCAAATAGGGGATAGTTTTATGGCATTTTTATTAATAATTTTTTTATTCTAGTAATGGCGGCGATCAGCGATTTTTATCGTGACTGTGATATTATGGCGGACACATCGGACACTATTTTGGGACCATTGTAATTTCTACAGCGAACAGTGCTATACAAATGCACTGGTTACTGTAAAAATGACACTGGCAGTGAAGGGGTTAACCAGGAGGGGGCGCTGTAGGGGTTAAGTGTGCCCTGATATGTGTTTCTTACTGTAGGGGGGGCGTAGCTTAGCGTGTGATGTCACTGATCGTCGTTCCCTATGACAGGGAACAGACGATCAGCGACAGGCTCACTATGAAGCACGGGGAGAGGTTTGTTTACACTTACCTCTGCCCGTTCTTCCTCTCTGTGACCCGATCGCAGGACACCGGCGGCAATTGGGTCCACTGTTCCCGCGGGGACGGTCACGGAGAAGAGGACCGGGTCGCGAGCACGCTCGCGACCCACGGCTGGGCTCTTAAAGGGGACGTACCTGTACGCCCTTGTGCCGGCGGTCCTTAAGTGGTTAATATTAGTAAAGCTCACAACACGTTACAATCTGACGGTATAATTTCTTTTAGATCTGCCAACAAGTATGTAGTGCAACAGCAGGCCTGATTGAATACAAATTGATTAGACTGTTTATGTAGGTCCTCATATTACATAATTTTGGAAATACTAAAAATGTATTGTACAAATATTGGATGGTCAGATCGGGACATGTATGGAGCCTAGGTAGGCATTATGTATGGTCTTTAAAAACACACAACAAATGAACAAACATACCTTTTAAGATATAAAAAAAAAAAACAACCAGTACACTGCATACAACACACAGTATGTGCTTTACTGTACATGTGTAGTAATAACATGCAGGACTTAAAAGTAGGGATTCACCGATTATTGCTGAGGCTGATTATCAGCGGCTGATATTCACTTTATTTAAAGTATCGGGCACAAACATACCCAATATTACCGATATTGCTTCAAGGGGTTTTACCGGGGTGATGCATGCATGCATTATCACAGTACTGCTCTTTAGAGGGGATGGTCAGCTTTATTGTAATAACAACCGACGTGGCTCAGCAGCCGCTCGGGTGTTATTACCAGCTCGGGCTCTCCCGTCCCACTGAGAGGCCCGAGCAACCAGCCGGCTGTCCGAAGAACTAGTAACCCGGAAGAGATGCCATGACATCACTTCACGGATTACTGGCATCTTAAAGGCGCCAGTTTTAAAATACATATAAAGAATTCAAAAAACGCAGATCTTGACGTTTTGAATACTTTCAAGTGCAGAGGAGGAGTTTGGGGTCTTATAGACCCCCGATCCCTCCATAAAGAGTACCTGTCACTGTCTATTACTGTCACAAGGGATGTTTACATTCCTTGTGACAGCAATAACAGTGATAAAAAAAAACAACTAAAAAGCGTACTTTTTTTTTTTTAAATGTACAGAATATCGTCACACAATATCAGCTATTGGCCTGAGAGGTGGCCGAAATATCGGTATCGTTTCGGCACTGAAAAATTATATTGGGCGATCCCTAACTTAACTACCGCCCACCGCAATTGTACCTCGGCAGATTGGCTCTCCTGCGCGAATCGCCATCATTGTAGGACAGCTGACGCAGGCGCAGTTGCAGGCGGCTCACTCTCATGCCCGTGGGTCGGATGGACTTGATGTTCACCGGCAACCCGCGATCACCTAGTACAGAGGCAGAATGGGGATAAAGGGGACCTGTCACGCACCATTCCTATTACAAGGGATGTTTACATTCCTTGTAATAGGAATAAAAGTGATTAAAATAAATAAATAAATGTAAAAAAAAATAGGATTTTTGTACTCCCCGTAAAATCCTTTTCTCTGACATCCATGGACTGACACGGTGTCTCTTTACACTTTACACGTGGGTTATGTCCCTGCTTGCAGGAGAAGACCTAGGCAGAATGTGAAATGTTATACATACATTCTAAAAGCCAGAGCTGAACAGCCCCACCCAGGGGGCGGTCCCTCCGGACATAACCCTCCCACTACAGTCAGCAGACTTCAGTTCGTAACAAAGCAGTACAAACTTAAAAAGGAAGGGTGGGTGCCGTGTCAGTCCATGGATGTCAGAGAAAAGGATTTTACGGTGAGTACAAAAAATCCTATTTTCTCTTACCATCCATGGACTGACACGGTGTCTCTTTACACTTTACACGTGGGATGTCCCAAAGCAGTGTCAAGAGGGATGGGAGCAGTATAAATGGAAAAACCAAAAACTTCACTCCAAGAAGGCAGAGCTCCTCAACGGAGGAGTCGCAACTTTAAACAGCGGCCTGCAGCACCCTGCGGCCGAAGGATGCATCCGGAGATGCAGCCACATTAACCTTATAAAACTTAAAAGGCATGAACAGACGACCAGGTCGCCACCTTGCACACTTGTGCAACCGACGCTTGATGTCGGAAAACCCAGGAAGCACCAATTGCCCTGGTGGAATGCGCCGTAACCGGAAAGGGAGGCGCCCACCCTTTGAGAGCATAGGCTTGAATGATGGTTTGTCCGATTCCCCCAGAAATGATGGCAGACGAAACCGCTTGGCCCTGTTATGGACCAGAGACAGTCACAAACAGTGAGTCGGACTTTCGAATAGAAGCAGTAGCAGACAGGTACACCCGTAAGGCTTGTACCACACCCAATATGTGCAGCGCAAACTCTCTGGGATGCGATGGGTGAGGACACAAGGACGGGAGGACAATGTCCTCATGTAGGTGAAAGGTCGACACCACCTTTGGCAAAAAGGAAGGTCACGGATGCAACACCGCCTTATCCTTATGGATGACTAAATATGGCGACTTGCAGGACAAAGCCGCCAACTCAGACACCCGTCAAACAGAAGTGATTGCCACTAAAAGGCCACCTTCTGAGACAAGACAAGAGGGGAATATCCCGGATATTCCCAAAAGGAGGTTCCCGGACGACCGAGAGCACCAAATTCAGATCCCACGGTGGGAGAGGAGGCTTGACAGGAGGGAGCACATGGCGAACCCCCAACACAAGGTGCTAACCAAGAAATTACCCGCTAGAGGTCGCTGAAAGAAGACGGCCAAGGCCGAAATCTGATCCTTGATGGTACTCAAAGCAAGCTTTTGGGTCACTCCACACTGCAGAGGACGCAGGATTCTGGGGACGGAATACGTCCGAGGACGCCAGTCCAGCGCTTCGCATATGGCGATATAAGCTTTCCAGGCACGGTGATAGATCTGCTTGGAGGAAGACTTCCGTGTCCTTAACATGGTCAAAATGACCGAGTCCGAGAGACCTCGGTCCCTCAACACCTGGCTTTCAACAGCCCTGCCGTTAAAGCCAGAGACTGTAAGCCGGATGAAACATAGGACCCTGAGACTGAAGGTCCTCCCTCATCGGCAACCGCCAGAGAATGTCCGCGACGAGACATACCAGATCAGCGTACCAGTGATGCTGAGGCCAATCCGGAACAATTAGGATCACCGGAGTTTATATCAGGCGATAAGGACCCTATGGGGCCACCAACGCATCCGAGGCATCGCCCAAGGATCCCTGGATCTGGCCACAACCTCGACCCTTGCGATTGAGTCGAGAGGCCATCAGGTCCACATCCGGCGTGCCCCACCGTCGGCAAAGGAGTTGAAATATGCAAGGACCACTCTTCTTGGTCCGGCGATTGGCGACTCAGATAGTCCGCCTGCCCATTGTCTATGCCCAGAATGTAAATGGCCTACAGAGCCGGCACGTTTCTTCCGGCCCACTTCAGGATACGGACTACATCGGAAGCCGCAGCTGAGCTCCGAGTCCCCCCTTGATGGTTTACATACGCCACCGCCGTGGCGTTGTCCGACTGGCTCCTGATGGAGCGACCCCGTACTCTCTCCGACCTGAGGAGAGACACAGTCTAATGGCCCGTATTTCCAGAACAGTGATTGGTAAAACGGGCTCGTCCGGAGTCCAAGGCCTTGAGCCGACAGGACTCCCCAGACTTCACCCCAGCCCGTCAGGCTGGTGTCCGTCGTGAGTACCGTCCATTGGATGGGAGGGGAACGACTTTCCGGACCGAAGAGCCGAGGATCTCAACCACCATGTCAGGGGCGCCCTGACCAGGTGAATCACCTGGATCTGAAGATCCAAGGACAACGGGGATTTGTCCCAGGTGGACAAGATCTACTTCTGCAATGCCCTGGTGTGTGATTGGGCATACGGAACGGCCGCGAAGGAGGCCACCACGAGTCCCGGGACTCTCATGCAAAAAAACGGATTGACAACCATTTTCGGGATGTCAGCACCCGCACCGCAGACTGAAGTGTCAGCAACTTCTCCAGAGGTAGGATACCTTTGCCTCCAAGGAGTCCAGAATCAGAACTAGATACTCCAGACACTGAGTCGGGACCAGGACTGACTCCTGAATGTTCAGGAACCACCCGAAGTCCCTGAGGGTCTAATTGACGATAGTCACCTTTCCTCTAAGTCTGATCCACTTTCTGCTCTTAGCAGAAGATCGCCCAGATAGCCCACAACAGCAATACCTCACTGTAACAGAAGGCTAGAACCGAAGCAAGCACCTTGGTGAACACCCTTGGTGCCGAGGCTAGGCCGAAAGGAAGAGCCACAATCGATAGTGGACTTCGCTGATCGCAAGCGCAGAAACTTCTGGTGACTTGCGCAGATCGGAACATGCAAGTAGGCGTCCTTGAAGTCCAAGGACGCCAGAAGAAAATCCCTTTGGTGGAGTGTAGCGATCACCGTGCAAATGGATTCCATGTGGAATTTCTGCACCTTCTCGAAGGCATTCAGGGCCTTGAGGTCCAGGATAGGTCGAACCACGTCCTATTTTTGGGACGACAAACAGATTCGAGTAGAATCCCTGAAAACTCTCCTGTGACGGAACCGGCACAATCACTCCGGACCTGATTAAATCCTGTACAGCCCCCAAGAGGGCTGCCCGACAGGTAGGAAGGAGAGGAAGTTTTGAGGGAAAGAATCTGTCTGGGGGCCAGGATCGGAATACTATCCTGTGGTGACCACCTCGCACACCCACCAGTCGGAGATTCGGGAGGACCACCGATTCGTGACCTGCAAAGTCGTCCCCCCACCCCAGAGTCGGGCGGAGGCAAGACTTCACGCGGAGGCAGGCTTGGGAGCCGCTTGTTCGGCTTACGCACCCAGGGGCACTTGTGCCCACCAGCCGCACTGCCGTCAGTCTGAGAGGACCTACCCGTGGACTCTGACTGACGAAAAAACCCCGTTTTGCTGGAAAGGAAGGCCCCTGTTTTCGGCGGGCCTCCTCACTCTTGCTAGTCTAAGGAAGAAGAGTGCTTTTACCTCCCATGACATCCATGACGATGTCATCCAGAGCAGCACCGAAAGGTCTACCACCTTTAAATGGTAGATCCGTCAGGAGCTTCCTAAGGCTAGGTCAGCAGACCAGCACTTCAACCAGATAAGACGCCGCAATACCACCGCCGAGACAGAGGCCCTGGATATTAAAGGGGTCGCGTCCAACGTGGCGTCGCACACATAAACCAGGCCCTGAACCAGTTGGTGGGCCAGAGCAACTGTGTCTGGAGGAAGATTATGCTCCTGTACAGCTAGGTGCAACATTTTTGCCCAACCTGTAAGTGTTTAAGACACAAGGGTCGCCGCTACCACAGGCCGTAGGGCGGATCCCAACAAGGCAAACATGGCTCTGCTCACCACTTCTGACCTCCTGTCAGTGGGGTCCTCAAATGCAGGAGTCCCCTCCATCGGGAGAGTGATGGCCTTGTTCAACCGGGCGACTGGAGGGTCGACCCTGGCGGAGAAGCCCACTTTTTAAGTAGGGCATCTTCAAAGGGGTATCTGATAGACAAACGCCGCGGGACCATAAAAAAATTCTTCTGCGGCTTTTCCCAGACCTTATCAATGAGCTGGTCAAAGAAAGTACATATGGAAAAACCTCTTTAGAAGACCTGGCCTTAAAAGAACCAAAGGAGACTGTATCCGCCTGAGGTTCTGCATCTGCAGCATTTTAGCTTGAGAGTGTCCCTCACCGCAGTCATGAGTACACTAACAAGCGCCCTGTCATTTACTGACTCAGAACTGGAGTTTTCCTCATAAGGAATGTCCTGTTCAAAACCATCCAATACATTCAGAACTAGGGTCCTGAGCGGTAGTGGCTAGGCCCATATCTGAATCAGCGCACTGCCCTCATGAAGTAAAGTGGGGAGAGGGCGCTTTTTTGCTCCCTTGCGCTTGCACACAGCTCCCATCCTGGTCAGAAATGATTCCAGGACTGCCCACAACTGGTCCCTAGGGACCGCAGGTGCTGAAGCACTGCCTGTTGTCCACTGACATTTAGGGGAAGCTGGTGACAGAGACTCCATATTGCCCCCCTCTGAGACTCCTCAGATAAAAAGCCCACTCACAGGCTGTGCTGACTGAGGAGGGGGCGCCCAGGGGACTCACCAAACCGGATCAGGGACCGCTCAGTTCCGATGTCTGTACCGCGCTGTGTCAGCGCTGGTGAGCTGTGAGGAAATTGTGAGGAGATGTGCGCTGTTACAGCAGCGCTAGAGGCCAAAACTAGTGCTGAAGAGCGCGTGGGCTACAAGAAAATGGCCGCCGCACTTCACTGAGGCGATCCGCGGCAAGATGGCCGCCATGACTTAGCAAAAGTGAAAAAAACAGCACACACACAACACCACTCGGCGCTCAGGCCCCAAAACACACAAAAAAAGGCCCCAAGCATATCTGCAGACCAGCATTAGCCCCTCCAAGAACAGTGTGACCCCCAGGCACCCCACACAACACAGCGCCAGCAATGGTGACAGAGAGTGACAATGAAATACAGGGGGAGACAGGGAAAATCCCCCACAGAGAAACACACAGCTTTTTGTACTCACCTGCAGGCAGGAGAGACTACTTACCCGTCCCCTGAGGGACCCACTGGTGTGTTTCTGACAGGACTATCACAGTGCAGTACTGAGTAGCTGTCGGCCCGGTCCACCGCGAAAGATACAGTCAGTCAGGAACTGTATAGTCTTGAGAGGACCGTGGGAGCATGAAAGCAAACCCGGCCACCCCTGGAGTCATGGGGCCTGTCGTGAACTGAGTCTCACGCACACAAGGCGAGGATCAGCACGCTCGATGGTCGGACAGGGAAGACTACGAGGATATCTTGTACCCAACCTGTTGCCCAGCCGACAGTTGATAGAAGATTCTCAAAAATAAAATAAAAAAGAATTCCAGAAAAGGAATAAAATTAGGTCAGGAGACTGGCTCCTGAGAGAGCCACGTCTTCTCCTTCTGCTAGGCAGAAAAAAACTGAAGTCTGCTGACTGTAGTGGGAGGGTTATGTCCGGAGGGACCGCCCCCTGGGTGGGGCTGTTCAGCTCTGGCTTTTAGAATGTATGTATAACATTTCACATTCTGCCTAGGTCTTCTCCTGCAAGCAGGGACATAACCCACGTGTAAAGTGTAAAGAGACACCGTGTCAGTCCATGGATGGTAAGAGAAATAAAAAATTGTTAAAAGGAAAAGTGTAAAAAAAAAAAAAAAAAAGTGTATTAGCTCTCGTCCCCGCGAGCTTGCATGCAGAAGCGAGCGCAAAGTCGCGCCTGCATATGTAAAAGACGTCCAAATCATACATGTGAGGTATCACCAGGAACGTTAGAGCGAGAGCAATAATTTTAGCCCTAGACCTCTTCTGTATTGCTAAACAGGTAACCTGTAAAAAAATAATAATAATTAAACGGTCGCCTATGGAGATTTTTAAGTACCGAAGTTGGGCGCCATTCCATGAGTGTGCGCAATTTTAAGGCTTGACATCTTGGGTATCTATTTACTCGGTGTAACACCATCTGTCACATTATGCAAAAAAATAAAAAATGTGGGCCAACTTTACTGTTTTTTTTTTTTTTTTTTTTTAATCATGAAAATATTTTTCTTCTTCGCCCCTGTACACACGCATGTGTGGGTGTGAGGTCACCCCAGCCCGGCCAATGAAAACATCCGAAGATCGGTACCTGGAAACCAACCAGCCTAAGATGACAGCAGCCTGAGTGGAGTTGTGGGATGCCGCATTAGTGGCTAGGTGAGAAAAGTTGTGCTTTAATGACAGTATAGGGTGGGTGGAGGGTGAAGGAGCGGTCATGAATTTTCATTTTAATTGACATTTTATTACAGTCCAGTCACCCCAGATTAGCTGCACTAATAAAGGCGCAGTTCACACCAGAGCACTGCACTAATAAAAAGTAGAAGAGGCGCTCCTGATTGTGTTTACATGTGATGTGTCACCACAACCAAACATCTGCATTTACCTGTCCTCAATACACACACTGCAAATGTGATTGGACTCTAAGAGCCAATCACCTCCTGCTGCCAACAGCTAGGGACACCATAAAACTCACTTGGATATAAACAAGTAAAATAAAGCTTCACCCAGAGAAGTTTCTCAGTCATTGTACATGATGATGATAAGAATCCACTGAACAGCCATGTCTGCTCTATTATCCTTCACAGATTTCTACACATATCTCAGCTACTCTCCTGACACAACCTCAGAGTAACCTGCGCCCTTTTTTTGGCAACCTTCTGTAAGTAAACAAGTTGTGAGCCACTATCAGCCCTTCAGAAGCCCCCCTCCCCCCTTTCTTACTGTCTGAAGCAGACTCCTTCTCAGCGCAGCCATCTTGGACCAGAAATGACGAGCCAGCTGATTGGGGGGGTCACGTGATCGCTGATTTAGCCGGTGATGTGATGCTGACATCTAGTGGGCAAGTTGTGAAATAGCAGGGTACTCCAGCGCTTTCGCCAATGCAAGGACATACATAAGGTCTCATAGCCGCCGTTTTGACGGTTTTTTTTTTTCTCCTGCCCCTAAACGCCCTACTACTATCCACTTTATCTCCGGAAGATTTACCCCCTTCCTTACCAGGCCATTTTTTGCAATACAGCACTGTGCGCAGTAGTGCAAGGATTTTTGACACCCTAGGCGAAACCTAATTTTGCCGCCCCCTCTGGGTCCACCCCTGACTCCACCATCTTTGCCAGTGTTAAATGGTTTGATTCAACCCTCTAACTGCTTCATCTGCAAGACAGCACCATCTTTTGAAAAACAACAGACTTACTAGCAGGATCACCAGGTGAATATAAAAGAGAAAACCTAAAAACAAAACAAAAAAAAAACAAAGGCATCCAGCCATCTGTAGCGGGGTCCTCAATTTAGGGGTAGTGTTTGAGTGGTAGTTATGCTCAAACACCTAAGTTGTTAGGACATTATCAACCATTTTGCAGGGAGAGTATCGGTGTACCGTTCCCTGTGGCCTGCAGGTGGCGCTGCCATAGTGGGCCAGGGTTGAACCGCTGATACAGTGCTGTGCCTTGTGTGTCCCCTCTCGGCAGCCATACAGTGGGAGTGGTCGGCCTGCTGTGTATGCTGGGAGAGGATATAAAAGGGGCAGGACGCTGCCTGTTCAGGGTTTTGGTCGTCGGGAGTCCTACTCCCAGGGAGTGTGTGTTCTTGTCCGCCCTGGGCACCTTTGGCCCAAGGGCGGTGGTCGGTGAATCAGTTGCAGGCACCTTTAGCCCTGGGGCTGCAACTAAAGGCCATGGACACAGCACCTTCGGCGGGGGCCCATCAAGGATCAAGGAATCTCAGGGTGTCACCTTGCGAGGGGACCCGCCTCTTAGACGAGGAGGCCGGGGAAAGACCGTTCCGAGGGACTGGTGAGAAGTCACAGTGAAGGAAGAGCACGGTAACTCTCTGGAGGGATGTCTTCTCCTTACAAAGAGGCCAAGCTTTGAAAACCAAGTTCACCAGGTCTGTGGCAGAGACCAAGTTCACCAGGTCTGTGGCAGAGACCAAGTTCACCGGGTCTGTGGCAGAGACCAAGTTCACCGGGTCTGTGGCAGAGACCAAGTTCACCGGGTCTGTGGCAGAGACCAAGTTCACCGGGTCTGTGGCAGAGACCAAGTTCACCGGGTCTGTGGCAGAGACCAAGTTCACCGGGTCTGTGGCAGAGACCAAGTTCACCGGGTCTGTGGCAGAGACCAAGTTCGCCACGTCTGTGGCAGAGACCAAGTTCACCACGTCTGTGGCAGAGACCAAGTGTACCAGTTTGTGTAATGATTGTGCGGTTAGTTCGAGTACCATTTTGGCTGCTAGTCCCTATCTAGGGAGACTATCCAAATGGGCTAAGTCTGCTTGAGAAGCCAAGCAGTGAAGTGTATTTCGTTTGTGCCTGGACCTCTCCCACACCTTATGCTGTCCTGTTCTCTCTCCAACCTTTCCGAGAAATAAACTCTACGTTGGAGTTACAGCTGGTGTGGACATTGAAGTCATTGGGGGAAATAGAGACTTGTCTTTGTTGACTATAGAGATAAGAGCCATTCTCTGGGGAATCTGGCTGTGGAGACCCATCACAACACCGCTCAACCTCTTCACACAAGAGGGTACGGGCATATAGAGCTGGGTGTGCCCTTTCCTCCTGCGAGGAGCCAAAGACAAGGAGGAAAGTGTGGTAAGCACTATACGTGGGGGCTCGAGTCCGGGATTTCTGCAGCCGGAAAGAAGAAGAAAACCCCCCCCAGAGTTTGGACTTTATTCCCCCTGTGAGGCTCAGTGGAGGTCGGCCATCTTTGAGAGAAAGTGACTGCGCCACGAGGAGAGCCCAAGCTGCGTAGTTCGTGGGCGTGTCAAGAGTAAGAAAGCCCGCGAACATTGCAGAAGATGGGAGGAGCCTCGCCATGTGATAAGTTGCACGTGGTGACTTTGGCGCAAAAGGGACAGTGCGCAATGAATCGGGAAGCGGAGAACATTGCGTCTAATGCCCCATGGATTCCAGTTCCTTCTACCATGAATGTATCTTCGTTTGCTGCTTCTTTGATGGATACGGGGATCCGACTGAAGCCTCGGGGTCGCTTCGCCCTCTACATTCACAGAGATGCGGAGGCCCTTGGAGTGGTTTGTCCCGGATGCTAGGGACTGGTGGTGCACCTTCGGCCTTTTGGAAGATGTGAAAGATGCAAGGAGTGCTTGTTCGAGGTAGAGCAACCCACAGAAAAGCCTCGGGCCTTCTGGCTGAATTGCCTTACGGGCGCCAGTACTCTTGAGGAGGAAACCAGCGCTTCTGCAGTCACCCCTACGCGCACCGTCGAGACTTCGGAGGAAGTCGTTGTTGAGAATCTTCCGGTAGTTGAGGAACCAGAGATGGAGAAACCGGAGGATGCTGCCTCGGTTGTTACAGAATCTTCGCTCCCACCGCCCAAGCAGAAGGTCGGCTACGTGAAAGCCTCCTGTGGTCGTGGTCGAGCTATACCCCAGCGTTTACCTGTGTCGGATTGCCCAGTCGGAGGGACCTCCAGACGATCCGCGACAGCTACAGGTCGAGGTAAGCCAGGGAAGGGAGCAGAGAAAAGTGTCCAGAGTATTGGGGATGCTTGGGTCCTGGACCCCAAAGAATTTGAACTTGCTAGAGATAGTGATTCCCCTGCTACAAGGAATTACATACTAGCAGAGGACAGTGATACCTCGGACCTAGAGTCGTCTTCTGATGTGGGAGAAGACGCCGAGATAGATGAAATATTCATCAAAAAGGGCTGGGACAGAATACCCCTATCCTCCGCCAGAAGTAGAAGGGACTCACCCAAGTCTGCTGGGGATGTTACACCCCGGGTGGAAGTCCATGTGTCTGAGGAAGAACCTGACCCCATGCCTGAGTCGTCCGGACCTGTGGTGCCCGTGCACATTACTACGGATGACTGTATATTGCTACGAGCTGCTGTAATGGGTCCCAGGGCAGTGAAAGTGCCCAGGCATCCAGAAGCCATTGTTTTGCCAGGTGCGGGAGACCGTGCCACACTTCCACCACTCTCCAGGCTGCAGCGGCTGTTTAACCAAAAGGTGGCTGCTGATTACGGATGGGAGTACCCGTATGTCACCAGAGACCTACTGTTCAAGGTAGAGGCCTACAGAGAGAGATGGTACGCGAACTTCCTGTGGAACCACTTGAAAGTCCAACACGCCCGCAGGTATCTCTCTTGTTCCGCGGCTGTTGCCAAGAGATATCGGGGGTGCAAGAAAGAATGGATGTTGGGTCGGCACATTCATGCGGATCGGGTAGTTGTGTGTCGGAAGGAGCGTGAAGATGCAGTCTATTCCATAGAGACCTTTGACAAAACCTGGAAGCTCCTCATTCTGCCCGATCCAAAGTGTTATTTGTGAGAGACTGAACTCTGCCTTTTTTCTTTTGTGCTTTTGTTCCGGAGTGTATTCTCCTGGAGTTCAGGAACTTTGCCCTTGCAAATTGGGGTAGTCTACTCAGCTGGAGAGCAGGGGAGCTGTTGATGTTTTCTCTCCACTCACAGCGCAACAAAGACAGAGACTTTGGGGTAGAAATAGTTCAGGGCCACAGCCAAATTCAAGAAGAAGAGGAAGATTTGCCTTCAAAGAAAGAAAAGGTTTTTTTTTTGGGACAAGTGTCTTGACGGTGGCACTTCCACTAGGTGGCGGTGTTGCTTAAGTTAGATCTACATTTAAAAGTGTTTTACTTTTTAGAAGGAAAGGATTTTTCCCTCGGGGAGAGTCTTTTCTCTTCTAATGTACATAGAAGGTTAGGATGTCTAATTTGTTGGTTATATGTGTGTTTTTTTTCTCCCTCTGCAGGTGGATACCAAGTGGCCACTGAGAATGGGTGTGTTTAGCTATTGCAGGAGGGGAGGGAAATGTGAATGATAAAAATGTGTTTGCTTTTAAATATGTGACATTTGAGAATGGGATGTACACATTTGTTTTCTACTACTCTTTCTTCATCTCTTCAATTTAACTCACTTTCCCCATGTTTAGGTTCCGGCACAAACAAACATTTTTTCAAATAGTTTTTTTTTGTACATAGTTTCTGGAATAGGTCTATGTTGACTCAGGCTTGAGAGGCATAGGTTTGCTCCAGACACTGGGGACAGTGTCTATTTAAGTGGGTGGAGTGTGTAGCGGGGTCCTCAATTTAGGGGTAGTGTTTGCGTGGTAGTTATGCTCAAACACCTAAGTTGTTAGGACATTATCAACCATTTTTGTCTGCAGGAAGAGTATCGGTGTACCGTTCCCTGTGGCCTGCAGGTGGCGCTGCCATAGTGGGCCAGGGTTGAACCGCTGATACAGTGCTGTGCCTTGTGTGTCCCCTCTCGGCAGCCATACAGTGGGAGTGGTCGGCCTGCTGTGTATGCTGGGAGAGGATATAAAAGAGGCAGGACGCTGCCTGTTTGGGGTTTCGGTCGTCGGGAGTCCTACTCCCAGGGAGTGTGTATTCCTGTCCACCTTTGGCACCTTTGGCCCAGGGGCAGTGGTCGGTGAATCAGTCGCAGGCACCTTTAGCCCTGGGGATGCAACTAAAGGCCTTGGGCCCAGCACCTTCGGCTGAGGCCCATCAAGGATCGAGGAATCTCAGGGTGCCACCTTGCGAGGGGACCCGCATCTTAGACGAGGAGGCCGGGAAAAGACCGTTCCAAGGGACTGGTGAGAAGTCACAGTGAAGAAAGGGGCCCGGTAACTCTCTGGAGAGATGTCTTCTCCTTACAAAGAGGCCAAGCTTTGAAAACCAAGTTCACCGGGTCTGTGGCAAAAACCAAGTTCACCATGTCTGTGGCAGAGACCAAGTTCACCAGGTCTGTGGCAGAGACCAAGTTCACCAGGTCTGTGGCAGAGACCAAGTTCACCAGGTCTGTGGCAGAGACCAAGTTCACCAGGTCTGTGGCAGAGACCAAGTTCACCGGGTCTGTGGCAGAGACCAAGTTCACCAGGTCTGTGGCAGAGACCAAGTGTACCAGTTTGTGTAGTGATTGTGCGGTTAGTTCGAGTATCATTTTGTCTGTTAGTCCCTATCTAGAGAGACTATCCAAATGGCCTAAGTCTGCTTGAGAAGTCAAGCAGTGAAGTGTATTACGTTTGTGCCTGGACCTCTCCCACAACTTGTGCTGTCCTATTCTCTCTGCAACCTTTCCTATCAGAGACTGTCGTTTAAGAGAAATAAACTCTACGTTGGAGTTACAGCTGGTGTGGACATTGAAGTCATTGGGGGAAATAGAGATTTGTCTTTATTGACTATAGAGATAAGAACCATTCTCTGGAGAATCTGGCTGTGGAGAACCATCACAACACAGCTCAACCTCTTCACACAGGAGGGTACGGGCATACAGAGCTGGGTGTGCCCTTTCCTCCTGCGAGGAGCCAAAGACAAGGAGGAGAGGGTGGTAAGTGCTATACATCTAAGAATTGGTAAGCTGCAGTATAATAAATATTTTGCTTTGCTTTAATACCACTTTAAGTGGATAAAGTTAATCAAGTAATTATGTTATACATCCATGTGTAGCACACAGATCCCTTCCTTGCTTACCTCCGCTAGCAGGTGGGACACACCATGCCACATGCCCAGTATCCTCCTTGTTGCAGAGGGTGAGCGGTGTTATCTGATTTGGGTCCTGCAGCGAGTTACCTCCTTCCGTTGGATTCTTCACCCTAGAGTGTAGGAAGAAGTCTATTCTCTCTCTTTACTTCAAGAAGGCCATTGTCCAGACAGTATTGAAACCCAATAAAAGGTTTATTTTGGTTGCTTAAGAACTCGATAGAAAAGTTGGAGATAGAGAGAAATTAACTAAGAGGCAGGTTCAGGCATGCGGCACTCAATTATCAATCGTCGCTACTCAGGCCTGAGTGGGTTTTTGCTCACCCGGATAGTCCCTTTAAGAGCGGTCCTAGCAGCCGGTGTGGAGCTCGAAACGTTTACTTGTAGTTTCCTAGGAATACAATCAGGAGATAATCTTTAAGTCCTAAACTTCTCAGCCTAGTAACATTTAAGTCCTTAGGTGCCAATAGGGCACATTACTAGGCTTGTGGCGGGTTATGGAATCCTTCCCTCTGATAGGTAACCAGGCCTCTCCCGAGACAGTGACCTCCTTCACCGATTCCCTGGTTTCCTCTCCTTCAGAGCGGGTCACTCTCACTTGGGCACCCTGGGACTCCTCTTCTGGTGTAGGCCTCAGCTAAAGGTGCTGGGCCCACCTGGAACGATGCAGCCTCAGGCTAAAGGTGCCTGGGGCCGAACACACACACACACGTACCCCTGGCCATGAGGGCCACCGAAGGTGGGGTACATGTCTGTTCTTCTCGGACCAAGGGGTCCTCTCCAACGCCTCACGCCTAATGGCGTCTGCCCCTTAAGTACCCTCTCCCAGCATGCACAGCGGGTAGACCACGCCCACCGCACAGCTGCCGAGAGAGGACACCCAATGGTGCTGTAACGCTATCTGTGGTTCAACCCGGGACTGAGGTGACAGTGCCACCCACAGGCAACAGGGAACTGTACTGCCAGGCAGCATCACACCCAGGCAGAAGCAAATTTGTATATAATCAACAGGTCTGAGCTAAACTACCAGCTCAGACCACCCCTAAATTTCTGTACACAGCGCCCCAGAATTGGGGTGGGCGCTACACATGTATAGACAGATGATGGTAAGGAAGGAGTAAAAACAGGAGATAAACAGACTGGAGTAAAGGTACTTCCAGTGCTGGCAAGGAAAGAGAGAGAGAGAGGGGGGTCAGGGAGAGAGAGGGGGGTCAGGGAGAGAGAGAGGGGGATCAGGGAGAGAGAGGGGAGTCAGGGAGAGATAGGGGGGATCAGGGAGAGATAGGGGGGTCAGGGAGAGAGAGAGGGGGTCAGAAAGAGAAAGGGGGGATCAGGGAGAGAGAGAGAGAGGGGATCAGGGAGAGAGAGGGGGGTCAGGAAGGGAGAGAGGGGATCAGGGAGAGATGGGGGGGATCAGGGAGAGATGGGGGGGATCAGGGAGAGATAGGGGGGATCAGGAAGAGAGCGAGGGGGGTCAGGGAGAAAGAAAGGGGGGGAGAGAGAGAGGGGGATCAGGGAGGGATATGGGTCAGGGAGAGATAGGGGGTCAGGGAGAGACAGAGGGGGGTCAGGGAGAGACAGAGGGGGGTCAGGGAGAAAGAGGGGGGTCAGGAAGAGAGAGAGGGGGTCAGGGAGAGAGAGGGGGTCAGGAAGAGAGAGAGGGGATCAGGGAGAGATGGGGGGGATCAGGGAGAGATAGGGGGATCAGGGAGAGATAGGGGGGATCAGGGAGAGAGCGAGGGGGGTCAGGGAGAAAGAAAGGGGGAGAGAGAGAGAGGGGGATCAGGGAGGGATATGGGTCAGGGAGAGATAGGGGGTCAGGGAGAGAGAGGGGGATCAGGAAGAGAGGGGGTCAGGGAGAGAGAGGGTGGGTCAGGGAAAGAGAGGGGGGATCAGGGAGAGAGAGGGGGATCAGGGAGAGAGAGAGGGGGGTCAGGGAGAGAAAGGGGGGTCAGGGAGAGAAAGGGGGGTCAGGGAGAGATAGGGGGGATCAGGGAGAGATAGGGGGATCAGGGAGAGAGAGGGAGAGGGGGGTCAGGGAGAAAGAGAGGGGGAGAGAGGGGGATCAGGGAGAGATAGGGGTAAGGGAGAGATAGGGGGTCAGGGAGAGAGAGGGGGGATCAGGAAGAGAGGGGGTCAGGGAGAGAGAGGGGGGATCAGGGAGAGAGAGGGGGATTAGGGAGAGAGAGGGGGGTCAGGGAGAGAGAGGGGGGTCAGGGAGAGATAGGGGGTCAAGGAGAGATAGGGGGGATCAGGGAGAGAGGGGGATCAGGTAGAGATAGGGGGGGTCAGGGAGAGAGAGGGGGGTCAGGGAGAGAGAGAGGGGGGGTCAGGGAGAGAGAGAGGGGGGTCAGGGAGAGAGAGGGGGTCAGGAAGAGAGAGAGGGGGTCAGGGAGAGATAGGGGGGATCAGGGAGAGAGAGAGGGGAGGTCAGGGAGAAAGAGAGGGGGGAGAGAGAGAGGGGGATCAGGGAGGGATAGGGGTCAGGGAGAGAGAGGGTGGGTCAGGGAGAGAGGGGAGTCAGGGAGAGAGAGGGGGTCAGGGAGAGAGAGAGAGGGGGGTCAGGGAGAGATAGGGGAGATCAGGGAGAGAGAGAGAGGGGGTCAGGGAGAAAGAGAGGGGGGACAGAGAGAGAGGGGGATCAGGGAGAGATAGGGGGGTCAGGGAGAGAGAGGGGGACAGAGAGAGGGGGGACAGAGAGAGGGGGATCAGGGAGAGATAGGGGTCAGGGAGAGATAGGGGGATCAGGAAGAGAGAGAGGGGGATCAGGAAGAGAGAGAGGGGGATCAGGAAGAGAGAGAGGGGGATCAGGAAGAGAGAGGGGGGGGGTCAGGAAGAGAGAGGGGGGGTCAGGGAGAGAGAGGGGGTTAGGGAGAGAGAGAGGGGGGTCAGGGAGAGAGAGAGGGGGGTCAGGGAGAGATAGGGGGATCAGGGAGAGAGAGGGGGGTCAGGGAGAGAAAGGGGGTCAGGGAAAGAGAGAGGGGGGTCAGGGAGAGAGAGAGGTTGGTCAGGGAGAGAGAGGGGGGTCAGGGAGAGAGAGGGGGGTCAGGAAGAGAGAGAGGGGGTCAGGAAGAGGGAGGGGGTCAAGGAGAGATAGGGGGGATCAGGGAAAGATAGAGAGGGGGGTCAGGGAGAAAGAGAGGGGGAGAGAGAGAAGGGAGATCAGGGAGAGATAGGGGTCAGGGAGAGATAGGGGGTCAGGGAGAGAGAGGGGGGACAGGGAGAGAGAGGGGGCGGTCAGGGAGAGAGAGGGGCGGTCAGGGAGAGATAGAATGCGGTCAGGGAGAGATAGGGGGCGGTCAGGGAGAGATAGGGGGCGGTCAGGGAGAGATAAGGGGGGGTCAGGGAGAGAGGGGGGATCAGGGAGAGAGATTGGGGGATCAGGGAGAGATAGGGGTGTCAGGGAGAGAGGTAGGGGGGATCAGGGAGAGAGAGGGGGCGGTCATGGAGAGAAAGGGGGCGGTCAGGGAGAGATAGGGGCGGTCAGGGAGAGATAGGGGCGGTCAGGGAGAGATAGGGGGGTCAGGGAGAGAGAGGGGGATCAGGGAGAGAGAGGGGCGGTCAGGGAGAGAGAGGGGCGGTCAGGGAGAGAGAGGGGGTCAGGGAGAGAGAGAGGGGGATCAGGAAGAGATGGGGGGATCAGGAAGAGATGGGGGGGATCAGGGAGAGAGAGGGGGTGGTCAGGGAGAGAGGGGGCGGTCAGGGAGAGAGGGGCGGTCAGGGAGAGATAGGGGGATAAGGGAGAGAGAGGGGGTCAGGGAGAGAGAGAGACAGAGGGGGATCAGGGAGAGAGAGGGGGGGCAGGGAGAGAGAGGGGGGGCAGGGAGAGAGAGGGGTCAGGGAGAGAGATGGGTGATCAGGGAGAGAGAGGGGTGATCAGGGAGAGAGAGGGGGTCAGGGAGAGAGAGAGGGGGGATCAGGGAGAGAGAGGAGGTCAGGGAGAGAGAGGGGGGATCAGGGAGAGATAGGGGGGTCAGGGAGAGAGAGGGGGTCAGGGAGAGAAAGGGGGGATCAGGGAGAGAGAGAGAAGGGGGTCAGGGAGAGAGAGGGGGTCAGGGAGAGAGAGGGGGGTCAGGGAGAGAGAGAGGGGGTCAGGAAGAGATAGGAGTATCAGTGAGAGATAGGGGGATCAGGGGGAGAGAGAGAGGGGGGTCAGGGAGAAAGAGAGGGGGATCAGGGAGAGAGAGGGGGATAAGGGAGAGAGAGGGGGTCAGGGAGAGAGACAGGGGATCAGGGAGAGAGAGGGGCGGTCAGGGAGAGAGAGGGGGCGGTCAGGGAGAGAGAGGGGGCGGTCAGGGAGAGATAGGGGCGGTCAGGGAGAGATAGGGGCGGTCAGGGAGAGAGAGGGGGGTCAGGGAGAGAGAGAGGGGATCAGGAAGAGATAGGGGGGATCAGGGAGGGAGAGGGGGCGGTCAGGAAGAGAGGGGGGTCAGGGAGAGAAAGGGGGGTCAGGGAGAGAGAGAGGGGGATCAGGAAGAGATAAGGGGGATCAGGGAGAGAGAGGGGGCGGTCAGGGAGAGAGGAGGGGGTCAGGGAGAGATAGGGGTGGTCAGGGAGAGATAGGGGCGGTCAGGGAGAGAGAGGGGGGTCAGGGAGAGAAAGGGGGGTCAGGGAGAGAGAGAGGGGGATCAGGAAGAGATAGGGTGCAGTCAGGGAGAGAGAGGGGGCGGTCAGGGAGAGATAGGGGGGATCAGGGAGAGAGAGGGGGTCAGGGAGAGAGAGAGAGGGGGATCAGGGAGAGAGAGGGGGATCAGGGAGAGAGAGGGGGGGTCAGGGAGAGAGGGGGTCAGGGAGAGAGAGGGGTGATCAGGGAGAGAGAGAGGGGGGTCAGGGAGAGAGAGAGGGGGGTCAGGGAGAGAGAGAGGGGGGTCAGGGAGAGAGAGGGGGTCAGGGAGAGAGAGAGGGGTTCAGGGAGAGATAGGGGTATCAGTGAGAGATAGGGGGATCAGGGGGAGAGAGAGAGGGGGTCAGGGAGAGAGAGGGGGATCAGGGAGAGAGAGGGGGTCAGGGAGAGAGAGGGGCGGTCAGGGAGAGAGAGGGGCGGTCAGGGAGAGAGAAGGGGCGGTCAGGGAGAGATAGGGGGCGGTCAGGGAGAGATAGGGGGCGGTCAGGGAGAGATAAGGGGCGGTCAGGGAGAGATAAGGAGGTGGCCAGGGAGAGAGGGTGATCAGGGAGAGAGAGGGGGGATCAGGGAGAGAGAAGGGGCAGTCAGGGAGAGAGAGGGGCGGTCAAGGAGAGAGAGGGGGCGGTCAGGGAGAGAGAGGGGGTCAGGGAGAGAGAGAGAGGGGGTCAGGGAGAGAGAGAGAGGGGGTCAGGGAGAGAGAGAGAGGGGGATCAGGGAGAGAGAGGGGGGGTCAGGGAGAGAGGGGGTCAGGGAGAGAGAGGGGTGATCAGGGAGAAAGAGGGGGGTCAGGGAGAGAGAGAAGGGGGATCAGGGAGAGAGAGGGGGGTCAGTGAGAGATAGGGGGATCAGGGGGAGAGAGAGAGGGGGGTCAGGGAGAGAGAGGGGGATCAGGGAGAGAGAGGGGGTCAGGGAGAGAGAGGGGGCGGTCAGGGAGAGAGAAGGGGGTCAGGGAGAGATAGGGGGCGGTCAGGGAGAGATAAGGGGGTGGTCAGGGTGAGATAAGGGGGTGGTCAGGGTGAGATAAGGGGGTGGACAGGGAGAGATAAGGGGGGGTAGGGAGAGAGGGGGGTCAGCGAGAAAGAGAGGGGGGATCAGGGAGAGAGAGGGGGGATCAGGGAGAGAGAGGGGGGATCAGGGAGAGAGAGGGGGGAGTCAGGGAGAGAGAGGGGCAGTCAGGGAGAGAGAGGGGCGGTCAGAGAGAGAGAGGGGGCGGTCAGGGAGAGAGAGGGGGTCAGGGAGAGAGAGAGAGGGGGATCAGGGAGAGAGAGGGGGGGTCAGGGAGAGAGGGGGGTCAGGGAGAGAGAGGGGTGATCAGGGAGAAAGAGGGGGGTCAGGGAGAGAGAGAGGGGGATCAGGGAGAGAGGGGGGGATCAGGGAGAGAGAGGGGGGTCAGTGAGAGAGAGGGGGGTCAGGGAGAGAGAGAGGGGGGTCAGGGAGAGAAAGGGGGATCAGGTAGAGAGAGAGGGGGGTCAGGGAGAGAGAGAGGGGGGTCAGGGAGAGGGAGGGGGATCAGGGAGAGGGAGGGGGGTCAGGGAGAGGGAGGGGGGTCAGGGAGAGAGAGAGGGGGTCAGGGAGAGAGGGGGGGTCAGGGAGAGATAGGGGGCGGTCAGGGAGAGATAGGGGGCGGTCAGGGAGAGAGGGGGGTCAGTGAGAGAGAGGGGGGCCAGGGAGAGAGAGGGGGGTCAGGGAGAGAGAGGGGGCGGTCAGGGAGAGAGAGGGGGCGGTCAGGGAGAGATAGGGGGCGGTCAGGGAGAGAGAGGGGGGATCAGGGAGAGAGAGGGGGGTCAGGGAGAGAGAGAGGGGGATCAGGGAGAGATAGGGGGTCAGGGAGAGATAGAGGGGTTAGGGAGAGAGGGGGATCAGGGAGAGAGAGGGGGCAGTCAGGGAGAGATGGGGGGATAAGGGAGAGAGAGGGGGCGGCCAGGGAGAGATAGGGGGGGGATCAGGGAGAGAGAAGGGGGGTCAGGGAGAGAGAGGGGGCGGTCAGGGAGAGATAGGGGGATCAGGGAGAGAGATAGGGGGATCAGAGAGTGAGATCATGGAGAGAGGGGGATCAGAGAGTGAGAGAGGGGGATCATGGAGAGAGGGGGATCAGGGAGAGAGATAGGGGGATCAGGGAGAGAGAAGGGGGATCAGGGAGAGAGAGGGGGGATCAGGGAGAGAGAGGGGGGTCAGTGAGAGATAGGGGGATCAGGGGGAGAGAGAGAGGGGGGTCAGGGAGAGAGAGGGGGATCAGGGAGAGAGAGGGGGTCAGGGAGAGAGAGGGGGCGGTCAGGGAGAGAGAAGGGGGTCAGGGAGAGATAGGGGGCGGTCAGGGAGAGATAAGGGGGTGGTCAGGGAGAGATAAGGGGGTGGACAGGGAGAGATAAGGGGGGGTAGGGAGAGAGGGGGGTCAGGGAGAGAGAGGGGGGATCAGGGAGAGAGAGGGGGGATCAGGGAGAGAGAGGGGGCAGTCAGGGAGAGAGAGGGGCAGTCAGGGAGAGAGAGGGGCGGTCAGAGAGAGAGAGGGGGCGGTCAGGGAGAGAGAGGGGGTCAGGGAGAGAGAGAGAGGGGGATCAGGGAGAGAGAGGGGGGGTCAGGGAGAGAGGGGGGTCAGGGAGAGAGGGGTGATCAGGGAGAAAGAGGGGGGTCAGGGAGAGAGAGAGGGGGATCAGGGAGAGAGAGGGGGATCAGGGAGAGAGAGGGGGGTCAGTGAGAGAGAGGGGGGTCAGGGAGAGAGAGAGGGGGGTCAGGGAGAGAAAGGGGGATCAGGTAGAGAGAGAGAGAGGGGGGTCAGGGAGAGAGAGAGGGGGGCAGGGAGAGAGGGGGATCAGGGAGAGGGAGGGGGATCAGGGAGAGGGAGGGGGGTCAGGGAGAGAGAGAGGGGGTCAGGGAGAGAGGGGGGGTCAGGGAGAGATAGGGGGCGGTCAGGGAGAGAGGGGGGTCAGTGAGAGAGAGGGGGCCAGGGAGAGAGAGGGGGGTCAGGGAGAGAGAGGGGGCGGTCAGGGAGAGAGAGGGGGCGGTCAGGGAGAGAGAGGGGGCGGTCAGGGAGAGAGAGGGGGCGGTCAGGGAGAGAGAGGGGGCGGTCAGGGAGAGAGAGGGGGTCAGGGAGAGAGAGAGGGGGATCAGGGAGAGATAGGGGGTCAGGGAGAGATAGAGGTGTTAGGGAGAGAGGGGGGATCAGGGAGAGAGAGGGGGCAGTCAGGGAGAGATGGGGGGATAAGGGAGAGAGAGGGGGCGGCCAGGGAGAGATAGGGGGGGATCAGGGAGAGAGAAGGGGGATCAGGGAGAGAGAGGGGGCGGTCAGGGAGAGATAGGGGGATCAGGGAGAGAGATAGGGGGATCAGAGAGTGAGAGAGGGGGATCATGGAGAGAGGGGGATCAGAGAGTGAGAGAGGGGGATCATGGAGAGAGGGGGATCAGGGAGAGAGATAGGGGGATCAGGGAGAGAGAGGGGGATCAGGGAGAGAGATAGGGAGATCAGGGAGAGAGATAGGGGGATCAGGGAGAGAGATAGGGGGATCAGGGAGAGAGATAGGGGGATCAGGGAGAGAGATAGGGGGGATCAGGGAGAGAGATAGGGGGGATCAGGGAGAGAGATAGGGGGATCAGGGAGAGAGATAGGGGGGTCAGGGAGAAAGAGAGGGGGGATCAGGGAGAGAGAGGGGGGATCAGGGAGAGAGAGAGGGGCAGTCAGGGAGAGAGAGGGGCGGTCAGAGAGAGAGAGGGGGCGGTCAGGGAGAGAGAGGGGGTCAGGGAGAGAGAGAGAGGGGGATCAGGGAGAGAGGGGGGGTCAGGGAGAGAGGGGGGTCAGGGAGAAAGAGGGGGGTCAGGGAGAGAGAGAGAGGGGGGTCAGGGAGAGAGAGAGAGGGGGATCAGGGAGAGAGAGGGGGATCAGGGAGAGAGAGGGGGGTCAGTGAGAGAGAGGGGGGTCAGGGAGAGAGAGAGGGGGGTCAGGGAGAGAAAGGGGGATCAGGTAGAGAGAGAGGGGGGTCAGGGAGAGAGAGAGGGGGGTCAGGGAGAGGGAGGGGGATCAGGGAGAGGGAGGGGGGTCAGGGAGAGAGAGAGGGGGTCAGGGAGAGAGAGAGGGGGTCAGGGAGAGATAGGGGGCGGTCAGGGAGAGATAGGGGGCGGTCAGGGAGAGAGGGGGGTCAGTGAGAGAGAGGGGGGCCAGGGAGAGAGAGGGGGGTCAGGGAGAGAGAGGGGGCGGTCAGGGAGAGAGAGGGGGTCAGGGAGAGAGAGAGAGGGGGATCAGGGAGAGAGGGGGGGTCAGGGAGAGAGGGGGGTCAGGGAGAGAGAGGGGTGATCAGGGAGAAAGAGGGGGGTCAGGGAGAGAGAGAGGGGGATCAGGGAGAGAGGGGGGGATCAGGGAGAGAGAGGGGGGTCAGTGAGAGAGAGGGGGGATAAGGGAGAGAGAGGGGGCGGCCAGGGAGAGATAGGGGGGGGGGATCAGGGAGAGAGAAGGGGGATCAGGGAGAGAGAGGGGGCGGTCAGGGAGAGATAGGGGGATCAGGGAGAGAGATAGGGGGATCAGAGAGTGAGAGAGGGGGATCATGGAGAGAGGGGGATCAGAGAGTGAGAGAGGGGGATCATGGAGATAGGGGGATCAGGGAGAGAGAGGGGGATCAGGGAGAGAGATAGGGAGATCAGGGAGAGAGATAGGGGGGATCAGGGAGAGAGATAGGGGGGATCAGGGAGAGAGATAGGGGGATCAGGGAGAGAGAGGGGGATCAGGGAGAGAGAGGGGGATCAGGGAGAGAGATAGGAAGATCAGGGAGAGAGATAGGGGGGATCAGGGAGAGAGATAGGGGGATCAGGGAGAGAGAGGGGGATCAGGGAGAGAGATAGGGGGATCAGGGAGAGAGATAGGGGGGTCAGAGAGAGATAGGGGGATCAGGGAGAGAGAGGGGGAGGGTCAGGGAGAGAGAGGGGAGGTCAGGGAGAGAGAGGGGGGGTCAGGGAGAGAGAGAGAAGGGAGCAGAGTCTGGTCAGTGAAAGAGCTCACTCACTTGTAATGGTCCCCAGGGGCTCACTGATTCATTCAGCAGTTGTTCGGTGTGGCTGTAGGCTGCTTGTTTTTAATCTTCCCGCCCACCTCCTCTTCACAGATGGAGTTCACAGGCGGGACGGGACTCGGGAGAAATGTTTAGCTGTTCAGGGCAGACATGCTGGGGGTGGATTGGATGGAGCGCACAGGTGGGCGGGACTCGGGAGAAGTGTGTAGCTGATGTGACATCATGATCTCAGAGCGGACAGGGAGGATTTCTGGACACACACCAGAGCGGAGAGCGCCCTGCTGGGTGGTTTCTGGACACATGATGATCATGTCAGAGCAGGGAGAGCGGAGAACAGCGCGCGGGGGGCGGCGCTGCTTGACACATGTGCGACAGTGCGGGAGTAGAATAACCAGCGGCCGGGCGCCCTAGACGGCTGTGCGCCCTAGGCGGTTGCCTATTCCGCCTACTGGTAGCGCCGGCCCTGAGTGCGACGCTGTACCCGCATAACATTTATATCCTTTTTTCCCCACAAATAGAGCTTTATTTTGGTGCCATTTGATCACCTTTGCGGTTTTCATTTTTTGAGCTATAAACAAAAAAAAGACAGACAATTTAGAAAAAAAAAAAAACAATATTTCTTACTTTTTGCCATAAAACCTATCCAATAAAAAAAATTATAGGGCAATCTGCATTCTGTTACATATTTTTTGTAAAAAAAAAATCCCAATAACGTATATAAAATTCAACATCAAAACAGTGTCACGGAGTTCTAAATACTGTATTTCACGATATAAGCTCAGTTTACTGGTAAAAATAAGTTTGAAATGCAAGACTTCGGTGGGTGTAAAAAGATGGCTGCTTGGCGACTTCAGACTGTAGGCTTAGTGTGGCTGAGTGTGTGGTCTACCAAGATGGCCGTGATAGAACGTCACTTCCGTTACGAAATCTGATGCCTAATGTGACGGAACACCGGATTTGGACCTTGGGGGGCCCAGGACACTTCATGTTCGGGGGGCCCCCTCATATGACAAATAAGAAAGTGAACTGAAATGAATGATAAACTGCATTTGTTCTAAAACAAATATGTAATGCCCCATACACACGATCGTTTTTCATGCCGTTAAAAATGCCATTTTTAAAAATGGGCATTAAAACCGATCGTGTGTATGCTCCAGAGCATTTTTTACGACGTAAAAAACGGCCATTAAAAATTTCGAACATGCTCTATTTTTTCACGTCGTTTTTCATGTCGTTTTTTTTAACAACGTGAAAAAGATAGTGTGTATGCTTTTACGAGGTGAAAAAAACCCGCGCATGCTCAGAATCAAGTATGAGACGGGAGCGCTCGTTCTGGTAAAACTAGCGTTCGTAATGGAGATAGCACATTCGTCACGCTGTAACGGACTGAAAAGCATGAGGCTGAAAAGCGCGAATCGTCGCTCAACAAACTTTACTAACATGAAGGGTGGCGCCATCCGAACGGAACTTCCCCTTTATAGTGCCGTCGTACGTGTTGTACGTCACTGCGCTTTGCTTGAACGTTTTTTAAAATGATCGTGTGTACGCAAGACAGGCTTGAGAGGAAACATGAAAAAAAACGACGAGAAAAACGTTGGTTTAAAAAATGGCATGAAAAACGATCGTGTGTACGCCGCATTAGGTTCCGAAGAAGACACTTGTCTGATTTTTTTCTCTCAATTTTATTGACTGTAAAAATACACATTGCACAGGTAATTGTAACTGGCAAGCCACCTCACTCTACAATACACTATGTATCACAATACAATACTCCTGAACTAAGCATCTGCAGATGCTGAGAATTAACAATATACGGTATTCCCAAGACGAGAGAGCATCATCGAGCCGAAACCCCCACCAGTGTTCTCACATCTAATCACAGTGCAGGTGCATTCAAAAGTGTAGTATTATACTGTGAGCCATGTATCCCTTACTGGTTCTTGGTGTAGCGCCCTGCTCCTGAAGACCAGGCGCTATGTTAAATTTAGTGGGTGTCTGAGCTGATATTAGCTAAGACTTTGTAAATAATTAAGGCTAAATCAGCCTCTATTCCGGCAATGGCTGTGTTTGGAAGGACTTCCAAGCAAAAATGCGCGTTCAAATGCGTTGGTTCACTACGTCGGCAAAATATTAGTAAATGTCAATTAACGTAAATGCATTTGCGTGGGTTGAACAGGCGCACCTCTAAACTTGACTTTTTTTTTTTAACGTTGGTTCACTTTTATGTCTTTTTTTAAGGATATTTGCACACAGGTCCTGTTAGCGTGTTACGTTGTTAACATGTTACATGTACCTTGTTCAAATTATGTAAAAAGAGTCTTGCTACTCTAGCTCCTCATAAAAGGGCATTTAACCTTCCCCCTCTAATGCATATGTTTTCTTTGGGCGAGTTTTTGCTTTTAAAGGGGAACTCCACACTCCAATACTCTTGTCTCCCCGTAATAATGCATATGTTATCTTTCGGGCTAGTTTTTGCTTTTAAAGGGGAACTCTACACTCCACTCCATTCTCCAAAGGCTGTGAGCTGCCTTCACCAATCCAAACCACTTTTGGGGTGCCTGAGCCCCTCCTGCCCCCAAGCATCTACCCCCTTTCATTAGCTGGTTTGCTGTGTTTGGCTAGGGGTTTGTTAGTGCGTGGAAGGGGGTGTTTTTTTTATGTGGGGGTTCTCATTTTATGCCTTTCCAGACCCAAATGGCCTTGTATGTATTGGGGGGGCAGGCTTTTTTTTTTTTTGTTAAAATCTTGCAGCTGCAATGTCGATTTGTAAGTTTGCTCTAAAGCAGTACACCTTTGAAGCAGCATTTTTGGTACATGCTACATATGCACCACTTTACAGGCAGAGTAACCCCCCCCCCCCCCCAACTTAATAGCTATAGGGCAAATTTAGAAACGCAGTCCACATGTTGTTTTTTTTGCATGTGCGTTTTGGATGCGTTCCTGTGCGTTTATGATGCGTTTTTTAGCGTTTTACAGCAGCCCAGTGCAGGAAAAATGCAGCATGTTCTACTTTATTTTCTGGAACTGGAACGCACTGGAACTGCAAGCAATGGTGTGAACTATGCCATTGAAAAACATATAACCTACTTTCCATGCGTTTTTGAGGCATAAAAAAACGCACTGGACTGCATGTGGTGTGAAATGGCCCTTACACAATTTAGCATATTTGAAAGGCACTTCTCCTTGTTTCGTTTGTAGGGTTCTCCAAATTGGTGACATTGATATATGTCCCTTAGGGTGGGACCTGGGCCCCTATACCCATTTTAAAGCCAATAACTAGAAGATAAGGCAGCCAAGTGGGGACTAGCAAAATTAACAAGTTCCCATAGACTGCATTGGTATTTGTTGTCTAACTTTTTTGCTCTTTGTTTGCCCCCCTGGACCCTGGATAGCTATGATTAAGCACTGAATCGCAGTGCGAAACGTCAGCTCATACTTGCTGTTTTTTTGCTGTGGCATGTTGTTTGTGCTTTTGTTTTAAATAAAATAACCTTTTTTGGAGTGCGGCTGTCCAAGCGTTTTCCTCAGATTTTTTGCATGCTGGATGATGTGCTTAATTTTGGACAGGGGGTGGCTTATTTTGTGCTAGCTGCATTTGGGTTGGTCTGGGCATACTCGGGGACTTTTTCTTTTTTCATGTGCCTTTTGGTGTGTGAAATGCATTTGGGTTGGTCTGAGAATGCTTAGGAACTTTGCTTTTTTTAGTGCTTTTTGTGTGTGAACAGCACTTGGATGTCTCTGGGCATGCTCATAGAGCGTTTTTTTGGGTTAGTAATCTAAGGACATCCTTAACAGGTGTACCCACTTTAAATTTCAGTCTCTACATTGGGTGAACTTGCGTTTTGTGTGTTTCATGGAATGTGCATGTGTTTTCAATTGCCTCATTAGCACACAAACCTATGTTATATAAAGCTTGCAGATAGCATTCTCTACCTTGCCCTGAAAAGAGGCAAGATTGTGTGTGTGGCTGGCTGGCAAGAGAGTACATTTGGGTGTCCTTATCGAGTTTGTAACACATGTATTTTTGCTTTGTATTTTGTTTGTAATGTCTTTGCAACACAGATTTTTTTTTTTTTACTTTGGTTTATTGTATTTATTTAGGGTGGGGGATATTTTCCCCCGAAATATTTTTGATGTTGTTAATGTGTGTCATTTGTTCACTTTGATTTAATTGTCTGTGCTGCATTATTTTGCAAAATCTTTCTCAAGATGTGACTGTTTCAAATTAACATGTTTTTTTGCTTTCCTTGCTCTTTTCCAAGTCCTGTTTTGTCGACCAATAAAATTTGATGCAAATTTGGATGTTTGTGTTTTTTTTTATATATTTCATGATACAAATTTCACAGCTGCAGCTTAACTAGACTGATTGGCATGTCCAAAAAAACAGGTGTGATTTGTCTAAAAGTTACTTTCCTGGTGCCTTTATGGTAGCATATGCTGATCCTGTCTTTCAATGTATACTTGTGAAGCTTGCATATTACATCTCTAGGATTGTCCACATCCTGGGAGGGAGGCCTAAGAGCTCTATGGGCACGATCAATGTCAATGATTGCTGTGGCAGGCAGGCCCAGGATTTCTCTAAATACATCCTCCAAGGTAGGGACAATATCCTTGGGAGCTGTGGCTTCTGGCAGGCCGCGTATGCAGATATTGGCCCTCCTGCCGCGATTCTCAAAATCGTCTAACTGACACAGTAGAGCTTCTATTTTCTGGTCCTGGGCGCTGCACCTGTCCTGTAGCATATAGATGGCTGGCAAGGCCTCACCCAGTCTCTGTTCCACAGATTCCATTCTAGCCCCCAGGTGATTCGTGTCCGCTTTGAGCTGTACAATGTCAGCTTTAAAGGCCTTCTCCACCCTGGCAGTGAATCTTTCCAGATCCTCTCGCGTGAGGAGAGACCAGATATGGCGCTTTAAATCCCCATCACTCAAGAAGTCTGCCATGTCAGGGCCCCGGTCTTGGGAAGTAGAGGATCCCGGGGAAAGTGGGGGAGCAGTGTTACTCACCACTGCTGGAGAGGGGATCTGAGAATCAGCGGTCAGTTGTTGCTGGGCTGCAGCTTTCTGTGCTGCCTTGGATGCCTTAGTTCCCCTCGGCGCCATTTTGGAAGCCTCGTGTCACGGTCCCCACCAAAGAAAGCCTCCAGCTGTTCCTGTCGGGTCCCCTCCATCCTCGACTGCTGAGAGAGTGCCCGCCGTCCCTGGGACATGGTTTCTGCCGTTGTGGGGGTGAATCACCCCTCCGTGCTGATTAGAAAGCGGCGGTGTATGAGGAGCTGAGCCAATGCACGTCCTCACTTCTCCATAGCCAAGCCACGCCCCCAGGCAATTCTATTCTAATTGCGCGCATTTGAGGGAAACCAAGTGAGTGTTAGAGCCCCTGCTTGTCTTTTTTAGGTTGGGCTTTGTGTCCCTTTTCCTAAAATTGGCTTCACTTCCTGTCACACAGCCAAACAGGGAGTGAGGGTAAAACCCTACCAATGTCTTTTCTTAGGGACACACATATCAATCTAACTAGTGTCCCCATTAAGCAAATTGCACTCTAGCACTTTGTTGTGTACACCCAAATCATTAGGTAGTTTGGGGTTTAGTAAAGGCAAACCACTCTGCAGTACAAGTGTAGTTGCTGAAAATCTGAGGGGAAGCACTGGTGATTTTAACATCCAATCATGTAGAAGCAAAGATGGTGTTTTTTTATTTTCCTTGCATGTCCCCCTCGGATATGCAGCAAGTGCACTTGTAGTGCAAAGTGGATTTGCCTTTAGTAAATAAACCCCAAAGTCCAAGATGCCTAATAATTTGGGGTGTACACAGCAAAATGCTGGAGTGCAATTTACATAATGGAGAAACTATTTAGATTGACCTGTGTGTCCCCAAGGAAAGACATTGGTAGGGATTTACTCTCACTTCCTGTTTGGCTATGTGACAGGAAGTGAATAAATTTGAAGGAGAAAGTGGCAAAATTTGGGAGTTGTCTTCACCCTATCAGGGGTGCAGACATCCCCAAAAACGGAAAAAATTTGAGTGGCGCGTCACAGCCCATAATTCACTGCGTTATCGCAGTGCATTGTTGGCTGATAATTGGCCAAGCATGCACTATGACCCACATGCTTTGGCCAATCACAGCGCCGTCAGCACAGAGAGCCATAATTGGCCAAAAGAAGGGTGCCTTTGGCCAATCATGGCTCAGGGGAGTACGTACACGCTCCACACTATATAAGGCCGCCTGCGCGTCGGCCTTGTGTAGTGTGTTGCGGCATTGTGGGAGAGATAGAGAGAGTCAGAGTGTCATTTAATTTCAGTTAGATAGTGCAGACAGGCGATTCAGGTAGCTGCAGTCAGTGTATTTAGTATATACATGCATCCCAGGCATTGTATGTGTGTATGTATATATATATATATATATATATATATATATATATATATATATATACACACATACACTGTATTCAGTTTAGCTAGATCTAACTTCAAAGTGTTCCTGTTATTCTCGCTGCAGTATATTAAGTCAGTGTACTGTATACTGGGCTCAGTGTGCAGGTAAAGCTGACTGCAGACCATCCCGGTTCTCTTCCTAATAATACAGGCAGGCATTTGATTGAACTAAGCTGCAGTATATTAAGTCAGTGTATTGTATACTGGGCACAGTGTGCAGGTAAAGCCGACTGCAGACCATTCCTGTTCTCTTCCTAATAATACAGGCAGGCAGTTGATTGAGCTAAGCTGCAGTATATTAAGTCAGTGTACTGTATACTGGGCTCAGTGTGCAGGTAAAGCTGACTGCAGACCATCCCGGTTCTCTTCCTAATAATACAGGCAGGCAGTTGATTGAGCTAAGCTGCAGTATATTAAGTCAGTGTACTGTATACTGGGCACAGTGTGCAGGTAAAGCTGACTGCAGGCCATTCCTTGTGTACCTATTTCTTTGAAATACATTAAATACAGCGTGTCTGGAAGGCCAACAAGGAGAGGCAGACACTCACAGGCCAATAAAAGAGGGCAAGCAAGCTCTGTGTCTAGAGGCAACAGTGCTGGACGTGGACACTGTGCATCCTCATCAGCACGTGGCCGTGGGGCACGCTTGTCCTTTTTTTTGGCAGCTGACCGTGTTGAGCTGCAACATGCAGAAGAGTTGGTAGAGTGGATGACCAAGCCGTTCTCATCCTCTGTCACCCAGGCTACCTTGGCTGCCAATGCAGGTGCCAAAGCGGCCTATTCCATCAGCTCGAGGTCATCAGTTACTCCTTCCCTAGCCCCACCATCATGCACGAAGGAGTCCCCGAACTGTTCGACCACAGTGTTGGGTACATGCTGCAGGAGGATGCACAGCGTTTTGAAGGCTCCAATGATGGTACCCAGCTTGAGGAAGGCAGTAACGTGAGCCCAGACAGAGGGGGTGCCCAAGAAGGACAACAAACTGGCAGTCATGTTCCCCCAGCTGCTGACAGGTTTTCTCCAGTGACGAGGAGGGAGGGGATGATGAGGTCACTGACTCTACGTGGGTGCCTGATAGGAGAGAGGAGGAGGAGGAGGCACATCTCCGAGGCAGGATGCCCTCCAGGGGCCATCTTAAGGGTAGCCAACCGACTGCATCACACCGCAGAGCTCCGCATGTGCAGGGCACTGCTGACTGTGCATTTTTCCAAAAGTTCTTTGGTGTGGGCCTTTTTTCAGACATGTGCAGCAGATCGCACCGTTGCTATTTGCAACATATGTCTGAAGCGTATCAAGCCTGGCCAAAACAGCAGCCGCTTGGGCACCACATGCTTGACCAGACATATGTCGACCTGACATGCAGTCCGTTGGCAAGCGTACATAAAAGACCCACACCAAAGAACAAAGTGGACCTCTCCTTGCTCCTCATCAGCTGGGATCTCCAACCCCACTATACTTTCAGTCCTCTCAGAAACCTGCACGGAGAGGCATGAAGGTGTAGAATTAGATGTGCCACTGCCAAGTACTTGCGGGTAATCTGCTATCGGTACACCAATGTCCGATTCTACCAGGCAAATTTCCCTGCCCCAGTTGCTAAAGAAATTCGCTCCTAGCCATCCACATGCCCAGCGGTTGAATGCTAGCTTGGCTAAATTTCTAGCACTTCAACTGCTGCCTTTTCAGTTGGTAGACTCTCCAACCTTCCGTGAGTTTGTGGAATGTACGGTACCTCAGTGGCAGGTTCCCAAACGCCACTTTTTTTCACGGAAGGCGATTCTGACTTTCTACCGGCATGTGGAAGGCAATGTCTTGGCCTCGCTGGACAGGGTGGTCAGCGGTAAGGTACATATTACCGCTGACTCATGGTCCAGCAGGCATGGACAGGGACGTTACCTATCTTTCACGGCACACTGGGTGACTCTGCTGGCACCTGGGAAGGATACAGGACAGGGTGCAGTAGTGTTGGAGGTTGTTCCGCCACCAAGCCTCCAAAATGCTACTAGTGGTGATTCTGACACACCTCTCTCCTTCACCCCCTCCTCTTCTTCTTCCTCCATGGCCTCTTCCTCTGCTGATTTGTCCTCGAAACTAGCGGTGCTCCGTAGGCATTCAAGGGGCTATGCAAGCAAAAAAGATGCCATGCGGTGCTTGAGCTGGTGTGCTTGGGGGACAGGAGCCACACTGGGGCAGAGATTCTGTCAGCTCTGCAGGGGCAGGCTCAGAGGTGGTTGACGCCACGCCAGCTTAAGCCAGGAATGGTGGTTTGCGACAATGGCATAAACCTCCTCTCCGCACTCCAACAGGGACAGCTGACCCATGTGCCCTGTTTGGCTCACGTCCTTAACTTGGTGGTGCAGCGGTTCTTGGGCAGGTACCCGGGCTTACAGGATGTCCTGAGGCAGGCCAGGAAAGTCTGTGTGCATTTCCTCCTGTCATATAATGCCAGTGCTCGGCTGGCTGACCTCCAAAAGGAATTTAACCTGCCCAAGAACTGCCTAATCTGTGACATGCCCACCAGGTAGAACTCAACGTTGGCCATGCTGCAGTGGCGGCACACGCACCAGAGGGCCATCAATGAGTACCTGTGCGACTATGGCACCAGGACAGGGTCAGGGGAGCTTGTTTTTTTTTTTTGCCACGCCAGTGGGTGATCAGGGATGCATGCACTGTCCTGGCACCATTTGAGGAGGCCACGAGGATGGTGAGCAGTGACAGTGCATGCATCAGTGACACTGTCCCTCTTGTTCACCTGTTGGAGCACACGCTGCATGGAATAATGGACAGGGCACTTGAGGCAGAACAGAGGGAGGAAGAGGAGGACTTCCTTACCTCTCAAGTCCCCCTTTATCCAGACAGTGTTCCTGCGGGCCCCCCCGATCACACAAGAAGAGGAGGAGGAGGATTGTGTCAGCATGGAGGTGGAGCCTAGCACTCACCATCAGCAGCAGTCTTCAAGGGATCATTTACAGTCCCCAGAAACCCACTGACTTGTACGTGGCAGGGAGGAAGAGGAGGACTTCCTTACCTCTCAAGTTCCCCTTTATCCAGACAGTGTTCCTGCGGGCCCCCCGATCACACAGGAAGAGGAGGAGGAGGATTGTGTCAGCATGGAGGTGGAGCCTAGCACTCACCATCAGCAGCAGTCTTTAAGGTATCATTTACAGTCCCCAGAAACCCATGGACTTGTACGTGGCTGGGAGGAGGTGGCTGCGGCTCATGTTGTCCTTAGTGACCTAGAGGACTCTGGACTGAATGCCTCAGCAAACCTACGCTGCATGGCCTCCCTGATCCTGCAAAGCCTGCGAAAGGATCCTCGTATTCGTGGTATCAAGGAGAGGGATCATTACTGGCTGGCAACCCTCCTTGATCCACGGTACAAGGGTAAGGTTGCGGACCTTATCCATCCGCCGCAGAGGGAGCAGAGGATGAAACATCTTCGGGAGGCCTTGCAGAAAGGTTTGTGCAATGCGTTTCCAGAGCCTGGGAGGTTACAAATTCCTGGTCCTGGACAACGTGTTGCTGAGGCTTCCGTCAGTCACAGAAGGAGCAGTGGAGAAGGTGGCCGTCTGACCGATGCGTTCAGACAATTTTTTAGTCTGCAGCCCCAAGGTATGATCAGGTCCAGCAACCATCGCCAGCGTCTGATTCACATGGTGCAGGAATACCTAGGGGCAAGATCAGACTTGGACACCTTTCCCACCGAAAATCCTCTGGGTTACTGACTCTTGAGGATGGATCACTGGCCAGAGCTTGCACAGTATGCAATTGAGCTACTGGCCTGTCCTGCATCCAGCGTTCTTTCGGAACGCACATTCAGTGCTGCTGGAGGCTTTGTAACTGATCACAGGGTGCGCCTGTCCACCGACTCGATCGATCGGCTGACCTTCAAAAAATTGAATCAGTCTTGGATCACCAGCTACCAAGCACCTGATGCTGATGTAACCGAATATTTTTTTTTTGAATGTGAGATCCCTTCAAGACTGCCTATGCTGATGCTGAGTGACTATCCTGTTATGCTGAGTGACTATCTTCTTCCTCCTCAATGTTCATGTTGATAGCTTGTAAGAACATTTTGGGTTCTGGGCACCGCCACCAGTGGCTAAGGCCCAATTTTTCTGCCCCTCTTTAACAGGGGCGTGTAATTCATTTTTTGCTGCAATACTTTGCAGCAGGGCTCATTCCTGCGCTCCAACTATAGTATCTGTGAGGGGTTACAGTGTTGTGGCACCAGTGCCTAAGGCCCAAATTTTCTTCCCCTGTTTAACAGGGGCGTGTAATTCAATTTTTTGCTGCAATACTTTGTAGCAGGGCTCATTCCTGCGCTCCAACTAGAGTATCTGTGAGGGGTTGCAGTGTTGTGGCACCAGCACCAGTGCCTAAGGCCCAATTTTTCTGCCCCTGTTTAACAGGTGCATGTAATTACAATTTTTGCTGTAATACTTTGCAGCAGGGCTCATTCCTGCGCTCCAATTTAGAATTTAACCCCTTTTTCGGGGTGTCTGTTAAAGTCCGTTATGGCCACCGGCGCTGTTCCGAAGCTGGCCAAGCTCAGGGAAACTTGTTCTCGCTCAGCCAGGCGGCGCACGCGCAGTAACATGACGGTGCCATTTTTGAATAGACCACAGCGGCTGGCGCGACTCCTGCAGTGAGTGCATGCAATGCACTCATCATAGGTGGAGGAGCGAGCGGAGCACCGACAGGGGTGAGGAGGACGGACTCAAGGTGAGTGAAACTGGGGGGTTACAAGGGGACAGCGAGTGAGAGCCTGTAGTCCTGGACATTACTGGGAGCCTGAAGCCGTGCCATGCAGGGGACACAGAGACTGATGTGCTCTGTCCACCATATTACTTCTCAAAATCATCAGTGTGCTGTGTCCTCCTCCTGTGCCCCTTTCACCTCTCCACAGGTCAGGGCAGCACAGTGCTGCCCTGACCTGTGGAGAGGTGAAAGGGGCACAGGAGGAGGACACAGCACACTGATGATGTGGAGAAGTAATATGGTGGTGGACAGAGGAGGAGGCTACTGTGAGGGGGTGAGGAGGGCACCATCATGTCCGCAGCCTGTCTCCACCGGCACCTCCTGTAGTATGTCCGCAGCCTCTGTCCACCTCCTGTAGTATGTCCGCAGCCTGTGTCCACCTCCAGTAGTATGTCTGCAGTCTCTGTCCACCTCCTGTAGTATGTCCGCAGCCTGTCTCCACCTCCAGTAGTATGTCCGCAGTCTCTGTCCACCTCCTGTAGTATGTCTGCAGTCTCTGTCCACCTCCTGTAGTATGTCCGCAGTCTCTGTCCACCTCCTGTAGTATGTCCACAGTCTCTGTCCACCTCCTGTAGTATGTCCGCAGTCTCTGTCCACCTTCTGTAGTATGTCCGCAGTCTCTGTCCACCTCCTGTAGTATGTCCGCAGTCTCTGTCCACCTTCTGTAGTATGTCTGCAGTCTCTGTCCACCTCCTGTAGTATGTCTGCAGTCTCTGTCCACCTCCTGTAGTATGTCTGCAGTCTCTGTCCACCTCCTGTAGTATGTCTGCAGTCTCTGTCCACCTCCTGTAGTATGTCTGCAGTCTCTGTCCACCTCCTGTAGTATGTCTGCAGTCTCTGTCCACCTTCTGTATCGTGTCCGCAGCCTCTGACCATCACTTGTCTTTTATCATGTCTGCAGTTTCTGAGGGGATCCTAGAAAGGAGTCAAGAGTGGGAGTGCTGCCGGGGTGGGGGTTACGGGAAGAAACAGACGTGTGGAGGCAGGGTGTCTTTGGCCAATTATGGCTCAGGGGGACCAAGTCCACACCCCACACTATATAAGGCTGCCTGCACGTAGGTCCTGTGTAGTGTGTTGTTGGCATGGACAGAGAAAAAGGGATTTTTATAACAGCTTACCTGTAAAATCCTTTTCTTGGAGTACATCACGGGACACAGAGCGACTTAGTCATTACTAATGGGTTATATAGATTACCTTCAGGTGCTGGCACTGGCCACTTCCAAACCGGAAGTACCCTCCCCTATATAAGCCCCTCCCATCCGGGAGCACCTCAGTTTTGTAGCAAAGCAATAAGTGTCCCCAAAGAGGGGCGGGAGCTCTGTGTCCCGTGATGTACTCCAAGAAAAGGATTTTACAGGTAAGCTGTTATAAAAATCCTATTTTCTTTCTCGTACATCACGGGACACAGAGCGACATAGTCATTACTAATGGGATGTCCTAAAGCAATGCCAAATGAGGGGGGGGATACACCATATATAAGCTGAGCGCTATCAGACATGAGGATCTTTTGCGGCCTGCAACACACTGCGCCCAAAGGCGACATCCTCCTGACTTCTAACGTCCACCTGGTAGAACCTAGTAAACGTGTGAACTGAAGACCATGTTGCGGCCTTACAGATTTGAGCCAGGGAGGCCTGGTGATGCACTGCCCATGAAGTTCCAACTGCTCTCGTGGAGTGCGCTCTAACTTTGAACGGAGGCGGTCTCCTTCTCAAGCCATAGGCTTGTATTATGACCTGTCGAATCCACCTGGCTAAAGTAGATTTTGACGCTGCCTGACCCTTTCTGGGGCCTTCCGGCAGAATAAACAAAGTATCCGTTCTGCGAATCTGAGCAGTGGCTTTAAGATAAGCTTTAACTGCTCTTACTACATCCAAAGAATGCAATAACTTTTCCTCTACCGAGCTAGGTTTGGGGAAAAAGGAAGGAAGAACCACATCTTGGTTCAAATGGAACCTCGATACCACCTTAGGAAGAAGGCTGGATGAGGACGTAACACTACTCTGTCCTTATGGATAACCAGATATGGCTCCTTACAGGACAAGGCGGCTAATTCCGATACTCTTTTAGCCGAACAAATGGCTACTAAGAAAATCAATTTCCTGGTGCAAAGAACCAAGGAAATGTGCCGCAATGGTTCAAATGGTTGTTTCTGTAGAACCGACAGAACCAGGTTTAAGTCCCATGGACATATGGGAATACTAACCGGAGGGCTAATACGCATCACTCCTTGTATGAAAGCTTTGACTAATGAATGCAAAGCCAAGGGTCCTTGAAAAAAATATTGACAAGGCCGTCTGACCCTTGATAGTACTCAAGGCAAGCTTCCTATGTACAGCCCACTGTAGGACGTCCAGAATCCTACCTATTACGTACTTACGTGGATGCCATTTCCTGGCCTCACACCACGTGATGTACGCCTTCTAGATCCTATAATAGATCTGCCTGGATACCGGCTTCCTGGCATTGATCATGGTAGATACCACAGGATTAGAGAGCCCTCTCTTTTTTAGAATGTGGGCTTCAATAGCCAGGCCGTCAAACCTAGGGCTGGTAAGGAAGGGTAGTATATCGGTCCTTGCGAAAGCAGGTCCGGACGATGTGGGAGGGTCCAAGGACTTCCCACTGACATTTTTACAATCTCCGCGTACCATGCCCTTCGGGGCCACGCTGGAGCCACCAGAATCACTGGTTTCTTTTCTACCCTGATTCTGCGGATTAATCGCGGTGGGAATGCCTATATCAGCTTGAACTGATCCCAAGGGAACACTAGGGCATCCGAACCGCAAGCTAGGGGATCCTTTGTGCGAGACACAAATCTGTCCACCTTTGCGTTGAATCTGGATGCTAGCAGATCTACATCTGGTGTTCCCCACCGCTGGCATATTGCCTGTAAAACCTCGGGGTGAATAGACCATTCCCCGGGCATAATTGCTGGCGACTTAAAAAGTCCGCTCTCCAATTTTCCACTCCTGGGATGAAAACCGCGGATATGGCTGTGACATACCTTTCTGCCCATTCCAGGATGCAATTCGCTTCCCTCTGGGTTGCACGACTCCTGGTGCCACCCTGGTGATTGATATATGCCACTGCTGTGGCATTGTCTGATTTAATTCTGACAGGTGACCCTTGGAGTTTGGATGTCCATGCTACTAGGGCATACCGGGCTGCTCGTATCTCTAAGAGATTGGTGGGCAGGGCCTTCTCTGCTTCTGACCACTTGCCCTGGAGAGACCATTGCTCCAGTACTGCCCCCCAGCCTATGAGGCTGGCATCTGTAGTGACCACCTTCCAAGAAACCGGACTAAAGGGTTTCCCTTTTTCCAGATTCTGGTACCAACCACCAATGGAGGCTCTTGCGAACGGAAGGGGACATTGGTAAGTCTAAAGCCTGAACTTTTTTGTTCCAGGCTGACAGTATGGCCCTCTGCAAGTTCCTTGAATGGAATTGACCGTAGGGTACTGCTTCGAATGAAGCCACCATTTTTCCCAGCAGCCTTATACACAGGCGTATGGATGGTTTTTCTTTTTTGTACCCACTAAGTGGGTCAAATCTTTCAAAGACGACACCTTCTCTGGAGGTAAGAAAATCTTTCTCTGATTTGAATCCAGTCTTAGCCCCCAAGTATTCCAGGCTTTTGACTGGTTTTAGGGCTGACTTGTCTCGGTTGCATTATAATGCAACCGTGAGATTCCAGATACTTGATTATCTTGTGAACGACCACTTCTAGTTTTTTTCACTGAGTGGTCTATCAGCAACAAGTCGTCTAGATATGCCATTATCGTTACACCTTGTGTTCCTAGTTTGGCCAATCGTAGGGCCAGGATTTTTGTGAACACTCGTGGTGCTGTGGCCAGACCGAAAGGTAAGGCTCTGAACTGAAAATGGCGCCCTTCTACTGCAAGGCGTAGAAATTTATGGTGGGCCGGACAGATGGAAATATGCAAATAAGCATCCCTTATGTCGATCGAGGCTAACCATTCCTGCCCTTGTAGGGCGGTGGCCACCGATCGGATCGACTCCACCCGAAAAAGTCCTGATATGTAGGAACTTGTTTAGCCCTTTTATATTTAATATGGGCCTCATGTCCCCATTTGGTTTGGGGACTGTGACAAGGTTCGAGTAAAACCCGAACCCGTTTTCTTCCAGGGGAACCTTCATGATTACACCTTGGAGCAATAGTTGTTCTAGTGCCAGAAGGAGGGATCCTCTCTTCTGGGGATCGCTTGACACGTTTGACCTTATAAAATGGGCAGGAGGAATGTCTTTTAACTCCAGCCTGTATCCCAGACTTACTGCGGAGATCACCCATCTCTGATGGTGTCCCGCCAGGTCTCTGTAAACAACTGAAGTCTTCCCCTCACCCGATTGAGTGGGGGCAACCCTTCATGACTTGGGGGGAGGTTTTGTACCTCTCTTGACCCAGGGTTTCTTTCACCCTGTGATTGTCCCTGATTTCTGCCCCCTGGATTTGACCGCGGAGGCCGTCGGAACTGTTTCACAGCCGATGTGCCAGGGACTGGAGAAGTAGGCCTCTTAAAAGAAGGACTTCTACCCTTGTTCTTAACCGGCAAGAGTGTACTTTTACCGGCAGAAGTTTTCTGGATATATTTGTCCAGATCATCTCCAGATAAGCGTTCTCCATGAAATGGGAAGCTAATCAGCAATTTCTTACAGGGAGCTTCAGCAGACCAGTTTTTTGAGCCATAGAAGCCTACGCATATGTCTACAGACAGCGTAAAGCGGGATGCCTGTTGGATTGTATCCTTTATGGCGTCCACCGCAACACAAGGCTCTAGGTAGGTCAGCTAGGGCAAGAGCCTGCTGATCTGGTAAGTCCCTTAAGACTTGTTTCAACTGATCTTTCATTGCTTGGCAGACTCCAATCGCTGCTACTGCAGGTTGTGTCACCATGCTTGCTGTAGAGAAAGCAGATTTTAGTAAAGACTCCAATTTTTTATCTATTGGGTCTTTGAACATTGGAACATTATCTACTGGACATGTCAGTGATTTATTTACACAAGAGATGGCTGTGTCCACTGTAGGGACCCTCCATTTTTTTTTTTTTTATGAACTTATCCTCCATGGGATAGATCACCGGAAATCTCTTGGGGGGAGTAAATATTTTACAGGATGCTCCCAATCCTGGTAAATAAACCCTTCCAATAAAGGGTGGATTGGGAAGGAACAGACAGTCTGGAGAGCTTTCAGCGACCCCAGCGAGGAGACAGTAGTGGTTGATGGTTCTGCCAGAGGCATTTAAATGCTACTCGGACCATGTTAGTCAGAGACTGAACCCATAATCTTTCAGCCTGAGATGCTGAGAAAGGTTCTTCCACTGTTGATTCCTCTATAACTTTATCAACCTCACCTGATCCCCTTCAGGTAGGTCGATCTCTGGGACTGTTCCTCCACTAACAGGCACTCTGCAGGAGGAGACGGAGATCGGACGCGCTTTTCCTGTGACAGGGAAGCAGCGATCAATGCTGTTAATCTCTCTTCCAATCCTCCCAGAGTTGAGGATAAAACCTCCTCTGTTATATATACAGGAGCAGGTGGACTGGGGACAGCCGCAGTACCAGGTACTCCTGCGGGGTTCCTATGGCTACTGACCTCTGAAATTTCAGGGGAGATTGGCGCAGTACAGCATGCCCAAAATCCTCAGAGCCCGACGGAGACCCCTTTTGCTTCTTGGAAGATCTATTTCCAGAGCGTCTGGACGACATATCCTATAAGCACAAAGCTGAGGTATTCCCGTCGTCATACACCAATTTTGCTGGTAATAGTCTAACATAGTTGCTGCTATATACCAGCTGGTGTCCACTAAAGTGCCTTTCTATGGGGATGCCTGCATCAACCGCCTCTGTGTGCCACTGTTTGTTGCTAGCTCTGTTTGCATCCAGCTGACACTTGTACTGTGTCTTTATACAAGCTGGGACGCCTGCACATGCGCAGAAGCGCCGTGGCGCGCATCGAGCGTCATCCACCCGCCCCTTTTTTTTTTCATAGGAGGCGCGTGCACGCGCCCGCGCGCCCGTGCGCCATTGGCGCCCTTTTCGAAAATCAAACAGGGACTAGGAGCCAGGGCCCTTTTTGCCGGAGGGCCTGTGCGGTGGATGAGCGCAGCAACAGGGCAGAGGAAGTGGATTCCCACAGAGAAACTTACCAACTGCCTGGATCTTTTGACTTGAGAAAACCAAAGATCCACATGACAAGAAAAATGGACCACAGCGGCCTCTAGTGGTTTAACACAGGTACCGCGGTCCCTTTTTTTTTTTTTCTTGACTACTATTAAAATTTTACATTTTCAGTAGTTACAGGCATACACAGATATTAGCGGGAATACCGTTAGGTAACAGACAGAAAGACAAATTAGGCTTGGGGGTCCCCCAATAGAACCAAGTTCCTGGGGGCCCCCACTTACCTGATCCCCGCCGCAGGACTTTGTTTGGTCCACAGAAGCCCAAACTTCACCTATCACGGCAGGCATTGTAATTAAACCTTCAGGGACCGGGTTCCCAAGGATTCCACTCCCCTGGACCTGTATAGCACCCTGCACAGACAACATCTTGGTCGTGGGTATGACCAGAGCTCTGGATCCCAGGGTCCAGCCCTCCTAAGAGAGGCATTACAGGCAAAACCTTGCTCTTCTGCTGCAAGGCCCGGGTACCGACCGTTTAGCTATGAAGCTTTTTTGGTGGGATCCGGAACAGCTTACTAAGGCCCAAAAGAACCTGTACGCAAGCCCAGTGAAAACACATGTTACTTCTTGGCCAACACCTTAGACACTGGCAAAAAACTGAGGTGCTCCCGGATGGGAGGGGCTTATATAGGGGAGGGTACTTCTGGTTTGGAAGTGGCCAGTGCCAGCACCTGAAGGTAATCTATATAACCCATTAGTAATGACTAAGTCGCTCTGTGTCCCGTGATGTACGAAAAAGAAAGAGTGTCATTTAGATACTGTCCCTGTTGTCTTCCTGTTGAACCACACGCTTTGTGGAATAAGGGACAGGGCACTTGAGGCAGAACAGCGGGAAGAGGAGGACCTCCTTACCTTTCAAGGCCCCCTTTATCCATATAGTATTCCTGCGGGCCCGCCGATCACACAGGAAGAGGAGGAGGATTGTGTCAGAATGGAGGTGCAGGATAACACTCAGCATCAGCAGCAGTCTTCAAGGGATCGTTTTTAGTCCCCAGAAACCCATGGAGTTGTACGTGGCTGGGAGGAGGTGATTGCGGATCATGTGATCCTTAGTGACCCAGAGGACTCCGGATCGAATGCCTCTGCAAACTTACACTGCATGGCCTCCCTGATCCTGCAAAGCCTGCGCAAGGACCCTAGGATTTGTGGTATCAAGGAGAGGGATCATTACTGGCTGGCAACCCTCCTTGATCAACGTTACAAAGGTAAGGTTGCAGAACTCATACTGCCTTCGCAGAGGGAGCAGAGGATGAAACATCTTTGGGAGGCCTTGCAGAAAGGTTTGTACAATGCGTTTCCAGAGCCTGGGAGGTTACAATTTCCTGGTGCTGGACAACATGTTGCTGAGGCTTCGCTGAGTCACAGAAAGAAGCAGTGGAGAAGATGGCTGGCTGACCGATGCCTTCAGACAATTCTTCAGTCCGCAGCGCCAAGGTCTGATCGGTTCCAGCAACCATCGCCAGCATCTGAATTACATGGAGCAGGAATATCTAGGGACAAGAACAGACTTGGAGCCCTTTCCAACAGAACATCCACTGGGTTACTGGGTCTTGAGGATGGACCACTGGCCAGAGCTTACACAATATGCAATTGAGCTACTGGCCTGTCCTGCATCCAGCGTTCTTTCTGAACGCACATTCAGTGCTGCTGGAGGGTTTGTAACTGATCACAGAGTGCGCCTGTCCACAGACTCTGTTGATTGGCTCACATTCATAAAGATGAATCAGTCTTGGATCACCAGCTACCAAGCATCTGATGCTGATGTAACCGATTTTTCTATGGAAGTGGGATCCCTTGAAGACTGCCTATGCTGAGTGACTATCCTATTCCTCCTCAATCTACACGATGATAGCTTCTAAGAATATTTTTTGGTTCGAATATTTTTGGCACCACCACCACTGCCTAAGGCCCAATTTTTCTGCGCCCGTTTAACAGGCGTGTAATTACAATTTTTGCTGTAATATTTCACAGCAGGGCTCGTTCCTGCGCTCAACAAGAGTATCTGTGAGGGGTTGCAGTGTTGTGGCACCACCACCACTGCCTAAGGCCCATTTTTTCTGCCCCTGTTTAACAGGGGCAGGCAAGTACAATTTTTGATCTAATATTTAACAGCAGGGCTCGTTCCTGCACTCAACAAGATAATCTGTGAGGGCTTAGTGTTGTGTCACCACCACCGCCTAAGACCCAATTTCTCTGCCCCTGTTTAACAGGGGTGTGCAATTAAAATTTTTGATCTAATATTTTACAGCAGGGCCCGTTCCTGCGCCCACCAAGAGTAACTGTGAGGGCTTACAGTGTTCTGGTACCACCAATACCTAAGGCCCAATTTTACGCAGAGTGTATAGGGCAGGCCATACAGTATATACAGGCAGTCCCCTATTTTCAAACATCTGACTTACAAACGACTCCTACTTACAAATGGAGGGAGACAAAAGGAAGTGAGAGAAAATCTACCCCCAGGAAGGGAAATTCTCTCCTGTAAGAGTTAATATGGGAAAAGGGGGTCTCCACTGATGCTTTATCACCAATTCTTGTTTCCCCAATAACCCCAAATTTTCAAAATCCAATTGTCATTGGGACAGAAAGTGAGGTGAAATCTTCTGAACAGGGGCACAAACAGCAAAACAAATGTTACAGAGGTGATAACCCTTCCCTATGTTATCCAAAAAAGCTTAAAAATAGATTTTTTTTTTTGGCTGGAGATGCACTTAAAAAATGTACCTGTTCCAAATTACAAACAAATTCAACTTAAGAACAAACCTACAGTCCCTATCTTGTTTGAAACCCGGGGACCGCCTGTATACTGCTGTTCAGAGTATGTAGGGCCTGGGGGCCCCACGCCTTTTTTTTTTTTTCTTTGGGTGCGGGGTTCCCCTTAATATCCATACAAGACCCAAAGGGGCTGGTACTTGGCACCAAGTCGAGTGAGGGAATAATGACCCCCCACTCAAATCAATGCCGTTGGATGACGGAAGCGACATCAAACATCACCTCCACCCAATGGCCTTAAATGTCCAAAAAACATTTTTGTTGCATTTAAGCGTAAATGTGAGATCTGAGGTCTTTTTGACCCCAGATCTCACATTAAAGAGATCCCGTCATGCTCTTTTTAGATTACAAGGAATATTTATTTAAATTCCTCGTAATAGGAATAAAAGTGATCCAAAATTATAAAAAAAAAGCACGTGCATGCGCGCAGAAGCAAGCACATACGCAAGTCGCGCCAGCAAATGCAAACGTGTCCAAACCACACATGTGAGGTATCGCCGCGATCGTTAGAGTGAGAGCAATAATGCAAGTAAAAGATGTCCTCTGTAACTCAAAACTGGTAACCTGTAGAAATTTTTAAACGTCAACGTTTGCTGCCATTCCACGAGTGGAGCGCAATTTTGAAGCATGACGTGTTGGATATAAAAAAAATTTTTATTCTTTATTTATAACAGGGGAACTGGTCCACATGGACTCCAACAATAGACAGTCATTGCATACATCAATACAACAAAGCAGTGTGAAACACAGAAAAAAACTATACCTCAGAAGCACTAGGTGCCTAGTAGGTCCCACAGAGGCGTGTCACCCCAGAAAGGGGGGGTCCACGATAGGGCTGTGATGAGTCTAACTGTGGTAAATGTGAGTACGCATGTCTGTGGGAGGAGGGTATGAGAATGTTCGAATCCCGTGGATACAGGCTCCCCTCTAGTTTTCACATTTACTCATAGTAAAGAAAAAAGAGAAGAAATTACAGTAATAAAGAGTTTAAGTAATCTTACGGAAAAAGGAATAATATGTAAGAAATAATACAAAGTGTGGCAGGAGAGGGGGAGGGGTAGGGAAGGGGAAGGACTAGGAGAAAATCAGGGTATGGGTGATTACCCCGTGGGGGTGGTGATAATACCTCCATATTTCGCCAGAGCGTCGCAATTCACCAACGATCAAGCATTTAGGAGGGTAGATGTCGGGTAGAACGTCATGTGGGTGGCTCGATCCCCCTACGGGATTGTCCTTCGTCAGAATATTTGAATATATTCCACAGTCTCCACATCCTGGTGTAGGTTTCCTGTCTATGTTGGCTGGTGAGAATTAGGTCTTCCATGTGGTTAATGTTGTCTACTCTGCGGAGCCATTGGGCAATTGGCGGTGGGTGTGGAGATTTCCAATTGAGGGGAATGCAGGCTTTGGCCGCGTCAAGTAAGTGGCGGACTACCGGTTGGGTATAAATTTACTCGGTGTAACATTATCTTTCACAATATTAAAAAAATAAAATAAGTTGGTCTAACGCCTGTTTTCTTATTCAAAAAAAGTGCATTCTCTAGGGCAGTGGTTCTCAACATTTCTAGTGCCGTGACCCCTTGATGAAATTTCCCAAGTTGTGGGGACCCCCAACAGTAAAATAATTTTCCCTGAACGAGGGCGCCCGAACTTCCCTGCTACCAGCCGCTGATGACCTCACACACAGCCCTAATGCTATGATGTCACGGTGTCACCTACTGTCTCCTGTCATCATCATGCTCCTCGTCACCCCCCTGTTCCTGGCATCCCACCACCCTACCTCTGAGGCCTGTCATACATTTTATCACCCCGTGTCATCTTCATCCCCCTGTCAGCTTCCTACCACCCACCCGTGTCATCTCCATCCTCCCTGTCCGCTTCCTACCACCCACCCGTGTCATCTCCATCCCGCCTGTCCGCTTCCTACCACCCACCCGTGTCATCTCCATCCCCCCTGTCAGCTTCCTACCACCCACCCGTGTCATCTCCATCCCCCCTGTCCGCTTCCTACCACCCACCCGTGTCATCTCCATCCCCCCTGTCCGCTTCCTACCACCCTCCTGTGTCATCTCCATCCCCCGTCAGCTTCCTACCACCCACCCGTGTCATCTCCATCCTCCCTGTCCGCTTCCTACCACCCACCCGTGTCATCTCCATCCTCCCTGTCCGCTTCCTACCACCCACCCGTGTCATCTCCATCCTCCCTGTCCGCTTCCTACCACCCACCCGTGTCATCTCCATCCTCCCTGTCCGCTTCCTACCACCCACCCGTGTCAACTCCATCCTCCCTGTCCGCTTCCTACCACCGTCCTGTGTCATCTCCATCCCCCCTGTCAGCTTCCTACCACCCACCCGTGTCATCTCCATCCTCCCTGTCCGCTTCCTACCACCCACCCGTGTCATCTCCATCCTCCCTGTCCGCTTCCTACCACCCACCCGTGTCATCTCCATCCCCCCTGTCAGCTTCCTACCACCCACCCGTGTCATCTCCATCCCCCCTGTCCGCTTCCTACCACCCACCCGTGTCATCTCCATCCCCCCTGTCAGCTTCCTACCACCCTCCTGTGTCATCTCCATCCCCCCTGTCAGCTTCCTACCACCCACCGCAGACGAGAAGAGGAACATTAGAGGCAGATTAGGGGACTTCCGCATAGCAACAGGCATTTAGGGTGAGTATAATTTTATTTATTTTTTTCTATAAATTTTTTTTTTTTTTAGGATTTTTAATAGAAATATTTTTTCAGGGTGGACTTCCGCTTTAAGTCCAACATGACGTGTCTATGCAAGAAAAAAAATATTATGGAACAATACATATCATTTATATATATAAACATCCCAGTTGGTTCCTCAAAAGTGGTTATTCCGTGCCAGTGCTAGATATACAAAGTGTATAGCACCCAAACATGTATCTAGCACTGGCACGGAATAACCATTTTTGAGGAACCAACTGGGACGTTTATATATAAATGATATGTATTGTTCCACAAATTTTTTTTTGCACAGTCATGTCGGACTTATGTAATCATGATCTATGTATTGATTGCACCGCTTTGATTGTGACAAACAGTGACAAACAGTACAAAAATGCCTTAATTACCGTTTTTTTAGTGCCTGACTAGCCAAAGTCCCTCAGGTGTTCTGTCAGCATCAGCAACCCGTCTATTGTGTTAACCGGAAGTGACTTCGCCGCCATCTTGGTACTCTCGTGGGCAGTAAGGCTTCAGTAAGAAGTCGGCAAGTGGACATCTTTTTACACCCACCAAAGTCTTTTATTTTACACTTATTTTTACCAGTAAACTGAGCTTACATACTATATAAGGTTTATATAGTATATATTCTCAGTTTCCTGGTAAAAATACGTGTAAACTGCAAGACTTTGGTGGGTGTATAAAGATGTCCGCTTGCCAACTTCTAACTGTAGCCTTGCTGTGGACGGGAGTACCAAGATAGCGGCGCCGGAACGTAATTTCCGCACGGGTTCTCCTCTCCCGGAAGTGACGTCTTGCTGGCCGAGATGGACAGACTCCGGCGTACACAGTAATTTTGGGTCCGTCTCGGCCAGCTTTCGCGACCCCCGGCGAATCGGCAAGCGACCCCCGGGTTGAGAACCGCTGCTCTAGGGTGTCTGAAATTTTTTTTTATATATATATATATAAATGTTTGGGGGCTCAAATTAATTTTCTAGCAAAAAAAAAAAAAAAAAAAAGATTTTAACTTGTAAACACCAAGTGTAAAAAAAATAAGCCTGTTCCTTAACCACTTGAGCCCCGGACCATTTGGTAGCTAAAGGACCAGAGGTGAATTCAGAATTTTGCACTGCGCTGCTTTAACTGTAAATTGTGCGGACATGCAATGTTGTACCCAAACGAAATTTGCGTCCTTTTCTTCCCACAAATAGAGCTTTCTTTTAATGGTATTTGATTGCCTCTGCGATTTTTCTTTTTTGCGATATAAACGGAAAAAGACCGAAAATTTTGAAAAAAAATGATATTTTCTACTTTTTGTTATAAGAAAAATCGAATAAACTCAATTTTAGTCATACATTTAGGCCAAAATGTATTCAGCCACATGTCTTTAGTAAAAAAAATGTCAATAAGCGTATATTTATTGGTTTGCGCAAAAGTTATAGCGTTTACAAACTAGGGTACATTTTCTGGAATTTACACAGCTTTAAATTTATGACTGCCTATCTCATTTCTTGAGGTGCTAAAATGGCAGGGCAGTACAAACCCCCCCCAAATGACCCCATTTTAGAAAGTAGACACCCCAAGGAAATTGCTGAGAGGCATGTTGAGCCCATTGAATATTTTTTTTTTGTCCCAAGTGATTGAATAATGACAAAAAAAAAAAAAAAAATTACAAAAAGTTGTCACTAAATGATATATTGCTCACACATGCCATGGTTATATGTGGAATTGCACCCCAAAATACATTCTGCTGCTTCTCCTGAGTACGGGGATACCACATGTGTGGGACTTTTTAGGAGCCTAGCCACGTACGGGACCCCGGAAACCAAGCACCGCCTTCAGGATTTCTAAGGGCGCACATTTTTGATTTCACTCCTCACTACCTATCACAGTTTTGAAGGCCATAAAATGCCAAAATAGCACAAAACCCCCCCAAATGACCCCATTTTGGAAAGTAGACACCCCAAGCTGTTTGCTGAGAGGCATGGTGAGTATTTTACAGCTCTCATTTGTTTTTGAAAATGAAGAAAGAACATTTTTTTCTTTTTTTATTTCAATTTTCAAAACTTTGTGACAAAAAGCGAGATCTGCAAAATACTCACAATACCTCTCAGCAAATAGCTTGGGGTGTCTACTTTCCAAAATGGGGTCATTTGGGGGGGTTTTGTGCCATCTGGGCATTCCATGGCCTCCGAAACTGTGATAGGCAGTGAGAAGTGAAATCAAAAATTGACACCCTTAGAAAGCCTGAAGGCGGTGCTTGGTTTTTGGGGTCCCGTACGCGGCTAGGCTCCCAAAAAGTCTCACACATGTGGTATCCCCGTACTCAGGAGAAGCAACAGAATGTATTTTGGGGTGTAATTCCACATATGCCCATGGCATGTTTGAGCAATATATCATTTAGTGACAACTTTGTGCAAAAAAAAAAAAAAAAAATGTATTTTTTCCGCAACTTGTGTCAACATATAAAATATTCCATGGACTCGACATGCCTCTCAGTATATAGCTTGGGGTGTCCACTTTCCAAAATGGGGTCATTTGGGGGGTTTTGAACTGTTCTGGCATTTTATACACAACATTAGGAAGCTTACATCCCCTCTTCTAACCACTTGAAGACAAAGCCCTTTTTGACACTTTTTGTTTACATGGAAACATATTTTTTTTTGCAAGAAAATTATGTTGAACCCCCAAACATTATATATATTTTTAAAGCAAAGGCCCTACAGATTAAAATGGTGGGTGTTGCATTTTTTTTTCTACACAGTATTTGCGCAGCGATTTTTCAAACGCATTTTTTGGGGAAAAAATACACTTTTTTTAATTTTAATGCACTAAAACACACTATATTGCCCAAATGTTTGATGAAATAAAAAAAGATTATCTTAGGCCGAGTACATAGATACCAAACACGACATGCTTTAAAATTTCGCACAAACGCACATTGGCGACAAACTACATACATTTTTAAAAGCCTTTAAAAGCATTTACAGGTTACCCCGTTAGATTTACAGAGGAGGTCTACTGCTAAAATTACTGCCCTCGATCTGACCTTCGCGGTGATACCTCACATGCATGGTGCAATTGCTGTTTACATATGACGCCAGACCGACGCTTGCGTTCGCCATTGGGCAAGAGCAGAGCAGGGCAGGACAGGGGTGCTTTTTTTTTTTTTTTATTATTAATTTTGCTTTTTTATTTTATTTTTAAACTGTTGCTTCCATATTTTTTTTTTATCACTTTTATTGTTATCTCAGGGAATGTAAAGATCCCCTATGATAGCAATAGGTAATGACAGGTACTCTTTTTTGAAAAAACTGGGGTCTATTGGACCCTAGATCTTTCCTCTGCCCTCAAAGAATCTGACCACACCAAGATCGGTGTGATAAAATGCTTTCCCAATTTCCCAATGGCGCTTTTTATATCCGGGGGGGGGGGTACATTCCCTCCCACTGCTTGTAAAAGCAGTCCAGAGGCTAATTAGCCACTAGGATTGCTTTTACATGAAAGCTGGCCGCTGGCTGAAAAGAATGATACCAAGATGATACCTAAACCCGCAGGCATCATTCTGGTATAAACATTCAAAGTCCAGCAACATACCAGTACGTTGCTGGTCCTTGTTGGACATGTATTGTAATCTTTTTTTTCATGCAGCCTGTTGGCTGAACGAAAAAAAAAGATTGATCGGTGGGTATGCCCACCATTAGAATACCGCCCTTCATCCACCCACTTCTAATGATGGGCATACATGCACCATTTATATATGCCGAAGCATGGGGGCATCTTCTCGCAAAAGTTATGCCGCGTACACATGGTCAGACTTTTCCACGGGCAAGCCTCCGTCGGAATTTCGACCGTATGTACGCGGCATTAGGAGCAAAATCGCTCCTCCGCTCCTGCTGCCCCAATGCTTCGGCATATATGCTTTTTTTTTTAACTGTGGTGGTGACATCATCTCCTACAGCACTGGAGTCGCAGGGATCAGGCCTGTCTCTGCGAACGCTGCAGTTATGTGTGTTGTGTTTTGTAAGTGACAGCGATCGATCGATACTGCACTTGGGTGGCCTGGGCTGGACGGAAGGGCAAAACGCAGGTGCTAGCAGGTATCTGGGCTGATCCCGCTAACACTGCGTTTTTGGGAACCCTAAACTGCTGGGGACGCTAGTATAGATCTGATCAGATATTGAGCTGATCAGATACTATACCACTAAGAGGGGTGTATGCTTCACGCGTGGGTGTTAGCGCTACTGGCACTAACCTGCCGCTGCCTGGGGTGTGACGCAGACCCTCTCTGATGCTAAAACCTAATTGATATCACCCGCCGGGCGATCAGGGGGTTAAACCTTTATTGGGTTATATACGGCGGGTGCCCTGACACTATAAAAAGCAAACTAACCAGCGTCACCCGTAACACTTATATGATGATCACTGGTGAAAGGGTTAACTAGGGGCAATTAGGGGGTTAAAACCTTTATTAGATAATATATGGGGGTACCTGACGCTATAAAAACCTGCGGCGAACCTAAAAAAAATTACTGGCTACCGATCAGCATCACCGACGCTAAGACATCGATCAGAAAAATGATCGCATAGCGACGGCGGTGCTAGGGGGTGAAAGGGTTACCTGGGGGGTGATCAAGGGGGTTAAACCTTTATTAGGGGGGGTTAGGGGGCTACACTGGACCTAAAACTAAATGTAGTGACACTTTTACAGTCACAAATGTCACTGATTGCAGTGACCATTTATTTAGTGATCACTGCAATCAGTGACACTGTGACTGGGGGCTGATCTGGGGGTGTCTGGGGGGGCGATTTATGTGCCTATGTGTCCTGGTGTCAGTGTAGTGTTGTGTGCACTAACCTGCATCTTCTCCTGTACGGCGCTCGGTATATGTGAGTGCCCCAGGAGAGATGACATCACTTCCTCCTGCCTGGCAGGCAGGGGAAGCTCTCTCATTCGCCGGGAGCGATCGAGAGGGGGTGGCCGGAATCGAACGGCCGTCCCCTCATGCCGGATCGCTCCCGAAGGTAAAACGACCACCCACTGTAAAGAAGGGGGGTCCGATCGGACCCCCCAACTATACAAAGGCAATCACGTATATGTACGCGATTCTGCCTGTCGGTGCCATTCTGCCGACGTATATTTACAGTGGGCGGTCGTTAAGAGGTTAAAAAGGTATTTAAGTTGATATATATATAAAAAAAAAAAAAAAAACATATGGTAGCAAAGATAATACTACACAAACTAAATGTAGCACCCCCCTGAGTCTACTGAGAGCAAACAGGTACCTCCAGAGGCAGGGAGCAAGCTTACATTCACCCCAGGGCTGAGTCCATGGCTATAATAGGAAGTTAGAACAGAATTTGGGCGCCAGTCACTTTATATATTTTCAATGCTTTAAATGGAGAAGTAGTAGTATGAGAGAGGGTTCGGGGAGGTTTCAGATACAAATTGCAGATCACTTCCAGACTCCTTGAATCCAAAGACAAAACAGCTTTCTTTTTTAGAAGATCTTGGATACCTGGATAAGTCTCTCACACAGACCTAGCAACCGTTATGATTTCTGGATAAGCCTCTCTCGCCGACTTAGCAGCCAGTAGAACTCCTGGACAAGTCTCTCTCACAGACTTAGCAGCCAGGAGCTAGTTACCTTGATTTAGATTTGTAGAACAGCTTCACAGTACCAGAACCTTTAAGCCATCCGGCGGTACTGTAAAGGGTAGTTTAAATGTAGGTGCATCCTTCAACAAAGTCACCAGGCCCTCCTGAGAGACCAGCCTTCATCCTGGCTCTCCCCAGCAAGGGTCCTCCTCTGGATCTCCTCAGCTTGGCTTGGCTTCTTCCAAACAGGCAAGACAGCCTAAGACGACCTCAGGATTAGTAGGCCCCAGACAGGCTTCTGGGCCTACTTGCAGAGCTTGCAGCAACTTGGCCTCAGGCCAGAAGGGCCAAGAGGTGAGGATTGACTAGAGCAGTGTTTCTCAACTCCAGTCCTCAAGGCACCCCAACAGGTCAAGTTTTCAGGATTTCCCTCAGATGAAACAGCTGTGGGAATTACTAAAGAAGTTAAACTGATCAAATAACCTGTGCAAAACAATGGAGAGCCTGAAAACATGATCTGTTGGGGCGCCTTGAGGACTGGAGTTGAGAAACACTGGACTAGAGCACATGGCATCTGTCCCATAAATACCCCCTCCCAGAATGCACAGCAGCCAGAAACCTCCTACTGGGCTGTTCAGAACACAAGCTAATAAACGATATACAATCAATCTGAGCTGTTTACAGCTCAACCAAAAACAAAAATTTACATTATAGCCCCATTTTTAGTAACAGGGGGCTACACAAATATATTAGAGAAAATACAGCTATTTTCTTTCTAAATGAGTAGTCACGAGAAAAATATATTAGCTATGAGATAGAGGGGCGAGTTAATTAGGGTTAAATAAGAACACATTTTATATACATTTTTTTTTTAAATTTTAACTTAAGGTTGCAGATAAAAAGGTCACTTATTTGATCTTCATTTGAATGAAAGATTAAATACAAAGTAACAATAATGTTATGCTGTAAAAATGGGTTGATTTACTGAGGGCAAACAGTCTGTGTACTTGAACTTCTTTCCCCAGCGTTTAGTGAACGGATATTCTTTACATAGTGAAGCTTCACCACAATCAGATCCAAATAAAAAAAAAAAAAAAAAAAAAAAAAAAACCACATAATTTTTGCTTCCACATGATTGTGGTGAAACTGTCCTGATTTCCATCATTCAATCACTAAGCTCTGGGGAAAATAAGTGCAGTCCTACTTGCAAAGTGCAGTCTTTAGTAAAGCAACCCCATAATGTAACTTGGCTTAGGAGCACTAGTTAGCATGACTTAAAAGTACAAATTACAGCTTGCCCATATAGAATTTAAATGCAGTTTGTTTCAAAATATGTATTTTCTATAAAGAACAGTTACTAAATCTACATTTTTCAAGAGAATGTAATATTTTTTTTATTTTTTTAATAAACTTGGTACAAAAATGACTGCATGTCCATAACCATCACCCCCTAAAAATAAAAAAAACAAGACAAATCACAAACAAGTCAACCTTTAATATCTTTATTGAGATTACACATCAGAGTAACCAATCTCACATTGCACAAGTATAGGCGGAATATACTCATATAGACTTTATTTATTATACATTGTATTTCCTTTATAGGTGAATAGAAATTTTTACTTTTTAAAAGGCAGTGAAATTAGGAAAACTCTGGCTTATAATACAGAAACAGACTTGAAGCTCATGTTTCTTTTTTTTTTTTTATATATAAGCATCTAATATATATTTATACAGTTTAATATAGCGATGTAACAAAAATAAAAGGGCTGTATAGTATCAATAAAATGCAATTTAAAAAAATTAAACATGGAAAAAATATAACCAAAACTAATTGTATATGTAAAGCGCTGCGTAAATTGAAGGCGCTATACAAATACCTAAAATAAATAAATAAATAATTGGGAGCTGCCAGTAATGCAAATTTTTGAAAATATGCATCTGTAGTTTACAAGGCTCAATGAAGCCTCTGTGCGTTATACTTGCCAGTGAGATAACCAAGTCCATGACCAGAATATGATATATTTTTTAATAAGAATTCCATCTTTAATTCTTTGCAGCTTTATACAGTGGAACCCTGGATTACGAGCATAATCCGTTCCAGGAGAATGCTTGTAATCCAAAGCACTCGCATATCAAAGCGAGTTTCCCCATAGAAGTCAATGGAAACAAAGATAATTTGTTCGGCATTGACTTCTATGGCATGCAATACCGCATGTGGCCAGAGGTGGGGGGTGTTGGAGCCTCGGAAATGCCTCGGTGACAGCTCGGTTGATCTCGAAAACCCTTGAAAACTGAGCATTTCCGAGTGATTCCCAGTATTTCCGAAAGGCTTGGAGCGGCTCCGAACTGTTCGAGTGTCACCGGCACCCCCGCACCTCTGGACAAATGCAGTACTGCACACCCCATTAGCTTAAATTTTGCTTGTTTTGCGAGACAACACTCGCAAACCAAGTCAGAATTTAAAAAAAAGCTGCTTGTTAATCATAACGCTCGTTAACCATGTTACTCGTAAACCAAGGTTCCACTGTACACTTCTTAAACTAATCGGACATCAGCTTCAACCAGCCTTAGAAACAACGAATGAACCTGGTATCTGATGGGTAATATCACTTTTACTATTAGGAATATTCCTGGACAGCTGTTGATTTTTTTCCTCCCATTTTAGTTCTTGTAGAGCAGATGCAAAATATTTTACTGCTGAAGCATATTTTCTCATCAGTTTGTGACTGAATTTCTTACCTACCAGAGTAATTGGCAGCAGATTCAGATATCTGCAAGTTCTGAGAATCAAACAGCAATAGCCTCATTTTTATTCAGTCCACCCTAAAGATTGCATACTTTTACTACAAACCGCCTCAGATGAGAATATTGCTGAATAATGAATAATTAGATAAAAAATAAAAAAAAGTATGGGTGTTGCTGGTCTGATGAAATGTGTTATTCTAAAAACATCCTATAATGTCAGATTTCTCCATGGTAATATTGTGTGAACCTACCTATTTAACAAATGCAACAGCTTAAAAGCACATCTTGATCAAAGGGAACAGTAAAAATGTATAAAAATTGCAGCACAGTAGCAACAATGAAAGCAGTTTTTCTAATGGGATGGCTCAGAAAAATAAAAGGGTTCTTTTTATTTCTTTAAAATAAAGCTTTTCCTTTTTTACCTTAATCACAACAGAACACAAGACAAAAAAAAAAAAAAGTGTGCTAAAAAATACAAAATTGTTGAGCACTGTTTGGGTGCAAATTTCATTTTCCTTCCTTGTGCTTTTGACGGGAAAACACACATACCACTGGCAACGAAAGGCATAAAAAGGTAAGACAATGTTAAAGTTTCTATACACTAGGCCAAACTGTAGGGATTTACTCCATTTGTATTTAGCTATATACAAAGCAGAATGGATGTAGAGCGAGGTACAGTTAGGAGCTTTGATCTTTAAAAGCAAATAGCGATGCTGTATTCCAGATTGAGGATTCTAGTAGCAGGCTGGGCGATACCCGTTTGGCTAAAGACTCAGGCTGGGTTCACATCAGTGTGAATTAGATATGGGGGTTTTTCCGCATCCAATTCGCATGTCAGGAGATTGTGACCGGTTCTCTATGGAGCCGGTTCACACATCTCCAGAATCCTGTGCGTCTTCTGGTCCATTTCAGGTCCAAATTCAGCAAAAAAAATTCAGGCTGAAATAGAACCTGAAGACGTGGAGACGCACCGGACCCCCTCCCGTGAGTCGCTGCGTTCCTCAGTATGAACCGAGCCTTAAAATGGTTAGTCCACCTTTACCAAAAATCTGCAGGCAAGGGGGGCTGTAGATAAAAAAAGTGTGCAGCTTTAACTAAAGCTGGATAATGCCCTTGCTATAGGCGTAGACCATTTACATAGCTTTCCGAAGCCTGGCCACAAAACTCCCATAGATGACATCACCCTGTTTGGTTGCTAGCCATTACTGTTCACCCCCACTATCACAGCAAAGGAGCTTTCAAACCCCAACACAGGTGCGATTCACTATTTCCTCCTTGCTGAACTCTGACAGATGCATATGAAGGTGTTTGAATTGGCTAGGAATGTCTAAAGCCTCATATACACGATTGGACTTCCATCTGACTTTTCCGTGGATTTTGGTCCGAATGGGCATTGGCCGAGAACTTAATCTGCATTCACACGGCAGAACATTTTCAGCCAACTTTCACCAAAATCACGTGGTTTTTCATTCTTTACCGCCACCCTTTGGGCAACTTCTGCTATTGTTGGCTGATGTTTAGCATTGCTTCTGAGCATGCGTGTTTGTACTTTGGACTTAAGTCCGATGGACTTGTGTACACACGATCGGATTATCCTCCATCGGACATTTGTTGCCGAAAAGTTTGAGAGCATTTACAGCGAATATTTGTTTGATGAAAAAGCGAAAACAATTGTCCGATGGAGCATACACATGATCGAATTGTCCGATAAAACAGGTCCGTCGGACAATTGTTGTCAAAAAGTCGGATCGTGTGTATGAGCCTTTACATATAGCAACAAGGTAGGACAGGATGATGCAATCTCTGGGAGTTTCTCAGTTAGGACTTGGGAGGTATGTAAATGGCCTATACCTATTTGCAAGGGCGTTATTTAACTTTGGTCAAAGTGGCACAGTTTGTATTCAGCTTCAAGCACCAATTGCATAGGCAGTTTTTAGTAAAAAGGTGAGCTCGCCCTTTAAACGCTCTCCAAGATTTTCAAGCATCAACAAGGAGATGCAATCCCATCAACATGGTTTGGTGTAGTATGAGGTTTCCACTGTGTCCCCTAAATGTGGCCAAAATCAAAACTGGATCACCACAAGTATTACATTTAGCAATATTTAATGACTATGTTGGTCAATATAGAATGGAAACATGGAAATGGAATGGATATTTTCATTGTTGAAGCCCAACATCTATGCAAAAATAAGGTATCTTTTTGATGACCAGAATTCTATCAGCGCCTGTCAACTGTGTCACTACTATTATTTTATTATAATGTGTAAAATGGACTTCACTTACACAAGTTTCTTTTGTAAAAGCTATAGCTCACATTTTCTTTTACAGGAGGTATACTGTAAGACACAACAGAAGGTAAAACTTGTGTTTTAAGTAAAGTAAACCAAATTAACTTGGAGGTTTTCTTTGGCTAGATTAATGTTATATTTCTAATTCATTAGATCTGCAGTAACAAGTGCCACCTAGTGATTACTACAAGGGTATTAAAATCTTCAACGTCGAAAACAAGTTAAAATTAGCAATCTTGAACAGCCAGTGCAGATTACATTAAAAACTGTATAAATATTTAGTCTCAGACCTGGAACACAATGTATAAAAAACGGCTTGTACAAGAGCCTCATATAAAAATGATATGATAGTGGAGGACAGAACTAGCCTTCATGAACCTTATTTTTCGTGGGAGAATAATTAAGTTACATTAGGTAAAACAGCTACAACAGGAAAATACCTCATCGTAAACATCTTACATCTACATATGTTAACAGGCAGCCTGGTACATTTCATTGTAAAGCTGGGTACACCCTAGTTTTGTTTTTTGTGCTATCCAGCGGGTTGCACGAAAAAAAAACTGACAGCTCCGGTCGGACCCGCTGTACTAACCATGCAAGGTTAGTCCAGCGATCTCTCCCGCTGAGCTGCTGTGTTCCGATAGGGGGACACCCCCCACCAGAACACTACGATCAGCACCCTCTGCCATTGGCCGAGTGCTAATTGGGAGTCGGTCGGCTGCTAGATTCCAGCATGCACGTCCGACAGAAGCCTGCCGAACGGCGGGCTTCTGTCGGAGAAACCAACATACACACAGGCAGATCGGCTGTTTTTTTTTTGAACAGGCCGTTGTTCCATATTTACGTGGCTATCAATACTATTTGGAAATTTGTTTTGCCCTTTTGAAAAGTAATTTTTAATTCTAAAGCAACATAACAAGACTACACGTTGGGTTGTGAATGGACACCTTGATAGAACTGCCTTGAACAGATTTCCACAAACCTAAAACTTATTTAATGCTTTAGGTATAATGGTGTTACATATCCATAAACCTTAATAGATCATCTGCAGTGAAGTCTTAGGGAGAATTCTTTTTTTAAATCTATATTTTAGGTGAGAACGCATTTAACCAATGTCAGGGGCTGCAATACTTGGCCAAAGAAAAAATTGGGGGAAAAAAAAAAAAAGGGACAATATGCAGTTCTTAATTTTTTTTTTAAAGTATACTAGTAGAACAGGGTCTAGAAATGTGTCACAGTAAGCACCAGGGTGGACAGTGATCAGGTAAAAATTGATAGATGGAAAGGTGGGAGGACTTAAGTACCAGGTTTTAGTAGAAATTTTAGGGAGGCATTTTTTAAAAGAACTGCTAAAATGAAAAGTAGGGGGTTGTCAGTAGCATAGTTTAATTTGTAGAACTCGTCTACAGATTACAAAACAAGCAATTAATCGGTTAACTGCCATAGACAACACCTCCAAATTTTTCATTGTCCGTATTTACAGAATATTTAATAGGAGACTTTCACAAGGCCACCTTACGAATGTTGACTTTTTAATCATCTTTATAGATGGATGGTAAGTGCCTAGAATTATGGCACCCTATAACATGATTACTCTTTACAGGTAGGATACTCTGGAGTATCAACACTCTTACATATGGCATGCTATAGAAATAACATATGTACAGAAGATGCAAACTATCAAGTCAAGCAGGGCTTGACAAATTTGCTTGCAATCTGGGAGCCAGCTAAAAAAGTTAGAAGCCAGGAACGCGCCCTGTCCCGCCGAGCTCGCGCGCAGAAGCGAACGCATACGTGAGTAGCGCCCGCATATGAAAGCGGTGTTCAAAGTATGTGAAGTATCGCCGTGATCGGTAGATCGAGAGCAATAATTCTAGCCCTAGACCTCCTCTAACTCAAAACATGCAACCTGTAGAATTTTTTAAACGTCGCCTATGGAGATTTTAAAAAGTAAAAGTTAGTCGCCATTCCACGAGCGGACGCAATTTTGAAGCGTGACATGTTGGGTATCAATTTACTCAGCGTAACATTATCTTTCACAACATAAAAAAAAAAAAAAAATGGGCTAAATTTACTGTTGTCTTATTTTTTAATTAAAAAAAAGTGTATTTTTTTCCAAAAAAGTGCGCTTGTAAGACCGCTGCGCAAATACGGTGTGACAGAAAGTATTGCAACGACCACCATTTTATTCTCTAGGGTGTTAGAATAAAAAATATATATAATGTTTGGGGGTTATAATTAGAGGGAAGGAGATGGCAGTGAAAACAGGACAGGGAAACGCCATTAGCATTGCTGCTTGTCCTGTCATACCAACGGCCACCACAAGATGGCGCTAGATCACAGAAGGAAGCATAGGCCTGCAGAAGGCCGCAAAGCCGCGGCCTCAATTACTGGCCGGCACGAAACCCGCGGCGCGGAGGGGGGGGGCACGGAGACACAGGATACCCCAGCTGTGCTGCCCCAGGTCGCTAATTCTAGTCGCAATGGCGACCTGGCGCCCGGGGGTTTGTCGAGCCCTGAAGTCAAGCTTTGCCAACAATTTGAAATGACAAAACTATACATTTAATCAGTATAATAACTAAAATGGAAAGGTGGGAAAAAAAAAAAAAAGCGCAGACAGAAACCAAACACATTAAAAATTGAAATCCAGGGAATAAAATACCTTACATTGGGGCTCCAAGCTCCCCCAACCAGCACCCTCCACTTCCCCCACACTAAAAGGGTTAAATGCTTGTTTTGTCTAGGTAAATACTGACATTTAGCCTTTGCAATGCTGGGAGAGCCCACTGCATGGGTCATTTCCTTTCTCCCAGTTTAGCTTTAAAGGGCCGTTTATGAAAAAAAAAAATAAAAAAAAAAAAAAAAACTTGTACCTGGGAAGAATGTCATATATATATATATATATATATATATATATATAATTTTTTTTTTGTTAGCTGACAAACCTTATTCTGCATATTTAACTGCAGATGTTAAAGAATGGCAAAAATGAGTGTGGAAAAAAAAAAAAAACTGAAAAGCTTAAGCGAAGTAAAAGTCCAGCAAAAAAAAAGAAAAAAAAATTCCCCTCTTTGAATCAGGAAGGTTATATAAATGAAAAAAGCTTAAGTTCCTGTAAGGTTGCGGTTGCCTTAGATCTCTGCTTGTTTACTTGCCAAAGTGCACAAAACCAGAGCAATTTATTTATATATAAAAAATGTGCAGTGCTTAACCACTTTGCGCCCGGGCCGTTCTCAAAAGACGGCCGCATTGCGGCGCTCAATTGCCGGGAGGACGTCCATGGACGTCCTCCTGTTTAGTTCCGCGAAGCGTGCCGCCGCGGGCACGCATCGGGGAAAAGCTGTACCCGCTGTGTCACGCGGGTGCTGATGCGCGTGCCTGGCGGCCGCGATGTCCGCCAGGTACCCGCGATCGGCTGTCACAGAGCAGGGACGTGGATCTCTGTGTGTAAACACAGAGATCCATGTCCTGTAAGGGAGAGAGGAGACCGATGTTTTGTCCCTTGTACAAAGGGACACACAGATCGGTCTCCTCCCCCAGTCAGTCCCCTCCCCCCACAGTAACAATCACCTAGCAGGGTACACATTGAACCCTTTCCCGCCCCCTAGTGTTAACTCCTTCACTGCCAGTCACATTTATACAGTAATCAGTGCATATTTATAGCACTGTTCGCTGTATAAATGTGAATGGTCCCAAAAATGTGTCAAAAGTGTCTGATGTGTCCGCCATAATGTCGCAGTCACAATAAAAATCGCAGATCGCCGCCATTATTAGTAAAAGAAAAATAAATACCAAAAAAATGTCATAATTCTATCCCCTATAACTTTTGCGCAAACCAATCACTATACGCTTATTGCGATTTTTTACCTAAAATACGTAGAAGAATACGTATCGGCCTAAAACGGAGAAAAAAAAAAAAAAGTTTTTTAAATAAAAATTGGGATATTTATTATAGCAAAAAGTAAAAAAGATTGTGTTTTTTTTTCCAAAATTGTCGCTTTTTTTTTGTTTATAGCACAAAAAACAAACAAACACAGAAATGATCAAATACCACCAGAAGAAAGCTTTGTGGGAAAAAAGGACGTCAATTTTGTTTGGGAGCCACGTCGCACGACCGCGCAATTGTCATTCAAAGCGTGACAGTGCCGAAAGCTGAAATTTCGCCTGGGTAGGAAGGGGGTTATGTGCCCAGTAAGCAAGTGGTTAAAACATAATATGTGACATGATGCGAATATTCACACAAAACCATATATCATATGGATCAAAGTGCAAAGTACCAACATTAATAGAAGAAAAAAAATATATCAAAAAATATAATTTATGTAGTTCATAGAAAAAAGTCCAGAATGTAGAATTAGAATTACCAATGTGATTAAAGATGTAGTAGTGACAGTCCAAATAACACCCTTTGAGTGAACATCCAACACCTTAGACCGGTATTGTGTTTACCGGAACAAGTGGACGCAGATACCATGGTACCGAGTCAGGGACCTGTCAAGGAAGCGGTGACACCCTCTGAATAACCTCTGTAACTATTCATTCGGATTACACATGCTTTATTGACTCAGTACCATGGTATATGAGTCCACTTGTTCCGATAAGCACAATACCTGTTCCTAGGTGGTGGATGTTCACTCAAGGGGTGTTATATTTGGACTGTCACTACTACCATCTTTCATCACATTGGAGATTCTATATTCTGGTCATTTTTCTATGAAATATTTTTTTTCTCTATTTTTTCTTATATTAATAATCGGTACATTTCACTTTATTGATCCATATGATATATGGTTTTGTGCGATTAGCATCATGTCACATATAAAAATTGTGCAGTGCTTAAAACATATATTAGTTTGATCACAATGTTTTGTCAATTGTAGTGTGGGCAGCTACAGAGAAAACACTTCCATATTCATTAGCGTGGTATTCCATACTATATAGGATTTGGAATCTAGTTGCCTGGTTACTTTGAGTTACCATTCTTTGCATAGTTTTCCTTGATATCAAACTCTCAGGCTGGGTTTAAACCAGTGCGAACTGGATGCGGATTACACCGCATCCAATTCGCATGACAGGAGATTGTGACTGGTTCTAAATGGAGCCGTTTATACATCTCCGTGGTGGCTGCAGAGCGAATTGCACAGAGGTCCTGTGCGTTTTCAGCTGCGTTTCAAGTCCGAATTCAGGCAAATATTCGGGCCCGATTCGTCCCTGAAACAGAAAACAGGGATGCACAGGACCCCTGCTGTGAGCAGCATATGATCTTAGTGTGAACCCAGCCTAATAGTGCTAAACATGACTTTACAAACATTAATTTATTGGGCAACTGTTAATGTACTGTATGTAATCACGGATGAGCTTTTTTCATATATTTTGTTATATCACATTCAGAAACAAATAGTTGTCTGTTCATGTGATGTTTAAGGACTGGTTCTTGGAGCAGTATTAAACCCAAATACATGAAATTATATTGAAGCTTACCAACTCATTTGTGGTGAATGTATTTGTTTTTGTTTTTTTGGGCTTCTTCCCTTTATTTATACCTGGTGATCTCTCCAGTAAGTCGGTTACTTTTCAACGTTTCTTTAACAGACCAAGCCTCCTACAATCCCTCTATGGGACGTTTCCACTGGCGGAGTAGACAGATCGACAATTGTCAGGATTCTTTAGCAGATTTGGACATAAACTGCGAGGGCAAGACTCCCTTTCCCTGTTTGAGTCGATGTGCGCAAAACTCTTTCGACATCTCCTTTCCCACACTCAGTGCACACTCGACCCCTACCCCATACTATATTAGGAGAATGGTAAAAAGGAACTGGGCCTGGAATTCACTCCCTCAAATCCAGAAAATACTTCAATTAACACATGTAGCCTTTATTAGCACTAGTATTCAGGAGTCTTCTTACAAGTTCCTCACTAGATGGTATAAACAGTCCTCCCATTTGGTACAGAGGTCTCCTGCTGCTGATTCATGTTGTTGGCAGGGCTGTAATCAGAAGGGCACGTTCCTACATCTTTGGTGGTCCTGCCCCAAGATTAAGGCCTTTTGGGAGGGAATTATCCTGTGGATTAAAAAACGACCCTTTGACCAATAGCCAGCACCCCCCCAATTCCCCCTCATCTATTAAAATTTTATAAGAAAAATTTTACCCCCTACTTGTTCAATGCAGCACAACCTCTCATTCCAGGCTTTTGGAAACAGATAGTTTATCCTTCACTACTTGATTGTAAGCGAGAGGTGGATAAGATTATGGAAGCAGAACGCTCATGCACTCGGGTAAAAATAAGCAGGGCAAATTTAGGGATATATGGGCTGGCTGGATGTATTAGTCCACTGAGATAACTGATGCCTAAATATATTTTGCCATTGTGCTACCCTATGCCTAGTATTCTAGAGAACCAGTAATTGAGGATAATTTGAACAGCACACGTATCCTAAATCCTAAACTAAGAGTAAATTTGGGTACGTTTGTTCTGCTGCTTTACCTCTGAGAGTCGCATTGCATTTGACACATTTCAAAACGATTACTGCAAAGGTCGCATTGCTGGCTTTGTTTATAATAGTCCTTACCTTTCTTATGTAATGTCACTGATCATTCTTATCTGTAAGTTGAATGCTTAGATAGCCTGCGTGTTGTTTATATGCAAATAATGTGTATTATGATGCCCTCCCATTTGCAGTTGTGCATGACTTACTTCACATGCATGTGACAATATTTGTTTCCCTTTTTTTTATCTCTGTATTGCAAAAAAATGAAAAAAAAAATCTGATTATTAAAAAAAAAAAAAAAAAAAAACAACAGCAAAAGTAACTGTTAAAGGGTTGAGACAAACCATTTCCTACAGTTGTAGGCTTTTATTAAAATATATAAAACCTTTATCCCCCCCCCCCAAAAAAAAAAGGAGAAAAAAAAAACAGTTGCTCCAACTGCTTAAAAAGGCGTTGCCTGCAGTCCAGCTTTAAATGTGCAACTCATTTTTAAAGAAGCACAGCAACAGGGAGCACGAGTTACTAGGATCAAAGAGGCAACACTTTATTAAACATAGTGCACTTACAGTTAAGAAACTATTGATCAGACAGCAGCACTGAGAGAACCAGGACCATTGGGAGAGAACTCACCGGCAGGATCTACGGCTGCTAGTGGAGTAGCTCACTGACAGGCGGTGGAGTGATATCAGATAGTGAGCATGCTTCTTCACATGTACCATTGAGGGGATCCATCCCAGAGCTTTCGTCAGGAGCTGCAGGGGATTCTTGGATCTTTACGCCAGTCCACTCTTTTCCTATATTTCCCCCATTTTCTGTGACCTCACATACCACACTTAGGAGAGCAGAGAAAGCCAAGTACACAGAGTTTTGTAAAATGTATGTCAATCTAAAATCAACCTTCTTCCCAGAGAGACAATGTTGCTGTCCAAAAGGGGTCTCTATTGGTCCTCCATCCAAAAGTAGAGACACCCTCAGACAATTAGTGCATTACTACCCAAATCACCAGGTAAAAACAAAAAATATTAGAATACATTTTTGTTTTTGGGCTTAATACCTCTTAATATCCGAATCTGTTCCTTGGTTGTGAATAGCCATTTTGTTTCAATAAAAATTGTAATCCTCACACACACACACACACACACACTTACTTTGCAATTGTTGGTCCAATTTTACACTGCATGCTGAACCTTTTTTTAGTGTGTTCAGTTATAGCTCAAGATTTACTAAGGTGTGTCCTTTAAGTGCAAATCACATATCCAAGAGTGATAAAATACAGTACTCCTACTTGAATTCTAGGCAAAAAAATCTCCTTTAAATTAGTTCTAAAGTCAGAAGTTTTTTTATCTTAATGTATTCTATGCATTAAGATTTTAAAAAACAAAAAAAAAAAAAAAAACCTTCTTGTACAGCAGCCCCTACCCCCCTAATATTTACCTGAGCCCCCATCTCAATCCAGCGATGTTGCATCAGAGACTAATGGCTGGGACTCGCTCTACTCACTGGCTGAGAGAGCAGCAGGGCGCCCTTGGCTCCCACTGCTGTCAATTAAAGTCAGTGAGCCAGGGAACAGAGGGGGCGGGGGTCGAGCCGTGGCTCTGTGTCCGACAGGAGACAGCAGCGGTTCGGCTGCCCCCATAGCAAGCCGCTTTGCTGTGGGGGCACTCGGCAGGAGGGGCCAGGAGTGCCGGCAAGGAATCCAGGAAGGAGGATCTGGGCTGCTCTGTGCAAAACTATGGCGAAGAGAAGTAGGGCCTTAAAAAATAACAAAGAAGGACTTTAGTATCGCCTTAAGCATTAGGTAACCTGGCCAATACTAGACAACTGGTCACAAGAGCTGCTTAAAGTGATTGTAAAGGCTCCTTTTTTTTACCTATTAAAATAACAAGCATGTCATACTTGCCTGCTCTGTGCAGGGGTTTTGCACAGAGCCGTCCAGATCCACCTCTTCTCGGGTCCCTGGCTGGAGCTCCTGGTCCCTCCCTCCTTTTTGGTGCCCCAACAAGCAGTTTGCTATGGGGGCACCCAAGCTGAGCTGCAGCTCCGTGTATCCATTCAGACATGCAGCTGCGGTTCAGCCACACCCTCTCTCTCCCCTGATTGGCTGAGTTTGATTGGCTGAGACAGCAGCTGTTGCCAATCAGAAGGGAGTCCCGGATGGCCGATTCACTTGTGGGCATCGCTGGATAGAGATGGGGCTCAGGTAAGTATTGAGGGGGCTGCTGCACACAGAAGGCTTTTTATCTTAATGTATAGAATGCATTCAGATAAAAACTCTTCTGACTTTACAATCACTTTAAGGCAGTGGTCATCAACCCTGTCCTCAGGGCCCACTAACAGGCCAGGTTTTATGTATTACCTTGGGGAGATGTAGACTAGAATACTGCAATCACTGAGCAGCAAATGATATCACCTGTGATGTATTTCAGTTATCTTGCAAACCTGGCTTGTTAGTGGGCCCTGAGGACAGGGTTGATGACCACTGCTTTAAAGGGACTTTGAAATACTGTTCAAAAGCACAACCTGTTTCTCATCAGCTCGGTCTGAAAATGTATCTTCTCCTTGCACAATAACCATGTGACCCAAGCCTCTGCATTTGGCACCTGATGTGTTACCAGATGGGAGAGTTCCTAGGCTTCAAGCAGAAAATAGTATTTGACTATTTACTGTCCTGAATGATCGTTGAGGGGGGTTTATTATATGCCAACAGGCCATTCTGTAGATCAATCTGAAAATCCAGGTTAGATGCAAAATCATAGGCAAACTGTTTTGGGAGAACAAGGATTTTCCTATCACTGCTGGTTCTGTTCTCTGTATAAAGTGATGGCCGTTAGCAAAACCACAGCAAGTCCTGGAAAAAAGGGGTCCATTTTCCATAGCAAACAGCTAGATAGTGGTATACTCATTTTTATACAAGGCTAATGTGAAAGTCTTCTAGAAAATAAGAATTAATAGATTAAATTGCTAAATAGTCTTAAGTTGCGATGACCATTTTAGTGAAATTTATTTGCTCACATTTGTCCATGAAAATGGGGTGCTAATAATACTAGGCAAAAAATTAATATTGTGTTCAGGAGGTTGTGTCCTCTAAATCATTGGATACCAGACTCTACTTAAGGGCATTAAGCTATAATACCCAACTTCACACAAGTCATAGCGACATGTTCTACCAAAGAAGGCTTTTTCACTTTCATGAGCTTCGTTATATAACTTAACAATATTTTAATGAAGAATGAAAAGCAATGATCAGTAACACTTCCTTGTCAAAGCAGCAAAAAGCATCAGATTTGGAGAGATCACCATACAGCTTTTTTTTTTTTACCCCCATTTTTAGTCAACTCCATTCTTAGTTTATCTACATAAACACAGGATTACTATACAACAGACTTTTAATTAGATAATAGCTTCCCCTTCAGGTGTCTGTTCAATCAAGGAAGTGCTTCAGCCAAAGAATGTTTTATTTAACATTTAGAAAGATGCACAATGTCTGCTGAGCTGAAGCAAGTGTACATTTTGCAAATAGCATTTCGAAAATGGCCTTCACAATCTATAGTCCCCACCAGCTGATGTTGCTCCTCATCTTTTGCAAGGTCCCATTTGGCTTTAGATTTCTTTTCATCTAGATGGAGCAATTTTAGAAAGAACAGTTTTGCCAGATTTAATCCAGGCCACTATAGAATTCCTCTGCGTCAAGATCTGGGACAAGTTTTTGGTTGAAATATTATGATTCATGTATATAGGAAAAAAAAAAAGGGCCTGAAACCATTAAGACATTCTATACCTGTCATTTCCATATACACATTTCTGTAATCAGATTTAAGATCTGTTGTATTGGTTTTGTAGAAGAGGAGAAATCCAAAAGGGTAAAAAATAAAAAAAGGGGTTATTTTAATGACAAATGGGAGTCCAGCAGAGCCTTTATAGCACTTACGGATTCCAGCCAAAAAAAAAACACACACCCCTTACACCCACCTCCGAAACTCCCCTCTTCCTGCTTCTGCATCAACTCTGGTTATATATATATATATATAGATATAGATATAGATACACACACACACACACACACACACACACACTGAACATAATGCAACTAGGACTTTTATATTATTTTTGTCATAATTAAGGTCAACTCTTGCTTTGCTAAAGAAAGGAAAAGCAATAGGTTCACTCAACTGGCACAGTCTCCATCTAAACATAGATTTCTATCACCCCCCCAACTGCAGCGGAGTAGCTGCAAGTTGCAGCACTGGGTGCCTGGTCAGAACTCGCCAGTACTGATTAATAAGAGGAAGGGTAGTAAATCACACACCCCCCCCCATACTTGTATGTACCAGGTATTTTTCCATTTCTTACCCCTCACAGCGCAAGGGAGTGGTAGTGGAGAGCAAGGAAAGCGCAGCTCAGCATCTAGGTGAACCTGTGGTTTTGCTCTACAATCATGAGCAAAGCACAGGTTTTTCTTTAAACTACAGAATGGACTTTGCTTGCAATGATGCTTAAAGTAACCATTTTAAAGGGTGAAAAGTTTGCTTGTTGCTATTTTTGTACATTTAGTTCGTAATGAGTAGGCGGCCCTGAAGAAGTAGGCTGTGAAATAAATTGGCCAGTCATTTGTAAGCAAGTAGTAACCTGCACACCGGGAACTAGGAAATTCAAAATCTAGTACTCAATTGCTGGAATATACCCATCTACCTAGGTACTCAAGGTCAACCTGCCACAAGCCTTTGGCAATTCAGACTGGGAATATGATTTATAAATGCTTAAGTATATCAATAAGATATATCTGTGTGGATTAAAAGTTTGGCTATGTCCTATCCTAAAGCTTTCTATTGACCCTTTAATGTGATAGGTCAGGGGTGTCAAACTCAATTTCATTGTGGGCTGCATTACCATTATGATTGCCCTCAAAAGGGCTGGTTGTATCTGTAAGATTAGATGTCCAGCGCATCCCCTCCCCTTACATTAGATGTCAAGAGCCACCCCACCATCAGTTGAGTACCCCACTCTCCCTTACTTCACAGTGCACCCCCCTTTCCTTAGGCTACTGCTGGGAAGAAGCTGGATGCATTGCTTGAAAGCAGAAAGTAAGGGTCTGGAGTAGGACCAGAGTTGCAGGAGAGGTGCGAGGGCCACATAAAAATGGCCTGGAGGGCCGGATTCGGCCCATGGGCCTTGTGTTTGACACCTGTGTGATAGGTAGTCTCACTGATCAATTTGAAGGCTTAGACGGCTGGAGGGACAAAAGCCCATCTTCACAGAAAAAGTCAAGATTTTGATAGAATGTAAACGGTTCATCTCTCTTGATCTACTGTTTTGACTTAAGGTAACCTTGGCTTAAATCCGAACTAAACCAAGCAATTTAACCGTTTCTCAAAACCGTTCTATTCAAGGCATGCCATAAATGATTACTATCACATTTGCTTGTGTATTCCAACAAATCTGTCAAACCATGAAATAGCTGGTGTCATAACTGATCACATGTGCAGCACCATGACAACTGCAGTTAAAACAGAGGCAAAAGATAGCATTTTCCAGTGCTGTAAAGGATAGGAGCGTTTAGTTTTGCTTTTGGCTCTATTTTATCTTAGGCTCAGCAAGGATTCTCAGGTTTGTGCTGGTTTACCTAATCACCGCTCAAAATTCTCAACCAGGTATTGGCAGAATACCATTTGCTTTGCGATTTACAAATGACTGGAGAGGTAGTTGTTGCCTACAACTGCCACACATCAAATCAACAAATGTATATTGCAAGAACCCTAGAAATGGCATGGTATTAAAACTGGCAAAACTTCAAACAGCACAGAAAGAAAAAAAAACGACAAGACTGTATTAACAAAAAAATGTAAAAATAAGGAGCAGATCCTCTGACAGTGTTATAAAAAATAAGGACATACTGTTTTACCTCTTTCACTATCAGAAAGGCCGCAACAAGTTGCAAGGAAAGGAGTTGCTGGCCTATCGGGCAATGAAAGGTCCTTCATGGAGGAGTTTTAATAATCCTGGGACTGATAGCCCTGTGATCCAGCCTCATAAGCATCCATAGGAGGCTGTTGATAGCCAGCAGAAGGGTCTAGATCCTCATTGCTGGCATAAGGGGGATAAGGAGGCCCTTGATCTTGACTTGGGTCCATGTAGTCCTGAGAGAACAATGCCGAATCTGAGCCCAGAGTGTAGCGTCGGTAGGCCAGCACAGCTTGTCCCACCTTGGATTAAGGATGAAGGAAACGTAAAGGGTTATGGGGTTAAAGAAGGGGAATAGCATAAGGTTTGGCCCAATAAAAAGAGAAAAAAAAAAAAAAAAAAGGGGGAAAGATGAAAAGGGACATAAAAGGAAAAAAAAAAAAAAGGAGAAAAAGACAGACACCCATCACCATGGTTAGTAAGTGTTAAAAGCAACAGATTTTTAGGATCCTATACTTTTACTGACTGGACCCCATTGCATTTGACACCACAAAACTTGAGCTTTATATAAAAAAAAAAAAAAAAAAAAAAAAAAATCGATAGCTAAAGTTTTAAACAGAATAACTTAAAAGAAACAAAGCTTAAGTTGCACTTTACTAAAGTAATGCAGTCAGGCTACATAAACTTTAGTGTACTAGTGTGCTGCAGTAAGGGATAAAATGCCCAGTACTGGCAGCATGCTGGAGATCAGGACTGCTACTCAGAGTGCAGCAGTCAAAGTCTCCAGCAGTCCTCTTGATTTCAATGCTGTGCAGGTTGCATGTCGGACCATTGGAAACGCAGTCCACGCTGTCCTGTGTTGGGCAGCAGCCTGGATCTATTGCATGCTGCCAGCATAGGACATTTTAGCCTTCACTGCATATGTGCAACAAAAAAAAAAAATTCTGTTTTTGCAGCCTGACTGCATTGCAATATTTAAAAAAAACAAAAGACTTTAAGAACTCATTCACATCTGAGCAGTTTAACAGAATGGGAATCAGACCCTTTTATTCAATGGTTCAGTTTAATTCAATGTAATGTCCTCATATATCCCTGCATGTTGTAGTTTGGGTGTGCACAACATAGGGTAACATAGGGTGCAGTGATAGTCCTTCAAAAACCATCTACTTATTGCACTTAAAACTACTTTGAAAGCCATGGTTTTTTTTACCTGCTGTTTTTCTGCAGAGATGTAAATAAACCCTGAAACTTAATTTCTGGAACATAAGCAAGTAAAGCTAGTCCTTAAATTAAACCAGTATTATACAGGTTAGGAAAGTTGGAAAAAAAAAATGAAAAGAAAAACAAACTGGAAATATCCAAGATTTTCAAATTGTTGTTTTACTATTAAACATTTTCATTACAGTGTACTGACTTTGGGTATAAATAAGCCATTCAAAAAAGTCATACCAGTAAATGATAAAACTGAAATGCTATTAGTAGAACAGATTAGTAAACGATACTCTGCAAAGAACACACCTATCCATTGTCATATTAGTGACCTTTAAAGGCTTTGGCAAGCAGCAGACAGAGTTTGACGATAGGATCTGACTATGTAGAAAAGGCACATTAAGTTTGGTAGTTGTAACAGTTTGGCAACACAGAACCTGGCACCCCGGCTACAAGGAAAAGGCTTGTTTACACATGTGATTCAGGCAGCTCTCTTCCTTAAAAGGTAATCTAAAAGCCCCCAAAATATTCTGCATATAAACAAATGTCTATTACGAGCAATAACAAAATGATCTGGTAATTTTTAGAAAACTCCAGCCACAACTTTTCATTTTTTCTGGATAGTGTGGAGAGGGCAGGAAAGTGTTTTTATTTGGGGTTGGGAGACCAGTGAGTGAAGAGATCCCTTCTCAGTCCCTATCCCTATGAACAGCGTCAACAGAACAAGAAAGAGAAAATCTCTGTTGGGAACAAAAATGGCAGGAGAAACATGGGCATGATTGTAACTCTAACCTACTTATTCCCCCTCCCTGAAAAAAAAAAATGGTCTAGCATTTAGCTTGACCAAGAACCTTTGATATGAGAAATGATTTTGAAAATGCCAATTTCCTGACAACCATGCTGATCACTCTGACATAACTCTCCACATTACTGACCTGAACAAGTCTGCAGATCAGCTCCGTTAAAGTTACTCATGCGAGTGTTTACTCCTAGGTGGACTGTCTAGCTGGGGTGTTCCTGTTTTTTTCTAAGCCATTGAAATGGAACTAAAACAAGTTGTCACTGCCATTACAGTAGCCAATTAAAAAGAAATGGCCCAAACTAAGCAGTAGTCACAGCATTACATTATTGTATTTATTAAAGTCTGTCTTTGGTTTCAGAAAAAAGGGGAGAATAGAATAGGGGAGGTCAGAGATTTAACTCCTTCAGATTAATAAGAGGATGTGGTATGGAGGTTTACCAGTATTCTTCAAGAAGTGGGAAATCAGTTGGGTATAGAGCAGGGTTTCTCAACTCCAGTCCTCAAGGCACCCCAACAGGTCATGTTTTCAGGCTTTCCATTATTGTGCACAGGTGATTTGATCAGTTTCACTGCCTTAGTAATTACCAGCCATTTCATCGGAGGGAAATCCTGAAAACATGACCTGTTGGGGCGCCTTGAGGACTGGAGTTGAGAAACACTGGTATAGGAGCATGTCTGCTTTGGAATACAGCTTTCTAAACATTATGAAAGGAAACCTGTGAAGAGACAAATACGTAGACTGCCAATGCTGGCCTCCATGAGAATGTTCATCGAATGGCTCTGCCAGGATTCAGCACTTTCCAAGTCACAGATTTTTAAATAGGCTCATGGAATAAGGAAAAGTTAGGAGTCAAATTAGAGCCAACAATCTGCATATTTGTTCCAGGAGGTCAAGCAATGAGACTTTAGAGGTTTCCTTGAAACATAGGAATGTCATTAGTAACGTCATTAAAGACATAATTTAAGAAGTATAGTGCGACCAGCACATTGTGCTGTAGGCCAGAGCAGCACATGCTCTAAAAAAGGAGCAAATGCAAAAAGCATACATTTAGTTAAAGTAGAACTAAAGGCAAAAAATGTTGTTTTACCAATTTGATTGGAATAAATGAGAGACTTAGAACCCGTTTTTTGTTTTTGCCATCTGTGGCCCACGGGGGAGGTTGATCCCTCTTCACTTTATGTACCATACCCAAATAAATAGGAATCCGGATAAAAACCCTCTAAAAAAGTTAGGAAATCCCTTGTTGTCACCAGGGCAACCAAAACAAGTGTACCCATTGTAAGAGTTCCCATCTAATCCTATTCTTGTGACTCCTCAAAATTTGGGATTTTCTTTCACCATCACTCTCAGTGATAATAGGAAACAGGACAAATAGGAAGGGTAAATATCCCTAAAGGGGACACAGACAAGAATAAGCCTAAGGAGTATTCTAATCCCTCTCTCTAATCCATCCCCTCTAAAACAAAACAGATTGGGACCTGTCAGTTTCTCAGGTGGACCCGATCAGACCCTTCATTGCCCTCTATGGAGTGGCAGATGTCAACGGACATGTGTCCGTTGACACCTGCCAACATCCGATCCTATCTGCTGAAAACAGATGGATGGGGGACATCCAACAAAAGGACAGCAGGCTGTATCCGCATCAGTGGAGCAGACACAGACCTGTCATCCGCTGAGCAGGCGAGTCCGCCCGTCTAAAAGGGGTCTAATGTATACGAGGTGTGTCTAAAAAGTTTGGTGAATGCACATGGCTATCCGGAGACACGTCAAGAAGCACCACAAAAGCTCCACGGTACATGTGACCGCCGGGGTAAACCCGCTACGGGCAGTCGAACATAGTCAGTGCAGACAATTTTCTGATACAAATTGGGGAAAAACGGCAACAGAGACGCATGAAACGTTACACAGGACTGGATAGTGGATGCAGCTGCACAATACCGCACTTACGCACTGTGCTACCTGTGTGCACAAATTCTTGGCTCAGCACAGCGTACCTAGTCTTGATCATCCACCGTACTCCCCTGATCTGGTGTCTTCGAACTTCTGTTTCCCTGCCTGAAGAGCGTCATGAAAAGGTGCAAGTTTTTCAGATGTGGTGGCAATTCAAGAATGTGCGACAGCGGTTCTGCGAACGATTCCTAAAGAGACCTTTGCTAACAATTTCCAGAAGCTTTATGGACATTGCTAAAAGGATGGCGATCATTTTGAAGGCCAATAAAAAAGGTAATTTGTTTGCATCTTCGGTTTTGTTTTCCGATACCGTTCAACAAACTTTTTAGACACACCTCGTACGTTAAATAATCCAAAATATGCTGAATGTGCTCACTAAAAATCCCAAAAGTTTTCTTGTCTTTAGCACCTACATGTGTGAACAAACCTTAAAAGGGGTTGTAAAGGTTCGTTTTTTATTTTCTAAATAGGTTCCTTTAAGCTAGTGCATTGTTGGTTCACTTACCTTTTCCTTCGATTTCCCTTCTAAATATTTTTTTTCTTTGTTTTGTCTGAATTTCTCACTTCCTGTTCCTCCTCAGTAAGCTGTTCAGTAAGCTGTTCTGGCTGACTCCACACCACTCGGATGATGGTGTGAAGTTTAGTGAGGACTCAGGAGAAACAGGAAGTGAGAAATTCAGACAAAGAAAAAAAACATTTAGAAGGTAAATCAAAGGAAAAAGGTAAGTGAACCAACAATACACTAGCTTAAAGGAACCTATCTAGAAAATAAAAAACGAACCTTTACAACCCCTTTAAGGCACCAAGCAAAATGATGTTGACACAAATGACCCCAACTGTCTGAAAATACTGACATACATTTGGACGGAGCAGTTTAAGGCACAGTGATGTTTAGTAGGTTAACAAAATGTTAAGGAAAGGGCTGGGGGTTAGAAGGGAAAAGTCTGCTGTATTCTTCCTGGAATGTAATTTCCTTCAGCTGCTGGAGCCTCAACACTGCTAGGATGGCCTGTGGAAGGGATAAAGTTATCATAATGTGAAATTCCACCGTTTACCGCACTCACACAACAGGGTCCCAACACGAAGTGGGAAATATGAACAAATGATCAGTCTAAGCACAGAAAGTTATACTTCTGTTGGATCACATTAACTCTGACACTCCACAGTAAAATAGTGAAAGAACCATGCTAAAATTGTCATCTTACAGTGCAGTCTTCTCATCTGTCAGTGTCCAATAAACGTTCAGCTTATGCAAATAGATGCATATAATAAATTGAGCCTTCTAGGGTGCATCTAGCGCATACGTATAGAGCAAGCAGGATGAAAATGTCTACTGGGATTTCTTTGATGGACATCAGTCGCAAAGCTCTGAAAGCGGATTAGATTCTCAAAAAAAAGGAAACGAGACAGAAATACTGTAGCTGCCCTTTCTGTCTTGCTTTTGGGGAATTCTTGTTTCGGGGCTGTAATTTTCCTCTACTGAGCAAGTAATTGACCTAAAAGCAAAAAGCTACACATGTAAGTTCAGGGAACAATAGTTTGAGTTTTCTTGTGCCTCACGCTTGAGCAAATTTGCAAGAGTTGTGTTGCGAGAGGTTGCACATGGACATCAGTTGTTGCAACCTAATTAGACATGTAACATATGTGCATACAAGGGAAGAGTGATAAAAGCATCTTCATATGCAAGATGCCACTGATAACTTGTTTATTTAATTCCTAAAAGGCTCTCTTTAGCTTGGGTTAAGCAATGTGGTTTGTAGGAAGGTACCCAGCATAAATTCATGTTAAGGGGCCATTTAGTAATTTATAAACTGCAGCCTGTGGTGTCTTTCAGTGTGTCCTCTGCATAGCACTACAGAGAACATTCTAAGATAGGAGAGCTCAGCCACATGACTGACAAACAGTCATGTAATCGGGCTCTCCTTACACTCATTTTTTCACATTGACAATAATGGCTGAAATCTTGACTACATCTTGAAGAGACAGAGTCCATGCACACTTGTGAGACTTAAAAATCGTGCGACTTCCATTGAGAATTTACTCTGCCACTTTGACCAATGTGATAGTTTTGTTTGAGCTCTACAAAGGTCGTTCAACATGTGCAGGATGGAAAAAATGTGTTTAGTTTCAATTAGTGTCTTTATTTTCTAATGAATTTCAGGCAAAAGTTGATCGACCGATTTGAATTCTGTGTGAAGAATAACTGGCTGTTAAGGAGCGGGCTGGGAAGCTGGCTGCCGCTTAACAACTTATGATCCATCAGCGGGTTTCCTCACTGCCAGCTGAATGTAAACAAAAGAAGGCCGGCAATGGAGAAAAAAAAAAAAAAAAAAGACAGCATGGGGTCCCTGCCCCATCCATACCAGGCACTTTGGGTCTGGTATAGATTTTAAGGGGAACCCCACCCCAAAATAAATAAAAACAGCATGGGGTCCCTTCCCAAAATCCACACCAGACCCTTATCCGAGCATGCAGCCCAGGAAAGGCGAAGGGGGGGGGGGGGTAATTGAACGAGCGAGAGCCTTATTTATTTATTTAGGAGCTGCCACATGTTGGAGCAGGCAGGCAACGAGAGCCTTCGCCAAAGGTTTTTTTTAATTAACTTTTGGGGGTCGGCAGTGGGCAGTGTGATTGATGATGGATCTACAACAGGGGACATTTTTTTTTTTATCCTCTCATCCCTAGGTGGACGTCATATGACGTCCTGGGCTATAAGTGGTTAAATCTGAATAATGCCTGCATCACTTTTCACTGCTGGAGATTTCCTCTCATACAAAAATAAACAATCATAGCGTCTGTTCCTTGAAATAGGATTTTTGTACTCACCGTAAAATCCTTTTCTCTTAAGTTCATTGACGGACACCGCTCCTTTAATCTTGACCTTAGGGTTACATCACCTTCAGGAGAGTACTAGGCAGAACATGTAATACATGTAAAAACAGCAAAGCTGAACAGTACCGCCCAGGGGGCGGTCCTACTGGCTATAACCCCTCACACTGCATCCAGCAGCTCAGTTTGTCAAAAAGCAGTACAAACATAAATTAGGAGGGGTGGGTGCTGTGTCCGTCAATGAACTTCAGAGAAAGGGATTTTACGGTGAGTACAAAAATCCTATTTTCTCTTTCGTTCATTGACGGACACAGCTCCTTTAATTTTGACCTTAGGGACGTCCCCAAGCAGTGTCAAAAAACGAGGGCTGGGAACAGCAAGCAAACAACCTCCACCCAAAACAACCAGAGCTCCTCAACGGAGGAGTTGCAATCTCAAACAGCCACCTGCAAAACCTTGCGGCCGAAGGAAGCATCCGCAGATGCACGCACATCAACCTTGTAAAATTTAGTGAAAGTGTGACGACCATGTCGCCGCCTTACACACCTGGGAAACGGACGCCTGATGTCGGAAAGCCCAGGCGGCACCAATTGCCCTGGTCGAAAGCGCCGTGACAGGAAAGGGAGGCGCCCGCCCTTTTAGGGCACAAGCCTGAACCATGATCTGTCTGATCCACCAAGAAATGGTGGCAGACGAGACAACCAGGCCCTTCTTTGGACCAGCTACCGACACAAACAGTGAGTCTGACCTCCGAAAGAGCCGTAGCAGACAGATACACCCGCAGAGCTCGGACCACATCCAAGGAATGCAAAGCAACCTCTTTGGGATGCGACGGCCGAGGACACAGGGACAGAAACACAATGTCCTCATTTAGATGAAAAGCCGAAACAACCTTAGAAAGAAACGAAGGCTGCGGGCGTAGCACCGCCTTATCCTTTGTGGAGGATCAAGTAGGGAGACTTGCAGGACAAGGCCGCCAACTCAGAAACCCTCCTAGCCACCAGAAAAGCTACTTTCTGAGAGAGGGGAATCTCAAATGTTTTCAAACGGTGGTTTCTGAAGTACCGAGAGCACCAGATTCAAATCCCACGGAGGCAGCGGTGGTCGAATCGTAGGGGCCACATGTCGAACCCCCTGTACAAACGTACTCTCCAGTGAATGAGCCACCAAAGGTCGTTGAAAGAAAACAGCCAAGGCTGATGTCTGTCCCTTAATGGTGCTTAAGGCAAGTTTTTGATCCACTCCACGCTGTAAAAACGGCAGAATCCTGGAAACCGAATACGTACGTGAACACCACCCCATCTCCTCACACAGAGCTGTAGGCCTTCCATGTACGATGATAAATCTTCCGAGGATGACTTTCGCACCCTCAGTAGAGATAACAGAGTCCGACAGACATTGGTCCCTTAGCACCTGGCTCTCAACAGCCATGCCGTTAAAGCCAGCGACTGTAAAGCAGGATGAAGAATAGGACCTTGCGAGAGAAGGTCCTCTCGCATCGGCAGTCGCCAAGGAACATCCGCCACCAGTCGTACCAAGTCGGCGTACCAGGGACGCCGAGGCCAATCTGGGGCAATCAGAATCACCGGAATCCCTTCGGTCTCCACTCTGCGAAGCAGACGAGGGAGAAGTTTTAGTGGGGGAAAGGCATAAAATGAGCTAATAATGCCCTCATGGACCTGGCCACAAACCTCAGAACTTTTCGATTGAGCCGAGAAGACAGGAGATCCACATCTGGTGTGCCCCATCTCAGGCAAAGGAGATGAAAGACATCTGAATGTAGCGACCATTCCCCTTGGTTCAGCATCTGACGACTTAGGTAGTCCGCTTGCCAGTTTTCTACGCCCGGAATGTACATGGCCGAGAGAGCCGGCACGTGCTGCTCTGCCCACCTCAGGATGTGAGCGACCTCCAATGCTACAGCCGAGCTCCTTGTTACTCCTTGATGGTTGACATACGCCACAGCCGTGGCATTGTCCGACTGGATCCTTACTGTGCGGCCCTGCAGCTCTTGTGACCATGTGGAGAGTCACCGCCTGATCACCCGAAGTTCCAACACATTGATCGGCAGGCGGGATTCTTCCTGCGTCCAGCGACCTTGTGTCGACTGTACGCCCCAAACTCTCCCCCCCCCCAACCGGTCAGGCTGGCATCCGTCGTGATCACCGTCCAGTGAAAAGGAAGGAATGACTTCACGGCCTGAAGGGCCGGAGACCTCCGCCACCAGATAAGGGATTCACTGACTAGGCGGCTCACCCGGATTTGACAATCCAGAGACAACTGAGATTTGTCCCATTTTGACAGGATCTCCTTTTGCAAGACTCGGTGTGGAATTGAGCATATGGTACCGCCTCTAAATAAATATGTACAAATGTGAAAATATACACAAAAAACTGAATATGATAATATAGTGATAGACACGTGTATCACCCAAAATAACGTGCTGGGTGACTCCAGTGATAAAGTCCTCAAATATTATTAACACAATTATGCAAATATATGCAAATTAATGTCCATTATAGGCAAATGAATGTCCATTAGAAATGGAATCCATAAAACGAAGGTGATGAAGATCAGTCCAGAGAGAACGTGATGAATCAAAACGTGAAATTGTAATCAACAGTCTTCTGTGTGTGAGAGAAAGTAGCCACCACCAAAGTGAATAGAGGAAGGCTTACCAGAAGTTATGGATTTGGCGGGGCATAAGCCACCCAAATCAAATAAACTTGAAGAGTGTGAACACTCAAACATTAATAAAATAGAGATGTGATGTGAGATCCGCCACCAAATATATGTTGAGGAGGCTTACCAGAGGTCTCGGATTTGGAGAGGCGTACGCCGCCCAAATCTGAGATTGCTTAGGGGGTTAATGGACGCCAATGGAGATGGTCTTGAGTGGAGGGGTAGTCTGGAGTCAAAGGGGTTTAGCACTTCAATCAGACGGGACATCCAATAACACAAGACTACCCCTCCACTCAAGACCATCTCCATTGGCGTCCATTAACCCCCTAAGCAATCTCAGATTTGGGCGGCGTACGCCTCTCCAAATCCGAGACCTCTGGTAAGCCTCCTCAACATATATTTGGTGGCGGATCTCACATCACATCTCTATTTTATTAATGTTTGAGTGTTCACACTCTTCAAGTTTATTTGATTTGGGTGGCTTATGCCCCGCCAAATCCATAACTTCTGGTAAGCCTTCCTCTATTCACTTTGGTGGTGGCTACTTTCTCTCACACACAGAAGACTGTTGATTACAATTTCACGTTTTGATTCATCACGTTCTCTCTGGACTGATCTTCATCACCTTCGTTTTATGGATTCCATTTCTAATGGACATTCATTTGCCTATAATGGACATTAATTTGCATATATTTGCATAATTGTGTTAATAATATTTGAGGACTTTATCACTGGAGTCACCCAGCACGTTATTTTGGGTGATACACGTGTCTATCACTATATTATCATATTCAGTTTTTTGTGTATATTTTCACATTTGTACATATTTATTTAGATAGCGCTACACTTTTAATTTTCGATTATCACTAGCTTTTTGTACCAGCAGTGTTGGCAGCTTCGTTTCACATTATTTCCAGCGCAGTATTACCCTTTTACTTTCCATATGGTACCGCCTCGAATGAGGCTATTATGAGACCCAGGACTCGCATGCTAAAGCGCAGCAACGACCACCTGCGGGATGCCAACAGCTTCACCGCAGCCTGAAGAGTCTGCAGTTTGTCTGAAGGGAGAAAGACCCTCACCTCTGGAGGAGTCCAGAATCAAGCCCAGGTACTCCAGGCGTTAAATCGGCACCAACACTGACTTCTGGAGATTCAGTACCCAACCAAACTCCCGAAGAGTGACTGGCAATCGCCACATCCTCCCTTAATTGTGAGGCAGAAGCTGCTCTCAGAAGGGAGGTCGTCGAGGTAGCCCACGATTGCGATCCCTCGTTGCCTCAGCAAGGCTAGAATCCGAGCGGAAAAGAAGGGCCCTGGTCTACGGCGTGGCTCCTTACCTTTTCTGGATTGTGGGAGCAGCGTGCTCTTACCCCCAGTAACATTTTTAATAATGTCATCCAGCGAGGCTCCAAATAGCCTCTCCCCCTGGAAGGGCAAATCCGCCAGAGCTTTCTTGGATGTCTGGTCCGCAGACCAGCATTTTAGCCAAATCAGGCGACATAGTACACACGACCGTTTTTAATGTCATTGAAAAGAAACGGCGTTTTTTTTCTACGCGATTCTTCTCAACCCTGCCTTGCCTACACACAATCGTGGAAAAAAATGCTTGAGTAAAGCGTGGTGATGTACAACACGTACGACGGCACTATAAAGGGGAAGTTCCATTTGGATGGCACCACCCTTTGGGCTGCTTTTGCTGATCCTCGTGTTAGTAAAGTTTGTTGAGAGACGACTCGTGCTTTTCAGTCTGTTACAGTGTGACAAATGTGCTATCTCCATTACGAATGCTAGTTTTACCAGAACGAGCACTGCCATCTTATACTTGATTCTGAGCATGCGCATTTTTTTTCACGTCGTTAAAGCCTACACACGGCCGTTTCTCATGACGAGAAAAACGACGATGTGAAAAAGGACGAGAAAAATTAGAGCATGTTCCAATTTTTTCATAGCCATTTTTCACGTCGTGAAAAATGCTCTGAAGCCCACACACAATCATTTTTAATGACCATTTTAAAAAATGCAATTTTTCTCGTCATTAAAAACGGTTGCGCGTACGTGGCACGCGGCTCTGGAAAGCAAGGGAGCTGTATCTAAGGCCGCATCGCAGACATACTTAAGGCCATGCACCAACTGGTCTGCCAGTTCTACGCAGACCAGGGAAGCCTGTTGCTTTTCCAACTCACGGTGCAACAATTTTGTTTTGCCCATTCGGTAAGTGTCTGTGACACCAGGGCCGTGGCCAACACTGGCCGCAATGCTGACCCCACTACCGTTAACATGGACCGGGCCACCAACTCGGCGCTCCTGTCTGCAGGGTCCTTAAAAGCAGTGGTCCCCTCCACCGGAATCGTGGTTACCTTATTTAACCTGGATGGGGGTCCACAATCGGGGAGATGACCATTTTTTCAGGAAACTCTCCGCAAAGGGGCAACGCACCGCCATGCGTCTTGGGACCGAAAAGGCCCGCTGCGGTTGTTCCCATTCTTTGTATACTAACTTATCGAAATAAGTTAGGTAGGGAAACACCTTAGCAGTGCGGGCCGGCTTGTGGGACCCAAAAAGGGATCGACACCTCAGTAGATGCCCCTGCCATATCTTCCAGTTTTAGGGTATGCCGCACTGCGGTGATGGCGCCAACAAGTGCCTTTTCCTGCACTGACCCGGACACGGAGTTATCCCCACTGTCCGAATGGTCCTGGTCTGCATCCTCTGACACGTCAGAACAGGGGCCGTGTGCCACAGCAAGGCCCGAGTCTGAATCAGAGCTTTTCCCAGAAGATGGTGGGGGGGAGGGGAGTTTTTTTACCCCCCTTGCGCCCGCACACCGCTTCTACCCTGGCAACAAAGAACTCCAGGACCGCCGACAAAGCGTCCATAGGCACCGCAGGGATGTCTGTGGAAAAAGCGCCAGCGTCTGACGCCACGCTGATCCACACCCACCTGACACCCGTTAGGGACCAAAAGGCAATATACACAAAGTCCACCCTTCTAGCTGCCACAGACTGAGGGGCCCCCCACAGGACTCACCACCCTGACCCAGGTACTACGCTGTGCCCGCTCTCCCTCATGAGGTGTTCTGTGTAATTCGCGCCGTTCCAGAAGGATATCCAGCGCTAGAGGCCAAAAACGAGCTGGGGCTACAAGAAAATGGCCGCCTCAGCAAGAAAAACGCCTGAGGGCTCCAGCAAGATGGCCGCCGGACTTCCTAAGGCTACAGGAAAATGACCGCCGAATCTCCTGACTGAAACTACAGGGAAGAAAAATGGTGCGGCCACGCTGACCCTCCGCGCGGTGGCCCAACACAATGTGCCCACCAGAACACCCCACTATGTCCCATCATTCAGGGAAGGGAGGAACGGACCCCCAACACCCAGCGCAGCCCCCCGGAGGACCCCGTCAGGTACACAGCAGTCCCGTATGGGGGGAGGAGGGGGAAAAAGGGACAGGGAGAGAAGAAAGGGAGTGTAAGAGACCCCCTAGTCGACCTCCCGGGGAATGCCCAGATGCTCCAACCTGCCGAGACAGGTGGAGCCATACTTACCCCTCCTGTGAGGACTGCTGGGCGCATTCCACAGACAGACCCACCACCCGAGCAGTACGGGGTGGCTGTCGGCCACGGCATATTGTGACTCAGACAGCAGTAGCCCGGTAATATGTGTGCCCTGGAGCATATAGCTCACCGGCCACCCTCTGGAGCAGACGGGGTATGTCGTGGCCGACCCAGCGCGTAGCTAAGGTCTGCTCACGCTCAATGGCCAGGCTGGGGAGACTAACAGGATCTATATTATCCAGCCGGACACCCAGCCCGGCTGATGATAGATCTCAGGATCAGAAAAGAAGAAAAAAGTAAAAAATCCTCAGGACCAATGGTCCCCATCGGGAGCCAGGTCCTTCTACACTAGGCAGAAAAAAAACTGGAGCTGCTGGATGCAGTGTGAGGGGTTATAGCTAGTAGGACGGCCCCCTGGGCAGTACTGTTCAGCTTTGCTGTTTTTACATGTTTTACATGTTCTGCCTAGTCCTCTCCTGAAGGTGGTGATATAACCCTGAGGTCAAGATTAAAAAGGAGCTGTGTCCGTCAATGAACGAAAGAAATAAAAAAAATTTAAAGCGCCCCTGTGCTAGCACGCAGAAGCGAATGCATATGTACGTCACGCCCACATATGCAAACGGCGGTCAAACCACATGTGAGGTATCGCCGGGAACGTTAGTGCAAGAGCAATAATTCTAGTACTAGTCCTCCTCCAACTCTAAACTGGTAACTTGTAAAAATCTCTAAAGCGTAACCTATGGAGATTTTTTAAGTACCGAAGTTTGATGTCATTCCACGAGCGTTCGCAATTTAAAAAGCTTGACATGTTGGGTGTCTATTCTGCGTAACCATCTTTTGCATTGTACAAATACATTGGGCTAACTTTAGTGTTTTGTCATTTTTATTTTATTTTATTTGCCCCCAAAAAAAAAAAAAATTGCGTTTGAAAAATTGCGTCGCAAATACCTAGTGACATAAAAAAATTGCAACGACCACCATTTTATTCGCTTAGGTCTCTGCTAAAAAAACCTATATTATGGTTTTGAGGTTCTGCGTAATTTTCTAGCAAATAAAAAAATGATGATTTTTAAATGTCGGAGAGAAGTGCCAGAATTGGCTTGGGCTGGAAGTGTTTAAATAAAGGACTGGTCAAGAACTGTCTGCCATTGTTTACACTTTTTTTGGTGAATAAGTAGGGGGTACCATGTACTCATTCACGTACTGTGGAGGGGAAAATAATAGGATTTTTTGTACTCACCGTAAAATCCTTTTCTCTGACATCGGTGTCTCTTTACACTTTACACGTGGGTTATGTCCCTGCTTGCAGGAGAAGACCTAGGCAGAATGTGAAATGTTATACATACATTCCAAAAGCCAGAGCTGAACAGCCCCACCCAGGGGGCGGTCCCTCCAGACATAACCCTCCCACTACAGTCAGCAGACTTCAGTTCGTAACAAAGCAGTACAAACTTAAAAAGGAAGGGTGGGTGCCGTGTCAGTCCATGGATGTCCGAGAAAAGGATTTTACGATGAGTACAAAAAATCCTATTTTCTCTTACCATCCATGGACTGACACGGTGTCTCTTTAGACTTTACACGTGGGATGTCCCAAAGCAGTGTCAAGAGGGATGGGAGCAGTATAAATGGAAAAACCAAAACTTCACTCCAATAAGGCAGAGCTCCTCAACGGAGGAGTCGCAACTTTAAACAGCGGCCTGCAGCACCCTGTGGCCGAAGGAAGCATCCGAAGATGCAGCCACATTAACCTTATAAAACTTAAAAGGCATGAACAGACGACCAGGTCGCCGCCTTGCACACTTGTACAACCGAAGCTTGATGTCGGGAAACCCAGGAAGCACCAATTGCCCTGGTGGAATGCGCCGTAACCGGAAAGGGAGGCGCCCGCCCTTTGAGAGCATAGGCTTGAATGACGGTTTGTCCGATTCCCCTAAAAATGATGGCAGACGAAACCGATTGGCCCTGTTATGGACCAGAGACAGTCACAAACAGTGAGTCGGACTTCCGAATAGAAGCAGTAGCAGACAGGTACACCCGTAAGGCTCGTACCACCTCCAATATGTGCAGCGCAAACTCTCTGGGATGCGATGGGTGAGGACACAAGGACGGGAGGGCAATGTCCTCATGTAGGTGAAAGGTCGACACCACCTTTGGCAAAAAAGGAAGGTCACGGATGCAACACCGCCTTATCCTTATGGATGACTAAATATGGCGACTTGCAGGACAAAGCCACCAACTCAGACACTCGTCAAACAGAAGTGATTGCCACTAAAAAGGCCACCTTCTGAGACAAGACAAGAGGGGAATATCCCGGATATTCCCAAAAGGAGGTTCCTGGAGGACCGAGAGCACCAAATTCAGATCCCACGGTGGTAGAGGAGGCTTGACAGGAGGGAGCACATGGCGAACCCCCAACACAAGGTGCTAACCAAGAAAATGACCCGCTAGAGGTCGCTGAAAGAAGACGGCCAAGGCCGAAATCTGATCCTTGATGGTTCTCAAAGCAAGCTTTTGGGTCACTCCACACTGCAGAGGACGCAGGATTCTGGGGACGGAATACGTCAGAGGACGCCAGTCCAGCGCTTCGCACATGGCGATATAAGTTTTCCAGGCACGGTGATAGATCTGCCTGGAGGAAGACTTCCGTGTCCTTAACATGGTCAAAATGACCGAGTCCGAGAGATCTCGGTCCCTCAAAACCTGGCTTTTAACAGCCCTGCCGTTCAAGCCAGAGACTGTAAGCCGGATGAAACATAGGACCTTGAGACTGAAGGTCCTCCCTCATCGGCAACCGCCAGTGAACGTCCGCGACGAGATGTACCAGATCAGCGTACCAGTGATGCTGAGGCCAATCCGGAACAATTAGGATCGTCAGAGTTTTATATCAGGCGATAAGGACCCTATGGGGCCACCAACGCATCCGAGGCATCGCCCAAGGATCCCTGGATCTGGCCACAACCTCGACCCTTGCGATTGAGTCGAGAGGCCATCAGGTCCACATCCGGCGTGCCCCACCGTCGGTAAAGGAGTTGAAATATGCAAGGACCACTCTTCTTGGTCCGGTGTCTGGCGATTGGCGACTCAGATAGTCCGCCTGCCCATTGTCTATGCCCAGAATATAAAATGGCCTACAGAGCCGGCACGTTTCTTCCGGCCCACTTCAGGATACGGACTACCACGGAAGCCGCAGCTGAGCTCCGAGTTCCCCCTTGATGGTTTACATACGCCACCGCCGTGGCGGTGTCCGACTGGCTCCTGATGGAGCGACCCCGTACTCTCTCCGACCTGAGGAGAGACACAGTCCGATGGCCCGTATTTCCAGAACAGTGATTGGTAAACGGGCTCGTCCGGAGTCCAAGGCCTGAGCCGTCAGGACTCCCCAGACTCCACCCCAGACCGTCAGGCTGGTGTCCGTCGTGAGTACCGTCCATTGGATGGGAGGGGGAACGACTTTCCGGACCGAAGAGCCGAGGATCTCAACCACCATGCCAGGGGCACCCTGACCAGGTGAATCACCTGGATCTGAAGATCCAAGGACAACGGGGATTTGTCCCAGGTGGACAAGATCTCCTTCTGCAATGCCCTGGTGTGTGATTGGGCATACGGAACGGCCGCGAAGGAGGCCACCATGAGTCTCGGGACTCTCATGCAAAAAACGGATTGACAACCATTTTTGGGATGTCAGCACCCGCACCGCAGACTGAAGTGTCAGCAACTTCTCCAGAGGTAGGATACCTTTGCCTCCAAGGAGTCCAGAATCAGAACTAGATACCAGACACTGAGTCGGGACCAGGACTGACTCCTGAATGTTCAGGAACCACCCGAGTCCCTGAGGGTCTAATTGACGATAGTCACCTTTCCTCTAAGTCTGATCCACTTTCTGCTCTTAGCAGAAGATCGCCCAGATAGCCCACGACAGCAATACTTCGCTGTAACAGAAGGCTAGAACCAGAGCAAGCACCTTGGTGAACACCCTTGGGCCGAGGCTAGGCCGAAAGGAAGAGCCACAATCGATAGTGGACTTCGCTGATCGCAAAGCGCAGAAACTTCTGGTGACTTGCGCAGATCGGAACATGCAAGTAGGCGTCCTTGAAGTCCAAGGACGCCAGAAGAAAATCCCTTTGGTGGAGTGTAGCGATCACCGTGCGAATGGATTCCATGCGGAATTTCTGCACCTTCTCGAAGGCATTCAGGGCCTTGAGGTCCAGGATAGGTCGAACCACGTCCTATTTTTGGGACGACAAACAGATTCGAGTAGAATCACTGAAAACTCTCCTGTGACGGAACCGGCACAATCACTCCGGACCTGATCAAATCCTGTACAGCCCCCAAGAGGGCTGCCCGACAGGTAGGAAGGAGAAGAAGATTTGAGGGAAAGAAACTGTCTGGGGGCCAGGATCGGAATACTATCCTGTATCCTGAGGTGACCACCTCGCACACCCACCAGTCGGAGATTCGGGAGGACCACCGATTTGTGACCTGCGAAGTCCCCCCCCCCCCCCACCCCAGAGTCGGGCGGAGGCAAGACTTCACGCGGAGGCGGGCTTGGGAGCCGCTTGTTCGGCTTACGCACCCAGGGGCACTTGTGCCCACCAGCCACACTGCCGTCAGTCTGAGAGGGCCTACCCGTGGACTCTGACGAAAAAACCCAGTTTTGCTGGAAAGGAAGGCCCCTGTTTGCGGCGGGCCTCCTCACCCTTGCTAGTCTAAGGAATAAGAGTGCTTTTACCTCCCATGACATCCATGACGATGTCATCCAGAGCAGCACCGAAAGGTCTACCACCTTTAAATGGTAGATCCGTCAGGAGCTTCCTAAGGCTAGGTCAGCAGACCAGCACTTCAACCAGATAAGACGCCGCAATACCACCGCCGAGACAGAGGCCCTGGATATTAAAGGGGCCGCGTCCAACGTGGCGTCGCACACATAAACCAGGCCCTGAACCAGTTGGTGGGCCAAAGCAACTGTGTCTGGAGGAAGATTATGCTCCTGTACAGCTAGGTGCAACATTTTTGCCCAACCTGTAAGTGTTTAAGACACAAGGGTCGCCGCTACCACAGGCCGTAGGGCGGATCCCAGCAAGGCAAACATGGCTCTGCTCACCGGTTCTGACCTCCTGTCAGTGGGGTCCTCAAATGCAGGAGTCCCCTCCATCGGGAGAGTGATGGCCTTGTTCAACCGGGCGACTGGAGGGTCGACCCTGGGGGAGAAGCCCACTTTTTAAGTAGGGCATCTTCAAGGGGTATCTGATAGACAAACGCCGCAGGACCATAAAAAAATTCTTCGGCGGCTTTTCCCAGACCTTATCAATGAGCTGGTCAAAGAAAGTACATATGGAAAAACCTCTTTAGAAGGCCTGGCCTTAAAAGAACCAAAGGAGACTGTATCCGCCTGAGGTTCTGCATCCGCAGCATTTTAGCTTGAGAGTGTCCCTCACCGCAGTCATGAGTACACTAACAAGCGCCCTGTCATTTACTGACTCAGAACTGGAGTTTTCCTCATAAGGAATGTCCTGTTCAAAACCATCCAATACATTCAGAACTAGGGTCCTGAGCGGTAGTGGCTAGGCCCATATCTGAATCAGCGCACTGCCCTCATGAAGTAAAGTGGGGAGAGGGCGCTTTTTTGCTCCCTTGCGCTTGCACACAGCTCCCATCCTGGTCAGAAATGATTCCAGGACTGCCCACAACTGGTCCCTAGGGACTGCAGGTGCTGAAGCACTGCCTGTTGTCCACTGACATTTAGGGGAAGCTGGTGAGAGACTCCATATTGCCCCCCTCTGAGACTCCTCAGATAAAAAGTCCACCCACAGGCTGTGCTGACTGAGGAGGGGGCGCCCAGGGGACTCACCAAACCGGACCAGGGACCGCTCAGTTCCGCTGTCTGTACCGCGCTGTGTCAGCGCTGGTGAGCTGTGAGGAGATTGTGAGGAGATTCGCGCTGTTACAGCAGCGCTAGAGGCCAAAACTAGTGCTGAAGAGCGCGCGGGCTACAAGAAAATGGCTGCCACACTTCACTGAGGCGATCCGCGGCAAGATGGCCGCCATGACTTAGCAAAAGTGAAAAAAACAGCACACACACAGCGCCACTCGGCGCTCAGGCCCCAAATCACACAAAAAAAGGCCCCAAGCATATCTGCAGACCAGCATTAGCCCCTCCAAGAACAGTGTGACCCCAAGGCACCCCACACAGCACAGCGCCAGCAATGGTGACAGAGAGTGACAATGAAATACAGGGGGAGACAGGGAAAATCCCCCACAGAGAAACACACAGCCTTTTGTACTCACCTGCAGGCAGGAGAGACTACTTACCCGTCCCCTGAGGGACCCACTGGTGTGTTTCTGACAGGACTATCACAGTGCAGTACTGAGTAGCTGTCGGCCCGGTCCACCGCGAAAGATACAGTCAGTCAGGAACTGTATAGTCTTGAGAGGACCGTGGGAGCATGAAAGCAAACCTGGCCACCCCTGGAGTCATGGGGCCTGTCGTGAACTGAGTCTCACGCACACAAGGCGAAGATCAGCACGCTCGATGGTCGGACAGGGAAGACTACGAGGATATCTTGTACCCAACCTGTTGCCCAGCCGACAGTTGATAGAAAATTCTCAAAAATAAAATAAAAACGAATTCCAGAAAAGGAATAAAAATAGGTCAGGAGACTGGCTCCTGAGAGAGCCACGTCTTCTCCTTCTGCTAGGCAGAAAAAAACTGAAGTCTGCTGACTGTAGTGGGAGGGTTATGTCCGGAGGGACCGCCCCCTGGGTGGGGCTGTTCAGCTCTGGCTTTTAGAATGTATGTATAACATTTCACATTCTGCCTAGGTCTTCTCCTGCAAGCAGGGACATAACCCACATGTAAAGTGTAAAGAGACACCGTGTCAGTCCATGGATGGTAAGAGAAATAAGGATTTTTTGTACTCACCGTAAAATCCTTTTCTCTGTCGTCCATGGACGACACAGCTCCTTAAATCTTGACATGTGGGTTATGTTCCTGTTCATAGGAGAGGACTAGGCAGAACATGTTAGTTATCTTAAAACATGCAACTTAAACAGAGTTGAACAGCCCCGCCCAGGGGGCGGTGCCCCCTCCGGTCATAACCCCTCACACTGCAGCTCAGTTCGTCAATAAGCAGTACAAATATAAAAAAGGAGGGGTGGGTGCTGTGTCCGTCCATTGACGACTGAGAAAAAGGATTTTACGGTGAGTACAAAAAAAATCCCATTTCCTTTCTTCATCCATGGACGGACACAGCTCCTTAAATCTTGACATGTGGGAGGTCCCCAAGCAGTGTCAGAAAAAACGAGGGGTGGGCACAGCACTTAAAAGACTTAACTTCACATAAACCTTGTAAAACTTTGAGAAAGTGTGAACAGATGACCAGGTCACCTCCTTACACACCTGTGAGATGGATGCTTGAGGAGGCACCAATTGCCCTGGTTGAATGCGCCGTGACAGGAAAGGGATGCGCCCGCCCCATAAGGGGCATAGGCCTGGATTACGTCTGCCTGATCCACCCAGAAATGGTGACCGAGACCTCCAGGCCCTTCTGTGGACCAGACACCAACAGCGAGTCAGATCTCCGGAATGGAGCCGTAGCAGACAGGTACACCTGTAGGGTACGTACCGCGTCTAAAGTATGTAGCGCAACCACCTTGGGATGCGACGGCCGAGGACACAAGGATGGAAGTACAATGTCCTCGTTTAGGTGAAATGCCGAAACTACCTTAGGAAGGAATGAAGGCTGCGGGCGTAGTACCGCTTTATCCTTATGGAGGACCAAGTAAGGTGACTTGCAAGACATGGCCACCAATTCAGAAACCCTTCTGACCGATGTAATGGCAACTAGAAAGGCAACTTTCTGAGAAAGCGTTGAGAGGAATCTCCCTGATGTTCTCAAAAAGGGAGGTTCCTGAAGTACCGAGAGTGCCAGATTCAAGTCCCACGGAGGAAGCGGTGGTCTAATCGGGGGAACCACGTGTTGGACCCCCTGTACAAAACATACATACCAGTGAGTGAGCCGCCAGGGATCGTTGGAAGAAGACAGCAAAGGCTGAAATCTGCCCCTTAATGCAAGTTTCAGATCCACTCCGCGCTTTAAGAACAGCAGGATCAGAGAATCCGAATATGCCCGTGGGCCCCAAGTCATCTCTTAACACAGAGATGTAGACCTTCCAAATGCGATGGTAGATCTTCCGGGAAGATTTCCAGGCCCTCAACATGGTGGAGATTACAGAGTCTGACAGACCACGGTCCCTTAGTACCTGGCTTTCAATAGCCATGCCGTTAAAGCCAGTGACTGTAAAGCAGGATGAAGTATGGGACCTTGAGACAGAAGGTCCTCCCGCATTGGCAGCCGCCAGGGAGCGTCTGCTACCAGTGTCACAAGGTCGGCGTACCAGGGACACCGGGCCAGTCTGGGGTGATTAGAATTACCAGAATCCCCTCGGCCTCCACTCATCCTTTTGGGGAGAGCCTTTTTAAAAAAGGCAAACGGACCGCCATGAGCTGAGGGACCACAAAAGGACCTCTGCGGCCATTCCTATTCCTTATCTATGAACTTATCAAAAAGAAAGTAACATATGTAAAAACTTTCACAAAGCGGTTAGATTTGTGTGACCCAAAGGAGACAGACTCCTCTGCGGAAGTCCCAGCTGCATCTACCAGCTTGAGAGTGTCCCTCACAGCATCAAGAAGTGCACTCAAAAGTGCCCTGTCTTGCACTCCCCAGAAGATGGCGGGGGGAGGGGGCGCTTTTTACCCCCCTTACACCCGCACACCGCTTCTACCCTGGCAACAAATGATTTCTGGACTGCCGACAGCGTATACATGGGAACCGCAGGGGCACTGTTAAGTGCCTCTGGCAATTTAGGGAAAGAAAGGCCAGATACTGACTCCATTAACATCCCACTGACAGCCCTCAGGGACCAAGTGAAAAACACCTAAGAAGTCCACCCTCCTTGCTGCACCGACCGGGGGGGTAACCCAGAGGACTCACCACCCAGAGGGAGACCGCTCAGCACCGCTGCCCGCCTTCCTTGTATACACAGCGTGCGTGTGCAAGGAAAAAAACTGAGGAGAATGAGCTGTGCACCTTTCAGAAAGCCAGTGCTAGAGGCCAAAACCAACTCCAAAATGGCCGCCAGACGCCTCAGATAAAAGCAGGAGGAACCGTACTTCAGCGTCCTTGCGCGGACATGCTGATGCGTCCCTGACAGACTCACAACCAATGGCACGGAGTAGCTGTCGGCCAGGTCCACTGTGAGTGAGACAGCAAGCAGCCCAGTCATATGTGGACCCCGGAGCATAAGCTCACCGGCCACCCCTGGAGTCATGGGGTACGTCGGGGCAGAACCAGCGCGTAGCGAAGGCCTGGCACGCTTGATGGTCGGACTGGGGAGACTACAAGGATCTATAATATCCAGTCTGTCACCCAGCCGGCAGTTGATAGAAGAATACAAAAATAAAATAAATAAAAATTAAAAATTTCTTCAAGACTCTGGGTCCAAAAGGGAGCCACGTCCTCCTCTGCTAGGCAGAAAAAAACTGGAGCTGCAAGCTGCAGGGTGAGGGGTTATGTACGGAGGGCTGTTCAACTCTGTTAAAGTTACATGTTTTAAGATAGCCAACATGTTCTGCCTAGTCCTCTCCTATGAACAGGAACATAACCCACATGTCAAGATTTAACCACTTAAGCCCCGGACCATTTGGTAGCTAAAGGACCAGAGGTGATTTCAGAATTTTGCACTGCGCTGCTTTAACTGTAAATTGTACGGACATGCAATGTTGTACCCAAACGAAATTTGCATCCTTTTCTTCCCACAAATAGAGCTTTCTTTTAAATGGTATTTGATTGCCTCTGCGATTTTTATTTTTTGCAATATAAAACGGAAAAAGACAGAAAATTTAGAAAAAAAATATGATATTTTCTACTTTTTGTTATAAGAAAAATCGAATATAAACTCAATTTTAGTCATACATTTAGGCCAAAATGTATTCAGCCACATGTCTTTAGTAAAAAAAAAATGTCAATAAGCGTATATTTATTGGTTTGCGCAAAAGTTATAGCGTCTACAAACTAGGGTACATTTTCTGGAATTTACACAGCTTTTAATTTATGACTGCCTATCTCATTTCTTGAGGTGCTAAAATGGCAGGGCAGTACAAAACCCCCCCGAATGACCCCATGTTGGAAAGTAGACATCCCAAGGAAATTGCTGAGAGGCATGTTGAGCCCATTGAATATTTTTTTTTTTTTTTGTCTCAAGTGATTAAATAATGACAAAAAAAAAAAAAATTACAAAAAGTTGTCACTAAATGATATATTGCTCACACATGCCATGGTTATATGTGGAATTGCACCCCAAATACATTTTGCTGCTTCTCCTGAGTACGGGGATACCACATGTGTGGGACTTTTTGGGAGCCTAGCCGCATACGGGGCCCCGAAAACCAAGCACCGCCTTCAGGATTTCTAAGGGCACAAATTTTTGATTTCACTCCTCACTACCCATCACACTTTCGAAGGCCATAAAATGCCAAAATAGCACAAACCCCCCCCAAATGACCCCATTTTGGGAAGTAGACACCCCAAGCTATTTGCTGAGAGGCATGTTGAGTATTTTACAGCTCTTATTTGTTTTTGAAAATGAAGAAAGAAAATAATTTTTTTTTTTTTCAATTTTCAAAACTTTTTGACAAAAAGCGAGATCTGCAACATACTCACCATACCTCTCAGCAAATAGCTTGGGGTGTATACTTTCCAAAATGGGGTCATTTGGGGGGGGTTTGTGCCATCTGGGCATTCCATGGCCTCCGAAACTGTGATAGGCAGTGAGAAGTGAAATCAAAAATTTACACCCTTAGAAAGCCTGAAGGCGGTGATTGGTTTTTGGGGTCCCGTACGCGGCTAGGCTCCCAAAAAGTCTCACACATGTGGTATCCCCGTACTCAGGAGAAGCAACAGAATGTATTTTGGGGTGTAATTCCACTTATGCCCATGGCATGTTTGAGCAATATATCATTTAGTAACAACTTTGTGCAAAAAAATAAATAAATAAAAATAAATTGTATTTTTTCCGCAACTTGTGTCAACATATAAAATATTCCATGGACTCGACATGCCTCTCAGTATATAGCTTGGGGTGTCTACTTTCCAAAATGGGGTCATTTGGGGGGGTTTTGAACTGTCCTGGCATTTTATACACAACATTAGGAAGCTTACATCCACTCTTCTAACCACTTGAAGACAAAGCCCTTTCTGACACTTTGTTTACATGAAAACATTTTTTTTTTTTTGCAAGAAAATTATGTTGAACCCCCAAACATTATATATTTTTTTAAAGCAAAGGCCCTACAGATTAAAATGGTGGGTGTTGAATTTCCCCCCCCCCCCCCACACAGTATTTGCGCAGCGATTTTTCAAACGCATTTTTTGGGGAAAAAATACACTTTTTAATTTTAATGCACTAAAACACATTATATTGCCTAAATGTTTGATGAAATAAAAAAGATGATCTTAGGCCGAGTACATAGATACCAAACACGACATGCTTTAAAATTTTGCACAAATGCGCATTGGCGACAAACTACATACATTTTTAAAAGCCTTTACAGGTTACCACGTTAGATTTACAGAGGAGGTCTACTGCTAAAATGACTGCCCTCGATCTGACCTTCGCGGTGATACCTCACATGCATGGTGCAATTGCTGTTTACATATGACGCCAGACCCACGCTTGCGTTCGCCATTGCGCAAGAGCAGGGCAGGACAGGGGTGCCTTTTTTTTTTTTTTTTATTATTAATTTTGCTTTTTTTATTTTATTTTTAAACTGTTCCTTCCATATTTTTTTTTTTTTATCATTTTTATTGTTATCTCATGGAATGTAAATATCCCCTATGATAGCAATAGGTAGTGACAGGTACTCTTTTTTTTGAAAAAACTGGGGTCTATTAGACCCTAGATCTTTCCTCTGCCCTCAAAGCATCTGACCACACCAAGATCGGTGTGATAAAATGCTTTCCCAATGGCGCTTTTTATATCCGGGGGGGGGGGGGGGAAACATTCCCTCCCACTGCTTGTAAAAGCAGTCCAGAGGCTAATTAGCCACTAGGATTGCTTTTACATGAAAGCCGGCCGCTGGCTGAAAAGAATGATACCAAGATGATACCTAAACCCGCAGGCATCAATCTGGTAAAACCATTCAAAGTCCAGCAACATACCAGTACGTTGCTGGTCCTTGTTGGACATGTATTGTAATCTTTTTTTTCATGCGACCTGTTGGCTGAACGAAAAAAAAAAAAAGGATTGATCGGTGGGTATGCCCACCATTGGAATACCGCCCTTCATCCACCCACTTCTAATGATGGGCATACATGCACCATTTATATATGCCGAAGCATGGAGGCATCTTCCCGAAAAAGTTATGCCGCGTACACATGGTCAGACTTTTCCACGGGCAAGCCTCCGTCGGAATTTAGACCGTATGTACACGGCATTAGGAGCAAAATTGATCTCCGCCCCTGCTGCCCCAATGCTTCGGCATATATGCTTTTTTTTTTTTTTTTTAACTGTGGTGGTGAAATCACCTCCTACAGCACTGGAGTCGCAGGGATCAGGCCTGTCTCTGCGAACGCTGCAGTTAGGTGTGTTGCGTTTTGTAAGTGACAGTGATCGATCGATACTGCACTTGGGTGGCCTGGGCTGGACGGAGGGGCAAAACGCAGGTGCTAGCAGGTATCTGGGCTGATCCCACTAACACTGCGTTTTTGGGAACCCTAAACTGCTGGGGACGCTAGTATAGATCTGATCAGATCAGATATTGATCTGTTCAGATACTATACCACTAAGGGAGGTGTATGCTTCACGTGTGGGTGTTGGCATTACTGGCACTAACCTGACGCTGCTTGGGGTGTGATGCAGGGTTAACTAGGGGCAATTAGGGGGTTAAAACCTTTATTAGATAATATAGGGGGGTACCCGACGCTATAAAAACCTGCGGCGAACCTAAAAAAATAACTGGCTATCGGCACCAGCATAACTAATAACAGCATTTAGAAAAACGATCGCTTAGCGACACTGGCAAAAGGGGGTGAAAGGGTTACCTGGGGGGCGATCAAGGGGTTAAACCTTTATTAGGTAATATATGGGGGTACCCGACGCTATAAAAACCTGTGGCGAACCTAAAAAAAATAACTGGCTATCGGCATCACCGACAATAAGACAGCGATCAGAAAAACTATCGCTTAGCGACGGCGGTGCTAGGGGGTGAAAGAGATATCTGGGGGGCGACCAGGGGGTTAAACCTTTATTAGGGGGGGTTAGGGGGCTACACTGGACCTAAAACTAAACTGTAGTGACACTTTTACAGTCACAAATGTCACTGATTGCAGTGATCAGTAAATAAATGGTCACTGCAATCAGTGACACTGTGACTGGGGGGGCGATTTGTGTGCCTATGTGCCCTGGTGTCAGTGTGCTGTTTGTGCACTAACCTGTGTGTCTTCTCTTGTACGGCGCTCGGTATATGTGAGCGCTGCATGAGAGATGACATCACTTCCTCTGCCTGTGTAAACATTACACAGAGCAGAGGAAGCTCTCTCATTCGCCGGGAGCGATCGCGAGGGGGTGGCCGGAATCAAACGGCCGTCCCCTCATCTCGGATCGCTCCCGAATGGAAAACGGCCGCTCACTGTAGAGGAGGGGGGGTCTGATTGGACCCCCCAACTATACAAATGCAATCACGTAGATATACGTGACTTTGCCTGTCGGTGCCATTCTGCCGACGTATATCTACAGTGGGCGGTCGTTAAGTGGTTAACGACCACCCCATGTACATATACGTCGGCAGAATGGCACGGACAGGCACAAACACGTGCCTGTACATGCCTGCCTTCGTGCGGGTGGGGGGTCCTATCGGACCCCCTCCAGGTACATGGGGCGGTCGGTATTGCTTCAGGAGCGATCCGCGATGAGGGGTGGCCATTGGTTTCTGGCCACCCCCTTGCGATCGCTCCCAGCAAATGAGATGCTACCCCTGCCTGTGTAATGTATACACAGGCAGGAGGAAGTGATGTCATCTCTCCATGTGGCGCTCTGTCATCAGAAGACATCAGATGTTAGTGCACCAACAGCCCACTGACACCAGGACACATAGGCACACTTTTCACCCCCCGATCACCCCCCATTCACAGTGTCACTGATTGCAGTGATCATTTATTTTCTGATCACTGCAATCAGTGACATTTGTGATAGTAAAAGTGTCAGGGCAGTTAGTGTTCGGTCCCTTTAGGTCCAGGGTAGCCCCCTAACCCCCCCAATAAAGGTTTAACCCCTTGATCGCCCCCCCAGGTAACCCTTTCACCCCCTATCGCCAGTGTCACTAAGCGATCGTTATTCTGATCGCTGTATTAGTGTCGCTAGGTAGCCAGTTATTTTTTTAGGTTCGCCGTCAGGTTTTTATATAGCGTCAGGTACCCCCATATATTACCTAATAAAGGTTTTAACCCCCTGATTGCGCCTAGTTAACCCTTTCACCAGTGATCACCGTATAAGTGTAAAGGGGTGACGCTGGTTAGTTTGCTTTTTTTTAGCATCAGGTGATATCAATTAGGTTTTAGGGTCAGATAGGGTCTGCGTCGCCCCAGGTAGCGTCAGGTTAGTGGCAGTAGCACTAACACCCACGCACAAAGCATACACCTCCCTTAGTGGTATAGTATCTGAACAGATGAATATCTGATCAGATCTATACTAGCGTCCCAGGCAGTTTAGAGTTCCCAGAAACGGAGTGCAAGCGGGATCAGCCGAGATACCTGCAAGCACCTGCGTTTTGCCCCTCCTTCCAGCCCACCCAAGTGCAGTATCGTTCGATCACTGTCACTTACAAAACACAACACACATAACTGCAGCATTCGCAGAGATAGGCCTGATCCCTGCGACTCCAGTGCTGTAGGAGGCGATTTCACCACCACAGTAAAAGAAAAAAAAAAAAAAAAAAGAAGAAGAAGAGCATATTTCTTTTTCGTACATCACGGGACACAGAGCGACTTAGTCATTACTAATGGGTTATATAGATTACCTTCAGGTGTTGGCACTGGCCAATTCCAAACCGGAAGTACCCTCCCCTATATAAGCCCCTCCCACCCGGGAGCACCTCAGTTTTTTGCCAGTGTCTAAGGTGTTGGCCAAAAGAGTAACATGTGTTTTCACTGGGCTTGCGTACAGGTTCTTTTGGGCCTTAGTAAGCTGTTCCGGATCCCACCAAAAAAGCTTCATAGCTAAACGGTCGGTACCCGGGCCTTGCAGCAGAAGAGCAAGGTTTTGCCTGTAATGCTTCTCTTAGGAGGGCTGGACCCTGGGATCCAGAGCTCTGGTCATACCCACGACCAAGATGTTGTCTGTGCAGGGTGCTATACAGGTCCAGGGGAGTGGAATCCTTGGGAACCCGGTCCCTGAAGGTTTAATTACAATGCCTGCCGTGATAGGTGAAGTTTGGACTTCTGTGGACCAAACAAAGTCCTGCGGCGGGGATCAGGTAAGTGGGGGCCCCCAGGAACTTGGTTCTATTGGGGGACCCCCAAGCCTAATTTGTCTTTCTGTCTGTTACCTAACGGTATTCCCGCTAAATATCTGTGTTTGCCTGTAACTACTGAAAATGTAAAATTTTAATAGTAGTCAAGAAAAAAAAAAGGGACCGCGGTACCTGTGTTAAACCACTAGAGGCCGCTGTAGTCCGCTGTAGTCCATTTTTCTTGTCATGTGGATCTTTGGTTTTCTCAAGTCAAAAGATCCAGGCAGCTGGTAAGTTTCTCTGTGGGAATCCACTTCCTCTGTCCTGTTGCTGCGCTCATCCACCGCACAGGCCCTCCGTCAAAAAGGGCCCTGGCTCCTAGTCCCCTGTTTGATTTCGAAAAGGGCGCCAATGGGGCGGGCGCGTGCACGCGCCTCCTATGAAAAAAAAAGGGGCGGGGCGGGTGGATGACGCTCGATGCACGCCGCGGCGCTTCTGCGCATGTGCGGGCGTCCCAGCATGGTTAAAAGACACAGTACAAGTGTCAGCTGGATGCAAACAGAGCTAGCAACAAACAGTGGCACACAGAGGCGGTTGATGCAGGCATCCCCATAGAAAGGCACTTTAGTGGACACCAGCTGGTATATAGCAGCAACTTTGTTAGACTATTACCAGCAAAATTGGTGTACGACGATGGGAATACCTCAGCTTTGTGCTTAAAGGATATGTCGTCCAGACGCTCCGGAAATAGATCTTCCAGGAAGCCAAAAGGGGTCTCCATCGGGCTCTGAGGATATTGGGCATGCTTGTACTGCACCAATCTCCCCTGAGAATTCAGAGGTCAGTAGCCGTAGAAACCCCGCAGGAATGCCTGGTGCTGCGGCTGTCCCCAGTCCACCTGCTCCTGTATATATAACAGAGGAGGTTTTATCCTCAACTCTGGGAGGATTGGAAGAGAGATTAACAGCATTGATCGCTGCTTCCCTGTCACAGGAAAAGCGCGTCCGATCTCCGTCTCCTCCTTCAGAGTGCCTGTTAGTGGAGGAACAGCCCCACACAGAGATCGACCTACCTGAAGGGGATCAGGATGAGGTTGATTCAGTTATGGAGGAATCAACAGTGGAAGAACCTTTCTCAGCATCTCAGGCTGAAAGATTATGGGTTCAGTCTCTGACTAATATGGTCCGATCAGCATTTAAAATGCCTCTGGCGGAACCACCATCCACTACGGTTTCCTCGCTGGGGTCGCTAAAAGCTCCCCAGGCTGTCTGTTCCTTCCCAATCCACCCTTTATTAGAAGGGCTTATTTACCAGGATTGGGAGCATCCTGATAAAATATTTGCTCCCCCCAAGAGATTTCCGGTGATCTATCCCATGGAGGATAAGTTCATAAAAAAAATGGAGGGTCCCTACAGTGGACGCAGCCATCTCTTCTGTTAACAAATCACTGACATGTCCAGTAGATAATGTTCCAATGTTCAAAGACCCAATAGATAAAAAATTGGAGTCTTTACTAAAATCTGCTTTCTCTACAGCAAGCATGGTGACACAACCTGCGGTAGCAGCGATTGGAGTCTGCCAAGCAGTGAAAGATCAGTTGAAACAAGTCTTAAGGGACTTACCAGATCAGCAGGCTCTTGCCCTAGCTGACCTGCCTAGAGCCTTGTGTTTTGCGGTGGACGCCATAAAGGATACAATCCAACAGGCCTCCCGCTTTACGCTGTCTATAGTACATATGCGTAGGCTTCTGTGGCTCAAAAACTGGTCTGCTGAAGCTCCCTGTAAAAAACTGCTGGTTAGCTTCCCATTTCATGGAGAACGCTTATTTGGAGAAGATCTGGACAAATATATCCAGAAAATTTCTGCCGGTAAAAGTTCACTCTTACCGGTTAAGAACAAGGGTAGAAGTCCTTCTTTTAAGAGGCCTACTTCTCCAGTCCCGGGCACATCGGCTGTGAAGCAGTTCCGACGGCCTCCGCGGTCAAATTCAGGGGGCAGAAATCAGGGACAATCACAGGGTAACAAGAAGCCCTGGATCAAGAGAGGTACAAAACCTCCCCCCAAGGCATGAAGCGTTGCCCCCACTCAATCGGGTGGGGGGAAGACTTCAGTTGTTCACAGAGACCTGGCGGGACACCATCAGAGACAGATGGGTGCTCTCCGCAGTAAGTCTGGGATACAAGCTGGAGTTAAAAGGCACTCCTCCTGCCCAATTTATGAGGTCAAACGTGCCAAGAGATCCCCAAAAGAGAGGATCCCTCCTTCTGGCACTAGAACAACTATTGCTCCAAGGTGTAATCATGAAGGTTCCCCTGGAAGAAAGCGGATTCGGGTTTTACTCGAACCTTTTCACAGTCCCCAAACCAAATGGGGACGTGAGGCCCATATTAAATCTAAAAGGGCTAAACAAGTTCCTAAATATCAGGACTTTTCGGATGGAGTCGATCCGATCGGTGGCCACCGCCCTACGAGGGCAGGAATGGTTAGCCTCGATCGACATAAAGGATGCTTATCTGCATATTCCCATCTTTCCGGCCCACCAGAAATTTCTACGCTTTGCAGTAGAAGGGCGCCATTTTCAGTTCAGAGCCTTACCTTTCGGTCTGGCCACAGCACCACGAGTGTTCACAAAAATTCTGGCCCCATTATTGGCCAATCTAAGAACACAGGGTGTAACGATAATGGCATATCTAGACGACCTGCTACTAATAGACCACTCAGTGGAAAAGCTGGAAGTAGCTATTCACAAGACAATCAAGTATCTGGAATATCACGGTTGGATTATCAACCGGGACAAGTCAGCTCTAAGACCAGTCAAAAGTCTGGAATACTTAGGGCTAAGGCTGGATTCAAATCAGAGAAAGATTTTCTTACCTCCAGAGAAGGTGTCGTCTTTAAAAGATTTGACCCACTTAGTGGGTACAAAAAGAAACCCATCCATACGCCTCTGCATGAGGCTGCTGGGAAAAATGGTGGCTTCATTCGAAGCGGTACCCTACGGTCAATTCCATTCAAGGAATTTGCAAAGGGCCATACTGTCAGCCTGGAACAAAAAAGTTCAGGCTTTAGACTTACCAATGTCCCTGTCCCCTTCCGTTCGCAAGAGCCTCCATTGGTGGTTGGTGCCCCAGAATCTGGAAAAAGGGAAACCCTTCAGTCCGGTTTCTTGGAAGGTAGTCACTACAGATGCCAGCCTCATAGGCTGGGGGGCAGTACTGGAGCAATGGTCTCTCCAGGGCAAGTGGTCAGAAGCAGAAAAATAGGATTTTTATAACAGCTTACCTGTAAAATCCTTTTCTTGGAGTACATCACGGGACACAGAGCGACATAGTCATTACTAATGGGTTATATAGATACCGTCAGGTGCTGGCACTGGCAACTTCCAAAACCGGAAGTACCCTCCCCTATATAAGCCCCTCCCATCCGGGAGCACCTCAGTTTTGTAGCAAAGCAATAAGTGTCCCCAAAGAGGGGTGGGAGCTCTGTGTCCCGTGATGTACTCCAAGAAAAGGATTTTACAGGTAAGCTGTTATAAAAATCCTATTTTCTTTCTCGTACATCACGGGACACAGAGCGACATAGTCATTACTAATGGGATGTCCTAAAGCAATGCCCAACGAGGGGGGGGATACACCATACATAAGCTGAGCGCTATCAGACATGAGGATCTTTTGCGGCCTGCAACACACTGCGCCCAAAGGCGACATCCTCCTGACTTCTAACGTCCACCTGGTAGAACCTAGTAAACGTGTGTACTGAAGACCATGTTGCGGCCTTACAGATTTGAGCCAGGGAGGCCTGGTGATGCACTGCCCATGAAGTTCCAACTGCTCTCGTGGAGTGCGCTCTAACTTTGAACGGAGGCGGTCTCCTTCTCAAGCCATAGGCTTGCATTATGACCTGTCGAATCCACTTGGCTAAAGTAGATTTTGACGCTGCCTGACCCCTTCTGGGGCCTTCCGGCAGAATAAACAAAGTATCCGTTCTGCGAATCTGAGCAGTGGCTTTTAGATAAGCTTTAACTGCTCTTACTACATCCAAAGAATGCAATAACTTTTCCTCTACCGAAGTAGGTTTGGGGAAAAAAGAAGGAAGAACCACATCTTGGTTCAAATGAAACCTCGATACCACCTTAGGAAGAAAGGCTGGATGAGGGCGTAAGACTACTCTATCCTTATGGATAACCAGATATGGCTCCTTACAGGACATAGCTGCTAATTCCGACACTCTTTTAGCCGAACAAATGGCTACTAGAAAAATCAATTTCCTGGTGAGAAGAACCAGGGGAATATGCTGTAATGGTTCAAATGGTTGTTTCTGTAGAACCGACAGAACCAAGTTTAGATCCCATGGACATATGGGAATATTAACCGGAGGACTAATACGCATCACTCCTTGTATAAAGGCTTTGACTAGTGAATGCGAAGCCAAGGGCCTTTGAAAAAATATTGACAAGGCCGAAATCTGACCCTTGATAGTACTCAAAGCAAGCTTCCTATCTACAGCCCATTGTAGGAAGTCCAGAATCCTACCTATTACGTATTTACGTGGATGCCATTTCTTGGCCTCACACCAGGCGATGTACGCCTTCCAGATTCTATAGTAGATCTGCCTGGATACCGGCTTCCTGGCATTGATCATGGTAGATACCACAGCATTAGAGAGCCCTCTCTTTTTTAGAATGTGGGCTTCAATAGCCAGGCCGTCAAACCTAGGGCTGGTAAGGAAGGGTGGTATATCGGTCCTTGCGAAAGCAGGTCCGGACGATGTGGGAGGGTCCAAGGACTCCCCACAGACATCTTTACAATCTCCGCGTACCATGCTCTTCGGGGCCACGCTGGAGCCACCAGAATCACTGGTTTCTTTTCTACCCTGATTCTGCGGAGTAATCGAGGTAACAATTGTGGCGGCGGGAATGCATATATCAGCTTGAACTGATCCCAAGGGAACACTAGGGCATCCGAGCCGCAAGCTAGGGGATCCCTTGTCCAAGAGACAAACCTGTCCACTTTTTTGTTGAATCTGGATGCTAGCAGATCTACATCCGGTGTTCCCCACCACTGACATATTGTCCGGAAAACCTCGGGATGAAGGGACCATTCCCCTGGGCATAATTGTTGGCGACTTAGAAAGTCCGCCTTCCAATTCTCCACTCCTGGAATGAATACCGCAGATATGGCTGGGACATATCTTTCTGCCCATCTCAGGATGTAATTTACTTCCCTCTGGGCTGCACGACTCCTGGTGCCCCCCTGATGATTGATATATGCCACTGCTGTGGCATTGTCTGATTGAATTCTGACAGGGGACCCTTGGAGTTTGGATGTCCATGCTACTAGGGCATACCGGGCTGCTCGTATCTCTAAGAGATTGATGGGCAGGGCCTTTTCCGCATCCGACCATCTGCCCTGGAGAGACCATTGCTCCAGTACTGTTCCCCAGCCTATAAGGCTGGCATCTGTAGTGACCACCTTCCAGGAAATCGGACTGAAGGATTTCCCTCTTTCCAGATTCTGGGGAACCAACCACCAGCGGAGGCTCTTGCGAACGGAAGGGGACAAGGACATTGGTAAGTCCAGAGCCTGAACTTTTTTGTTCCAGGCTGACAGTATGGCCCTTTGCAAATTCCTTGAATGGAATTGACCGTAGGGTACTGCTTCGAATGATGCCACCATTTTTCCCAGCAGCCTCATGCACAGGCGTATGGATGGCTGTCTTTTTGAACCCACTAAGTGGATCAAATCTCTCAAAGACGACCCCTTTTCTTGAGGCAAGAAAATTTTTCTCTGGTCTGAATCCAGCCTTAGCCCCAAGTATTCCAGACTTTTGACTGGTTTTAGGGCTGACTTGTCTCAGTTGATAATCCAACCGTGATATTCCAGATACTTGATTGTCTCGTGAACAACCACTTCTAGTTTTTCCACTGAGTGGTCTATCAGCAACAAGTCGTCTAGATATGCCATTATCGTTACACCTCGTGTTCTTAGATTGGCCAATAATGGGGCCAGAATTTTTGTGAACACTCGTGGTGCTGTGGCCAGACCGAAGGGTAAGGCTCTGAACTGAAAATGGCGCCCTTCTACCGCAAAGCGTAGAAATTTTTGGTGGGCTGAAAAGATGGGAATGTGCAAATAAGCATCTTTGATGTCGATCGAGGCTAACCATTCCTCCCCTTGTAGGGCAGTGGCCACCGACCGGATCGACTCCATCCGGAAAGTCCTGATATGTAGGAATTTGTTTAGCCCTTTTAGATTTAATATGGGCCTCACGTCCCCGTTTGGCTTCGGGACTGTAAAGAGGTTTGAGTAAAACCCGAACCCCCATTCTTCCAGGGGAACCTCTATAATTACTGCTTGGAGCAATAATTGTTCTAGTGCCAACAGGAGGGATCCTCTCTTTTGGGGATCCCTTGGCACGTTTGACCTTATAAAGTGGGAAGGAGGGGAGTCTTTTAACTCCCATTTGTATCCCAGATTTACTGCGGAGAGCACCCATCTGTCTCTGATCGTGTCCCGCCAGGTCTCTGCGAACAACTGAAGTCTTCCCCCCACTCGATTGAGTGGGGGCAACCCTTCATGCATTTGACTTTGGGGGGAGGTTTTGTACCTCTCCTGCTCCAGGGCTTCTTGTTACCCTGCAATTGTCCCTGATTTTTACCTCCGGGATTTGACCGAGGAGGCCGTCGGAACTGTTTTACAGCCGATGTCCTAGGGACTGGAGAAGCAGGCCTCTTAAAAGAGGGACCTCTAACTCTATTTTTAACCGGCAAAAGTGTACTTTTACCGCTGGAAATTCTCTGGATATATTTGTCCAGGTCTTCCCCGAATAAGCGTTCACCATGAAATGGGAAGCTGACCAGCAATTTTTTACAGGGAGCTTCAGCAGACCAGTTTTTGAGCCATAGAAGCCTGCGCATATGTACTACAGACAGCGTAAGGCGGGAGGCCTGATGGATTGAATCCTTTATAGCGTCCACCGCAAAGCATAAGGCTCTAGGTAGATCGGCTAGGGCAAGAGCCTGCTGATCTGGCAAGTCCCTTAAGACCTGTTTCAACTGATCCTTCACTGCTTGGCAGACCCCAATAGCTGCCACTCCTGGTTGTGTCACCAATCCTGCTGTAGAAAAAGCAGATTTTAATAAGGACTCTAATTTTTTATCTATTGGGTCCTTGAACATTTGGACATTATCCACTGGACATGTCAGTGATTTATTCACACAAGAGATGGCTGCGTCCACTGTAGGGACCCTCCATTTTTTTATGAACTTATCCTCCATGGGATAGACCACCGGAAATCTCTTGGGGGGGGAGTAAATATTTTGTCAGGATGCTCCCAATCCTGGTAAATGAGCCCTTCCAGTAAAGGATGGATCGGAAAGGAACAAACAGTCTGGGGAGCTTTTAGCGACCCCAACGAGGAGACAGAAGTGGATGATGGCTCCGCAAGGGGCATTTTAAATGCTGATCGGACCATATTAGTCAGGGACTGAACCCATAACCTTTCAGCATGTGATGCTGAGAATGGCTCTTCCACTGTTGATTCCTCTACAACAGAATCGACCTCATCCTGATCCCCTTCAGGCAGGTTGATCCCTGTATGGGACTGTTGCTCTGCTAACAGGCACTCTGAGGGAGGAGACGGAGATCGGGCGCTTTTCTCCTGTGACAGGGAAGCAGCGATCAATGCTGACAATCTCTCTTCCAGCCTTCCCAGAGCTGAGGAAAAAACCTCCTCTGTTACATACACAGGAGCAGGTGAACTGAGGACAGCCACAGTACCAGGTACTCCTGAGGGTGCTCTACGGTCACTAACCTCTGATTCTTCAGGGGAGACTGGTGCAGCCGAAGCATGCCCAAGATCCTCAGAGCCCGATGGAGACCCCCTATGCTTCCTGGGATTTCTAGTCCCGGAGTTTTTAGACGGCATTATTCCTAAGCCCAAAGCTGAGGTATTCCAGCCGAAATACACCACTTACTGACAATAGTCTAGCACAAATGCTGCTATAAAACCAGTTGGTGTCTACTAATGTGCCTTTCTATGGGGATGCCTGTATCAACCGCTTGCTGTATGCCTTTTTTAAATGTTGCCAGCTCTGTCTCTGCACTCCATAGCCAGCTCACAACACATAATTGTGGTTTTTAACATGCTGGGACGCCCGCACATGCGCAGAAGCGCTGCGGCGCGCACAGAGCGTCATCCCCCAGGCTCCGCCCCCTTTCCCGGCTCACCTCTATATATAGAGGCGCATGCACGCGCGTGGCCACGTGCGCCTTCGGCGCTAATTTCGAAAAAGGAACTAGGGACAAGAGCCAGGGCCCCTCTTTGCCACAGGCCGGGGGATGGACGAGCATTGCAACATGGCAGAGGAAGCAGTTTCCCACAAGAGAACTCACCATCTGCCTGGACTTGCTCTGACGACAAAAAACTAGTCAACATGACAAGAAACGTTCCACAGCGGCCTCTAGTGGATAAACACAGGTACCGCAGTCTAATATATATATATATATATATATATATATATATATATATATATATATATATATTTTTTTTTTTCTTGACCACTATTAAAATTATTACATTTTTTTAGTAGTTACAGGCATGCACAGATATTAGCGGGAATACCGTTAGGTAACAGACAGAAAGACAAATTAGGCTTGGGGGTCCCCCAATAGAACCAAGTTCCTGGGGGCCCCCACTTACCTGTTCCCCGCCGCAGGACTTTGTTTGGTCCACAAAAGCCCAAACTTCACCTATCACGGCAGGCATTGTAAATCAAACCTTCAGGGACCGGGTTCCCAAGGATTCCACTCCCCTGGACCTGTATAGCACCCTGCACAGAAAACATCTTGGTCGTGGGTATGACCAGAGCTCTGGATCCCAGGGTCCAGCTCTCCTAAGAGAAGCATTACAGGCAAAACCTTGCTCTTCTCTGCAAGGCCCGGGTACCGACCGTTTAGCTATGAAGCTTTTTTGGTCGGATCCGGAATAGCTTACTGAGGCCCAAAAGAACCTGTACGCAAGCTCAGTGAAAAACACACGTTTCTTCTTGGCCAACACCTTAGACACAGGCAAAAAACTGAGGTGCTCCCGGATGGGAGGGGCTTATATAGGGGAGGGTACTTCCGGTTTTGGAAGTTGCCAGTGCCAGCACCTGACGGTATCTATATAACCCATTAGTAATGACTATGTCGCTCTGTGTCCCGTGATGTACGAGAAAGAAAGGCCCTGCCCATCAATCTCTTAGAGATACGAGCAGCCCGGTATGCCCTAGTAGCATGGACATCCAAACTCCAAGGGTCCCCTGTCAGAATTCAATCAGACAATGCCACAGCAGTGGCATATATCAATCACCAGGGTGGCACCAGGAGTCGTGCAGCCCAGAGGGAGGCAAATTGCATCCTGGAGTGGGCAGAAAAATATGTCCCAGCCATATCCGCGTTTTTTATCCCAGGAGTGGAAAATTGGAGAGCGGACTTTTTAAGTCGCCAACAATTATGCCCGGGGGAATGGTCTCTTCACCCCGAGGTTTTCCAGGCAATATGCCAGCGGTGGGGAACACCGGATGTAGATCTGCTAGCATCCAGATTCAACGCAAAGGTGGACAGATTTGTGTCTCGCACAAGGGATCCTCTAGCTTGCGGCTCGGATGCCCTAGTGTTCCCTTGGAATCAGTTCAAGCTGATATATGCATTCCCACCGCCACAATTGTTACCGCGATTACTCCGCAGAATCAGGGTAGAAAAGAAACCAGTGATTCTGGTGGCTCCAGCGTGGCCCCGAAGGGCATGGTACGCGGAGATTGTAAAAATGTCAGTGAGGAGTCCTTGGACCCTCCCACATCGTCCGGACCTGCTGTCGCAGGGACCGATATACCACCCTTCCTTACCAGCCCTAGGTTTGACGGCCTGGCTATTGAAGCCCACATTCTGAAAAAGAGAGGGCTCTCTAATTCTGTGGTATCTACCATGATCAATGCCAGGAAGCCGGTATCCAGGCAGATCTATTATAGGATCTGGAAAGCGTACATTAAGTGGTGTGAGGCCAAGAAATGGCATCCACGTAAGTACGTGATAGGGAGGATTTTGGACTTCCTACAGTGGGCTGTAGATAGGAAGCTGGCCTTGAGTACTATCAAGGGTCAGATTTCGGCCTTGTCAATATTTTTTCAAAGGCCCTTGGCTTCGCATTCACTAGTCAAAGCTTTCATACAAGGAGTGATGCGTATTAGCCCTCCGGTTAGTATTCCCATATGTCCTTGGGACTTAAACCTGGTTCTGTCAGTTCTACAGAAACAACCGTTTGAACCATTGCAACACATTTCCTTGGTTCTTCTCACCAGGAAATAGATTTTCTTAGTAGCCGTTTGTTCGGCTAAAAGAGTATCGGAATTAGCCGCCTTGTCCTGTAAGGAGCCATATCTGGTTGTCCATAAGGACAGAGTAGTATTACGTCCTCATCCAGCCTTTCTTCCTAAGGTGGTATCGAGGTTTCATTTGAACCAAGATGTGGTTCTTCCTTCTTTTTTCCCCAAACCTAGCTCGGTAGAGGAAAAGTTATTACATTCCTTGGATGTAGTAAGAGCAGTTAAAGCTTATCTAAAAGCCACTGCTCAGATTCGCAGAACGGATACTTTGTTTATTCTGCCGGAAGGCCCTAAAAAGGGTCAGGCAGCATCAAAATCCACTTTAGCCAAGTGGATTCGACAGGTCATAATACAAGCCTATGGCTTGAGAAAGAGACCGCCTCCGTTCAAAGTTAGGGCGCACTCCACAAGAGCAGTTGGAACTTCATGGGCAGTGCATCACCAGGCCTCCCTGGCTCAAGTATGTAAGGCTGCAACATGGTCTTCGGTACACACGTTTACTAGATTCTACCAGGTAGACGTTAGAAGTCAGGAGGATGTCGCCTTTGGGCGCAGTGTGTTGCAGGCCGCAAAAGATCCTCATGCCTGATGGCGCCCAGCTTATGTATCCCTCCCCTCATTTGGCATTGCTTTGGGACGTCCCATTAGTAATGACTAAGTCGCTCTGTGTCCCGTGATGTACGAAAAAGAAAAAGGGATTTTTATAACAGCTTACCTGTAAAATCCTTTTCTTGGAGTACATCACGGGACACAGAGCTCCCACCCCTCTTTTTAGGACACTTATTGCTTGGCTACAAAACTGAGGTGCTCCCGGGTGGGAGGGGCTTATATAGGGGAGGGTACTTCCGGTTTGGAATTGGCCAGTGCCAACACCTGAAGGTAATCTATATAACCCATTAGTAAGGACTAAGTCGCTCTGTGTCCCGTGATGTACTCCAAGAAAAGGATTTTACAGGTAAGCTGTTATAAAAATCCCTTTATGCTGAAGCATGGGGGCAGCGGAGCGATTTTGCTCCTAATGCCGCGTACATACGGTCGAAATTCAGACGAAGGCTTGCCCGTGGAAAGGTCTGACCGTGTGTACGCGGCATAACTTTTGCGGGAGGATGCCCCCATGCTTCGGCATATATAAATGGTGCATGTATGCCCATTATTAGAAGTGGGTGGATGAAGGGAGGTATTCTAATGGTGGGCATACCCACCGATCAATCTCTTTTCGTTCAGCCAACAGGCTGCATGAAAAAAAAAAATAGATTACATGTCCAACAAGGACCAGCAACGTACTGGTATGTTGCTGGACTTTGAATGGTTATACCAGAATGATGCCTGTGGGTTTAAAGTGGTTGTAAACCCACTTTTTCAACTTGCACCTACAGGTAAGCCTAGATTAAGGCTTACCTGTAGGTGCAAGAAATATCTCCTAAACCTACACGGTTTAAAAGATATTTAGTTAAATGACAACGGCGCATTCATGGGGTTAATCCCATTCAGAAATGTGGCTACTTCCCAGCAATCGCTGGGCGTAGCCGAATGTGAAGACTCCCGCGTGCATGCGCAGAGTGACGTCTCCGCCGCTCCGGCCAATCACAGCGCCGGAGCGGCGCTGTGATTGGCTGGAGCAGCGATACCCGGAAGTAGCCTTCCGGCTATCGCCGTAGAGATGGCTGCGGCTGAAGAGGGAGACGAGGACGGCTTCGGGGGCCCTGATCCAAGGTAAGTGATGCATAATGAGCTATTATGCTAGTCATATTAGCTCATTATGCCTTTCTCTTACAGGTTGTTAGGAAGAAAAAAAAAAAAGTTTAAAAGGGTTTACAACCATTTTAAGTATCATCTTGGTATCATTCTTTTCTGCCAGCTTTCATGTAAAAGCAATCCTAGCGGCTAATTAGCCTCTGGACTGCTTTTACAAGCAGTGGGAGGGAATGTCCAACCCCCGGATATAAAAAGCGCCATTGGGAAAGCATTTTATCACACCGATCTTGAGCTTTGAGGGCAGAGGAAAGATCTAGGGTCTAAAAAAAAAAAAAAAAAAGTGTACCTGTCACTACCTATTGCTATCATAGGGGATATCAACATTCCCTGAGATAATAAAAATGTTAAAAATATAAAAAATAAAAAAAAATGGAAGGAACAGTTTAAAAATAAAATAAAAAAGCAAAATAAATAAAAAACACCCCTGTCCCGCCCTGCTCTTGCACAAAGGCGAACGCAAGCGTCGGTCTGGCGTCATATGTAAACAGAAATTGCACCATGCATGTGAGGTATCACCACGAAGGACAGATCGAGGGCAGTAATTTTAGCAGTAGACCTTTTAAAAATGTATGTGGTTTGTCGCCACTGCGCATTTGTGCGAAAATTTTAAAGCATGTCGTGTTTGGTATCCATGTACTCGGCCTAAGATCATCTTTATTTCATCAAACATTGGGGCAATAAAGCGTGTTTTAGTGCATTAAAATAAAAAAAAATAAAAAAAAAAGTGTATTTTTTTCCCCCACAAAATGAGTTTCAAAAATCGCTGCGCAAATACCGTGTGGGAAAAAAAAACGCAACACCCACCATTTTATTCTGTAGGGCCTTTGCTTTAAAAAAATATATAATGTTTGGGGGTTCAACGTAATTTTCTTGCAAAAATAAATAAATATATATTTTCATGTAAACAAAAAGTGTCAGAAAGGGCTTTGTCTTCAAGTGGTTAGAAGAGTGGATGATGTGTGACATAAGCTTCCTAATGTTGTGCATAAAATGCCAGAACAGTTCAAACCCCCCCCCCCAAATGACCCAATTTTGGAAAGTAGACACCCCAAGCTATTTGCTGAGAGGCATGTCGAGTCCATGGAATATTTTATATATTTTGACACAAGTTGTCACTAAATGATATATTGCTCAAACATGCCATGGTTATATGTGGAATTGCACCCCAAAATACATTCTGTTGCTTCTCCCGAGTACGGGGATACCACATGTGTGAGACTTTTTGGGAGCCTAGCCGCGTACGGGGCCCCGAAACCCAAGCACCGCCTTCAGGCTTTCTAAGGGTGTAAATTTTTGATTTCACTCCTCACTGCCTATCACAGTTTCGGAGGCAATGGAATGCCCAGATAGCACAAACCCCCCCCCCCCCCCCAAATGACCCCATTTTGGAAAGTAGACATCCCAAGCTTTTCCTGAGAGGAATGGTGAGTATTTTGCAGATCTCGCTTTTTGTCACAAAGTTTTGAAAATTGAAAATATATATAATATATATATATATATATATATATATATATATATATATACACACATATACATATACATATACACACACACATTTTCTCTTTCTTCATTTTCAAAAACAAATGAGAGCTGCAAAATACTCACCAGGCCTCTCAGAAAATAGCTTGGGGAGTCTACTTTCCAAAATGGGGTCATTTGGGGGGGGGGGGGGGTTGTGATATCTTGGCATTTTATGGCCTTCCCTACCCATCAATGTTTTGAGGAGTGAAATCAAAAATTTGCGCCCTTAGAAATCCTGAAGGCGGTGCTTGGTTTTCGGGGCCCCGTACGCGGCTAGGCTCCGAAAAAGTCCCACACATGTGGTGTCCCCGTACTCAGGAGAAGCAGCAAAATTTATTTTGGGGTGTAATTCCACATATAACCATGGCATGTGTGAGCAATATCATTTAGTGACAACTTTTTTGAAAACATTTTTTTTTCTCATTATTCAATCACTTGGGAAAAAAAAAATTCAATGGGCTCAACATGCTTCTCAGCAATTTCCTTGGGGTGTCAACTTTCCAAAATGGGGTCATTTGGGGGGTTTTGTACTGCCCTGCCATTTTAGCACCTCAAGAAATGAGATAGGCAGTCATAAATTAAAATAAATCACAATGATGGCGCTTAAAGTTTATCAGAAGACAATACATTTACCTAAAATGTCCTATGAGCTATGCGAAGAGCTCAGGTGTGAGTGAAAACAGTCCAGGAAGGTAACCGGGCAGCCTTGCTGAGGGAGCTGAAGCCAGACTCCAAACATATGAAAACAGAAAAAAACAGAAAAGGGGCGCCACTTAGTTAAAACGGTTTCACTTTAATAATACAATAGTATTAAAGCACTCACTCGTAAGTTGACTGTATGAAGCACATAGATGATCAGGTCTGTGGTCGTGTTCCGCTAGCTAGCAGTCTCAGTCTGAGATGACCTCCTCGTTTGCTGCATTAGAATACCGGGATAATATCCATGGTGGATGTTGCCGGAGGATCTTCTCAGAAAGCCAAAAGGAGGGCTGGACCGCAAAAAGGAAGTTCAGTTGAGACGCAACGCTACGTTCACCGGTCCTGATGTCATTCCGCTGAACGTAGCGTTGCGTCTCAACTGAACTTCCTGTTTGCGGTCCAGCCCTCCTTTTGGCTTTCTGAAAAGATCCTCCGGCAACATCCACCATGGATATTATCCCGGCTTCTAATGCAGCAAACGAGGAGGTCATCTCACACTGAGACTGCTAGCTAGCGGAACACGACCACAGACCTGATCATCTATGTGCTTCATACAGTCAACTTACGAGTGAGTGCTTTAATACTATTGTATTATTAAAGTGAAACAGTTTTAACTAAGTGGCGCCCCTTTTCTGTTTTTTTCTGTAGTCATAAAATTAAAAGCTGTGTAAATTCCAGAAAATGTACCCTAGTTTGTAGACGCTATAACTTTTGCGCAAACCAATAAATATACGCTTGACAATTTTTTTACTAAAGACATGTGGCTGAATACATTTTGGCCTAAATGTATGACTAAAATTGAGTTTATTCGATTTTTCTTATAACAAAAAGTAGAAAATATCATTATTTTTAGAAATTTTCGGTCTTTTTCCGTTTATAAAATCGCAAAAACCAAAAAATAGAGACAATCCATCAAATACCATTAAAAGAAAGCTCTATTTGTGGGAAGAAAAGGACGCAAATTTCGTTTGGGTACAACATTGCATGACTGTGCAATTACCAGTTAAAGCAGGGCAGTGGCAAATTGTAAAAACACCTCTGGTCTTTATGCTGTGTATTGGTCCGGGGCTTAAGTGGTTAAGGTGCGGTGTCCGTCCATGGACGAAAAGAGAAAAGTATTTGATCCCCTGCTGATTTTGTATGTTTGCCCACTGACAAAGAAATGATCAGTCTATAAAAATTTTAATGGTAAATTTTACCAGTGAAAGACAGAACAAAAATATCCAGAAACACACACACACACACACACACACACACACACGCGTGTCGGCAGAATCACGTACCTGTACGTGGCCCTTTAAATGCCTGCCATGTGGTCACGACCGCGCCGCCGGCGGTGCGCTCGCGACCCTGCCGCCTTCCGTGAGTCGGACCGCGGGGATCCCCAGGATCGTCTCACCGAGGTATAGAGCGGAGAGATGCTTGTGTAAACAGCATCTGCCAGCTCTGACTAGTGACAATGACACTGATCTCGGCTCCGTGTAATCGGAGCCGAGATCAGTGTCATGTGACAGAGCCCATCCCCCCCTACGGTAAGCAACACAATGCAGGGAACACTTAACCCCTACAGCGCCACCTAGTGGTTAACCCCTTCACTGCCAGTGTAATTTTCACAGTAATCAGTGCATTTTTATAGCACCGATTGCTGTGAAAATGACAATGGTCCCAAAAATGTGTCCACCATAATGTCGCAGTCACGAAAAAAAAAAAAAAAAAAAAATTATAAAAGTGCCATAAACTATCCCCTATTTTGTAAACGCTATAACTTTTGCGCAAACCAATCAATAAACGCTTATTGCGGATTTTTTACCAAAAATATGTAGAAGAATACGTATCGGCCTAAAGTGAGGGAATTTTTTTTTTTTTTTTTTTAGATTTTTGGGGGATATTTATTATAGCAAAAAGTAAAAAATATTGCATTGTTTTCAAAATTATCGCTCTATTTTTGTTTATAGCGCGAAAGAGAAAAAACCGCATAGGTGATCAAATACCACCAAAAGAAAGCTCTATTTGTGAGAAAAAAAAAAAAAAGGATGGCAATTTTGTTTGGGAGCCACGTCCCACGACCGCGCAATTGTCAGTTAAGACGACGCAGTGCCGAATCGCAAAAAGTGGCCTGGTCTTTGACCACCCAAATGGTCCAGGTCTGAAGTGGTTAATTGTCATGCTGGAATAATCACGTTCATCCAGTTTGCCAATGAACATCTAAATCATTCAGAGGATGACTTCAGATGGGCCAGTACATGTGCTTTCTTGAGCAGGGGGACCTTGCAGGTACTACAGGATTTCAGTCTATCACAGCGTAGTGCGTTACCAATTGTTTTCTTAGTGACCATGGTCCCAGCTGCCTTGAGATCATGGGAAAGATTCTCCTGTGTAGTTCTGGGCCAATTCCTCACCATTCTCATGAGCACTGAAACTTCACAAGGTGAGACCTTGCATGGAGCCCCAGACTGTGGGAAATTGACAGTTCTTTTGTGTTTCTTCCATTTGCGAATAATCGTACCAACTGTTGTCACCCTCTCCAAGCTGCTCGGCGATGGTCTTGTAGCCCATTCCAGCCAGTGTAGGTCTACAATTTTTATCCCTGACATTCTTTGACAGCTCTTTGGTTTTGGTCATGGTGGAGAGATTGGAATCTGATTGATTGCTTCTGTAGACCGGTGTCTTTTATACAGGTAACAAGCTGAGATTAGGAGCACTCCCTTCAAGAGAGTTCTCCTGATCTCAGCTTGTTACCTGTATAGAAGACACCTGGGAGCCAGAAATCTTGCTGATTGATAGGGGATCAAATACTTATTTCACTCATTAAAATGCAAATTTATAAATTTTTGGAAATGCGTTTTTCTAGATATTATTGTTGTTATTCTGTCTCTCACTGTTAAAATAAATCTACCATTAAAATTATAGACTGGTCATTTCTTTGTCAGAGGGCAAACTCACTGTAGGAGGGGGCTTCCAGATTCCAATAAGCCCCCTGTCCGCAGATCCCCAAAACAACCTGCCAGGATTGTGGGGAAGAGGCCCTTGTCCTCAACGACAAGGGGTTTCGGTGCCCCATAGCACGCTCGTCCGCCCCCCCCCTGACCTGAATGCTAAGATAGGGGTCTGGATTTTGGGGGGCACCATGCTGCATTTTTTTCCCCCCATGGGGTTCCCCTCAAAATCCACCAGAACTGAAGGGCAAATGTGTGGATGGGGGAAATGGGAAAAAAATAAATATTACGTAAGGCTTGTTTTAGCCTTTATGTTTTAAGTCATTACTGGGTTGGAGTGGGGTTGAGGAGTGACGCTGGCAGACAGTGGCAGTATCAATTATCTCAGGGAACAGTCGTGGTCAGGATAGGCTCTCCAACCTGTCCCATCAATGATCCACCACAAGAACAGCTGGATGGCAGAGAGCGGACTACTCCCATAGACATGGGTGTTGTAACTATATCAATGAAGACCAGAATTTCCTAAAATGGGACGGTCATATTTGATCTTGGTGAAAACCGTAAACCTTCACTTACAGGCAACTCAAGACCAATTATGTACATTCCAACATTAGGGTTGGTTGTAGGGCCGAAACAACTAATCGATTAATCGACAACTAATCGATTATGAAATTAATCGATTACTAATTTTCATAAATCGATTAATCGGCCAGTAACATAATGGAGTTAAAAAGAAAAAAATAAATAAATAAATAAATAAATAAATAAATAAAAAAAAAAAAGCTCAAATTAGCCCTTTATAGTACAAAAGAGAAAATCCCTACGGTAAAAATTACTTTTAGAGCCAGTTCACACAGGGGCGACTTGGGATCCGACTTGAAATCGCCCCAAGTCGTGCTGTTGAGAAAATCAATGGAAGTGAATGGAGCCGTCTTAATGTACACTACTGAAGTCGCTCCGACTTCAGAAAAGGTTCCTGTACGACTTCTAGGCGACTTGTACCCATTGATTTCAATGGAAGTCGCCTCCAAAGTCGCATCCCGTCTCAACTTATGCAACTTTACAGGAAATAAAAATAGTTTTCTCGGCAAACCCCTCCCTCCCACAGAGCTCATTACTCTTTGATTGGCCACTGGCAAAGTCCCCTGTCCTGGAGGCGACTTCAAGTCGCCCTAAGTCGCGCTGTGGGTCGCACTCAAGTCGCCTCGCAAAGTCGCACACAAAGTCGTGTCGCACCTGTGTGAACCGGCTCTTACTGTCCCACAGTAAAAAATTAATCCCTTACAGTAGCGATTATTTTCTCTTTTTGTACAAATTTTTGTTTTTTTAACCCCATTATGTTACTAAACCTCTCAGGCCTGGGTCACACCTCTGTGTTTTTTGGTGCTTTTTGCAGAAACGCACTGCAGTCCATTTACATGATTTCCTACGGGACACGTTCACATCCAGGATTTTTTCAGCCGCTGAGTATTTGGAAAGGGCAAGGACTTTTAAACGCAAAACTGTGTCATTTTGTTATTTTTAGAGAGGCTGCAGAAAAGCATGTAATAATGCGTTTTTGCGGCAATTTGTGTTTTTTTAATCTGCCACAACAAATTGGGCAAAACAAAATGTAAAAATGCAAATCGTCGCAAAATTACCTTTATTATTATTATTAACCGATTAATCGAGACAACTAATCGATTATGAAAATAATCGTTAATTGCAGCCCTAGTTGGTTGCTCTATTACATCTACAATTCTTACCTCAAAATGCATGCAAGTGTCATGCCTATGAAAGTGCAATAACTCCTAGTAACCATATTGAATGTAATTTCTAATAGGACTATAGTAAACCAAGGGGTTGCCTGGGTGTTAAAGGGTACAACTTAATACAACCGAGAGGGAAACTCACATGCAGAAAGACTGCAAAGCTGTCTAATCTTGTTTTGCCCCAGATTAGAGCTGCATGATTAATCGTCAAGAATCGTTATCGTGATTTTTTTTCCCTGTTGTGATCTTGACAAAGTATTTCCTGATCTTTTGTATGCAGAGAATTCTCTCTGCTCTCAGCCGTCAAAAGTCTGGGCAGTCTGCTAAGTTTTACAACATTCTTTATCAGTGGAACGTGAAGTCTAAACATTGTAACAATTTGTCTTTTACATCAAAGGAATAGACTTCTGTGTGTAAATTAGGATAGTTTAAACATTAAACCTTTTTCTGACATTTGTTGTTTTCAAGTAAAATGTATTTATTTATTTTTGCTAGAAAATTACTTAGAACCCCCAAACACACACACACACAATCTATCTACATACATATACATAATATATCCCCCTTCCCAAATGGTTGGGACGCTATGTAAATTTAGGGGTAGTCTGAGCCAATAGTTGGGCTCAGACCTGGATAATTGTGTTGAAATTTAGCTTCTGCTCTGGGTGTGATACTGCCTGGCAGTTATATTCCCTGTTCGCCTGTAGGTGGCACTGCCACCACTGGCCCAGGCTGGAATACAGGGGTATCACACCACATTGGGTGTTCTCTTGGCAGCCGTGCAGTGGGCGTGGTTAACCCGTTTTGCATGCTGGGAGAGGGTACATAAAAAAGGGGCAGACGCCATTGATTGGGGTCGTCGTTCCTGTGTGCGCGCCTCGTGGCCCGCATGGCACAGGGTGCGTGCGTGTGTTTCAGCACCGGGCACCTTCAGCCCGAGGCTGCATCGCTGCCTGGTAGGCCCAGTTCTGCTGGCTGGGGCCTATGCCTTTGGAAGGGATCCAAAGCTGCCCACTTGCGGGAAGCCCACTCTTAGGGAAGGAGGACAGAAGAGACTGGCGACGGTACTGCTGTCTCGGGAGGAGGCCTGGAGACTCACCTAAGGAGGGATCCATTACTAAAAGCCCTGCAATACGCCATTCTGGCATAAAGGTTCTCTCTATTGCTAGGCTGGGAGGTTCGGGACTTTGATATTCCTGTGGCAGAGGATTCCTGATCGCATCCCTAAATTCTCAGATCAAGTTGATCCGTGCATCATCCCGGCTGCTAGGACCGAAGGAAAACGGGACTATCCGGGTGAGCAATACCCCAGTGGCGACGTTGTGCCTTTAGTGTTGCGTGCCTGAACCTTCCCCTAGTTTCCTACTTTCTCTACAATATCCCACAGCAAAACAAAAAGGAGAAAATAAAGCCTTTGTTTAGGTTTTACATTTGTGTGGACATTGACTTTTTTGCCAAAGACTTTCTATACCCTGACAACGGAAGCCATGGAGGTAGTTTGCATGACCCAAAACAAAACCAGCCGGTCCCTTAAATGGGGGCAAGTGCTATAGCTTGGGGGGGGGGGAGCTGTGGCCATTACAGTGGTGGGGGGGGAGCTGTGGTCATTACAGTGGTGGGGGGGGAGCTGTGGCCATTACAGTGGTGGGGGGGGGAGCTGTGGCCATTACAGTGGAGGGGGGGGGAGCTGTGGCCATTACAGTGGAGGGGGGGGGGAGCTGTGGCCATTACAGTGGAGGGGGGGGGGAGCTGTGGCCATTACAGTGGAGGGGGGGGAGCTGTGGCCATTACAGTGGAGGGGGGGAGCTGTGGCCATTACAGTGGTGGGGGGGGGAGCTGTGGCCATTACAGTGGTGGGGGGGGGAGCTGTGGCCATTACAGTGGTGGGGGGGGAGCTGTGGCCATTACAGTGGTGGGGGGGGAGCTGTGGCCATTACAGTGGTGGGGGGGGAGCTGTGGCCATTACAGTGGTGGGGGGGGAGCTGTGGCCATTACAGTGGGGGGGGGGGGAGCTGTGGCCATTACAGTGGAGGGGGGGGGAGCTGTGGCCATTACAGTGGAGGGGGGGGCTGTGGCCATTACAGTGGAGGGGGGGGAGCTGTGGCCATTACAGTGGAGGGGGGGGGGAGCTGTGGCCATTACAGTGGAGGGGGGGGGGGAGCTGTGGCCATTACAGTGGAGGGGAGCTGTGGCCATTACAGTGGAGGGGGGGGGAACTGTGGCCATTACAGTGGGGGGGGGGGAACTGTGGCCATTACAGTGGGGGGGGGGAACTGTGGCCATTACAGTGGGGGGGAGCTGTGGATAATACAGTGGGGTAAATGTGGATATTATACTCCCCCCACTGTATATACGATTGTCCTCTTGCTTACCACTACACAAGCAGGCAGATCAACGAGCAGTTGAGGCGGGTGATGACGTCAGCGCGCCGCTCACCTAGGCCGCCGCCGGGTGTACCAAGATGGCCACCGCTCCGGAGCTAGGCCGAAGCCTTTCCTATGGCCGAGGCAGCGGAGCGCTCCGCGGATCTCCGACGAAACTCCCTGAAACCAGCGGAGAGGCGAGGACCGATCAAAAAGAATTTTGATCGATCAAAAAAATTTTACGATTAAATCCCTAGAAAAAATTACTTAAAAAAAAAAAAAAAAACCCCACACAACTAATCAGTAAAGTTAGCCCAATTTTTTTTTTTGTACAATGTGAAAGTATTTAAGCCGCGAGAATCGTGAGCTTTATTCAAAAGCAAAAAAAATTTTTGCCCAGAATTGTGAAGCTCTACCCCAGATCAAGGATGCCAGTGTCTGCAGGTGCCCCAAACCATGAAATCAAAATGACAGGCAAGTAGAAAATGTATAAATCAGGCAAAGACAATCGCAAATCAGTTTTATACTTACACTTTTGTAGAAATTAAACATTCTGCAAGCAACTTTTATCTACCATCATCAAGACAGCATATTGTAAACGTTCTGCTTTTGACCATTGATTCCTTGGAAATTCTACGTATAACAGATGTCTGATGTTCACTGTGCTAGTTCAGAGATTGACATAAGGGTTTGTGCACATGGCCGTCTTTTACTTTAGTTTTTTCCCCCCCATTTTTAAACCACATAAGTACTGAGTAGTATTTTGAAAGGTCACCAGCATGAGAACTTTGAATTCTGGCATCAGTTTGTGCAATTTTTTTTAGCAATTAGCGTCATATTCATGTACATGTTCGAAACAAGTACATGAACTTGTCACCATATAGGAGGAAAGCCAGAGTGTAAATATTGGACACGTCTGTCCTCAGAAAAAAGTTCAGCCCTGGCCTGCACCACAAGCGGCACTGGTTGCTAGAATGCCGTCAGCTATACATCCAATGAAGTCATAGCAAATCAGTGACACATACCTGGCCCCATACAGCTGCTGACCAATGATATTGACCAAACATGGCCATTACCATCGCACGCTCCACCCCCCCCAACTTTACTCTTGGTCGTCTTTTTGTCACAGCAGTAGGTCGCGATCAGTGTACTGTGCCTCAACATGCTGCATTGAAAAAGTACAGCACATCCCACCTTTTTTTTTCAGTACTCCCCACTGTGTCTGAACTGAACTAATAGTCCAAGCGTATAGTGAAAGCAATATGCTTTGTTCTGTGTGGGCAGAACCCAGGGCAGCCCAATGCATATGATGTGAATGGGCTCTCAAAACAAATTAGGCAAGACCCTGAGCACTTCTTTTTTTAAAAGGAGACGTCCGCAATGACAGCTTTCATATTTCTGAAAGGAAAGGCTAAATCCTCGCTCCAGCCAATTTTTTTTTTTATATTCGACAGCTGGGAAATGATACAACCTCTGTCTAGTTTTTATTGCCATCTGCGTCCCTATTGGGGAGGTTTCCCTTCACCCACAGGATGGGCCAAAAAGGAAGTCATTTACAGAACAGTGACAAAAGCCTAGAATATCGCAAGTATTTTTATAGCAGTTTGTGCCTTCCTGCCCTGGTGGCAACTGAACCCCACCATTTCTTGTGTGGTGGTCACAGGGAAGGGAAGGGAAGAAAACCTCCCCGGTGGGGTCACAGACTACACTATAAAAATGGGCAGAAATTTTAACTCTTCACCACCAATTTGAAATCTCTTTTTTTTTTTTTTCAGAAGTGTCCAATGCTAGACTTGACATTTGGTGGACAGGTTAAAAGTTAAAATTGAGAGCTTAATTTTGAGGTAAAAAAAAAAAAAAAAAAAAAGAAGGAGGTGGTCCAGGCCCCCCACCAAAAAATTTAAAGTCAGTAGCTACAATCACTGTAGCTGCTGACAATTAATATTAGGACACTTGCCTGTCCAGGGTCCTAGCAATGTCGGCTCTGAGGCGCTGCTGCCGCCGCCATTCATAGTAAGGGAAACTGGCAGTGAAGCCTTTCGGCTTCACAGCTGGCCCCCTATTGTGCATGTGTGAAGTGTGCTTTTATAACTGGCCTGGCGGCGGAGATAGGAAGAGGGGGGGGGGGCCCTCACTGTAGCCAGGTCTCCCAGAAGGTACCTGTTCCCCCACCTCTCCCCCCTGAAATGTGCCCAACGTGGCACCGGATGGGGGGGGGGGGGCTTGGAGATGCGAACAAGCGGACCTTTAACTTTTGAAAGACAGAGGAGAGAAGACGAGATGACGGAGTCACGTAAACTGACCCTGGTGTCAGGGCTCAGCAGCCATAATAAACCATGGTCAGTTTATGGGGGGGGGGGGGAGGGAGAGGCAGAACCAGGCAGGATGAGCCGGGTATTTCAGGTGATAGAAAGGGCCAAATTGCACAAGCACTGTGCTGTTATTCATGCTTTAAGGGTAGAGCATCTATTTTTTTATTTTATGTTTTAGGGTAACAAATGCTTAAGCTTAAGTCTTGCATTTCAATCCCAGGATTCTGTCCATCTGGCCGTTTTAGGCCCCCTTAAGTTTTGCAAAGTGGGTGAAGGTATCAGACACTCTGTGCGGCCATTTTTGTTTTAATACAACATGGAATCTATACATGTATATGACAGGAATAAATGTGAGTTGGGAATTTCTTATTCACTTTACCAACGTATTGCAATGTAAATTAACTGTCTGCAAATGCAGATATTCAATCTACTAACCCCTGAAGGAGATGAAAACCAGCTCTGAAACGCATCGGTGAAGGATATAATACTGTTTTTTGTCATGCATGTCTGTTATGATGCATTTCCAGTTGTTTAGGTCATGTTTATTCCATATTTTAATCATTTTTCTATCAATAAAACACATTTTATAATTATTTCACTGTACTACCGTTGAGTACCTTCAAAGTTCTACCCCTACGGGTTTCCTTGTTTGTCAAGGAAAACTAAACACTTTAGAAAGAAGGATGAAAATTAAGTTTTTATAGTCTTTATTCCTACTTATGACTGAATATGTCCATGTGCACATACCCTTAAACAGACTTGAACCACACAGAGATCCTAATATCCTTAGAGGATGATTCAGGGCAAAAAATAAATAAAAACGATCAGGTTTCACATTTTAATTTACGTAAAACTTTTAAGAATTCTATTGGTTGCCACCGCAAAAGCTCCATCTTTGTGCTCATTGTCTTTCCTCCAGTTTTTATGAATCTCCTGTACATAGGGTGCTTCCAAGACAAATATACAGTAGCTCTACTAAGCTCTTCCTGCACAAGGGGGCCTGAGAAAAACCTATATGTGTAAAGAAGTATTATGCCGCGTACACACGATCGGAATTTCCGTCGGAAAAACCTTGGATGGTTTTTCCGAAGGAATTTCGCTCAAACTTGGCTTGCATACACACGG